>OX638138.1:28437049-29777056 GCA_951805005.1 Othius punctulatus | reverse complement strand
TTGAAAATAATATTTTTACATCCTGTTAGCTCTACAAAATGAATTGTAAAATTAAAAAAAAATCTTTTTTATATAGCATTTTAATAATAAAATCAGTTAAAAATTGGATAATGTTAATTTTGAAACCAATATATTCATAATGTTTCTTATCTAATTTTGATAATTACTTGATTCCATAATAGTTATAAAATTAATAAAATATCTAATTATATATGCAATAAAATTCATTTTATTAGAGCAAAACAAACAAAAACATCAAAACTAGACACACAAAAATAGGTTATAAACAGCAACCTTCGGGTGAGGTTGACAGCCATGCAGCCATATGACACCCATCAAAAGTAACAATATTCAATGGATAATGTTAGTTTTGACTCCAAATTTCTGATAGCATTTTACCGGGGATATAGTGAGTTTGGACTTGAACCGACGCAATGTTTGATTTCAGAGCAAAATTTCAAACAAAAAACCACTGCCAACTCGATTTCGATGATTTTTGATTCTATACGATTCATATAATCTTTAATATTCGTAAAATTTCGTCTATATTTTGTATTTTGTTCACTTCGAATTCGATATGTAAGACAGTTTCAGTTATTAGTGTAAAATTTTCAATTGTTTCTATGACGTTAATGTACTGTCAAATTTTCAATTATTTCCGTCAACATTTTATAGATTACTATCATCAGTTAATTACTTTTGTAGATATGATAAGTAGATAGGCAGGACAGGTTCTGGCTCATTTTATAGATTACTATCAACATTATAGGTATTAGTGTCAGATTTTTAATTACTTCTGCAAATATTGTTTAAAAAAAAGTTAAAATTGCAATGATTACTGTCGATGTTTAAGTTTTTTCGAAATTTTGATAAAATTTCTTTCTTTTCTGGCCAAGTCTCAAAGATTTCAGCTTTATTTCCAGTCTTTACTGCCAATGTTAGTATATTTTTTTAGAAATTCGCATTTTTTTATATGAAATTATGGCTTGTTTTTTTTTAATTCATTTGTTGATAACAACATATGAGTGAGTTATAAGTTATAATAAAAATTGCAATGATTGCTCTCAATCTTCCAATTTAACCGAATTTTAATAAAATTTCTTTAGTTTCTGGCCAAATTTCACAAATGCCAATTTTTCAGTTTTTTCTGTCAATATTAGTACAATATATTTTAAGAAATTCGCAACTTTTTTTATAGGAAGTTATCGTTTGTGTTTTTGAATGAAGTTTTTTATGTTATCTTATTAGATCTACATATTTTTTCAATCTATAAGTTGCCTACATTTATAGATATTATAAGTAGATAGGCAGGTTCTGGCTCATTTTATAGATTACTATTAACATTATAGGCATTACTGGCAGATTTTTAATTACTTCTGTAAATATTATTTTAAAAAATGTTAAAATTGCGATGATTACTGTCAATGTTTCAGTTTTGTCGAGATTTTAATAAAATTTCTTTCATTTCTGGCCAAGTTTCAAAGATTTCAGCCATATTTCCAGTTTTTACTGCCAATATTAGTATATATTTTTCGAAATTCGCATTTTTTTATATGAAATTATCGCTAATTTTTTTAAATTCATTTGTTGATAACAACATATGAATGAATTATAAGTTATAAGAAAAATTGCAATGATTACTGTCAATATTTTAATTTTACCCAATTTTAATCAAATTTCTTTTATTTCTGGCAAAATTTCACAGATGTCTGCCAATTTTTCAGTTTTTTCTGTGAATTAGTATATATTTTAAGAAAATTGCAACTTTTTTTATAGGAAATTATCGTTTGTTTTTTTTAATAATGTTTTTTATGTTATCTTATTAGATCTACACATTTTTTCAATCTATAAGTTGCCTACATTTGTAGATATTACAAGTAGATAGGCAGATTCTGGCTCATTTTATAGATTACTATCAACATTATAGGCATTACTGTCAGATTTAGAATTACTTCTGTAAATATTATTTAAAAAATGTTAAAATTGCGATGATTACTGTCGATGTTTCAGTTTTGTCGAAATTTTAACAAAATTTCCTTCATTTCTGGCCAAGTTTCAAAGATTTTAGCCATATTTCCAGTTTTTACTGCCAATATTAGTATATTTTTTTAGAAATTCGCATTTTTTTAATTAAATTGTTGATGTGAACATTTGAGTGAGTTATAAGTTATACGAAAAATTGCAATGATTACTGTCAATCTTTCAATTTTACAGAATTTTAATAAAATTTCTTTTATTTCTGGCCAAATATCACAAATGTCTGCAAATTTTTCAGTTTTTTCTGTCAGTATTAGTATATATTTTAAGAAATTCGTTTTAGAGGAAATTATCGTTTGTTTTTTTAATGATGTTTTTATGTTATCTTTTTTTCACATTTTTCAATCTATAAGTTGCCTACATTTGTAGATATTATAAGTAGATAGGCAGGTTCTGGCTCATTTTATAGATTACTATGATTACTTGGATTACTTTTTTTGAATTAAGTTTATTATGTTATCTTATTACTACACATTTTTTCAATCTATACATTGCCGTCTTTAAGAAACATGGCAAATTTAATTCAATTTTACTGTAATTTCTATAAAAAAATCAGTTATTTTTGGGTCCGGGCGATGTACAATCGTTAGTCAAGAGCATACACGGAATATACAGTATTTCCCCGGACTGAGTTTACAAGAGGTTTTTTTTTAAATATTTTTACATTTAAGTAAAAATGTTATAGAATTTAAAACTCCTGCTTGGTCTGAAACTACCATTTCTGTTATTAAAACAATAGGCAGGCACACACGTGGGGGATTTTCAAGCGATCTGTCCCGCCGTCCGCATCTGTCATCCCTGTCACGCCGATCTGTCTCAAATCTGCGTGACAAGGATGTCAGATGCGGACGGCGGGACAGATCGCTTGAAAATCCCTTCCGTGTGTGCCTGCCTATTGATTTATTTATACAGGGTATTGGCTAAATAAAAAAATAAATCTAATTTTGACACTTTAGAAAAATAACATCATTTAAACAATCCCCCACATTTTCTTCACACGGTTCAAGCCTGGTGTGGAACTCCTGAAAACTGATTTGTATTTCTTCAATAGTTATCGATGCAAATGCCTATTGTAGGCGATTTTTAAAATTTTCAGTATTATTTGCTACATTTGGGGGATTGTTTGAATGATTATTTTTTGACGTTTCTCAAAACCAATGATATATTTCGATTTTTGTCATATTGATACTTCTGGACCAATCCCGTCATTATTATACTGGGAATATTCTCTAGAGATTATTATAGTGGGAATAATCTCGGTAGCTAGGTTCACTCTTGTCAATCAAAATATTTGTCAAATTATTAATTTATCAATCATATTAAAGTGTCATACAAAATGAATAAAAGTCGCTTTAGCTGCGTTTCGCATACTGAAATTGATAAAGAAATACTAGAAAGCAAAAAACGTCAAAAAATAATCTAATCAAATATAACTCGAGAGTTCGATAAATTAGAAAATAATTTGACAGATTATGTCTCAAACTTGTTGCCATTTGGCAATAGTCACTCGAGCCCTTCGGGCTCTCGTGACTATTGCCTGGCAACAAGTTTTCGACAATCTGTCAAATTATTTTCAATTTATTCTCACTCTCTTGTTATATTATTACTGATTATATTTTTCTATAATGTTGTTAGATGTAATTTTAAATTATTTTTGCGAATAGTAAATGAATAAGTGTCAAAATAAGATTTTAAAAAAAAGATTTTGCCAACATCCTGTATAAATAAATCAAAGTTTCAATAACTGAACCGGTAGTTTCAAACCAAGCAGGAATTATAATTTCTATAACATTTTTATTTAAAGTAAAAAAAAAAAACTTTGTAAACTCAATCCGGGGACATACTGTATATGGCACATTTCAATAACAGTCAGTGGCGTGCTTAGCTCTTTGGAGGCCTAAGGCGCAAAACTATTTTGAAACCCACAAAAAATTAGGTAACAAATTAAAATTATTTTAAGAAAATACGTCTGTAATCTGTTGCATTGTAATATGTTTCAAACAAAACGTATTAAAAAAATATCAAGAAATCCATCTTACTCCTATGACTTCAGATTAAATTTCCGGAAAATCTAGAGGGTGGGGGGCTGAATATTCTGATTTTTGCATTTTCCAATAGTCCCAAGCCTACTTAATAATCGTGTAAAATTTCAATGTTATTAGTCTACCAAAAGTATGTTGAAAAAAATTAGTTTTAAAAGTTGTGAAATGTATATGGTGCAATATTGGTTCAATAGAAAATCTGAGATGTGTTAAATTATGATTTTTGAAAATTTAATTTCATATGCCACTATTTCTGAATAAAATATCAATAATGTTCAATATATGTTTCAAGCTTCGCTTGTTTCCTCATTTTAAGGTTTATATACAATTTATTATTTAGGGCAGGTCTTTCCAAAGAGTTGTCCGCTGGATAGAAATACTCCCAAGAGAATTAGCGTAAACTGTTTATGATCTTGTGGGTCTTCGCCTATATGCAATCCGAATTAAAATTCGATGGCTTAGGAGAGGCTAGCTTAAACTGTTTATGATCTTGTAGGTCTTCGCCTATTTGCAATCCGAATTAAAATTCGATGGCTTAGGAGAGGCTGACAAAAAAAATTATAAATCCGTTGAGAGATGATGAAAATGCGAGAGTATCTGTGGGTGGAAAGACGTGAGTTGTTGTTTTTGTTTTGTGTTAACAAATTGGTTAACGATGCGACCTCGGAGTCGCGGCCGAGCGTTTTCCACGAGAATGTCGCAGGCACGACAGCAATTATCGTAATAACGGTAATGCTAAAATTCGCACCGACTTTCCTCGCTTTGCTGCGGGATTGTTTTCTCTCCGCGTCAAGCGGAGCAGAACTCTTTTGCAGAACTAAAGCGCACTAATGCGCTTAAGACGTGTGCGAACTAAGCGGATCCGTGCCAAGGGTTTCGCGAAAGCTTTGTTCTCTTGTGACGCAACGTAAGTCACACACACACACACATATTCACACTCACTCCCACGCACATACACACAACTCCGCACTTACACCCACGCACACACACATACACTTGTTGTTTCTGCAAGAGGTGCTAAGACGCGGCACCCAGTCATTGACTACTAAAATTGACTCATTGACTACTATTTGGGTGTAGTCAATGACTACACCCAGTCACTTGCTAGTGCCCAATGTAGTGCCCATTGTAGTCCAGGTCATTAGGACCAACGACAAGGGGAGGTGCCCAATCAGGCGAATGTGCATTTATGTCAGCTCCCACCCTAAGACCAATTCCACCCCAATAGCTGATATCTAAAATAGTTAATTTTTCGATTGATTATTGAGGAAAAACGTTCACATTTCCAAAGTCATAAAAGTCTGTGCGCTGTCGGCTCACATTAAATAAAATCATTTTAGCAGCTATTAAACTCCCTCGGCCTCACGCACGCGGTTCTGCGAGACGTGATAATTAATGCAATTACGGGGAACACTTTTCACTTCTCGCCTGTTTCTCGATTGCTTTGATTGCGTGCCATAAAAGCGTAGCCAACGTGCGATCTCATCGCAACTGATTCGAACCGTTTCACCTAACGATCAGCGGATTGATTACAGTACCTGTAATTTGGCGATAACCGCAGTAACTAAAACTGAGCGCCAAGCAGTGACTCAATAGAACACGGCGTTCAATTTCAATTGTTGGTATTAAATTAAACGGAGGGTTCAAAGCGTGTGATTCAACACCTAGTAAAATTAGTGGCATTAAATCAGATATGGGTTATTATACCTTACACTGATATATCTGAAAGGTTAAATGATGTTGTAAATTCTTGAAAACAATTCTTCTGACTGTTTGAGGAAGATTTTGTTTTAAATAAGTGAGAAAATCGTTAGCAGTGAGTAATATGGGTTATTATTATACTGTGCCATTACCATTATACCATTATACCTTACCAAAAAAACTAAACCAAAAACCAAGACAGAAGACAAGCAGCAGCATCACACAGCACATGGATATGGAAAACAATGATAAAATAGATAATATTGAAAATAACACAAAACCAGAACAAAATAGCAATAACAAAATAAAAAGAAAAAGAAACGAGCATTAGAGGCTACATGGGAAAAGAAGCAGAACTGGTGGAAGTGATGAGAAAACATAAAATGGAAATACTAGGAATTACAGAAACAAAAAATAAAGGACACGGAATAGAAAATATACATGGAGGATACGGGTTGATATGGACAGGAGTAGATGAAAAGGAAAGAGCTAAAGGAGGAGTAGGAATTATAATAACACCGGAAAGGATAAAATATGCAATAACAGAAAAACATATAAACGAAAGAATAAGGACCATAGAAATCAAACTAGTCGAGGATGAAACATGGACACTGATAGTAGCATACGGACCGAACTAAGACGCAAAGAAAGAAGAGAAAGACACATTCTTTGAAAACATAGAAAAGGAAGTAGATGAAAGAAAAGAACACATAATGATAATAGGAGATCTAAACGAAAGAGTATGATGCCTAAATAGCGGAATAGAAGAGATAATGGGAAAAGAAGGAGAAGAAATTAAAAACAACAATGGAGAAAGAATAACGCAATTGTGCATTGAAAACAACCTTGTGATAACAAATACAAAATTCAAACACAAACACATACACAAGTACACAAGAGAACAGCCAAGCAGAAACGAAAGATATATAATAGACTACCGCCTAATTAATAGAAACAGCTGGAGCAAAATAATTAATGTAAGAGTTACAAGGCAAGCTGAAGTATAGAAACATAAAATTGTTACTTATGTTTGTTATAAATTTTATTATTTTGTTTTTCTCTTTTGTCAGGGTCAAAAAGTGGGATCAAAATAAATTAGATGGCAGGCAAAGAATATTAATTTTAATTCATATTTATTATAATATTAAATATTTAGATAATTGAAAACAAAAACAAACACTACACTAATTCAATATGAAACAAAATGAACGCTTGACAATAGAAAGCAAGTCCTATCACTAATTTACAAACTAACACTATCAATATTTAATAACAATAATTCCCTAAATTCCTAATTCGCACAATTGATTCCCTAATTGAGTAGTAATTTTAGTAAATTCTACCTGGCATTCATATTCATATTCCTGGTGAATAGCGGCTACTCGCAGTGGTGATCAGCAATCCTGGTTGCAGATGTCGAATCAGTAAATTCGATTAAGTCGGCACCAATTCCCTCGATTCAAAGTCCTGCTGTCCTCGGTTGATCCTCTTCTATAGTTGACATTCTCGCTGAACCGTCTTTGGGGTTGAAGTTCTCGTTGAATCCGCTTGGACTCCATTCAACTGTTCCGTGTTGATAATGATTCCCTAGTTCACGTCGAGTGTTTACAGATGCTCGAACGCAAATAATTACTCTCCCGAAATTGATTATATCCGCGTAAACAAAACGTAAATCAAACTGTTTTTGAATAACGCGTGAATGTAAATAACTATTGTTCGACGATATTTGTTTCTGTACAACTGTTTTCTTTTTCTCTGCTGACCGACGTGGATGCTCCGGGATCTAAAGCGATTCTGATTGTTTATCGGCGTTCAGCCTTTTAATACCTCGGTTAAACAAGTGATTTTCGCTTGTTATAATCCGCCTACGTTGATCCAAATAAGCCTGTAAATTGTCGAGTTGCTACCCGAATCCAGTTTGTAACCACGGCAACGAATCAACAAATTATTATTATGATTATAATTATCCATATACCGGTGAAACCATAATCCCAATTGTGATTTGATTCTGATATTCGAAATCTTTGTATTTTTCCGCTTCTATACGAATGTCGAACGTCTTTGTACGATGAGGTTGAATTTTCCATTGAATTTTATACATATTACTGACTCGTTACAATTATTTTACGTTAATTGTGCCCTAAATTAATTATAATTTTAGCTATACAAATCCTATTTGACTACCTAAGTAATCCTATTAATATCTAAATACCCTAAATCTAATGTGTGCAGAATAATTTTCTATAAACAAAATCCTATCTAACGTATACTATAAAATAACAAATTAAATATATTAAATAACATCACAACATATATACTAGAATTAGCTGCTTTACAAAGATTCATTTTCACACATTGACTTATTTAAAAAAATGGTACGGTAGTGTCCTAAAAGTGCAGTGTTTCTTTGCAAGTCCGAGCCTTAAGTCATTAGGTCATGATGTGTTTTGGTCGAAGGTACTGGATGTAGTGACGCAATCGCATGTCCTCGCCAAATCCCCGATAAAACCTTTACGTCCGCTATTCGGTCTTAATTGAAAAGTGGTCCGTGGCTCGGCATTAATGGCCAAGTGGGCCAAATGGCGGCGTCTTAAATCGTGGCCGAAATAGCGCGTCGCGACGCCTCGACCTCCGCACTCCTTGGATTCTCCGACGAATCGATGCTGCGATTTCGCCATCGACGCGTAATAATAACAATGATCAATTAAGCTCAGTTCGATTAACTATTATCCGATGGTTAATTTCCATGACTACCATTGCGTCGACTGTGGCATCCAAGGCTATAATCAACCGCCGATTAACATTAGTCGGACACTAAATTGGGGCGCAAAGTGATAATCTCTAACGCAATAAAAAATGAGGTTGAAAATTGAATTCCTGACAGGTTCAAAGAATAACATTTATTTAGAAAAATCCTCATTCCATTGTAGATAATCATATTTTAGGAGGGTGTGCAAAATTTGGTGTTTTATTTTGATTTCTTAGTCGAAGTAGTTTGGGAAATTGAAATTTGAGGTGGTGGTGAGGAGGTGATGAGGTGGATATGCACGTTTTGTGCGTATTTAAGCTTGTGAGGATTTTATAAATTAATTAGCCATGGCGGCGGAAAAATATCTTATGCTTGATTTTAATTCTTAGTCGAAGCAGTTTGGGAAATTGAAATTTGAGGTGGTCGTGATGTGGTGGATATGCACGTTTTGTGCATATTTAAGCTTTTGTGGACTTTATAATTTAATTAGCCATGGTTTTTGGCAAAATTACAGTCTTTGATGTACGGTCGCGGCCATAAAAAGTGGGACAGTTTTTTTTTGCATAGTGTGAATTTCGTTTATCTGAAGATGTCAAAAAATTGTGCAACTTGCCTGATAGACCATCCATTTTCAATTTCTCACTTATTCTTGCTTTATTGAAAGCTCTAACTTGAGGGGCCATTCCGAAATGTAGCTTTTTATTAAGTAACATGTAGGTATTTATGTCAGATGTCAGACGAATGTCTTGAATCAATTTCAGACAAATTCACTACAAGACTTGCCCCTCTTTTTTTGGCCGCGACCGTACATATAATTTTTCCTTCTTCATGAAACAGCGACTTGTCGTAGCAGCGCAAAACTGTCGAATTGCAAGCAGCGCAATAACAATATTCCTGTAAGCAGCACGTGTGAGTGGCTTAAATATGTAAAGAATGTCGCAATAAATTGTAGTGTTATGAAGTTGGCTCCACTCCACCTTGTTTAGACGTCGCGTTTCAATGTTACTATGTGCGATTCGAAATTATTTTCGAGGCTATAAATCTCATCTGTTATTGAAATGTGCAATCGTGTTTTCGATTCGCCATAGGTGCAACTATTGTAATCGTGCAATTTTTATTTGAATTCAAATTTTGTCAAAATCCCGTCAGAATCTGTGCCATAACTATTTCTTGACGTTCATGATTTATTACAAAATGACTATACAGAGCGCCCAAGAAAGTAAACTTTTTCAACTAGTTCTCTAACGCTCCGATATTAGTTTTATTTAATTATTTTATTATTCGTCGTTTTTAATCCTGAAATTATTATATAATTTCTTGATTATTTTGGCTCGTGATTTGTGATCGTATGTAGTACTTACACGTCGTGACGTTTGATTAACTACCGTGATTACCCTCAATGTACTTTGCTATTGGTAATGTGTTAATTAACGTACACAAATAATGGATTAATATAAGAAAGCATAGTTTATGGATTTGTTTTGTTTATTTACTTATAGACACTGAAATTGTAACATAGAGGTAAATAAATAACAGGTTGATGATGATGTAAATTGATTTATATAATTGTAACATACAGGCAAATAAAACAACGGTTGACGATTATGACACGAATTGATTTATTTTCTAGATTTCGTTAACCTTATAATGAATTTGTAAATTCTCTTATTTATTCAATTGATATTTTGAAAATGGTTATGACTACGAAGTTTATTTACGTGGGTTTGTTATACATGCACGTGCTTCTCTAGTTTTTAGATCATTTATTACCATGCTCTTTCACTCCATTAAACTACGGGAAAGTGATATGATCAAAAATAGAACTATTTTTAAGGATGTTGAAATATCCTCAATAACACATGGATGATTACTAAAGGTATCTCGCGATCTTCCCGAATCACATGGTTGTGTCAGTGTCCACACAATAATGTAATTATTGGCGCCCTATTGTCTACGTTGATTGAGGCAACTCAGTAATTCTACCCACGACCACAGCAAGCGCCCATGTCACAAGTAGTCATCACCGTCAGACATGTTACAAGTTGTGTCAAATAACAGTTCCTGCTACCTCAATCGGAAATGTTTATGTAATGTTATAATATATTATTATTAGGAACATATAATATATTATTATTAGGAGCTTATAAATAACTTCTTTTGTGATTAGAGCAAGATTCATTTTATCGTGTATCATTCTCTCTGGTTACACGGGGTTTTAATAATTCCACTTATGTCTTGTTTGCAATCTAATTCCACTTATGTCTTGTTTGCAATCTTTAACCACATATTGTCATTATGTTTTCAAATTATTAAGATTTAATCTAGCTTATTCTATTTCTACGAATCTAAATTATTCTGCCCAATAATATATACATTATGTGCTTGTTTTATGGTTTGAAATAAAGAAGCCAGTATTTGTATCCATTATGTTTTTAAATTATTACGATTTAATCAAACTTATTTTATTTATACGATTATAAATTACTCTGCATAATAATATTTACGTTATGTGCTCATTTTAAGATTGTGAAATAAAGAAGCCATTATCTTTATGAATTATGTTGATTTGAATATGACGGTGTATGTCGGAGGGTAACACTGAATGCCTTGATTAGTTATTATAGTTATGGTGAGTACAGCCACGTTCATTTGCGATCGCGGGTGCGGCCTATACCGAGTTTATACGTTTAGATACTTATGATACTGACAACGATTTGATTCTAGTGTGGGAAGTGATTTGACAATACCAGGTGTGTGTACGAAGTGCGCCTGTAGGGCGTCAATTACACCTGAGATTGCTTCCTCAAGTTTTATCCCTTCCTTGTTTTACTCCTTTCTTCCTTTTGAATTCTTTTGATTCCTCATTGTTTGTTCTCACAATATTTATGTTTTCTCTGTACATGTATTTTATTACATTTATTATTTCCTCCTCTATTCCTCTTTCTGCTAGTTCGTTCCATATGCCCTCTCTCCGTATCCTGTCGAATGCCTTTTCGAGATCTACGAAGCATATGTGCATTTCTCTGTTCTTCGTAATTAGTTTCTCGCTTAGTTATCTGAGTATGAAGATTTGATCTTGCGTACTTCTACTACCCTCATCTTAATCAGCACTGGCTGTCCTATATTGTTGTTTGTAGTTTGTCTCGCATCTTTTTTTCTAGTACCCTGGTCATTAACTTACTTGGTATACTGGTTAGTGTGATTCCTCTGTAATTTTCGCATATTCTTTTATCCCCTTTCTTATGTATTGGTAGAATCATTCCTTTATTCCATTCTCTTGGTGTTTCCCCGCTGCTTATAATGTCATTTATTAGTTTCGTTATCTGTGTAATTCCCTTTTCTCCCATGTGTTTCGTCATCGCCGGGGTTATATCTTCGGTTCCTGGTGCTTTCCCGTTTTTTAGTTTTTTTATTGCTTGTACTTTTTTAATTTGTTCAATTTTTTTCTCTTGCCTTTCTTGCGACTTTCCCCCCATTCTTGTGTTACGTTATCTACTTCATCCTGCTCGGTTAATTCTTTGCAATATTGTCTTCATCTTTCCATTATCTTGTCTTCATTCGTGATGTATTTCCATTATCTTGTCTTCATTCATGATATATTTCCATTATCTTGTCTTCATTCGTGATAATTGTTCCATTTATATCTTTTATGTTCATCATGTTGTGTTCTTTTTTTTTGTTTTAGTTGTGCTTTAGTGTTCCGAAGAATAGTTTTTGGTTCTGCCCAAAATTCTCATTCATTCTTTCACCAAATTTCGTCCATGACTTTTGTTTTGCTTATTTTATTATTGAATTCGTTTTGTTTCTCTTTTCTTTTTATTTTTCATAATCTTCTATTGTTTTTATTTGTAGGTATCTTTTCCATTTCATTTTTTTTTTCTTTTAACTCCTTTTTGACTTCCTCTGTCCACCAATTTGTCTTTTTTATTTCACTGTTTCCAATGTTTGTTCCGCAGGTCTCCCTTGCCGTTTCTAGTATATTTCTTTTGTATGTTTCCCATTTTCCTTCTATGTTTAGCCTCATTCCGCTCTCTCTGAATTTATTTTGTAGTATCTCTTTGCATTTCTCTTGTGTTTGTGTTTCTCTTAATCTGTAGACTTTTATCTTTTCTTTAACTTTTATCCTCTTCTTGTCGTTTTTTTTTGTGTATTGTCTTCCAACTCTTGACCATTTTTAGTAGGTGGTGGTCACTTCCTATTTCAGCTTGCCTTGTAACTCTTACATTAATTATTTTGCTCCAGCTGTTTCTATTAATTAGGCGGTAGTCTATTATCGATCTTTCGTTTCTGCTTGGCTGTTCCCTTGTTAACTTGTGTAAATTTGTGTACAAACTTTCTTTGTGTAAATATTACTTTCCATTTTCGTTTAATATCTGTACTTTCATTTGACAGTTGTCATATTCGTTTGACAGCTGCCATATTCGTTTGACAGCTGTCATATTAGTTTGACAGCTGTCATATTAGTTTGACAACTGTCATATTAGTTTGACAGCTGTCATATTAGTTTGTCAGTTGTCATATTAGTTTGACAGCTGTCATATTCGTTTGGTTTTTCGAAAAAATATGGCTATCAGGCAGAATATTGTTTCAAATAAAAACAAAAATAAATAATTTATGGAGAACCGAGAATAAATATAGAAAAAACTTCACAGTTTCAAATTTTGGCGTGTTATTAGAAATTTATCGCTTAAAAAATGATCTTTGGAGTGTTTACATGTTCACAGACAAATTCTCGAATACATCTCACATCAACTGCTAATGGTTCGTTCTGTGCTTGAAAACACCATAGCAAAAAAAAAAAATTTAGCTCAGTATTATGAACAAATAAATAGAAGAAGCCTATATGCAGGAATGGTAGAATGATCTATAAATCCCACCGGTCATCTAAACGACCGAAAATACATGACAATTAGTAATTAGTAGTTGCCATATTTGAAAATAATACACAACGTTTTATTCATCTAATAAAAACCTTGTCTTAAGCTGTCATAATAATTTGACAACATGATTAGTGTTTTACAGACGTCAGTTGTGTTGACAGCTGTCATGAGAGTTTGTGAGCTGTCATTTGTGTTGGGGTTACTATCGTCGCCCAGGGAACTTATAAAATTGTTCAATTTTCCTCCGATCACGTCGTCTCTGTGGGTAACTCTAAGAAATTGATCAATTATCCAATATGGCCAATATATGGCCAATAATCACTGCTTAAATTTAAAAAAAAGGTCATGACGGAATTTGAAACACGATGCGCTCTCATTTTCAATTTCAAAATGTTTGATGATCTTATGCCGAAGTCCGCCCGAAAGGTTACACGCGATATCTACTTTCAACGCCGGCGAAGTTTTGCAATCGAATTGCAAATGCAGCGGTAGTGTGCCAAAAAATCTAGTTCGCCGTGGGTTCGATTGTTTAAGCAGGTCGCGAAAGTCGTCGTCGCCTGTTTACCAAAGCGCCGACGTTGATTTTCCAAAAGTGTCGCCAAATAGCAGTAGAAATCGCAGCATAATACATTTCGAGAGTTTTCAGTATAATATAAATAACACGAGATTTTGTCTTTTATGACATTAACAGTTCCTACTGTTTTTATTTTTAAATTGCATTTCACATTTATTTGACTGCGGACAGTTTCGTTTGGTGGCTGTCACTTTTGACATGACACACTGATTTGACAGCTTCCATTTTCTTTAACAGCTGTCATTTTCGTTTTATAACTTGATTTTCATCTGTCATAGCTTGATAGCTTTTTTCGCTTGACAGGTGTATTTCTTTTGTTTTACAGCTGCAATTTTCGTTTGACAGATAGTAGTATTATTTTTCGTTTGACAATTGTCACATTCGTTTGTAAAGAAACAACAAATTTAACTAAATCGCAGTACTATCGTACAATAAAGTCGAGAGTATATTGTATTTACAAGTGCAATGCACGTTTAAGCGTATGATCCTCCAATTAAATTCTAACAACTGCATGATTTGATGGGTAAATTAAATAATCAAATGTGTCATCAATCAAGTCATCAATCAAATAAATTGTATTGTAAGCATAATCCTTTGAAAATGGCTGAATAATCCAAAACACGTGTCAGGAAACTGATAAAATATATGAAACAGAACCAGAATAATTATACATAATATACATTTATAATGATGAAATACGCATTTCAAAAAAATGATGATGGCATAATTCCACAAACACCAATGATACATATTTTTTTACGTCACAAGTTTACTATTTTTTCGATGTTAGTCCCTGATTTAACATTCGCCAGCACTGTATAACACGGAGAAAGTAATAATAGTAAAGTGTGCGTTCCACAAAAGTGAAAAGTGGCCGTTTTTCTTGTTTGCGTGTTCGTGCCGTTTCACCTCGAGCATTTATTTCATCAATACCATTGCAACCTATTGGCATAAACAATTTTCACGAAGCCCGTTATTATTATTAAATCCACGTAAACACGTAGAGGCCGCAGTGTTATGATTTTCTCTCCGCTATTGGGATCGCAAGGACATTCGCCTTATACAATGACGACCACAGCCTCTGCCCAAATTCGAGAGCCACGCCCGTCGAATCGACGAAACACTTTTTTTTTTCTCTTCTAATTACGAGTTATTGTTATCTCCATCATTGAAACACCTTAATGATCAAGTGAGTAATACGTTTTCCCCGGATTAACATATTACCAATGCGTGAATATATCTGACTTTAGTTTTGCTATAATGTCCTTGCCACAAGCCATAAACAAATAATGAATAATGTAGCAAGTAACTAAGCCCGACAATTGATTAACCATTCGCAGCATTCCTAATTATCGCAAATTTCACATAAACGCTAAAATGTTATCGGTTTCCTAGAATGTATATATTTCCAAACAATTTTCATAATTAATAATACATCTCCTATACCGTTTTGGGTGTCGAGATTCATGCCACCGCTAAATTATGTTGTCTACGAAGTTTTTCCATTCCTTTCTATTTGTAGCCTTTTTCCTTGCTTCTTGTTGATCGAGGTGTTTCTTCTTACGATCTCTTCTATGTTGTTTTCCCATCTTCTCCTTGGTCTTCCTCTTTCCTTCTTCTTTTTTCGTCTTTTGATGTCCATACTGTCTCTGTTTGTCTGTCTTCTGGCATTCTTATCAGGTGCCCGAACCATCCTAGTTGTCGTTTCTGTATTAATTTTTGTACACTTTGTATTTGTAGGTTTTCCCTGATCTTTTCGTTTCTTACTATGTCTAATCTCTTGCTTGTATTTTGTTCCTTGTTTTTTCGTTTGTTGTCCAGGTTTCGCTTCCATATAAGAGTGTTGGTCTATAAATTGTCTTGAAGAGTGTCATTTTCGTGTTTTTGGAGATTCTTCTATTGTTTAGAATGTACTTGTTCATTGCAAAGCAGGTATAATTTGCGGCCATGATTCTGTTATTTATTTCGTTTTCCATGGTTCCTTTATTATGTATTATTGTACCTAAATATTTGAAGGTTTCAACTTGTTCTATCCTTTTCAAATTTATTAGTATTTTTGCTTTTGTTTTCTCTTTTGCTACTACCATTACTTTTGTTTTGTTTATATTAATTACCATGTTGTGTTTTTTCAGTTCCTCCTCCCATATGCTTATATTGTGTTGCAGGTTTTCTTCGCTTTTGGCTAGCATGACTAAGTCATCAGTTAGTCATCAGCAAAAACACATTCCGCTATCACTATTTTTTTCATTTTATAGTATCCTATTTCTACATTCTTGGTGTTATCCTTAATTTTTTTTTATTATGTTATCTAGGAATATAATAAAGAGCAGAGGCCTTAAAGAACTCCCTTGTGGAAGGTCTTGTGTGGTTGTGAAATTCTCAGCTGTTGAATTACTTGTCCTTACGTAGTTTTCTGTGGTTTCATACATACTCTTGATTGCTTTTATTAAATGCACTTTTATCTTCCTTTCTTCAAGTATTTCCCACACTTTGGCTCTTGGGACTCTATCATATGCCTTTTCCAAGTCCACGAATATCATATATAGTTTGTTGTTTTGTCTTAATATTTTGTCTGTCATCTTTTTAATTGTGAAGATATGGTCTTGTGTTGAATGTCCTTTCATGAATCCACTTTGTGAGTTTTCCATTGTTTTTTTCAATTTCCTTTCTTAGTTTGTTCTCTAGTATTGATTCATACAGTTTTGCCGCTGTGCACAGCAGGGATATTCACCTAAAGTTGTTGCAATTTCTACTGTCTCTTTTGTTATGTATTGGGAAGATCACTGCTTTTTGCAGGTCTGCTGGTATTTTTCCTGTTTCCTATATTCTATTTGTTAACTGTAGTAGTAGTTGTTTCCCATCCTCTCCTATGTATTTCAGTTGTTCAGATTTGATTTTGTCGTGACCAGGGGCTTTTCCGTTCTTTAGTGCGTTTTCTAACTCTTCTTCTGTTATAGATCCCTCTTCTTCTTCTGTTTCGTTACTATTTTGTTGTTCCTCTTCGTTTTCATTTCCTTCATTGGTTGTCTCTTTTCCAAACAGAAGCCCTGGGAAGTGCTCTTTCCATCTGTTCTTGATTTCTTTATCTTCTTTCATTACCTTTAGGTTTGTTTCTTTTTCCTTTCTGCAGCTTTTCAGTGTTCTGTAGAATAGTTTTTGATTTCTTTTAAAATGTTCCTCTAATTTGGTTAGAAATCCTCTCATTTTCTGCCTTTTTCCTTCGTTATTATTGAGTTTACTCTCTTTGTTTGCTGCTTGTATATTTCGTAGTTTTCTTCGTTTTTTGTGCTTAGGTATTTTTTCCATTTTTGTTTCTTTTTCCTAACTTCTTCCTTCACTTCTTTGTTCCACCAGCCTGTTTGTTTTTTGTTTGGTGTACTTTTAGTTTTTCCAAATGCGTGTTTTGTTGCCTCTCTTACTATATGTTTGAAATTCACCCATAAATCTTCTACTTTTGTTTTTCCGTTTTTTTGAGTGCTTCTTATTAGTTCTTGTATTGATTCCTGATAGTTTTCCCTCACTTAGCTTGTATATTCTAAATTTCTCTATTCTTACTTCCTTATCGACTGTTTTCTGTGTTTGTTTCGGTTCCCTTCTTGTTGTTTTTATTCATGCTGTTAGAAGATAGTGGTCACTGTCAATTTCGCTATCTCTTTTGACTTAAATATCCATTACTTCCTTCACTTGTGCTTTGTTTGTTAAAAAGTAGTCCATTATGGACTTCTCGTTTCTGTTTCTTTCGTCTCTTGTGTATTTGTGTATTTCCTTGTGTGCAAATTTGGTGTTCAATATTGTTAGGTCATTCAATATGCAGAAATCAATAAGTCTTCTTCCATTGTTGTTGATCTTCGTTTCTCCCTGTGTTCTCATTATGCTCTCCACTCTCTTGTTTTTATTCCCTACACGGACATATAATTCTCCTATTAGGTCATAATTAAATGAATATTAATAACTCTATTTTTCAAATTATCAATCATTTATTGATAATGCCTATGATACGAGATATATAAATAAATCCATGACGACGACGCTGCGTAGTATGCCGATATGGCCATTCCCATGACTGGAACGATTTTTTTACATTGCCAATTTCCTGTCTCGTGCACATCCTTCACAGCATTGTTTAGTTTCTACTCCACCAAAATTATATTAAATAGTTCTCGTAACTAACACCAGATTTCGTGGGCAGTAAAGCTTTTGTGGCCTTTCTTGCTTTTGAAAAAATATTGTTCGGCTATTCGTTTTTTGACGCACGTCGTTGACGTATTGCAAATTGAATGATAAACAACGTGCTTAGCAACGTCAAAGTCAAGATATGTGTACGCATTATTTTGATCATAATTTATTGTAACGTATAATTAATTTTGTAGTCGACTAGCTTCACAATGCTATGTTTGTTATGGAGAAAATCATGTGCAAGGACATATTTTATGGCATTAAAGTGTGCCCATATTGTAAAAACAATAAAACTCCATGTCCTTTTTAACATTAATAAGTGCCCTGTCAATTTTTTAAAAATTGCCAAATAAAAGTGTCAACTACTCAAAACAAACTACTACAAAATATCTTGTTTTTTTTTTTAATAGTAGTAACTGATTCCTAAATGCAAAATGCCAAAACAATGTCTTGTGTCTCTTTTAACATTACTAAGTGCCTTGCCAGTTTTTTAAATTTTTCCGTCTGTCAATTTGCCTATTTATCAAAATGTACTGTCAATTTTTGATTGTTTTTAACTAACTAACTGTGTGAACTACTTGTAGAAAAAATTTTTTAACTAAAGATTTTTTTGTAAAAAATGTATTGTCAATTGTTGAAAAATTCGACTAGTGCCGACAGCTCATGCAAAAGGGAATTTTTTTAAATATTCGAAGGAAAATAACTAAAAAAAATCAGCCTTGGTATTTTTTTAACATTTCTACGTAAATGTTTTTTGGATTTTTAAAAAACTCCCTTGTAAAAGTTCTACAACTAATACAAAATTAATGAGTAAAAGAAATAACAAGAAATGAAAAAATAAGAAAAGAAATAGAATGGAGAACCATCATTATACAAAAATCCAACAATAATACTATTATTATTTTTTCTGTCACATATAGGCGTAGCGTTTTAATTAAATTAGTTATTTCTTTATAAAGTGACAGCTGACAAACGAAATTGGCGGCTGTCAAACGGAAACAACAGCTGTCAAATGAAAGTGACGCCGTCAAACAAAAATGTCAGTTGTCAAATGCAAATTGCAGCAGTCAAATGAAAGTGACGCCTTCAAACAAAAATGTCAGTTGTCAAATGGAGATTGCAGCTAGCAAATGCAAGTGACAACCGTCAAACGAAATTGTCAGCAGTCAAACGAAAGTAGAATGTAATTTTAGGAATAAAACCATAATATTATAAAAGGCATGGTATTATATGTGCATTATAAAAATATAACCAGGAAATAGAGATAATTTTCAGTCATGCCAAAATTTATAATTTGGTTGAACGAAACATTTAGTTACTAAATATCACTTGATCTGGTATCTGCGACACATTTATATCAATGTAGGTAAAACTATTAGATTTTAGGGCTGAAAATTTGATCTCTTTGTATAAACCTGATTACTAGCACGTTTGAATTTAGAAATTTCCTAAATGTACAAAAGAAGTTTTCAAAAATGTTGCCTCGAATATTCGAGGAGCAAAAATTATTAGGATATCGTTAAATACAAAGCTTTCAAGAAGCACTACTTCCTTCAAAGTTCCAACAAGTTCAAAACTTCTCCAACCAGTGCCAATATCATTTGATTTTTATCTGGTATCTGCGACACATTTATATCAATGTAGGTAAAACTTTTAGATTTTAGGGTTGAAAATTTTAAGTACACCATAATATTTTGCGTTTAAATGTTTCGAATCTTTAAACATGCTTCAGGGAATCTATGGAAAATATATTTTAAAAAACAAATATTTAATCTCTTTGTATAAACCTGATTACTAGAACGTTTGAATTTCCTAAATGTACAAAGGAAGTTTTCACACATATTGCCTCGAATATTCGAGGAGCAAAAATTATTAAGATATCGTTAAATACAGGGCTTTCAAGAGGCACCACTTCCTTGAAAGTTCCAAAAAGTTCAAAACTTTTCCAACTACTTCCAATGTCATTTGATTTCTATCTGGTATCTGCGACACATTTATATCAATGTAGGTGAAACTTTTAGATTTTAGGGCAGAAAATTTTAAGTACACCACAATATTTTGCGTTTAAATGTTTCGAATCTTTCAACATGCTTCAGGAAAATATTTAAAAAAAACAAATATTTAATCTCTTTGTATAAACCTGATTTCTAGAACGTTTGAATTTAGAATTTTCCGAAATGTACAGGGTGGCCGAATTTGGATGTTTCTATAGGGGGTCTCGGTAACTAGAAGAGATAGAGAAAATCGGATGGCGTATCCTCGATCTCTTTTTACAAGACCAACTCAATAGTAAAACCAAAAATTGGCTATCGTCTTTTGTTTTCAAGTTATGGCCAAAAACTCATTATTTTCCATTTTCGATTTTTATCAATATTTCATTTATTTGTCATTTTATTAAGACACGAATTGAATGTTCTTGAGGCACTTTTCTACTGTGAATTGAATGAGTTTTACAGAATTTTGATATCTTCATTAATAACCAAGATACAATACAAAGTTGTGTTTTTTTAAATAGAAGTCGTAGCTGGCTTTGGTCTTAATAAATAGGTTTTTTTCTTCTTTTCGATGATGTATCACATGTGGATGTTATAATTGCATTTTTGTTGAAATCTATTTTTTTCCTTGAAAGTTCCAAAAAGTTCAAAACTTTTCCAACTAGTTCCAATATCACTTAATTTATATCTGGTATCTGTGACACATTTATATCAATGTAGGTAAAACTTTTAGATTTTAGCGTTGAAAATTTTAAGTACACCAAAATATTTTGCGTTTAAATTTTCGAATCTTTAAACATGCTTCAGGGAATCTGTGGGAAATATTTATAAAAATATATATATTTAATCTCTTTGTATAAACCTGGTTACTAGAACGTTTGAATTTCCTAAATGTACAAAGGAAGTTTTCAAAAATGTTGCCTCGAATATTCGAGGGGCAAAAATTATTAGGATATCATTAAATACAGAGCTTTCAAGAAGTACTACTTCCTTGAAAGTTCCAAAAAGTTCAAAACTTTTCCAACTAGTTCCAATATCACTTGATTTATATCTGGTATTTGTGGCACATTTATATCAATGTAGGTAAAACTATTAGATTTTAGAGTTGAAAATTTTAAGTACACCAAAATATTTTGCGTGTTAATGTTTCGAATCTTTAAACATGCGTCAGGGAATCTGTGAAAATTATTTTAAAAAAAGCAAATATTTAATCTCTTTGTATAAACCTGGTTACTAGAACGTTTGAATTTCCTAAATGTACAAAGGAAGTTTTCAAAAATGTTGCCTCGAATATTCGAGGGGTAAAAATTATTAGGATATCGTTAAATGCAAAGCTTTCAAGAAGCACTACTTCCTTGAAAGTTCCAAAAAGTTCAAAACTTTTCCTACTAGTTCCAATATCACTTGATTTCTATCTGGTATCTGCGACACATTTATACCAATGTAGGTAAAACTTTTAGATTTAAGGGTTGAAAATTTTAAGTACACCAAAATATTTTGCGTTTATATGTTTCGAATCTTTAAACATGCTTCAGGGAATCTGTGGGAAATATTTATAAAAATATATATATATTTAATCTCTTTGTATAAACCTGGTTACTAGAACGTTTGAATTTCCTAAATGTACAAAGGAAGTTTTCAAAAATGTTGCCTCGAATATTCGAGGGGCAAAAATTATTAGGATATCATTAAATACAGAGCTTTCAAGAAGTACTACTTCCTTGAAAGTTCCAAAAAGTTCAAAACTTTTCCAACTAGTTCCAATATCACTTGATTTATATCTGGTATTTGTGGCACATTTATATCAATGTAGGTAAAACTATTAGATTTTAGAGTTGAAAATTTTAAGTACACCAAAATATTTTGCGTGTTAATGTTTCGAATCTTTAAACATGCGTCAGGGAATCTGTGAAAATTATTTTAAAAAAAGCAAATATTTAATCTCTTTGTATAAACCTGGTTACTAGAACGTTTGAATTTCCTAAATGTACAAAGGAAGTTTTCAAAAATGTTGCCTCGAATATTCGAGGGGTAAAAATTATTAGGATATCGTTAAATGCAAAGCTTTCAAGAAGCACTACTTCCTTGAAAGTTCCAAAAAGTTCAAAACTTTTCCTACTAGTTCCAATATCACTTGATTTCTATCTGGTATCTGCGACACATTTATATCAATGTAGGTAAAACTTTTAGATTTAAGGGTTGAAAATTTTAAGTACACCAAAATATTTTGCGTTTATATGTTTCGAATCTTTAAACATGCTTCAGGGAATCTGTGGAAAATATTTAATCTCTTTGTATAAACCTGGTTACTAGAACGTTGGAATTTAGAAATTTCCTAAATATTCAAAGGAAGTTTTCAAAAATGTTGCCTCGAATATTCGAGGAGCAAAAATGATTAGGATATCGTTAAATACAGAGCTTTCAAGAAGCACCATTTCCTTAAAAGTTCCAAAAAGTTCAAAACTTTTCCAACTAGTTCCAATATCACTTGATTTATATATCTGGTATCTGTGACACATTTGTATCAATATAGGTAAAACTTTTAGATTTTACGGTTGAAAATTTTAAGTACACCAGAATATTTTGCGTTTTAACGTTTCGAATCTTTAAACATGCTTCGGGGAATCTATGGAAAATATTTAAAAAAAAAACAATATTTAATCTCTTTGTATAAACCTGATTACTAGAACCTTTGAATTTAGAATTTTTCGAAATGTACAAAGGAAGTTTTCAAAAATATTGCCTCGAATATTCGAGGAGCAAAAATGATTAGGATATCGTTAAATACAGAGCTTTGAAGAAGCATCACTTCCTTGAAAGTTCCAAAAACTGCAAAACTTTTCCAACTAGTTTCAATATCACTTGATTTATATCTGGTATATATGACACATTTATATCAATGTAGGTAAAACTATTAGATTTTAGGGCTAAAATTTTTAAGTACACCAAAATATTTGGCGTTTAAATGTTTCGAATCTTTAAACATGCTTTAGGGAATGTGTGCAAAATAATTTTAAAAAAACACGTTTTTTAATTTTGAAATTTGCTAAATGTACACTGGAAGTTTTCAAAAATATTGCTTACGAGGAGCAAAAAATGATTAGGATATCGCTAAATACAGAGCTTTCAAGAAGCACCACTTCCTTGAAAGTTCCAAAAAGTTCAAAACTAGTTCCAACGAAGTAATAACATTTGAAAAAATCAAGTTAAATAATTCGCTTGTATCGTAGGAAACTTTTAGCAACGATGCAAATCTGTTTTGCAAATCTCAAAATTCTATTTTGCATCTTGAACAGTGTCATATATTAGTATCCAGGGTAAAAGTTGACACCACTTTCTTGAACGCTCTGTATATAAATATCCAAAAGATCTATTAAAAATGAATAACCTTCATGCCATGGAATAATGGTATATTACTTATAGGGCATATAATGCAGGCAATTATTCCCGAAGATGATTCAATTTTAACAGGAGTCATTATGGGCGACATTATGGTCATTAAGACGATATTTTATTTACTTTGCACTCTTGAATTTAAATTTCAGCAATAACAATGCATAACGTCGCAAGTCAACTATAAATTGTCATGAAGTCAGTTGGCTAAGCAAGTAACATCACTTATGTCTCGCCCTAGCGTTATGTAATCGAAGCCTCTTCTCTATGGTTTTACGACATTCCTTGATATTTGCCGTAGCTTCATAATTTGGCCCATTCTGCTGCTGTGGCTAATCACCCCATTCTGCTGCTGACGCGTTTATTTATTTGATTACACGTGACGCACATTGCCATCCCGATTGCTGTTGCAGTTGAATAATATATATTATTTTCCCGGTGCCTCCGCAATCGCACAAAGGCGTGACCTGCGGTTCAATAAATAATAAACACACACTGTGACGCACAGCAACAATTTATTTTCGCCACATTCGCGTGCGCCCTTCTCGCTTCGCTCACCCATATTTTTCGAAGGCAGACTGCATCCTGTGACTCACACAGCCTCGCCGTTTGCCCGATTATAAATCACGCTCATCAACGTTATTAGCATTGCGTTTAGTCAAATTGAATTACTCATTTGCTCTGCATGCAGTTGCGCGCTCAACAGGAAGCGGTCGATAAGATTGTTTCAATATAAATGCTCAGAGCGCTTATCGCCGGTCCACATATTATGCTTGTCCAAGTGATACGCTTTACTATTATCTCTTAACCGTAGATATACTGTACATCGGCGCTGCCGATACGATTCATGTACAGTTATGCCGCATAATGCGGGCGAATAATAAACGAGAGGCACCGACAAGAGGAACTTTAAGTTATATATTATATATTTTCAATTTTTTTCAAGGTTTACAAATTTAAACGCATTATTTTTGGGTGTAATTACATTCCACTTTTGTTTAAGAGCTGTCATATTAGTTTGACAGCTGTCGTGTTAGTTTGACAGCTGTCATATTCGTTGACAGCTATCATATTCGTGTGACAGCTGTCATATTCGTTTGACAGCTGTCATATTAATTTAACATCTGTCATATTCGTTTGACAGTTGTCGTTCTCGATTGAGAGCCGAATTTTTCGTTTGCCAGCTGTTATTTTTCGTTTGACAGCTGCAGTTTTCGTGACAGCTGTCATATTATTGACACTACGAACACAATTTTTACGACGATTCTGTAAATTTCAGGAATTTACATGGTAGTGCTCAGGACATGAATATTTGTGAATCATTTATAGTTTTTGATGTAATTTAGGATCTAATGGATTTAATTTTGAAAGGCTAAAGTTGAGTTTCATCAGTATTGTTTGCGCGAATTTTCCTAACTCGGCTTTGTATTAAAAAGCACCATGCATCTCGCCAATCTTAAACTAACCCCTGCACACATCCGTTCGCTACTCCAAGTTCAAAACTAATACAAATACATCAAATCCCATAAACATCCCCCAGGAACTAATAAGAGGCTGACGTGCGCGACGTCGTTTATTAAGACTCGCCCCTGCAGCTGCACTCCCGATTCCCCCGGCCTCCTTATTTATTTCCCCCTGTTTCACAATTTCCTGCCGTCTCTTCTGTTCGTCTACGTCTGATTGCGCCATTAATTTCTCCAGCGCCAATCGGGCAGGGCCCCGAGATTCACGTCGCACGCGAGCAAATCGGGGAGCGCACACGCGAGATTTTGGTCACCCGAGCGATGCGAGTTCATCCTTGGAGCAAGGAACCCAGACGCGATCGAAGAACTCGAGAAACTCTAAGCAGGGTTTCATTATGTACTCTAAAATTAATATTGTTACTCGTATAAACGGTGTTTTTGACTTGAGATTTTGGAACTTCATTACATTTTTGTTTTAAACTTAATTTTAATGTATTTTGCGCAAAAAAATGCATATCACAGTAAGGACCTGATGTAACTTGGGCTTGTAAGGCCATATTTAATGTTAATTAAATTTAATTATTCTATAATTAAATCGTATATTACAAAAACGCATACGTAAAGGTTTTAGAGGGCACTGGAGCATGCGACCACCCGCCTTTTCGGACATACACAATTGAGAGAAAGCGGACATATATTAATGGGAATGCATTAACTAACGTCAACTCGAATTTTACTACCTTACATCTACTAACTAAATACATCTTCAGATAACGGGGAGGCCGAGTTCACCACCGGCATTGCAACCTTGGGTGGTGCACTAATGCTCACGAGAGAAACCAATTTCAGAAAAAAACAAGCAAAAATAGAGACCTGGGTGGTAGAATGTGGAGGGAGAAAAAGTATAAATTCAGAAATTCGGCGCTTACTCAGGTCTGTTAGTAGTAACCACCAGCGCAGAACGTTACGCTGCCCGAAGAAGTCCCAGAGATTGAGCATTAATTTCTCAAGTAATTATAGGAACGACGAAATCAAATGTGCACCTTACACTAAAGTCAATTTCCATGCTAATGACGGCACCTATTTAGTGACATTTCAACGCGATGGCGTCTGTGGGTGGAACGAATTTAATAAAGGTAGAAATGTATGTTTCTATCGCCGTATCAGCGTAGTCGAGCTTAACTACATTTCATACCTTGTCCTGACAATATTTTCTTATGAAAGTAGAATATTGTAAATTTCATTCCTTTCCCGCGTCGCAAAACATTTGATAATGGTATGTATCCATTGTTGCACGAAATAAGTAAGAAAGAGGAAGAGTGGGATAGAGAAAAGTCGAAATCAAGAACAGATTGGAGAGATTGGAAGAGAAAATGGAGAGAGAAGAGTAGTTAGGCAACACCGATTCCAGATCGCCCCCCGCGAAGATTTCGATTAATTTAATCCGCGGTTTAATCGAACTTTTGATTCGCGTAAGTAGAGCAATTTGGGGGTAATTAGAGCATTAAAGCGGCGGATTCGCGTTTTAATGGGATAATCGCGGTAATTATCCGCGGTATTTGCATACAATTGCTCTAATTACGCGATTATCCGCGGTATTTGCATACAATTGCTCTAATTACGCCAGCTATTCCGCGGTATTTGCATACAATTGCTCTAATTACGCGATTATCCGCGGTATTTGCATACAATTGCTCTAATTACGCCAGCTATTCCGCGGAATTTGCATACAATTGCTCTAATTACGCGAATCAAAAGTTCGATTAAACCGCGGATTAAATTATGGTGATTGTATTGGTGGGCAAGGGCCGGCCAACATACCACCCCCACGCCGCCCCCCGCCGCCCCCGAGTGACATACCAGACTAGACGCCGCGCCGCCCCCCGCCGCCCCCGCACTGCCCCCACGCTGCCCCCCGCCGGCCGTCGCCTCACTGCGGCCCCCGACGTGGCACGAATCTCCCGCGCACCGGGGGGTGGAGCGCATCTGAGCCGCATATGTTTGGCGGTAAATTACAAAGCACGGTCACGGAAATCATCCATCACCGCACACAATAAAAACTGCACCCTTCACGGATGGGAGCGTGGGAAATTAAGCTTTGTATATTAGTACTACACTGCTTATCAAAGGCGCACATCTGCGCAGATGTTTCGTGGTAAAACGCCGCCCAGAGACCGTCCATCCATCACATGACACAATAAAAACTGCACCCTTCGCCGTGTTAAATATCCGACAGACAAATACATTCCTGGATGGCTACCTGTGTACCATTCAGATGAACCATAAATAACCGGCGGGCGGAGCCTGGGAAATTAAACCAGGCATCATAAATATGTCAATTTCATCCCGCTCACAGACATGTTTATGTACGGGTGCAGCTGCCATGCTCTCAGACAAGCCCTTCAGCGCGGCCTGAGCCGGTTATCTGAAAGGCGCAGCGTGATTTATAGGTATTAGACCCAAGCCAGATATGCACGTGCACCAATTAACTTGCCGCAACCATCATTCCTACCTGCGCGAAGAAGCACGCCGCCGCACCCCACCCCTGCGAGGGTTATTTAAACGAAAAACGCCGTGCCACGAGAACCAGTCTCCTCCGAATAGTGTCGAAGCTCACATCTAGCCCTTCAAGTTTCTTGTGTTACCCTCTGTGCCAGCACCGATCTCCTAGTGAGTGTTATCGTGTTAACTCACCGTTCAACATACAGTGCCCGGCCAGTTTCGAATAGGTAAGTGCTTATTTATATTAAATTAAATATCCGCGGGCCCCAATTTAAATAAAAATTATTAGTGCAGCGGTATAAACTTAATCGATTTAAATGCATTTTCCTGGATATATAGCAGATGCCTCACATCGTAATTTAATGTAGCGTTTGAATCAGCATGAATTAATAGTTTGTATTTTATTGCTCGCAGATATGGAGTTTGTAAGCAGCTTGAATAAGATTGGGATGGTAAAAGCTATCATCAAAATCGGCGAACTGGAGCAGGACGTTCAACATCGCATCATCGAAGGCAGGAAAATCACCACCAAATTTGGCGAGAAGCAAACGGTCGAGCTGGAGCAGGGGATCCTATTCCTACCGAAGCGTTTCAACAGCATCAGTAGCGATGAGTTTGGGGAGGCAGTCGCACGCGGTCTGTACATCAGCAGGAGATCGGACAATGGACTGTCATTTGAGAGTGATGCAGAGAGAGCTGCGCGATAGGACGTTGTTGCTGAAGCGCAAAATCGACGAGGTTAAAAGGATGATCGAGACGCGCAAGCGCAGCATCGAAATCATCAAGCAGATGGCATCATTAAAAATAAGTGTTTAGTCATTTAATGTCAGCACAAAGAGATGGATCGCATCGATATCCTCATGAAGAGGTTTGACATAGAATTCACATTGGAGGAGACGCTTCTGGGCAGCTCTACATTCTCACTCAATAAATCCCAAACAAAGCACGTGAGCATTGGGATAAGTCCTACTGCGGGTTTCATACCCATCGTCAAAATATGGGGTCCATTCGCCTCCATATTCTTCACAGCGGACGAGTGGAAGCAGTTTACCGCACTCGACATTGGAGGATTGACAGAGCCCATCTCGATGGAGCAGTTCGACATATATAGAGAGGCCTCACTGTGGATCGAACAGAGGGAATTCAAGATAGCTCTGTCTGAAGAGGCTGTACATACCCTGGTGCGCATTAAAAAACTAATAGACTCTAAATTGGATATTTTATCAGAGTGCGCATTTAAAGACTATTACAACAGTCTGCTGTGCGCGTGTGCAAAAATGAATAATGGTGATTTAATGGATAATATTATGATGTTAATAGCTCCACATAAAAAATTGTTTCGAGCACAAATAATGTTAGAATATTTGTACATGTATAATGATGCTATATTGTCAACATATGAAAGTTTAAAATAAATATCTCCTATATCTAATTATGCGTCTTATTAACCACCTGCAATAAATAGGGAAAAATAAAAACAACGGATAATAATAATACTGATTTATTGCTCATCATGTTACATCTCTATCAAGGAATTAAATATATTACAATACATTTGTACTATCTATCCAGGAATTAAATACATTATCATGGCCCAGCCACTTGACAAAGACTTTGCTGCCCTTCCGCTTCAAGACCTTCTCAACGACGTAGGTATCAGGATGTTTCGTCAGCTGCAGCTCTTCATTATAGAATGCTCCGCGTATGGGGGTCCCATGCATGTCCTCGAGCAGATATGAGGCAGGATCTGTGATTCGAGCCTGCTTAATTTTAAATAATTCAGCCGACCAATTTGGCGTGTACCCCTTCTCGAATAACGCTTTCTGCCTGCTTATTCGAACTACATCATTAACACTAAACTTTCGCACACCGGACATTTTAACGTGCGAATAAATGGTATCTAGAAGATGTTGTTCATGCTTCTTGGTGACGTCACAGGGTCTCATGCCAATAGTACGATGTTTCCTGACATTATATTCGGCGGTGGCATCGGTGAGAATGTCTATCCATGAATATGTCCCCCTCAAACTAAACGATCGATAAAGACTATTTTTTATAGTACGTATCACGCGCTCAGCCATGGATGCCTTGATTTTAGTATAGGATGAATAATGATTCACTTTATATTTAGCTAGCAGCGCCTTCATCGTAGAGTTGTAAAATTCAGTACCATTGTCAGTCTGCAAATTCTTCGGAGTACGACGCCCGCGAAAAATATCAGCGAAAGCGGCACTAACGCATTTAGCAGTTTTATCCTTTAGTGGACGAGTCCATAGGAACTTGGAGAAGCAGTCAATCACCACCAGAATGAATCTGTGCCCCTTATTATCTCGAGCGTAAAAGGAGAATTCCGCCAAGTCAGCTTGCCATAGATCATCAAGTCCTTTAATGATAGTCCTCCTTCTCCCAAAGTTAACACGAGCGGGTCTATGGAGCTCATCAACGATACCGCTCTTAATAGCACTCATTATTTATGTGCGGCTACGGGCTTGCGAGGAGTGACGCCCGTAGTACGTCTGCTCTCTCTTATAGTCTGCTGTACTTTGGTATGTATCAGCTCTCGCAAGTGTACATCATCATCCTGGCGCTTTTTCTTCAGGTCGGCTAACTCGCCTATAACAAGCGCATCGTGAGCCTGCATTCTTTCTTCCTGCTGCTTCTTTGCATCATCCAATTCCTGCTTAAAAGCAGCGCCATAAGCCTGAAGTTTTTCTCTCTCAGCCGACAACTGAACAAATAACTCGCGCAGCTGCTCTACTCTGGTGAACACCATCTCTCTCAGTTTTACATCGCTATCCTCACTCTTCTTCTTCAGATCGGCTAACTCACGAGCAGCAATTACATCATGGATCTGTAGTCTTTCTTCCTGCTGCTTCTTCAGAGCATCCAATTCCTGCTTAATAGTAGCGCCATAAGCATGCAGCTTATCTGCCAGCTGCTTTTTCAGGATAGCTAACTCCCACACATTAGCCTGCAGTTTTTCCTCCTGCTGCTTCTTCAGATCAGATAGTTTCGCATCGGTATTTTTCTGCAGATTTTGCATATTATGCGCAGCAGCCTGCGAATAAAGTGCCAGTTTATTGCGAGCAGCACTAGCCGCACGCTCTAAAATATCAGCCGCCATCTTGTTCAAAGAATCTTCCACGAACCTCCTGCTAGCCGCATCGTCCAAATCCGCGGGCTCCTTTATGCGTGTGAGACGTCTATTATTTAAATCATAATGACCGCTCGACGTTAGCATAAATCCTACGCCATCGCGTCCTCGAGAGCATTTTCGCGTGCCTCCCGCTCTAAAGAAACGGCCGAACTTGTCGACGCTCATCGTATATTTGAGCAGGTAGCGCACATGTCGTTCGTTTTATTCAATTATATCAGCTTCGCGGAGCTCATCATCAATAGCCAGAATCTCATTACCGACGCTGCTATTCCCAGCAGTCCTAGCAGCATGTAGCAGACATAGCCTATCCACCAGCTTTTCTATTTTATCCCAATAGCGGTATTGTACGGGGGTTTTTAAGTCGCACTGCATCTCAGAGTCGAACTCTAGACCTCCAGTAGTTTTAGCGCGGGATCTAGTTAGAGCTGGCGAACTCACGCTGTTTAATAGAGGCGCGATAAACTTCTTATATTTAAATTGGAATATGCTATATTGGTTTTATTGATGATATCAGCATAATTGATTACATCTGTGTGGCTAAATGGTTTTGGCTTCTTACTAAAAATCAGATCATAGAGGCCAGGGGTCCCCGCATAGATTCTTCGCCCGACTAAAAGATCCTCCCCATCTGGGTTAATAGGTGAGTTACCCAGATGAAATCCTCCAGCATGGCTATTATAGACTACGCCGAATGTCTTGTCTAAGTCCTTATCATCACCCCTAACTAACATGGTGAAATATTTTCTAGGTGTTAGCAGCATGTCGTCCAGTAAATGTAAGAGCTCACCCCCTCTAGACGTCGTATCCATATCTTGCTCATCGCCAGCCTCACTACCATACTCCGAAAACGATAGATTCCTCGTAGCCTTTAACTTGGCCGCATGACGTTGTGCTACTGCTTTCGGTGTGGAGCGTATAACAGGGGTTGCAGGTGCTGCCTATAAAGCCGGGAGTATGACAGGCATAGACATGCTGGTTGCAGGTGGTTGAAGCAGAGCAGAACGTGCTGGAGGTGCTGTCCGTGGATAGGATATATCGAATGTGCGCGGTCGATGTAGAGCAGAACGTGCTGGAGGTTAAGAGGAAAACACATGACAACACGGTAAAAGTATTAAAAAATAAGTCCTGCATTTATCGAATGCGTTAGCCTATTAGCGGCAGTGTAAAGACAGGGGCTATTATAATGATGTGAAAAAATGAGCACGCCCGATGTGATGGATAATAGGTTCGCATAAACAAGCACTTCGAGTACAAATAATGTTAGAGGACATTTACATGTATAGTGATGCTGTATTGTCAACATTTGAATGTTTCAAACAAATGACTCTAATTAAGTGTTTTATCAGCCTACAATAAATAGAGAAATAATTCGATTTATTACTCATGCATATCCTCGAGTAGCTAGGAAACTAGATCTGTAATTCGAGATTGCTTAATTGCAGTATTAACTCTAATCGCCCGCTAGGTCATAGGTGCATTGATTTGTACACCTGTCAGAACTTGTAGCTGGCAGGGCGCTCCTCCCCACCACATGAGTTTCGGGGGGCTATCTTTAAGCTTGATTTCTGCATACATTAGGGTAGTTCTCAGGCAGCAACGACGAAGCATGCATCCACCCAAGAGCACTAACACTCGCAGTCCTCCGCATATTAAGAGAAGTAAGTACACCACTTCTAGCCAAATAATTATGAATAAATCATATATTTTATTGCTCCCAGATATGGACTTCGTAAGTAGCCTGAATAAGATTGGGATGGTAAAAGCTTTAATCAAAATCAGCGAGCTGCAGCAGGATTTATTATTAAAAATAGTATTGTATATGTTTGCATGATTTTTCTTTATTTAATATGTTCTGTTCTCTCTATACACTATGGAGGGGTGAATAAAAATAAAGTTTTACATTGTATTATTATTTTTTATTACCATATAAAATATCAACTACATACTCGTGACGGAGTGGCGGAGGGGCTTCGGGACGGTACGGAGGATATATATAAGAGAGACTGGCACAGTGGCTGTCACAGAGATATCAGTTGCATTCGATCCATCAGCATGTATAAGTGTAATAGATGTGAGTCTTCTTTCCGGTGGCTGCGTGGATTGAAAAGACACAAGACTACTAATTCTGCCAGATTATTGAAGTGTTTGCACTGTGAGAGAACATTTACAAGAAGCGATAATCTCAAACGGCATGAAACTAAACATCAAACAAATGCCACGATGAGACAACCTAAGACCGAAAAGGATGCTTTGAATGGATCAGGGAGAACCTGTAATGACCAGCAAACGTTAAAAGGAGGTGGTGAGCTAGAGTCTCATCCGCGATGTGAGAGGTTTGGTACGATGAAGGTCGTCAAGCAGCAACAATCGCTAGAGGTGATCAATATGGATCAATGGACAGGGGTGCTGGATTCGAGCCGAGCTTCATTAGACACAGCAAATTGCTACCCAATACAATCAGGGCGCTAGTATGCGCACCCTCCCGTAGCCCCTCCGTACACTCCACCAGCCCCTCCGCCCCTCCCGAAGCCCCACCTCCATCTCCAACACCACCAGCCCCTCCGCCCCTCCCAAAGCCCCACCTGCCCCTCCGCCCCTACCGAAGCACCACCGCCCTTTATATTCTTAAAATGTAGTAACGTGTGAGACGCTGTGATACATATGTGAGACGCTGTGAGACAGCTGTAAAACACCTCTGAGACAGCTGTGAGACACCTGTGAGACAGCTGTGAGACACCTGTGAGATACCCGTGAGACACCTGTTGGTGGTGGTATATATATATATATATATATATATATATATATATCCTCCGTACCGTCCCGAAGCCCCTCCGCTCCTCCACCAACACAACGAGCCCCTCCGCTCCTCCCGAAGCCCCTCCGCCCCTCCACCCCTCCGCCACTCCGTCACGAGTATGTAGTTGATATTTTATATGGTAATAAAAAATAATAATACAATGTAAAACTTTATTTTTATTCACCCCTCCATAGTGTATAGAGAGAACAGAACATATTAAATAAAGAAAAATCATGCAAACATATACAATACTATTTTTAATAATAAATCCTGCTGCAGCTCGCTGATTTTGATTAAAGCTTTTACCATCCCAATCTTATTCAGGCTACTTACGAAGTCCATATCTGGGAGCAATAAAATATATGATTTATTCATAATTATTTGGCTAGAAGTGGCGTACTTACTTCTCTTAATATGCGGAGGACTGCGAGTGTTAGTGCTCTTGGGTGGATGCATGCTTCGTCGTTGCTGCCTGAGAACTACCCTAATGTATGCAGAAATCAAGCTTAAAGATAGCCCCCCGAAACTCATGTGGTGGGGAGGAGCGCCCTGCCAGCTACAAGTTCTGACAGGTGTACAAATCAATGCACCTATGACCTAGCGGGCGATTAGAGTTAATACTGCAATTAAGCAATCTCGAATTACAGATCTAGTTTCCTAGCTACTCGAGGATATGCATGAGTAATAAATCGAATTATTTCTCTATTTATTGTAGGCTGATAAAACACTTAATTAGAGTCATTTGTTTGAAACATTCAAATGTTGACAATACAGCATCACTATACATGTAAATGTCCTCTAACATTATTTGTACTCGAAGTGCTTGTTTATGCGAACCTATTATCCATCACATCGGGCGTGCTCATTTTTTCACATCATTATAATAGCCCCTGTCTTTACACTGCCGCTAATAGGCTAACGCATTCGATAAATGCAGGACTTATTTTTTAATACTTTTACCGTGTTGTCATGTGTTTTCCTCTTAACCTCCAGCACGTTCTGCTCTACATCGACCGCGCACATTCGATATATCCTATCCACGGACAGCACCTCCAGCACGTTCTGCTCTGCTTCAACCACCTGCAACCAGCATGTCTATGCCTGTCATACTCCCGGCTTTACAGGCAGCACCTGCAACCCCTGTTATACGCTCCACACCGAAAGCAGTAGCACAACGTCATGCGGCCAAGTTAAAGGCTACGAGGAATCTATCGTTTTCGGAGTATGGTAGTGAGGCTGGCGATGAGCAAGATATGGATACGACGTCTAGAGGGGGTGAGCTCTTACATTTACTGGACGACATGCTGCTAACACCTAGAAAATATTTCACCATGTTAGTTAGGGGTGATGATAAGGACTTAGACAAGACATTCGGCGTAGTCTATAATAGCCATGCTGGAGGATTTCATCTGGGTAACTCACCTATTAACCCAGATGGGGAGGATCTTTTAGTCGGGCGAAGAATCTATGCGGGGACCCCTGGCCTCTATGATCTGATTTTTAGTAAGAAGCCAAAACCATTTAGCCACACAGATGTAATCAATTATGCTGATATCATCAATAAAACCAATATAGCATATTCCAATTTAAATATAAGAAGTTTATCGCGCCTCTATTAAACAGCGTGAGTTCGCCAGCTCTAACTAGATCCCGCGCTAAAACTACTGGAGGTCTAGAGTTCGACTCTGAGATGCAGTGCGACTTAAAAACCCCCGTACAATACCGCTATTGGGATAAAATAGAAAAGCTGGTGGATAGGCTATGTCTGCTACATGCTGCTAGGACTGCTGGGAATAGCAGCGTCGGTAATGAGATTCTGGCTATTGATGATGAGCTCCGCGAAGCTGATATAATTGAATAAAACGAACGACACGTGCGCTACCTGCTCAAATATACGATGAGCGTCGACAAGTTCGGCCGTTTCTTTAGAGCGGGAGGCACGCGAAAATGCTCTCGAGGACGCGATGGCGTAGGATTTATGCTAACGTCGAGCGGTCATTATGATTTAAATAATAGACGTCTCACACGCATAAAGGAGCCCGCGGATTTGGACGATGCGGCTAGCAGGAGGTTCGTGGAAGATTCTTTGAACAAGATGGAGGCTGATATTTTAGAGCGTGCGGCTAGTGCTGCTCGCAATAAACTGGCACTTTATTCGCAGGCTGCTGCGCATAATATGCAAAATCTGCAGAAAAATACCGATGCGAAACTATCTGATCTGAAGAAGCAGCAGGAGGAAAAACTGCAGGCTAATGTGTGGGAGTTAGCTATCCTGAAAAAGCAGCTGGCAGATAAGCTGCATGCTTATGGCGCTACTATTAAGCAGGAATTGGATGCTCTGAAGAAGCAGCAGGAAGAAAGACTACAGATCCATGATGTAATTGCTGCTCGTGAGTTAGCCGATCTGAAGAAGAAGAGTGAGGATAGCGATGTAAAACTGAGAGAGATGGTGTTCACCAGAGTAGAGCAGCTGCGCGAGTTATTTGTTCAGTTGTCGGCTGAGAGAGAAAAACTTCAGGCTTATGGCGCTGCTTTTAAGCAGGAATTGGATGATGCAAAGAAGCAGCAGGAAGAAAGAATGCAGGCTCACGATGCGCTTGTTATAGGCGAGTTAGCCGACCTGAAGAAAAAGCGCCAGGATGATGATGTACACTTGCGAGAGCTGATACATACCAAAGTACAGCAGACTATAAGAGAGAGCAGACGTACTACGGGCGTCACTCCTCGCAAGCCCGTAGCCGCACATAAATAATGAGTGCTATTAAGAGCGGTATCGTTGATGAGCTCCATAGACCCGCTCGTGTTAACTTTGGGAGAAGGAGGACTATCATTAAAGGACTTGATGATCTATGGCAAGCTGACTTGGCGGAATTCTCCTTTTACGCTCGAGATAATAAGGGGCACAGATTCATTCTGGTGGTGATTGACTGCTTCTCCAAGTTCCTATGGACTCGTCCACTAAAGGATAAAACTGCTAAATGCGTTAGTGCCGCTTTCGCTGATATTTTTCGCGGGCGTCGTACTCCGAAGAATTTGCAGACTGACAATGGTACTGAATTTTACAACTCTACGATGAAGGCGCTGCTAGCTAAATATAAAGTGAATCATTATTCATCCTATACTAAAATCAAGGCATCCATGGCTGAGCGCGTGATACGTACTATAAAAAATAGTCTTTATCGATCGTTTAGTTTGAGGGGGACATATTCATGGATAGACATTCTCACCGATGCCACCGCCGAATATAATGTCAGGAAACATCGTACTATTGGCATGAGACCCTGTGACGTCACCAAGAAGCATGAACAACATCTTCTAGATACCATTTATTCGCACGTTAAAATGTCCGGTGTGCGAAAGTTTAGTGTTAATGATGTAGTTCGAATAAGCAGGCAGAAAGCGTTATTCGAGAAGGGGTACACGCCAAATTGGTCGGCTGAATTATTTAAAATTAAGCAGGCTCGAATCACAGATCCTGCCTCATATCTGCTCGAGGACATGCATGGGACCCCCATACGCGGAGCATTCTATAATGAAGAGCTGCAGCTGACGAAACATCCTGATACCTACGTCGTTGAGAAGGTCTTGAAGCGGAAGGGCAGCAAAGTCTTTGTCAAGTGGCTGGGCCATGATAATGTATTTAATTCCTGGATAGATAGTACAAATGTATTGTAATATATTTAATTCCTTGATAGAGATGTAACATGATGAGCAATAAATCAGTATTATTATTATCCGTTGTTTTTATTTTTCCCTATTTATTGCAGGTGGTTAATAAGACGCATAATTAGATATAGGAGATATTTATTTTAAACTTTCATATGTTGACAATATAGCATCATTATACATGTACAAATATTCTAACATTATTTGTGCTCGAAACAATTTTTTATGTGGAGCTATTAACATCATAATATTATCCATTAAATCACCATTATTCATTTTTGCACACGCGCACAGCAGACTGTTGTAATAGTCTTTAAATGCGCACTCTGATAAAATATCCAATTTAGAGTCTATTAGTTTTTTAATGCGCACCAGGGTATGTACAGCCTCTTCAGACAGAGCTATCTTGAACTCCCTCTGTTCGATCCACAGTGAGGCCTCTCTATATATGTCGAACTGCTCCATCGAGATGGGCTCTGTCAATCCTCCAATGTCGAGTGCGGTAAACTGCTTCCACTCGTCCGCTGTGAAGAATATGGAGGCGAATGGACCCCATATTTTGACGATGGGTATGAAACCCGCAGTAGGACTTATCCCAATGCTCACGTGCTTTGTTTGGGATTTATTGAGTGAGAATGTAGAGCTGCCCAGAAGCGTCTCCTCCAATGTGAATTCTATGTCAAACCTCTTCATGAGGATATCGATGCGATCCATCTCTTTGTGCTGACATTAAATGACTAAACACTTATTTTTAATGATGCCATCTGCTTGATGATTTCGATGCTGCGCTTGCGCGTCTCGATCATCCTTTTAACCTCGTCGATTTTGCGCTTCAGCAACAACGTCCTATCGCGCAGCTCTCTCTGCATCACTCTCAAATGACAGTCCATTGTCCGATCTCCTGCTGATGTACAGACCGCGTGCGACTGCCTCCCCAAACTCATCGCTACTGATGCTGTTAAAACGCTTCGGTAGGAATAGGATCCCCTGCTCCAGCTCGACCGTTTGCTTCTCGCCAAATTTGGTGGTGATTTTCCTGCCTTCGATGATGCGATGTTGAACGTCCTGCTCCAGTTCGCCGATTTTGATGATAGCTTTTACCATCCCAATCTTATTCAAGCTGCTTACAAACTCCATATCTGCGAGCAATAAAATACAAACTATTAATTCATGCTGATTCAAACGCTACATTAAATTACGATGTGAGGCATCTGCTATATATCCAGGAAAATGCATTTAAATCGATTAAGTTTATACCGCTGCACTAATAATTTTTATTTAAATTGGGGCCCGCGGATATTTAATTTAATATAAATAAGCACTTACCTATTCGAAACTGGCCGGGCACTGTATGTTGAACGGTGAGTTAACACGATAACACTCACTAGGAGATCGGTGCTGGCACAGAGGGTAACACAAGAAACTTGAAGGGCTAGATGTGAGCTTCGACACTATTCGGAGGAGACTGGTTCTCGTGGCACGGCGTTTTTCGTTTAAATAACCCTCGCAGGGGTGGGGTGCGGCGGCGTGCTTCTTCGCGCAGGTAGGAATGATGGTTGCGGCAAGTTAATTGGTGCACGTGCATATCTGGCTTGGGTCTAATACCTATAAATCACGCTGCGCCTTTCAGATAACCGGCTCAGGCCGCGCTGAAGGGCTTGTCTGAGAGCATGGCAGCTGCACCCGTACATAAACATGTCTGTGAGCGGGATGAAATTGACATATTTATGATGCCTGGTTTAATTTCCCAGGCTCCGCCCGCCGGTTATTTATGGTTCATCTGAATGGTACACAGGTAGCCATCCAGGAATGTATTTGTCTGTCGGATATTTAACACGGCGAAGGGTGCAGTTTTTATTGTGTCATGTGATGGATGGACGGTCTCTGGGCGGCGTTTTACCACGAAACATCTGCGCAGATGTGCGCCTTTGATAAGCAGTGTAGTACTAATATACAAAGCTTAATTTCCCACGCTCCCATCCGTGAAGGGTGCAGTTTTTATTGTGTGCGGTGATGGATGATTTCCGTGACCGTGCTTTGTAATTTACCGCCAAACATATGCGGCTCAGATGCGCTCCACCCCCCGGTGCGCGGGAGATTCGTGCCACGTCGGGGGCCGCAGTGAGGCGACGGCCGGCGGGGGGCAGCGTGGGGGCAGTGCGGGGGCGGCGGGGGGCGGCGCGGCGTCTAGTCTGGTATGTCACTCGGGGGCGGCGGGGGGCGGCGTGGGGGTGGTATGTTGGCCGGCCCTTGCCCACCAATACAATCACCATAATTTAATCCGCGGTTTAATCGAACTTTTGATTCGCGTAATTAGAGCAATTGTATGCAAATTCCGCGGAATAGCTGGCGTAATTAGAGCAATTGTATGCAAATACCGCGGATAATCGCGTAATTAGAGCAATTGTATGCAAATACCGCGGAATAGCTGGCGTAATTAGAGCAATTGTATGCAAATACCGCGGATAATCGCGTAATTAGAGCAATTGTATGCAAATACCGCGGATAATTACCGCGATTATCCCATTAAAACGCGAATCCGCCGCTTTAATGCTCTAATTACCCCCAAATTGCTCTACTTACGCGAATCAAAAGTTCGATTAAACCGCGGATTAAATTAATCGAAATCTTCGCGGGGGGCGATCTGGAATCGGTGTTGCCTAACTACTGAGAAGACAGATATAAAAGAAAAAAAACAATATAGTAATAAAAGGACTACATTTCAAGGACACAAATGTCAAAACAGCGGTCGAAAAATGGCTAGCACAGGAAATAAAAGTGGAGGCCATAGCGAAATCGGCGTACAAGATAAATAACAACAGGCATGCAATGGAAATAATAGTGGTAGAGATAGAGAGCTGGGAGAAGAAAATTGAAATAATTATCAAGAAAAAGGGAATCAGCAATAAAGATATAATAATAATCTCAATTTTTCATTGTCAGTACAGATGTACATGATACATAGATATATACATATATATATATATATATATATATATATATATATATATATATATATATATATATATATATATATTGTACATGAAAAAACGTCAAAATAATTATATACACTAAGGCAATATATTGCTACTAATAGTAATCCTTCATACATAAAGAATACAGTTCACGATCACATAAATATTCATACAGCTTGTTTTTCATGATTTTATAATTAATACATTCTGGTATTAACTTACGGAGAGCAATATAAATTTTGATGGCAGAATAGTAAGCACTTTGTTCGTATTTAGCACGGAGATGTATTGGAAAACTGAAAGTCTGACAGTGCCTTGTACTGTAGTTGCTAGGCAATAAGTTTATTTTGAAGTATGTTTTATGTTTCCATACGAATTTGACACATTCATAAATATACAGACTGTAGATAGTTAATATAGCGGCCTTCTTGAAGTAGGTTCTAGAACTATCTCTCGCTTTTAATTGAAATAAAAATCTCAAGGCCTTCTTTAGAATAATATATACCTTTGATAGGTCCCTTGCTGCTCCCCAACATATCAGTCCATATCTAAAGTGCGACTGAATGTTAACAAAGTAAAAAACTCGTGCGATTTAAAAACTCGCATTATTTATTAAAATCCTGATGCCATAACATGCTTTACTGACTTTGCAGCACACATAATCAACTTGATTTGAGTAGCTTAGGGTTTCATCTAACAGGATTCCTAGAAACTTAGCTTCATGTGTAAAGTTATACTTGCTATCATTTAATACCATATACGTTGGTGTTTCCAACATTTGATTAGTTTTGAAAAAACACACAATTAGTTTTATTGGAATTAAGTGTTAAATTATTCGTTCTGAACCAATTTTGTAGATATTGCATATTTGAATTGCCAGTACTAATAACCTCCATGAAATTATCGCGGGTAATTAATGTTGTGTCATCAGCATAATTTAAAATGCTACAGTTATCAGGACAACCGGTTGCAATATCATTCATGAAAATTACGTATAGAAAAGGACTGAGTATACTACCCTGTGGGAATCCCCTAGACATATTGCAGTGAGTTGACATGGAACTATGACCTGTTATATGATCTGTAAGTTTTGTGGAATGAGTTCTACCTGTCAAGTATGATTTGATTAGATTTAGGGCATTTCCTCGGATTCCATAGTTATACATTTTATTTAGTAAAATTTTACGATCTACTGTGTCGAACGCACGGGACAGGTCTAACAAGATCCCACATGTAACGTCACCTTTATCTATCAATGAAAAGATTAAATTACTGAACTCGAAAAGTGCAGTTTCAGTGCTTTTGCCAACCTGAAAACCATGTTGGGTCGACACTAAAAGTTTGTGTATATACATTGATACGCGAAGCTCAGGACGTTACTCTGCTCGACGAAGTCGCAGAGATTGAGCATTAATTTCTCGGGTAATTGTAGGAACGACGAAATCAATTGTACCTTATTAACATACTCTAAAGTCTATTTCCATACTAATGACGGCACCTATCTAGTGACATTTCAACGCGATGTTGTCTGTGGGTGGAACGAATTTAATAAAGGTTGAAATGTAGGTTTCTATCGCCATGTCAGCGTAGTCGAGCTTAACTACATTTCATACCTTGTCCTGACCATATTTTCTTATGACAGTAGAATATTGTAAATTTCATTCCTTTCCTACTTCGAAACAATAAATACCGATATAATGAATCAGGTTTGTTTACTAAAATCAAACTATTATCCGTTTTATTTAAATAACATTACCTCATAAAGTTCTGACGGATCATATGGCTGAGATTAATAGTAGACACAAATACTATTGATATCATGCGATGGTGATCATACGATAACTTATCTGCACAATTTGAAGATGGGTTATGGCATGAATTCATTTATGTGATTTGTGCCTATCCACAAGGTGGCGCTGAAATTCATTGGTAGACACAAATGCTAACGAATTTCTATGCAGTGATGACATGTATTGAAGGAACTTCTCGGAAAAAATTGAGAGATAATTTGCTACATAAAATCGCTAATTTCACTTTGTAATTCCAATATTGAATATTAACGACAACCAATTTTACTAAATAAAGTCATACAGTTAAGGTCAGAAAATATAAATAAAGATTCAATAATTATTAAATAAAATATTTGCAAAAATTGAATAAAGTAAATTAGTAAATAACGTCCAATTTGAATGATAAAACTGAATTTTATTTACCTGTTGCTTGCATGAAAGATAATTAAGTAAATAGCGTCCAATTTGAATGATAACACTGTATTTTATTTACCTGTCGCTTGCATAATCTTTCAAAATGCCAATTAAACGAACCCAATTAAGTTGTCATGATAATGACTTTAAAAATATGACCAAATCACGAGCCAAATAATATTACAAATTATGAGAATTTGTATAATACCTGTGTGCGAACAGTTACAGGCACAGCCAAGATTTCATTCAAAATTTCGTTAGATCATAATTTTATACAGGGTGTTCTTGAACGGAACTTTCGTATTTATAAAACACTCGTTTTGTCTTTTTTTATACAGGGTGATAAAAAGTAAGGTCCAGGGTGGAGGTTCCTTACTTTTTACGCACCCTGAATGTAAATATAGACTGTATTTCTTGAAAGAATAAAACACCTGATTTTGACTTAATAATGATATTAGGGCGGAAAGACCCCTTCTGGGGTCGATAGCGTTTATAAATATCATTATATTATATTATATATATATAATGATATTAATTTTTTCTTTACAGAATTTCTGTTTTTCTTTTTAAATAATAATTCAGTTACAGCTAAATTACAAATTTGGCATGACTGGAAATTATTTCCATTTCAGGGTCATTTTTTGTACAAACACAATCAAGATATTGTTTTTTATAAACATTAATAGTGCTACTTTTAGTTTTAAGTTACACCCCGCTTTCATTTGACAGCTGTCATTTTCGTTTCATGTCTGTCAGTTTCCTTTGGTTTGACAGCTACAGTTTTCATTTGGCAGGTATCATTTTCGTTGATGGCTGTCATTTTCCTTTGACAGCTGCCATTGCTTGACAATTTCGTTTTCGTTTGACGGGTGTAATTTTCGTTTGAGAACTGCAATTTTCGTTTTGACATGTATTATTTTTCGTTTGACAGATGCCACTTTCGTTGTAAAGAAATAACTAATTTAACTAAAACGCTGTGCTAGTGTAAAATAAAAGTTGTATAATGTATTAAAGTGCACGAGACGGAGAAATTCGTGTTAACAATCACAGCTTTATTATTGTGTTAATTATAATTCAAAGATTCTTTAATGATCGTTATTTAATAATTGTTTTGTTTTGTTTTAGGTGAGCGATTGCAATTAAATTTGGCAACAAGGCGGTAAGAATATTTTTAAGCCCGGTGATTTTATAATTAATGACCAAGTTACGCCGACCGTAAATTAGGATTTGGCAGTCTAGGATCGAATTGTGTCTATTTGGTATAAAGCAGGGCTTCGAGCCGGAACTAGACCGAAAACCGGAAACAGAAACGTTTATTTTTGTCGGAACGATAACCGGAGCCGAACCGAAAAAATAAATCGGTTTATGTTCGGTTCCATGCATCTTCAGACTCGCGCGTATACACAATCTTATTCTGCATTTCAGTTGTATTGTTTTCTTTTCAAACAAAAACAAAATAAAAAGAAAATAAATTACTCAGAACAACCGAAGACCGAAAAAACCGTTATTTTTGTCGGAGCGAAAACCGGAACCGAACCGATATATTTTTTTTTAATTGAACCGGAACAATAACCTAAACGAAAAAAATAACGGTTCGAAGACCTGGTCTCAAGCAAATAGTTGATATTGTGTTTTAACAATTTTACTAACAATTGTATAATTAAACGATAGATATATGCACTCTCAGGTAACCAGTTTAGATTCACTAATGTGAAATCATAAACGGCAAAGTTAATGAAATGTATATCTGGGAATTATTTCCTTAAGCAGGTTAGCAATTGTATAATTGTAATTTATCAAACTTTTTCTTTTGCATTGTTTTTATTTAAGTTACATTTCACTTTCATTTGACAGTTGTCACTTTCATTTGGTTTGACAGCTGTAGTTTTCGTTTGATGACTCACTTTCATGTGACAGCTGTCGTTTTCTTTTGACAGCTGTCATATTCGCCTGACAATTGTCGTTTTCATTTGATAAGTGTAATTTTAGTTTGACAGTTAATTTTATTTGACTGCTTGAATCCATATCTTTTTATTTTGGGCATCGCTATCTTTAACCTGAAGCGAAATCCACGGAAACACAGTTTTCAGCTGAGTTTGTACAATCATTTGCGATGGTAAATTAGCTGCAGTAGGAGTCGTCCTAATTAAACTAAAATTGAATCAAGTTAAGGCACGTTCTTACAGTCTACGATTAACTTTAATCGGCGGTTAATTTCCTTGGATACGATTGCGGCCGCAATGGTTCATTTCAACCGATGATTAGTTTCCATAACAACCAATTGGCTGCCGATTAAAGTTAATCGTAAGCTTTTATAAGTTATTACATATTCCTGAATCGTTGTTGGAATCAAGTTTCTGAACTGTTAGCTTCTCTAACTTTTGATGAAAATTCTGGAGAAATAAAGGACAGCGTTCAACATCTTTCATATTTTCTGAAATTCTGGTGTATTCTCCTAAATCTCTGATTTCAAGATTGCTTCATTTTAATCGATGATTAGTTTCCATATCAACCAATTGGCTGCCGATTAAAGTTAATCGTAACCTTTTATTAGTTATTGCATATTCTTGAATCGTTGTAGGATCCAAACTTCTGAACTGTTGGCTTCTCCAACTGTTGATGAAAATTTAGGAAAAATTAAGAACAGGGTTCACACATCTTTCATATTTTCTGAAATATTGATGTATTCAACTAAATCTATGATTTCAAGATTGGTTCATTTCAATCGATGATCAGTTTCCATAACAACCAATTGGCTGCCAATTAAAGTTAATCGTAACCTTTTATAAGTTATTACATATTCCTGAATCGTTGTAGGAACCAAACTTCTAACCTGTTAGCTTTCCCAACTTATGATGAAAATTCTGGAAAAAAATAAGGGCAGGGTTCACACATCTTTCATATGTTCTGACATATTGCTGTATTCTCCTCAATCTCTAATTTCAAAATTGGTTCATTTCAATCGATGATTAGTTTCCGTATCAACCAATTGGCTGCAGATTAAAGTTAATCGTAAGCTTTTATAAATTATTACATATTCCTGAATCGTTGTAGGAATGAAACTTCTGAACTAACAGCATTTTCTTTTTTTATGAAAATTCTGGAAAAATTATGGACCTGGGTTCACACATCTTTCATATTTTCTGAAATATTGATGCATTCTCCTCAATCTCTAATTTCAAGATTGTGTATTATAATCTCATGAAATGTGTTAATTTATTCTTCGCAATCAACTTTTCGTTTCTTGAAATTTTAAAGCGTAGAAATTTCATAACCTCTCACTGTAAGATTCTCTATTATTTAATGCAATTATTTTTCCTCATTCACTATATTAAAAATAAAAATAAATACAAGAGATTTTTCAGATCTTGATAAAGTAAAAATCAGAGAATTGGCAACCTCAAATTAAGTGTTCTCTTATGAAATTTCGTTCCAATTTATATTGCCATTCCCAAGATTGAATATATTTAAAAAAAAAGCGAATTCTCGAATCAAAGGAATCTTTATTCGAAACAAAATAAAAGTTCAATCTCTAATTCCAAGACTCCAAATTTGAGAAAATTTGTTATTAATTGCTTTATTCTCAATGGTAAAAATATGGCATATTAATATTTCTTTAAATTTCTTCAAAATTTAGCTTCTTAAGAACTTTTATTATTCATTTCTAATCGCAATATCGCCTGTGTTTCAACGAGTAGACGTTGCAGAGACATACTTGATGTGATTCTGTGGTTTGATGAAGTGTGGAGAATTCTATTCTCGATATTCTCTAATCCTAAAGTGCGATATTTTTAGTATTGAGAATAAAGCAATTCATAACAACAAATTTTCTCAAATTTAGAGTCTTGAAATTAGAGATTGAACTTTTTTTAAGTTTCGAATAAAGATTCCTTTGATTCGAGAATTCACTTTTCTTTGAATTTCTTCAATCTTGGCAATGGCGATATAAATTTGAACGAAATTTCACGAAATGACAAATGTGGTTATGTAATTATTCTCTGTCAAAAATGACAAATGTTAACAAATACAAATATTAAAAATTATAATTAAATTAGTTAATTATTTATTTTTAGTTAATTGAGCATTAATAACCAATCTACTTATTGTAAATTCCACGTGTTTCAATTTAAGGTGCGTTTCTTGAGCGCAAATAAGTGTGATTTACATTTAGGCAGTGCATAGAATTCCAATTACATGTGGCGCTGGATAATAGACATACCATGCGCAGCTAACAAGCGGAAAACGTCAAAATCGAGAGGTTACTTAATTGCGATTTAAAGGTAAAAGTTGTCTACAACATGAGAAAGCAGCTTTTGCCTTTTAATCAAATCATGACATATCACGAAATAATTGCCTTTACCACAAAGTCTTGAGGTCTTTGTTTGTTTATCCAAGGTTAAATATACTATTAGGCTTGAATTGCATTATAATATAAATATCCTTTTCGACTGGAATCTCGTTCGATTTTGCTTCGAGAACAATCTAGTATAATGTAAATCAGAAAGTTTCATTCAATTTGCGTTCGAGTTTCTCGAATAGTTATTTACACACATTCTTGTCATTTATCAATGAAACTCTAACACATTTGTCATTTTTAACAGAAACATAACATTTGTCTTTTTGGACAGAAGCAACCAGATTTTTGATTAAAACAACCACTTGCCTGATCATCGCCTGATCCCAATGACAAATATCTCTGCAACTTCTCTTTGCTGAAACACCAGCGATATTGCTCAATTAGTTTTGATTTTCGTATGGATATTTCTAGTAGTATTGATATTGCTGAAATTCGGTGGTGAAGCACTATCATACTTGTTATTCTGATCTGCTGATGTTTCACTGATGAAATGAGGTTATGTTTTTGTTAAAAATGACAAATGTGGTTATGTTTCTGTAAAAATGACAAATAACCTCCTTAAAGTTGGCACCTCCACTTTGCGCAATTTTCATAAAAAATACTCTATAATTTAGGACTAAATTAGAACTAATTTGTACAAAAAAAAATAGAATTTGTACCCACACCGTTTAGCCGGTATACAGCTATTTCGACTAACTTTGTTGTTTATGGCTTAAGTGATTTCCATAATCCATGACGTGACGCAATTTCCAAAAATATCTATACGTTGGTAACGAACTATTTTTTTTTTTTTTTCAAAAATGAGATGGGTACCAATTAGTCTTAAATTCAGATTTGAAGATTCTGAAGTTTGTTTATTGATTCTGTATGTCTAAAAGTTGTTTGATTTGAAGAGTTGTTTTCCATGTGGTACTTTCATAAACACGTTAAGCATTTTCCAAACATAGCAATTTGTTGACAACAAATTGTTTTTTGTTGTTGTAGAACTAAGTTGGGTACAAAATAGTCTTACATTCAGATATGAAGATTATAAGGTTTATTTATTGGTTCTGTTTATCTAAAAGTTGTTTGATTTCCATGGGGTACATTCATAAACACGTACAAATTAGTCTTAAATTCAGATTTGAAGATTCTCAAATTTGTTCATTGGTTCATTGGTGGTCTTAAGTGATTTCCATGTGACACAGTGATACAGGGTGGTCACTTTTACGACGCCCACCATTAAGATCTATTAAACGGAAATATATACAGAGTTGACTAAATGAGATAAAAATTTCTCATTTTTGTGCCTTACAATAATCTGAAACGAAATCCGGGATATCTTGCACAGTTCCTGAAATATCGCTGAAAAACTGAAAAAGTGCAGTTTCCTTTTCCTTTTATAACTTTTTTACTTTTGAAGGAAATTTTACGAAACATGGTACTCTTACATTTTTCGACGTCACTTTTCTGATCGCAGTGCCAAACATATTCTGCGCCAACTAGATGCCCAAATTTTCAGTGTCAACTTTTTATTTTCTTATGGCCGCGATATTTGATTTTAATGGCATTCAAAAGAGCGAAAAATTCCAATTTCAACCATGTATAACACATGGGTAATCTGACATTATTTACTACCAAAAATCAAGAATTTAAAAATTTGTTGCAAAAAATAAACTACTGTGGACTGCTCTAAAAATCAAGTTGCCATGGAATAACTAATTTCACATTTCTTTATACAAAGAAAATAACTTCTGAGTAATTTTATTGTGTATAAAGTGCAAGAAAGGAGATATACTCTGATTTTTCTAAACTGGCGTGCACGTCATCAAAATAATAATCATAATAATGACGAGACAATTTTACAAAGTTGCCAGCTGTCCTGGGTATTTAAAAATGGCTGCAATCAGCTGTTGCGCCCGTGCAATCTTGTGCGACAGTGCGCGGTTCGTATCAAATTCATCGACTTCTCTACCGTTTATCGTACAGATATCAACCTTGTGGTTATGGTTTACCATCTACAATGACAAAATATGCATTGTAATAATCGATCAAATGTAACAAGTTAGACGTCAAAGAAGTTTGAAGCATTAGTGAAAAAGATGTGGCATCGTAGCCGAGAAAATATCGCCGATGCCAACATAAGATGATTTATTACATGATTGGCAGGCGAAAATTGTGTCCGCGGTTAATACACCGATTACCTATTTATAACCACCGGTGATCAGTGTTATGTAACAAATAATCTTCAGATTAATTTCGATTCTTAAACTATTGTTATGCATATTCTCGAAAACAATCACGTTGGTACGAAAAAACCTCATCGCACAGCTGTTTGATGACGTGCACGCCAGTTTAGAAAAATCAGAGTATAATATCTTTCATTAGTAAAAGTGGCAATAATAAAATATCCTAAATTTTAATCAAGAATGGTATTTGATCAGATTATTTAATGAATACAATATGATTTATGATTTGCAATCTCGGCCAGGGAGATATAATGTAAGATATTACATAATAGAGATTGTACATGTCATTTTTTTTCATGTTGAGGATAATGTCTTGCCATTTTTACGAATCAAAGATATTATCTCCTTTTTGCACTTTATACACAATAATAGTACTTAGAAGTTATTTTCTTTGTATGAAGAAATGTCAAAATGGGAATTTGTTATACCATGGCAATTTGATTTTTATAGCAGTCCACAGCAGCTTGATTTTTGCAACAAATTATTAAATGATCGATTTTTGGTGTTAAGTAATAACAGATTACCCATGTGTGATACATGGTTGAAATTAGAATTTTTCGCTCTTTTGAATGCTATTAAAATCCAATATTGCGACAATAAGAAAATCAAAAGTTGACTATGAAAATTTGGGCATCTAGTTGGCGCAAAAAATGTTTGGTACTGTCATCCGAAAGCTCACGTCGAAAAATGTAAGCGTGCCAAGTTTCGTAAAATTTCCTTCAAAAGTAAAAAAGTTATAAGAGGATAATGAAAGTGCACTTTTTCAGTTTTTCAGCGATATTTCAGGAACTGTGCAAGATATCCCGGATTTCGTTTCAGTATATTGAAAGGCACAAAAATAAGAAACTTTTATCCCGTTTGACCAACTCTGTATGTATTTCCGTTAAATAGATCCTACTAGTGGGCGTCGTAAAAGTGACCACTCTATATACACGTGGCGCCGTTTCGAAAAGTAGCAATTTGATGATACCAAATTGTTTTTTTTTTAGTAAAACCAAGTTTGGTACAAATTAGTCTTAAATTCAGATATGAAGCTTATAAAGTTTGTACATTGCTGCCAAATGTCTTCAGTGATTTCCATGTGATACAGTAATATACATGGCGCAGTTTCCAAAAGTAGTAATTTATTGATAACTAAAGAGTTTGGTACAAATTAGTCTTAAATTCATATGTGAAGATTCCGATGTTTGTTTAATGGTTCTGTATGTTTAAAGGTTGTTTAATTTTTATGTGATACATTCATAAACACGAGACGCAATAAATTGATTTTTTTATAAAACGGAATTCTTACATTCAGTCTTACATTTAGAAGTCGAGATTTTGCAAGTGGTTTTCTTATTCTTTAGCCGTGAAGTAATTTTATTTTATTACTGCGAAAACCACCTCTCACAAGTTCAAACAGCATCGATTTGCTTATAAATAAATATTTACAACAATAATGTCAATTCAAGTTTAAAGAATTAGAGTGAACGAACGGTGGAATCTGATTGGCTTATTTGAATTTTTTTAAATTTTGCAATAAACAAAATTGTTTATAAAAAATGACGATTGTTACAAATTAGTCTTAAATTAGTTCTAGCAAGTCGACCATAGTTTAACTTGATTAGTGATAGTAGGGATGCTGTCCTTACTAAAGTTAGCACCCCCACTTGAAATATCGGTATACCGGCGAAAGGGTGTGGGTACAAATTCAATTTTTTTTAGTACAAATAAGTTCTAAATTAGTCCCAAATTATAGAGTATTATTTTATGAAAATTGGGGTTGCCAACTTTAAGGAGGTTGACAAATGTGGTTATGTTTCTGTTAAAAATGATAAATGAGGTTATGTTTCTGTCAAATGTCGTTATATTTCTGTCAAAAATGACAAACTTGTTTATGATCGTAAATGAAAGTCACCATTTGTTTTGCTTTTCTCGGTAATTTCTAAAATGCGATTAATGTATGATGTATGAGAAATATTTCAATACAACCAATATAAATAGATACGGTTGTGGACAAAACAAGGCAGACTATTGTCGTGCCAAGGTGTCAGTTCCACGGTTAAACCAACGTAATCCGAGCGATAACAATCCTGTGTCATAATCCTGCTCGCCCGTTTTTTCTTTTCCTGGAAGCCCGCTGTGGGCCGATACACATTTCTTGTCCGTCGCGGAAGGTGTCCGTAGGCGGTGCCGCGTAAAAGCGCGCCGATTCACCTTGAACCCGTGCTACACATTTTACGTAACGCCGGCGGAATGGGCAAAGCGAAGAAAAAGACGTCGTTACGTGTGTGTGCACGGCGAAATCGAAAGTGGGAGATCGCCGATGCATTGAGTCACTGTTGTTATGGCGGACGGCGTTTTCTAAAATGCCAAATAAAGCCAGCGGAACGATCCTCACGTTCATTACAACGAATCGAGGTGGACGAGAGATGAACGCTCACGAATATAATTAAGATTCGCGCAATTAGCGATTAGGGCAAAGAACTTTGAAAGCAAGTCCGTGAGGCGTGGTGAGTTAAGGCTGCGACCCGAAACATTGGACGTGCAAGTACAAGGTATTCCTAAATGATTTTTGTTACGTAATTACTTCAATTCAATTGTGCCGCCTTTCAAATTTGTATACCGTACTATTTGAGAACTGTCACTGTCAACCATACCTGTCAACTGTCAGACAACATAATAACAGTAGTTTGTTAAATTGTAATTGTAATTTGCTTACTTTCGTAATGGACGGTTTGAAAATGGAGAATGGATTTACTCAATTTCAGAGTGCGTTCGGGAATTTCAACACAAGTTCCCTGACCACCAATTTGAATACTCGGTTTTGTCAATACATATTTCACGAATAGTGCATCGTTTTAGGGAAACTGGTAGTGTTCAGAAAGGGAAATCCTCAGGCAGGCCCTCAGTATCAGGAGAGGTTGTTGCAGATGTTCGTGACCGACCCGAAGTAAGCCCTCAAAAATTAATTCGTGAATTGGCTATGCAAGCTGGAATTCCCTCGAGCACCTGCCATAGAATTGTAAGAAAGAGGTTGAATTTACACCCTTATAGGGTCTCAGTGATGCAAGAATTGTTGCCAGTAGATCCTCAACGCCGATTGAGTTATTGCCGATGGCATGCCGATGGAAAATTTAAATGACAATCGATTGCTCGATTAAACATTTTTCACTGACGAGGCTTGGTTCCACCTATCAGGATATGTTAGTTCACAAAACTATAGGTGCTGGCATGCTGAAAACCATCATCTTTTGTGGAAGCACCACTACATCCTCATAAGGTTGGAATTTGGTTCGCTGTGTCTTGCCGTAAAATAATTGGGGCTATATTCTTTCATGACACAACAAACGGTGACAGATATCGGCAACAAATTGTCCAATCTTTCATGGACCAATTAGATCAGGGGTCTCCAAACTTTTTAGCCCGAGGGCCACACTGACTCCTCCACTAAGTCCCAAGGGCCAAGCCTTAGGTAGCTCATCATATCAACGTACTGTAGTTTTGAATTACCAGCAAATTTTCGTTCAGGAAGCCTACGGTTAGCTTTCGTGTGGCTCTTGAAATTGCAAAACGTGGAAAACCATTCACCGATGGAGAAATGATCAAAGAATGCATAATTGCAGCAGCCGAAGAAATGTGCCCTGAAAAGGTAAATTTATTAAAAACTGTCAGTATGTCAGCAAACACTGTGGCTCGAAGGGTAGAAAACATCGCTGAAAATATATCCTCTCAACTGTTCGACAAAAATGGACATGTTGAGTGGTTTTCTTTGGCCTTGGATGAGTCAACGGATGTGTCAGATAGTGCTCAGGTGTTGATTTATATTCGAGGAGTAGATAAAAGTTATGAAGTGCATGAAGAACTTCTTGATATGTATAGTATTCATGGCACAACTACTGGTACAGATATTTTTAAAGGAGTTGAAATGGCCATTAATCAAAAGAACCTTCGATGGAAAAACTTGAAATGTATTACAACTGATGGAGGCAAAAACATGAGTGGGAAAATAAAGGAGTGGTCGCTCTTGTGTCAAAGACTGTAGAAAATGACGGTGGATCAAAACCATTAGTCTTACATTGTATCATTCATCAACAGTCTTTGTGCGGAAAATGTTTGGATATGTCTGAAGTTCTGAAACCAGTCATATCAACTGTTAATTTTATCAGATCTTTTGGGCTGAATCACCGACAATTCCGACAATTTATTGAAGAGATTGGAGAAATGACTTACCTTATCATACTGCCGTACGTTGGCTTAGTTGTGGGAAAGTCCTTCAGCGCTTTCTTGAACTTCGAGCAGTGATCGAAATTTTTTTGAATGAAAAGCATCGCCCTCTTACTGAATTACAAAACAACGCATGGCTGTGGAAGTTAGCATTCTATGTTGATTTGACAAAACATGTGAACGAACTGAATTTGAGATTGCAAGGAGAAAACCAGCATCTTCCTGATTTATACACTAATATCAAATCATTCCTGAAGAAATTGATACTGTTTCAATCACAACTACGAAGTAAATGTTTTTCACATTTTAAAACATGTGAAATATTCAGCCACACCACTGAGACTGAGTTACCTATCGATTTTGCAATCGAAACTTTGAGTGCTTTGAAAATAAATTTTGATACTCGTTTCTCGGACTTTGATGCCATTGCGAATCAAATTAAGATTTTTCAGAATCCTTTTGATACTGACATTGAAACCCTAGCCCCGGAACTTCAAATGGAAATGATAGATCTGCAGTGCAGTGATATAATTAAGAACAAATATCAAAACTCATCTTTGTTGGAATTTTACAAGAGTCTTCCACTGACACAATTTGATAATTTGCATAAATTTGCTCGTGGGCTGTTTTCTGTTTTTGGTACTACTTATTTGTGTGAGAAGACCTTCTCCAAAATGAAGTACACAAAAAATGTTTACAGATCTAAATGAACTGATGAGCATCTTAAATCTCTTCTAATAATTGGTACAAGTAAAATTAGTCCACAACTACAAACTATTGTCAGTGGAAAATCTCAATTACATAAATCTCATTAGTATTTCATATGTCATTATGCTTGTTATAAGTTATGTTTTTATTTAAAATGTATAAAATGTTAGTTGGATTCATTTACATAATTTGTTAGTTATTATATACTGAAGTTAAATTTTCTGCATATTATACATGTCTTTACTCATTACAATTCTGTGTTTCTTTATCCAACTTATCACAAAAACAATAACAATAAGCCTACAACAATGTTATGAGTAGTTAGCCCATAACCATATCAATGTAGATGTCATATTAATAATTATTCAACATAAAATTAGAATAATTCAGTGAACTAAATTTTATTTGCTATAAAAAATATAGTCTAAAAGGAGTTTTCAAGTATGCTAGGTCTCCGCGGGCCGGACAAAATCTGTACGCGGGCCGGATGTGGCCCTCGAGCCGTAGTTTGGAGACCCCTGAATTAAATGATGAAGAATTGCAGAACGGATATTTCCAACAAGATGGTGCAACAGCCCATACAGCCAGAGCAACGTTAGCCTATCTGCAAGATTTTTTTGATAATAGGCTAATTTAATCAAGGACTATGACCGCCACGCTCTCCAGATCTAACTCCACTGGACTACTCAATTTTTGGATATTTAAAAGATAGAGTTTTCCAAAGATGACTGCATACGTTGGAAGAGTTAATGGCAGAAATCGTAAATGTTTGCCGAACCATAACTCCTCAAATGCTAATAATCATTCTCAACAATAAAAGAAGACGAGTGCAAATGTGTTTACAAGCAAATGGTACACATTCACGGACCTGCAATTTTCCGCCAGCCTCTACCAATTGCCATCGGTTGCGTTTGGTCGTAGCAAAACCGTCTGATACAAATCACATAAACGCAGTCTCAATTTATTGTTGTGGCTGTTTCTGCCATTCTCCGGACCGTAACGCTCGGGATGGATTGCGAGGCGCGCGCAGCGCCATCGCCGATCGCATTAGTAAACAATACGTGTACCGATCCTAATCGTAATTCGCCGTTTGCCAACACAATGGCTCTGTAATTACGTTACGTAACGTTCACTTATTCATTTGCGCAAGTTATGCACAATGAGGAAATTAATTTAACTTGCGTGACCTTTCCCTTTGTGCGCCGCGTTTCGTTCCCATCTGGGTGCGATATGTGACACCTACGAGACAAAAATGTAGGTAATTCGCCAAATTTTGTAATTGGCATTAATATCTTAAAATTTCTATAAAACATGAAATTTCTATTAAATTGAGAATTATAATTCAATGGTCAATGATGACTTATAATAATAGAGTCATAAAACTGACTAAACTTTGTAGAATATTGTAGAATATTCATAAAATTCCATAAAACCCCAATTTGTATAACATATACATTAATCAATCAATAAAATCAGAATCTTCACACAAACTTCTACCAAATTTTATGAATGATGTATACCATCGGTGTAATTTTTAGATATTTTGAAAAAGTTTCATGAAGAGCGCTAATGAGATAGCAATGCTCTCACGCCACAAAAAAAATAGTCTCATGAAACTTAGTAAATTTCCTTAGAATATATCACATTTCACCCACTTTGGAATCGGCATTCAATCTTCTATAGATTTTCAGAAAATATCATATTTTTTTAAATAATATTTACGAAAAATTCATTAAATTAGAAATATTGGTTTAATATTCTATAAAATATCAGAAAATCTTGGAAATTTTTCTAAGATTTATATAAAATAATCATAGTGTTTTCGTAAAGGGCAGTCTGATGTCAAAATTTCAGTTAAATAAAATATATTCCAATAAAATTTAGAATCTCCATATAATCTATTAGATTAGAGAAAAACTACACGAATATTATAAAGATGATTGCTAACCTGCATATTAAAATTATATCTGAATCAGTTGAATGTTGAATTCTATCATTTTTTTCCACCAAATTCCATCAAATTCACAGACTAAATTACAATTCTCTAAAATTGAAAAATACCTATAAGGAACATAAAGAAAATTCATTATCATATTTCAAGGAGAACCAAAAATACTAAAGAAAATATAATTGTCCACTACATTTTTAAAACCAAAATAAATACAGAAAATTTTCAAACAAAAGTTTCAAAAATAAACAAATTTCGTAGTCCTAATATTTTGTAATTAAATTATTAATTCATAATATAAGATTTTATAATTAAATTATAAATTCACGATAACATACTTTATAATTAAATTATAAATTCATTATAAAATATTTTATAATTAAATTATAAATGAATAATAAAATATTTTATAAATAATTCTACTATATTTATTAATCGAAATTACTCGTAAATAAAGAAAATTTGAAAAACATAATCATGAAAATGTCGTATCATAAATATTTAATTTCATCAATAAAATGAACAGCATTGTAAAAAAACTTGAAATATGAAAATATATATAACGATCTTTATTAAGGCTATCGACCCCAGAAGGGGTCCTTCCGCCCTATAAAAATAAATCGTAGAAAATTTAAGGAAATATCATCAAACACCAAGTTTTTGATGAGTTTTTTAAATTTATTATATTATAAAAATTATTTTTTTCTGATCGATGAGCAGCACTTTCTGATTAAAATTTAATGATAACTAACAATATTTCAATACTTGCTATCATTTTTAGTAATAATTTTGGTTACTATTTAATTCCATTTTTTGTCAACATTTCAAAGATTGTTGTCAAAATTTCAATTATCTCTGTTCTTTTATTATCAAAATTGCAACGATCACCATAAAAGTTTCAATTATACCGAAATTGTACACTGCCAAAGTTTCAATTTTTGCAACATTTTAGTTATATTCGATTGTTTTCTTCCTTTTTTAGTTGTTATTGCCAGCATTTAATGGATTACACGTCAATTTCACTGCCAACATTGCCAACATAAAATTTTCAATAATAAACATAAATTTCATACTCCTAATATTTTATAATTGAATTATAAATTTATAATAAAATATTTTATAAATAATTCCACTATATTTATTAAATGAAATTACTCGTAAATACAGAAAATTTGAAAAACAATCATGAAAATTTCGGCTCATAAATATTTCATTTCATCAATAAAATGAACAGCATTCTCAAAAAACTTAAAATATGAAAATAAATCATGGAAAATTTAAGGAAATATCATCAAAAACCAAGTTTATGATGAGTTTTTTTTAAATTTATTATATCATTATATTCTAAAAATTAAATTTTGCTGATCGATGAGCAGCACTTTCTGATCAAAATTTTAATAACATCTAATAATATTTCAATACTTACTATCATTTTTAGTAATAATTTTTGTTACTGTTTAATTCCATTTTTTGTCAACATTTCAAAGATTGTTGTCAAAATTTCAATTATTTCTTTTTTTTTTTTATTATCAAAATTGCAACGATCACCATAAAAGTTTCAGTTATACCGAAATTGTACACTGCAAAAGTTTCAATTTTTGCAACATTTTTGTTATATTTGATTGTTTTCTTCCTTTTGTTAGTTATTACTGTCAGCATTTAAAGGATTACACGTCAATTTCACTGCCAAAATTGCAATGATTGCTGCCTAAGCATTTTGGCTGTAATGACTGAAAAATGACTTAAAATAATAGTTTTTGACTAAAATTACTGATATTTCACTAAAACATTGCAAAGTTGCTACTATTTTCGCTTGGATTTAATAAAATTTCAGCCATTGCAGCCACAATTACAAAGATTGCGGCCTTTTTTTTTCAATTATTACAATCAGATATTCAGAATATTATAATACTATCTTGTTTAAAAATATTTTTCTATCTTGCGTTTAGAATAAGTCGATTCTAGCACCTAAATGATGTCATTTGAGTGTTAGAATAAGCGGTTGGTGAGCTAGAATAGACTAGTAAAATTTACTGCATTGATGTTGGTAGTGGTAGCGTTGACGGTTGACGTTGAACTGTCAACTGACATACGTCAAAAAATAAATTTCACAGAGAACATCAAATTAATGAAAACGAAGTTTAATTTAAATTATTACCGTGGAAAGTACAATTATTATACACATTAACAGTTACAAGCGATTTGTCTTGAGAATTTATAGTGACACCATGTAAATTATCATCCGACACATAAATTTCCAGTAAATTTTTCATTTTTTAATATATAAAATAGTATGATGAGGCAAAATAGAAAAAAATAGTGTAAATCACTCGTTGAAGAAGGTCCTTCAAACACTCATTTGTTCCTCAACTCGCTGCTACGCAGCTCGTTTCGAAATTTCAAATTCGTGCTTGAGTAGATGCATTCTGCAACTGGTATTTTAATATACTATTCTGTCAATATATCATTAATTCTGTCAACATAGGCATGATTACGATAAAAATATTAATAATTTCTGACCAAAATTATCACCGTTAAATTTTCTCTATTTTTTTAATATTGCTGACAAACTGGAATGAATCATTACTAACTTTCAATTCTAAATACACTTAAAAAAATACTGACAAATTTTCAATTTTGGGGGTCAAAATTTCAACTATTGTAATATTTTCTGCCATTGTTCAGTAATTGTGATAAAAAATTTAATGATTACTATCATAATTCAACAAATAATGTCAATTTTATTAAAATATTTTAATGATTATTATCAAAATTCAGTAATTAACAATAATAATTACAAATTTGGTAACACTTTAATATTTACTCTTAAATTGCTAATACTGCAAGTATTACTGCAACAGTTTCAGTTATTCCTCAATTTCGTAACTTAATTTTTTTTATATTTTGGTAAATTTTCTGTTATTGCCATCAATATCTCGAGCATTTAAATTTGCTCACATATTTTGTTTGTGAACATTTTTCTTACTTTTCGAATTAGTGTCGTTGACGAATTAAGAAGGATTACATTTTATTGCTTTCTTTGTGTGGGAAAATACTGCCTTCAATAACTACGTTGTTTGTTGCACAGAAATCCACGAATAGTTTGCCATTTTCGTTTATTTGGCCCACCCCTTCCCTGCCCGTTACATCCTCTCTTCCAGTGTTATTGTTACGATTTTTGGCGTTCATGTCGCCCATTAGAATTATAGTTGCGTTATAGTAAATACTAAATATAGTATTTTATTACATTCTGATAATTAATAATATAAATTTCGTTACATTCGTGCTAATAAAATAAATTCAATTTATCCTCATTTTTTTGTGGCGATTTTTCTAGTTGCTATGGCCAATAACCATCATCAACCACCACTGCCTCACAACTCGCGGGTAATAACCATTGCAATAGCATAGCGGGAGATGGGTCTCACAACCACGTAAACGTGGGAGATTTCTTTTCGGTTATGGGTGCCGAAACCGAATCAATGTAATGATATTAATGATAATAATTGGGAAGTACATCCGCACGCACTGGACTGATGAGACCCACCAGGTCGACACCGGTCTTCAGTTGTCCACGGAGGTGGTATACAATTTGTTTACGACATTTCATTAAAATAATTAATTGTATTTAAATTTCGATCCTCCGAATGAAGAAGCCGCCACAAAAATTATTATTTCTTTAACCACAGGATTCTTATAAGTTATATGTATCTAAATTTCTGTCTTAAAGGTATAATTACAAATCCGAACAAATTTTTCCAAAAAAAATAACATAAATTTTATCAGATTATGTTAAATCAGTTGATCCTTCACCCTATCAAGTATAACTCTGATCAAAATTAATGTAAATTTTAGTATTATATTTGTTGTTACTATTATATTCAATTGTTTTCGACAACATTTTAAAGATTATTGTTAACTTTACAATTATTTCTGTATTTTTTAGTATCAAAATTACACCGACCACTGAACACATTAAATTATACCGACATTTTATAGCTTACTGCAAAAATTTCAATTTTGAGTACATTTTCACCACAATCTTCCTTTTTATTTTATTTCTCGATTATGGAAATTTAACATACTTCAAAGTTTTGGTAAAAATTGGGATCTCTTTAAAAATAAATGAACAGGATCTGATCTCAAAGTTTTCGCAAAATGGGATGTTCAAAAGAACAAAAATGGATCGGATCTTAAAGTTTTGTCAGCAATAGGGATGTCTTAAAAAAGAAGACTGTCATCTATCATAGTTTGGCAAAGAGCTGGTTGATCATCATGAATAACCAAGGTTATTATACAGGGTTATTCACGCTATACGGCACGGAATATTGTGGCCAAAATACGTGACTTTGATACTTTTACGGCTTTTGGCCATCATCCTGTATAATATAACATTAATTTTATAAAGTAACCAAAATAGAACCCCATATATCCCAAAAATGAAACTTTTTGAAAGTAACGTATCTTGGCTACAATATTCCGTGCCGTATGGCTCGAATAATCCTGTATAGTATCTAGGCCGCTTAAGATTTACGTGGCGCCCATTTCAATACCAGGAAGTTAGCCCTCACAAACGCCGTGAACGTCAAATCCCTTTTGTTGCCGCGCCCTTTTATGTGGAGGCCCTTCCGGCACTTCACAAAGTATTCGTCTTGTTGCGCGAATCCTGGCTCACACTGTGTACTATCAATATGCAAGACGGCCCTTTTGGCAATCCCTTGATGATCTCCGATGATGTATGAGCGGCTTTCGCGAGATACCCACTCCCGGAATGAAACTAGTCTGGGCTTACATATCGACTCTTCCATCCTGAAAGTTTCCCGCCGAACTCCACTCGTCGTCCTTTGAGGATAACTCCTCGGCGCCGCCACTTTTGCAGGGCATCGATCCGCCGATTCCCGATACCCTGCGTGAGTGCGCGGGGCAGGGTCGGCACTTTCGGGACCCTTCCCGCAGGATTATCGCGTCCCGCGCGAGCGGGCGCCCTCCCCGTTAAAACCGGCTCTTCCCGTGCGGGATAATTGTTTGTCCCCTCGCAGGCCGACACCTGATGGGGCCGTTCCCGTGAAGTGGGGCCCTCCGCGTCCACGTTATCCCACTTCGAGCCATTAGGGGACGCCGTTTCCCCCGCTTTAAATCTCCCCGAGTGTCCCTTTCAGGAGTCCTAAATGCCTCCCGGGATAATGAAGGCGATGTGGAGAGCCTTACGTAAGTGATTCAGGAGATAATGAATTCTTGGGCACGCCAGCAAAGAAAAGTGCACGCGCGCAGTATAGTCGGGACCAGATTAACTTGGGCGTATAGGTCAAATCGTAAATTAGAGGAACCTTTTAAACGAAATCAAAAACTATTCTACAGAACACTAAAAAGCTGCAGAAAGGAAAAAGAAACAAACCTAAGGCTACTCAAAAATAACCATGGTGTACTAATGAAACAGGATAAAGAAATCATGAACAGATGGAAAGAGCACTTCCAAGAGCTTCTGTCTGGAAATGAGACAACCAATGAAGGAAATGAAAACGAAGAGGAACAAGAAAATAGTAACGAAACAGAAGAAAAAGAGGAATCTATAACAGAAGAAGAGTTAGAAAACGCACTAAAGAAGTTAAAGGACGGAAAAGCCCCAGGTCACGACCAAATCCCGGAACAGCTGAAGTACATAGGAAAGGATGGGAAACAACTACTACTACTACAATTAACAAATAGAATATGGGAAACAGGAAAAATACCAGCAGACTGGCAAAAAGCAGTGATCTTCCCAATACATAAAAAAGGAGACAGTAGAAATTGCAACAACTTTAGGGGAATATCCCTGCTGTGCACAGCGGCAAAACTGTATGAATCAATACTAGAGAACAAACTAAGAAAGGAAATTGAAAAAACAATGGAAAAGTCACAAAGTGGATTCATGAAAGGACATTCAACACAAGACACAATTAAAAAGATGACAGAAAAAATATTAAGACAAAACAACAAACTATACATGATTTTCGTGGACTTAGAGAAGGCATTTGATAGAGTCCCAAGGGCCAAAGCGTGGGAAATACTTGAGAAAGGAAGATAAAAGTGCATTTTATAAAAGCAATCAAGAGTATGTACGAAACCACAGAAAACTACGTAAGGACAAATAATTCAACATCTGAGAATTTCACAACCATACAAGGCCTTCGACAAGGGGCGCTTTAAGCCCTCTGCTCTTTATTATATTCCTAGACAACATGATGAAAAAAATTAAGGATAACGCCAAGAAAGTAGAAATAGGATACTATGAAACGAAAAGAATAGTGATAGCAGAATTTGCTTTTGCTGATGACCTACTCATGCTAGCCAAAAGCGAAGAAGAACTGCAACACAATATAAGCATATGGGAGGAGGAACTGAAAAAACACAACATGGTAATTAATATAAACAAAACAAAGGTAATGGTAGTAGCAAAAGAGGAAACAAAAGCAAAAATACTAATAAATATGAAAACGATAGAACAAGCTGTAACCTTCAAATATTTAGGTACATACATAATAAAGGAACCATGGAAAACGAAATAAATAACAGAATCATGGCCGCAAATAAAACCTACTATGCAATGAACAAGTACATTCTAAACAATAGAAGAATCTCCAAAAACACGAAAATGGCATTCTTCAAGACAATTTATAGACCAACGCTCTTATATGGAAGCGAAACCTGGTCAACACATGAAAAAACAATGAACAAATTACAAGCAACCGAAATGAGATACGTAAGAAAAGTTGAAGGAGTCACGAGATTAGACAGAGTAAGTAACGAACAGATCAGGAAAAACCTACAAATACAAAGTGTGCAAAAATTAATACAGAAACGACAACTAGGATGGTTCGGGCACCTGATAAGAATGCCAGAAGACAGACAAACAAAAATAGTATGGTCATCAAAAGACGAAAAGAAAAACAAGGAAAGAGGAAGACCAAGGAAAAGATGGGAAAACAACAAAGAAGAGATCCTAGGAAGAAACGACCTCTATCAACAAGAAGCAAGGTAAATGGCTACAAATAGAAAGGAGTGGAAAAACTTCGTAGACAACATAATTTAGTGGTGGTATGAATCTCGATACCCGAAAGGGTAAGAAATGTAAATTGATTATATATTATATATGATTTTTTTTTAATCTCAAAATTTGTGCAGTTCATATCTGCTGTAAATAAGATTGTTGGCCGAGGCGAAGGACGAGGCTTACAGACCACGTAACACATGCAGTACGTAGCCACTGCCATTCTTTCCGCGAGTAATAAATCCGTTCCTATCTCCGAGAGCTGCAACGTCTCTTCATTAATGGGCGAGTTTTATTGTGTCTGCCGGATTTAATTCCGTCCGCCGGAGCTGGACGTTGTCCAAGTCCTCTGCTGCGGACACCAGTCCTCTCGCGTGTGCGCGATTTCGGCGATTATCCCGTCCGCTTTCGGGTCGGCGGAGGGTTCATTAAACGTTCTCGCGCTTTATGGTAGCGGGGGGCGTGTGGGGGGATTAAGAGCTAACGGTCTCGCGGTTCTGGAGCCGAGGAACGTGAATGGGGGGCATTACTCACTCGCCCATTGTTCGCACGGAGATGCGGCCGAGGCAGCCCCAGGTCGTATTTCACCGTTCGAAAGTTTTATTTTTTGTAAACTCGTAAAAGAACCGACGAGGATGCGTGGCCTCCACAAGTTTAAATCCCACTTGGTCAAACTGGAGAGATATCTACTAGTTAGTTGATGAGCGATTAAGGGATTTATTCGCATTGTTTTACGGCGTCGCAAATGCTACTTCGCCGGTTTTATTATCACTGTGGATTTCAGTTTCGGTTTTTTTGTTATTATAATAGTCATTTCACGTAGCTGGCTGGCAAAAAGGTAATTCTCAGTAACATAATTATCAAACACCGTTCAGCAAAAGGTTTTTATGTGCAGCTACTTGAAATGAGTGAAAAAAAGTAGAGGTGACTTTAATTTAGGATGGAATACATTTGTCATTTTTGATGGAAACATAACCTCACATCTACATTTTTGACAGAAACATATCCACATTTTTCATTTTTGACAGAAACATAGCCACATTTGTCACTTTTGACAGAAACATAACCAGAGTTGTCAGTTTTGACAGAAACATGATCGCATTTGTCACTTTTGACAGAAACAAAAAATGTGTGACCACATTTCGTCACACACCAGATGATCAGAATGACAAGTATGTTTCTGCAATTTCTATTGCTTAGATAGTTTTGATTTCCGTATGGAGATTTCTAGCGATATTTTGATTTTGTTTCTAAATCTTCGTAATCAAACTTCGTGCCTTTATTTTTGTATTTTGTTTAGAGATTTCAAATGCCTGAATTTGTTTTTGTACCTTTTGGCATTAATTTTGTATATTGAGGATGTTTTGGATTGAAGATTTTCGTAGATCAATTTGATTACGAAATCAAAGTTCGTGTCTACATTTTTGTATTTTGTTTGGAGATTTCAAGTGTCTGGATTTGTTTTTATATCTTTTTGGCATTAATTTTGTATATAGAGGATGTTTTGGATTGAAGATTTTCATAGATTTATTTGCAAATCTGAAAGCTGTCAGCAATAAAAGAACTTACAGAGCTAAATATTCATAGTATATATAAAAAAAACTATTTGGTATAGCTAATTTGTATTATTGGTGAGAATTTTGTTAGTAGAGTTTACTTTTTTTTTGTAGTTTTTGATAGTTTATGTCATCTTTCCGTATTTTGTTTAGGGATTTTTGGCACGTTTAAAAACTGCATAAATGGTACATGTATTTTTACATATCCACTACCTGTTGCTTTATGTTGGTCGAAACAAAAATCACTACATATGGAACTAACCTCGTTTTCGAGAAACACTAATGACCCTAACAGTGTTGCTACCTATACTTTCGAGAGAAAATGCTACGTTGATGGATCTGTCAAAAAAATACAGATTCTGTAGTTTTTAGATTTTTTTAAATATTTTTGCATTATTTTTGTATTTTGATTACTAGAACTAAAAATCCATGCGTATGCCATGCCAACATTATTCCACAAAGGTATAAAAAATCGAAAAATTCCATCATCTCCGAATAAAATACAAAAAGAGGCTCAATTTTCTAGAAATAAATCAAAAAAGCTAGAAATATCCATAGATTTAAAATAAATATTTTCAAATATTTTCCAAAATGAAATATGTATCTCCAAATAAAACTAAAAAAAAATGCATCGAATAAAGAATTTTTGACGTTATGGATGGACGTTTTTGACAGTACTGTCACCTTTCCGTATTTTGTTTAGGGATTTTTCGCATGTTTCAAAAATGTATAAATGGTACTTTTTTTTACGTATCTATCACTTTATGTTGTCAAAACAAAAATCACTACATATGGAACTGTATCCTCGTTTTCGAGAAACACTAATGACCCTAACAGAGTTGCTACCTATACTTTCGAGAGAAAATGCGACGTTGATGGTTCTTTAAAAAATATACTCTTTACTTTTTTGATTTATGAAAATATTTTTGAAATATTTTTGTATTTTGATGTCGAATTCAGATGACAGTATTTTGGAAGATTTTCATTGATTTATAAATCTATAAGCAGTCAGCAGTTAAAAACGCTAAACACTTCATCGTACCAAAAATTTTCAAATTGTATTGATGATATGAATTATTGATATGATATTATATGAATTATTGATATTGAAGTATTAATTTTTTATGCGTTTCTGATAGTGTTAGAATATTTTTAAATTTTATCTGCACATTATTGAAAGTTTTGATTTTTATTTCAGGTTATTGTAAAATTAGGATCGCCATTTATATTGAGATTCCTGAAAATATAGGGCAATTTAAATAAAAATTGTTTGCGTCCACATAATTTATTAAAAAAATTGCATACTCATACATCACCCATTAAAGATCATGTAATTAAAAAACTTTATTATTTTATTGCAATTGTACTGTTTAAAAAAAATATTAAAAATTGTTATTTTTTTATTAAATCCAACTACAATTCTACTATTTGTTGTATTTTTAAATTTATTAGCAGTTATTTGAGGTTTTTAAACTATCACTTCCATTACCTACCACAAGAGTTGGAATAACTCATGATTTAAAAAAAAATCAAATATATTTTTTAATTTAATCAGTTTTTGTCAGTTTAGATGCTATTTAAGTAAATTGTGATGTAAATCAATTCAAATCATATGATTTTTTTTTATAAATTCATAAATTTGAACAAGAATTGATGATTAAAGAAATGTGTATCTGTACGTACTGTGATGGACCAAAAATGAAAAAAAAAATGTTTTACTTACTTCTAATTATCTATTTTAAAGCATGCTAACTCTATACTTACATTATATTTTTAATTTCACACTTTCTAGAATGCATAAACAGTGCAAAAATAGTGATTAATATAGAAATCAGTTTTGATTTAAATCAATCATTTATTTGAAAAAATCATTTTATTTAAATCATGATTTTAATCACACAAATCTTGCCTACAACTAATATTTTACTATTTAATGTATTTTTTTACTTTGTGTGCACATATCAAGCTTTTGATTGTTTTTAAATAACCCTTTATAACGACAAAAAATCTTTATTTGACGCATTTTTTAGTTTATTTGGAGATTCTTCATTTTGGATAATTTTTGAAAATAATGTTTGAAATCTTTATGGGTATTTCTAGCTTTTTCCATGTAATTCTAAAAAATTCGGGCCTTTTTAAAATAAATCTTGACACATTATTTTTATATTTTGCATGGGGATATCTGGGGAAGTTTTTGATTTAATTGGAAAGACCCCACGAGCGGTCAATAACACTGGTCATCACAATTTTTGTCCCTTAGACGTAAATAGCCGATTCGGATAGAATTTTTTTGCTGATTTCAGGAACGTCAACAAAAATTCGTTGCCGAGACATACTTGTCATTCTGATCAGGCGATGTGTGGCAAAATGTGGTTTTGTTTCTCTCAAAAATGTTAAATGTGATCATGTTTCTGTCAAAAGCGACAAATGTTGTTACGTTGACAGAAAATGACAGAAATGTATACCATGCTAAATTAAAGTCACCTCCACTTTTTCACTCATTTCAAGTAGCAGCACATAAAACCCTTTTGTTCAACAGGTTTTGAAAATTATGTTACTGAGAATTAACTTTTTGCCAGGCAGCTACGTGACAATGTGGTTATCTTTCTGTCAAAAATGTCAAAAGTGGTTATGTTTCTATCAAAAATGGCCAATGAGATTACATGTGGTTAAGCTTCTGTCAAAAATGATAAATCGCCGCTGTCGGGACAATACATTTCTTGTGAAAACAACGTAGACTTTTCGAGAAACAACGTAGACTTTTCGAGACGAGAGTCGGAGACGAGAAAAACATACAGAAACTATATTTAAATTTGTTTTATTTCTGATTTCTGATTTTCACAGAGAGTTATTAGGGCACCTGTTGAACTTTAATATAACCTTCTATACCCAAACAAAAAGGTATCCGTATAAAAGGTATAAAGGTATACTGGTATAAAGGTATAAATATATATAAAGGTCACTATAAAAACAGAGACTGCCCATAGGGGAGTGAATTATTATGATTTTATTTTTCCTGGCCATTTTATCACATAAGTGGTTTACCATCCGACGCAGGATATCCAATTTCATAGAAAAATACCAATAAGTGAAAATCACCAAAAATGTCACAGGATGTCCCGAAAGCGTCGAAATGTGGTTATGTTTCTGTCAAAAATGACAAATGTGGTCAAGCTTCTGTCAAAAATAACCACATTTCGATGCTTTCGAGACATCCTGTGACATTTTCGGTGATTTTCACTTTTCGGTATTTTTCTGTCAAGTTGGTAAATGTGGTTATGTGTCTGTTAAAAATGACAAATGTAGTTATGTTTCTGTCATAAATGACAAATATGTATGTGTAAATGACTATTCGAGAAACATGAAACAGAGAAACAGTAAGTCCCGAAATCGTCGAAATGTGGTTATGTTTCTGTCAAAAATGGCAAATGTGGTCAAGCTTTTGTCAAAAATAACGCAAATGTGGTTAAGTGTCTGTCAAAAATGACAAATGTAGTTATGTTTCTGTCATATATGACAAATATGTATGTGTAAATCACTATTCGAGAAACTCGAACGAAAATCGATTGAAACTTTATGATTTACAATTTACACTATACAAAATTGTTCTCTTAACTAAATCGAACGATAATCTTAGACGAGATCAGTATAAAATGAAATCTAAGCTTGATTGTATATTTAACCTTGGATAAATAAACAAACACAGACTACAAGACTTGATATTTAAGGCAATTATTTCGTGATATGCCATAATATAATTAAAAAGCAAACGCTGCTTTCTCATGTAGACAACTTTTACCTTTAAATCGCAATTGAGTAACTACTCGATTTTGACGTTTTATGCTTGTTAGCTGCGCACGGTGCGTCTATTATCCAGCGCCGCATTTAATTGGAATTCTCTGCACTATCTAAATGTAAATCAAACTTATTTGCGCCCAATGGACGCACCTTAAATTGAAACACGTGGAATGCATAATAATTAGGTTTGATATTAATGCTCAATTAACTAAAATTAAAAAATATAATTAATTTTTTTAATATTTGTACATTTGAATATTATCTCCGCGGACCGGAACCGGTTTCGACCTGGTGGGTCTCACCAGTCTAGTGCGTCCGGACCTAATTCAATAATTGTTCGCTTTTTTAATCGATTTGTAATTAGATTTTTTATAACTTTCGATTGAATTGTCCACTTTTAACTATCATATTTCTAATGTCAAAACAATACTTTTTTTTTCATTGTTCCAATAACAGTGAAAAAAAGTCGCACATTTTGAGGGAAACTAAGTCCTCTTTCGCTCATTTTGAATGAAAAATGAAAAAAATAATCATTCTTTGTGCAAAGTAACCAACTATAAAGTTCTTCAGAAGATGAAATAGAATCAAAAATATTTTCTGAAAAGTGTTTCATTATAGGTAGTATTTGTGCATGTTGATGATTATGTACCTAAAACTTAAAAATGTGATAGGGATTAGCAACTATCACTTGAATTTGACATTTAGACATATCTCAGTGTCGGATAAATCTTTGAGACACTAAAGTTTGCAAGATTACAACCACAAAACTACGAAAATTACGTTAAAAATAATTTTACATTTTTTTTATATCATAAATGAAAATTGCAAAAAATAGTATACAAAGCGTGCGAAATGTGTTTTTTTTACTCATTGTAATTGTGCAACTCAGCACAAGTGTTACAATTCGTGAAAAAAGTTTATGTATAAATTACTATTTTTAAACTAGTGATAACATTGTTGGCTCGATAAAATAGATAAAATGAAATAAGTGTATTTTTACACTTGTAAACTGTGTAAATATTTTGATCCAACACCATTAAACATATTGATCACGCTTCGTTAGATTATGCAATCGTATGATCTAGTTTTTCGCGCCGATGGATTTTTTCACGGCACGAAGTCGCGCATTAATTGCGCATAATTAGCTAATCCGCGGTTTCTCCGCAATCATTGCGTTGGCGTGGGCTTTCCCCAGGCACACGGGGCCATCATTAATTAGTGTAACGGAGTAAACTAATCCACTTCAATTTCCAAAATGTGGCCAAGTAAATAAATAAGCGGATCGTGCATTAATTTAATTGCGTGGGCGGATTTCTGCTCGGACACGAAGAACTACTCGCCCGTCCGGCGGATTACCGCTGATTAGAGCGACATTTGTTCAAGGGGCCTACACTTATTGTTAGTGAATTTCCGTGGCTACAATTGAAATTGATGCGGAGATTTGATCGGATGCGAAATGATTACTGTTTTTAAATTGTTTGTTTATGTGTTATGTGTACACACACACACACACTTATAGCACTTTTGTTTGTTACTTTCCACAACGCAAACAATTATCGGTGTAACCGTACTGTTTGTTTCTACTATCTTCCGTTTCTTCCGCATTGAGACGTGAGCTTTATTGGGAACGAATGTAAACTGGGTCATCGGTCATATTTATAAACACCGACCAGACAGTCACTTTTCTATTACTGATTTTTCGTTTGTCGTTCTTCAGAACTTAAAAATTTACAACGTCATCCGACAATTCATAATCGTTGCCATGATGATCATTCAATAATGTATAATTTCTAATTTACATTTTTAAATTCTCTCAAATCCAAATGTCCAATCCAAAATTTAATGCGATAGTCCAATCCAAAATTTAATGCGATATTCATTATCCAGACAATTTTCCGCTTCCAATGAAATGTCGCACGTCCATGTACGTCATATTTGAGGTTTTCATTGTAAATACAAATGTTAATTACCTCATTACATTATTAATTATTAATTGTGCCCCAATGATTCACAATATTAACTAAAAAGGAATTCGAAAAGTTTCACGAAAACAATACTTTTCCAAACAAATCACGAAAGCAATAGGTACTTTTACAAAAAATTCGCGAAAATAATACTTTTCCAATTAATTCACGAAAACAATACTTTTCCAATAAATTCACGAAAACAATACTTTTCCAATAAATTCACGAAAACAATACTTTTTCCAAAAAAATACGAAAATAAAACATCCCCCATACATGAAGAAAATACACGTACTGTATGAATCCCGCCCTGTAGTATCTCCATGCAACTGATTCATATTTAGTAAACCTCCAGCCACTTCCTGCTGCAAACTTTTTTTGCGCCTCCTGCAGCGGATGTTCTGGCAAGTGCGGCGTGGCTACTGGCCGGCCAAAGAAAATTATGGTAAATATTGACGGGCGCTTCTGCCAGGCCTTTATTTATAACCGCGACGAGAGACGTGGCAGATACGAAAATCACGAAACCTCCAAGCGCAGGAGGTTGCGCAATTGCCGTGGAAAATGCGTTAACGGGCTGCAGCGAATCGGAAGCGATCAATTGAAACGCTTGTGACGAGAGCTGCACGTAAATATCGTTTGTAATGGGACAATGGGGACGGTTTTTTTGTATGGCTTTAATTCATCCGGTTCGAAGGACCATAAAGGAATGTATTATGCTGCCCGATAGTTTTTGTTTCGCGTATAATCCGAACATCGCAATCAATACCACTACTATCCACTTATTCTAAATGGAAAATATTTTAATAAATTGGTAAAAATAAATTTGCCGGCAAGAATTTAAATTGTGAAATTATTGTACTTAGTCAAAAACAAAACCGTACAAAGGCGTTCATTCAACCGGTTCGAAGGACCATAAAGGAATGTATTATGCTGCACGATATATTTTGTTTCGCGTATAAGCTGAACATCGCAATCACTACTATCCACTTATCCTATATGGAAAATATTTTAATAAATTGGTAAGAATATATTTGCAAGCAAGAATTTTAATTGTGAAAGTATAGTAGTAAGTTAAAAAAAAATCAAAACTGCTAGATCCAAAAATCCGTCAAAGGCGTTAATTCAACCGGTTCGAAGGACCATAAAGGAATGTATTATGCTGCCCGATATATTTTGTTTCGCGTATAAGCTGAACATCACAATCACTACTATCCACTTATCCTATATGGAAAATATTTTAATAAATTGGTAAGAATAAATTTGCAAGCAAGAATTTTAATTGTGAAAGTATAGTAGTAAGTTAAAAAAAAATCAAAACTGCTAGATCCAAAAATCCGTACAAAGGCGTTAATTCATCCGGTTCGAACGACCATAAAGGATCGAATTATTCTGCACGATATATTTGGTTTCGCGTGTAAGCCGAATATCGCAATCACTACCACTTCCACTTATCCTAAATGGAAAATATTTCAATTAATTGGTAAGAATAAATTTGCAGGCAAACATTTTAATGGGGAAAATATTGTACTTAGTAAAAAAAAAATCAAAACTGCTAGATCCAAAAATCCGTACAAAGGCGTTGATTCATCCGGTTCGAACGACCATAAAGAATCGTATTCTGCACGATATATTTGGTTTCGCGTATAAGCCGAATATCGCAATCACTACCACTTCCACTTATCCTAAATGGAAAATATTTTAATTAATTGGTAAGAATAAATTTGCAGGCAAACATTTTAATGGGGAAAATATTGTACTTAGTAAAAAAAAAATCAAAACTGCTAGATCCAAAAATCCGTACAAAGGCGTTGATTCATCCGGTTCGAACGACCATAAAGAATCGTATTCTGCACGATATATTTGGTTTCGCGTATAAGCCGAATATCGCAATCACTACCACTACTATCCACTTACCCTAAATGGAAAATATTTTAATAAATTGGTAAGAATACATTTTTCAGTCAAAAATTTTAATGGTGAAATTATTGCCCTTAGTAAAAAACATCAAAACTGCTAGATCAAAAAGTCCGTACAAAGTCATTACTTTTGTCGGAACGAAAACCGGAGCCGAACCGAAAAAAAATATCGGTATACTTCGGTACGATGTATTATTAAATTTTCTAAAAATAATATTTTATTTATGAATTACTATCCAAAACTGTTTATTTTTTTTTTATGTTTGATTTAGTGAAAATTAAGATTAATTTGATTAAGTCTGTTAAGTTTTGCAGATGAGTAGTAACAAGTTTTGTAATAAAATTACAGCATTGTTTGGAAAATTGCAGAAATATTCTGAAACCTTTTTTCAGGGCTTTGAATCGGAACTGAACCAAAACCCGGAAACCGAAAAAACCGTAATTTTTTCCGGAACGAAAACTGAAACGAAAAAAAATAACGGTTCGAGCCCTAGTCAAAATAGTAATGTATGCAATAAGTTGCGAAGTATTAAGTGATTCTTTCAGGAACTGTAACATGTGTGCAACGAGGCTTACCGACTTGCATAATGACAATGAGTGTGATGAGTTTTTGCAATTTTAATTTTTTTAAATGAAATGTGAAATTCATTTTGACGCATTTTATTAATTTTGTAGTTGTAATCTAGCAAACTTTTGTATCACAAAGATTGATCTTACTCTGACAGATGTGTAGATATAAAAAACCACATTTATTTCACTCATATTGAAACAATGAAAAAAAAATACATTGAAAATGACAAATAAAAAATGGACATTTCAATCGATAATTGCAAAAATAATTTTACAGTAATGTAATGTAAAAAATAATGTAAATAAAAATCAATGTTGAAAAATCTGCATATCAAATTTGAACGTCGAAAACTGCCGAAAACCTACTAATTCCAAAACTGTTTAGAATTTTTGGTTTTTTCTTTTAGTTTGATTAAGTTAAGATTAAGATTAATTTGATATCTGTTAAGTTTTGCAGATTTGTAGTAAATATACAGCATTTTTTTGGAAAATGTCGATTCAAAGCCCTGATAAAGGGCTTTGAATCGAAACTGAACCGAAAACCGGAAACCGAAAAAAATGTAATTTTTTTCGAAACGAAAAAATAACGGTACGAAGCCCTGGTAAAAATAGTAATTTATGTAATAAGTTGCGACATGTAATTGTTTCTTTCACGAACAGTAATATTTGTGCAACGAGGCTTACCGAGTTGCACAATGACAGTGAGTGTCATTATTTTTTGCAATTTTAATTTAATAAAATAAAACGTGAAATTAATTTTGATGCATTTTGTTAGTTTTGTGGTTGTAAGCTAGCAAACTTTTGTATCTCAAAGATTGATTTGACTCTGACAGATGTGTAGATATCAAAAACCACCGTTTTTTACTCATATTGAAACAATGGAGAAAAAAATGACATTGAAAATGACAGATAAAAAGTGGACATTTAATCGATAATTGAAAAATGAATTTTACAGTAATGTAAAGAAATAAAAATAAAAGTTTAAAAAATCTGCATACCAAATTTGAACGTCCAAAAGTGTCGAAAACTTTTATTAGCTTTATTATTACCTTTATTAAAGTTATACACAAGCCAATGTCGTAAAAACCAGATATCTAATACCGTCGAGTTATATTTGTGAAACACTGCACGTACGAAACGTAAATCGCTGCAAAGCGCTCTTGGCAGCAAAAAGAGAGAAAAAAAACGTTTCCTCGCTAATTTACAAAGCGCACAGAGATTGTGGTACAGCAGGAAGTAAAGTATCATTAGAGGCTTGCCGTGGACGCTAATGAATAAAATATCTTTTATAATGGCAGTATGTAAACTTGCTCCACTTTTTGAGCGAAGGTCGCGCCGCTCGTTATAAAACTCCTCGCTAGCAGGAAGAAAGCCGAGCGTTGACGCAAAACACTTATGTAAACGCCATTTATTTATAAGTAAATATTTATTTTTTCTCCGTAATTGAAAACATTGTTTCATAAGTTAGCTATTAATGTTTGTACAGCAAGCTCGTATAATTATACATCCTTTCTAATAAATAAGCTGGTACTCGAATAATATTCAATTACTTGTTAAAAGCGACCATGAAACTGGGGTAAAAGTGTTCGTCTTTAGATTTATAGGCGAAAGTATATCTCTGAAGGCAATGGTGGATGAATGTAGTTTGGCAGAAATTGTTCGTCGTGGGTTAGATATATAGCCGAAAGTCTATTATCGAAGGCAACTGTGGACATATGTAGTGTTACCTCACTTCTGATATTGTTAGTCCGGTGAATTACCTTTAGTTTAATACTGACTATTGTTAAACCATAAAAACAATTTCGATACTAAATCTGCTGTCTTATTCTTATGAATGTGTTGAAGTTCTCGTTGAATCCTCTTGGACTCCTGTCAGCTGTTCCGTGTTGATAATGATTCCCTAGTTCACGTCGAGTGTTTACAGACCTGTATATTGAGTAATTCTCAAAATATATTTTTATAATCTCGAATGATTGTTTTTGTTTCATGATTGCATAGATTTAGTTGCAAAAACACAATTAATTATTTTTACGGCACGAAAGTTTAAATAGATTGGCCAGACCGATCGCTGCCATTTAGGCATCCAGCTTTGAAATTTATATGTTTGTTTTTCATCGCTCCGCAGAAAGGCGCAGCATATTAATCCCAACGTTTGCAAATTCCCTGGAAGCCTTGTTTTCCTGGAGCACGGCGGAGATTAATTGCTCCATCAATTTCGCTCTCCGCTTAACTTCTGGTAACGCATGCGATAGTTCGGCTCTAACCCAATTTACACAACTATTGTGCAATAGTTGATTTCTGGGTTAATAGAGATTATGAATTCTATAGCTATGCAATCTACCCAATTTGCACAATATCGTACAGATGATGTATACGATACAGATGATAATTGATTACTGGGTTTGGAATTAAATTATATAATATACAGGGTTATTCAATTTCGATTACCACTATGGGGATATCGGAAATGGTAAGAGATACGGAGTCGGTTGAATTGGGGAAAAGTTGCGTAACATATGGGGAACAATATTTAATAAAGATAATTAAAAATATTTCATTGATTGCTGAGATGTTTTAACAGTATAGACGAGTATAACTCAAAATAAAAATAAAAATGGCAGGTCCGTATTTAAAAATTTAAACTTGATCATGGTTGCACTCACACGAAACGTCTGATCCAAAATCTAAAATTCCCATATTGTACATGAGAAAAAGTGGCAATGAAGATGTATTTATATTTTTTTAATATCTCTTCAAGTAAGGACCGGAAAAAATTAATAAGATTTTGCAAAATTTCATTTTTTTTTAAATCTCAGCAATCATTGAATTGTATTTAATTATCTTTATTGAATATTGTTCCACATATGAGTACGCAACTTTGCCCCAATATAATCGACTTCGTGTATCTTACCGTTTCCGATATCCCCATAGTGGTAATCGAATTTGAATAATCCTGTATACGGCTTAATATTGACATTACGTAGATGTATGCAACCCAATTAGCCCTATATTGTACAATAATAGATCACTGGGTTAGTAATCATGTTTTCTATTATTGTGTACAATAATTAATAACTGGGCTTGGAGTTAAATTATGAAATATAACAAGTGTTTAATTTCAAACCCAGTGAATTTTAAGTTCCATGTGTTTAATTCTAAACTCGGAGAATTTTAAGTTCCATCAATAAGGTAGCGGTAATCAATTAAATAATGGATTGCTTTACTGACGATTTCAGAAAAATAACATTTTCCTAAAACGAACGTCCTCGTGCACCAGCATGTGTGATATTTAATCAAATGTATGCGACTCTTATCGATTATTCGCGAATTATCATGGTCATACAGCCATGGCAAGTCCCTCAACTCTGCTCCGATTCTAATTAAGCTCTCTAGCGAGCGGCGCGCACATTTCGCCGATAAAAATTCAATTGCGCGAGCAATGAATCACGAACCCGCTCAGGTGAAGCATTGTTCCCATTATAAAGTACGGTATTTGTTGCTCAACGTGAGAAAGAAACGAGGATTGATGCGGGTGCATCTCGAGCAAGGATGATAAATCCTCGGGAATTAGATCTGCGTGAGTCGATCGCCGGGATGCCCTAAATCTCCGAGATTTATCCACGGGAAGTATGAAATATGAGGGACGCATTCAATTACATTGTATTGCCGTGTTTTCCGGTTTTATTGCGATTCACGGCGGAGATCCTGGAAGCTCCTCCAGAGAGCAGGACCAAAATTACACGAGAAATGCGTTATTCTGTGAGCAAGATTTGTCGTCGATGCGTTTCATCTCTGCCAAAATATATTTTATAACACAAGGTTTATATTAAGAATTGGCTTACATGCAGTTGGTTCTCACGTGAAATGTTCCAACATTTATATTTTTCTCCTGTTCATCATGTAAACATTAGCGCCATCTGCAGAGATACTCCAGAAATGTTAGAACCTTTTTTTGGGGCACTCTGTATAATTTGCTTACATGTGGTCTATTCCTCAGTACGGTTTTTTTTAAACGATGTAACTTTTGGTAGAGTAGTAATTTTAGTAAATTCTACCTGGCATTCATATTCATATTCCTGGTGAATAGCGGCAAATTGCAGTGGTGATCGGCATCCTGGTTGCAGATGTCGAATCAGTAAATTCGAATAAGTCGGCACCAATTCCCTCGATTCAAAGTCCTACTGTCCTCGGTTGATCCACTTTTATAATTGACGTTGTCCCTGAATCGTCTTTGGGGTTGAAGTTCTTGTTGAATCCTCTTGGACTCCTTTCAGCTGTTCCGTATTGATAATGATTCCCTAGTTCACGTCGAGTGTTTACAGATGCTCGAACGCAAATAATTACTGTCCCGAAATTGATTATATCCACGTAAACAAAACGTAAATCAAACTGTTTTTGAATAACGCGTGAATGTAAACAACTATTGTTCAACGATATTTGTTTCTGTACAATTGTTTTTCTTTTTCTCTGCTGACCGACGTGGATGCTCCGGGATCTAAAGTGAATCTGATTGTTTATCGGCGTTCAGCCTTTTTAAAACCTCGGTTAAACAACTGATATCGCTTGTTAAAATCCGCCTACGTTGATCCAAATAAGCTTGTAAATTGTCGAGTTGCTACCCGAATCCAGTTTGTAACTACCGCAACGAATCAACAAATTATAATTATCATAAGATTTGTCGTCGATGCGTTTTATCTCTGCTAAAATATATTTTATAACACAAGGTTTATATTAAGAATTGGTTTACATGCAGTTGGTTCTCACGTGAAACGTTACAACATTTATATTTTCCTCCTGTTCATCATGCAAACATTAGCGCCATCTGCAGAGATACTCCAGAATTGTTAGAACCTTTTTCTGGGGCACTCTGTATAATTTGCTTACATGTGGTCTGTTCCTCAGTAAAAGTTTTTTAAACGATGTAACTTTTGGTAGAGACCTTCGCTGATCTTCACATCAAAGAATAATTTGATCTTTACTGCTTCCAACATTTCGCGCACCTTTTGGCTTCTGTCCGCTTTATCGATCCATGAGGTCACTAAGGCCGGTGGCAATGAAGTGACAAATAATTGCTCACACACACACACACGTGCACGCGGCGAGTTCTAAGGATTTTAATTAGCGCTATACAATGCCCAGAAGTCGGCAATCCGCACCGTAATGGGTTTTAATTAGATGCGAGGTTAATTTTTCCCATTGTGTTCGCTAATCAATGGTTCATTGGCACACTTTCAAATTAAAAAGAAAATGAAAGAGGACGCTGTTATTTAAATAGACTCGAAGAAACGCCCGATTGATTATCAATAACGACTAATCCGCACTTGGTAATCAGTGGTGCACAGTATCTGATTATTACTCTTATTCCTCTTATTACGGATTTAACAAGAGGCATACACGAGGCGGAATAATTAAATGATTGCGTAACGTTTGTTTACCATATAGAGAGATTAAAAAAAATGTTAGCCGAGGCGAAGGCCGAGGCTAACAAATCTTGACGAGAAACTTGAGTGGTTTCGTGTATTAAAGGCGCGTTCTCACATATCTAGTGTGTTGTTATTACTGTGGGTTTTATATTTGCCCTACGTTCGTGTCTAACTTTGTTGGTATTTCTCCGATTGAATTTGTTTTTTTATTTACCTGCTTGGTTTTTATTGCAAGTCTCAGGGTTCTTGCGGGTTCTGTGTGTATATATTAAACAATATTTAACTTTTCAGCTAATATAATTACTTTTACTATGTTATGCGTGATTATCAATGTTTTAGAGCAGGGGTTCCCAAACTTTTAAACATTGCGACCCACTTTTTAGAAATCCAATCTAAGCGACCCGCTTCATCCCGGGAGTATGTTTTTTTTACTTTCGCCCATCTAATGAATCTTAATTTTTGAATCTTAAAAATATGAAAATACGATAAATCATATACATATATGTTTTCAACATCTAGTCGCGACCCACCAAAATTCGACGACCGAAAATCGAAACGATTTTCGAAACGATTCGAAAATCGAAAATCGCGACCCACAGTTTGGGAAACCCTGTTTTAGAGGTTACATTACATGGCGCCGTGAATGTCCTCACACTTGGTTTCTTGTTTATCTAGCTGTAGCGTAATTCTGCCGTTTCACCATCGTCCATCCGTGTTGTAGAAACCCACGTTCAAATGCATTGTAGGCCTGCTTGCCTGACGTTTGCCAATTTCTCCGTCTCCAATCTCCAGACGTCGTCTTACTCCTTCGCTTCCATTTTCTCCTCCTTCTCAGCTCGTCTCCACTCTTCTTGATTTTCTTCTCCGGCTCGATTTTGTTTTGATCTCCTCTCAGCTCGTCTCGACTCTTGTTGATATTTTTCTCCGTTCAATTCTTTTTAACATCCACGCCACCCCAAATCATACTCGCACGCGTTGCTATGCCGACCACTACACAACTATTGCGCAACACTTCCTATATACTGTACATGGATCTTAACTTAACTTAACTTAACACTATTTACATTATCCGTTTCTGTTTCTGTTTTTGTCTAAAAATATCATCGCACTAGTTTAGTTAATCGATTTTAGATTATCAACAAAAGTTGAATGAAAACTATAGTTGATCAACTGTATTAAAACAAAGGTTCTCACTATAGTTTGAATTCAACTTTTGTTAATCAACTATAATCGATCAATTAAACTTGATTCGTGAGAACGCGCCTTTAGTGCCCTGCGAGCAAAAATTATTGTCATCTAAGAACAAAATTGCTGCTAGGCTGTATGGCGTTAGATGCAAAGGTGCTAAAGCTTTTGCATCATCTCACCTTGATGATAACAATTTTTGCTCTCACGGTACTAGTCCTAACAGTTTGACAGCTGCTGGGATCCATTATTTACTTAGACCAGATTGTTGGCTGAGGCGAAGGACGAGGCTAACAAATCTTGACGAGAAACTTGAGCGGTTTCATGTATTAGTACGATTCTTTTTTCAACGTCCGAAATTTTCCATGCTCAGAAAACTGGAACAACGAAACTATACGAATTGGTACGAATCTCAACAGCTCCTAATTGCTGATATAAATGTATACAGGGTTATTCAAAATTACCGGAACACCTAAATTAGTTTTCAAACTGTAAAAATATTGCACAAAACTTGCCACAAGAAACAAAAATAACTGTCACCCAAAAATTCCAAATCATTTTTCAAACAAAACTTTCCACTGGAACAATGGAACAACGAAACTATACGAATTGGTACGAGTCTCAACAGCCCCTAATAGCTGATATAAATGTATACAGGGTTGTTCTAAATTACCGGAACTCCTAAATTGGTTTTCAAACTGTAAAAATATTGCACAAAACTTGCCACAAGAAACAAAAATAACTGCCACCCAAAAATTCCAAATCATTTTTCAAACAAAACTTTCCACTGGAACAACGGAACAACGAAACCCTACGAATTGGTACAAATCTCAACAGCCCCTAATAACTGATATAAATGTATGCAGGGTTATTCAATATTACCGAAACACCTAAATTGGTTTTCAAACTGTAAACATATTGCACAAAACATGCCACAAGAAACCAAAATAACTGTCACCCAAAAATTCCAAATCATTTTTCAAACAAAACTTTCCACTGGAACAACGGAACAACGAAACTATACGAATTGGTACGAATCTCAACAGCCCCTAATTGCTGATAGAAATGTATACAGGATTATTCAAAATTACCGGAACTCCTAAATTGGTTTTCAAACTGTAAAAATATTGCACAAAACTTGCCACAAGAAACAAGAATGACTGCCACCCAAAAATTCCAAATCATTTTTCAAACAAAACTTTCTACTGGAACAACGGAACAACGAAACTATACGAATTGGTACGAGTCTCAACAGCCCCTAATAGCTGATATAAATGTATACAGGGTTATTCAAAATTACCGGAACACCTAAATTGGTTTTCAAACTGTAAAAATTTTGCACAAAACTTGCCACAAGAAACAAAAATAACTGTCACCGAAAAATTCCATTTTTTTTTTCAAACAAAACTTTCCACTGGAACAACGAAATTATACGAATTGGTGCGAATCTCAACATACCCTAAAAGCTGATATAAATGTATACAGGGTTATTCAAAATTACCGGAACACCTAAATTGGTTTTAAAACTGTAAAAATATTGCACAAAATTTGCCACAAGAAACAAAAATAACTGTCACCCAAAAATTCCAAATCATTTTTCAAACAAAACTTTCCACTGGAACAACGGAACAACGAAACTATACGAATTGGTACGAGTCTCAACTGCCCCTAATAGCTGATATAAATGTATACAGGGTTATTCAAAATTACCGGAACACCTAAATTGGTTTTGAAACTGTAAAAAAATTGCACAAAATTTGCCACAAAAATTTAAAAAATCACCAAAATAACTGTCACCCAAAAATTCCAAATCTTTTTACAAACAACACTTTCCTAGATTTAAGTAAGCTGTAATCAAAATATATTTTTTTATTTTGATAATTTTTTGATAGTTCTTATTATTTTGGCATTTTTTTTGTCTGTCCTTTAGATGTCCTTCAATTCCAAATCTGTGTTCTACTGCAAATACCAATACATCGGTCTTATTCACATTTATGACTGCAAGACTTTTATGTATTTTATCACTTTCGTATATTGTATGTATTGTTCGATATAATTGAGGGGTCTAGAAGTAAAAGGGTTTAAGTGCATTTTTTGTAGTTCTGGGATAAGTGGCTTTAAAGTTAACTTAAAGTTCAAAATTCCAGGAATAAGTTTAAAATATTAACACAGTTTTCTAAACTTATTCCTGGAATTTTGAAATTCAAGTTAACTTTAAAGTCATTTATCTCAGAACTACCAAAAATGCACTTAAACCCTTTTACTTCTATACCTTTTCAAGTTCAAATTGAGACCAATCACGTTCAAATTGAGACCAATCAATTTCAAATTGAGGCCAATCAAGTTCAACTTGATTTTGTTTAGTCTCAATTTCAAATTGATTGGTATCAATTTGAACTTCAATGGCCTCAATTTGAAATTGATTGGTCTCAATTTGAACTTGATTGGTCTCAGTTTGAACTTGAAAAGGTATAGACCCCTCATATCTCATGTCCCTCATGTCTTGTCATTTATGTCTTCAGTTGTGTATTTTATGTTTTGTCGAGTAAAATTTGGTCTTATTTGTTTTAATATATCAAAATATTTGGCTACTTTTTTTATGTTTTGACTTTCCAGGTCGGACTTTTATACAGGGTGAGTTTTTCCTTCATTTTAAGCATTGGGATTGGGAATGGCAATTATTTTTAAAAATAAGTAGCAAACCTTGTATCCCTATAAAGAGAAAAATTTGTCCTTTTCATAAAGTTTTGAAAATGATTTTTTTTTGTTCAAAAAACAAAAGCATGAGAAGAGAGTTGTTTTAAAAGTTTATGCAAGATATGCTTTTGTTTTTGAAAAAAAAAAGTTTTTGAGTTATAATACAAACTTCATTTTTTTTAAATGGCAGACAAAGTTGACTTTGACATTTTTAAAAATGACAATTTTTGCTCTTTATAATGATGCAAGGTTTGTTGAGGCAAGGTTGAAAAAATTGTCGTTTTTAAAAATGTAAAAGCCAACTATGACAGCCATTTAAAAAAAATAAAGTTTGTATTATAACTCAAAAACGGCATTTTTTTTCCTTCAAAAAACAAGAGCATATTTTGCATAAGTTCTTAAAATGACTCTTTCCCCATTTAACAGAATCTCTGTCTCATGGTTTCCGAGATCCAAATGCTTAAAATGAAATAAACTCACCCTGTATGTTCTATGATTCCAAATTCTGTGACCTACTTCTAACGCCGAAAGAATAGTCATTCTTGTTATTTATCGCTTGCAAGGCTTTTATGTATTTGTCAGTTGAGTAATTTCTACATATGTATTGTCGAGTGACATTTATAGGCTATATTTTATTTGTTTTAATATTTCAAATTATTTGAGTAGTTTTTAAGTTTTGACATTTTATGTCTGTCTTTTATATGTCCTGCGATCCAAATGATTCTTCTGCTAATGCTAAAGGTCTTATTGCTGTCTTATTGTCATTTATGAAGAGTTTTATGAGTCAGTTGAGTATTTTATGTGTTTGTTTGAGTGAAATTTGGTGGCTGCTTTTTATTTGTTTTAATATTTCAAAATATTTGACTTTTATATGTCCAACGATCCCAAATTTACACCATCTATTGCTTATACCAACAGAATTGTCTTATTGTCATTTATATCTTACAAGACTTTTATGTATTTTATCAGTTAAGTATTTTATACGTTCTGTTGAGTTACATTTAGTGGCTGTCGTTTTTGTTTAAATATTTTAAAATATTTGAATGGTTATGTTTAGATATTTTTTGTCTCTTTTAGATATCCTCTAATTCTAAATCTATCTTCTACTGGTAATACCAACTTACCCGTCTTATTGTCATTTATGACTTGCAAGACATGTATGTAAATACTTTTGTTTATGTTTTATATGTATTGCAGAGTGAAATTTGGAGGCTGTCTTTAGTTTCTTTTAATATTTCAAAGTAGTCGAGTATTATTTATGTTTTGACTTTTCATGTGTGTCTTTTGTAGTTGAGTATTATTTATGTTTTGACATTTCATGTGTGTCTTTTATATGTCCCACACTATTCAAAATTCTGTCTTCTACTGCTAATGTCAACACAATTGTCTTGTTATTGTTATTTATGACTTGCAAGGCTTGTATATATTTTGTCGTGTGAAGGTCGATTTCTTCAAAATATTTGAGTAGTTTTTTTAAATTTAATTTATTTATTTATACAATAATCACATAGGCCATTATAACATTCGATGCATTATTGCAATCGGACATGGATGTGGGTTGTCATATTTAACAAAACATTCTAAAAAATTATAACAGAAGAAAAATGTAAAATGTAAAATGTAGGTGACAATACACAGGTACACAAAATAATACAAACAACGCATTACACACACAATATCAAAAATAGTCAAGCATTACAGTCAAGCATTTAGTTTTAGCATTTCATATATGTCTTTTATGTCTGCGATTCCAAATTTGTCAGCTACTAATAATCCAAAATGTCTTTATATTTATTTCCTATTTTATAAAATAGTTTGTATATTTTATTTTTTTACATTTTGAAACAAAAATTGGAAGAGTATTTATATCTTCCATTTTTTTTTTTTTATTTGAATCATAATATATTTTTCTCGTTAATTTTTTTTAATGGAAATTGTAATATGTCAGGAATTTGGACTAACGTTTAATAATCGCTAATCGCTTGCAACTTGAAAATGACTGGATATTTAAAATAAAATTCCTGCAAAAGTTTCTGAGAATTTATTTTAGAATTTTAAATTGTAAAAATTTCATTTGAAAGAAGCAATTTTTATAATGATTGCCTTTTATAATAACAACATGTCTTGATGATACTTAAATCCATATAAGTTTTTTTTTTATTGTTGGTGAATTTGAAATAACCCTGGGTAAGTAATACTCGTAATAATATCGCAAGTATTACGTTGTCGGACTTCACATTTCACATTTGATTAATTCGATTCAAACTCGTGTACTGGGGGATATCCGGTTCACGAGTTCAACACAAATACTGGCATGTGTCATCGCATAATCAATACACAATTCAGGGGCGAATGTCGAATATTTAATTTGTTGCACCCTCTCTTTCGGTACTTCGTTCAATTGGTTGGCACGGGGTTTTCATTTACAATATAACCTGCGGCCCAGGAATGAAATTACTGGACGTGTTGTTCATAAAATAGATTATTATTAATCTAAAATCTCGCAAAATTTATGTATTCAAAATTTAGTAGCAAATTTGTGGGTAGTACAGTTGAAAACGATTCTTCTAAAAATACGATGATTCTGTTTTAAATTAATGAGAAAATCGCGCAGTTTACTTTCTGCAGTGAGTAATATGGGTTATTATTACACTGAAATGTCTCAAATTTTATTAATTGCAAATTTAGTACTAGATTTGTAGGTAAATACACTTGAAAACATTTCTTACGAAAGTTTGCCGAGCATTATGTTTTGAATCAGTGGAAAAATTGGGTTGTTAACATTCTGCAGTGAGTAATGTGGGCTATTATTAAAATGAAATGGAAATTTGAAGGCACTATAGTAAACGAATATTAGAAGAAGAAATAAACAAATTCCTGACACATTTTTGCAATAAACAAACGAAATCAGTTAGCAAAACAAATGAAAAAGTTCGAAGTAAACAAATGAAAATTGTTAGCAGTGTAGTAATAGGACCGGGGTGCAATGATTTTGTTAAAAATGTAGAAGTTGTTGGATACATTTTGGGGCTGCGAGTAGGTAGAGATTAGATAACAAGGGACACATGAGCCGATGAGTTTAACGCCAAGGGAACTTCTTCCAGCCAAATTGCACCGCCTGAAAATCTAGAACCAACTATAACATTTAATAAATCACTTATGTATTGCATATTTGAACATAAATTTACTTTAGCTTGTACTAGAATTGAATGGGAAGATTCAGTATATTCAAAGTAATTCAATTAAAAAAAAAGTAGAGGACATAATATAAATAAATTAATGCTCACATTGGATTTATGAACCAAGGTAAACGAAAAAATCGTATAAAATGGAGAGTACAAGGATGAGCCTCGTGACAGTTGATTCCAGAAAAAAATCAGTATCGTCACGTTAATGGTGAGTTTCAGAGTCGAGACACTAGCATTGCGTCCTGTTGTATGTGTGTGAGTTAAATAAAATAAGAAGTAAGTGATGAAATTCAAAATACTAAATGTTTAACAAAATTCAACATTTCATATTATATAAAATAAAATAATGAGTTAATATAAACCACAAGTCAGTGATAAATTTCAAATTTTCTACTATCAACATTTCATATTATATAAAATAAAATAATGAGGTAATATAAACCACAAGTCAGTGACAAATTTAAAATTTTCTACTAAATCAGAAAATATATTAAAATGAAATAATAAAAGGAAAAGGGAATAAAAATTAAGATCTCTCATATTTTACAACAAATTTGAATAGAATCTTCTGGTCGTGACTTCCGGCTGCACTAGGAAAATTCGTATTTGAAGCAATAAAGAAATTAAAAATGTTAGCAAGAAAAAATTTCTGAAAAATTTTTTTTTGTCGATGTTATTTCTATTTTTATATTTTTGTTGATTTATTTGTACAACTTTTTCATTCTTCTCTCTTTCCTAACATTTCATTCACTTATTTGACTTGCAGGACCACACAACATTATTCTCGTTGTGAACTGATAATGAATCATCGCTCCATATTGCCGGAATTCGACATACGTTTCGTATTTCAGTTCACTCTATTACATTTGCTACAGTATGCGAACGAGGATAGAAAAAGCGATTATTTTTTTCGAAAATCACGAGTCATTGTCAGACCCGTCAGGAAGACTATAATAACATCCATTGCGCGCTGGCTGTATGAAGGATTTGCAGGTAGAAATGCGAAACGTATCATCATATGCGCATCAGTAATTCAACTCTCATTATATTTAAATACATTATCCGTAATAAAATTCAGATTAATTTATGAGAGCATTTTGGGCGCGCATAAATAATACACCGAGCGAACGGGACTTGGAAATTTAATTTTGAATCTCCATTCACAGCGCGTGTAGGCTTGTAATAATTAACTGGATTCATAATTTATACATGGGCGCAGTTATCCTGTTAAACGCGGGCCTTTTTGATACAATACGGAATAACTCTCGTGTGAGATTTGAGTGGAAACTTAATGCCATAATTCCCAACGTGTGGGGCTTTAAAATAACGGCGAGTTTCGGTTTTGCACTCAAATTCGCTCGGGCTCGCTCTATTTACTGTGCGCCCGGCAAATTGCAAGTAATTTCAGTGCTGGAAAAGAAATTGCCGAGGTAATTAAATGAATGGGTGTTCAGGAAGTTGCTTAACGCAATGTGAGGTCTGAATAATTTTACTTGCGTAAAGTTTTGATGTTATAACGGCTTCAAGCTTCTATCTTTTTGTGTAAGTTACGTGATAATTCTTGGAAAACTATTTTTTGTCATAACTACACCATACTGTTTGATTATCGAACTAATGAGCGTGTGAAAATCCGTCTTTCCAGCGCGTTTTAAAGTTGCCTAGTAACATCACATTTATTGATCAACTTTGAGCTACATTAAACGTCAAGCAGGACATTTTTTTTTAAATTGAAATAAATATTAAATGCACAATATTGCTGGATATTCGGAAACCAGGCACCAGAAGCTGCAAACTCCTTATTGGTTATTTGGAAACTAGATTACAACAAATTACTAGAGAACACCTTCAGAATTTCGTTGATGACATTGACGTCTATTGCAGATGACATTGATGCAACAAATGTAGACCTCCTCTATGTTAACGATTAAAAATGACATCCACCACCACCTATCTTGTCAAAGGAATCTAAATGTAACTGATTTTCTCTTTATTTCCACATTGTCCATTGCCGGATATACACTTCTGGATATCCAGAAACTAGAAGCTTCATACTCCTTAGTGGTTATTTGGAAACTAGATGTTTCAACCTTCAGAATTTCGTTGATGACATTGACGCATATTGCAGATGATACTGATGCAACAAATGTAAACCCCTCCATGTTGAAGATTAAAAATGACATCCACGCGTACCACCTACCTTGTCAAATGAATCTAAAAGTGACTAATTTTCTCTTTATTTCCACATTGTGCAGGTATAATAAAAAACCAGGAAGATACACGTGCATAAGGGTATTTCAGCATTGCGCCGTTAAAAGCTGTTAAACTTGGCGAGTGGGTTATCTTATTCACTTGTATTATAATACACTATTAAATATCTCTCATCCAAATTTCTTATTGCTTAAAATTATCATTAAAACTCCTATAAAATTATTTATTTCTCATTTCTATATTCCAAATTATCGTTAGTACCATTGCTTTATCTGTGATACTAATACGAGAGTTTCGTGGCGATAAAAAGGTTTTATTGACCACTTTAGATGCGTCCGCAATAATCCGAATTTATACTAATGAGTCGGTGTGCAAATATGCAATTTACACACGCAAAGTGCATCTTTTAATATTCATTTACCACGTTGGCTCTCGGACGTAGTGCACGTGGGACACGTGACATCCGCAAACATTTATGGCATGCCTCAATTTATGCAACACGCCATCAAAACATGTAACAGTAACAGACTTTTAATTGTAAACTCGGCGAAGCACGTAATTGGACACGTCGAGCATTTAAAGAGCGAACGCTCGACGAAAATTGGTTCAAATTTAGATGAGAGGAGAAAATCTGATGGGCACATTTTTTTTGGCCCAAGTGAAGTTGTGCAGTTTGATGTTATTAAATATTTTCTTAGATTCCGTAGAAAATTGATATTATTCAATTATTATTTTTCGTATCTTATAATTTAGCAAATTGTACCCAATCAAGCTAAAATTAGAATTATATAGTTCAGGATGAACAAAAGTGCCAAAGACATTTCAAATTGTCTAAAATGAACATATTAGGGGTTTAATTATTACATATTTTAAATATTTTTGTACATTTTTATATTATCTCTGAGGGGATTATCAGTCCAAAAAAATATTGTACAGAACTGAAAATTTCGTTAAAATAAAAACATCATAAATATATCGACCTTGGTCTTGGACAACTAAAATCCAAACGCTAACTCTCTAGTATAAAAACCAATCTACATGGTGTCCAAGATAAGGATCAACAGCACGTGGATCTCGAAAACCGTAAAAGTTACAAAGGCAGTTAAATTACAAAAAAAGTTGCACAATTTAGTGGTCAGTAATTAAGTTAAAAAATTAAAAAAAAGTCTTTTCGGACAAAATTCTCTATCGTTATTTTTGTCCTAAACTGTTTTATTTTATTCATAGAACCCATTTATGAAATCAAAAATTAACGTAAATGATTAGATTTCAAATTATAGCATTTTTTACATTACTGATCAACTTTCTTCGGTATGATTTATGATTTTGTAAGTCAAGAGCCCTACAAAGCACTGACCGCGCCGGTGCGGTTGGAACGTTTTATGACTTTTTATGATTCCGCCAGTCGCCCGTGGGTTGAACGGGCCTTGCAGAAGCTCCGGCCCTGAAGAAATCCTTGCGTCGGTATCCACCCAGCAGGCTGAGGGATTGGCTACGGCCCTATCATAAAACCCATAAAATCCATTATAGCAGCCGTCATATTTTACTATTTAGTAATAAATCTTACTGTTGCAATATCAAAATTCATATAATTCAATAATTGGTGCAATTTTTTTGACTTGGATTACACTGGAATGTTTGGAATAGCATTAAAGTATGTTCTGACAAAAACTATATAAATAAAATTACGAATTCTTTCTGAAATAACGTATAAACTACCGGATGGTTAAAATTATTTTTTTTTTATCGTCAGATTGGGCTTCATCAATATCTAAACATGTGTACTTATTGTGGATTTTTTATTTCAATTAGAAGTCGCCATTTTTGGCCTGGTAATAAAACTTGAATCACCCGGTATATCAAACTTTGACTCGTAAGAGTCGAATGAGACTAACGGCAATTAGACGGTTCTCAAAATAGAAATTTTGCTCGAGTTTTGCCCTTTTTTTTTATTTTCAAACTTTGAAGGGAATTTAAAACTTCATCTTGGGATCAAACTTTGATCTTGGGAACCGCCAGGGTCATGAACCTGGGAGTAAGTTTTTTGGAAGTACGTGGGTCGAATTAGTCAAAAATATTAGGCCGCAGCAGTAAGTTGGAAATTCGAAAAAATAGCGATTTTTTTTTTCAATTTGATCGGAAAATTTTCTTTCCAAATGGCAGAATGGATTACCTTTTTGTCGGAATATAGCCCAAAAATTATATATTAATTAATTTAAGACTGTAATTTTTCTCCCCAATTGCTTTCTTACACCAACCCAATATTACAAGCAATCCCTTACGTTTTTTTCTCTCGAAATTTGTCATGCCTTTTTATACTGCCACCAATAGATTCATTGACAAACACGTTCTTGAACTGGCGAGCATTCAGCACGCTGAGCTCTCGATCCTGACTGGGCCTTTTCACAGCCGTTGATCCATAGAGTGTGCGGTTCTTAGTAACATTGTCCGTTGTTTGCAGATGGCCATACCCAGTTCCTGACCGGTCTAATTGCTGTGCTGCTGACCATATGCGGGGTCATCTGTTTAGCAGGTTGTCTCTGCTGCCAAAGGAGGAACGGTTTCAAGGTATGTTTTTCAAACGCAACTTTTATGCATAGACTAGTTTTTTTCTTAATCGTTTCATGATGGACGCAGAAAAGTATTGCATCGGTAAAACCGTATGCGATTTACAGGGTGTTTGCTAACGGTACTCCGAAAATTTTGATATCGAGTCAACGATGCAAAACATGTCACAAACACAAGTGGTATTATATAGTTTTATTGTTTTCTTCTTAATAAATTGAGAAAAAAAATTCGTAACTTAAATTGTATTACCAACATCAAAAAAGTCTGACCCTAAATTGATCACTTGGTACATTTCTGCGTCCACAAATCGTTTTTTTCCCCCTAGCTATTCTAATATCTGCCTCGATGTATTTATTGAGTCTGTAATGTTTCATAACATTTGTTGTGTAATTATTGTAATAGTGCATATATGAAAGTACGCCGCGCCCATTATAATTGTGAGACATTTAATTGTGCATCTACTTAACGCGAGCCAATATTAATGGATTCTGCTGTCTGCGGGGGATTTATTTCCGCATTCGCAATCAACTATCAAGGTTTCTCGGAAATTTGGTGAGCAAACTTATTTCAATGTAGGAGTTCACTTTTTAGTACAAAGAATTCCTATAAATAATTAACGATTTGGGAAAAGAGTTTTTTTTAAATTTTGTTTACTAAATTTCGAATTTTTGATAAATTGATAATCCCGATATCTACAAAGTGTTGTAAATGTTTGTAATTACGTCACCATGTAAAATATTTTTGTTGCGATCCAGTAAAAACAGTTCTATTTTTGACATAGACTCTTTGCATGGTCGTAATGTATGCAAAATTACATGAATGTTGACATGTAAATTGATTTAAAAAATCACAAATGACAAACTTTTACAACGTGATTTGCAATAGAATAATTTTGAAATCATCAAAAAAGCCGAAACTTTTAAAACTACCAGAAAAAAAAATCTATAATTTGTGTCAATAAATGTCGTTGTAAGAATATCATAAAATTCCATGAAAATTACACATAGTTTTTAAAATACCTGATGGTGCTAAGTATTTCCAAAATTACATACAAAGGGAAATTCAAAATGTATTCAAAGCTTCTTAAGCTTTTGTAGATCTATTAAGTCTCTGTACTGTGAGTAGGTACAAGGTGTATCTATTTGTTAGCAAAATATTTTTGTCCCGCTTCAGTAAAAATAGTTCTATTTTTGACATAGGCAACTTAATTTACACTCATTAGACATGAATATGGCAATAAAAGTTATCTTTATGCTATTCTAATTTCTATTGTAGAATTTGATATTTGACTGCTGAAATACGAAATTATTATTAGTTTCGGCAATATTTGTGACAGAAACACATGAAAAGACAACAATGAAGAATTATTTAAAGACGCACGAGACATTTCACTCATTACTCATGAAGATGACATTAAAAGCTATCTTCATGCAATTCAAATTTCTGATGTGTCAGTTGATATTTGACTACTCAAATACTAAATTATTATTAGTTCCAGCCATATTTGTGGCTTCCAAGCATATGAAAAGTCTACAATGAAGAATTACTTAAGGGCCCACGAGTTTAAAAGTACACAATTTACGTAACCTTACTTTTAAAATCGAGGGCATTCTTAAATTGTGTGTACATAAAAATAACTAGATATACATAAAAATGAAGTCCTCACAGGCAACATCCCCAAGTGGGGCAGATTACTCCACGGCACAAACAAGCTGTAAACTGAAAATCATGCAGGAATTAATGAAATAAACGAACTGCGATAAATCTAATAATTGCTCCGCTTTAAATCTGACAAAGTTACAAAAGGTATTACTATTGCAAATTGAGGACTAGCAGACAATAAAGCAATCACATATAGTTATTAAAGTAATCAAAGATTTAATAAACAGAAACATAAGAAGAAGTAAAGATTTAGAAGACATAATTAATAAATAAAATATATAATCAAAGCAGATGTTGAAAATGTGTACCATTTGCGTGTAAACACATTTGCACTCGTCTTCTTTTATTGTTAAAAATGTTGATTAGCATTTGAGGAGTTATGGTTCGGCAAACATTTACGATTTCTGCCATTAACTCTTCCAAAGTTGCAGTCTTCTTTGGAAAACTCTATCTTTTAAATATCCAAAAATTGAGTAGTCCAGTGGAGTTAGATCTGGAGAGCGTGGCGGCCATAGTCCTTGACTAATAAGTCTATTATCAAAAAAATCTTGCAGATAGGCTAACGTTGCTCTGGCTGTATGAGCTGTTGCACCATCTTGTTGGAAATATCCGTTCTGCAATTCTTCATCATCTAATTGGTCTATGAAAGGCTGATCAATTTGTTGCCGATATCTCTCACCGTTTTTTGTGTAATGAAAGTATATAGGCCCAATTATTCTGCGGCGAGACACAGCCAACCAAATTCCAACCTTCTGAGGATGTGCTTCCACAAAAAGATGAGGGTTTTCAGCATGCCTATAGTTTTGTGAATTAACATATCTTGATAGTTGGAGCCAAGCCTCATCACTGAAAAATGTTAAATAGGGCAATCGATGGTCATTTAAATTTTCCATGAACCATCGGCAATAACTCAATCGGCGTTGAGGATCCACTGGCAACAATTCTTGCACCACAAGACCCTGTAAGGTTGTAAATTCAACCTCTTTTTCACAATTCTATGGCAGGTGCTCGAGGGAATTCCAGCTTGCATAGCCAATTTACAAATTGACTTTTAGGGCTTACTTCGAGTTGTTCACGAACTTCTGGAACAACCTCTCCTGATACTGAGGGTCTGCCTGAGGATTTCCCTTTCTGAACAATACCAGTCTCCCTAAAACGGTGCATTATTCGTGAAATATGTATTGACAAAACCGAGTGTTCGAATTGGTGGTCAGGGAACTTTTGTTGAAATTCTCGAACGCACTCTGGAATTGAATAAATCCATTCTCCTTTTTCGATTCGTCCATTACGAAAGTAAGCCTTATCAATAAAGGTGTTCTTCTAATCAGTGTGCATTTCAACAAACTACTGTTATTATGTTGTCTGGCAGTTGGCAGGTATGGTTGACAGTGACAGATCTCAAATAGTACAGTATACAAATTTGAAAGGCGGCCCAATTGAATTGAAGTGATTACGTAACAACAATCATTGAGGTACACCTTGTACTAGGGATTCACTTTTAAGTAAACGGAATGCCAATAAATGATGAAACATTAAAAAACTTTATCAGTGGAATGAAAGACTGGCACCTGGACGTCGATTTTTTTGTTCTATTGTGTCCCTGGAAAATATCCAATGCTTTTCTAATCTCCGTTTGGGTATCGTAAACCTTCAGACAATTATTTACACATTTATGGGTGGATTTATAGACTCGGAATTCTCGGAGTTTTCGTGAGACGTACTCACGGACACGCAATTCACATGCTCGCCATGTTTCGCAACGCAAACGACCCCCTCAACGTATTTACATGCCGGCACATTCTGCAGAGATTCCCTTTCATAATACGTGTCGGCTATAAATAGCGGCAGACGCGGACGGTGCTGGTAATTCCCGGTGAAGGAGGGATCTCTCGCCCTCCGTCGGAGTCGGCTTTAATTAAAAGTTCGTGCGTGGGGAATGCACCGGAAATAATCGCCTGAAACGGCCCTACTCACCAGAAAAAAAAAATTAAAAGAGCAGCCGATTAAAAAACTAGGATGATCAGGGGCCGAAGTTTCGCGATAGAAGAGTTGAAAGTGTTCTTCTGGAAGCTGCCCTAATAAATTTTAAAAGATGGAAAGGGCGCGAGACTCATGAAGTACATTAAAAATGCTGAAAGTTGGACAGTGGTAAAAGCATCGCACAAAAATGCCCTTTTTAACGCAAGTACGATTTTGCGTTATAAGAGAGAATTACCCACGCAATTTTGGGGGCACCCTGTATATTGTGATGCATAATGAGAGAAATAATAATAAGGTGCTATACATGCAGCAAATTTGCAAATAGCATGCAAGACGTAAAGTCGTTAGCCCCCATGCGACTAGCTCAGGGCGGGCGATAGCCCGAGGGTAAAAATGCGTCACAAATTCACAAAAAAAAAAGTTTATAAAATGATTTTGGTGTTAATTGGTAATTAGTAAGCCCCCACGCGACTAGCTGTAGACTGGTTACGGGGCGAGGGTAAAAATACGTCACAAATTCACGAGCAGAAATGTTCATTGAAACATTTTGCTTTTATTTTTGTTATCCTTCTCGGGCCCACCGCTAAATTGATTATAAAATCTTTATAGTAAATGATACAACTTATAATTTTGGGTCCTAGTAACACCCTCCAGTAGGATTTCTTTGTGTCCATTTTTGAAACAAAGTAAAGTATCACTAATGATACTTTGGGCCTTAAGAACAACAACAAAAAAATCAGATTGAACTTATATTTAATTGGTGAAATTGCGCAAAACAGTTTCGGTCAACGCTGCAGCTTAAAAAAACCTTACAAAATGAGTACTTGGCAAAAGTGAGTTTCTTGCAGCCCGGATAGCGACATGTAGATCGTGATTTTTGTTGATGTTTCATGAACTGCGGTAGATGTTTGTTCTCTTTCTTTCGAATCCTTTTCTCGGGAATTGCCTCTACCTTTCTGCGCTTTCTACTGGTCTGTGCTGTTTCCTCATTCTCACTGTCACTCGAATCTTAATTTTGCGGGTTTGCAGCAAGTCCTGACGACAAAAGTGCTTTCGCAATTGAAAATTTAAAATCAAGGTAATCCAGTTTTTCTTTTTTTTTTAACATTTGCAGCTTCAGCATCTTCTCGATATTCTAGCCAGGCGGCCGCTGCACTAAAGTCTACAAAATGGTAAATTGCACGAATAGTCCATTCTTAGTACGACTCTTCATTCGGTAGTTTGAAATAACTCGATCAAGCAAATCAATGCCTCCCATGTTTTCATTGTACGATTTTACAAGAGATGGACGATTTATTTCAATGTATTTGTTGTCAACTTTTGACCAGCGCTTCCACAATCCCACAGGTTCAGTTCCAAATTCCAAAGACCCGATATGAACTGGCTTGGAGTCGTACCATTTAACCAAAGCTATTTTATTATCCTCAGTAACAAGCATATCTTGGGAACCACGGACAGATTTTTTCATTTGATTATCTGTTCTGAAACTCACCACTTTTGGGATTCGATTTTTCATGATAGTGCCAGTGAGAGTAATCCCTCGAGAGAGAAGCGTTTCTATTAATGGTATTGACGTAAAAAATCTATCAGTAAAGACGGATACTCCAACTGGTAAAGTATCCGCAAGTCTGAGAACCACCCTTCCTCCAACATCTAATTTTTCGGGTAGGTACCAAGTAGGATTCTGTTGTTTTTCCCTTTGCTTAATACATGAGGAAGTCCAATGGAATACCTTTTGCCGTCCAAAATTCTTGAGACCAACAGGATGTGGCTTTCCACGAACAAATTGTCTCATTCTTACCTTACCTTGAAAGGGGATCATTTGTACATCCACTGATATTTATTTCATTTGTCCTTTCGTTCTGTAGACACGCTTTTTGAATTCGGTCTAACATTGGCCTTATTTTCCAAGATCTATCATTTTCCCGGGCTTCTTTCGATACAGCATTGTCATCTACTATTTTTTAACGAGTTCGAAGCGCAAATTACTGATTTCTGGAAATGTTTTCACAAATAATTGGTACTCTGGTATCCATTTGCCAGTACACCCTGATTCGTGGTAGGTTGTAGATGCCAATTAACATGCTGCGTGCAAAGAAAACTTTCAGCTTTGCCGCAGAAGTATCTAAAGACTTTCCGGTTTTATTTACTTCGTTCATGTTGGTCACAAGGGCCATGGACTCAAAGAAATCGTCTTCGAGATATCTGCTGAAATAACTTATTGGATCCGGATTGTTTTCAGGCAAAAGTTCAGCACGAACCGTTGGTGAATGTTTCACAGCAATTCTAGGTACAAAAGCACTTCGATTCCATTTCCTTTTCTTTCCCTTTGGTAGCAAGTGAACCAAAAGCTGCTCGTCATCTGAAGAAGAGACTGTACCTCCAATTTGCCTCTCCTCTGCTTCATTTTCTTCGCCACTTTCTGCGGTACTGTTACCGTCATCATCAGTTTCAACCGTTTGCTCTGGCACATCTTCCTCCATTTTAGCAATTTTGTCTTCATTTTCACTGCCATCATCAGGTAGTAGATCACCATCAAGATCGGAGTCATCGAAGTTCCATTTATCAACGATCTCCTGGAGTTATTTCTCAGAGAGAGCAAAAAAAGCGGATGATAGACAATTGTATTCGATATTGGGTACGGCCCGAAGTATCACCAAAGATACTTCGAGTAGATAGGCCAATAGGTTTTGTAAACTTTTAGATACTATAGCTTTGAAGGCACTAGAACCAACAACTAATCTTCACTCAATGAGACGCTAGCGCAAAATGCATAATTAGTCATTACTTACCTTCTTTTGATCACGTTTCGAACTAGACGCCATAACTGCATAAACACTGCACGATTTTTAATGACCAGACACTCTAGAACACGTGCGATTCGATTGTGAATTTTTGTGCGCAACCACCTCACGCATATCATATATGATACAGCTGGAAACATAGCCAAATTCCGATTGGAAATAGCAAAAAAAAATGTTTGGCCGTAGTATCGTATATGATACTCAGAGTCCGAGGAGGTTATGGTTTCATCCATTTGTAACGGGTCGGTTTTGACTACGACGAAACCTGCCTTTAATTTTAATTTCGCTCACAGAACGTCAACGTAGGCAACCGCTACGCACACTTTTTTTAAGCGTACACGCATTTCCGGGCTGCGTATAATTATGATCCGCCCACGAGGCGCTGGGATGCGGCAGAACGCAGTAGACTCTCGTTGAGTTTAAAAGTGTCGGGAGATACACGTTTTCTTTGGGCATATCGCCACCCGGTTACTGGGATTTCAACTGTGTTCTCTAATAACCGCCCTAATACATTGTATTTTACACATAGTACTCCAATAAATAAGGGAAAGAAACAATAAATTATTATGGTTTTTATTTAACTAGCTAACCTCCACGCGACTAGTTCTAGACGAGCTAAAATGTTTATAGGAACATTTTCTGTTTTAATTGGTAATTGAAATTGCATCCTGAATTTCCGGAACGTTCTTAGGCCCCGTATAAACGGGCTAATGTTAAACTCGAAGCACATTATACCGCCACAGGCTCGTAGCATGTATAATTAACGATGGCAGACTCAATAATCGCACATTTTTATAGGAAATAATTACGTTATCCCGCACGGCACCGGCGCTAATCAGATTACCGACGCCGTGGGACCACCGGACCTGAGTTATTAGGTTACCGCTGATGGATTTGCGAGCGGCCCTCAAGGTCAGTTGTAATTAAATGCCGAGAATTGGACGCGCGCTAATCGATAAGAAATGGAATCGAACTATTTATAACGGACGGCGATAACAGGAAGGGGATGGGCCGTGACGTTAAAAGCATCCACGTAACGCGCAATCCGTTAGCGGTTTTCGTGGCAGGATGTTGAGTAATCACTTATTTTCGATTAAAATTTCGGAGCGAACCGCCGATTATTGTGATTACGGGGATCTTCCAGGTTGTGTAACTAAATTACATTCGTACGCGACTAGGGGCTTTTGAAGGATCTTAAAGAAAACTCAGTTTGAAAGACTGAGGGCCGATCTTAACACCCGAGGTTTCAGTTAACTCGGTTGACGCCTCGTTTATCAATCTACGCTTGCGCGCGCTAATATTTAATGTTTTCTCTAAATACATAAATTACTGTTTTTTAAAATCACGTTCCACTCTAGTTTGACTGCTGACAGTTTATTTTGACGGTTGTCAGTTTCATTTTACAGCTGTCACTTTCATTGGCATCTGTCATTTTCGTTTGACAACTATTACTTTCATTTGACAGCTGTCACTTTCATTTTGTATTTGTCATTTTCGTTTGACAGCTGTCATTTTCGTTGGACAGCTGTCATTTTCGTTTGACAGCTGTCACTTTTATTTGACAGCTATCATTTTCGTTTTGACAGCTGTCATTTTCGTTTGACAGCTGTCACTTTTATTTGACAACGTAATGCTGGTGAATTGACAAAAAAACAAGAAAAGATAGCCAATTTTACGATTTGGACTTAATCATTTTTTGCCATTTTCGTTCCAAGCCCTATGTTATTCTAAATAAATTAAATATTTTTTTTACCTAATTTTTATACTCTGTTAACTCAGAAACGAGAGGAAATATTTCTATAGTTTATTCCCTCATTTCGACTTAGAATGTGATCCTGCATACGTTATTACATTTTTGCACACCTGTTATAATACACCCTGTATATCACTATGAAAAGCCTACACTGTTAAGGCATTATAGACTTATTTTACATTAGGCGTTTTCGTTACAAGGCCTACGTTATTCTTAATAAATTAAATATTTTTGTTTACCTAATTTTTGTACTAAGTCAACTCAGAAACGAGAGGAAATTCCTATATAGTTTATTCTCTCATTTCTACTTAGAATGTGATCCTGCATACGTCATTTCATTTTTGCACACCTGTTATAAAACACTCTCTATATCAGTAAGAAAAGCCTACAGTGTTAATGGTAATTACAAGACTTACCAATTCGTAGTTAAAACTGAATTTTTTGTGCACAAAATTTTCCGAATTCGTTAACTAACTGTCTGTAAGTTATACCACATTTTTGTGTTTGGCAAAAAAATTGGTAACCGTATTTGGACTCTTGATGAACTTACAGAATCTTGGTGGTTTTGTAGATATCTTGAAAATAGTTCAATTTTTACAATGTTGTCTACTTTGTAGCCTAAATTTGCCAATCAATTTCATACACTTATTAAAATTTCCAGGATATAATGCACAATATGAGAAGCAAAATCATCGCTCAGTGGTATCAGTTACGTCATTATTATAAATGTATATTATGTATAATTACTCTTGTTTTGTTTCATATGTGTGTTCACATGTTTGTGTTCATATGTTTATATCAGTTTAATGACACGTGTTTCGGTTATTCAGCCTTTTTCAAAAGATTATATGTGTTTACAATACAATTTATTTGATTGATGACGCATTTGATTAATCTGATTTATTCAATTTTTTTTTAATGAAATAAAACAAGCGTAATTGTACATAATATACATTCATAATAATAATTAAAGGTTTCATCAAGATATTAGCAAGGTCATCAAGTATTAAATTTTATTAGTTACATTATTTGTAAATTCTTTTTTCTGAATCTTTTTTAAAATTAATGAATGAAATATTTTAGTACAACATTCTTCATGAGACTGCATGAATAATAAAATTTTCTAAATTATTTGTACAACAGATTGAATTTTAGAAAAATATTGCAAAACTGAAACTAAGAAATCGAAAAAATCTGTAAAATCACTTGATTTCGTAAGTTCAGCAAGAATACTAAAAGGTTTTGAACAGATAGAATTAATTGCTTCAAAAATTTTAAAATTAAGGAATTTTAAAAATAAATGACCAAGTACTTATTTTAGGGATAGGTTTGTTTTACACTTTTTTGTAGAAAATTGTTCTGTCTATTGCATCGTTATACAAAAAATATGTCATTCCATTAAAAGAAAAAGTAATTATGACATTTTGAAGTGTATCTGTAAATAATTGAACTTATGAAATAGTACTCGTAAAATATCTACACATATAAATTATTATAATGATTGATCCATGCTTCTGCTACAATATACAAAAAAGTAAAATATGTCATTCCATTAAAAGAAAACATAATTATGACATTTTGAAGTGTATCTGTAAAAAAATGAACTTATGAGATAGTACTCGTAAAATATCTACACATATAAATTATTATAATGATTGATCCATGCTTCTGCTAAAATATGCAAAAAAGTTTAAGTCTCTATCTCATTCTGCAAAATCACTAGATTTTGTAAGTTCAGCAAGAATACCACAAGGTTTTGAACAGACCGAATTAAAAGCTGCAAAAAAATTTACAATTAAGAAATTTTCAAAGTTAATGACAAACCACTTATTTTAGGTATAGGTTTGTTTTACACTTTTTTGTAGAAAATTGTCTATTGCCCCGTCATACAAAAAATATGCCATTCCATTAAAAAAAAATGACACTTTGAAGTATACCTGTAAATAATTTAACTTATGAAATAGACTCGTAAAATATCAACACATACGAATTATTGTAATGATAGAGCCATGCTTCTGCTACACTATGCAAAAAAGTTTAAGTCTCTATCTCATTCATAAGGGAAATTATAAATATTTTTTAAATCATTTATTTGAAGCAAAAATTTTGGATTTTTTCTTCTTCTCAAAAACTGCTAAAGGTTAGTAGAATTGAAAGAGCAATCTGAATATGTAAAAATATACAGGGTGTTCCATTTAAAATTACAAAGTTGACGGCGACTTCCGGTAGAAGCGGAAGTGATAGAAACATGTACGTATTTTATTTTAGGAGATCACGACGAACCATGTTTGATGAATTTTTTCAAATTTTTATTTTATCGGGAACCCCATAAACTTTTAATAAACGACTTGGGTAAGACACCCTGTATAACACTGGTCGACAAATTTTAACGAATGCATTGTCCCTTCAATTTTAATACATTTTTCTGAAAGTATTACTATGCATATGCACGAAATGCAAAAAAAAAATATGTTGTAGGTCATTTTTTTAAAGATTTCTTACATCGTTTTTTTCACTATTTACTTAAAAAACACGTTTCCACTTAAAGAGAGGTCATTTTTTTAAAGATTTCTTACATACTGTTTTCACTATTTACTTACAATAACACGTTCCCACTTAAAGAGAGGTAAGAAAAGTGATACCGGTAACTGTCAAACTAAATTTTGAATCCATTATTGCCATAAAAAAATATTCGGGTCGGTCTTGCATCCCGAAAAAAAATTACACATTTTGCAAAAATTGAAATATAACAAAAACCTGACGTGCTAGAAACATTCTTTGACGTTTCTGAAACCAGCGCAAAATATTCTATCGGATTGGCTATTTACGTCTAAGGGACAAAAATTGTGTTGACCAGTGCAATTACTTTATATATGTATAGGTATTTTTTTTATTTTGCATTTTTTTAATCTTTTGTAAAATTAATTTAACGATGATTGACTATGACGATTGGTAAAATTGAGAGTATAATTATACTTGGGCCGATTCCCCCTTCGAATCTTCCTTCTTATATGATTGAAACTTTTTTTATGACTGCAAAAATTTCTCCCTTCTATACTTTGCATAAATTGAACTGGTACACACTATAATCAGCCTTTGATTTAATTAGTAGAACGAGGGGATGACTATACCTGTGTCCACCCACCCACCCTTCGAGTCTTACTAGTAAGATAATTGGAACTTTTGTATTAAGGATTAAAGAAAATTGAACCTTCTACGATATACGTTGCATAATCTTTGAATTGGAGGGTGCGTGAGTGGGCGCAATATAATTATCCTCTCAACTGATCCAGCAACAATTAAACTCTTTACTTTATCTATTTCACAATCGTTATGTAGTAGTTTTTGGAAGTATTTCTTCCAACATTCCATTATTTCTGTTTCATTAGTTATGATTTCACCTTTCTCATCTTTAATTGCCAGTCTGTCTGTTTTACTATTCTTTTTGACGTTTTTTTAGTATTCTGAAGAACAGTTTCTGGTTATCTTTACTATCTCTTTCCATTGTATCTAAGAGTTCTATCCATGTTTTTTGTTCGATTCCATTACCATCGGTTTTACCTTGTTGCGTTGCTTCTTGTAGATCTCGTAGCTGTACTTCTGGCAATTTCACCTTTTCATCTTCACTTGGTTTGTTATCTCTTCTGTCCATGTTTTTTGCTTCGATTCCATTACCATATATTTTGCCTTGTTGCGTTGCTTCTTGTAGATCTCGTAGCTGTACTTATGCCAATTTCCCCTTTTCATCTTCACTTGGTTCTTCATCTCTTCTGTCCACAATACCGGTTGCGTGTTTGTTTTGCCTAGTTACTCCACATTGCCAACGTTGCTCGATTTCTTGCGACAACCGGACTTTGAAGCGCTGTCACTCGGAGACTATTTACAGCAATCACATCATTCAAACGGGATTTTGTAGATTTTTTCAAGTTCTACAACTTTTACAGCGATGATTCAAAAAAACTACTCATACGAGGAGAACTTGGGGACAAACTTGTTTTTGATAACTTTGACGACCTCTAAGGTTAAATGTATCAACTATACAGTATCGCACTTATGGTAAGAAGGCAACATTTTATGTGCAATATTTCTTGTCTAAAAAGTTTTTGTCTACAACGAATAGAAAACGAGATATATCCACTTTTACAATTTGTCAAAATGACGGTACCTTCCGTCTGTAGTGGGCATACGCCTTTTTGGTTTTAGACTTGTCTTATGTCTCTCAACACTTGTCAAAAAAAAATCTGAGGTACTATTTTTTTCGAGGTAACATTGTTTTTTCCGACAATTTTGCGGTACTATGGCCTTATAAAACTAATTAGGCCGGCAACTTAGGGCCGCTAAGTTACCGGCGGCTCTCCCGCCAAATAGTTTTGGGTTTCCTGGACTACTGAAACGCCGCCGCTAATTTATTCATCCATTAGCCTGAACCCCTTCATAACACTAGTACACCCCCTAGTACACCCCCTAGTAGACGTCGGAGGGTCGCACAAAACATCTTATTGTTGAAAATATCTCCGGTTTCTCCATTATACCCCCGAGCTCCTGGGCACGGGGGTTGGGAGAAGTGCAGTAAATTCCGGGCGATGCATTAATCTATTACGCCCGGGGAACATTAGCCGGGGGCGGCGGGAGACAGAAAGAGCGCCACCACGACTTCTCCACCGAGCAGTATGGATCGCCGCCCCCGGCGACCGCCTAGCCGAGGAGAATAATAAAGAATTATGCCCCCCGCCAGGAGTTTCCGTGTCACGGCGCATTACCGCGTGCGTGAGTAACCCCCCAACCCCCACGAAATGATAACAATAATAATATTTGACGGACGCGCCCCCCAATTCCCCGATATTCCCCGATTATGGATCTAATCCAGACGATATTTGGGGGGACGCCTGCGAGGCGTGCGGCTAATTGCATGGGGGCGGATGAGCGGTGGCCAAACTTCCTCGGGCTGTGGGGGCGGAAAGGGCGGCCTGGATGCGGAAAAATAGAGTGTCGCCTGGAAGACTTCGTCCTTGATTTCTATCGAAACGGAATTAAATATTTATGGGGAGCGTCAGGGCTACAAGGACCAACTTGATGCGGTGGGCGGCGGGAAGTGAAAGCAAAAACAAGAGGCGGCTGGAACAGATTTTGATCAAATCAGAATCCTGGAGGTTGCCGATCGTAAGTGTTTTGGGAGCAAAACATAAACGAAACGGGAATCTATTAATTTTATGAATCCGTAGAAATTACATTTTAATCTAAAATCTATATTATAACTTCGGAAGCGGTCAACACATTTAAAGAGAACTTTTTAAAACTGACTTCAAAATGCAATCACAGTCGAAATTGGGGGTAACCAAACTTTTTGGTAGAAGGGACACACTCAATATTTCAGACCGTAATTATTTCCGTTGCTGGCGTCTCGCGTCGGATTTTCCGAAATTGGCAGCCGCCTCGGTGTCGATTTCTGCACAGATTTTGATCTCGGCTCGGTGACGTGCTGCCAAGAATCCGTCTCAAAATTCAAATGGCTGCCTCGCCGAGTTGGCCAGTAAATTTAGTCTACGTTTGCTAATAGTTTTATGCGCCCGCACAGGGGAACGGGAGAAATGGCGTGGAAACGGTTGATAACAGCGCAATTGCGTCGTCGTTGGCCTTTTGCGGTGTCTCGCACAGAACGGCGCTAAATTTCATCTTGGGATTGGTAACTAGTTCCGAGTAAATGTTTTACGCATTTGAAGAACGATCGCCAATCTCTGCAGTGGGTACGAAATTTCTACACCTTCACGGATGAAAATATATGTCTTGTGTCGCTTTTCCCCTCAAAATATTACATTTTTTGAGCACTGGCGTCAAATCTATATTGATTGCTGACATTAATTTGAACGTAATCGTACTTTAGTTTCTGTTCAAAATTGTTTCATTTAACCTATTGTAATCAAGTGCACCCTAATGCAAAGGACTTCAATCTGGCTAACGCAGACGAGCCAACCAACCAACCAAAACCTTGGTTGGTTGTTCCAACGCGTTGCAACGGTTTGGACGGCACCTATGCATTTTAAACGTGTAAAGGGCCAGCCAGTTGGCTAACGCAGACGCACCAAGAGTTTAGCCACCTTATGCTGAACGTGCGGACGCCATGATTGAACTGGCAACAACACAAGAGCTTGCCAGCTTTAGTAACGCCAAAGATGTTCACGGTACTTCCCTGCACAAATTAGCAAGGGGAGAAGGAAGATCTATCCACAACAATTCATTTTGGTGATAGGCCACCATAGGCTCACCATAATTTGTATAACTTTTGAAACATCAAAGATCTACATATTTTTTTATGTTGGATTTTTTTTAATGTCCCTTTCTGGGACACCCTGTATATGGAAAAACTCTTGCAATGCCTACATCAATTGTTTTCGTTGATTCCCTAGATTGTTCTTGTTGCAGCTTTAACTCGTCTCTTCGCAGGATTCTGATTTTCCCCGTGACAGTCCTCCATGTGAGGGGCAGATTATAAATATTCCAGAGTGCGTTTTAAGGGATTGGCGCACTGAGGGGTGGATTTAGTTCGAATGCGTCGAGTTTTAATGCTGAAACAACCGCGAGGTGCGTGCATACATACTTTATGGTCGGGCCACATCAAAAACTTGAATCAATATTGCCGTACCCGTTCCAAAAGTTTTTGCTCCTACATTTGAACGTCTATAAAACCGAAGCAACTTGTCCAAATGGCACAAATCAAATAGGAATCTCAATAGCACTCCCATTTAACGTATTCTAATTTCATAGTTTTCTTCGCTGGCGATTCTGCTGAATTGCAGATTGCACGAATCTCGCTGTTAGCAGCGAGATTCGTGGGAGCTATTACTAGCTCCCACATTCCAATCTGAGCCCCCAGGCTGGGATCTCTTTCTGCCACCTGCCTCTACTGTTCAGGGAAGCATACCCTATAGTAGTATCAAAATTATCTGAAAGTAGATTTTCTACCTTTTTCGGCACAATTTTGTAACTTTACGATATATTTTTAAATAATAATTTAATTAATCGTCGTTTTTATCGCGAAATTATTATATGATTCCTCGATTATTTTTGGCTCGTGATTTATGATCGTATTTAGTACTTGTACGTCGTGACACTTATTAACTACCGTGATTATTCTCAAGGTACTTTGCTATTAGTAATGTGTTGGTTAGAGAACGCAAATCATGGATTGGTATTAGAAAACATAGATTTTTGGGTTGGTATAATTATTTCAATTATATACACGCTGAAATTTTAACAAACAGGTAAATAAGTCACAGGTTGATGATTATACGTGAATGTTTTTTTTTCTACACTTCGTTGGCCTGACAGTGCGTTGGACTTTCCTAACGCCTTTGCCGTGAGAGCTAGAAAAACAATAACAACAAGTTATTGGTTTAAACATCTTTATGCCTTGAATTCTTATGTCTGAACCCCATAGTTGTTGAGATATTAAAAAAAAAACATTTTTCACAAAAGTAACCATTTAATTACATTTCTATGCACTGAAATATGTCATGCTGAGACAAAACTACTCTCAAAATGTAAGTAAGACTGATGCAACTTTTTTACTGATCACGGTTGTTTGTGGCTTTCGTTTATATATACTTTTGGAGTTTCTATACTTTTGGAGTTTATTAATTCCTCTCCCCTCATCTATCTACCGCGCGTTTTTTTAATCTCTAAACATAGGGTATGTTTAGTTTTAAAAATGACGGGATCAATTCTATGCTAAAATTCAATGTGTATGCAATCAAATTTACTAGCGTGTGTAACTCAATTATTTAAAAACAAAAATCATAACCAATTTAATAAAACGTCAAAACTGTAGACAGAAAATGTATTCAACGCAAGAAAGGATACAATTAGTGCCCTGGTACCAATGTGTCATTAGTATACGGACTGTGCGCGATTTATTTTCTGTGCATTATCCTGAGAGACCAATACCATCAATCGGAACAATTTGTCATACAATCGCCAAATTTGAAAGTACATGATGCATCTCGATAGTCATCATAAAATAACTAGGGGATGCCACGTTTTGACTGAAGAAATGAAATTAAACGAGTTATGTTATACTGAAGAAGATACTGATGAAGAAGATTTAAATACTTTCTTGCGTTGAATACATTTTCTGTCAACAGTTTTGACGTTTTGTACGTTACGTAAATATACGTTATGAATTTGTATTTTTTTAAATCAAGTTGCACACCCTAGTAAATTTGGTTGCGTATACATTGAATTTTAGCATACAATTGATCCCGTCGTTTTAAAACTGAACATACCCTATGTTCAGCGATCAAAAGAACGCACGGTATACTCTGTTTTATTTTTATTTTCAACTAACCAATAAGGCTGTGGTTTCATTTGATAAAGTTGTACACATGAACACCAACAAAAATGATCTGACAGTGAAAAATATTAAATGTCAGATTTCTAACAACGTTGCCTATTTCATATATTAAAATAGTTAAATTATTGCTTCGATCATTCAAGAGTGCTGTTTTTTAAAGTAAACTTTATGTAAACTAATCATCAACTATATTTTATATTATAATTTGGCTGATTTGCTTTTGTAAAACAAAAGTAGCAAATAAACTCCGTACTCAATAGATACTCAATTTGATGGCAACATTGCCCAGTGTCATAAAATATAACCTCCTTTTTTAATATAACTATTTTTTCTACTAGAGTTTGAAAATTTTAACATTTGAATACTAATTTGAGTTAGGAAAAGTGGAATATTTCCTAACAAGTGCGGAAATAAAATTTCAACATTCAAATACTAATTTGAGTTAAAGTGGAATGAAATAATATTTCAACATTATACGTCAAATTATTGAAATTGTACATGTTATTTTATATCATTCTATAAATCTTAACAGAAACGTTCACAATTCGTGAATGAAATTCCAGAACAGGTCTTTGTGGAAGTAGAAATGGGGTTATTATTTACGTTAACCTCTTCTTTATTGCCCAATATTTTCGTTAAGATAATAAACTTACAAACTTCTTTATATCGATATTTTTCTTCACGGATAATGTCCTCAGCATCGAGTAAATGCTCCACAATGTAGAACACTTATAGGAATACTTTGGATGTTGGTGAAAATATGCTAGCAATACTTCCTCATTCATCTCCTTCACTCATTTTTCTTACACCAATCATCAAATTGTCGATAAGCATTTTCATACTTTTCCTTTGATTTTACTGGTAATGCAGACTCAACAGCTAACGCAGCCGATTCTTCAATATCAGACTATTCACTTGTATCAGACATTTTAATAACATTTCCGTAAATTTACTCGACTTAAACGCCTAACAACTTAAAACGCCTTCACAAACTTGTTCATTCGTTTTTCTTACACCAATCATCAAATTTTCGATAAGCATTTTCATACTTTTCCTTTGCTTTTACTGGTAATATAGACTCAACAGCTAACGCAGCCGATTCTTCAATATCAGACTATTCACTTGTATCAGACATTTTAACAAAAATTCCGTAAATTTACTCGGACATTTAACAACTTAAACGCCTTCACAAATTTGTTTCTCCGTAGCGACGAAAGCAGAACAATCTTGACTCCGTTATTTAAGTTAAAAATAATTTTAAAATATAAAAATTATCCAAATTTAATTTATTTTACAAATTCAAGTAGAAAATATCATGTGTGCAACACGTAGGAAATCCAATTTTTTACACGGCATGTTTTTTAATACATTTCCTAACTTATTGCACAAATAGCTATTGTGTGAAGATGAAGATTTTGTCAGTAAATGTTCTGATAGATCTTCTTCATATGTATTAACAAGTTTTTCTGCTCTTGCGGTAATTTGACCTTCGTTCCAACTTGGCCGAGAAAGTCCATTTGGTGTAAGTACTGATAGATCTTTTTCATATGTATTTACAAGTTTTTCTGCTCTTAAGGTAATTTGACCTTCGTCCAACTTGGGTGAGAAAGTCCATTCGGTGCTTCAAATCTTGTCTTTAAAATGTTGATAACAAAATTTAATACTGGTTAAACTACGAAATTTCCGAAATCGTGTTCTGGTTCTATACAGGTTTTTCGGTTATTTGGAAATTGAGGTCGCACTGGTGCTTCAGCAACTACTTCTGCTATTGACCGGACATTTTACCGGCTTCGTTGCAGACAAAAACTTCGAACGGCCAAACTTGCGATCTCTCAACAATTCAATTCAGTCCCAGCTTTGCTAGCCGCGAAGCCCGATATCAAGGGTGGGGTGATTGAATTAATTATCGCGCCCGGGGCGCTTTCGTAGGTAACCTCGCGAACAGCGCAGTGCGTAAAAATTATAACGTTACAAGTTTGTTCTAAAACAGTGGTTCTTGCCCCCAGAACTCCCACAAATAATAAAATGTTGCTTTTTTATTTTTTTGGTCCATAGTTTTTCAGTCTCTTTCCAACAAAGTTGTAAAAACTTTTGAAACGGATAGTAAAGCCCTAGGCGACTTTATATTTCATGTACAGCCAGACTTCGGTTTGAGTCTTTAATTAGAGCTCGATTAGAGCTTAACCGCCAGACGTCTGGGCCGTCGCGTTGCAATTAAGTTTCCCGCAGCTCGATGCTCTCAAATCCCCTGCAGCCCTTCATTCTTCCCGTTCAGATTGTCGCGCATTGTACTAATTTACCCTCCAGCTTAGTTCGTTCACTTCTTAACCCTCTCAATCTCTCGAGCTCTACGTGACCATTCGGTTATGATTTCGTTTATTCGTTACTACCGGCGGACCCGTTAAATCCCCCTAGATTAATCACGTATCAGGGGGGCGGCTATTGTTTGCCTGCAGCCGGACCCGGGGGCGGCCGACTGGCGCTCTTGTTTCAGATTTGCGCCCCCGAAGTAGGGCCTTTCTCTGTGGCATGGCTCCACCGCTCGGGGGGAGTCATTGTCGGCGCGCGCGAATGAACGCTAAATGCATAATTGGGGCGGCAATTCCCGGTCGCCGGGGCAACGTACGGGACCCCACCCGCCCCCCTCGAGCGGTGATAGACTTATCGACTGTGCGGCCGACAAAAAAATCTCCATCGCCTCCTCCCGGCTGGAACTGTTCGCGCCTGCAGATAATTGCCTAACGGGGTTTTTGCGATCTCCGGAATCCTCTCTCGCTCTAGCTCTCCGGATGGCGTCCATTATCATCCGGGAGGATGCGGGATTTCCTCCGGTGTCTGCACGGTGCACAAGCCGCCCCCCGCCGGCCGATCCGTCAATTGAATGAAGTGCATTTTATCAACTTAGCAGACCAAACTGTTTGCTGCCGGCGTGGTAATCGCATTATTCACTGGCCGCTTGCCGGGATTTCTGGTGGTGACTGTCGGGTAATTGATGCTGCGGTCGCACGCCATAAAAATTCCCAGAGGCTTTTGTAATTAATTCACCGCATAATTTTAGATGTGCGGTCAAGAATCGCACGTGGAAAAAGTAATAGAAGAATATGGAGCTACACCGAAGTGTCCTTGTGTGATAATGGGAGCGCGTTTTAGATTCCATGCAATTGGGCCGTATTCTACGACACGAAGATTTGCGACCTACATTGCTGGCGATTTACGCATACTATGCGTGGCGCACACAGTTTGTAATCTCAGGCCTTTTAGACGTCTAATTTAAAAGTAAACCATAACTTTCCTTCATTTCAATTTTACCACATTTCTCTCAAATTTTAATTCAACGAATAATACTTGCAGTATGGTAAACTCTCCGGGGGTCTCACAAATGATGTAGGCGAGTTCCGGAAGTGTTCTCTTCACGCCCGGTGATTGGTAAATTACCGCGAATGGATTGATTGCTACTTAACGAATGCGTGGCTAGTCGTATCGTTTGGTAAAACGGGTCTTAGTGTTCAGGCACGAGGCAGCGTAGAGGTTTGGAATAGATTCGCACAGAATTGAGATTAATGCAGTTTTATTCAAACAGTATAAACATAAGCAGTGAAAATAGATCAAAGATGATACAGGCGAAAATATACACATATACACGCGGAGTTTAAAAATATATAAAAGTCTTAGGGGCGGCGGGCGAACTGTAACCAGTGTCGCAGCGGCGTTCGTGGTTAAGCACGGGCGAACTGTAGTCAGTGTCGCGACGTATTGGCACTTTGCGCAATTTCGGCGTAAAACGGAGACAATGTCCCGGACTCGAGTAAGTGCACAGGAACCAGAGGAGGCAAGCGGACTGTATTCAGTCCCAAAGCTTGACTAACGTTTTGGGGTGCGCTTGCCTTCCTCGAAACCTCCCATGACAGTCCGCACTCGAGTTTTCTGGGGTGGCCTCCATGTGGCTCCGTGGTGGTGCTGTGCCTGTAACTCATCTTTTGGGGTGCGCTTGCCTTCCTCGAAACCTCGGATGGCAGTCCCCACTCGAGTTTTCTGGGGTGGCCTCCATGTGGCTCCGTGGTGGTGCTGTGCCTGTAACTCATCTTTTGGGGTGCGCTTGCCTTCCTCGAAACCTCGGATGGCAGTCCCCACTCGAGTTTTCTGGGGTGGCCTCCATGTGGCTCCGTGGTGGTGCTGTGCCTGTAACTCGTATTTTGGGGTGCGCTTGCCTTCCTCGAAACCTCGGATGGCACTCCCCACTTGAGTTTTCTGGGGTGGCGATCCGAAGTGGCGTAAAATAGGAGCGTGCTACAGCAGTTTATAAAAATAAAATAGTAGAAATGAGTTTGCTAAAGAGTTTGGATGTAAAAGTAGACCAGTCCGGTGTTTCCAGACTGTAAAACCAAAATTATCGTACAAATGCATCAAAATTATCGAACATTATCGTACACATTATCTAAATGCAACATTTTTATCGTACGGTAATACACTGTCTTCAAATCTCAAACTCAAACATTTATTTAACAAAAATAATAGACTTAATATTAATAACACAACTAAAACAAAAAAATCATACCTTGGTGAAACCAATCTGTAACTGTCCTCATGGACACACCCAAGGGGTTGCAAAACATAGTTTTGCACACCCTGATTCTCTCATTTTTCTTATCCATGAAGAATGTATAAGATACAGTCCTTCGGCTTTTACCCTCAAATTTTCTGTTGTTAGCCCTTATAATATCTGATACTGTTGTTCTTCCCACAACATAAACTTTTTTTTACTCCCAAGAGAATTTTCAGAATTTTTGAAAAATCTTCTGTCTTTGTACCTCATTTATTTTATAGCATTGAATAGACGTCTTCGTTTTAGATTTTCTTTCTGCACATGAACATCGAACCTTCATGGCTTTTTTCTTCCTTGGAACAGTAAACTATATTGATCTTTTTGATCAAACTGAAAACTTATTGATGAAAGTTATTGATCTATATTGATCTTTTTGATCAAACTGAAAACTTATTGATGAAAGTTATTGATCTATATTGATCTTTTCTTCACATGTACGGCCCACCTTGTCCGTTTCTTTTTGTTACTGCTATAGTCCCAAACTCCACTGTCACTTAATCTGTTTTTCATTTGCTTGCGTTTTTTTGTTTCCTGGATCAAAATTGTCTTCTTCTTCCACGGTGGTTTGTATCTCATTGGGTGGTTTGTTCTTGTTTTTTCTAGCAACATCCTCTTCTTCCTCTGCGCTGCATTCATTTGCAAGCCAATCTTTATCTAAAACATTTTGGACTTCCTCTTCTGGGCTATTTTGATTATCAACCCAATATTCATCTGAGACATTTTCAGTTTGTGTGTTTTTTTTATCAAAGACGGCACTAAAGTTTGCACTAGAATTATCATTGACTCTACTATCATTTTCTAAAGTAACATCTTTCCTGACAATATCTTGATAATTGGTTTCTTGTTCTTCAATAATAGTTATGTTATAATAATAATAATATAATAATAAACTTTATTTGGTATGTAACCATTACAATGATGGATATACACGTCGCACAAAGTAATATAAAGTTTGAAATTAGTACAATAAAATATTAAGACTGACACAAACATTACAAAATAAAATATAAAATCAATTTCAGAATACACATGGATGGGTCCGAGAGATATTCCTCAACCGAGTAGTAACATTTACTGATAAGGAGTTTCTTAATATATTTTTAAAGCTACTGAGGTCTTTATTTTGAATTTCTTGGGGTAGTTTATTATACACTTTTATACCTCTATATCTCGGCGACTTTTCAGTATTACTGAAGTTATGCTATATTGTGGCGAGGGATTCGGCATTGTGCGTACTATAATGATGATAATTAGAGTTTTTTTGTAAACCAGGATAGGTTTTGTTTCACCATTATTAAAAGTTTGTAAATAAAGATGCAGGGTAAAGTTAGGAGATTAAATTCAGTAAAATGGCGTTTGCAAGACTCTCTAGGTTTGATGTTGAATATTAAGCGAATAAATCCTCTTTTGGCAAATAAATATTCTTTGGGAGTTTGAACTAGTACCCTATAAGATGACGTTATAGGACAAATGCGTGAAAATGAGACCGCAATAGGCACTCAGTCGACCATTTCCAATCCAATTCTTGCTTTAATTTTGAGAGTGCGTAGTATCCCGAGTTGATTTTTTTAGATATGAAGTCTAAGAAACGATGCCATTTTAGTCGATTATCAACGACTAGGCCTAAAAATTTTGTGGTGGCCTGTGAGCATATAGTGGGATAATTAGTTTTAAGAGATAATTCTAAACCTGAGGCCATTCTACGGAAGTGTACACATACAGTTTTTGTCATATTTAGCATTAATTTGTTCGATTCGCACCAATTTTGGAATTTTGTTGTGATATCTACTGTTTTTTGTTGAAGTCCCTCCAGGGTCTGGGCAGATACGACAAATGAACTATCATCGGCATAAAGGGTTGTATTTTTGCGCTAACATATCGGATTAGATCATTCGTGAATATAATAAACGCTAGGGGACCTAAAACCTACCCATGTGGCACCCCTTCTGAGACGTTCTGATCTACCGAATCACATCCCATTACTCGGACACAGAATTTTCTATCGTATAAAAATGACTTCAATAGAGTCAGAGAATTACCTCGGAATCCAATGCACTCTAGTTTCTCTAGGAAACACTTAAAATTCAAACAATCAAAAGCATTCGATAGATCGAAGAAAATGCCTGCCACGTATTTGCCTGTATCCAATTCATTGTAGATGCTACTTATGAAGCTAAGGGTAGCAGTCTCGGTTGACTTCCCTTCCCGAAATCCATGCTGGCAATCAGTAATTAGGTTAAATTTGTTTAAGAAGCTAGGCATTCGGGCAGAAATCAGTTTTTCAATTATTTTGGAGAAAACATTTAGGATTGCAATTGCTCGATAGTTGTTTATGTCAGAGGGATCGCCTTTTTGAAAACGGGTACTACCAATGCGCGTTTCAGTATTGCAGGAAACACTCCGGTTTCAAACACTAAATTAATGAGGTCGCTTAGCGGGTTAGCGATTATCATAGCAATACTTTTGACTAGTTTTGTTGGAATATCTATAATTCCTGTGCTTGATGTGTTCTTTAGGTTCATTACTGTTCTAGTTACTTCTTCACCAGTAACACTAGTTAAGAAGCAACTATTCACAGTGCCATTTGGCAAAGTACATTTTGTCCGCTGGTTAGGCCCGAAGAATCCTTGCAGGGCTTCTGCTGTACTGCTAGCAAAGTGCATAGCGAATTGCTTGGACACTACTTTTTTATCTTGAAGAGTGGTGTCTGTGTGTTTAAGTTTTATGTTTTGGTTTGATTTTACTTTACCGATCGATGAGTTTATAAATTAGGCAATCTACATCTTTTAAAGCGTTATTTAGGCCATCTACATCTATTAAAGTCTCTAATTCTTTGGTGTTGTTGAGTTCTATAATTTGTGTCGCATATTCATTGCATATTAAGTTGGGATCAATATTTTCTTTAAGGACTTCATGGGCCTTAAGACACTCCTGCTATAAATTTTCTATTGCAATACTTGTAATAAGTTTTGGATGGTTTTGAGGTGTGCTTAAGCGATAGAATCATTGTCTTCATTTCTCATTTTTGCTCTGCTTTATATTTTAAAACCTTTTACATTCTGGTCCATTCTAAAAATAAAAATTGAGTTAATGGTATTTAAAAAAAAGTTTAAATTAAAATTGAAAATGCTGTTAGCCATCTATTTTGAAACGAAATGCGCGTAACTCCATTCGAGTTGAATATGAAAAATGCTAAATTTTACGAGACTTTTGATACTAACCACAAATAATAACGAAATCTTATCCAAATATTATTTTCACTTTATTTACTTATCGGAGGTATTTGGCAACAAGGTTTTAAGAAAATTACTTTACAAAAGAATAACCCAAGGATAATTGTAGAACCCCGTCAAAGATACAACGAGGGATGGACCTACGCAGATTTCAGACTACTCTTGACAACTCGGACTTGCGCACTTTTCACTTTATAATTTTGTGGCGTCACCTAATAATACATATTGAAAACTGAAGATAAGCGAGGTATTAAGTCTTTGGGAATTTTGGACTACCTAGCAGTATTTGCAAGTAAGTTTGGTTAATGTTTCTTTTCATTTCAATCAGGAGGGAAAATACTGGGTTATGTTATTATGTTCAGTTATAAAATTAGATCTTTTGGCGGGTTTGTTCGCAACAGCCGAAACTTTCTTTGCGAGTGTGTGTGTGTGTGTGCCATTCGATATGGATCACCCTGTGTACAATAAAGTTTTACGAGCGACACGTTCATGTACGAGTCTGCGGGAGTGGTGTGCATCGGCACATATTCCCACAGCCGCCATCTGCCCTGATAAAAGTGCCATGACACGGAGATTCCCTCGCCTTAAAGTGGGAATTACCGGAGACGTTCCGCGCAATCCAATTTGGCTTGGGATGAGAGGGAGAACGGCGGATCGTGCGACGTCGTTGTCATAATCCGCAGCATTATGCCGCAATGGGGAGAAGGACGTCGCGTTTCGGGATGATAATAATAATAAAAAAACGGGGACGTCCTCGTTCGTGGGGGACACCGCGGACGTTTGCCGGGGCCAATCTGCATGCGCCACCGAACCCCGCCGGATGCGTCTTCGACCCGACCACTTAGAATAAATTGGCGGAATCAACGGCGCGATTTCGTCGCGTAATTGCGTCGATCCGTTTATGCCAGAAGGCAATTAGTCGTGTGCAAGTTGCGGGCACCGGAGGCGCGACCTTGGATGAATCACCAAGTCGCGCGAAAACTCCGCAATTTCTCTCTCTACCTGTTAATCGGCGCGGAGCATCGATTTAAGCCGGGGCGCGTGTGTCATCCTTATAAATACCTCCAGGCCTTGGCGGGTATTCCTCGGCAGTCCGTTCGCAAGGTGAGCGGGGGCGGGGGGTGAAAAATTGCCGTGTTCCGTCGGGAACTCCCTGGAAATATGGCTGCTGGAAAATTCCCGTGCGGCAGGAGCATCCCCGGTATTACTCCAGAGGACGGGCCAAAAGTAGGACGAACGTTTCCGCAAGAGGGAGGCTCGTGAATTATGAATGCGGAATTGTTTACTGCGAACGGTGGAGGAATAGTTATATTGCGTACAGGGAGTAAATAAAGCAGCACATCCTTATTCACGTAATACAAGCGGCGAGTAAGTGGTCGGGAAGTGCATCAACGGAATAACAAATCATACTTGCATGCGTTAAAACGAACGCACATATAACTGTCACGCGCGGTATTATAATCTCCGGTTTACTTTAATTGGAAGTTAAGTATCCTCCTCCTCGATCCTTCACCCTTCGTAAGGGTGTGGTGACGTCATCGATGTGATGATCCTATTTCTGCCGCTAGTTCTCCGACTTAAATATATGACGAGCACATTTTTGGGATAATTCTGCAAAGGTTGTATTGCAGAAGAAAATGTGGACAGTATTGACGAAACGAACTTCATGCAAGAAGGACAAAGGTGCGAACAACTAGTAGAAAGAATATTCTTAATCTTTCCCTCTTTTGGGAAATTTTGGGATAATTCTGCAAATGTTGTATTGCAGAAGAAAATGTGGACAGTATTGACGAAACGAACTTCATGCAAGAAGGACAAAGGTGCGAACAACTAGTAGAAAGAATATTCTTAATCTTTCCCTCTTTTACCCTTTTGGGTGTTGAGGTGTAATTCTATTTTTTATAGAATTTTATCCTTTACTATAGATTGCAAAATTATATATGAACAGGAAGAAGCAAACATTGCGTAGTCCAGGGGTCCCCAAACATTTTAACCAATAACGCGTGCGGTTAAAACTATTAAGCCCACTGTATTACGATCTTCGGTTTACTTCAACTGGAAGTTATAGGTATAGCATATGCCGAGTTCATTTTTGGGGGAATTCACCAAAGGTGTGGAGAGAAATTTGATTTACAGAAGAAAATGTGGGCAGTATTGACGAAATCGGGAGAATGTAAACTGCGCCAATGGTTATCCTTTCGAACTCAAACTGGATGATAATGCGACTTGTAAACTGCGGTGTTACGAGATATTTAATTGCAGGGTTTGTACCTGTTTCTGCGTAGCCCGACTTGAAACCGAAATCGGGATTAAAACCACAAATGGAGGAGTGTACATGAATACCTCACACATCATAATAAATATGTAACACGCAGTAACACGATCTCTTTGCGGATTTTTTCTCGATTTATTTGTGGAAGAGGCAGTATGATGGTTAGGTTTGATTAGGTTAGATAGATGCGTACAACCGAGTTGATTATCACTAGTAATACCATGAGTAGAATTAATATTTGCGATAATAAGATTTATTAGGAAAGGAAATTTTGGTTGCTTGGAAACACTACGAGTAGAGCGAGCGGTGTTTTCTGAAGCAACATAAATTGAGTTTCCTAATAAAAATCTGAATTATAAAAAATATTCATTCTACGAATTGTATTTTGCAAGATTGTTCCACGCATAAAATACAAATAAGAATTTGTCTCACTTTATTAACATTAAAAACTGAACAAAATCAAAATATAAAATGGGTTAATTGCTACAATAAGTAGTAAACGTGCAATTATTGTACACTTTGTGAACTTTGAGAATTGGATGTTGATGCAGTTGGATTAGTATTATTCCTTGTTGTGTGAAGTATTTTTTCTTGATGTTCTTGATTTATCTGGAGTTAGGGCTTCATAGAGCTGGAACTTTGATGTTTCTTTATTTTCATTACCTCCTCTTTGGCAATTCCAGATTTTATTAGATGGCTAACACTTTTTATCGAAAGACGCCAGTATCCGAACTTTCATTTATTTAATTTTTATTTGAGAAATAATCTCGATTCATTTTGAAGTATTATTAATTGTGCAATGACACAAAATGCAATCAAAATAAATTTGTTTATATCGTCACTATGGTTGGTATAATAAATTTTATTGTAAATTGCTAAAATCTCACTGTAAAATGCAAACTATCATTGGCATTTGCAAAATTTGTATCAAGTTATTAAAATGTTTATAGCTATTTGTAGAAAATTTCGAAATTTCGAACTTTTCATTAGAGATTACAAAATTTTCTTTAGAAATTATGAAATTTTTATTATAAATACGTACCAAAAGTTGAATTACAAATTTCAAAGTTTAATTGAAACCTGCAATTTTTAGTGGAAATTCTAGAAGATTTATCTACAAAACATATATTAGGGTTTAATTATTTTAACACAATAATTATGATTTGCTCCACATTGAGGGTGTCAAATGCTACGTTATAGACAATGCCCCACGTTCAGGAGCCAAAATGAGATGTTATGCTTAGGTTTTTATTTGTCCCACGTTCGTGTGTTTAACATGTGCTGTTATACTAAGGCTATTTGCGTAGATTCATTATTGGGTTGATAATTAAGAATTATAAAATTGTTACTTACTTTTATTGTTGTTGGGCGCCAATTTATAATTTACAATTATACATGAAATACTACGAATTTAATATTGTATAACGTCACTTCTTTCTTTATAGCTTTTGAATTTTATTATTTTGTTTTTCTCTTTTCTCAGGGTCAAAAAGTGGGATTAAAATAAATTAGATGGCAGGCAAAGAATATTAATTTTAATTAATGTTTATTATAATATTAAATATTTGGATAATTGGTAACAAAACAAACATTACACTAATTCAATATGAAACAAAATTAACGCTTGGCAATAGAAAGCAAGTCCTATCACTAATTAACAAACTAACGTTATCAATATTTAATAACAATAATTCCCTAAATTCCTAATTCGCACAATTAACTCCCTAATTGAGTAGTAATTTTAGTAAATTCTACCTGGCATTCATATTCATATTCCTGGTGAATAGCGGCAACTCCCTGTTGTGATCGGCAATCCTGGTTGCAGATGCAGATGTCGAATCAGTAAATTCGATTAGGTCGGCACTAATTCCCTCGATTCAAAGTCCTGCTGTCCTCGATTTATCCTCTTCTATAGTTGACGTTCTCGCTGAATCGTCTTTGGAGTCGAAGTTCTCGGTGAATCCTCTTGGACTCCTTTCAGCTGTTCCATGTTGATAATGATCCCTAGTTCACGTCGAGTGTTTACAGATGGCAAATAATTACTGTCCCGTAATTGATTATATCCGCGTAAACAAAACGTAAAAATGGCAATAATTAAATACCCTAAATTTTAATTCAAGAATGGTATTTGATCAGATTATTTAATGAATACAATGTGATTTATGAGTTGCAATCTCGGCCAGGGAAATATAATGTAAGATATTACATTATAGAGATTGTACATGTCATTTTTTTTTTTCATGTTAAGGATAATATCTTGCCAATTTTACTAATCAAAGATATTATCTTCTTTTTGCACTTTATACACAATAAAATTACTCAGAAGTTATTTTCTTTGTATAAAAAAATGTGAAATTTGTTTTTCCATGAAAACTTGATTTTTAGAGCAGTCCACAGCAATTTGATTTTTGCAACAAACTTTTAAATTATCGATTTTTCGTAGTAAATAAAGTCAGATTTCCCATGTATTATCTATACATGGTTGCAATCGGATTTTTTCGCTCTTTTGAATGCTATTAAAATCCAATATTGCGGCCATAAGAAAATCAAAAGTTGACTATGAAAATCTAGTTGGCGCAAAAAATATTTGGTACTGTCATCAGAAAGCTCACGTCGAAAAATGTAGGAGTGCCAAGTTTCATAAGTTTCCTACAAAAGTAAAAAAGTTATAAGAGGAAAAGGACAGTGCACTTTTTCAGTTTTCAGCGATATTTCAGGGACTTCAGGCACAAAAATAAGAAACTTTTATCACATTTGACCAACTCTATATGTATTTCCGTTTAATAGATCCCAATGGTGGGCGTCGTAAAAGTGACCACCCTGTATATACTAATAATTGTTAGAAGTTTGCTATCCTTGAATGTTCGACGATACGATGTTCAATTGTGGTGTGTCGATCGTAAATTACGACGAATGTTGCATTTCTATTGGAAATTACAAAATTTTCGTTTTATTGTAAAATACCTACCAATTTTTTCATAAATTACAAAGATTAATGGAACCTGCGAATTTTTAGTTGAAAATTATAACGAATTTCCTCACAATATTTATTCTTCACAAAATGGCCTATTAAATGTTTCAAAAAAATTTGCCAAAAACATACTGGAAAGGGAAGGCGCAATGGGAAAGTTCAAAACGGGCGCCGACAGTCGAAAAAGTTTGGGCACCACTGTGTTAATAAATTAAATTAAAAATGTTACTTTACCAAATTATTAATAAACTTGCTTTGTTGCACAGAGTCGGGCCTACAGCCCTAAAGTCGTCGGGTCTGCCAGCCCAAAATTCTGGGCCGCTGGCCCACCGGGAAATTTCCCATTTTCCCGTATAACCCTTCCGCCCCTGAGCTCATTCCAGTACTACTTTTGCTAAAATGTGTGCGGGAATAATGACATTCTAATTGCAAAACGGAGAATATTTTATTACTGCCCTAGAGATTGGCTTCACAATGCTTTTACTCGTCCACTCGCCTTACTGGCGGAAGCCTCATTCCAGTTTCGATCCTCGTCGAATCTACATAGATCCACTTACACGTACTCGGATTGCATCCGGCGGAAATCAAAAGTCGCGTAAAAGTGCGTACGAAGGAGGGCGACCCTAGTACTCCACCTGACACACTGGAGTGCGTAAACAGCGTTGGCTGCGGCTGGCCTGGCGTTAGCGAAATGAAATCGCTGCTCGCATTTCACGCTCTATTTGAAAATTGGCAGAACGTCGCTCCTTCATCAATCTTTATATATCTACGTATTGAAGGATGAAGCTTTGTGGCCGTACACTTTTACGACTTTCTATTTTATCTTCTATGAGACGATTTAGACGCGCACTCCAGTAACATTTATTTGATCCATGCCATTACAATCTGAATATCTTCACTGTATTCAGGGAGTTTTTCTTTTATAGAAGTGTACACGAGGGGCGGATGGGTGAGCAGCCCAAAAAAGCCATAAAAAAAGTATACACAAATGGGCCCCTTAACGCGATTGATGTATGCTAAAACAGTAGAGGGGCCTGCCTAATTCTGGCCATGGTAGTAATTAAATCTACATGTATTATCATTTCTTCAACCACATTTCTTGTGTCTACCTTCGACATTTCTAATATACTTTAAATTGTGTTAACGTCGAACTCATCCTGGGCATTGCATGTTTCTGCCCCATACGTTACTGCCCCGACAAATTCATACCAATTAAAAGCGAAGTTCTCTCGCACGGCAACTCCACAGGTCACGAACCGTCCAAAGGAAAAACGGGAGCGTTAATTCAATTTCCGCCCATCTGCCGTAACAATTTAACGAGATAACTTTCCGCGATCCCCCGAATTCCTCGGGGGCCCTCATAAAGTTCCCCCGGGGGAATCGGCAGAGGTCGTTATTAATTAGCGCGGGCAATACCCGCCGACAAAGCCCGCGATTTCATCCGCCGAGAGTTTTTCACTTCCGCCCGCGCCCGCCCACTTCCGGTCCGTCGAAGTTTCATCCCTTTAATTAAACACGCTGCGCGATCCATTCCCCAATCTCAGCACGCGGCAGGGATGATTTTCTTTATAGTTGGGGCTTCAATTTTATATTCACGAAGAGACGAGTTTCATGGTTTAACGCAAACTTGGATTGCCGGTCTTTGGAATGGCATTGCCCGTAGTTTATAGTTATCTGACAGTTCATGATACTAGTCAGTAGTATTTGCTTTCCCCCAATCCCTAGCAGCCATTGGACAACCAATAAAGGTACTTGCCCCAAAAAACCAAATTCCTCCAAATATATGTTCGCAGCAAAAACTGTAGGTGCCATTCATTAGTGTAAAAATATCATTTGCAGCTCCGCTTCTGTAAAACGTAAACAAATTGTAAACGAACCGCGTGAATACACCGAGAAACTGAAATATCTTTAAAAAAACGCACCTCCACAAACACAACCATCAAACACAACTCTGACTTTAGTTGCTCAGCATCTTTTCTTCTCGCATAAAAGCGGCCTCGAAAATGTTTAAGAACCCCCTGTTTTGCAATAACTATTCGAAAATTTGTTGCTGGCAATAACGTTTAATGCAGGGCGCATTTTATTACAACATTAAAACTTGAAGCCCATCACATTGCCCCGTGGGCTCTGCCCCAGTTTGCGGCCGTTAATATTGCAAGTGCCGACGCCGATAAAAAATTATCGGGAAGGTGTGCAAAAAGTGGCGAGAGCCCCGGAATTATTCACGTGCCCATCGTCCCGAATCCATTTCGGGGCGAAAAAACGGGGGTCCCGTGATGGGCACCCGGAGAATGCTTAATTAGCGTTAAGGACGTGCGGAGACAAGACGTGGGTCGGATGCGGGGCCCAAACTCAACAATTAATGCGGCCATTTTCAGCAAACGTCCAGCTGTGTTGTTGAATTATTTCAGCGGGAATGTTAAATGGAGCGAGCCCAATAATGATTTTCGACGAGGGGCTGAAACTGTTGTGTGGTCATAATTTGCTCCAAGGCCCTAGGCCTTCACTACAGCTTTTACGCTGGATACTAATAGATGACACTGTTCTAGAAGCATAACAAATATGTTTTGCATTGTTGCTGAAATGTTTCCTGAGATACAAGCAAATATTTCAACTAGATTTTTGTCATTTTTTGTCATTATTTCATTGGAACTAGTTGAAACCACTTTCTCGAACGCTCTGCAAAGAATAAATATGGTGTCCCTCTGTAATAAAAACATATTTATGCCCAGTTAATCGTGGAATATCTTTGTTTGTAGTCCATTTGCCTAGGATACCATTGTGGACACATGGTATCTTAGGCAAATGTACCACAAATAAAGATTATCCACGATTGTAAAACTAGGTCAAAATAAACATAGCTCCGATTCGCTTTTGGTTTAGGCAAACATGCTTCAGCACGTAGATACTAACTTTTTTTCCTTTGGGGTAATACTATTCGAAATCTTAAAAATATTTTAAAAAATTCTATAATTTTCTAATTATGTTCAATACATTGGCTAAGATTTTGTTTCGAATTTTGAGATTTGAGAAATCTGAGCGATTTTCTAATTATGTTCAATACATTGGCTAAGATTTTATTCCCAATTTTGAGATTTGAGAAAATTGTGTGATTTTCTAATTATATTCAATACATTGGCTAAGATTTTGTTCCGAATTTTGAGATTAGAGTAAATTGTATGATTTTCTGAATGTGTTCAATACATTGGCTACGATTATGTTTCGAATTTGAGACTTGTTTGCAAGTAATTTTTAATAAATTTCCACTACATTTCTATTCATTACTTGATTGTGAGATTAATAGAACAAACTTCAAAGATAACATGCGAATTGTTTGGTTGTTTGCAATGCACTGCCTAAAATATCTGTATTTTTAGATTTCTATGAGTTCAAATTTCCAGAAAATTTCTTCATTCAAAAATTCATTGTTTATGAGGCTATAACTAATTCATCAAATTTCTAAAGATAATCGGCGATTTTTTGTGTTTTCATCGAACATTTACATATTCTCTGTACCTATAGCATTTACGAAGAAATTTACGAAATCGAATTTGTAGAAATGTTCAGTGCTCGGTACATGTTTTGAATCAAATTTTCTGGTTTTTTTTTTGCACACATTTCTTATTAATGTTGATCAACTCCTTGATATTTACCATTTACATTTATGCCATTTGCATTCCCATTTAGTTTCCTATTTATTAGGTTAATAAAGAAAAGACTTGGTAAAGTTTCACAAGTTTTATAGAATTGCTCTAGAATTGCTTCGGCACTGCTGCGATTCTCAAGAGAGATAAACTGAATACAAATTCATATCGTGTAACTTAAATACTAAACGCGCTTAATTGATAATGGTGGTGGTCATATTTATTATTTACCTATTTAAATGAACGTGAATATTTGAAACTTTGTCAAATTTTCAGGAGACTTAGCTTCAAGTGTACTAAACACAAATCTAATATTGCAATTAATAAATTTTGCAATAAGTATAATTAATGCAATTAATAAATTTTCAGAAAATTCAGTAATAGCTAACCCATACTTGTTAATGCAGAAAGTTATACTTTCAAAGTTCTCACTTATTTAATACTCTACTTAATAAACTTTAATACTTATTTTAATACTGAAACGTTGTCAAAATATCCCGAGAATTAGCTTTAGGTGCACTTAACACAAATCTAAAATTAAAAATGCAATTATTAAATTTTCAGAAATTTCAGTAATAGTACAATATACTTGTAAGAAATGCAAGAATGCAGAAAGTTACTTACTTCGAGTTAGATACTTTCGATTTTCCTGATTATTTAATACTGAAACTTTGTCCATTTTTTATTAGAATTAGCTTCTGGTGTACTAAACAAATCTAATATTATATATGCAATTAATCAATTTTGAGAAATTTCAGTAACAGGTAACCCATACTTGTCAATGCAGAAAGTTATACTTTACATTTTATCACTTATTTAATACTGAAACTTTGTCAAATTTTCAGGAGATTTAGCTCCAGGTGTACTAAATACCAATTAAAAATCCAATTAATAAATTTTCAGAAATTTCAGTAATAGATAACTCACACTTGTTAATACAGAAAGTTATACTGTCGAGTTTCTCACTTATTTAATTCTGAAACTTTCTCAAATTTTCAGGAGAAATAGCTTCAGGTGTACTAAACACAAATCTAATATTAAATAGGCAATTAATATATTTTTTTTATTTTATTAATAGCTGCATGTGAATGGAGAATGTTATACTTTCAATTTTCTCACTTATTTAATATGAAACTTTGTCAAATTTTCAGCAGAAATAGCTTCAGGTGTACCAAACACAATTCTAGAATTAAATATGCAGTTAATAAATTTTCAGAAATTTCAGTACTTGTCATCTATGATTTATATACTTTTTATTATTTATTATAATAAATATAGCCATTAAACTGCTACATCCACTCCCTGGAGTGGAGCAGTACTGGAGAAATCAAAGAAATTGTATATTTACACAGTGGGAGCAATAATTAAGACACAGACTTATATCAAATATGGCAGTAACGAAAAGTCACATGTGGATTATTAATATTACTATACAGGGTGATTTTTTTAATAGTATCCACCCCGGTGTTCTCAAAATAAAAAAAAACTTGCACAGCGATATTACTGACATAAAGACCTTTCAAATAAGGTGTCACAAGGTGACATAAACTTGCACAGCTATATTACTGACTAAAGACCTTTCAAATGAGGTGGCACAAGGTGAGTCATCCCATTTAAAATTTTCGACAGGTGCTTATTGGAGGGGTAGTGGGGAACTGACACACATGTCAACAGTACGTCAAAAGATGTCCCACTCAAATTAAAAATTGACGTGTTTCGGGAATTTCTTATTTTGCCCTTATTTTCTGTAAAATACGGGGTGGATACTTAAAAAAAAAAACACCCTGTATAGTAAAACATAAAGAAATCACATTAAACATTAAGACATTAAACGTAAAAAATATTTTAACAAATTTCTATAATTGACTAGTCTAAAATGAAAGGCTAATGAAAAATGTCCTCAATTGCCTTATTTCAGATTGCCCGTGGTCAATTGAAACATAAGTTAAAATAAAATTCGCGACAACATTTAAAGCTACAGAATAATTCCATACGACCATAATTTAAGATCACCCATGGCCATTTGGACTGTACGAAAGAAAAAAATTATAATTAGGAGACATAACGATATAAGATAGCCTGTGGCCACTTAGAAGAGACACATTCAAATAAATCCACGCCATCAACAAACTTTTAAGTCTGCTATTGATTTCATAATAAATTTATTATCTCAATAAGATCCCATTGCCATTTGGATTGTATGGTTGCAAATAAAAATTAATACCTTCTTGGCCATTTGTGTACACTGTACACTGTGCAGTGAATAATCAATAACATTCAAAGCCGCAGACCGATTCCACATAACCAGCCGACACTTTAAGATCGCCTGTGGTCATGTGGAGCATATATTTGGGTCAAATAAATCATGAATGGCATACACCCTGTAGTGCAAATGATATACGTCCCGAGCCACACAGAACAGTTCTATACGAAAAAACCGCACTGTACGCTGTAATATATAGTAGTTGTGGCAAAACTATGGAAAAGACTGCTCAGAAAAGTTAAAAAAAGAGAATTAAAAGCAAAACATTGGACCTATTTTAGGAATTTTTGAGTTCTTCCTGTAATTCAAAAACTAGCATCAAATTGAAGCGGGGTGCTTTTGGACAAGTTGCAAACAAGTTTGTTGTTTCCCGTTAACTATTTGCCGAATTTAAAATTATGCCAAGAAACAGTATCTTGTAAGGGAATTTTTGTACCTGTCTCTTCTAAGAAAAATAAACTTTAAAAGTTTTATATACAATAATTTGGGACAAATAAAAGAGGCAAATGTATACCATATTTTGGGACAGCGGGAGTACATTTTTTTAATATAACAGTTATATTCTTTTTGAAATATTGCTAGTCAAAGGTATAACATTACAGCAGAAATTAAATGAATATCATGTGTTAAGTTGTTTAATTAGTTACTGATAAAGTTATACTTAAATAAAAATAGAGATGAAGTTTATTTTTAATAATTTTAATATGTTCCTTTTTCAACTGATTCATTCAAATTATGTCTTGATTTGTGCAAATTTGAACATTTCAGCTTCGCTGCAAGCAATTTACACTTTGCATATTAACAGCTCTAATAATTTAAGGTCGCGCAAGTTCTGATTTTTGCAAATTTAATATTCAGAATTGTCTATTTACAACATTGCAACTTGCTGTGCTTCTTACATTGTTGGGTGTACCATGCAATTACGGAGTCAATTAATATTTCATTCCTTCCACGAACAGCTCATTAAGTGTTAAACAAACATTACTCATGGAGATCTGTCGAAGCATTCTGCTCAAACACTCAGAGTTAATTTTATAATCTGCCAATTATGTTGTAATTGTTAGTACCGTGCCTAGCGCGGAAAAACATCTGCTCCCATGCGTATTGGTTGAAAATGATTTTTCTTTTTGCTTAACAGACACTTAATATATATTTTTTTCAATTCGCATTGTTAAAATGCTCATTATGTATATTGAATCTCATCATTAAAACAACACTCTAATCGAATGGGTGAATAAAATGTTTACATTTTCACTTTATTCACTATAACCATTGACAACGTGAATAAAGTAAAAACAAAGTAAATAGGCACTACCCTTCAAATTCTTCAATTCTGATAACGAATTGCGTATAATCTTGTATGATTCAAGTGACTAAAACAATAAGTTCTGATCATTATCACCTATGATCATTCGGATCATTATCACTCTAAGTTTGCTGATGATCGGAACTTGATGGAAACTATAGTCACTAATTTTAATAAATAGTGTGATATAAACAAGAAAAGTGTTTCCATGAAAAATTTCATGAACATTTTGAGAAATTGCCACAGTTTTATGGGATTTGGTCGAGAATATGCAATCAAAGTATCGTTCAGATATCAAATAGGTTCAGATCATCCTCCTCATATTAACATGGAGAAAACCATCAGTTTTTTTATTGTTGTAGGAAATGTAATGAAACCTTCACATATTTCATTTTTGTTTTAAATAGAAAATATTTAAATTTAAAAAAATATGAATTGCCACAAATACAAAAATATTACAGAGTATGCATTTCAAATCGTCTGTGCCCGTCGAAACCGCTGCGCTAATTGGCAGGATGGTCGTTGAATCCCAAACAAATGAATCCCACGTTCGGCTATGATGGAGTGCAAGAGGGAAGGGGTAATAGAGGCCCTCGGGATCGATACCGGTGGAAGTTGTGCAAGCTAATTAGCAAACGACCATTGTGGATGATTGCAACCGTAGATGTGCGGATTGATTTGTTCCTATTGTTAGGCCCAAGGATTTCACTTGAAACAGTGGAAACGTGTACTTATAAGATGCAGAAGTGCGATTCCAGTTACAAAGCTAATTGCGTCACATAGAAATTGGCACTAATCGCAACTCTTTGCATGGACGTAATGTATGCAAAATTACATAAATGTTGACATTGATTTTAAAAATCATAAATGACAAACTTTTACTACGTGATATGCAATATAATAATTTCGGAATCATCAAAAAACCAGAAACTTTTAAAACTACCAGAAAAAAATCTGTAATTTGTGTCTATAGATTTCCTATATAAGAATATTATAAAATTCCATGAAAATTACACATAGTTTTTAAAATACCAGATGGTGATAAGTATTTCCAAAATTACATACAAAGGGTATCACATACAAAACTATTTAAGCTTTTGTAGATCTTTTAAGTCTCTGTACTGTCAGTAGGTACAAGGTGTATCTATTTGTTAGCAAAATATTTTTGTTCCGCTCCAGTAAAAATAGTTCTATTTTTGACATAGGCAACTTCATTTACACTCATTAGACATGAATATGGCAATAAAAGTTATCTTCATGCTATTCTAATTTCAATTGTGGAATTTCATATTTGACTGCTCAAATACGAAATTATTATTAGTTTCAGCAATATTTGTGGCTTCCAAACACATGAAAAGACAACACTGAAGAATTATTTAAAGACGCGCGAGACATTTCACTCATTACTCATGAAGATGGCATTATCTTCGTGCAATTCAAATTTCTATTGTGTCAGTTGATATTTGACTACTCAATTATTAAATTATTATTAGTTTCAGCAATATTTGTGGCTTCCAAGCACATGAAAAGACTACGATGAAGAATTGCTTAAGGGCCCACGATTTTAAATGTACATTATTTACATAACCTTAGTTTTAAAATCGAGGGCATTCTTAAATTGTGTGTACATAAAAATAACCATATATGCATGAAAATGAAGTCCTCGCAGGCTACATCCCCAAGTGGGGCAGATTATTCCACGGCACAAACAAGCTGTAAGCTGAAAATCATGCAGGAATTAATGAAATAAACGAACTGCGATAAATCTAATAATTGCTCCGCTTTAAATCTGACAATGTTACAAAATGTTTTACTATTGCTAATTGAGGACTAGCAGACAATAAAACAATCACATATAGTTATTAAAGTAATCAAAGTAATTTATTTAATAAACGGAAACATAAAAAGAAGTAAAGGTTTAGAAAACATAATTAATAAATAAAATATATAATCAAAGCAGATGTTGAAAATGTGTTCCATTTGCTTGTAAACACATTTGCACTCGTCTTCTTTTATTGTTGAAAATGTTGATTAGCATTTGAGGAGTTATGGTTCGACAAACATTTACGATTTCTGCCATTAACTCTTCCAACGTATGCAGTCTTCTTTGGAAAACTCTATCTTTTAAATATCCAAAAATTGAGTAGTCCAGTGGAGTTAGATCTGGAGAGCGTGGCGCCCATAGTCCTTGACTAATTAGTCTATTATCAAAAAATTCTTGCAGATAGGCTAACGTTGCTCTGGCTGTATGATCTGTTGCACCATCTTGTTGGAAATATCCGTTTCTGCAATTCTTCATCATCTAATTGGTCTATGAAAGACTGGACAATTTGTTGCCGATATCTCTCACCGTTTTTTTGTGTCATGAAATATAGGCTCCAATATAGGCCCAATTATTCTACGCCGAGACACAGCTAACCAAATTCCAACCTTCTGAGGATGTAGTAGTGCTTCCACAAAAAGATGAGGGTTTTCAGCTACACCTATAGAATTGTGAATTAACATATCCTCATAGGTGGAACCAATCCTCATCACTGAAAAATGTTAAATCGAGCAATCGATCGTCATTTAAATTTTCCATAAACCATCGGCAATAACTCAATCGGCGTTGAGAATCCACTGGCAACAATTCTTGCACCGCTGAGACCCTATAAGGGTGTAAATTCAGCCTCTTTCTCACAATTCTATGGCAGGTGCTCGAGGGAATTCCAGCTTACATAGCCAATTTACGAATTGATTTTTGAGGGCTTACTTCGAGTCGTTCACGAACATCTGCAACAACCTCTCCTGATACTGAGGGTCTGCCTGAGGATTTCCCTTTTTGAACCCTAACAGTGTGCCTAAAATGGTGCACTATTCGTGAAATATGTATTGACAAAACCGAGTATTCAAATTGGTGGTCAGGGAAGTTTTGTTGAAATTCCCGAACGCACTCTGGAATTGAATAAATCCATTCTCCATTTTCAAATCGTCCATTACGAAAGTAAGCCTCAACAGTAATAGTGTTCTTCTGATCAGTGTACATTTTAACAAACTACTGTTATTATGTTGTTTGACAGTTGATAGGTATGGTTGACAGTGACAGTTCTCAAATAGTACGGTATACAAATTTGAAAGGCGGCACAATTGAATTGGAGTGATTACGTAACAACAATCATTTAGGCACACCTTGTACTTATAAATAGGAATGATTTGTTGGGCAAACATTTTTTTTTTTGTAAATTTTTGATAATCTTTTATTTCTGTATACCACGCCGCATTTATTTTATTAAATTTGTAAATTCGTCCCCTTTCTTGCACCCTCGTCCAACCATCAGTTTTCTCCCCGACGCTCCTTGCAACCCCACGTTTTCTGGGAATGTCCCATCCGCCGAGGCCCTCCCTCGCATCCTGCTTGAAAGAATAAAGGGGACCTGGAAGAGGGAGCGCTCCTCCGGGAACGTCCCGGGCGTCCTTATAAATTTAGGTCTGCGCCCGGTGGTCGTCCTGTTCCCATCCGGGTAAACACATTAATGTGTGTTTACCGTACCTCGCTCACCTTGCGTCATCCTTTCGTCCTTTGCAGACGGCGCAGATGGAAGCCTGCCCGTCGCGGTGACTCACGCGAGTACTTTCATATATGCACTCACACCGAAATGAATTCCGCAATTACTAACGAACCTTTCTTGTTCACGCCGCACTCGACAGGAGGATGAGAAGAAGGTAATTTTGTAAATCCGCATCTTTGATGTTCTTCTTTATTACTGTGTCGCATGCTTGTGCACGTGTAGATGTAGCTCTGCAGCGGGAACGCCCGCAATTCAATTAGCAGGCCTCTGTGGCAAGACGAATCTGAGGCCAAAGCTTGGCAAAAGTTCAAGGTGAGGATGCGGCTTACGCCCGTGTTTGTTCCGCTTACTCCCAGGACGGCCGGTCTCTTGACGCGCCGGCACTAAATTTAAACGTGATGTATTAAATCTCAATAATTGAATTCCCCGCGATAATCCCCAAGGCGGAGCTTATCCTCTCGATCGAGCCCAGGGCCTGGCAATCTCCAAAGCGGACAAAAACGTTTAATGCAGACTTTGAAGTGGGTACGGGCCAGAAACCAGCGCCATCCCACTTCTGAACTGTTGCGAAACACATATTTTAGTACGCCGGCAATAAACAGTGCCTTTCACTTCATCCGCTCCATATACTGTCACATAAGTGCGTAAGTAAGGGATAGAGGCAATAAGTGAACAAGGAATGATACATGTAGGGAGTTTCAGTTTTTTCTTCATAAAACCATACACATCGGCTATGTTTACTCACCACGTGGATTGCACTGGTTCTGATCATTAATTTAGAAAAACTTCCTGTATTCTTTGTTCTCCGATTAGAAGGAGTGGATGAGTCAGTTCAATTCAGCTTGACTTAGCTTAACGTCCTGCTTTGGCCACAGACCATTACAGGACTGCACACCGAAGTCCAAGCCAGTCAGTCTTAGGCCCCTATCTGTAGTCCCTACTTGAGCATAAGTTCGACTCAAGTCGTATATTTGGTTACGTATTCTCTATAAACGTGTATGCACCAAACGTACAACTTGAGATGAACTCATGCCCAAGTTCGCACTATAGATACGGGCCTTAAGCCTCGTTTACATTTAGGAAGTTTACTGGCGGAAAGTACTTGCCGCCAGTAATAAACTTACTATGTGCAAACAAGAAAAACGTCTTTCATGAAAGAAACTAAACAAGAAAGTAAGACGTTTTCCTAGTTTACACATCGTTAGTTTACTGGCGGCAAATACTTTCCACCAGTATACTTTCCAAATGTAAACGAGGCTTAAGGCCCGTATTTATAGTCCATACTTGAGCACGAGTATAGAACGTATATTTGGTTGCATATTTTCCATAAACGCTTATACGCAACCAAATATACCTTGTTGTGTCATGCTCAAGTATGGGCTATATACCTGGCTTTTTTTCCTTATTACACATATGATGGACAATGTATAACTGGTTGCCTGCATCCACCCGCAAGGAATTTCCTATGTGTAATTCTAAAAAAAAAAAAAAAACTCATTAGCGGCGTCGGTGCAAGCAACCTGTCAATTTTGGCATATGTTACACATAGAGGTTATGTTTTTATTCAAGGCAATACACGACAGGGTTTTTGAAGACACGCAGAGTATTCGTAATGTATTGTGGATTTATGCCATTACATGCAGTACGTATATGGCCTTTCAATTCATCTACATTATGTATTTGTACGTTATTAAAAAAAATTCTTTTCAGGTAACCCCAAAGAACATAATCATTTGTTGACATATCAGCTGATCTTGATACATTACGAATACTCTCGTGTATTGTCTTGAATAAAAACATAACCTCTCTGTGTAACATATGCCAAAATTGACAGGTTGCTTGCACCGACCGCTAATGAGTTGTTTTTTTTTTTTTTTTTAGAATTACACAGGAAATTCTTTGTGGGTAGATGCAGGCAACCAGTTATACATTGTCCATCATATGTGTAATAAGGAAAAAAAAGCCCGGTATACAGGCCTTAATAAATCAGTGGACTCAGTGCGAACATTTAAAATTACACAGAAATAATTTGTATCATTGCAAAATTTGTGATGAATTTGCTCTGGGCGTGGTTAACGGACACCTGGCTTGAAATAATAGAAAAAAAAATTTCGATACGTTCTTATGGATAGCTTGAAGTGAAAGGCACTGTGTGGATTGTATTTAGTTGCACGTTGATATTTTGGAAACTATGGCTTCTCACAGACGTTATTTTTGCTGCAGTAAATGTACTTTGATGAATATTTATAGGTTGTACCCATGTTTTATCAAATATTGTGTTTATGTATTTAATTCCTTAGGATTTTACTTTGATTAATATTTATAGGTTGTACCCATGTTGTAGCAAATATTGTGTTTATGTATTTAATTCCTCAGAATTTACATTAAGGTAAGTTTTTGTACATTGAAATTCTGATAATTCAGTCATATATGAAAATAATAATTGCTGAAAATTAAATTTGAAACAAAAATAAATTGTCCAAAAATTAGAAGCTTTGTTAAAAATTAGCCAAATTAGTTAAGTACAATGATTTAAACTCTGCGAACATTTAAAATTACACATAAATAATTTGTGACATTGCAAAATTTGTAATTTGGTTATTATACAATTTATTCAATCAATTCAATGGTTCAGAACAAATAAAAAATATTAAAAGCTGTGAAAAATAGGCAAAAATCAAATAAATGACAAATCTGCCAAAATTGTATAGAGAGAAAATCGAAAAAAAAAATTCTTACAATAAAATGTCAAAAAACTTAGGGCTGTTGTAATAAAATTCAACTTCAAATTGAAGCACTGCGAAAACCAGAAATTAATCAAAAATTATAGTTCATTATTAGTATACAAATTATAAAATTTATTTAATTAATGCAATGGTTCAGAACAACTAAGAAATATTAAAAGCTGTGAAAAATAGACAAAAACCAAATAACGACAAATTTGCCAAAATTGCATAGAAAGAAAAACGAAAAACAAAATTCTTACAAAAAAGGCCAAACATAAGGCTGTCGCAAAAAAAAATCAACTTCAAATTGAAGCACTGCGAAAACCAGCAATTAATTAGAAATTATAGTTCATTATCAGTACAAATTATAAAATTAATTCAATTAATTCAATGGTTCAGAACAAATAAAAAATATTAAAATCTTTGAAAAATACGCAAAAACCAAATAAACGACAAATCTGCCAAAATTGTATAGAACGAATATAGAAAAATAAATAAATTTCTTACAAAAAAATGTCGACAAATTTAGGGCTGCCGTAAAAAACACAACTTTAAATTGAAGCGCTGCGAAATCCAGAAATTAATCAGAAATTATAGTTCATTATCAGTACAAAGTATAAAATTAATTCAATTAATTCAATGGTTCAGAACAAATAAAAAATATTAAAATCTTTGAAAAATACGCAAAAACCAAATAAACGACAAATCTGCCAAAATTGTATAGAACGAATATAGAAAAATAAATAAATTTCTTACAAAAAAATGTCGACAAATTTAGGGCTGCCGTAAAAAAACAACTTCAAATTGAAGCACTGCGAAAACCAGAAATTAATCAGAAATTATAGTTCTTTGCAGTATACAAGTTATACAATTTATTCAATTAATTCAATGGTGTAGAACAAATAAAAAATATTAAAAGCAGTGAAAAATAGGCAAAACTCTAATAAACGACAAATTTGCCCAAATTGTATAGAAAGTAAAACGACAAAAAATAAATTTCTTTTGGGATAATTTAGGGCCGTCGTAAAAAAAATCAATTTCAAATTGAAGCACTGCGAAATCCTGAAATTAATGAGAAATTATAGTTCATTATCAGTATACAGGGTGCCCCAAAAAGAGTGGACAAGCTCAACAGCACGCCACTCAGGGATGACCACTAAGTGGTACTTAAATTTCCTACAAAAAAATTGAGTAGTGAAAAATTAATCAAAAATATATTAAAAAATCCAATATTAAACTGAAACTGCAAACACCAAATGAAACAGAATTATTCTCGTGCCATGTCAAAATTTGTAATTTGATTGTATATACAGGGTGGTCACTTTTACGACGCCCACCATTAGGATCTATTAAACGGAAATACATACAGAGATGGTCAAATGTTTTTTTAACATTTTATTTTTTGGCAAGGATTTTAGTCACTAAATTTATTATACAATCAAATTACAAATTTTGGCATAGCAAGAGATTATTTATGTTTAATTTTCGCCAAGTTTTCACAACTCTTAATATTTGTGTTTTTTTGTACGAAATTTCATGCTTTGCAATGATGATTCTACAAAATTTCAGCCTATTTGTCACAGTATTCACGGAGTTTCGATTTAAATTTGGACGATTTTTGCACTTTTTTACATGTTTTGTTAGCTTTTTTTTGCAATGATTTAAATCAATGGAATTTAGTGACTGTTTATTGCAGTAAAAATTTAATATCCAATCAAATTACAAATTTTGGCATACCAAGTGTGCCAATTTGTGTTTAATTTTCGTAGTCTCAGTTGGTTCATTTTAAAATTCGATCTTTTGGATTTTGGATGTTTGACTAATTTTTCACTGCTCAGATTATTTTGGCATTTTTTTGCATGAAATTAATTTACTACAACTGTGCTTCTACAAACTTTCGGCCTATTTGTCATACTATTCACATAGTTTCGATTTATTCTCGGATGATTTTTACATCTTTTTCACCTATCTTGAGGGCTTTAATGAATTAGTGATAGGCATAATCGAATGATTTTAATAATCGAATTATGCGAATTCGAATTATTGCAATAATCGAATTATGAATCATTTGTAACAGAATATAACTGACCACTAAATTGCGCAACTTTTTTGTAGTTTAACCGCCTTTGTAACTTTTACCGTACCCGAGATCCCCATGCTGTTGATCCTCATCTTGGACACACTGTATACTGATTATGAACTATTATTTGTTTGCATCGATCCGAATTTATTAAATTTAGTAACTAAATTGTATATCAAACTAAATTACAAATTGTAGCTGGGCACCAGATTATTTTTGATTAATTTCTGGGTTTCGCAGTGCTTCAATATAAAGATGATTTTTATATGTTTTCTATATAAATTTAGCTGATTTGGGATAGTATTCACGGAGATTAGAATTAAATTTGATGGTTTTTTGTATGTTTGCCTAGTAGTAGTAGTAATTTTTATTTCGCTATTGACCAGAAGTATTTCTGCTTTTACATTAGTTTTTCCCCATTTTTCACAGCTTTTTTTTTGCTTTGAATCAATTGAATTTAGAAACTAAATATACAGGGTGGTCACTTTTACTACGCCCACCATTGGGATCTACTAAACGGAAATATATACAGAGTTGGTCAAATGGGATAAAAGTTTCTCATTTTTGTGCCTTTCAATATACTGAAACGAAATCTGGGATATCTTGCACAGTTCCTGAAATATCGCTGAAAAACTGAAAAAGTGCACTTTCATTTTCCTCTTCTAACTTTTTTACTATTGAAGGAAATTTTACGAAACTTGGCACGCTTACATTTTTCGACGTGAGCTTTCTGATGACAGTACCAAACATTTTTTGCGCCAACTGGATGCCCAAATTTTCATAGTTAACTTTTGATTTTCTTATGGCCGCAGTATTGGATTTTTAAAGCATTCAAAAGAGAAAAATTCCAATTTCAACCATGTATTACACATTGGTAATAAAGGCTGATATGTTGTAGCATAATTGCAGAAAATTAAAGTTCGTACAAAAAAGTGGCACAAAAATTAAGAGCTGTCATAAATTAAAAAACGAACTTTAAATTGAAAGTGCGAAAATCTGAAATTAAACAGAAATAGTTTCACCCGTGGCCAAATTTGTAATTTGAAATTATGAAAATGCCAACAAAAAATAAGAACTGTAAAAAATTGTTTAAAATGAAAAAAAAATGTATAAAAATTTAAATTGAAACGAAGACGAAAACTGGAAATTAAACAGAAATAATCTTGTGCCATAGCAAAATTTGATTGTGCATAAAATTTACCACTAAATTAAATTTGATAAAAAACATCTAATATTGAATTAAAACTTTGCAGTTACCTTTGGACATAAGCTAATATTTCATGCAAACCTAATTGTGTATAAATAAATTTCGTACAAAAACGTGCCAAAAATTCGCATTGACTATTACAAAAATGCTAAAACTAGGCACTCCTAAAATCTTTCATTCACGAAAAAGTAACTTTTAAGGTATACATCAGGAAGTACGGTGGTCATTTTATCTCTAGGTCACCATTTATTTTTCAAATAACGTTTAAGGTAGAAGTTGAGGTAGAATCCAAATATTACTGCAACATTTGGCAATATGACGTATGTTTGGCATATCACAGTCTAGCTTCAGTACTTGCATTTACATAAATGACATTTACAAAAATGCTAAAACTAGGCACTCCTAAAATCATTCATTCTCGAAAAAGTAACTTGTAAGGTATACAACAGGAAGTACGGTGGTCATTTTATTTCTAGGTTGTCATTTATTTTTCAAATAGCGTTTAAGGTAGAAGTTGAGGAAGAATCCAAATATGACTACAACGTTTGGCAATATGACGTAGGCTGCTAGGTTTGGCATATCACAGTCTGGCTTCAGTACTTGCATTCCATGGATGACAATTACCCAAAATTGTACCTAAAAAAAAAAACAATAAGCAAAATTGAATCTAAATACACAAAAATCAAAAAAACATTAGCACCAAATTCATAGGGAATTAGAAGCTTCTAAACCTTAGTAACTTAGTAGTATTAATGAATGTCGTTCTGTAAGATAAATTACATTCCGATTTGCTTTAGTTGCATTACTTTACATTAGTTTGGTTACGAAATGGAAGCAATCGGAGTATTCTCCTAGCTTTACAGAAGAAGGTAGTATACAATTGAATCAGATTGTTGCAAAAAAAAAAGTTTAACTGAAGATTGAAATCAATAAAACTTATTAAATCTGTGGAAAATTGCATCAGAGCCAAAACTCTATGAAAGTCGTCCTTAAGGTTTATAAATTAATTACAAAGTTTTCAGTTTTAGACGATCGATTTTAATAAATCGGCAGTTTTCTTGTCTTTCGGTCATGATCAAGATTCGGATATTTCTCCTGTGCTGACAATCTACTCACATATTTCTTGTACATAAGATTTTTTTATTAGTATTGTTTTGTTGGTCATAATTAACCAGATAGTATTGGAAAACTGCTCTAAAATGAAAGTCGTCCTTAAGATTTATAAATTAAATACAAAGTTTTCAGTTTTGGCCGATCGATTTTTATAAATCGGCAGTTGTTTTGGTCTTTCGATCATGATCAAGATTCAGGTATTTATCCTGTGCTGACAATCTACTCATATATTTCTTGTACATTAGAATTTTTTATTACTATTGTTTTGTTGGTCATAATTAACCAAAAAGTATTGGAAAACTGCTCTAAAATGAAATTTAAGAATTACTTACGTCTGGAACAGTTCCAATGTCAAATTGAAGATAATAACGAAATTCTTAGTAATAAATGATTAAAAATAAAGTTAATTTTTTTTAAATGTCAAATCTTGATCATTGGTTTTTGTTAAAACCATTTTTAGGTGTTGGTACTGTTACAACAATATTTGTTTACCAAAATATTTCAATATTTTTAAAATCGTATTTACTGCATTTCTGTTTAGACTTTCATAAATTTTGAATTAAAAAGTAGAAATGTGTCACAGTTATGTATCTTTTTCAAAATCTGCAATTTTCTCTGGATGTTAATAAAATATTTACCATTTGGAGTAGAGTGAGCTTTGGTTTAAACCAATCAATCTTTTTCTGCACATCTGGGCCCATCGATGCTAATAGGTAGTACGTGTACATTAAGACATGGATGAAGGAATTCAACATGAATCCAAAACTTGACATTCCACCTGAAAATATGGAAAAAAAATTAAATATGTACAATAAAATGTCCACAAAAAAATAATTAAATCAAAATATGCACATGTTTTATAGAAGTTGAACTGAAAAATTTCGTCTATATAAATTTGGCCCTTTTATTTCAAATAAACAATTATTAATTTAACTGTCGAACAGTGGTCGACTAAACCATTGTTAATGTAACTGTCAAACGAGAAAATATCTTGAAATTTGGTTGAAGTTTTGAGATTGTTATCATTTTTTTTTTTTTTTAAATTTGTTTTTGAAATAGCATAACTTTTAACCTTTTTGCAAATTTTTAATGAACAAACAAAATATGGAATATTTTATTACCATTATTGCCATTACCATTTTGCAAAACAAAAACACTACTTTTCGTTAAATAAAGTTTAGCCTTAAATTGTGGATAAAATTACAGAAGTAGTAGTCTAGCGAAAGTAGAATTTATCAGTTTTGCAAAAAACTTCAGACACCTTGAATATCGTGCCTTCTGTAACTTGTATTTGAAAATATAGATACTATTGTGGACAGTACTTTCAAAGATCATAATCCATTTTTGCATTCCTTACTTTCTTCATTTTCACTCAACTCGTCTCATGAAGGGGCACAGTTTTTCTTTAAAATAATTTTGATCTTTTTAATCTTGAATTTATCAGATTATGCGTACAAATAGGTCCAAGGGACATTTTCTGTATATAAAAATTATATTTCTGGCAAAACTTTTAAGGGTTATTATCCAATTTTCGCATTTATCACTTTCTTTATTTTAACTCAACTCACCTCCAATGTACTTTGTGACGATCCAGTTTAAGATGGGCGTAACGCAATGGTGGTAGACGTGCAGTTTCGTCACTTGATTATGCTTATTCCTGAGCAGGAAAAATACCGTTTCTAATAAATCGAAAAGTTTCGTCACCATCGATATGTAGATGTACGTTAAGAGCCTCACGGCGCTGGGATCATTTGAGTAGTCCACTGGCTGGCAGCCCAGAGTGTAAGTAGTTGTCCACCCAGATGTTAGCATCTACCAAAAAAAAAGTTAAAAACAATTTTTTAATTTTTTTAAAAATATATATTTCTAGATTTCAGTTTGAGCTGAATTGATATATCCGTCGGGATTAAGAGGGATATTTTTTTAGGATAAGCACCTGTAGTCTCAGAAGTGCAAAATGTAACGTACTTACCCCAAAGCCTGTCCATGCACACACAATAATCTGCAGTACATTGTACACTCGTAGAACAATCTTTAGGTCATAAGCTTTCCTATTTTTCATGAAAAGCGGCAAGTAGAGGAAGATTGTGTAGAGATACGTTACAAGAATGAGTATCAACAATATCGGATCCTTCATAAGGAACCAGTTTGCCACCCTGGCATCTAAGACGAAGATAACGTGATCAGTATTGCACAGAGAAATCATGGATGAAAATTCAATGAAGTTGAAATATCGTATAAATTTGATTAAAGCTGAAATAGTGTATTATTTCGAAGAACAAATTTTGGTAAATTGCAGATGTCATAAATTTCGATGAAGTTGAAATACTGTAGAAATTTTAATAAACATCGAAATGAAATTCAAATGCTATAGAAATTTTGAATTTTTTTATTGTTTGTAGGTATAGGTATAACTTTTGAGGAATTTAAATATAGTTCACACTTATTTGTTTGTCTACTTAAAATGTTTGCATCATAAATGCAAGATTAAATTGAGAATAGGTTGAAAGGTTGATGACCTTAAAAATTATTGCCTTTCTACTCTGCACTATACCACAACATTTGATTAAGGAAATGAGATTACATTGTATATATCATATGTTCATAAAAGCTCGATCCATCAGAGGCCGTCGTGGAAACTTAAACGTGTGTCCGTGACTTGGTTCTCATTCATAAAATTCAAATCGAATGTCATTGAGCTGTCTGTTAATGTCAAAAATATGGCAAAACTGTCGACTTATTCCGGAAAACTGACAAAGTGAGGCAGATTGAAAAAAACAGCAAGTACTCAGGAAGTCATTGCTGATGTGCAAGAACACTTATTACACGAACCAACAAAATATTTCGGCGACTTAGATAAGAGATTAGTTTATCACTTGGCACTTGTCTGAAAATGGAAAATCTGAATCAAGTCACGGACATACGTTTGCATTTACACAGCCGCCCCTGATGGACTTTTTTTTATTAACATATGGTTTTATAAATTAATACATTTAAATAATTCATCACAACCACTTTTGCAATAGTTTCAGCTTCACCCAAATTTAATGTTGTCATTACAACTATTATATATGCTAGTTACTCACCACCCCTTTGGACGAAATACTCATGGTACAGCTCTGACAACATCATCACGGATCGATTGGCCTAAGCGGGAATGCTCATGTCCGACACACAAATGTGTAGTACGAATTTGATTTCTTTTCTATATACACACGCAAGGTGTTGATGGGAATGATTTGAATTAATGTGAATGTAATTAGATTCACTTGCGTACATTTAAGCCGTCGTCTGTGCATTTAATTAGACCGTCCATTCCCATTGTTATATTCGCAACTTTAATAGTGACTGTGCACTAAATGTGTGGCATCAGGGAAACTGCGTTTCGTGAATTTTCACCACGCTAATGTAATTGCAACTACAATTTTATTGGAGCAGAAAAACAGCTGACCGCGTGGATCGATTTCTGTGCCAATGCCATAAAAAGCCTCAACAGCTCAAAGGTATTCATCAAGAAATTACATAAAGAGATAACAATTGCTCTTTTTTTTTCATATACAACCTAACAGCTCAAAGGTAATCATGAAGATAAAAAAATAAGAAATGCTTTTTTTGTTTGCAAAATATTTTTTTGTTTGTTGTTCAATCGGGTCTGATTTTATTTGCCAAATATTTTAGAACCAATTCTTATCTCTGTAAGTATCATTAAATTACGTTATTTATTTTATTAATACCTTCGAGCTGTTGAGGTTGAAATAGAACAAAAAATAGTAAAAAAAAAAACTAAGAAATCTTATCCTTCTGGAATAACGTAATTTAATAATACTTACAGAGATAAGAATTGGTTCTAAAAAATTTGGCAAAAAAAAAATCAGACCCGATTAAACAATGAACATAAAATATATGCAAACAAAAAGATTTTTTTAACAGTAAGAAACGTAAGAGTCAATAAGAATTTGTAAATTTACTTAAATAATGCTTGTTTGAATTACATATTTCTTCGAAGCATCTCTGTTCTAGTCTCAGACGCCTGTCACTCAAATTTAGTTAGTATTTGTTATGTACAAGCAAATTTCAAATTTTGAAATGGTGCGAGATTATTTCTATTTCCGGCTGAATGGATAACTAATTTGACTTCTGCCCCTTGAAATCGAAATAATCTCGAGGCATACCAAATGTAATTCAAAAACTTGACGAGTGTATAAACCAGTATTGGCAGTTTTGGAGTAGTCACTGTAAAAATTTGTGATTATATCACGACTATTCAAGACTCCAAAATTTTATGGCATTTGATGGCAAAATCAAACAATTTAACATTGTATGATTTTATCATATAAATTTACTTACACTTTAACGGATTTTATTGCAAGATTGATGTCTACGCGTCAAGCGAAGTTAAAGGATTTTATATCTTAAATGAAACTATCAATCAAACTATTTTCAAAATTTAATGCTTTTGTTAACACCGACATTGTTGATTAACAAAATTGTAATGTCAACATTTATAGTTTTAGTTTTAAAACTTGCGTGTGCGAACTATTTTCAAAATTTAATGCTTTTGAACTTCCTAATTACACCGACATTGTTGATTAACAAAATTGAAACTTATACTATAATCAATAAGTATAAATACAAATAAGTATTAATAATCAATATTGGCAGTTTTCACTTTTAAAAATGTATCATTATTTCACGACAATCAAGTCACTAAACTTAAAGGCATATCCTGTCATATGGCAATGTCATGAATGGCAATGCATTTTATATCAAAATTGATGGTTTTTATTTTATGAATGACATTTAATGACAAAATTGATAGTTTATAGATATTCTGTCATAATCGTTTCCCACAGCTATCAGCTAGGTTTTTCAGTTGCATAGTAACCTGCTCATGAAATCTGAAAACTGTCGATACTCTGCAAAACGTGGTTATCGTTTGTCGCTTGTTCTGCACCTATTTTTTTACATGAATGGTATTTAATGTAATTATGACATAATACTGAAAAAATATACTGTTTTGTGTACCAGTACGGTTTGAAACCAAATCAGTGACATTAACTGATTTAAAAAATTATAAACGTTCTTTATTGTATACCAATAGGGTTTGAACCCAAATTAGTGACAGTTACTGATTTTATTTTCTTTTAGGTTTTCAATTTCGAGTTCGGCATGTGCAAAATGGTTTTTTTTTTGTATCTATATTTCTGTCGCGTTGTGGGATAGCTCGCTACAGATCGTTTTTTTGTTATTTCAGGAATTTCGTGATAGTCCAGTTGTCATCTCGGTCGCCAGTAACCTCGATCACGGCCACGTGAACCCAATTTCGAATGGCGAATTCACCATATTCACTCCGCTATCGCCGCCCCATCAGAACAACAATGTGTTCCTGGCCAACCAACAAGTCATAGTGAGTAAAAATACGTTTTATATACAAAATGTCACAAAGCGGCCAAACATTTTTTTGGAGTTTTGAATGATTTTTTTATATAAAAACTGATTCATCAGGCTCTACTTTTAACTTGAAGGAATGGTACTTTAATAATATTGTAAAAAGATTTTTTTTAATTTTAATTTAAAAAATTATACTTCAATAATGCTTTAAAAATCGAAAAGTTTGAAAATGACCATTTTAAGATTTTTAATTTTTGACTTATAAATTGTCTCACTAACTTAGTTATATAATTTGTATCTTCAACGGTTTAACTTTGTGTAAATATTTTCAGACACGCGCAGAGGAAGACTACAGAAACGGAGACATCGATGTCACCCCTTGGTTTGGTAATAAACTTTTCGTACGTTCACCGGTTTGCCGTCTTACCAAATCGACCCCTCTCAAGGTCCTAGTCACGTGTTATCAAGATTATACGACTGAAGAACATCACAATCAACCTGCAATAAATTACACGTTCATATGATTACCTCAACACTCAATTAAATTCAGTTTTGTAAATAAAAAACGTTCACAATGCAATGGGTCAAAGGTGCAATCCTGAACAATGGGAGGTTGCTATTATTTAATAGGCCATATTCATTGGCGATTAATATGAATTTCATTCGCTCTGCTTGCAGATTCGAACGAGGAAGACTTCCCGCGTACGAGGCTCAAGTACATCAAGGAGTTCGGAAAGGGATGGTTTGGAAGAGTACGTTTTTATTTTGTTTTTGCTACAGAATTCTGATATATCAAATGTAAAAATAATGACATGTCAATATTGATATGTCAAAATGTTGATATTTCAAAATTCCGACATGTTATAATCCCTTCCAAAATCTTGACAATAGGGTCTTCCTGAAAAAAAATAATATAACCTTTTTGTGTCTTAACGTAAAGTTTATAACCTGTAATTAAACATCCCACAGAGAAAACGTTTGGTTTTCATTGTAACTTATCAACAAACAACATACAATATCGTAAAACTTACACATTTTGTCACGTGACCGACGAAACGCTGTTATTGGCCGAGCGGCACTGTGACGTCTTTGCGCATGTGGCGATCGGGAGTCAGTGCATAAGGGATAGGAATCGTGGATTAATACGACTTAGAATCCAGTCTGACATAAAATAAGTTCTGATGGGTTAGTAAAGGGACAGCCAGATAATCTGATAGAAGTTCACGTGTTAATGGTTCCCGACTTTATCTCAAAAAGTGAATTTTTCAACATAGCCGAAACGCGTGGAGTCGCATATAATTTTCCAAATCCTCTTCCAGCTGTAAGAACAAATAAAATACTGTTTAAACTTTGCAATATATCCTACATTTCATACGAATTGGTAATGCTGATTTCAAAATCTGTAATTATTAATCATCTAATCAAATTTATAAAATCAACAGTTTGCTACAAATATTGTTTCAACATGTTTTTTAGTTTTAACTAAACGTTTGTGTAAGAACATATTGTACAAAATCTCACAGTACTTTAAAAAAGTAATAATGATATGGAAGGTATTGTTTTAGAATGGAACCCACAAAACTATTTTGAGGTTATGTTATTACTAATGTATATATATAATCGGAAATCCCCTTGAATACCCATTACTAATGATGATAGTTAATTATATATATTTATCGAATTTCGTCGATAATGTATTGAAAAAATATGTACTTACATTAAAATGGTCTTCACAAAAATAGTGAGACGTCAAAGTGACACTCGCGGAATCACTTCGGACTTGTTGTAACCCCCTTTTCCGTATATCCCCTGTTGGGACGTTTATAAACAACTTATTTGGTTCGCATTTACTGCTGCTATCACATCCAGGCACAATACAATTCTTATTCGTCTTTTTTTTCGTAAAACCGACGTTTTCTTTCTGTCGCTCCATTGTAAGCAATGCTACAGCTGAGCGCACGTGCGTTGTGACGTCACAGCAACATGGCGGGCTTTCTGGACTTTTTCAAACGCCGTTAATTTTAAAATCGTGTTTGCTAATTACAACGATTTGTCTCAGCACAAAAATTAGTGCCAAGGATGTTTTTAATGTGTCTAGAGTTCAGTTTCAAGGTTTTTGAAAAATCGCGGAAGACCCTATTCTGGAAGATTTTTATTACTCTCAGATCGAGGTTGTATTAATGTCAGGCTGAAGTCATCCTCAAGAATACTATTAATCCTTATTGTTTAATAATAGTTTTGTATTATTTTACAAAATATAATCAATTTTATACGGATCATACTCTGCAGTGTCATTTGTCATTTAAGGTTGTCGAGGGCACCGCCCAAGGGTTGGAGCAGGATGAGTCTGTTTGGAGCCCCGTCATCGTGCGGATCCTGGAGACAACCGCTTCAAGCAGGCAGAGGGTTCTGTTCCTGCACGATGCATCCATATACAGATGCCCGCCGCATCCCAATTTACTGCGACTGCTCGGCAGGAGCCTAGAGAGCATCCCGTTGCTCTTGCTCCAAGAACACTGTACAAAGGTGAATATACTAAATTTTTATGAAAATGGCTTGGTAAACGGATAGGTTATTAATATTTTTATTGAGAATTGAGTTTAATTCACTTATAAAAAACATATATTTTTATTAAATGTTTATTTCGCAACCAACTTTACAGATATATTAGTTAACAAACCAAATTTGATAGGGCCGGTCATGAACACTACCTAAAAAGTTAGTACATAGTGCCAACTGCACAATTTCACAATTGTTTTTCGAATTTGATAGATTTTGTAACGAATACTAACCTAAAATCTGATAAATTACCAGTTGTATTTCATTTTGTTTTTGTTTTTAACAGGGAGATCTGAAACTGTACCTGCGGCAACAGCAGTCAGCCAAAGAGGTATTCCTAAGCAGCGACCTGCCTCTAAGATGGTGCTACCAGTTGGCTTCTGCAGTCAAACACCTGCACACTTTCAACATCACACATCCGTAAGTATTATCAACAGCCGATTAGTTGCTTATTAAAGTCTTGGTATTTCTCTTAATATGACATGATAGATGATCATCTATTGATGATGACTAATATAACAGATTAATTTTTAACTTGAGAAACAATTAGGCATATTTCATAAGTGTGACTGGTACTGAATAGTTTATTTTGCTTTGAATTTTCTGCAGAATTGGTAATACAGACTTAAAATATTATTTATTAACAGCGAAATTTCAATTTTAATGTCATTATTTTCAGTTAACTCAGCACGACCGTTCTTTCTGAGAAAATTAACATAAACGCTTGGAAAACTATTAGACAACATACAAAACAACATATTTACAAGACTTTCAACATTACCAATTGTTATTAGTGACGTTTAATTATTAGCAACGTAACATCATTAATATCCTTTATGCAATGCAAAAGTTTCCCTGATTTGAAACTTTGTAACACTAGATAAAAGTTACTAAAGTTAACTAGATTTGTATACTCATGTTAAAAAAATGTACTTTATGTAAAATCTTTTAATTATCTTCCACAAGGGATCTGGCATCACGAAACTGCCAGCTGTCTGAAGACCTCGACCTAAAATTGGGGGACTATGGATGCAGTATGGGCGATTATCCTGAGGACTATTACCATGGCACGGAAAACATTCCGGTTAGATGGTGTGCGCCAGAGAGTGTCTCATACACTGCTACAACGTTACAAACAAAAAATGTAAGTTCGCACAAGGTAAAAGCCAGTAACTTGATTTTATGGTGATTATTGTTGTAGAAAATGTGTAGACAAAAGAACGCTTTTCTGCAACTTATAGTTGCTTAATACTTATTAACTTATTAAAACTGACAGTAGAATCGAGTTCAGAGGTTTTTCTAAAGCACAGGTTGAATTAACAAGTTCTCACCCGACAATTGGCGAAAACGGCTATAAGTGGTTTTTGAAAGTTTTGCAATATTATTCATTTAACATAAATATAAGTAAAATAAATGGACATGTATCATATATTACAATTATTTAACTGATAGTTGAGTATTTCAGGTGTTTCAGGTTCGGTTTAATTAATTACATTAATATTGCATAACTTTCAAAAAACACTTACACCCCTTTTGTAATGTATGTGTAATTGTAATAAAATAAAGCTGTACATATACAGTACAATGGTAATAATAAATCCTTATGAACTATTATGAAAAATTTCATTTGCATAAAAACATAAAATCGATTGTTTGTCATAAATGTAAAATGAATAAATTAATTTACGATTATTATAATTATTTATCATATTGGTTTCATATTGTAATCCTACTTGGTTCCCACAACCAGTATAATTGTATTATCGAATTTTCTCATGCAGGTAACAATGGCGAGCAATATCTGGTCCTTGGGCGTGTGCCTTTGGGAGATTTACGAATGCGGAGCGCAACCGTATACAAACCTGACAGACGATGAAGTCGTTTCTCAGGTCCTGGGCTCCTCCAATATGCGTCTACCGAAACCGAACTTCATAGTGTTGTACACCGATTACATGTGAGTGCTTATCATTTTTTTCCCACTTTCTTTACCTCGTTTACTGCCACTCATATAGCACTAATGCATTACCAAGGAGTTTATGGGAAAAAAATTTCAAAAGAGTTTTTCGATATCAAGTAATGTTTAAGAAAAATGGTGGAAAAAGAAATGCTCAAACTAATATATACTTGAATGATGTGTTAAACATATTATATTTTGATAAATTATTTGTACTGGGTGATCTATTATATTTCCTAATGTCGGTTGTTCCTAATTTCCTGTTGTCAGTAATGAATAGTTTGACTTAATGGGTCCTGAGATAGTCAATAATATTGTCAATTATAGTTACAGTTTCAATTGAAGTGGGACTCATTGATCGGGTAAGAAGCGATTATTCTCATGTCATATCAATGAGTATCATTGACAATATTGTTGACCATCTACTACACTTTAGTTTTCTGCTCAGTTTCCTGCTCAGTTGATAATAAATATATTCCTGTAACCTTAAATATCAAATATGCAACTGTCAGTTTGATGTTTCTTTATAATATTTGCTTTACGAGATTTTACAAATTATATTATTTCCAGTTACAAATTGATGCAGATGTGCTGGCTTACGTATGAATCGAGGCCGCAGATAACGCAAATCGAGCTGATGCTGGCAGACCTGATGCAAGTCCATGAGAACACCAGGAACACCAATGAACCCGACAGTCCGATAATCGTCCAGGACTTTGACAGTCGATGGGAGATCATGAAGCCGAACGCCATAGTGAAAACCGACAATCACCCTGTGGAGATCATCGAGCCAGAGAACGACCTCACGAATATAACAGTCCTGAACATGAACATGGGCTCGCAGCAGGAAGGCAAGAAGCTCTCGGCCAGCCTCCACAACCTGGCTGGGTCTTTCGACAACCTGCTGGAACACTCGAGAGACCCCATGGACTCATGGCTCGATAACGTTGAGAACGACGACATGTCTTTCGTTAAGGGCCTGTCGGCGGCGATACACGACCTGGACACGGCCCTGGCCTCCGAAAACATATCAAGCTCCGACTCGAGCCCGCGCCCTCCGCCCGGTTCCAAGCTGCAGTTCAAGCTGGGCCCCCCCGGGTCCAACGACCCGCTCATGCGACGGACAAGCAGCGAGAGCGAGACCGAGGACGAGACGTGGCGGAGGAAGATCGAGCGGGGCGCGTACACCGAAAAGGTGCGCATCAAGTCGAGATCAGTCGCCGATCTAATGATCCTAACGCACATTGACTGCTCAGAGAGTGACTCGGAGACGCCACTGCCTAGCCTGGACTCACGCTTCAACTACCGCAATGTCCGGTTCGGGCCTAAGCAAAACCTGGAGAACGTCAGCCTTACGTTCGGCAGCGAGGGTAACCTCCTGAGCGTACAGGATACGTTTCAGGATGAGCTGAAGAAGCTGAAAGAGGAGAGGCGCGACAGCTTACTATTTGTACCTGATAGCTTTAGAGACTCCCAAGTCAATGCGAGTGCGAGCTCAGCTCAACACTCACCCGCCAAGAAGCTGATGGAAGATTTGAACAGCACAGCGAGCCTGGAACCGCAAAACCAGATCTTCAATGTCTACAATGTCGTCGCCATAAGCCCGAAGTACAGTCCCATTCATGCGGCCGACCTTGACCACATAATAAACTACAACGACAAGGAGGAGGGCCTGCAGGTGCTCCCCGATCTGGTTTTGAACACCATGGAGAGCAAGCGGGACATACCCAAGCTCTCGGAGATTATCGAGAATAATATAGAACTAATGGATTATATCATTACAAAGTATGACTCGAATCCCGAGAACCTGCATCATTTAAACGACGAGTGCCAGACGTGCGGGTACGATGTCGTCGGGGACAAGAATCTGATCAACAGCGTGCGGAATGGGAGTGGATACGCCTCAGATTTGTGTGATAGGAATGTGATTAGCTATGTTAGTGAAGAGAGTTTAAATAGTGATGGTAAGATATTCACTTGGTAAACGTTTTGGTACATGTTTAACAAAAACCAATTTAATTTCAGGTAAAGTGGATGAACTTATAAAAGATAATCAGAGTGAGAATGTGTTTTTGCCAAACGTGGACAATATTAGATACGTCTGCTCTAATGTTAACGTGAACACAGTAGATAGTAAAATAAGAGAAACTTCAGCACAATTAATTGCATCGGAATTAAGTGATAAGGGAAATCAACGGTTTATACATGGAACCATTTTCGATGTTCGTCAAATCGAAACGGCAGAGCATACAAAGAAACATTTGAATCATCAAAAAGGTACGAAACTCATTTACGAAGGTATCCATTAAAATTGTATGAAATTAAATACGGAATCGTAGTAAGTTAACAGTGAGAGTAGGTTACACAAACGTTGGTTAACTGAATTTCTGCAGGCATTTGGGCTTTATTGTATTTATTTTGCGGAATAAATTAATGTGTAAAAAGATTGTAAAATGTTGTTTGTTTCAGATCAATTAATCAAAGTAAAAGTTGGCGAAGAGTGTACAGAAAATGGTAGATGCAAATTATCATTTGTTAAGAATCAATTAACATCTGCTGAAGTTAAATACGACGATAATGATGCAAATGGTACATTAGAGCCTCTATCTTAATAATAATTAATCAAGTGATAGTAGCAATTCTTGTAAACTAATCGCTTTAATTTTAGATCAATCAGTTATCGAAGAAAAAGAAGATCCACTTATGAGGAAGTCCACCAAAAATAGTAATGGTCCTTACGTTAACCCGATTGATATCTATGAAGATCCCACTATACCCGATTGTATTCCAAAAATTAGTATAAAGAGTGAACATGACCGAGCAATTATTGACTGTATCGGTGATACAGCTGCTGCCATGCCGGACAAAATTGGACCATCAGAATCAATTGCGGATGTTAAGAAACCGCTAGGATTCACCATAACTAATGCCACGGAGAACTTTATTAGTAATGAAGTAATTTTATCACAAATTGTAGACGAACCAAAAAATTCAGTTTCAAATAACGATCGTTATGTAAGTGAGAAACTGGGTAAGGGAATTGAAGAGTTACAAGAAATGCAAAAAGACTTTGTCGTTAAAGAAGAAAAGCTTTCTGAATTTATTGAAATTGAAAAGCTAAACGAAGTTATAAAAGTATTTGCCGTCAGTGAAGACATGATCAACGATCCCGAAATTGAAGAACCCAAAGAACTGTATGTTACAGGAATCCTGAACGAGTTCGCTGTTAGTGAAGAAAAGTGTCTAGACAAAATTGAAAGTCGGAACGAGCCCGTTATTTCAGAACTCTTAAACGAGTTTACTGAGGGTGAAGAAAAGTGTCTATGCGAAATCGAAAAACAAATTGAGCCAGTTATTAAAGTTAACAAAAAGGAATTCGCCGTTGAGATTAACATTCGTCAGGATATTATTAATGAAGCAGAAATCAAAGAAAGGAAGGAAGTTGCTATTCAAGGAGTTCCAGAGGAGTACGCAGTCAATGAAGAAAAGTGCCAAGATTTAATAAACGAAGAGGAAATTGAAGACCACGAGGGGTTAGTTATTACTGAAGAAATTAGGAGCATAACAAACGGTGCTGTATTTGACGATGGCCGAAAGAAGGTGGTCTTTAATGAAGACGAGTGCAAAAATATTGGTACTAAAATTGAAGTAGAGAATGCAGAAGACCATAAAAATGTCCCAATAGTAACAGAGATTGAAAGTGGCACAAAGGGCTTAGTTATTAGTGAAAAAGAGCTAATTGGTATTATAATTGAAGAACGAATGAATGAGGAAAATTGTAAAGATATGAATAAAGGTGCAAGATTTGAAAATCAGACCTTTGTCAATGAAGATCAATACAAAATTATTGGCACAAAAATTGAAGAATCGTCAAATGAGAAAGATGATGCGAAACCAAGGACAGAAATTGGATACATTAGTTATAATGATGTAAACGTAGCGAATAAAATTCAAGATGGTACCTACGAAGAAACGGAAAACTGCTTTAACGGTCCATATTTGCAAACCGAAATTGAAAATGACAATAAAGAAGAAATAAGTACATCAAACGATGCAAACATTCATAAAAGCCTTAACATTTTACAACCAGAAGATATGAAAGCCGTCAATGAAGAAAATAATAAAAGTGAAGAATTGAAAGCAGTGAATGTGGAAAGTGCTGTTGAAGAAAGCAGCAAAAGTACTAAACTGAACAACATGAAAACCGGAAATACCAAAATTAGTGATGAAGAAATATATGCACTAAATAGTCAAGTGTGTCAACTGTTGCAATCAGAAAATATAAAAGCTGGGACTGAAGTAAACAGTAGTGTTCAAAAAATAAAACCACTACAACCAGAAAACATAGAAATTGATGTTGAAGTAATAGGATCAAAACAACCAGAAAACCTTAATAATTTGGGAATTACAGAAAGCTGTAATGAAGAAACGAAAACCAATAAAGTATGTTGTGATGTGCAGCAAATATTAATTTGCCTTGCTGAAAGTGACGGCTCTATCAAGCAACTGGAAAATATCCAAATTTCCTCAAATCCTACTGTAATCGGAAATATTGAACAAATTGTATATCCTTCAAGAGTTGACTTAATTAATGCAACTGAAACGGTTATTAAGGAAGAACCGGAAACTTGCCAGGCTACATCAAGATCTGAAGCCATAATAAATGAGGAAAAAATACCATATGGTAATGAAAACTGCAAAACTGTCATTACGAATGTCGGAGTTATTAAGGAAAAGCCAGAAAATAATGAAGAAAACTTGAACACTGCTCCAAAAAGTTTGGAAAACATAATACATATTGCAAATCAATTAAACGATGAATCATTATTTACAATGTTGGAAGAATTACCGTGTTTGTCTGAATTCCATACAAGTAATAATCCATCGCCATTTGAAAACGCATCGGAAAACGGTAATCTCCACATAACACTTTCTACCATTGACGATACAAATTTAAACCTCTCTGTAAACAAAGCGGTGATGATGAATGAAGAAACGCAGAGCAAAACAAACACTAAAGTTGCTACAGATACGATTTTAACGCATGCTGAAGAAACGGAAGACAAACCTACTTTAGAAACTTCACAAACAGATTTGTTGGTTAGTGAAGGAACGCAAAGTAAAACAAACATGGATATTCCTGGTCTTGGTCTCAATTTAGATGCTAATTTGACATTCAAAGAAGAAATGCAAAGGAAACATGACCTACAAACGTCCGATTTTAACCTGAATAAACTTTTGATACTTAACAAAGATGTGCAAAGTTATGAATCTGCAATTGCAGAAACTGAAGAAACTAATGACTTGCTTAATCACAAAACCGACAAAGTCAGTAATATATCTGTCAGCACTGATAACACTGATTTACGTGATAAAACAACAGCAGCATATGTTTCTGATATTAACCAAGATGTGTTACGGTACGAGACGCCAAAACTAGTAGCAAGTTTTATCGAAAATGAACGACATCTAGGCCTCAGTGCCCCCGTTACATGTCCTTTAATAAGTGAAACAATCGGAAGCGCTAAAGTGAACACCGATCAGATGACGGTAATCATCAATAATACAGCAGATGGCGAAAGTCCAAACGTGAGCATCAATGAAGCAACAGTTTCACCCAGGAATAAAGTGATGACCAATGAAATAGCAGATTTATGCAACAATAAGGTAATCGCCGATGAAACGGCATCAAAACTTTGTAAAGATGAAGTAATTGATGAAAATTGCTTACATAAAAATGTAATCAAAGCAACTGTTACCTGCAATGAAATGTCAACTCTTGGCAACAACACTTTTATTATTGAAAATACTAATATCGTGAGTGAAAATCGGTCAACAGAAAGAGTTGCTTCCAATAAATCAAAACTCATCAACGATATCAGTAATATCACAATTTTTGATGAATATTCGTCTCGAAAGCCTGAAAACATTTCAATTTCGTCCAATATAATTATTAAAGACAGCTACTTAGTAAATGAAAAACAGCTAGTCGCCGATGTCAGTGATTTTACGACCGCTAACTTAACAAAACAAGCCTCTGATATAAAACCACCAGGCTGCCCGGTAAACGAGAAGCACCTAATCGTGAAAACGCAAGACTTCATTAATAACGAGATTCTGAGGTATGAGGACTCGAACTCGTGTGGCGGCAAGCTGAATTTCGACATCAGCGAGAGCCAGGAGGAGATCGCGCCGAGTTCACTCACCCACTCGGTGCTCACCAGCACGCCTTACAAACGGCAGGAGAGCTCCGTCATTTTAGGTGCCTCCGACGACTACTCCATTGACTACTACTCGGGGCTCAAGACGACAACTGACGAGGAGCCCTGCGCGGCGAATTTCACCCAACCGTCAGGCAGGCCAAGGACGAGCGACATGCGCTACTCGCTGGAGACGTGGGACAACTTCCTCGGGCGTAGCTTTGATGAGCAGCACGAGTTCGAAAGCTTCTCCTCGGAGCCGCAGAGCATGCTATTCCTGGATGGCCAGGTCGGGTCGGCCGCATATGTCGAGGGCGGCGAGCCGGTCGCCGATGCTACCTTCACCGTCAATAAGGAGAGTGAAACCGTGGATTTGACAGATATCAATGTTGAAGTCGAGGATGACGAGGACATGAAAGAAGGTTAGGAATTGATAGTGTGAATAATTACTAAAGGTAACAAATAAATTTCAATTTTGAGTTGGCTAGAGATACAAATAGTATGTCATAGATGAAAAATCAAAATATTGGGCTCAAAACGTACCGATGGGGGTGCTGTTGCTGACAACAAATGCGAAGGTGGCACATTTGTCACACAATCACACCTGCATATAGTTGTTTCTCTAGTTTTATTTCTGCTACTAGACGTCGCACCGGATTCATGTTGAGCCCTATAAATTGAGTAACCAAGACGACTAGCGATTATACGAAACCTTTTTATTATCGATTATACAAAGATTCGTATAATCGCATCATTAAAATCTTCCTCAACCTTGAAAAAAAAAAACGAGGAAAAAACTAATAATCGATTAAATGTATGTAATAATTGTACATTAAATATTAATAATTATTAAATTTATAAATTTCCTGTGTTGTATTGTAATTAATTTATTTTTTTGCATGAAATAATCTACCTATATACAACTCAACGATCGAAAATACTCGAATCTCGACGTCTCATATAATCGATTATTTTCGATCGTCTAGTATAACTTGCGATTATACAAATATTTCTTTATCAACTGAGCATGTAGCAAACTAAGTCAACTTAAAATGAAATTTATTTGTTATAATATTAATATAAATTCAAAATGCGCCACAAAATTTGGGACTTCTAATTAATATACATGGTTTCATTATTTTTTACGTGTATTAAGTAGGTGTTAATTGCAGGTTATGACAATCCTGGATATTGGGAGAGCGAGAATTCCGGTGGGTGGTTTTTGCATCCACAGGCAAACGGTGAAGATCTTTCTGGACAGATGGATCTTTCCGAAGACGACTCGTACGTTGGTTTCAGTATGGATGATGAAGTCATGGCGGCGATACGAAATGAATTGTTAACGAAGTTACCTCAAGCCCAGGTAACACATTTTCTACATTTCATTGTTGCCAGGTCTTCCTTGACATTTAAAGAGGCCTTTTTTTTTTCAATTATCAGCCGAAATTATAGCTTTATATGGTCTATATCTTATCAGGCAATCATCAGGTCACTACATGGTACCCTCAATGGTCTTATATTATTAATATTTTGCAGAGAGCTTCAAGCGAACACATTGAAGAGGGCGAGGAGTATGAAACGACAGATCGAAACGAAGTCTTTGTAAGATACAATTGCTACAACACCCCACTTTCGCCGATCCCCGAGGAGAGTTATAACGAACTGCTTCATTCTGGTCAAAGCACACCTCATTGGTAATTACCCACTTGCACAAATAACATTTATATTGAGCTTCTTAAAAAAAAGTTATTTAATCTTTTTTAATCAATTGTTTGTTTATTGTCTTAGGTTAGGTTAAGGGTAGAGTCCTAATTTAGTTAGATCGGAGATGTTTTGAGAAAATATTTTGTTTCAGTCTTCCCTGTAACCTTAACTTATTTTATGTGCCATTTCTATTTTAACTCTTTATTGTAGTACAATCAACACGGACCTGGGTGACGTGGACAGCGACTGGTCAGAGCCCGGCATAGACCCGAACTTGACAATGGACGACGACACCCACAGTCCGCGGATGATGGAGAGTCCGCACAAAGGCCCGCTCAACAGGCACACGCCTAGTCAAGATTCATGTTGTTCCAATGATACGCTGTTCAATTTGGAGGACCTTCAGTACATTGAGAAGGTCTTAGAGCAGCCTGATAAGGCGGGCGATCCTAGTGTTGCAGAAAAATCTGTCACCGCAGTTTCGGTAGAACATGTTCAAGCTTTGGACGTTCGAATTCCTTGTGAGAAGGCAACCGAAGTAAGCGATTCTGTGGCGGCGTTAAATGCGGAACTGGAGATTTCAGCTTCGACCACTCCGACGTTGGTCAACAACGATGAGTCTTGCAAGCACTTAAGTCTGCCCGAGAATTTACATAAAGATAATACGGTGAATGAAACTGAAAATATTGATTGTAGTTTACCTTCCAGTGCTGATAACACTACCATAAAATTAGTCATTGAAGATAACGCCAGTAATTGTATAATACCTGCTGATTCAACGCACAGACAATCAGTAGACGACAGTGCAGTGAGTGATGAAAATGTGCCACAATCCGACCCAAAACCCGCAGATATTATTTGTAACATTGACGAACTAGTCGTAGAACAAAATATACCAATTCAAACCGTACAATTTAAGGAACCGATAATAACAATAAGTGAAGATTACAATGTAGGATCTGGTCAGTTCTTAGAGCTCGAGAGAACGTTTATAACAAACGAGATAAAATCAACGGCACCGCCGAAAAAAGAAGTGGAGGAGTCATCTAGCAGCTCCGAAACTTACTTAACGGTGAGCGACGGCTATGTGGTGCCGAACGTTGCCCCCCTCAACTCCCCAGAGGACCGCCCTTGGAAGCACATCGAAGCCTCGCTGAGCCGCTGCCCGCCAGAGATCCCGGAAAGTGAGGATCCCGGGTCTGACGACACCATGCACGTTGGCTTCTTTGCGAAGTCCGTCGGCGAGGAAGGAACCCTGTCCAGCCATTCCGACGATGAGTACCCAATCGAATACGAGAATATTGAGGAGATGAACCTAAAGAACGTGCTCATCTCTGTGGCCGGCGACAAAGGCGAGGACCTCTACGAGTACGTGGACGACGGCAAGGCTGACGCCAAAACGAGTGGCGTGAAAATAAATCCCGGGTATGTCAACGAGATCCCCATCTACGCAAACGGGGTATCCACGTGCGCGACCGACGCCCCTGTCTACGTGAACGAGCTGCCCACTTATGCGAACTGCGACCTGAACTCGACGGTGGCCGAGTACGTGAACACACAGCCGGAATACGTTAGCCCGGTGGAGGGCCAAAACGTCTACGACGACGTGAACTATGAGGTGTATATCGATTTGATGAACGAGGACCCCGAAGTCGAGTATGACAATTTGGACAGCCGAGGGAGTGTGGAGGATGTTTACGGGCATCTGACGGACATTCGGTTCACCGGCCCGTCCGATTCGCAGATGATGACCACATCGTTCAGTGATAGCAACGACCTGGGGGACGAGCAGGACTGGGACAGTGGATCTGATACGCGATCCAGTTCTAGCGGCGAGTTCATCTGGAAGGTTAGTCAACGATTTATGCTCAATTTCATTGCATGTTAGTAAAGGGACACAAAATAAAGCAATTTTATTTCAAACAGTATTAAAAAATAAATCCTTGAATTTATGTTCTTTTGTAATTTTAACTGTATCAAAAGTCGAAGTTAGTATTTTTGAAAAAGAACGTATTTTTGTACAGGAAGGTGAACACGAAGCATCTGTTAAAGCCCTGCACGCCGCACCTCAAGACACGGTGAGTGCTTTTAATTACAATCACAATAGTACCGCTCCTCTTTTGAAACCTCATAAACTCTGTTCGATTTTTATTTTTAACTAAGTTGGCTCTGTTAGGGTGACATTATTGTTGGCATATGAAAAAAGCCACTAGACTTGAAAATATAGGTTATTTTAAAAAAAGGGTTATATTTTATGACAGTGGGTAATGTTGCCATCAAATTGAGTATCTATTGAGTACAGAATTTATTTGCTATTTTTATTTTACAAAAGCAAATCAGTAAATTATAATATAAAATATAGTTGATGATTGGTTTACTTTAAACCAGCACACTTGAATGATTGAAGCAATAATTTAATTTAATTGGAACTATGTGTGGATACTACTTGGTGAAACATTATGATTAGGTTAAATCAAACACTTGGTTAAAGTTTCACTGTATTAATAGAATAAACCTCTACAATTGTTTCGGCCTCACGACCATTCTCAAGAAATGTCACAGTGTCTCTGTACTCTTGAGAATGGTCGTGAGGCCGAAACAATTGTAGAGGTTTATTCTATTAATACAGTGAAACTTTAATCAAGTGTTTGATTTAACCTAATAATTTAATTATTTTAATATATGAATTAGGGAACATTGTTAGAAATCTGACATTTAATAATTTTTTCACTGTCAGATCATTTTTGTTGATGTTCATGTATAAAACTTTATAGAATGAAACCACAGTCTTCTTCTTAGTTAAAAATAAAAATGGAACACAGTATAGGTAGCCGTCACACAGTATGCTACATGTGATTGGCCGATTATATTAACACTCTTTGATATAAATTTAAATTAACAAGCACAGAACTGCGTTACCGACAGGTAACTGACTGACAACTGTCAATCTAGCTCTGAAACGATGTCCACTCGACAAAAATTGCTCTAAGCAAAAATTCAAAATACTCATTTCATGAACATTTAAAAATAAATTACTTGTAAGCCACCATTTGTCACTAACATTGAATCTGTTTCTCGTCTCATGTCTCAGGAACTGCAGCAAGCCGATGGGCTATGTGACTACGAGGAAACGAGCAGCAGCAGCGAGGGGGATGGTGACGGCCCCGAATTTGTGCCGTCTGCCTGGGACAAGTACGCGACTCCCACAAAGTCCGCTCTCCGCTCTCCTGAAAAGACGTTGGACCGGCCGGGGAAGAAGTCCCGGGGGGTGTCCTTCAAGAAGCAGAAGTACCACTGCGTGTACGAGTACCCAAGGGAGCCCGACAGTCCCGTCGTCCAGTCGTATGATATATGGCAAGATCCGAGCGCAATAGGTAAGGGGCTACTAGGCTACAACGGTTCCATTTGCGTTGTGTTTGGGAATGAGTTTTCGTAGAGAAGGTAGTCGAAGGTTAACAGACATTTTATTGGAACTAAAATGCTGCTTGGGTTGACATTTGCATGTTGTTTTGGCAGAGTGCAGACCGGTGAAAACTCACCTGAGAATGATTTTCAACGTGTTTCTCCGGTGAGTTTACGGCCAGCTTGCTCAGTGGTTTTGGATGAATTTATGGTTATGGTACTGCTTTTTCGCCCTAATTTATTTAATAACGTCAAGTACAGTACAACCATCTGAGTCTGTTCGCTGTGATGGCGAGCTGCATTGAGCGGGGAGAGTTAGGCAATGCCCAATCTGTGCAACGATATGCTAACAAATATTAAAGATATCGACAATACAAATTTTTTTGTCTACGATTGTACTCCAGCGCTTTTGCGTTTATCTCCTTGACGTTCTAGCCTTCCCGGCTTTGGGCGGCACACCGTCGCAGCGGCTAGGCTCAGATGGTTGACCTGTAACAAAGAAATGGTCACAATCTCTTACATTCCTGTAATTGGAGAACATGGAATAAATTGACTATTTGGAGCAAAATTACTATTCTCATACAAAAACATTACTCGTTTTTTTTGAGATTTTATTTTATTTGCAAACATTTCCAGGTTTTTGCAAATCGGGCAATGCCCAACAAAATTCTCATAAATACTTTTTAACTTTATTTTTATTATAACAATTATTTGATTTAACTTCGAGATAACGTAATTATATCATCTTTCATCATTTTTTGCACTCTATAACACTGATAGAACAATGTGTAACATTTAAAAATTTAAGGTCGAAAATTTTCAATACATATTAATTTTTTTTAATATTGGAATGTTTTTTTTTTTATATAATAATTCTTTTTAACTACTGAGAAACTGAATTATAATAATTTTTACTGCTCTTGTTGATAACTTGTTTCCTAACTTTGTGGTCTTATATGAGCTTGTATCAACTTTGGACCACCTTTTTATGGCGAGTATTGTTCAAGTGCAATTTGTTTTGACATTGGCTTAATAATTCTCGCTTATTACATATGGGGCAACAATTTTTATGCAGTTGATAGAGCTGGATAGAGTAAAAAAACGTTAAGGCTGCCTTTAAAATGAATGATCTTACAGTTTTTCGTACATTTTCTTCTATTATAAGTAATTTTTAATCTTCAGTTTTGCATAGTTCTTCTGGCCTGTTTACAATAATGTAGACCTAAAAATTATTTTATGTTTATATTACTTCGTGATATAATTTTATATCGTAGCTTTAAAATAAGATTTTATAGCTAGAGGTCCTGGGTACGTTGTTGATGTTCGTATTGATCAATTACATGAATGATTTCTTGTTGTTGCTAACTGGGATAAAAACCCAAAAACGTTAAAAAAATTGTTGCTCGCATAATTCTATTGATCATAACGATTATTTATGGGGCGAAATTCTACACCACAATCGACTAACTACTATTCTCTAAATAAATAGTTTCGGTGGCATGTAAATGAAGCCCAAAGCCAACCTACAGACTCTTCTTGTTAACCGGTTAAACGAACCAGTAGTTTCAGTAGTATTTATTTGGTGATTATTTGTTTGACGTAGATTGGGATGTAGATAGGGATTCAGACCCATTTTTGCCTGCCGCATCTTCTGATACAGAGGTTATCGGTGATACTACTTCCGTCACACCACAGAACCACTGTAATAGACAGCACAGAAACCTCTGTCAAATCTCTAACGTACCTGACTTTCTGGGTATGTATTCTTCAGTGAACCGCCAATTTGCGACCCCACCAAAACCATACTAACGCCACCGATATTTAAATTCTAGGCTCCTCGATTTTGGACGACGACTTCTACATCAGCTCATCGGCCAAGCCATTCGACATGTTCAATGGCCCAACATCCCAGTTTTTCCCGGGCCGCCACTGCGACTGGTCGGACCTGATTAAGAACAATGACAATGTAACTCCGGACAGTGGCGTTGAAGACATCACTCCCGGCAGCATGAGCGATTCGTCGGAGTATGTGCGTCCATCCAGGCAGATCCTCCCACTGAAGACATTAGCACAGCTCGCCATAAACAAGGGCAGTCCTGTGGGGAACAACGAGATCGGCGGCCTGAGGCACACACGGAACCGCCTGAAGCTGGACCTGCCGCCGAGTCCCAACGCCTTCACCAAGACGTTCAGCATGGAGCCGCTGATGGACCCGGTGTCGAGGCAAGTGCCGACGTTCACGACGTTTGGGAAGAGCCGGTTCGTGGTACAGCACGTCGACACTCCCACGGACGACCAGCTGAACACAAAGAACGTCTCATTTGAGGCGCTGCCCTACAAGCCGATGACGACGCACATCTACAAAGACGACCCGAGCGCCGAGAAGCACCGGGTGGAGATCGTACGGGGCGAGGCCAGTCTGCTGGACAGTGCGGACGAGGACAGCGGGATCGAGTCGTGCACGTTGGAGAGAAAGCGAGTCGCTGAAGTTACGGAGTAGATTTTTTAAACGAACTAGGCCAAGTTTTTCTAAACGAATTTTTCTTTTAGACCTTAGGGATCCGCCAAATGAAACAAGTATTAGATTTCACCTATAACATGTTAAATAGAATTAAAGGCGGCCGCGGAGATGACCCGCTGATTTTTTATTTTGTTCTGATCCGTGCTCGCCTTTAATTAGGGTACTAATTAGAGCTGAGTATATTTTTTCAACACATTCAGGAAGATATTGCCTTAAGGTAGTGCGAGGCATTCTGCATTAGTGAAGGTACTAATTTTAATTAACTTATTTTCGTTTCGTTAACCAGAATGCTCTTAATTGTGATTTCATATCATTAAATTAGCGATTCTCTTTTATACCTACTTTAAATTGTGATAAATATGTATAAAATGTGTACACTTAAATTATTCAACTAATCAAAGATGAGAGTAGTAAGGATAATAATTAATTTTAACTCGAGGTGTTTTCTCTTTCTCGTTTGTGGAAAATTATTTTGTATGTTTGTACAGAAATGTTTATATTTTCATTTGTGTTTTACTTAATTTTATCGAACTGTGTCAATCTGTTGTCGTAGTTGTATTATATATGATGTAGTTGATATTATGGTCGGACGATTTGATTTGAGTGATGATTTTAATATCCGTTTTGTCGGAATGGTATCGTACAAATTGCAATTTTGCGTCCAGTCTTGTCCAAGTACGAGTATCTTAGGCTGATCTGATCAGTATTTAATGTGTATGGTGTCGTTATAAGGGTTAAGTTTCTATTTGTACCCTCGGTAGTTGTAGATATGTAGGTCCTTTTGGACTTTGACATGTGATCGGTTGAATCTTCTGTAGTTATTTTAGATGTACTATACTTACCATACGATAAATATATATTAATAATCGTTTTATTCAACGACACTATTTTATACATTCTCTTGCCTACACATTTGGAACAAAAATCCATGTTTCTGTTACTCTGAAATCTAAAAGTTAAAAATCGAAATGTATAATAATAAACTTTTTAATACTTTTGTGTACATAAACATCATTAAAAATATATAACTTAATAACCAGGTATACAGTGCGATCAACAATGTTTCGGGCCAATTCAAATTTCCCGTTCAAAAATTAGAAGGCGTTTTTAGCAGACATCATGTGGTAACCGTGTATGCAACATCCATTTATTAATAGTGCTTGTGCTAACTATAAAATGTACACGATATCAACTAACGAAATCCAAAAATTTTTCATGCGAAATCTGAATGGACCCCAAATCTTGCAGATGTGTATATAAATATTATGTAAAATATGAGATTTAAAAAGTGGTGATTAATAATAATAATATGTGTCTTCTTGAGTTTTACTAAACGTCGGTCGTCTTCTGTACAAGAGTTTAAGGAACATCGGAGAGTCAAGGCATCGAGTTATAGATACAACCGCATGCATGCAGTTGTATCTATAATATATCAGTTGCAACTGACATGATTTTCAAATTATTATCCTAACTCCACCACAGTTAGTTGAAAAATTGGTCTCGTGATGATGTATGACCTATACAGTGTAGTGCCAACAATACTAGCGGTGTAATTGTGGTTGTCAACTTATGAAACATCGGCCCTCTTCCACACAATGACCAATCCTTCGAGATCGCTGGTAGCCAGTAATGATTCGTTGTAGTTAAATGTGACGCCCAGGACTGCGCAAGCATGTCCCTGCAACGTATTTACACAGGCCTTATTCACCGGCCTCTCGATATCCAGAAAGTACACATTTCCATCTTCACTTCCAGTCACTGGAATGTAGGTAAATAGTTAAATTTATTATTAGTATTTAAAAATTATAATCCCTATCTGGATTCTTTATAATATTGTGAAACATACCCACACATGCTCCTTGCCTAAACGACATAATTGGACAAAATATCGATTTCACCAAATGCTTTTGATGCCGGTTCTGAAACTTCCTCTTCAGCACTAGTTCGCCTTGGGTATTTATAACACTAAACAGAAATACCTATAAAAAAACAATCCGAACTAATAATCTAATTATTGTTATTTTACCTGAAAAGGCACAAGGCATTATTGCTGCAATTAATAAGCAATGTTGGATCCCTCGCTTCTCTGCTGATCCACGCCCGGTAGCTTAGACTTGTCACAGAGCATGTCACACCAAGAGTAAGACGGCGGGTGCGCTGCAGTCCTCCACCCATGTCACACAGAATTGACACAATCTCTCCCTTAAAACAAAACAAAATCATTGTAATTCACTCAGTCCTCGCCATCCCTATTAATTCCTTGCACGATATTACGAAACCTTTAAACTCACTTTATCGTTTCCGGCCCACAATATTTTGCCGTTGGTCTCTGAACCCAAGCTCAGGACGTTACCGCCGACCCTGCAGAGTGACTTGAGAAACCTCCCTGTGGACACGTTGGCTATCCTCATTTCACCGCGGCTGTTCCCCGTCACGAGTAGATTGTTGTTGGCGGGCTGGAACATGCAGCAGAGCAGCTGTGAGCTGTTCGGGTCCTGAATAGTGCGCAGGCAGGTGAACCCACTTGGGTTCCACACCCTCACAGTTCCATCCAGCGACGAACTGGCTATCAGATCATTGTTCGCCGACCAATCAAAACCTGAAATGTATGGGCAGATTGATGTGGAAATTAGCGACCATGTTAGCAAAATTCATGTATAACTCGCAAGTCGCAGAAAGTGATCTGTCAAGTGGTGATGATTACCATACATCAAACCAAATAAAAAAGGCTTGGACAATTTTTGTCATTGAAGTAACTGACCTATAACTATTGTGATGGCGTAAATTATTAATATTACCTGTAACAGCTTTATTGTGTCCCTTTAAAATACAGATGATTGTAGGGGGATCACTTGTGACATCACAAATCGATAGCATCGTATCAACAGAAGAACAGCAGAGCCTTGAACGATCATTGTTTGCAAATTTAATCATCGTCACAGCAGCTGTGTGCTACAATAAAAAATAAAAATCATCATATATTTAATTCTTTTTTGACAATTCATCATTATTAGCTGGACAACCCTCACAGGATTTTAGCCTGTTCCAGTAATTTCTTCCCTTCTAACCTAATTTGAATTTTCAGGTTCCTCGTGCGCTCCTGAAGTATTGTGATGTCACTATGTATTTGATCTATGTTACGTACTTTTCGGTCTTCCAGGTGATCTTTGTTCGACTGGAACCTGTGGCCTAAATGCTTTAATCATTTTCCCAATTCGGTGATCCTTGTTTTAATGGGGCCCATGGTCTAAATGTCTTACGTCATATCACAATTCTTACCTGGTCAAATATATGATGCACACCGACGAAAGCGTAATTCTCGGCAATAGTATTGCCGCCGACCATTGCCTTCGACGCTTCGGCTCTCTTTGTGGGAACCACACTCTCACCGGACGAGCTCACCAAGCTCCTCGAGTCAGCCGACAAACTCGTCTGAAATAATCAAGGATTGCTCAAGGGTCGGGGGCAGTTTGAAACTGGATTATTACTCGACTTATCGATCTTTTGAAGTTCGTAAATCCCTCGTTTATGGGTATATTGACTCCATAACGTTGCTGCAGCAATATCGCCCGCAGCCTTATGTACTGCTTCCATTTGTCTGGGTCTCTGTCTGTGTCGCGAAGTAGCTGGCTACGCCTGCGAATGTATAACGTTCCTGGGAAAAGATTGTAATAAATAAGTCTGGGTTTATGCAATTGCAGAGAAGTTTTATGAGGCATTTCTAATATAATTCAAATTATATTACATTAGCAAAACAACAGCTAAAGCAGTAGTCTATCAGTAGTCAGTATATATGATTTATATTACTTACGGAAACTAGGACTCTTGGGAGCTCTGTTAGCATTATATTTTGCATCAAGGGCGAAAACTTGTTGTTGCAAAGCAGTAGTCATTATTCAATACTTTTTGCGAAGGGAAAACAAGGTAAACAGATAAACTAACCTCCACAGACAACTTATATCCTAACCTCTTAGGAAGCAATGAGAAGCAAGCCGCCATAGTGTGAGAAGTTGGCGATGACCTTAGTGTTTAGCTAAGGTTTTATTCAAAAAATCTCACTAGTACTCTACACATATGCATTATATGCGTTGTCTAGTATCATATTCCCCAACCAGATTGTAAAAATATCAATTTTTCGGCAAGTTATCGACAAACAAGGAAAGCTTTACGAACGACCCTGGTATGTGCCGACACCCTAGCACCCCAGCGTCCTCTTGCCCGAGGATGCGGAGTTTTGTCGCAACACTAGTTCGAAAACGCTCACAACGCGGCTACGTGTCGAATCCGCCACTTACGAGGGCTTTTCAATAAGGCAATTACATAAACAAATTTCATATACCAAACATTTAAAGTGAAATTCACTGCTCTCACGGCGTTATCACACTTAACTTGTCGCTTAACAGTGGTATATATTACCAGAATTAAGTGATAATTTTTGGGAATATTTGGTTCCCAACGTGCGTGTTACAAAGTTTTTTTCATAACAGGCATCATTTTTGTGCGCACGTGATAAATTTAGGATTAGATTTGAACTGAGTGCACGGTACTGAGAAAATAAATTAAAACAAATCTCCTGCAACTCATGTGTTCCTGGTACGAGATCCGAAAATTACAAAATATGTATCAGAGAAATTTCGATTTGAACTAAGTGCACGGTATAATAGAGTAATGAATGCTGAATAAAAAAATGCAAACGGGAATGCTATTTGACGTTTAGTTACTGAGAAAATGAATTAAAACCTATAAACAATATCCTGCAACTCATGTGTTCCTGGTCCGAGATCGAAATGAAACGATGTTTAGTACGATTTCCGAAAATTACAAAATATGTAGTTGAGAAATTTCGATTTGAACTGAGTGCACGGTATGATAGAGTAATTAATGCTGAATCAAAAAATGCAAACCGCAATGCTGTGCGATGTTTAGTTACTGAGAAAATAAGTTTAAACAAATAAACAATCTCCTGCAACTCATGTGTTCCTGGTACGAGATCCGAAAATTACAAAATATGTAGGTGAGAAATTTTGATTTCAACTGAGTGCACGGTATGTTAGAGTGATGAATGCTGAATCAAAAAATGCAAACCGCAATCAATGCTGTGCGATGTTTAGTTACTGAGAAAATGAATTAAAACAAATTAACAATCTCCTGCAACTCACGTGTTCCTGGTACGAAATCCGAAAATTACAAAATATGTAGTTGAGAAATTTCGATTTGAACTGAGTGCACGGTATGATAGAGTAATGAATGCTGAATCCAAAAATGCAAACAGTAATGCTGTGCGATGTTTAGTTACTGAGAAAATGAATTAAAACAAATAAACAATCTCCTGCAACTCATGTGTTCCTGGTGCGAGATGGAAATGATCCGATGTTTAGTACGATTTCCGAAAATTACAAAATATGTAGTTGAGAAATTTCGATTTGAACTTAGTGCACGGTATGATAGAGTAATTAATGCTGAATCAAAAAATGCAAACAGCAATGCTGTGCGATGTTTAGTTACTGAGAAAATGAATTAAAACCAATAAACAATCTCCTGCAACTCATGTGTTCCTGGTACGAGATCGAAATGATCTGATGTGTAGTACGAGATCCGAAAATTACAAAATATGTAGGTGACAAGTTTTGATTTCAACTGAGTGCACGGTATGATAGAGTAATGAATGCTGAATCCAAAAATGCAAACCGAAATGCTGTGCGATGTTCAGTTACTGAGAAAATGAATTAAAACAAATTAACAATGTCCTGCAACTCATGTGTTCCTGGTACGAGATCCGAAAATTACAAAATATGTAGGTGAGAAATTTTGATTTCAACTGAGTGCACGGTATGATAGAGTGATAATGCTGATCCCAAAAATGCAAACCGCAATGCTGTGCGATGTTTAGTTACTGAGAAAATGAATTAAAACAAATAAACAATCTCCTGCAACTAATGTGTTCCTGGTACGAGATCGAAATGATCCGATGTTTAGTACGATTTCCGAAAATTACAAAATATGTAGTTGAGAAATTTCGATTTGAAGTGAGTGCACGGTACGATAGAGTAATGAATGCTGAATCCAAAAATGCAAACAGCAATGCTGTGCAATGTTTAGTTACTGAGAAAATGAATAAAAACAAATCAACAATCTCCTGCAACTCATGTGTTCCTGGTACGAGATCGAAATGATCCGATGTTTAGTACGATTTCCGAAAATTACAAAATATTTAGTTGAGAAATTTCGATTTGAACTGAGTGCACGGTATGATAGAGTAATGAATGCTGAATCCAAAAATGCAAACAGCAATGCTGTGCGATGTTTAGTTACTGAGAAAATGAATTAAAACCAATAAACAATCTGCTGCAACTCATGTGTTCCTGGTACGAGATCGAAATGATCCGATGTTTAGTACGATTTCCGAAAATTACAAAATATTTAGTTGAGAAATTTCGATTTGAACTGAGTGCACGGTATGATAGAGTAATGAATGCTGAATCCAAAAATGCAAACCGCAATGCTGTGCGATGTTTAGTTACTGAGAAAATGAATTAAAACAAATTAACAATCTCCTGCAACTCATGTGTTCCTGGTACGAGATCGAAATTATCCGATGTTTAGTACGATTTCCAAAAATTACAAAATATGTGGTAGAGTAATTTCGATTTGAACTGAGTGCACGGTATGATAGAGTAATTAATGCTGAATCCAAAAATGCAAACCGCAATGCTGTGCGATGTTTAGTTACTGAGAAAATTAATTAAAACCAATAAACAATCTCCTGCAACTCATGTGTTCCTGGTACGAGATCGAAATGATTCGATGTTTAGTACGAGATCCGAAAATTAGAAAATATGTAGTTGAGAAATTTCGATTTGAACTGAGTGAACGGTATGATAGAGTAATTATGCTGAATCAAAAATGCAAACCGCAATGCTGTGCGATGTTTAGTTACTGAGAAAATGAATTAAAACCAATAAACAATCTCCTGCAACTCATGTGTTCCTGGTACGAGAACGAAATGATCCGATGTTTAAGTACGAGATCCGAAAATTACAAAATATGTAGATGAGAAGTTTTGATTTCAACTGAGTGCACGGTATGACAGAGTAATGAATGCTGAATCCAAAAATGCAAACCGCAATGCTGTGCGATGTTTAGTTACTGAGAAAATGAATAAAAACAAATCAACAATCTCCTGCAACTTATGTGTTCCTGGTACGAAATCCGAAAATTAGAAAATATGTAGTTGAGAAATTTTGATTGGAACTGAGTGCACGGTATGATAGAGTAATGATTGCTGAATCCAAAAATGCAGACCGTAATGCTGTGCGATGTTTAGTTACTGAGAAAATGAATTAAAACAAATAAACAATCTCTTGCAACTCATGTGTTCCTGGTACGAGATCGAAATGATCCGATGTTTAGTACGAGATATGAAAATTAGAAAATATGTAGTTGAGAAATTTCGATTTGAACTGAGTGAACGGTATGATAGAGTAATGAATGCTGAATCCAAAAATGCAAACCGCAATGCGGTGCGATGTGTAGTTACTGAGAAAATGAATTAAAACAAATAAACAATCTCCTGCAACTCATGTGATCCTGGTACGAGATCCGAAAATTACAAAATATGTAGTTGAGAAATTTCGATTTGAACTGAGTGCACAGAGTGATAGAGTAATGAATGCTGAATCTAAAACTGCTGAGCGTAAAGAGAAAAAATATATTAAAGGCTTGAAAAATGGCATGGCATACATGTAATGGCAGGTTAATTCATAATTACAATAGAATTATTAATCATATTACAAATTACATAGACAAATAAAATTCTGTTAGTAGCTTATAAGCGGCAACTATTATTTGTCTGATAGGTCATCACATATTTTAGATGACCACAAATATTAGACAAGTTAGTTTCAGAACGCACCGGTGTCCGCTAAAATCCCACTGCTATTAGTGGGATGTACTCTATTTTTTCATATTATATGCGTTGTCTAGTATCATATTCCACAACCAGATTGTGAAAATCTAAATTTTTCGGCAAGTTAGCGAGAAGAAAAGAAATACATTATGAACGCCCCTCGCATGTGCCGATGCTGGCGCCCTCTTGTACGAGGCTGCGGTTTTTTTGTCGCAACACTAGTTCAAAACAAGGGGGCGCTCGCGTCGTTTGCGGCAACATACGAGGGTCTTTCAATAGTTTAATTACAGGCCTAATTTCTTTCAGAAATTTACAGCGTTTTATGTACATTTCAATGCTCCCATGGTATGTAGCACACTCAACTTGCTAAACTAACACCTTATTAAATGATTTACCTGATGCCTATTTGCTGTATATTGTGAAACCTGTGTAATTATTAAATTGTGTAAATAATTAATGTAAAATATTTACTAACCTTGATTGCAGGATATATAACTCGATGAACTTCAACAATGCCTTTCATATACTTTCTGGAATTGGTAGGAGCCAAACAGACAGCTAGTGAAGTGAGCCTTCGCTTGCGTCACCAAGGATACACCAACTGTTGCCAACTGAATATATATTTTTATCGTCGTTTATAGACTTCAATTACTTGAAACATTACTGTACAAAGCTATTTAATGCATGACGAGGGCTTTTCAATAAGGCAATTACAAAAACAAATTTCATATAAGAGTTTAACGTGAACTTCACTGCTCTCACAGTGTTTATCACACTTAACTTCCCGCTTAACAATGGTATAATGTCTGTAATATATAAGTAATATATTAAGTGATAATTTTCGGGTATACTTGGTTCCCCATGTGCATGTTTTCAAAGTTATTTCATAACTGGCAATATTTTCGTGTGCACCCGATTAATTTAGGCTCAGTTAGGTGAAAATTGAAGCTTAGAGTAGCAATAGGACCTAATTATTCATGGCAAGTAATGGTTATTGTGCAATTGTATTTATTTCAGCAATTGGGAATACACCATACTTATCCAGTAGACTCCTCTTGATAAATGCAGCGATTTGGTGTTGCTTTGAAATATAATTTCTTTTACAGAAGTATTGCCCGACGTTAATTCGTGTTTTAATAGATGTTTTACGTAATTTGCATAAAAAAAGATGTCACTTATGTAAAAAATATTTAATACTATTTAAAATTTTTTACAACAAGGCATGTGAAATCACTTCACATATATAAATATATATAACATCCTCCGTAAGTGAAAGGGTGGGCCACTGCATAACTATTAAAAATAAAAATCTGTCATTAAAAACTCTAAATGCTATTTAACTGACAAACACGTCTAAGGAGTTCTATTTATCACTAGAAAGTATTGATTATAAATATTAGTACCCTAACAATAAATAAGGATTACCGAATTAGTTGTGCCATGTAGCAGACAAACAGTTGTGCCATGTAGCAGACAAACAGGCACAAGCAAAAGCAGAATCGTGTCAGCTATCCGTCCTAAATGTGAAGACTAGGGTTTTAAATATTAAGCTTTATTTTATCTATTGGAAATGACAAAAGGCACTGAGTATTAAATCATGCGAATATCGTTACATATGGTACAATTTTCCTCGTGACCAGGTTTTATTTACAAAAACATATTTCCAAAGACACTACAAATATCTACTCTACAAATGTAACCATACAGATAACATATATACAAAATTAATAGATTACTCTAGACTCTAGGCTACTCCCACAACAAGTGCTCGAGTTATGGCGCTGCAATTTCAAATTTGTACTAGTTATGCAATCAAACACTTCGCACACAATCGACTTGATACAAATGTAATGCAGCAACACTACCCTTTACTACTTAGAGGTAAAATTAACAATAGGAAAAGTTTAGGTCAACGCGCACAACTCTAAATTGTTCATCGGTTAAAATACATAAGTTATAAATGAAAGAGAATAAATTAAAGGTACTACAACTTAAGAATAAGTAGATTAATCCAAAATGTAGTAAAAGTTTGGACCACACTTCACTCCCGTGGCAGTTACGTGCGTGTTACTTGCAGGTTGCTCTCCGAATCCTTGTTCTTCTTGGGCTTGATGAGGTGATCGTTTTCAGGGTTGTCCCATGGCTGCCTCTCACCCGAGCCAAAGAACAGGTACACCGTGCCGCATACCGCGTACACAGCACCCGCCGTTATGAAGACGACCCTCCATTTCGCCATCGTCGGCTAAAAGTAGATAGGAAATATATATATATATACAGGAAATATTTATATCATCTATAGTTACCGTTCCTGTGACGATGTTGCCGGCATAGATGGGAGCCAAGAGACCGGCCAGGTTGGCTAGGCAGTTGGTGAACGACATCAAGATCCCCGCAAAGCGTGGCGATATGTCCAAGTGGTTAACCTTGAAGCCAGAATAGATACCACCGTTGAGCCCAACGCCTACCGTCAATATGCCAACCGTCAGCCAGCGGTTGCAGCCAGTGAAAGCCGCGGCAATTAGGGCCACAGCAGGACTATATTGACCTATGAAGAAATTGGATAAACCTTAGTATGTGAGTGCTGCTAGTTTATAATATTTGTTCCATATATTTGAACTTAATATTATGTTGTAAGTGTATCTTCAAATATGAATTTTTAAGTATATTGTTGTTGCAATACCTAATCTAATTCACGATTCATATTTAGATCTGAGAAATTTCTTGGAGGCAGCCAAGCATTGAATGGATTGTAACACCCGAAATGTTGATGATGATTCATGTATTGCATGTAAATATTTAGGACACATATAGTAGTAGGACACATATACCGAGCGTTTTTTTAATCTCTGAACATAGGCTATGTTCCGTTTTAAAACGACAGTATCAAACGCATTGTTAGAATGCAACGGTTATGCAACCAAAATTACTAACGTGTGTAAATGGATCATTTCAAATATCAACACTGTTTTGAGAAAATTTATTCAACGCAAGAAAGTAGTCAAATATTCAAATTCAAATGGCACCGAGCTGGCAATAGTATACGGATTTTGAGTGCATTATCCTGACAGACGAATCCATTCAATCGGAACAATTTCTAATACAAACGTAAAATTTAACGGTACGTGATGCGTCGTTACTGGTCATCATAATAGAACTAGGAGATGCCATATTTCAACTGAAGAAATTACATTAAATGTTTTGAGAAAATTTATTCAACGTAGGAAAGTACTCTAAGGTAAAATTTTAGGGGAAAAAAATTATATTTAAATATTAAATACACCTAGAAAACAATTACCATTTTAATCCAAAATAAGAAATAGTAAAGATTATATCGCCGTTCCGGAGCAACAATGACGCATTTTAATGTATACCGCGCGTTTTTGTAATCTCTGAACATAGGCTATGTTCAGTATTAAAACGACTGTATCAATTGCACTGCTAAAATGCAATGGTTATGCAACTAAAATTACTAGCGCGACTACATAGTGGACTTACCTATGCTGTTCAATATCTTACGGACAGCGGTGTGGGAAAAGCGGTTGCTTGTCAACATCCAATCGGCGATGTGGCTTGCAACCATGGAGAACAACCACATGGCCAGGTATGGCAAAGAAGATAAGGTAGCATTCTGAAAAATAAACATGTTCGTATTTATGAATATATTCAAGTATCACAAGTATCTGATCTGGCAAAATTTCGTTTATGGAATTATTTATCCTATCTGATGTAGTTTTCACAGGGCATCCATTTTACTTAGTTAGAAAGTCCTATATACTTGTATAAAGTGGATAAACCATGTTTTATTTTACACCCTAAGCAAGAATCCTATGTAAGAATTATTAGAAAAAGTTAAACATCTCGAAAATGACATGTTGCCTGTCAGGAGACCTTTACTATGAGCTGCAGCATTAAACAGATTTAAACGTTAATTTTCATTAAATACGTGGTATTAAAAAAATACGCATTTTAAAATTATAAAAGTATCAAAATTCTTATTTAATAATTTATAAAATACTTGTAGTGTGCAATGTACTTACTTCTTTGAGATCAAAACGCAACACTTGCTTCATGTATGTTGGCAATTCTGTCATCAGAGTCTCGTAACCATAATTGTGACCTATGTGTGCAATTAAAATACCCCAGAATGGAAGTGACGTGAAGATGGCCTTCCAGGGTATCGCAGGACTCTAAAAACAAGATAACATTTAAAATTTCAGGCATAGAAATCCATAGTTTTGAACCAATAATTAATTTCCTGTCGGTAGTGTTGCGACCTACAATACCAACTCAATTAGTACTAGGAGTTATTTACTTAGTTCCATTGCACCAACTCGGATTAACTTTAATCGGATTGTTTAATATGTAAACTAAATTATGACTAAGGTTAATTGGGAAATGTACTATTGGGCGTATAAAAGTGAATCAAATTGTATCCATTACTGTGCATTATTATATTTTTATTAAAAATTTGAAGAATTGCTCTAAAACCCTAGCCCAAAAAAATGTTTGCATGAAAGATGCGCAAGGAATTGTGATGGAAACTTACAGACGCATCCTGAGTTCCCCATAGAGCATTGACGATGTATTTCCTCTCTTCGAGATTGATCTTAGGGTGGGTCTCCGGGTCTTCGTACACGAAAAAGATGAAAGCAAGCGACCACACCGTGCCGATCGCTCCAAATACATAAAATATAGACGGCCATCTCGCATCGGAGGTAGACAGCAGCCCACTTAGAGGCATTGAAATAACAGTGCCGAACTGTGCGCCTATAAAAGCAAAATGTGCGGTTGTTATTGTAGGGCTGACCCTGAGGGTGGCACAATTTACAAACACATTTTTTTTCACATAACAAGTTATTAGGACAAAGGAAGGCATTTTTAGGTGCGCCAGCGCCTAAAAATGCCTTAACTTAACCACACAAAAATGGAGCTTATCTAATACTTACAATTATACATTGAAGTATAGAGATAATAAAATATATTCTTGTACGTTATAAGTTTTCAGTGATGAGTAGCTAGTTATGATCAGTATGGTGTACGAGTATATATTTTATCAGCTTGTTAACTATCATAAAATCCAATTTAAAATTCAGAAAATGTAATATACCTGCGTAAACGAACGCACCCATACGACTTCTCTCATTAGGTGGGATCCATTTTGCCAGAAGAGCGTGCGTGCACGGTACAATAGGGCCCTGACCAGAAATGTACACTTCAGTACCGAGACAAGGTACACAAGTGAGATGGGCACTGCATTTTTGCCATGCTTGTGAATCACGGACCGCGCGCCACCCGAAAACCGGTCTCCCACGGCCAATGCAAAACTTGGTGCCTCTCACTTTGTACTGCTTGCGGGTTTCTACTCACCTCACCCAGTCCTTGGATAAACCTGACCAAGATTAAAGTCCACAATCCCATGTCCGCCGACAACGGCACCAGTAGCCCGAACAGTGAGTTGATCAGCATGCCGACACCAAGGAAGTAGATGTTCCCGTACCGCTTCGCCAATATACCGAACGGTATCTGCGTTATCACATAGCCGTAGAAGAAGGAACTCAATATGTAACCCTGTATGTGTAACTCCCACACGTACTCGCCATCCATAGGATCCGATGTAGTCTGAAAGGAAAAGCAAACAATTATAACAATGTAGAATTGGCGATGAAGAAGATAAATCCCGAAGAAATTGCCCGCCAGAAAAACATTTTAACTCTCATAATATTTTGATTGCATATTTTGGACATGTTCAATCACCATAAATTTTTTTGGGCAATTTATAAAATATTTACGGAATGTTATGCCTTCGAGCCTTCATTGAGTATTTTATTAAAATTGCTGAAAGTTTATTATTATATTTATTTGAATATTTTGATATTGTTATAAAGTTTTCTGCAATTTAATTTTTTGGTTTGTCACTTTCTTGGGTTTCAATACTTTGGATATTTTGATTGAAATTCTGGACTCTCTTACTCGTGACATTTTGAAAATTCCATAAAACTTTGTGGCAATTACTGATTTTTTATTTGGTGTGACTTGAATATTTATTTGTATATTTTGATACAGAATTTTCTCGTTTTTGGTGTGTTTAGTTACATTGCACTTTTGTTACGTTTATCCAGATTTACTAGCATGTTTCAGAATTTTAATAAACTATCTGAAACTTCTGGTAATTTTTTAGATGCACCTCCTAATGATTCTATTAAATTTTCCCTAATTTGTATTCAATTCCTGGGATTTCAATAACCTAAAATTTTTGGTAATTTGCCGGGTAACCGGTAACCGGGTAATTTATTTTGCGCTATTTTAACAAATATTATCATTTATTATAGTTTTATGATTCTAGGTGTAGATATATTAATATCATGTGCAGATACAGCTGAAAGTAGGTGGCCCAAGCAGAATAAAAAAAAAATCCTATGTGGCCCTTCAACCAGAAGGTTTGGCGACCTCTTATCCTGACTATTCATTGCTGAAAATCAATACTAGGAAGTTTATTGCTCAAATTAGCTCTGGAAAATTGATAACTATTATTTTTATAGAAAATGTATCCTTAGGAAATACATCGGTCAAAGTTAATCACTGGAATATTGATCAATCATAATTAATCACTAGGAAATTGATCACATTTTTTCCCCTTACACTAAAAGAATCATATCCAGGAAACTCTTAAATAAAAAAAAATCGTCTGCTGGTGCTATTGGCTATTGTCATCCGACAAGAGCTGGCAATGACTAATACTTTTTCGAACAAAGAATCGCGTATTCTATACTAGTTCGCATGCTTAAGGGAAATGTAAAATAGTGAAATGAAATATGAAACGTATGTCGAATTCCGGCAATATGGAGCGATGAGTCATTGACAGCTCTCAAAGCGCTACTAAATTACTTGTATCACAGTTTTGTATTATATGTTGTGTAATTTAATTTGACCTGTGTAAGACAACTGGTGTCAGAGACATCAATAAATTATTATTACCAAATTACAAAATATTTACTGGAAAATTGGCTGTTAAAAAATTAATCAATGTATGTGCAAGTAATATCATTACCAGAAAATTATTTACTAGAAACGGTAACACAAAAAATCTGATAATTACAAAACTATAAAATTAGCGAATTCAATGGAAATAATATGTAATACTCTATATATCCCTTATAATTATTAATTTTGTGTATTTTGGCGGCCAATCAATGTGAAAATAATTAATTATTGACACGATATGCTGGAGATTAAATGTGTTCATAAGTCGCAATTCCAGGCTGGGCTATCAGTAGAAGTAGGATTACTCGTATTACCCTACGATCTGTAAAGCATTGGTAAATAAATAGTAACGTCAATGGGTTCTCTTATCAACTTCACAAACCGTCTATTTATTATTTGTTGTTGAACGTCTGGTAGCATTCCGCGTATGCTTTATGTTATGAGTAAGCGAAATCTCCAATAATTGCATTACAATTCATTGAACGAAGAGAGAGTAAATGTACTTTTATAACATAATTTAAACTGGAGCTAAACTGGTGCTGGAGAGATTATTACCTCTTCCATGTAAATGTATAAGGAAGGAATTGTATTCGTGCAAAATTTCGAAGATTATTCGAAATTTAAGAAGTCCTGAAAGGAACATTTTTGAAAAATGTTTGTATGTGCCTCTGATTTAGTATGCCTCTCTGGACAATAGGAAGTAGGCGGCGCACTGAAATACATAGTCAGGGCTACAATAATTTCGGTGTAAACCATCGTAGTTTGTGAACCAAAATGATAAAACACAACTTTTGAATCTTCATTTTCAATCAAAATGAGTGAAAATATTAGATATTTTCGATACTACTTGACGGTTATGACTTAGAGGGTCTGCCTTGCCACACCTGAGCTCCGCACAGAAAACATACGAGTGAATAAAATTTCTCTACAGTTTTACATCGATCTGCACCAGTTTACTTGGCAATCGGGCGCTTTTTTGAAGCGGAATTCGTGCCAGCTATATCTAGGTTTAGGTCGCTTTCTATTGAGGTCGGGAAGTGTCTCATTGCGAATTTTTCGCTTCCACGAAGGGCGTTCGCGGATTTTATTAAACCTGGGCAGCCGCGGCCGCTGTTTATCCGATGTAAATATTTTGCAATTTCGCCATTGACATTGAAAACCTTCCAAGAACGAAAAGCAATAAAAACACATCGACCCGCGCCAGTGTGCTAAATTTTGCGAACCATTTGGTTAAATACCAGCAAAACAAGACTAGATGATGATTGTAAGCGGCTAGCTTCTGCGGAGGCCAAAAGGTCTTAGGTTCGAACCAAGCGCAAGAGTGTATTGGTTCATAACTCGATAATATTAGTATATAATATATTTTTTAAATACATTGCATTTTTTGCGTTTCCATTAATTTATATTACCGTTTTTGACGTTTATCGAGGAGTTTCATTCGCCGCGCGATAAACTAAGAATTGTGCATCGTCAATAGCAACCAATAAATAAGCGTCGTTTTAGAAAAACTCGTCGAAAAGTTTGAAAATTGGATAATAGAAAAAATTTAAAACTTTTTACTAAAACATTCGATCCATTATTTGTATAATTTACTCAACTTACAAAATTAATTTGGCAAGACTGTTAGTTCAACTGTCAGAAAATTGACAATTTTTTTCCAAGCCGCATTTTGATATTCACACATGCAACTTGCAAAAGAATATCACTGCCAACTTTGGCTAGAATAGATAGTGAACGGTGTCTACCACTAATTAAAACAAAACAAAAATGTATAAACTCTGCTCCATTTTTATTTTTCACTAAGTTGGCTCTGTTAGGGTGACAGTATTGTTTACCAATGTAAAAAGTCACTAAACTTGAAAAAATAGGTTATATTAAAAAAAAGTGATATTTTATGACAGTGGGCAATGTTGCCATCAAATAGAGTTTGTATTGAGTACAGAATTTATATTCTACTTTTATTTTAATATATGAATCGTTGTTAGAAATCTGACCTTTAATATTTTTTTCACTGCCAGATCATTTTTGTTGGTGTTCATGTGTAAAACTTTATAAAATGAAAACACAGCCTTTAGTTAAAAATAGAAATGGAACAGAGTATAAGTTGTACTAACATTCTTATTGCATTTTTATGTAACGCGTATTCGTTTGCACAGCATCATGCAATGGAAAATTTCAATTCGATTTTTCTCCAATGCTGATAAAATGATAAATGTTTGCTTATCTGTTGAAAGGATGGAATGGAAATTTCTGCAGGTTCGTGTGTGATCTAGTAATTTCAAATGCAACGAGTGTTTGTTAACAACGCTGACCTCAATGCAATATCGTTGCTTACACACTCCTTCCTGTAATTATTAATTATTTCTGTTTTCGACACTAATTCTGTGTTTAAAATATCACATCATAAAATTGACCAATTGTTAACAAAACCAGAGCATAAAATTACACTGGAGTTTTTCTGTTAAATAACAGTTCGATAGCCCAATAAAGATCGTTTATAAACAAGAACAAAACAACTCGTTCCGTGAGATTGTTGTAACAAGATATCCTTTAGAAAATGTGTTTTTTAATATACTATTTTATCAAATGGAGTTCATTGAGCATAATATTAATTTTATGAGTTGTATGCCGTTTTATCGAAATTGCCAGGTGCGAAATTTGATATTAAGTCCCACAACGCTTAATTTTCTGTTGCTTTGGCAAGAAATGTATACGAATTTTAAATAGTAAAATAGCACATTCACGTTGTACCTAAATATTTATCGCAATAAACTGTTACATGATAAGTATTCCGTTAATAGTTTGAATTATCTGGACGGTATATAAAACCTGTAATGTGTGTATAGGTCACGTTTTGCACCATTTTATGCGGTCAGTGCCTTATTATTACTCACTACTCAATCTTTAGACGATTATTTTACTACCTTAGGACGACAACTGAAGTATATATGTATAGGTGTACATACATAGGTACGTATGTGTGCATGTATACAGGGTGTCCTAAATAGAGTAGGACTGCATCTTTGTTATTTTGAAAGATACGAGATCTGGTTAAATGGGCAATGTCATGCAGTTTTGTATACTATAGATTATGTTAAAAAAATTTGAAAAGTACGAGCAGTTTAGAAATTATTCTAAAAAAACTAAAAATTATGATTAACTAAAAAGTACGATATTTCCATAATTATTAAAGATGCGGAAATAAGTTTAAAATAAAAGTTACTTGGTTCTATAGCACAAATTTAAGAATCAAGTCAAAACAAAAGTCAATATGGCGGTTTCCGAGATATAAATATCAACTTTATATTTTAAATGGTCGCCATATTTGATTTTTACACGTCTAAATCGAAAATCAGATGTAAAACAAATAAAAAAAACGTAATACAACTAAGAAGTAAAATAACAATAAATTATAAAAAATGCTCAAAATGCTGTCTGTTATTGGCTAAATGGCCAAAATAAGCTAAGCACAATTGACAGCGTTTTAGAATATTGCCAGTTATTTATCGCAATGTGTTGCGAATAACGCCTTTTATTACATCTGTCATTGCTTCACGAAGTTCGTCTACATTATTATAATTGAAGTTACTTCCATAAATTTGGTTTTTTAAAGTACCCTACAAAATAAAAGTCAAGAGACATCAAGTATGCAGATCTGGCTAACCACCGAAGAGTTGTATTAGTCCCTATTACTTTGGTATTAAAAGCGCCATTTAAATAAGTAATAACATCTCTAGCATTGAGTGGAGGGGCGCCATCTTACTGGTACTATATTTGTTTTGAAGAATTTCCAAATTACGTTGTGCACTTAGAAATATTATAGCACCATGTAAATCATTTCCCAGTATGCCACAAAATACAATAAAGCCGAACAGCACTTGCATTTGCCATGGAATCACTGTGGATTGTCCTGAGCCCAATAGTGTTCGTTATGATGATTAAATAATCCACAATTAGAAAAGTAGGATGCATCTACCATAAAATTGTATTTATAAAATGACTATTTTACGTAATTTTATTGATTAACGTTCTGCAAAATGTTAATCTACGGATGTTATCATTTGCTTGTAAAGTATGAGAAATATGCAATTTATAAGGGAAAAACTTGTGCTTTTTCAAAATTGTTGATTCTCTAGATTTAGATACGTTAACTTAATTTTCTATTTGCCAAGTTGAAATGTTCGGATTAGCGAAAATTTAACGTTGTCACTTGTTTTTGGCCAATAACTATCAGAATTTTGAGCATTTTTATGGTTTACTGATATTTTACTACTTGGTTGTATTACGTTTTTTAAATTTTTTTGTAATAATTACTATTTTCCATATTTTTCATTTTGACATGGGACGTTATACATCTTTGAAAAAAGAAAACTAAAGTCGATTTAGACGTATAAAAATCAAATATGGCGGCCATTTAAAATAGAAAAGTTGATATTAATACCTCGGAAACCGCCATGTTGACTTTTGTTTTGACTTGATTCTCAAGTTTGTGCGATTGAACCAAGTAACTTTCATTTTAAACTTTTTTCCGCATCTTTAATAATTATGAATATATCGGAGTTTCAGAAAATCGCGATTTTTAGTTTTTTTAGAATAAGCTCTAAACTGCTCCGACTTTGACATGTTTTCATCATAATCTGAACCAGCATATAAAACTGCACAATATTGCCCATTTAACCATATCTCTAGCTTTAAGAATAAGAAAGACACCCATGCAATCCTAATCTATTTAGGACACCCTGTATATGAGATCCCGGTTTTTAAAACAATTTTTGGTTGGCTGAATTTAAAGAAATATAATAAAATCGATTATTCTGTGCAACAAATAAAAATTAACCCATTCGAGATTAAGTTAAATAATTTTATTATAATTTGTTCTTATATATTAAAAAAATATATATGGCAATTTAGACGAAATATAGTGATATAGAGCGGAAAAAATATGACAAAATTTATAATACATTTTTCCAACAGTAAATAACGAATCCCGGATTTTGTTTTAATATGCTTAGCACCTTCATTGACAGCACATGAGATTTTAAAAAGATATAATTGCGTAAGTAATTTCAAAATCTCAAATTTCGTTTTTCAATTTCTCAATTTTGCAAATGGTACCATTTTGATACAGACTTATCAATTTGTAGCCAATCACATTCTATTTATTTACAAAATCTATTCTAAATTAGTACTAAAAGTTTGACAATCAACCGAAAATGTACATTTTTTGAGATCAATCCTTTGTTTCGATTATTGAGAAAACTATATGAAGTTCAATTTAGTAGAATGTGCTAGTAGTAGTAGTAAAAAAATGTTTATTGGGCTATCGACTTAACAAGTGCTTAAATTTTGATTATACTTTAACATGTAATATTGTTAGAACGTGCTATTAAAAAAATATCGTTATAAATTATTATGTTATTTATTATTAGATACAGTTATAAATTAATGTACCGCTGCGTATTGGGAGACTTATGAAGTCCAAGTGGACTTAATTCTGAGCCCCGCAGTATATTTAGTATTTTTCAAAATAGACTGACATTGAAATCGAGAATTGCCAGTGTGGGAAGATTGGGAAATAGGTCAAACACTGGGCGAGTAGACGCATTTCACGTTACAAAGAATTTTGATAGTGATGAAAACGCATCAGGAAAACAATTTTTGTATGAATCAGCTCCGCCATAATCCTGTCTAGACGCAAATTTGATGGCAACCATAAAACTGAGAGCCATTATTGAAAAATTATCGGAGAACAAGTTTTGGTAATCAATACTTACAGAATTAATATAGTTTGTACATTCACTGTCCAGAAGCGTGCCGTGGTGAGCCAGGGCAGTGTGGTTGACCATCGCCACGATCGCGACGGACATGTTGGTCCTCATGATGTACGCATTCGCCATCCCCAAGAACAGCATCAGCGTAACAAAATGCCTCGTCCCAATACATGCTGCAAAAGAGAGAAAAAACGTGATGAGCACAAAGCAAAGAAAGGTTCGCAAGGAAACGCAGGTGAATCTGCTATTATCGTCCTCGGACAAACGAAATTATTTTATTTCTTGTAAAAGTCATGATTTTCAATCTTTGAGGAACTTCGCGAAATAACCATTTAGAAATACTACTTTACTTACAGTTACAAAGTTACTAATAGTAACTACGTTTTTTAAAATTTATTTTGGTCCGAATTTGAACTAATAAATTAAGTATTTTATAGGTAGGTATACATAATTAATTTCGATTTTTCTTCGTAGGTACCTACACTTTTGAAAACCAAGATAATTCTTTCAAAACTCTGAAAGAGAACATTTTCCTAGCATCAATCTCCAAAACTGTTTTTTTATCAAATGCATGTTAGTTAAGATAGATTCGGTTAGGCTAGACATGATTGTGTTTGGTTTACAAATACTTTATGCTGACAGTTTTTGTACTTTTATATTGCGTACTGATTTTTTAATTTAAGCGTTGATCATCTAATCAGTTACTCATTGAAAATAAAGGCCCAATAAATACAGCGCAATCAACAATTGAAGACTCTTTAGCAGAGATACGTCTAAAATGCCAATTTTAGGCAATTAATTTTTTTTTCCAGTTAAAGATTTATTAAAGAACACGCAATACAGAAGTTGTATACCGTTGTTACACCAAACGGCGAAGCACTATTTATCATCTCAAAAACCGGTCATATCCCAATTTGTTGAAAATTTACTTATCCCCGACCCCCTCCTTGCATCCTAGTCTTCAATTGGGGTCGACAAAACGGCCGTACGACTGCGCCATCGAGAAAACGAAAACTGAGCACACTGGCTGACGGAATCCCGAAAATTTATGGCGCAAATTTTTGGTCGACCCCAGGCCCTTTCTAAGTACATTTAACGACCGCTCGTCCCTGCTGGTGTAGCTAATTACCGTCGCCAAGACAAGTTGCTACGTTGGACGTGCTAAAAAGCGGAGAGTGTCTCCTTGTACTTGGACCTTCGTTTTGTTTTGCCCACACCCAGGAACCACTCGCTTTGGCGGGATCTTTGGGGAAACCGTACACACTTCTGGAGGTTTTTTCTTTGGTTTGTTCACTTCGTCGGAGGTCGCAGAAGTGCCGGGCATCGCATCCATTTTTCGGTTTATAAATGTACGTGGCACGTAAACATGTATGTCACATCAACTGTCAGTACAGGTTTCAGTAACACCATTTTGGACGTTCCTCAAAGATGATTATTCTCTGCGAAATTGTCATGATCGGTTTGTAGTGCACAGTGAATATGGCATCATTTGGATTAAATTAAATAACAAAAAGAACTACTCCTAGTAGTTACTACTAGTTACCCTCCTACTCCTGGACTCCTAGTCCAGGGGCCTATGGTAAAATAAAATATAATTGGGCCAGAATTATCTGTCAAATAATGACAGTAACCAATTACGCCATACGTGGAGCAGTAGTAAGGATTATTATTATTACTCCTATTAAATTTCAATAAAAACTAATCTTCATTATGAGGCCCCCATTTCCAGAGGCGCAGAGCTAGCGCCTATTCGTAAGTACGGCTCTGAAAATATGTATATACATGGATACAAATAATCCATCGAACCATTCATTCATACATCCATCCACATTCAGATGAATCCATCTTTCCATCCATCTTTACATTCAGCGAATCCACAAGTGTACAGAATATTAACTGGACTTTGGCGGACAAAAAAGGCAATTTGGGCGGTGCCATTTGGAACTGGTATTTAATTCGTAGAAATATAGTCTAAAAATAGAGTAATTTATACTGTCAGTGGCTTGTTACTCGAATTAAAGTATCAATTTAAATAGAAACGTATCAAAATAGTGTCAACAATACACGTGCATATTTAATACTGCTAAATTAGAATACAGATTGGTTTATTTTTAGCTCCAATCTCGCATAAATTAATATATTAGCGATACCATGCACTCCCAATATGGGTGGTATTGTGCAATAAACGTTGCAAAATTGGAGATTATGATTTTTTGCAGCTGGCAGAGTTTAGAAAATGTTAATAATAGTGAAAATTATTTATGTGCCATTTATGTGCCACATCAATAAACATTGCGACGAGAGGGATTATTGGCCTCTTGTTTTATCTACTTTCTAGTATTTTGGGTCTTTAGAACTAATCACGATATGTGCGGAATTTAATGGCTAATTATTTGTATATACCGTGCGATCAACAATTATTTAAATAAAAGAGGCCCTTGAGATGTTGGAAGTGTGTCTGCTAGGGTACACGACGTCTGCTAAAACCTGGTAGCAGCAATTCATGATGGGACTGCATATTGTGGGGATGCATATCCAAGTCCTTCTTAAAATTTTGTTGGCAGGTTCCATAACACTGACAGTCATAGCCGCCCCTTATCTAAAAAATTGTTGATCGCACGGTACATTAGACATTTATTTTAAAACTTTAGAGAAAGAAAATTATTTTTATCTGTACTACATTTTTTGTTTTTTATATACAGTATGTCCCCAGATTGTGTTTACAAGAGGGATCTTTTTTACATTTTAACTTTTAAGTATTAATTAAAACTCCTGCTTTGTCAGAAAATACCATTTCAGTTATTAAAACTTTATTTTTACGCGGAATTCAAATGAGCTACAATGTTGAGGCTTTTGAGGCGTGCTGTGGTGTTAATGGAAATGATTATAATTACCATTGTTGTTAGAACTCTTTTCATTTACAAAAGTGAGTTTTTAAGGTAGAAAAATTTGAAACACAGGGTTTTATTCTCACCATTCAATAAAATCAATCATGATTGTAAAAACTTTGTGTCAGAAATAATAAAAATAACGTAAAATTGTTGCTTGATGGTATCAAAGTTAAAAAGTAATAAATAAGAATTTTAAAAGTTTTGAATTTTCCAGAAGTATGCATTTTCAAAATGAGTGTGTCAAAAAGTTCAATCAAATCCCCAATAATAATCTACATTATACTTACGCATTATTACCTAAAATATTCTTATGGAAGTTGTTATGAACAAGTTGTTTGGATTTTCATAGGGCACGTACACGTACTTTGAAAAGACAATGTAACGAAATATAATGGAAAATCCGTACAAATGTCCATCAAAACCTCAGCGTTGACTGCTGAAGTATCATTTATGTAACAAATATTACCTTAAAAGGAAATTCGACTTTAAACCTACGGGCTATTATCAGATTTTGAATTTTCCAAAATAATGCAATCCCAAAAAAGACATCAGGAGTGAAATTCTTGGTGGATATTATTAAAATTTCAGATATTTTCTGAAAATGAATTATTTTGGAAATTACAAGTATGTGGTAATAACAGATACTGGTAAAACATATTAGAAATTTTAAATGGGGTGACAGTTTTTTGGGTTTTCCTAGAGCAGGTACGTTATAAAATGTAATATGGCGAAATACCTATATACCTAATTGAAATTCGTTACAAAAATCCATCATAAATTTAAGCATTGCTTAATGAATCGCCTGTAAAAAGAATTAATTTTAACTTTAAGGGCCGTTTGACTGAATTTAACTCAAAAGCTAATGATAAGGTATTACCAGATACTTGTAATTTCCAAAATAATTCACTTTCAGAAAATATCTGAAATTTTAATAATATCCACCAAGAATTTCAATCAAACTAAAGCTGTGACGTGAGATGTAATAAACTGATAACAAATTTAAAGTTTAAAATTGGATGTTTTGAATTTTTTGGCTTTTCCTAAAGCAGACACTTTGAAAAGCAATGTGGCGAAATATAATTGAAATTCCTTACAAATTTCCATCATAAAATTCAGCTGATGAATTATCGGTTTCATAACAAACAATTTTTATACAGTCGTTTGACTCAATTTTACTCAAAAACTAATCATGGAGTATCAGCAGATTTTTTCATTTTCCAAAATAATGCATTTTCAGAAATTGCCTTATCAACATTGAAATTGGCACCAAGAATTTCACTAAAACTGAATCTGTGGCATCAGAAGTAATAAATTGTTAAAAAAAAATACATTTAAGGTTTTAAAAATTACATTGAATCAATTTAAACGAGAAATTAAGGATGGTGTGCCTCCAGTTTTCCAAAATTTCTAAAATATTGCATTTTAAATAAACCCATAGACCCCATTAAAGAAACTCGAATACTTGAACTGTTCTTCTTAGCTGTTTCTAATAAAAATTTAAAAAAACTCAAAAACTTGAGCTGTTCTTCATAGCGGTTTCTAATACGAATTCAAAAAATGCAAATACTTGAACTGTTCTTCATAGCTGTTTCTAATAAAAATTATTTTCGAAAAACAACCAACTAACTTTTATTATTAAACAAAACTCATATACTATTTGTATAAGGAAATATTCATAATTTATGGCATGGAATTTGATTAGAATCCATTACCAAAATCAAAAACTTGAGGTTTCATAAATGGATCTGTGATAAAAATGATTGGTTTTCAAAAATAACAAGCCAACTTCCGTTAATCCGTTAAAAATACAATCAAAAACTTTTATTACAAACTTTTTTTTCTAATAATAATCCGCCAGCGAGGAGGTTGCTTACTTTTTACTGACCCTGTATGTATTTCGTTTTCTTTATAAAAGTTTGTTTATTTTACTGTAATACAATTTGTAAAAGTCTTAATTTTAAACTTTTATTCATTAATCTCGAGAAGTTTTTGACTAGTGTCCACAACTAATTTTGCTAATAGCCCGTAATAGCCCGTAACCTATCAGCAGATTTTGCATTTTTCAAAATAATGCGTTTTCAAAAGAGACGGAGTTTCAGGAGTCATAAATTGATAATATATTTGAAATTGAAAATGGGGTGACTTAGTTTCTTGAGTTTTCCTAGAATATAATATAATTCCTTACAAATTTCCATCATAAAATTGAGCGTTGACTGACAAATTATCAGTTTTATAACAAATTTAGTCGTTTGACTCTATTTTACACAAAAACTTCCATCATAAAATTGAGCGTTGACTGACAAATTATCAGTTTTCTAACAAATTGAGTCGTTTGACTCCATTTTACTCAAAAACTAATCATGAAGTACTCAAAAACTAGTCATGAAGAACTAATCAGCAGATTTTTTCATATTCCAAAATAATGCATTTTCAGAAATTGCCTTATAAAGATTGAAATTGCCACAAAAAATTTCTTTAAAACTGAAGCTGTGGTATCATAAGTAATAAATAATAAATTTATAAAGGTGTTGGCTAAATAAAAATAAAAATTTAATTTTCAATCACACAGTTCAAGCCTGGTATGGAACTCCTGAAGACTGCTTTAGATTTCTTCAATAGTTATTGATGCAAATGCCTCAGGTGGCGATTTTTTAAATTTTCTGTATTATTTTCTTCATTTGGGGAATTGTTTCAACAATAATATTTTTCTATAGTGTTGTTAGATGTAATTTTAAATTATTTTTGCAAATAGTAAATGAATAAGTGTCAAAATATGATATAAAATTTTGATTTTGCCAACATCATGTATGAATAAATCGTTAAATAAGTTTCAATAACTGAACTGGTAGTTTCAGACCAAGCAGGAATTATAATTCCTGTAACATTTTTACTTAAAAGTAAAAATAAAAATAGATTCCCTTTTGTAAACTCAATCCGAGGACATACTGTATATACAGGGTGAGTTCTTTTCGATGTTTAGTATGGGGATGTCGGAAAGTAGCGGAGATATAGGGACGATTAAATGGGGAAAGAATTGCAGTTTTACGAGCTCAATTTCATAAGGTTTTTGTTTTTTGGAAATAATGCATGGCTAACTAGATATCTCGAAAAAAAATATTTTTTGCTAATTTGTTCGGCGCCTATGGCTCTGTTATTATTGACTTTAGAAAAAATGTGTAAAGGAAAAAAATGTAGGTAATTATGTGCTAAATAATACACTCTGACCTGTAAGACTTTATTATTAAGCACATAATTATGTACCTCCAACTTTTTCCTTTGCACATTTTTTTCTAAAGTTAATAATAACAGATCAATAGGCACCGAACAAAATAACAATAAATACATATTTTCGAGATATCTAGTTAGCCATGCATTTTTTGCAAAAAACAAAAAGCTCATTGATTTGAGCATTTGAGCTTGTAAAATTGCAATTCTTTCCCCATTTAATTGTCACTCTATATCCACTAGTTTCCAAGATCCCCATACTAAACATCGGAAAAAATCTCACCCTGTAAATCATTCACTGTATTATAAAAAAAAAATGTAAAATTTTCAAATGTCCTTAACACGACTTCCAATTATTCTTAAAATATGTAGTTCATTTTTATTTACGCAATATAGAATTGCAACTGTAAAAACGCAGTATCGTAAAGTTTTACAGGCCAGTGGGTTATTACTTTTTAGTTGTTACACCAACGCCTGGCTATTGCAACACTTGCAAAGTGCACTAAACCCAATTCGGTAAGTAGCCCACCCAAAAGCGACTTCCCTTTACGCTGCACATTGCGGCCTGTGGCGAAAATTTGCCGTCTGAAGAGGGACGTCTACCTGTGCGGCTTCGCGGAATTCAAGAGCAAGCAGTTTCAGTTTCCACCGAAGAACAGTCGCACTTCGGACCCATCAACAAGTTGCTGAATCACCAGTGCACACGCGCCCGCCGTAATCCAATTAACGATTGGTGAGGAATGTTTACAGTCACCATTCCGGCACGAAAATGCGCGGCAAACACGCGAAAATGTTTTGATGAGTTAGCACTAACTTTGCACATTTTTCTTTGCGTTCATAAGCGATAAATTTCATGTAAATACGGAGAACGGTAAGAATAGGTCCAAGGTCGGATCCTTGAGGAACTTCTGATGTCGTTGTATGATTAATGAAACGTCGGCCTCATTTATTTGATTAGCGAAGAAGTTTAAACATTTTTTTTATGTATGTACCTTACAGAGCAGATATGGTTATAAGAGCTTGTGAACGTTGAGTTTGAGGTTTTCACAAAAAATGTGTATTATCTAATCATATTTCTATCGCTGTGCGAATCTTCAGTAGTGACACGAATTTTGCGTATCACTGGCGATTTTCGCCGCTCCTTATTACATCGTGCGGTTGAATCTTCAGTAGTGACACGAATTTTGCGTATCACGGCGATTTTCGCCGCTCCTTATTACATCGTGCGGTTAACTATTAATCAAGAAAATTGGTCACTTAATTTTTTAATCGTGTTCCTCTTTCAGATGCAGCAACTGAAACAGTCTTACTTTATGCAAGGAATGAAACTTTTGGCGAAAAGGTAAACAAAAAAATAGGGTTTCCTATTGGCAACTATTGTAACAATTTGTATGTTCAAAACACCTTTTTTTTTAGTACAAGCTTTATAAAGTTCTAGTGTCTTTTCCCCTTAAAGTACGATGAATGAAATTCGCAAACTTCCAAACCTTTTTTTCTTTTTCGTTGCCCAGCCAATCGACCTTCCAAATTCTCCTAGCCACCTCTATTGAAATCTAAATCTCATATCAATTAGGAACGACTGGCACTGCACTGTATTATCAAAAAATTGCAAAATTTTCACATGTCCATAACACCACTTCTAATTATTCTTACTACACCCTAATTCACAGATTCAAATTCTAAAATAAGTCTTTTCGCCCTTTCACTACACATTAGGACATACAATGTCTGTGCAACAACGAGATTATCTCCGAGGCAACACTTCACGATGCAAAAGTGAAATAAATAAAAACATGGACATACAAATGGTAGTGCTATTACCAATCATATACCAGGTGTTGAATTGGTTTGGTATACATAGCAATATGTATGAATAGGGAAAACTACCAGGAATCAATACAAGAACTAATAAGAAGCACTCAAAAAAGCGGAAAAACAAAAGTAGAAGATTTATGGGTCAATTTCAAACATATAGTAAGAGAGGCAACAAAACACGCCTGTGGAAAAACTAAAAGTACACCAAACAAAAAACAAACAAGCTGATGGAACAAAGAAGTAAAGGAAGAAGTTAGGAAAAAGAAACAAAAATGGAAAAAATACCCAAGCACAAAACACGAAGAAGACTACGTAATATACAAGCAGCAAAGAAAGAGAGTAAAAGCAATAATAAGGAAGGAAAAAGACAGCAAATGAGAGGATTTCGGAACCAAATTAGAGGAACATTTTAAAGGAAATTAAAAATTATTCTACAGAACATTGAAAAGCTGCACAAAGGAAAAAGAAACAAACCTAAAGCTACTCAAAAATAAACATGGTGTACTAATGAAAGAGGATAAAGAAATCATGAACAGATGGAAAGAGCACTTACAAGAGCTTCTGTGGCAAGGAAATGAAAGCAAAGAGGAACAAGAAAAAAATAACGAAAGAGAAGAAGAAAAGGGATCTATAACAGAAAATGAGTTAGAAAACGCACTAAGGAAGTTAAAGAACGGAAAAGCCCCAGGTCACGACAAAATCAAATATGAACAGCTGAAATACATAGGAAAGGATGGGAAACAACTACTACTACAGTTAACAAATAGAATATGGGAAACAAGACAAATACCAGCAGACTGGCAAAATGCAGTGATCTTCCCAATACATAAAAGATGAGACATAGAAATTGCAACAACTTTAGGGGAATATCCCTGGTTTGCACAGCGGCAAAACTGTATGAATCAATACTAGAGAACAAACTAAGAAAGGAAATTGAATAAACAATGGAAAATTCACAAAGTGGATTCATGAAAGGACATTCAACACAAGACCATATCTTCACAATTAAAAAGATGACAGAAAAAATGTTAAGAGAAAACAAACTATACATGATATTCGTGGACTTAGAAAAGGCATTTGATAGAGTCCCAAGAGCCAAAGTGTGGGAAATACTTGAAGAAAGGAAGATAAAAGTGCATTTAATAAAAGCAATCAAAGGTATGTATAAAACTACAGAAAACTACGGAAGGACAAGTAATTCAACATCTAAGAATTTCACAACCACACAAGGCCTTCGACAAGGGGGCGCTTTAAGCCCTCTGCTCTTTATTATATTCCAAGACAACATAATGAAAAAAATTAAGGATAACACCAAGAAGGTAGAAATAGGATACTATAAAATGAAAAGAATAGTGATAGCAGAATGTGCTTTTGCTGATGACTTAGTCATGCTAGCCAAAAGCGAAGAAGACCTGCAACACAATATAAGCATATGGGAGGAGGAACTGAAAAAAAAACAACATGGTAATTAATATAAACAAAACAAAAGTAATGGTAGTAGCAAACGAGGAAACAAAAGCAAAAATACTAATAAATTTGAAAAGCATAGAACAAGTTGAAACCTTCAAATATTTAGGTACAATAATACATAATAAAGGAACCATGGAAAACGAAATAAATAATAGAATCATGGCCGCAAATAAAACCTACTATGCAATGAACAAGTACATTCTAAACAATAGAAGAATCTCCAAAAACACGAAAATTACACTCTTCAAGACAATTTATAGACCAGCACTCTTATATGGAAGCGAAACCTGGACAACAAATGAAAAGACAATGAACAAAATACAAGCAACCGAAATGATATATTTAAGAAAAGTTGAAGGAGTCACGAGATTAGACAGTGTAAGAAACGAACAGATCAGGGAAAACCTGCAAATACAAAGTGTGCAAAAATTAATACAGAAACGACAACTAGGATGGTTCGGGCATCTGATAAGAATGCCAGAAGCCAGACAAACAAAAATAGTATGGTCATCAAAAGACGAAAAGAAAAAGAAGGAAAGAGGAAGACCAAGGAAAACATGGGAAAACAACATAGAAGAGATCCTAAGAAGAAAAAACCTCGATCAACAAGAAGCAAGGAAAAAGGCTACAAATAGAAAGGAATGGAAAACCTTCGTAGACAACATAAATTAGTGGCGGCATGAATCTCGACACCCGAAACGGTATAGGAGATGTAAATTGATTATATACAGAGGAATATAACATGCAAACCCACATTTGAATCCATTTCTGCATTTTCCTGCTTCTCCGATAATTTAGCAAATTTAATTTTACCAAACCAATTCAACACCCGGTATATAAAAATTTTCATTACAGATTGATTTTTTGTCATTTGTCAATTTTCTGATTTTGCTTTTCAGATTGAGACACGTAAGGTTTGGCAGGTTTTGTTCCTCGCTATTTTCAAATATAATCAACGTTTGAACGTAACCAAATTTCGCCTCGTATCAAAAATAAATCATCGATTTGCGAATTACGTAACTCCCATAAATTGGTTTTGTTTCCAAGGTCGTATCTAATGCAAACGTTGTGCATTTTACAGCGAAACGGTGCCAAAGAAATTATTTAAAACATTTTATTTGCACTGCGTTATGATTGCGATATTTTAGTTATCAGTATTCTTGGAACGGCGCGAGTGTGATGGATGATATGCACTAAATCACAGCGGGAATCATTTACTGCCAATTAATGTCACTTGAATTCCAACTTGCTTGTAGGGAAAACAAATAAGACGCTCGTTTATCGGAAGTAAACCGACGGAAATTCAAGTCTTGGGCATGCGGTTGAAAAATACTGATAAACTTCTGAAACGCGAAGGCCAAAGCAAGTCAACATTTCTCGGATTGCCGTTATTTGTTTGTAATTGTTTAGTTCATAGCAATTAATCGGATTTATCTGGAAACTGGGAAATACGCATTAATCATAATAAAATTTACAAAACGCAGAGAAAATTATGTTTTTATTCCTTGTGGTAACTTTCAAACTACGACGTCATCAAAAGCAGGACAATATAAACGATATAACACGCTTTTAGATATACGTTAATATAACAATATAACACGGTTTTAGATATACTCTCATTCACGATGTTTTTGCGTCAGGGGAGTCTACGAATATCTAGTAATTTTGTTGGCAGTGTTTCGGAAATACATGACTTCCCCTATGGAAAATGTCAACTTTTTTAGGTTAAATTTGTTCAATTTGAGGTTATATTTTTTAAATAACATTGTTGCCAGATGTAAAGTTAAAATTATTAATTGATATTTTTGGTTGCAGTTGTATAATTTTTGGCATTTTGATTCATATTTTGACAGAAGTGAAAATTATTTCTGGGTTCGAATATGCAGTAAACAAAATAAATAATCATATCTTCAAAAGCTAGTAGTGAAAAAATATATAAATCCGAAAATGTGGTAGGAAGCAAATGTCTAATAAACATCGACACAAAAAAATAAATACCTTCCGTCGCATCACTGAATCAGTTTGTCCAACATGACAAAAAGAAAAGCCCAGCCAACTCGGTTGCAATAAGGTCGTGAATGCATATTACGTTAAGATTTCGCGGCAGATTTAAGATTTCATTTTTGTTGGTGTTTATGTGTAAAAATTTATAAAATGAAACCACAGCCTTCTTAGTTAAAAATAAAAAGAGAACAAAGTATACACTAGATAAATGTTGCCACATGAATATCTTATGATCAGTTTTTTTTTTAATTAAAATTTTTCCATACAAGTGGAAAATGTTCCTAAATGTTGACAAATTAGTCTAAAACTCAGCTAGTACAAAAAATTAGGAAACAAAATTTTCTTAAACCTAATCAAATGTCTAAAATTAGACTTCACGACAGGATACAATCAAAAATATGTATCCCATATTCTTCACAACCGATTAAAATGTGTCCATTAAAGAATTCTTCGATCCATACAAAATTGGCACGTGATTGATACATTTTTATGAATTGATGTGTACTCGACACTGACGCAGTTCTGGTCTTAATTGTTAGACCACACAAAGTTACATAAACCTGCGAAAACAATATATTTTAAGTCATCATTACGATCCATTAGCGCTATTTAGCATGGTCATTATGTTATAATTTTGTTGCGGTGGACGATGACGTATTGCATTAAAATACCATCATTGCGTATGTAATCAAACAAATGTAATGTAATCAAACCAGGATATTACGAATATTTAATAGAAACACTTAGCAAAGCAATTAGTGCTGCATTATTCGATGAAATCAGTTCGATCTATCAATTGGTGGTCAATACATATATAGGATGGTTCAATTAATCGACATATTGATACATTAGGGTAGCTGGGTGGATAGAATTACTAATGTAGAGATCCTACAAAGACTAAATAAATATAAGGAACTGGGAAACACCATCAAAAGCCGGAAATTAGAATATTTTGGACACATCATGCGGCATCCGGAAAAGTATGGTCTGCTGCATCTAATTATACAAGGGAAGATAATGGGGAAAGAGGAGTGTAGGAAGAAGAACAACGTCGTGGTTAAAAAAACTTAAGAACATGGTATGGCAAAACAACGGCCCAACTGTTCCGAGCAGCAGTTGATAAAGTGAAGATTGTCAATTTAATAGCCAGCATCATAGTTAACGATCGAATCGGTTAAGGCACTTAGAGAAGAAGAAGATTGATACATATTTATCGAATCCTATAAAAAATGTATTGAACAATCGTCCTAATCTGTATAGAAAAATGTCTATAAATTGCTACGCTAAGTGTCTACAGGTGGTAGGATTGACTATTCGAAGTATCAATATTTCATATTTTTAGCGATATCGACTAGTAAAAGCGTCAATTCTAAAAATGTTTTATAATTTTTCTATCTGGGACAAAAATACAGTTGATCGCAAAAAAAAGTAGACAAGAAATTGTCGGCTGCTTGAATAACCTTGATGTTAGAAATGTTACGTCAGTGTCATTCATTAATTGAAAAGCTGCCTTGAGCGACATTTTTGTATTTAGTGAACTGGTGAGCTGAAAGGGGGTACACTTTCGGCTCACCAGTTCACTAAAAATTTCGCTTAAGTCAGCTTTTCAATTTAATTAAAGACACTGACGTGACATTTCAGAAACACCGTTCCTGAATCATGTATAGCTTTGGTTTCGTCATCTAGAAGAGGCCTTTTAAAACTTAACTTATATATATAAGTTTTAAAAAGTTTTAAAAAACTTACTAAGTTATAAACTGAATATCAACTTAGAAAGATTGTCAAATTTCAAAGAAATGGGATTATGAAAAACCACATGTATACATGTACACTTGTACACATTTTGAGAAAAAACAAATACAGAAAACTGCTTTTGTCTACTTTTTTTTGCAGTCAACTGTATCATAATTGCTGTAACTGAATCAACATTTCGAAGCATCCCATCCCGGTTTCCGAGTATAGATTGTTCGAAGACAGACAATTAGAACAATCGCCATTTATAAGTATCAACATTTCTAGGTATTGATTATTTGAAATAGTTACGATAGGATTATTGATTATTTGTCGATCGCATTAAAAATATCAATTTTTCGGTGTATCTATCTCAATGGAGATGATTCTCAATAGTGTTCGAGATTTTTACAGATTTCTCAATGATTATCAAGATTTCCAGAAGTCTGTATAATTTCCATGATTTATCAATAATGTTCCGAGATTCTCACAGATTTATCAATGATTATTAAGATTTTTAGGGATTTCTGAATAATTCCCAAGATTCTCAATAGTTTTCGCACAAATTTCTCAATGGTTGTTAAGAATTTTAGAGACTTCTCAATAATTTCCAAGATTGTTGAATAGTTTTCAAAGTATCTATAGGTTTCCCGATTGGTATAAATATTTCCAGAGTTATTTCAATTATTGTCAAGATTTCTTAATAATTCTCGAGATTTTGAGACATTTCCCAACAATTTCAAAGTCAGAAAATCAGAAAATGCAGAATTATTGACATGATTATTACATAATTTTTTTCATTCATCAAACTTCTGACTAATTCATAAAATATAGATTCTCAATAGTTTTCGCACAAATTTCTCAATGATTGTTAATATTTTTGGAGACTTTTCAATAATTTCCAAGATTGTTGAATAATTTTCAAAGAATCAGGTTTCTCGATAGGTATAAATATTTCCTGAGATATTTCAATTATTATCAAGATTTCTTAATAATTCTCAAGATTTTGAGACACTCCCAACAATTCCAGAGTCAGAAAATCAGAAAATGCAGAATTATTGACTTGATTATTACATACATTTTTTCATTCATCAAACTTCTGAATAATTCATAAAATATAGATTCTCAATAGTTTTCGCACAAATTTCTCAATGATTATTAAGATTTTTAGAGGCTTCTCCATAATTTCCAAGATTGTTGAATAATTTTCAAAGTATCTACAGGTTTCCCGATAAGTATAAATATTTCCAGAGATATTTCAATTATTGTCAAGATATCTTAATAATTCTCAAGATTTTGAGACATTTCCCAACAAATTCAAAGTCAGAAATTCAGAAAATGCAGAATTATGGACATGATTATTACATACATTTTTTCATTCATCAAACTTCTGAATAACTCATAAAATATAGATTCTCAATAGTTTTCGCACAAATTTCTCAATGGTTGTTAAGATTTTTAGAGACTTCTCAATAATTTCCAAGATTGTTGAACAATTTTCAAAGTATCTACAGGTTTCCCGATAGGTATAAATATTTCCAGAGATATTTCAATTATTGTCAAGATTTCTTAATAATCCTCAAGATTTTGAGACATTTCCCAACAATTTCAAAGTCAGAAAATCAGAAAATGCAGAATTATGGACATGATTATTACATACATTTTTTTCATTCATCAAACTTCTGAAGAATTCATAAAATATCTAGACATTTATCAATGTTTATCAAGATTTCCAGAAGTTTATAAATCATGTCCATGATTTCTCAATAGTGTCCGAGATTTTTACAGATTTCTCAGTGATTATCAAGATTTCCAGAAGTTTCTGAATAATTTTCATGATTTCTCAGGATCTCAAGATAGTTTTCGAGATTTCAATTGATGAATCATATCTCAGTTATAATTAATAATTTTAGAGATTTTTCAATAATTCTCTAGATGTTTTAGTTTACAAATAGTAACAATATTTGCAGCATTTTTATATGAAGAAATACATCTCTCCATGCACGATCTTTTTGCGTCAGGCAGTCTACTAATATCTAGTAATTTTGTTGGTAGTGTTTCGAAAATAACTTAATTCCCCAATGGAACTTGTTCCATTTTTTTAGGTTAAGCTGTTTTCAATTTGAGGTTATATTTGTAAATAACATTGTTGCCAGATGTAAAGTATTTAATACTTTTTGTTGCAGTTGTGTAATTTTTGGCATATTGAATAATATTTTGACTGAAGTCAAAATTATTTCTGGGTTCGAATATACAGTAAAAAAAAAAAAAAAAAACGATATCTTAAAAAGCTAGTAGTGAAACAAATTATAAATCTGACAATGTGGTAGGAAGCAAATGTCTCAAAAGACATCGACACAAAAAAATAATTAACTTCCGTTGCATCACTGAATCAGTTTATTCAACATGACAAAAAGAAAACCCAGCCAACTCGGTTGCAAAAAGGTCGTGAATGTATATTACTTGCAATACTTGCAGATATTAACCTGTTGGTCAATTAGAACTCGTTATGGCTCTAAAAATTAATACTTCGATAAATCTATTATCGATATTTCTATCTTTCGATACCCAGAAAGAAATGTAACAAATGATACCATTAACCCGATATGAATGAAGCGAGATTCTTAAAGTCAAAATATCCAAGTAAGGCAGATCGTTCCGTAATGACCGTAATTAGCCAAGCAGCACAAATAGGCAGTCGTTAAATAATAATAATAATTTTCAATAATTTATTAAATATTTCAATATTTTGAAAAATTTCTCGTATCGAAGTATGGTAGATCGCTCCTTGGTGAAGGTAATTGCCATAGCAGCAGAAATAAGCATTCGTTAAATAATAACACTTGACGACAAATTTTGACGAATGTATTGTCCCTTCAATTTAAATGCACTTTTCTGAAAGTATTTACTATGCATTTGTATGAAATGCAAAAAAAATGGGTTGCTATTTTTTTTAGATGTTTTACATATTTTTCTTTCACTATTTAGTTACAAAAACTCTTTCCCAGTTAAAGAGAGATATTTTGAAAAAATCTCGTATCGAAGTAGGGTAGATCGCTCCTTGGTGAAGGTAATTGCCATATCAACAGAAATAAGCATTCGTTGAATAATAACACTTGTCGACAAATTTTGACGAATCTGTTGTCCTTTCAATTTAATGAATTTTGTAATAATTTACAAAAATGCGTTTGAGGTAATTTTTTTTTAGATGTTTTACATAATTTTTTCACTATTTACTTACAAAAACACGTTCTCAGTTAAAGAGAGGTTAGAAAAGTGATGCCAGTGATTCGTGAAATTCGAATCCAGTATTGCTATAAAAAATCATCAGAATCGATCTTGCTTCCCGAAAAAAAAAATTAAGTTACACATTTTACAAAAATTGAAATATCACAAAAACCTGACGTGCTAGAAAAACAATTTTTTGGGGTTTCTGAAATCAGCGCAAAATTTTCTATCGGAATCGGGTATTTACGTCTAAGAGACAAAAATTGTGTCGACCAGTATAATTATAATAATTTTCAATCAATATTTCGAAACATCTCTCATACCCAGCAGATGTAGCTAATAGTTTTATGTATTGCAAACATAAGAATTTCTGGTGAACTGAATTGAATTTGCGTCAATCAACATGACGCAGTTTTCCAAAAAGCTTTTCGACAGACCTACTTATACATTTTCGTACAGTAATTGAAGTATTTATTGCTACAAATGTACAAATGATACACTGAGGGATCCTTGAGGAACTCCAGATAACATTTGCTCACATATCAACTCCGAAATTGCATTGATTTCTTAGAAATTGAAGTATTTATTGCTACAAATGTACAAATGGTGCAATTAGGGATCCTTGAGGAACTCCACATAACATTTGCTCACATATCGTCTTCGCAGTTGCATTGGTTTCTTAGAAAATGTTATTTGTTTTTGTGGCAGGAACTTTTATAATTTGGCACATACCTACATAACAATTTCACTGCAAACTATTAATTATTGTATACAATACAGGAACTTATTAATACAATTTTCGTACAATTTCTGGCACATTTTTTTAGGATTGGCAGCTTCTTGCGTTTTGCCGAGATGTGCCGACATGTGGGCAGGGTGTGCACGTGCAAAAACGCAATTCGTATTGATTATGAACATATGTAGTTACACAAATAAATTAAGAATCGTTTCAGAGAACCAATATTGACCATCTGATTTAATAACAGAAATATTTTCATATTTGGTTTTCCCGCGCTTTTCTAAAGCAAGTCTCTACAAAATTGTGAATACGTTATCTACTGGATAGATATACCTACGCGGAATATGAAACTTCTAGTACCCAAACTTTGGTAATTACCTTTTGGGTATATTAAACTACTGGATTTGGTAGTCCTAAAAATAGCAATGATTATGAATTAGAAACTTCTAGTACCCAAAGTTTGGTAATTATCTTTTGGGTATTTTAAACTACTATACTATATTTAATAACCAGGAGGAGTAAGTTCCAAAACCCAATTTACACTGTAAAAGTTACCAGAAAAATCACCAGATACTTTTGGTGGCAAATTTAAATTATTTCATCTGTATAATTACTAGTTTATTTTTAAACATATCGTTTTTTAAACGATTCGTAAAGGTTGTACTGTGGGCAGCTAAAGATATAAGATTATGTTAGTCAAATATAGTGGATTTATAGGTTACCTTAGGATTCAAAGTAACTATTGAAAAGATCAAGATTGGAACATAGCTGAGCTTGTACTGGGTTCAGAATGCATCACAATAATAAATGCAAAACTAACTATTAACACTGCGAACATCACTTCTGAAAAGAGCTGATTTTGTTTACTTGCACAATTTCACGGGATAGAATGAAAATAAGACTAATAGTTGCAACTCGCTGACGCTTCGAATTGAGGTTATATCCGTTAAAAACGGCGACTTGGTGCCGTGTGAAATGAGCGTGCTTTCAGCCAATCACAGGTGTAGGTATTCGCGCGCCAAATTTGAATCACTCCTCCTAGTTTTTAAATAGAGTATAGGTTTGGTAGTCATCGAAATAGCAATTATTATGAATTATTGTTTAGACTTAGTGCAAATGAAAAGTATTCAACTTTTGAGAGACATTGTGGCATTGGTCATGTTAAAAAAATGGTCCTTTAAAATAATTCAAGAAGCGAACGCCGATGTGAAGACAGATTTTTATTCAAATTGTCAATATATCGAACGATCAAAATTTCAATTAGTCAATACATAAAAACGTTAATATTGCATACAGGCAATTCATCGAAATGTGGATGTCTCAAATAGTGAATAAATCGAATACTTTTTATTTCGAATGGTCAATTCATGGATCTTCAAATGGATATTATCATCGAAGAATACAAGCATTAACCGCATGACCATCTTGCGCACAAATTACCATCACATGATTACGCGTCATTGTGATTATAATTCACATAATGTAAAAGCTCGTCAATTGCCGAATAAATTCTGCAAGTTTTATTTTCACGTTTACTACACCGACAAAATGTTTAAGCCTGCAATTTACAATTTCCACCATTCATTCGTTTTACGCCCGGTTTTATTACAAAATTTGCCTTTTACAACCGGATGACTAATTCTTGATGACGCCGGTAAAGCCGAAGAGGTGCCAATTAAACCGCGAATTTTCGGCCAAAATTGCTTTGTTAACGAGCCCACCGCCGAATTACGGGCGAATTTTGTCCGCGAAGGCCTCTCGTTCGGGCCAAACAGATTACGCAAACGAGACGTGTGCAATTGCCGGAACATCTGAAACAATCCGCCGAAGTCTGAATGGACGAAGCACAATGGAACGGCGGAAGCTCCGAATGAAAATTTAAATTGTTGACCACGGGATAAGTGGAAGCCGCAACCGTGAGCGTAATTAATTAGTTGGTCAGAAGCGCGAATTAAGTGATTCACGGAATGATGACCGGGCGGAAATTGAAAAGCACCCCAAGAAATGCGTAAGCGCGTCGATGCCAAGGTCGAGGCCAAAGTGCGATTAAAAGTCGATTTGTCGCGAGCGCTTTCTTGCTATATCATTATTTCATTGCAATATTGCGGTAAATTATTTTAATAATGTGTTTGTGGAAAGCCATTCTCTTTGTACGGTTTGAACTTTGGTTAATACGCTTGTGAGTAGAATATTGTGTTCATTCAAAAATAGATTTTGTGACTATTTGCTGACGGCCGACGTTTCATAGACGAGTAACGGATGAGTTCCTCGAAAATAAATCTTTAAAAAAAAATCAAACTCATCAGATAAAAAAATATCCGAAAAACTCTTGCAAAAGTTCAAAATGATATTCACTAAGTTTTATACATTATTTCTGAAAGTTACGTTGTCCAAAAAAATATTTTCTATTTTTTTTAAAATCATTTGTCATGTAACCAGCCGTGTTAGCAAATCTATTGATATGCTGCAGAAATGAACATATATTTTTTTGTCACATAGTTTGTTAACTTGCCAGCTTTACCATAGTTATAAATTTCATATTTTTCACGCATACAAATATTTTCGACTTATTTAAATCGAATTTCGGAAAGGTTTTTCCAAGTTGCAACTTCAGTAGTCCGGTTTTTCCCTCGTATTTAGATCAGCACATACACAACGCATGATTGGTACATCGCAAAGTTTGTCCAAGAGTGAATCACGCGAAGAGCAAACAGAGTTCTGTTAATTCCGGTTATCACTATTCTGTTCCATGATAAAATGCCCCTGATAACGCGCGTAATTCATTACTCCGCTGTGAAGGTTTCAAGTTAGTCGGATTTACGCGGATCATTTAATAGATTCTATTTATTTTTGTTGATATTCATTTGAACAACAAAATTTATAGTCAAATCGATAATTATGCGAATCATAATCAAATCTATTATCGTAAAAAATTGTAAAAAAAAACTCTTTGCTGTACATATTTACAATTTGGAGTAGCATATCAAACGTCAAAAGCATAAATTATGAACACAATTATAATCCAACTGATACATAATCATGAATATAACCATCCGCTCAATTCTAAGTATTTGGGTTTTCAATTAGTATTAGTTTTAACTAGTACTCGGTTGTATTTCTACAAAGCGGAACAATATAATACATTAATATGAAGAATTGGCAAACAGTTTGTAGTTGTCGATTTTATTTTTAATTTTGTTAAGTGTATTATCTCGGAAACCTGATGATGTAGAGGGTCGAAACTTGCGCTGTTGGATGGTCGATAGTTGGGTGCACAAATTAGTATACCTGACAATTTTTGCTCAGATTAACGGTTTCGGAGTTGTTAATTATTTTCTGTCGGAAAATTTGTTATTTTGGGTCGATTTATATTTTATTGAAAAAATAATTCCGCAAAAATATTAATATCTTCATAACCTAAAGACGTAGAGGGATGAAACTTATTTAATTACACGTGTCGAATGGAGTTGTACAAATTTGCATACTTGTTAATTTTTGTTTAGAACAATCGTTCAGCAGTTATTAAATATTTTATTAAACTCTATTTGTTATTTTAATGTTATCCACCATTTTGGAGAATATATTAATATCTTCATAACCTGAAAACGTAGATGGACGAAACTTATTTAATTTAACGTGTCGAATGGAGTTGTACAAATTTGCATTCTTGTTAATTTTTGCTCAGATCAATTGTTCAGCAGTTATTAAATATTTTATGAAACTCTATTTGTTATTTTAATGTTATTCACCATTTTGGATAAGAAAAACACGACCTGATAAATTTTAATTAGTCATTTAAAGTGATGTAAAATTTTTGTTTGAAGAGCTATAGACTTTATATTTTTAGGTCATCTGGGGGTAACCTCTGAGAAGACCCATGGTAAATTTTAATGTCCCTCAATGTTTCTAACCGTACGAAAAAAAATTATTAATGACTGCACCGAAAAATATATAAAATTCGATATTTCTTGAAAAGGGCAAAAGATATTTAAAAAAACAAACTGCAGACAATAGCCTGTAATTATTGATTTTTTTTTCTCTGCTCAGGGGCAAAAATTTACAATATTACAAGATTGAATTTTTGCCCCTGAGCCGAGAAAAAAAAATTAAATAATAATAATAATAATAAAAATCTCTTTAATGTAGTTGGATCCGTTACAACGAATATTACAGCGTTACATATGTACTTAACTCATAAACATATTATTTAAAATCACAGCTGATTTGGTCAATAATTAAAAAACGGTATATAAAAACACACTGATACAATACATAGAACATGCAACACAGATTTAAACACCGTTGGACACTTAAAATCGGTCTTTCATATAGTACTTGACATCATAATAACACCTTAGTTAGTTAGTCAGTCCTTAGAAGCAATTTCCTTAGTTCCATTTTGAATCTGGCAGATGGCAATACTTTTATGTTAGGGGGGTGGAGGTAGGGGGTTGAAAGTCATATGGTCGAAGACCATATGCGACCATCGAGATACCCCACCGAGGGTATCTCGGTGGGGACCTTTGGCCATATGACTTGGGTTAATTTTTTGTAAAAATTATATTTAGAAAATTGAAAATTTCAGTTTTGAATTGGGTTTTGCTCGGTTGGTAGCACTGTTTTTATTTTTTTGTAAATCTGAGAAAATCTTGGAAAATGCTATATATTATGATTTATGTGTATTTTTTTTTTAATAAAACCTTTCTTGAGGAATTTGAATTACTTTACTAAAAAAAATAGCAAACTCGAATAATTGATTGATGTATTTTTTGCAACCATTACATTATTATTGCATTTAATGGGAGCAGATAGTTTGATATACGGAGTGGCCCAAAAGTAGGTATACAGTTATTTATATATTTATACAGCAATACTTTTATTACAGGTTTAATTACATATTTAATCCCAAAGGTGCTCAAAATGTTCACCTTCAAATGTGTATACCTACTGTATCCTGTATACACCTGTATACTGTATACCTGTATACCTATTTTTGGGCCACCCTGTAATTTTGTTGTACATAGTATAATCATCTGCTAACTGTATCACTCCTCTATGATAATTATTATCTTTATACTAATTTGATAAGCGAATAGAAATAATTAAATGTTTTTTGCTGTCGGTAAATTTTTAGACTTCGGATCAATAAAGTAATGATTTTTATTGTTACTGGATCATTTGAGAGGATGATTATAGCATGTCCACCCTCCAATTTAAAGTTTATGCATAGTAAAACTTAAAATATTTTTTATTGTTTTCTTTCTTCTTAACACAACTAAATCTGAAAAGGTTCATTTTTTGCAATCATTAAAAAAATAGTTTCAATAACCTTACAAGTAAGATTGAAAGTGTGGGTGGGCGGGTACAAGTATAATCATCCCCTAAATTGTGCTAGTCATTAATGATAATTAAAGAAAAATACAAATTATCCTTTTTCACAACGACATTTATTTCTCTAAATGTACATTTCAACCTCTACGTGGTCATCTTCATTTGTGTTCATTTGTCAGTACAAATGTCTACTGAAGATCCACGTAGTGTTTGAAATGTACATTTAGAGAAATAAATATCGTTGTGAAAAAGGATAATTTGTATTTTTCTTTAAGTATTAATATTTCATAAGCTCCAACCGATTATTTTCTTAACGATAATGTCATTATACCAATTTGATAAGCGAATAGATATAATTAAATTATATTTTGTTGTCTGCTATAGTTTTATTATCTCATTCGCTACAAATTGTAATCATCCAGAAAATTCACCTATCAATAAAGTAATAACTTTTGTTGTTACAACATCATTTGAGAGGATGATTATAGATGATATATGATATTTATTATTGCAGTATTAGACAAAAACAAAAAAACGGGACACTTTTGTGATACTATACTTGTCCCCACCCGAAATTCGTCTGCTAAGCGCTTCATAGACCACCATTATCCTATTTTCTTACAAATTCTAGCTCTCTGAACGTCATTTAAATGAGGCATTTTACTTTTTTTTTGAGTTAGTCAGCTAGAATTAAGGCAAAATTGCTTTAAGAGTTGCAGTTTTTATTTTGTCTAGTACTGTACTCTCAATTCACGATGTTTTTGCGCCAGGGGAGTCTATGAATATCTAGTAATTTTCTTGGTAGTGTTTCGGAAATAACGGAATTCCCCAATGGAACTGGTCAATTTTGTATAGGTTAAGTTGTTTTCAATTTGAGGTTATATTTTTCAAATAATATTGTTGCCAGATGTAAAGCATTATTTCTGCGTTCGAAGATACAGTAAAAAAAAAAAAAAATAATGATATCTTTAGCTAGTAGTGAAAAAAATTATAAATCTGACAATGAGGTAGGCAGAAGCAAATATCTAATAGACCTGCTGACGCTGGTCGCTGACCTGCGCAGGAAAGGAAAACCAGTCAATAGCACAGTTTACACGTAGCAGTACAACTACATGACGATCATACATTACATTGGAAAGAACACATTAGTAATGAGGAGGTTCTGCAGAGAATGGGCAAGGAACGGGAGGTATTGGCCGCTGTGAAGATTGGGAAATTGGAGTATCTCGGGCACGTAATGAGGCATAGTGATAGGTACAGAATACTCCAACTGATTCTGGAAGGAAAGGTGATGGGAAGAAGAGGCCCGGGAAGACGCCGAATTTCATGGCTTAAAAATCTACGCCAGTGGTTTGGCATGACATCGCTGCAACTTTTTCGCAGTGCAGTGGACAAAGTGAAGATCGTGATGATGATCGCTAATATCCGGAACGGATGAAGCACGCCAAGAAGAAGAAGAATAGACACCGACACATAATTAACTTCCGTTGCATCACTGAATCAGTTTTTCCAACATGACAAAAAGAAAACCCAGCCAACTCGGTTGCAAAAAGGTCGTGAATGTATAATATAAATAATTATACCAAAGTATTAACTTTTCGATGTATTGGCAATTTGAGATATTAACCTTTCGATGTATGCACTATTGGAAGTATTAATTTTTCGATTGACTTTTCTCATTTTTCCAGCTTGATTATTTGAAATAAAGTTTTCGATATATTCATTATTTGGTGTTTTAACATTGCGATATATTGGCCGTATGTAGCATCATCCTTTGAAATAGAAATCGTTCGATGTATTGATAATTTGAGGTTACCTTTCGATGTGTTATGTAAATATATATTTGAAATTATTACTATCACCTTCCAGTTGTATAGTAAACTCATGCATGGGTTTATTTATAATAACATCTGGTAAAAATAAGTCCTGGCATAATTTAGGAAATTGGCAACAACTCCGCGTTTTCGCAGTATAATGTAATGAAAGCGTGGGCGAGGCCATCATTCAAAAGGGTGAAAGTTGCACGTGCAAATACAAAACATGATTAGATTGAATAATCTAATAATAGTAGAAAAATCTGCCACAAAAATTACAGAAAATTGGTATGCACCCACGTTAATTATTGAAACACTCGGAATCGCTCTAGAACGATTGAGCAAAAAAACACCAAGGCAAAAGAACATTAATGATAAAAGAGGACAGATAATAATGAAAGGCAAGCGCACAATGGAAAGGTGGATGCAATATTTGGGGTAGCTAACAGAAAATCAGGAACAAGAGGAAGATTAAAAATTAAAGATAATAACGAAGGTAGATGCAATATTTGGGGTAGCTAACAGAAAACCAGGAATAAGAAGAAGAGGAAGATAAACAAGGAAAGATAATAACGAAAGACAAACACACAATGGATAGGTGGAAGCCATACTTTGAGTAGACAACAGAAAACCAAAAACAAGAAGAGGAAGAGCAAGATTGAAACACTCGGAATCGCTCTAGAACGATTGAGAAAAAAAACACCAAGGCAAAAGAACATTAATGATAAAAGAGGACAGATAATAATGAAAGACAAACGTACAACGGAAAGGTGGATGCAATATTTGGGGCAACTAACAGAAAATCAGGAAGAAGAGGAATATAAAAAAGGAAAGATAATAACGACGGTGGATGCAATACTTGGGGTAGCTAACAGAAAACCAGGAAGAAGAGGTAGATAAAAATGAAAGATAATAAAGAAAGACAAACTCACAATGGATAGGTGGAAGCCATACTTTGAGTAGATAATAGAAAACCAAAAACAAGAAGAAGAAGAGGAAGAGCAAGATGAAGAGGAAGAAGAGGAAGAGCAGGATGAAGAGGTCGAGAGGAACAGAAAGATGAAGAGGAAGAAGGGCAAGAGTAAGATGAAGACGAAGAGAACGAGCAAGATGAAGAGGCAGAAGATGAAGATCGGAAACTGAATGAGATATATCGATTTTCAAAATATTGTGATACCTAATCGTATCATTTTTTTATGAGTTTAGGCGACGACTATTCATCAATAATCCAATCGCACGCGAATTCCAGAATGTTCTTGAATTTCATTTTGGAACGTAGATGCAACCTTTGGATGCGTCATCGCTCGGGAGCTTATATTTCGAGCACTCTTGTCTACGGTTTCATTTGTAATCGCGGCAGCACTAAAACGGAACGCAGGATTAAAAAAAACCAGACGCAAATACGTTTTGTCATCGTTTACACACAATGTCTCTTTTGCATCGAGTTAACAGTGTTATCTCGGCCTTAGCTCGACATCCTAGAGTCCGATAAGATAAGAGCGGCGGTCAGTGTGATTAAAAGATGCTAAAAGAGGCACAGTGCGATGATTGAGAACTGGATTCAGATAGCAGTACGGGAATAACTCCGTTGAAGAGTAATTTAATTAAACTACTAAAATCATTATCAGTTGGACAGAGATTGTTGGAAAAGATACATTTTACGGATGTACCGGTTTACGAAATGAAATATCTATCTTATCTTCATGATGGTTTCCACATTTACTACGTTCTTGTTGAACAGAGAAATAAAACAACTTGCTCTGCATTTACCACAAATTGTGGTAAACACATAGCAAGTTTTGATCTAAAACGCGATATGCACTCTCAGGCGAAACAATTTATATTCACTCAGATTAGGATCCATACAATTATTAAACATAGCAAGTTGTTTTATTTTTCTTCTTAGAAATATGATTTGTACCATGAATAATTACAATATTAAATGTACTGAAAAGTAATGTAGCTACAGCTCATATGAATGAATATTGGTGTGCAAGTTAATTCTGATATCAGCTGATAACGTTGTCCTAGTATTGCATTACGTGATTAAAAGAATACTTTTTAAAGTAGAGGTAAAACTACCAACTGTGGTAAATGAATTAGCAATTAGCCATACCAGTTGAACATGGCGTCGATAAATTAACAGATAAGTAATAATTGCTATTATTATGTAAATGGCAACGTCAGCATTGTACTAGAAACACTTTGGAGCTGCTTCAAAATGGTATTCAGTTGGGCATTAAAAATCGATGATGTTTAAAATCGGAATCCAGAATATTTGCCAATGTATTCCATTTTTGCACGTGTACTCCTGTATTGGTTCGCAGCAAATTAGTTGGCAATAATTCCAATTGCGAAACAGTGCACACATGCAAAATTTCGCGCTAATTTAGCATGGTCTAAATGAGTTGCGACATTTTGATATTACATATTAAATTGAATAATAACGCGTCGATATAAGACACTCCACAAACAAAACAAAAGAGTTACCAGAAGTCATATAATTGTGCTGACATAGAAAACTACGTTTACATAAGACACTCCACAAATGAAACAAAAGAGTTACCAGAAGTTATATAATTGCGCTGACATAGAAAACAACATCGACAAAAGACACTCCACAAATAAAACAAAAAAAGAGTTACCAGAAGTTATACGATTGTGCTGACATAGAAAACTACATCGACAAAAGACACTCCACAAATAAAACAAAAGAGTTACTAGAAGTCATATAATTGCGCCGACATAGGAAACTACATAAAAAAGGAGTGCGAACTATACGTGAAAGTCATCAAATGACGTTGGGATTGAAATCTGTAAACATAGTCTTCAGAACTACTTCAGAAAGTCACTGTAATTGTAATGTGTTCATACAAATTCGTCAGGCACATTATTACTGACCCAAACGGAAGTCATAAAATCACGCCATTGGCTGCAAAACTGTGATAAAACAAGTTAAATAATAAAACCACACAATATCGTATGAACGATATCACTGCCAGAAAATCACATCATAACCTGAAATCGCGTCAGCTTCTTCAAAACTATATCAAAAATTGATAAAATTGCATTAGCGACATTTAAATGTAAATGTATTCAAAAGTCATAAAATCACATCAGCGAATTCTATTAGTCTATTAGAAGCTATTAGTCATAAAATCGCGTCTGCTACTAGATAACTGTAAGCTAATGATCTAAAATCGTATCAGGAATAGCAGGACTCTAATCGCGTTTTATAAAATCACACAATTCTAAACTAAAATTATGCGATTTTTGGTGACATAATGGCTAATGAAGTCATTAATGACCCAATTAACTGGTGACTTAATAAAAATTAATATAAATTAATGATTTAATGAATTATCACGTCAGAAACAGCAAAAATTACAGTTATCACTAAATGATGATAGTTGTCTTTAAAAAAGTGACAATTATCGAGATAATAGTTGCTAAAATCATTTTATATTTATACTTTTCGCCTGAAAGTTATCACCAAAAGTTCCAAATGATGATAGTTGTCTTTAAAAAAGTGACAATTACCTAGATAATAGTTGCTAAAATCATTATATTTTAATACTTTTCACCTGAAAGTTATCACTAAAAGTACCAGTTATCTTTATAAATGTTATTGTTGTCAACAAACAAATCATTGACCATTTTACAAAAACACCCTGAAATCATAATATCATATCACTAATCAGTAACAGGACTACATCCCGAAGTCATAATATCACATCAGCATTTTTCGCGCTATAACCAGTAGTCAAAAAATGGTAACAGCGACGTTAAACGGTAAGTTTAAATAGTCATAAATTGGCATGACCGACATTAATAAACTGAAGGTAAAGGAGAAGCTGAAGGAAATAATAACAGGATTGCATCCAGTTGTTACAAAATCGCACTTGGTGTTTTAATCTGAAGTCACAAAGTCACTTCAGCAGCGCTTGGGTCTAACAAGAAGTCATAAAGTCGGATTCACGAAATCAGAACTGTACGAGAAGTAATACTCTACTACTATGGTCTTATGCTGTGATTAGTTAACTGTGATACCTATAATAACTGCGGTAACTATACCGAGTGTTGTCTGATAGACTGCTCGATCTATACATTACATTATTTTCTGTCTTTTGATATTTATGTAATATACTGTATGTGTGTTTATCTACTATTTTTATGTTAAAAAGCTTCGTATGTTACTATATTAAGGTTTCCAGGTTATATTAATGTCAAAACTGTGATATTTTTCTTCACAAACATACTTTACAAACTATGTACCTACTTTGATTTGTGTATGCTGTATAGCTCTAAACACAATAAATAAATATTATTAAAAATATTAATAATATGAAATTATCTACGTCATTGGTGTGGCAAAATTTAGCCAGTGCCATCAGGATGTATTATTATAAGTCATAAAATAACCTCAGCTTAAGAATTCTAAATCAAAAAGACAAAATCGCTTTAGCTGCTGATTTTATTGTCATAAATTGGAAAGACCGACATTAAAGTCTTAAAATACAACAGGATGTGTATTTTGTAAGTCATAGTATGACCTCGATGGCATCAAGGTTTTATCAAATACATAGTTCCAAAAATCATACCAATGAAATCAGGATTGTATCAAAAATTGTCAAAATCACATCAGCGACTTCAGAATTGCAAAGCGAAGTACAGTTGAAGTTAAAAGTCTTAAAATCGCTTCAATATAAAAGGATTGCATCCAGTATCATGTCACCAGCATCTTCAGAGCTGTAACCAGCAGTCAAAAAATGGCAACAGCGTCATTTAAGGGCCATTTTAAGTCATAATCATGTGTATTGCGTATCAAAAAATGTTAGCAGTAACTTGTACATTACTTGATACCATCACATTCGAATGTCAGTGCATTTATGACATAATAACTTGTGATATTGAATGTGATGCTGCCAAGTAACGTATACATTACTGCTAACGTTTTTTGATACGCAATACACCTGAATATCACCTTAATGGCATCAAGGTTTTATCAAATACATAGTTCTAAAAATCATATCAGCAAAATCAGGATTGTTATCAAAAATTGTCAAAATCACATCAGCAACTTCAGAGTTTTAAAGCTAAGTTAAGGAACCCTCTTTCGATTTTTATAAATAAAAATAGTTTTCCATATGCGTCCGGTTTCCGTGGACACCCTGTATGTGTTTATATAGTTTTATTAGTAACATTTTTATAAATTCTATTTGTATTAATACTATTCTTCATGTAAACATAGTAAGTTTGATAAAGAGCCGTTAAGGTGTCGAAACTATAGTCACTACTAAACAAATCTAAGTGATGCTAACAAAGTAACTTGAGTGTGTTTTTTACCTATTTTACAGTGTATCACAAAGTAGAGCTGTCAAGCGTTACTCAGCAATTCTTCATATTTTTGTTGTAACATTTTTTTCTCGGTTTTAGAAAAAAAAAATTTTTTTAAACGAATATTTAATGGTAATCCGATCAAAGCGATTCTATGCAAGTGTGCTCATTAGCCGCGCTACAATGTATTCGTGTGATTATTGTTATACAAAACAGGTTAATAATAAATAAACGTAACTTCCAGTATCTTGTTTTGGTTGAACTGTAACCCAGGAGATTTACACCAGCGTCGGAATCAAAAGTAAACAAACACAACTCGCCAAAACTTATCGCGACTGCATTAATTAATCCATTAAGAAAATATTCACAAACACCATCCGCTAAATTGATACGTTACTTAACATCTAATGCGTACGTCAATTATTTAAACATTTAACAGTTTAATGTGGCCCCTAGAATGTAATCAGTAATCTCTGGTAATATTTTTTATTTAGCAATGTCATTGAGAAGAAGAGAGTAATTTCATTGAGAAGAAGAAAATAACGCCATCGAGAAGAGAAGAATGTCATTGAGAAGAACATAAGAATGATGGAGAAGAGAATAATGTTGGAGAAGAGAAGAATGTTGGAGAATAGAAGAATGCCAGAGAAGAAGAGAAGGATGTCAGAGAAGAAGAGAAGAATGCCATTGAGAAGGAAATAAGAATGTCAATGAGAAGAAAATAAGAGTGCCATTAATCCCTTAAGAATATATTCACAAAAACCATCTGCTAAATTGATATGTTACTTAACATCTAATGCGTATGTCAATTATTTAAACATTTCACAGTTTAAAGTGGCCACTAGACCATCAGTATTGTCGGGCAATGTTTTGTATTCAGCAATGTCATTGAGAAAAAGAGAATAATTTCATTGAGAAGAAGAAAACAATGCCATTGAGACGAGAAGAATGCCATTGAGAAGAAGAGAAGAATGTCGGAGTAGAAGAGAATAATGTCGGAGAAGAAGAGAATAATGTCGGAGAAGAGAATGTCAGAGAAGAATAGAAGAATGTCAGAGAAAAAGAGAAAAATGCCATTGAGAAGGAAAAATAATGTCATTGAGAAGAAGATAAGAATGCCATTAATCCATTAAGAAAATATTCACAAAACCCATCCGCTAAATTGATATGTTGCGTAACATCTATGGCGTACGTCAATTATTTAAACATTTCACAGTTTAAAGTGGCCCCTAGACGACCAGTGATGTCGGGCAATATTTTGTATTCAGCAATGTCATTGAGAAGAAGAGAATAATTTCATTGAGAAGAAGAAAATAATGCCATTGAGAAGAGAATAATGTCGGAGAAGAAGAGAAGAATGTCAGAGAAGAAGACAATAATGTCAGAGAAGAATAGAATAATGTCAGACAAAAAGAGAAAAATGCCATTGAGAAGGAAATAAGAATGTCATTGAGAAGAAGATAAGAATGTCATTAATCCATTAAGAAAATATTCACAAACACCATCCGCTAAACTGATATGTTACTTAACATCTAATGCGTATGTGAATTATTTAAACATTTCACAGTTTAGAGTGAGCCCTAGACGATCAGTAATCTCGCGCCAATATTTTGTATTCAGCAATGTCATTGAAAAGAAGAGAATAATTTCATTGAGAAGAAAATAATGCCACTGAGAAGAGAAGAATGTCATTGAGAAGAAGAAAATAATGCCACTGAGAAGAGAAGAATGTCATTGAGAAGAAGAGAATAATGTCAGAGAAAAAGAGAATACTGTCAGAGAAGAGACGAATACAATTGAGAAGGAAATAAGAATGTCATTGAGAAAGAAGAATGTCACCGAGAAGAGAAGAATGTCATTGAGAATGAAAGAAGAATGTCACTGAGAAGAGAAGAATGTCATTGAGAAGAAAAGAAGAATGCAGTTCAGAAGAGAAGAATGTCACTGAGAAGAGAAGCTTGTCATTGAGAAGAAAATAAGAATGCTGTTGAGAAGAGAAGAATGACACTGAGAAGAGAAGAATGCCATTAAGAAGAAAATAAGAATGCTGTTGAGAGGAGAAGAATGTCATTGACAGTCTAGGATGGATAAAATGATTCAGCAGTACCTGACTGAGGAAACATAATACAACTGGGATGGATTTCTCAATGATTCCCAGTTGTAATATGCAACTTTAGACAATTAATTAACTGTGATCATTTGTGCGATTGTTTATATTACTTCTGTGTATTCTTTGCTGTATATTCTAACTCCGATCTCTATAAAAACATATGAACTATCTATCTAATTATTGTCATATTAATTCATGATATTCATATAATTATTATGCAAAAATATTGAACAATTTTATTGTGAAATATCGATTTGTACCATTAGTATACTTTTTTTTTATGGACTTTCGCATTCTTTTGATATAATCGCTTATCATAAAAATATTTAGAATCGCACACGTGTCGTAAGTTGAAAAGTCGTGGCCTTAACTCCCTAGCGAGTTCCTGTGCAAAAATCCAATTTCATACAACTTCATAGCTATTCGCGAATAAGAATTTTATTTTGCCATTTCTATTAATTTCTACAGTTACTACAACTACCATAAAATGAAAGTAGAAGCAGTTAATACGTGTTTGAAGAATTATTATTCTCAAATAGATATAGGAATTTTCAAATTTTATTATGAAAATTTAGAGAGCGTTTTGTGTGGCAACTTGTGCTGACATTGATCCCGTTGCCAATTTTGCAAGTGGTTAATTATAGCGGCAATAAACATTCAACTGACTGGCGGATTACGACGGATTAATTGCAATTGATAAAACTAATCACCCGTTTTGACCACTGCCAAGGCTGCATGAACAATCAAAATAGTCGCATCATTGCGCATCAGACGGAAAACGAGGACGCGAAAATTGTGCTGGAACACGTATTGGGCGTATTTCCGTAGGAGAATTCAATGGCAAATTTAATTGATTCGCGCATTTTGAATTACTATTAAATTCGAATATAAGCCATTCTGAAATTGCGGTTACTAATAGAAAATATCGAAATATTCTAAAGTACATTTTTATAATTTTCATTTTGTATTAATTCTTATGAAGTATTTTTTAATGTTTACTGATAATGTTCATAAAAAAAAATAAAAAACTATAAAAGAATATTCATAAACATTTTTCAATTTCAAAACATCTGTTAAGGTTACTACTACTTACCTACTTTTAATTTATAGTAGTAGTTTCGATTCCAAAATTGTAGAAATTAAACGAAATATATGAAAAATAACAAAATAATTTGGGATTTGTATAAAGTGTTATTTAAAGACAAAAACTAACGGCAGCAATACTTCACATGAAATTTAAAATTATTTTGGATTGGTTTTTATTTTTGCTAGTATGGTGTAGTGAGTTAAGACCACGACTTATAATCAAAAGCACTATGAGTTAGATAAAAAAATTAGGAAATGTGGAAATATTCGAAAGTTCTAAATTTTTTAAATGCTTAGTTATAGCAAGATCAAAACATTTTTATAAAGAAATTGCAAACATTATTGCAAAGCAACGAACCCAAACCCATCAACTTGTCTGTTGACAGAAATGGCTCCCGTATTGCATGGGATTTAGGTAATTTATGATTTTAGAAACATTTTATGTAAATAAAACAAATGTGTGCCAAGTCTCGTTCTGAAACTCGCAGGAGATAAGAAATTTTGGTGTTCCTGCAAAAACATTAAATTTAAGACCAAGCAGACCAAAAATTAACGTCGCCGAATTGTTCAGTGGCTCTTATGGCATTTCTTATAGCTGTTTAATTTTGTCATTTGTAATTCGGGTAGTCATAAAACTCCGGTATGGCCAAAAATCGCAATTTCCATAATAATAACATTTTATTAACAACAAAGTAATTACTTCTCGAGACAAAAATTGGGCACATAACTTGCCTCTTGAAACGGTAGTAATAAATTACTCACACGAATTTATGATCTGTTGACAGTTTTATGCATTAGTACATGAAAGCGGGTTCGTTTCAATTTGGAGTTTCGTTACTTTTCGCCGCATCAATACATACAAAACCACTTAAACCATTAAAAGTACAAAAATCGATTAATGGCACTTATATTGAGCGACATCTATATGTATACAAACACACACATTATAGAGCATTCAATTTCCAAGTGCTCGTGAAATATTATTGGCACATTCGGAATCCACGCAGGAGATAAGATAAATTGAGCAGAGTCACGGGCTTGTGAATGACATTCGAAATCATCAAAGCAAATAATTTGGATGGCCGATGGTGATCGATAATGCGGATTATAATTATCAGTTTGTTTCGACGCAAATTCCGGTTGGGTGTGAATTAGGATCATAATTTCTGATAACTTAGATATAATGATCAAAATGTTTTGTTAATTCTAAATTGCTGAACTGGGAGTAACTTACAGTGAATTAAGGCTGCTCCACAACCCTCAAATTTCAGTTTCCTCAATTTCTTCAATTAAAAATTAACATAAAGATACCAAATTTTGCACAGCTTTATAAAATATGAATATCTACAATGTGGAAAAGATTTTTTTAAATAATGGATCAAATTAAATAAAAATATATTTATTTCTGAAATCGTCAGTAAAGTGATCAGAGATTGGCACTGAAGTAATCTATTATTGTACGAAAAGTATTAACAATATTTTATTAATGATTATGAAATGTCAAATACGATTATTAAAGATCATTTTTGGCGAAATTGTGGATTGCTTTTGAATCGTTACATAATCAGTATTTCGAGAAAATATATATATATATATATATTCCTGAAATCGTCAGTAAAGTGATCTGAGATCGGCACTAAAGTAATCCATTATTGTACGAAAAGTATTAACAATATTTTATTAATGATTAGGAAATGTCAAATTACTACGATTATTAAAGATCATTTTTAGCGAATTTGTGGATTGTTTCTGAATTGTTACATAATCAATATTTCGAGTGAACTCAATCCTCGGCGTAGATTGAAGATTTGAATTTCTTAAAAAGCTCACCAACACAACATATCTGAATTTGAGTTGGTTTCTTGTACTAATTGCCAATCTTTGAATGATTCATAGTATGTTAAGATATTTTTATTCGGATAATTTTGTTATAAAATTTTCATTCTACACCTGTGCAGCTTCCATAAGATTATGAGGTGTTAAATCCATATTCACGTCACTTTCGCTTTCCATTTATATTGATCATCTAATAAATTTATATTGATTATCTAATGAATGACTTCTAATATTATGTTGCCAGGCAATTTCACTTTCTACGGTCAGGATGACAGCTATTCTGCTACTTCACCCTGTGCACAATATGCATATTGTGCACGGGGTGAAGTTGCAGCTATACTGAAATGTAAAAAGTCTTTACAATGTACTGCATTTAATAACTAATGAATAAATCACAATATGCATTGCTCTGTTGTCGTAGAAAAATATTATTACTAAACCAAATTCGTAAGTCAGGATGACAGCTACTCTGCTCCTTCACCCCGTGCACAATATGCATATTTTGCACGGGGTGAAGTTGCAGCTATACTGAAATTTAAAAAGTCGTGCACAATGTACTGCATTTAATAACTAATGAATAAATCACAATATGCATTGCTCTGTTGTAGAAAAATATTATTATTAAACCAAATTCGTAAGTCATATTGTATGTGGTTTAGTACAAGCATGTAATTATTTGGCTGGATTTTTTGATTATTCCTTACAGGTTCGCTCCATAATCCACAATTTAATTAGTATATCGTGAGTCAAAATCATTGGGCCATTCTCAGCTAGGACGTTACTAACATCGAAACTTGGCCGCTGCTTGCGCAACTTGCTACTTCACCCTGTGTACAATATGCATATTGTGCACGGGGTGAAGTTGCAGCTATACTGAAATGTAAAAAGTCATTCACAATGTACTGCATTTAATAACTAATGAATAAATCACAATACGTGTATTGTTCTGTAGGCGTAGAAAAATATTATTACTAAACCAAAATCGTAAGTCATATTTTATGTGTTTTAATTCAAGCATGTAATTGTTTGGCTGGAATTTTTTGATTATTCCTTACAGTTTTTGCTCCATAATCCATAATTTAATTAGCATATCGTGAGTCAAAATCATTGGGCCATTCTCGGCTAGGACGTTACTAACATCGAAACTTGGCCGCTGCTTGCGCAACTTGCTACTTCACCCTGTGCACAATATGCACATTGTGCACGGGGTGAAGTTGCAGCTATACTGAAATGTAAAAAGTCATTCACAATGTACTGCATTTAATAACTAATGAATAAATCACAATAGGTGCATTGTTCTGTAGGCGTAGAAAAATATTATTATTAAAGCAAAATCGTAAATCATATTTTATGTGTTTTAATTCAAGCATGTAATTCTTTGGCTGGAATTTTTTGATTATTCCTCACAGGTTTCGCTCCATAATCCATAATTTAATTAGCATATCGTGAGTCAAAATCATTAGGCCATTCTCGGCTAGGACGTTATTAACATCGAAACTTGACCGCTGCTTGCGCAACTCGACGGACAGTTTTCGGTCACTTTTCTCGTCTCGATTCGATTGCGGCTTATTACAAAACCTGCGCACATTAACTTAATAACAGTCATTATGCTGCCGACGACTCCTCAATGACGGACAGTATTTATGTACGAATCAAGCCATGGCATTCCTCTCCATTAAGTAATTTTTACGTACACGTTTATGGAAACAAGAGCATTGTTTGGTGGAGTGATTGAATAATAGCTTTGTTTACTCTTCAGCAGAATGCTACTAAATTAAGGATATAATCATCCTGCGATGATAAGTGATGTAGATTAACCAGGTTGCGTTTAATCGATTTATTTAGCGCGCGAGTGATTATGGTTTTTACACGAGCCTTGAATTAATAAATTAGGATACAAACCAAATTTAATCCAAAATTGTCAGTACTAATGTTGATTAAATTTTTCATTTGTTTATTGCATACTTTCTACGTGAGCGATGAATTAATAAATACTTCAATAAATACTATTCCAACTACGACGATATACAAACTAATAAAATAAGTAAAATAAATCATACAAAAATGTATAATTTAAAAATGTATAATGTAAAAATTTAATGTAATGTATAATTGTAATGTTACGCAATGCGGAATTACCCATATGCATAAGACAACTGAAATCTTACGAAAATCCAAAATTTGTATTATTATTACAAAATTATTTGTTTTGCAACAAATTACATCTTAGAGGCCATAATCTGCATAAGGGCTGCTCAAGAAAGGGACATATGGACGACAGAAATAGGATCAGCACATTGATGACGTCACCAAAACCTCACGAAGGTTGAAACATCGAGGAGAAGGTACAAATAACAAACTAAATAGGTCCAATTGTGTTACACATGAAAAGTAGTGTTTAAAAAGTTTCTGCATTAGGAAGTAAACAGAAGGCATTATTATATTGGTTTTCACTAAACAAAACAAAATATATGCTTGCTCCAATATTTTTAGCACCTTTTCTTTAAATATAAATCGAATCAAGAAAACAATCAGGATTATCATAAATTTCATCATAATAATATATATATAGGGTGGTCACGTTTACGACGCCCACCATTAGGATCTATTAACCGGAAATATATACAGAGTTGGTTAAATGGGATAAAAGTTTCTCATTTATGTGTCTTTGAATATACTGAAACGAAACCCGGGATATCTTACACAGTTCCTGAAATATCGCTGAAAAACTGAAAAAGGGCACTTTCCTGTTCCTCTTATAACTTTTTGACTTTTAGAGGAAATTTTACGAAACTTGGCACTCTTACATCTTTCGACGTGAGCTTTCTGATGACTGATGACAATTTCCGAGCCAACTAGATGCCCAAATTTTCATAAACAACTTTTGATTTTCTTATGGCCGCAATATAGGATTTTAATAGCATTCAAAGGAGCGAAAAATTCTGATTTCAACCATGTATAACACATGGGTAGTCTGACATTTTTTTAAAACTTTGAGAAACTTTTATCCCATTTGACCAACTCTGTATGTATTTCCGTTTAATAGATCCTAATGGTGGGCGTCGTAAAAGTGACCACCCTGTATATAATATATTGTGATGACATTTATTAGTTAATTTTATAGTTATTTAGGAATTTTGTTGATAGTTTTATTTAAATTGATAGAGTAGGAATAGGTTTACTTAGATAGTTATCGAGTTAGGTAATTAAATAGATAGTGCTTTATAGTTAATATTGTGAATCATTAGGGCACAATTAATAATGTGATGAGTTAATTAAAATTCGTAATTACAATGAAAACCTCAAATATGACGTACAAGGACGTCCGACGTTTCAATGGAAGCGGAAAATGATCAGGATAATGAATATCGCATTAAATTTTGGATTGGACATTTGGATTTGCGAGAATTTGAAAAAGTAAATTAGAAATTATATATTATTGAATGATCACCAAGCCAACGATTATGAATTGTCGGATGACAGTGTAAATTTTCAAGTTCTGAAGAATTCAAAATGCAATATCGCATTAAATTTAGGATTGGACATTTGGATTTGTGAGGATTTGAAAAAGTAAATTAGAAATTATACATTATTGAATGATCACCATCGCAACTATTATGAATTGTAGCTGACTTATGAATTGGATGACGCTGTAAATTTACAAGTTCTGAAGAACTACAAACGAAAAATAAATAATAGAAAAGAGACTGTCTGGTCGGTGTTTATAAATATGACCGATGACACCAGACGCCCGAGCTTACATTCGTTCCCAGTAAAGCTCACGTCTCAATGCGGAAGAAACGGAAGATAGTTTAGAAACAAACAGTATCGTTACGCCGATAATTGTTTCCGTTGTGGAAAGTAACTAACAAAAGTGCTACAAGTGTGTGCATCCGATCAAATCTCCGCATCTGAGCGATAATTAGGGAAACCAAATTAAAAACAATTAGTTTCAATACACCGATATTTGTTTCCATTATTGAAATAGACTAAACAGTTTAGACCAATATTGGCATTAATACTTTATTATTATTAATTGAGATGTGTTGACGCTTTTACTTGCTTATCGAATTTATAATTAATTGATTAATCATATAATAATACTTAATATTAAGTTTATTTAATTACATTTTACTGCTATGCCCGATCAATAAAATTGGAATTTTTTCGTCGCTCAACAAACAATCTTCAGCGCTTAAGGCACATTCTTTCTACCGCGAATTACAAACTTTATAAGCAAACACGTGATTAACTAAAAATTGCAATTAAATTTTTAATGGCACAAAGATGTAAAACCGTTAACAGTTTTTCGTACCGTTACATGCAATCATGGATTTTGCCATAAGCATTTTATATACTTGTGTATATAAAATGGTTTCGACTTGGTGGGTCTCATCAGTCCAGTGCGTCTGGACTGAATTCCCAAATGCACACTGGTTCTCTGACACTTCAATACTGTGCATATTCGTAATTAGAAGTGTACTCATTGATTCGATGAACTTGAATTCTGCAGTGCAAATTTGCTCTTAGTTTACAAAATAATTTGATACTATGAATGGTGCGGACCGAATTATCGGATAATTTCATTTTGCGCTCGAATTCGCCGCATTTCGATAAAGCACCTGAAAGCGCTATGGACGAAGTGAACGATGCGTGAAACTCGAGTGATAGTGGTGGATTTACGGGAATTGTATATGAGCGTACATACTTTTAAACAAGGTCACGTCAATAAATTACAGGTGCATTAATTATGTACAGTGCTTTTTGCTGTTTTCGCGAATTAATTGGTTCTAATTGTTATTATTCTTTCGTTGAATGACATCGATGCGTCGTATTTGTCCACGAAAAAATGTCGTTTGAAGTTGAACGCACAACAAAATTACCATTTCCTTGAATGATATCGATGCGTTGTATTTGTCCACGAAAAAATGTCGTTTGAAGTTGAAGGCATATTAAAATGATAGCCACAATATTTATCCACGAAACATGTGGTTTGAAGTTGAAGTATCATATCAAAATGATGATCATATCAAAATGAACGGGTATCAAATGATAAGTCACAATATTTGTCCACGAAAAAATATGGATTGACGTTGAAGGCATATTAAAATGATAGCCACAATAATTCTCTACAAAAAAATGTCGTTAAAGTTTAAGGCATATTAAAATGATAGCCACAATATTTATCAACGAAACACGTGATTTTAAGTTGAAGTATCATATCAAAATGATGATGAAAGTTACAGAAAGGTATATGGTGGGCGAATTCAAATTCCTTCCACGTACTACTATTCACATATTTACATTACAAGTATAAAATATATACAATTTAGAAAGAAAGAAAAAAATCATGAACCATAGGACACCGGAAGACCGGTTTCGACCTGCTGCGTCTCGCCAGTCCAGTGATTTAGTAATTGATTTTACCAGTATGTGGCATGTATATGCTTCCTCAACAGTTTTCTATAAAAATGTTATAAAACAGATTGTTCTTAAGCATTTGTCCCCATAAAATATAAAATTTGTTAAGACTTTATGTTTACGTTTATTAGACTTCTACAACTATACAACGGTCATTTGGAGGATGGTCATAGCAGTCTTTGATGATTTTATGGTAATAGATCTACAACAGACCATCTACATCTAGTTGATATCATATCAGGTGATAGATATCAATTATCAGGATGGTTAGGATGGTTTAATTATCAGGACAGTTACTACGTGGAAATCCATATTTAAACACAGAAAATGCAATTTCGCTTTCTGTTTTCATGTTAAAAAATGGATTATTATTAAGTTTATTTATATTCAATAGATTTACATCAAAAACTGATTTCGCAATAAAAAATGAACGACAGTAAATATCAAAGATTATGTATTATTTACAGTTGCGGGATTAAAATAATAATAGATTTAATGTGAAATATGGTTGATGGCCGTGCATGAAATTTTATCAAAGCGAAAAATCCTTGGAAAAGATAAGCGTTAAGTCCGCTTGAATTATAAGCGCGCAGCAATCACTTACACGGACATTCGCATGTTCGAGCTAAATTTAACTTCCACGAATGTCTGGGCTTTGCACTAATCGGATTCTTTTCAAAACCTCTTCAGGTCTTGCAAATTTGCAATATAAGTAGAAATTTAAGAAGTGATATTTACATGTAAAATGCAAAAAACTTATAACATTTTAAATTTAGGGTCAACTTTTTGTGTTGCAACAGCCAATATGCGAAAAAAAAAATCACTTTAATGGCTGCAACAGTTAGTATTTATACATCGTGAGTAAAAAGTAAGGAACTTCCTCCCTAGAACCATTGTTATTAATTTTGGAAGATTTTTTATCAAAAGTTTGATAGCTAATTATTTTCCACAATTTGGTGATTTTTTGTGACTCGACGCTTTTTGACAATGATCATCGATACTTTTTTAAATGGCAACCTAAATTTTTCTGTTTACAAATTTGATAACATTCGTTTTTCACTTTACGAATATCTAAAAATACCAGGAGGTTGCACAACAAATATTTCTAAGAAAATCAAGTTTAATGAAAGATGACAAAAAATGTGAAAAATTAAAGACTGCCTTAGAAAACAAATGATACAAGATAAACAAATGCTATTTACTAATGTCAGTTTGTGTTTATCAAATAAGGTTGTAAACTAAACTGTATTAGTAGAAAGTGTTGCTCAAAACTAATGGTACGTTTAACAACAAAAAAATGGCATAAATGTCTATAGTTAATCGACAATTTGAGCATCTCTGGTGATGAAGTAATATTGTTAAATTTTGTTTGTAATGGTATTAATAAAGTAGTACTTTTTTATTTTTAAATTTTAAAAAACAGCTTTTTTTGTTATCTAACGTTGTTTCAGTTTTAGATATTCGCAAAGCTATCAAAAATGCCATCAAAATTTCGAAGCGTTCTGTTTCTGTTAAACGTATGCATATCTTTGTTTTCATCATTACGTAGCATTTATAAATTTTAAATTTATATTGACACTGTAATGACATTATAAATTTGAATTGTAATTGACTAAAAGTGTAATTGATTGAAGGTGTAATTTTGAAAAAGTATCTTTTAATGCATAAATTTAAAACAGAATTTTAACAATTTATAGTTAATCAGTACGGCAACAAATTTTGAAATTGCGTTAATGAGGGCGGCAAAATTTAAATGTTCCTGAAAATATCCTGGAAATCCTGAAAGGCTTATTGACTGCAAGTACATGCGTGTGATATACTTGCAGTTGATAAGCCTTTCTGACACTTGAAGAAACTTCTCTCATTAATACGTTAGCTGTTCCATTCAGAATTTTCGTTTTTTTTCGTTGTGAAAAGTTTATAGCGAGTGATCATTTAAATTTCTAGTTATCTCTAGTTAGCTCTAGTTATCCATGAAAATTTTCGCAGTCAATAAGAACGGTGACAATCATCGAGATGTTCAATCCCAATTAATTTAAATGGTTATTGTCGAACATAACAAATTCGCGCTTCATTTTGTTGCGATAAGATTTTTGACAATAGTGCGTTTTTGTATCAGATTTTTGACAGCTGTCATCGTTCGCTATCAAATAGAAATAAACTCGCATAACTCCAGGAGTGCATAAATTCAACAGCGTGGTTTGAAAAAAATAGGGCTTCATTTTTGCAGTCTGATTTTTGCAAGTTGTCAACGTAAGTTTTCATAACTGTGTGGGCATAACTTAGACAGAGCTTATCTGTTTTATTTTTTATTTTTTCAACGTTGGTGCATGTACTTGAATGTTTTCAAAAGGGACAAGTACGAAAATGAAATATGCCTCGCAAAAATTTGAAATATAATTTTTTTCTCTTTTGGTTCTGACTTCTTACTTCATAGTATTTAATATTGAACAATTTTAAATATAATTTTTTTTGTTTCTTAATTTCCGAAATATCTTGGTTACGACTTCTTCATTTATAGAACTTTAGATTAAAAAATTTGGCATTAATCATTATCAAATTGGCATTATCAAAACCATGTAGGCATTAAAAAAATTCATGTTGTCATTAAACAATATTAAATTGGCCAATACAATGAACAATGAACAATTTTAAATCTAATTTTTTTGTTTCTTAATTTCCGAAATATCTTGGTTACGACTTCTTCATTTATAGAACTTTACATTGAAAAAATTGGCATTAATCATTATCAATTTGGCATTAATCAAAACCATGTAGGCATTAAACAAATTCATGTTTTCATTAAACAATATATACAAATACAATAATACAAATACATTAATCAAAAACAATTTTGGCTGGGCCAGATTAATCATTATCAATTTGGCATTAATCAAAACCATGTAGGCATTAAACAAATTCATGTTGTCATTAAATAATATTAAATTGGCATTAATCAAATCCATGTAGGCATTAAACAAATTCATGTTTTCATTAAACAATATCAAATTGGCAAATACAGTAATGAAAAACAAGTTTGGCTGGAGCATATAGAAATCAAATGACCCAAACCGAATATCATGTTAGTGACTGGAAGATGTTCTCCGTAACAATATTGGAAGAATAAATGTTGCTAATTGTACATTGCCCACATTCAACGATTGATTCTTCCAGTACTTAACATAGAGGATGTTTATTTCTAAAAATTTCAAGCATTTTTATAATTTGTTAATGATATATTTAGGTCGTTTGGTTCAGATTTCTTCATTTACAGCTTACACTTTACAGTGAAAAATTTTAAATCTTAATTTTTTTATTTCTTAATTTCCGAACTCATTTGGTTCCAATTTCTTTATTTATAGAGTTTTATATTATAAATAATAATAACATGTTTAGTAATGTTAATACTTATATACAAGTTTAAATACGTCATAAATACAAGACAAACATAATGCAGTTTCTTCTTAATTCATTAAACTCCTCTATTAGTCACGAGCCAAGTAATTTAAAAGGCGACTTCTTTATTTGTGGCTTTATTTTTTTTTATGTGTAAAATCTCAATTTGGCAAGTTTGGATCTTTCAAATCTTTATTTATGGCTAGTCACGACCTAAACAACAATAACATTTACCATTTTGTTTTTTTTATCTTTAAGCTTTCGATCGAATTATCGAAATATGCGAAATCAAAGCTTTCTCTGGTATGACCTGAATAATAGTTACAATTTTGATTCTTTTTTTAAAATTAGCTTGCAATCAAATTTTCGAAATATATGAACATCTTAACACTTTACATCTTTTTTTTTTCTCACAATTTTGAACCTAGTCCTGTCTCATTTCTTCACATTAAAAAATAAATAAATTGTTTTCTCCTAATTTTGAATCTTGTACCATTCCAGATCTGACTTTTTCATTCATTATACTCCTACATTAGTCACGACCCAAGTACTTTAAAGGGCGACTTCTTCATTTGTGGCCAAGTCCCGATGTTTTTAGGTTTTTAATATTTAAAATGCTTTGTTTTTGCAGCTTATGCTGAAAATACTCGAAACCAGTGCTAAAATAAAAGTATTATTCACTTCTCATGTACTCTATTTGTCCTGGCATTCGTTGTCACTACCTTGGTAATAAAGTGGGTTTTTAATATTTTCAATTTTGTTACTTACACTCGAAATTTTGAAGCTAAAGAACCAAAATAAACAATAAGATCTGTACCTGAGACGCAGAAGGAGGTATCTCCAATATATGCCGAAATGAGGTAAATGTGTAATACACCCGTAATACACTAGGTGTATTATTTTTTATGTAGTTTGTAGGTATAACATACAATGTAATACTAAAAGTAATAAAAAATAATTTAATTTACTTTATAATAGTTGGGAGGTAATTAAGAACTATTGTTTAAGCTATCTACAATTCAGTAGATTGTATAAGCACAGAATTTTAGTTTTTGGACATATATAGTCCTGCCTCTCAGGTACAGATATATTTTTAAGGTTGAAAATTGTAATTTTTGTAACTTGAACCCTATTTATCATTATTTTTTTCAATTGTCACTACTTTGGTAACCTATTTGATAAAAAAATGGGGTTTTAATATTTTGAAGTCTTCATTTTAGTGATTTATATTCGTAATTTCAAAACTAAGCCACAAAAATGTTTTTTTTTTGTTTTTTTTAGTTGATAATTTAAATATTATTTTTTTAAATTTGTACCTAATTGTACCTTACTATTTCATATGTCACTAAAGTGGTGACATATTTGATAAAAAGGTGGGTTATTGATAATTTACATTTTTCATTTTTGTTGCGAAATTTCGAAACAAAAGTAGCAAATAGTTACACTTTATTTAAAAAAAATATTTAATTTACTTTATAATAGTTGGAAGGTAATTAAGAACTATTGTTTAAGCTCTCTACAATACAGTAGATTGTATAAGCACAGAATTTTAGTTTTTGGACACATATCCTCCTGCCTCTGAAGTACAGATATATTTTTAAGGTTGAAAATTGTAATTTTTGTAACTTGTACCCAATTTATCCTGATATTTTTCATTTGTTACTACTTTGGTAACCTATTTGATAAAAAAAAAGTGGGTTTTTAATATTTTGTAGTCTTCATTTTAGTTATTTATATTAGTAATTTCAAAACTAAGCCACAATTTTTTTTAAATTTTTTTAGTTGATAATTTAGATATTAGTTTTATTAATTTGAACATATTTGTACCTTACTCTTTCATATGTTACAAAAGTGATGATAAAAAGGTGGGTTATTAATAATTTACATTCTTCATTTTTGTTGCGAAATTTCGAAACAGAAGTAGCAAAATGTTACACCTTTACACTCATTTTTATTGTAAATAGTATATTAAGTATGGAGAACGGTAAGAGTTTGTTACCGTTCGAAGACAATTGTTTGGAGGAGGAGCGAAGCGATGACTCCAATTATTTTCAATTTCTATCAATTAATTGTTGTCTGAGATCTGAGATTATTATCTGAAAAAAAATCTTCTGATTCTATCAAAAAATGTATTTTTTGATAGAATCGTTTATAGTTCCGCTTTCGAAGCAAAAATGAGCGATTCCGATATCCATAGTGATAATCTAAAGAATGATTTAGAAGAAGCGTGGCAAGAAGGATGTTCGGCAAAAATCCCAGAAAAATTAAACGGTATGAACAGTAAAACAAGGTTTTTATGGAATGGCGTGAAGCAAAGAAGATTGCTTTCAATGAAAGGGCTTGTTGGCGTATTTTGTGGTGAGAAGGTACAACTGAAGGCCCCAGGCAGTTTATGGTACATTTTTTCTCTATGATGCTATAGACATTTCTAAGTTTGCTACATTAATTGCTTTTCTTTAAAGATTCCCTTCAAAACAAAATTGAATTTGTTCAAAAAAATCTACACAATGATGTTGGTGGACCCTAACAACAACCTGGGAGTTCTACATCTGAAAATCTGTCCATTAACCACCACGCTAGAAATTCAAATGCGAGTGGTATTACAACTGTTAATTACAATAATTGTACATTTAATTTTAATAATAAATCGAAAAATTTGATTTTTTTAGATTTATTTACTTACCGTTCACTAAACGGTAAGTAAATTACTTATCGTTTTGTTAAACCTAGCAACCAGTAAGAACAACTTACTTGGTAAGTGGAAATACACTTGGTAAACTGATATCACCAATCGTGCAAAATTTTTAATTTCTTTAAAGTTGTACCCTATTAGTCGTGACTTGGTCATTTATTGTCACATTATTACGGATATAATTGAAAAGTTGCTGATTTCCGCTGGAATTCGACAAAGTTTTTGCGTCTTACTATATATTTCTTTTTTTTAATTCTGAGCCAATTTTCTGTGAAATTTTTCAAATTGGTTTTCCTCGCGTCGCGTTCGAGGTACTTCCCGCATTCCGGGTAAACGCTTTACGGCCTCTATTCTGAGACCGGCACCGTATCTGGCTTTCCCGCTAAAACAGTCCAAACAGCAACCAACGCACAGACATTGGAATTTGGCCGCGACGAGCCGATCCACGACGTACGTTCCTGCCATTCCGTGGCGAAGAAGCGCACCGCCGGAGCACGTGGTCTTGCGTCGTGCCTCGCTGAAGGGTCCGTTGTGAACGAAAATTGGAAGGACAGGAGGAAACGAAAATGGGCAAGAAAAACAAACGAACCTTTGCTCCCTTTGGGCTCGGCCTCGCGGATTCCCGGCTGCTCGAAGACGGCTATGTAGCCGTTCTTGCTCCTGTCCTCGCCGTTCCTGGAGTGGCTCATGCTCGTAGTGTACCCACTGGGTCCCGGTTCCTCGCGAAGTTACTGGCGACTCAGAACTGGCCGAAAAGTTTGAACTTCATATTTGCATCGTACGCTCGCGCTGCACACTATTCTAGATCCAGCATGGTGTGCCCCGGGGTTCAGCGCTGGGCTCTCTTCGGGTGGTCCTCACGTTCACGCGTACTGGCACTGTCCGGCGTGTGTGTGGACGGTCGACCGAAAACCGATGAGGGCGCACAAGAACTGGACGTGCAGAAAAACGGTTTATCACCACTTTGTCGCACGCAAAAAACGTCTGTCCGCGTCCGCTCGAGTTTACGTATATTTAGCACGGTCGGCTGCGACGAGAGACGTAATCGGCTTGCGCCGACTTCCCTGAGTTCCCTCCAACACGTGCCAGGACGACGAAATAAAACCGCCCAAATCGCGCCCGCGCGACTCACGGAGGCTCGTGCCATTTCTGTCGTCGCCGCTCTGAGCGCTGCGCCAGAGAGAGATGGGCATCGCGCCCGGTGGTACCGGCTTTCCGCCGGTCGCGATCGGCTCTTTTTCGATGATGATTGCACGGTAACTGGTTTGTGTAATGTAAAATTACACGTAATTGCCACGAAAATACAGTAATTACCTGCAGCATAAGTGGCTTCGTGCGTCGCACTGCTCGCATGCAGAGCACGTGGTGTGCGGACGTAGGCAACCAGTCGCGCGCGTTAGAGATACGGTTGCAACCGTCAAATACTCAAAGGTGCTAAAAAAAATTGGCCAAATTTGGTGCGCACTTTTGAACATACAAATTTTAAATGACCCTTTATTATTAATGTAGTTATATTGCAATTTCTATTCAACGTTAGTAACTATCTACAGAGTGGCTAGGAAAACTCCGGCCACTTTTCCTACTATTAACGCCAGCTGTCGCTGTTTTTTACGTTGTTTAGGTATTTCAATAAAATTGGCTACTGTGCTTTCCACTATCAACTATTAAAAATAGTTTTAAATTAGACTTTTAGATTGTCTATTAAATAGTTGTACTACTCTATTGCTGCAGTTCTGTACAGTTTTTAACATTATTTCTAAATTTTGGGTGAAGTTTCGCACCAGTACCAATCAATTTTCACAATTCTGTATTTCATTTAACATCTTTTTAGATTGTCTATTAAATAGTTGTACTACTCTATTGCTGTAGTTCTGTTCAGTTTTTAACATTATTTCTAAATTTTGGGTGAAGTTTCGCACCAGTACCAATCAATGTTCACAATTTTCTCAAATTAAAAAAAAATGTTTGTTTTTTGGAAATATTTAGTTATTCTGATATTATTAGGTACATTTTTCCTACATATCCATCATACATGTACATCTCCATATATCTATCAACTTTGGCAGATGAAAGGTGATATAATCCTGAGAAGAACAAAGTTAAATAAAAATTAGGGTGGTGCTTAAAAAAATGGGAACGCCTCCTAGACTGGCTCGCATCAGTGAACAAAAAGTTCTGGAATTTTTTCAAATGTTTATTTCTAACCCTTCCTGACCCTAGAAAATAAAATACGGAACAACTTTTTCACAATAAAAAACATTTATTTACTAAATGCATATTTGCAATACAGTACTAACTTCCTAAACCTATTTTAATAAGATTTTTTTGCACAATTTTTGCCCAATTTTTTTTCCTCGACAGCATTGAAAAATGTTTCAAAACAAAAGTTGTATGGCTTAGTTTCCTCTAGAAAGCAAAAAAAACAGTAAAATTTGACCAATAGGAGGCGAAATATCGAGGATTTTTTCAATACGGCCGCTCTTCATCTTGAACAACATTTACCCTCGATATCTCGCCTCCTATTAGTCGAATTTTTGTTTTAATTTTTTTTCTAGACAGCTATTGAAAATCGTATTGTATACGACTTTTGTCAGAAACAATTTCAACAAAATAATCTTATTAATATAGGGTTAGGAAGGGTTAAAAGTTATGTGTTCAAGAAACAATACATTAGTTACAAAAAAAAATAATGAATCGTGACAATTTTAGAACATATCTTGTAATTTTGACAATGTGCAATTTAAGAATTTTTAAGTTTTTTATGAATCTGTTATTTTGTCTGCTGAATCATTTTACTTTTACATTTTACTTTTCACACCTAAAATTGAAATTTCGAAATTGTTACATATTTGCACATATCTGTATCAAATGAAACTGAAATTGATTGAAATTCAGTTTCAAACAAAAGTCGTAGGGTATACGACATTTGATAGAAACAATTTTCAATAGCTGTATAGAAAAAAAAAATCGAACAAAAATTGAGTAAAAAAATTCTTATTAAAATAACCATATTTAGGGTTAGAAGTAAAAATTTGAAAACATCGGAAATTGTTTTTATATGAACTGGTGTACTTCAAACTTCGCAAAAAGCTATATTAAGCTATTTAAGCCCTAATGAACACAGGTCCTATTTATCTTAGATAAGAAGTTACAAGAACTTAATAGTATATTATTTAACATATAATATATAATTAACATAAAATATAGAATTATAGCCATTAAGTGCGAGACAAATACGACGTTTTATCTATGACTTTTTAAATAAAACAATTCTTGTTAAAACATTTTGTCAATAAGAAGCCAATTGTCAGCAACCAAATGTACATATGTAAATGAACTTACATGAGCTGAATAAAATATTCCAATGATAGCGTAAAGAGGGAAGTGAAAAATAAAGAGATGCAAAAAGCATTTCACATAGTTTAAATGAAGAGGCCGCACCATGTAGTATTACAAAGTCATAATACAACCCCAGTTGTATAATGAAGTCATAATACAACCCCTGTTGTATAATTAAGTCATTTTACAACCCCTGATGTATTATGCAGTATGCAGTATCTCATCATTTTGATAATTTCGTGTGCAATTTTAGAATTTTTAGTCATAATACAACCCCTGTTGTATAATGTTGTCATAATACAACCCCTGTTGTATAATAAAGTCATAATACAACCCCTGTTGTATAATGCAGTTGTAATACAACCCCTGTTGTATAATAAAGTCAATTTACAACCCCTGTTGTATTATGCAGTATCTCATCATTTTGATAATTTTGTTTGCAATTTTAGAATTTTTAGTCATAATACAACCCCTGTTGTTAATAAAGTCATTTTACAACCCCTGATGTATTATGCAGTATCTCATCATTTTGATAATTTCGTGTGCAGTATTGGAATATTCAGTGATAATACAATCCTTGTTGTATAATGATGTCATAATACAACCCCTGTTGTATAATAAAGTAATTTTATAACTCCTGATGTATTATGGAGTATGCGGTATCTCATCATTTTGATAATTTCGTGTGCAATTTTAGAATTTTTAGTCATAATACAACCCCTATATGAACATCGTAACACTTTGTTTTCTCGCAATTTTGAACCTAGTACTCTTTAGACTCGTCTTATTTCTTTATATTAAAAACATGATTTCTCATAATTTTGAACTTTGCACCTTTCCAGATCTGACTTCTTAATTCATTATATTCCTACATTAGTCACGACCCAAGCACTTTAAAAGGCGACTTCTTTAGTTGTGGCCAAGTCCCGGCCTTTTTGACGTTTTTCTGTTTTTAATATTTATACTTCTTTATTTTTGCTGCTTGTACTCATAGTACTTAAAATAATACTAATAATACTAATTTTTCACTTTTTTTAAATCAAAATATTTAATTTTGCAACTTGTACTTTACTTGTCGTCGCTACCTTGGTAATAAAGTGGGTTTTTAATATTTTGAATTTTGTTACTTACACTCGAAATTTTGTAGCTAAAGTACAAAAATAAACAATAATATATTTTTGTTAACACATTTTATCAATAAGAAACCAATTGTTAGCAACCAAAGGTACATATGTAAATGAGCTTACATGAGCTGATTGTAATACAACAATGATAGCGAAAGAGGGAAGTGCGAAATAAAGAGATGCGAAAAACGTTTCTCGAAGTTTAAATAAAGAGGCCGTTCCGTGTTGTATTACGAAGCCATAATACACCCCTGTTGTATAATGAAGTCATAATACAATCCCTGTTGTATAATAAACTCATTTTACAACCCCTGTTGTATTATGCAGTATGCAGTATCTTATCATTTGGATAATTTCCTGTGCAATTTTACAATTTTTAGTCATAATACAACGCCTATATGAACATCTTAACACTTTGTTTTCTCACAATTTTGAACCTAGTACTCTTTAGTCTCGTCTCATTTCTTTATATTAAAAAAAATATTTCTCCTAATTTTGAACCTTGCACCTTCCAGATCTGACTTCTTAATTCATTATATTCCGGCAAAAGTCACGACCCAAGCACTTTAAAAGGCGACTTCTGTAGTTGTGTGTAGTTGTCCCGGCTTTTTTGACGTTTTTCTGTTTTTAATATTTATAATTCTTTATTTTTGCTGCTTGTATTCAAAGTACTTAAAATAATACTAATAATACTAATTTTTCACTTTTTTTAATCAAAATATTTAATTTTGCAACTTGTACTTTACTTGTCGTCACTACCTTGGTAATAAAGTGGGTTATTAATATTTTGAATTTTGTTACTTACACTCGAGATTTTGTAGATAAAGTACAAAAATAAACAATAATATATTTTTGTTAACACATTTTCTCAATAAGAAACCAATTGTTAGCAACCAAATGTACATATGTAAATGAGCTTACATGAGCTGAATGAAACATAACAATGATAGCGAAAGAGAGAAGTGACAAATAAAGAGATGCGAGAAACGTTTCTCGAAGTTTAAATAAAGAGGCCGTACCATGTTGTATTACGAAGTCATAATACAACCCCTGTTGTATAATGAAGTCATAATACAATCCCTGCTGTATAATAAAGTCATTTTCAACCCCTGATGAAATATGCAGTATGCAGTATCTCATCATTTTGATAATTTGTGTGCAATATTAGAATTTTTAGTGATAATACAACCTCTGTTGTATAATAAAGTAATTTTATAACCCCTGGTGTATATGCAGTATGCAGTATCTCATCACTTTGATAATTTCGTGTGCAGTTTTAGAATTCTTAAGTCTCCTACGAATTTTTGAAGTTATTTTTATGAATTTTAATGTGTTGAAGAAACAATACATAAGTCACTTAAAAAATCAATGAATCGAGACAATATCAGAACATATCTTGTAATTTTGACAATATTGTGTGCAATTTTAGAATTTTTAAGTTTTTTATGACTCTGAATCATTTTGACATCAATTAACTGAAGTTATTTTGATGCTTTTAGGTATAATTTTGAAATTTTTACATATTTGCATATATCTGTATCAAATGAAACAGAAATTTATTGAAATTCAGTTTCTAACAAAAGTCCTAGGGTATACGACATTTGATAGAAACAATTTTTAATAGCTGTTTAGAAAAAAAAAATTAGAACAAAAATTGAGTAAAAAAAATCTTATTAAAATAGGGTTAGGAAGGGTTAGAAATAAAAATTTGAAAAAAATCGAGAATTGTTTTTATATGGTTGGAACTGGATTGGGGGGCGTCAACTTCAAATTTCGCTAAAAAGCTCTATTAAGCTATTTAAGCCCTAAAGAACATAGGTCCGATTTATCTTAGATAAGAAGTTACAAGCCCTTAATAGTACATTATTTAAGGAACATATAATATAGAATTATTGCCATTATGTGCAAGTCAAATCCACGTTTATAACGAATCAATTTACATCTAAATGACCAATTACAAGTAAAGTACGCTGCAAAACGTGATTATTTATAAATAAAAAAGAGCGGAATTAATCTACTACTTTTGAAATAAAACAATTTTTAAATTGAGTTTTAACAATTATACGGAATTAATTAATACTGATTAATCTTAATTCATGTTTATTTAAATAGAAAAGGGGTATTTTAAAACCATGTGCTCAAAATAAACAAAGAAAATATCCAAAAACTCAAAAATAAACAAAAAGGAAAAACATTGAAATGTAATTCAACACCGTTATTAAGAAATTAATAACGTAAGTGGCTTCCGCGCGCTTGAATGACAGCAGCACATCTTCGAGGCATGCTTGCGATCAGAGTATGGATATATTGTTGTGGTATGTTGTCCCAGTCTTCAAGAAGTGCGTCGAACAGTTGCTGATGGTTAAGTGGGGGCTCTGGTCGGTTTCTGAGCATCCGATCAAGATTATCCCATAAGTGCTCAATGGGATTGAGGTCTGGACTAAGAGCTGGCCAATTGAGCACCGGGATATTATGGTCTTGCAAAAACATTGTAACCTGGAGAGCAACATAAGGTCTTGCATTATCGTGTTGGAAGCAAAACTGAGATCAAATTCCCGCAGCAGCAGGTAAAAAATGTTCGCTAAGGATGTCGTCAATACAGCGAACAGCATTGATCGTCCCCTGCACAAGAACATAGTCGGTACGATTGTCGTACGTCTGATCCATCACCAAATCTCTGATCCAGCACCAAATCCGCCAATTTCCTGAACAACGCCGTCTAAATATCGTTCTCCAAGTTATGCCCAGACTCAAACACGTCCGTTATAACGCGTCATACAAAATCTTGATTCATCCGTAAACATAATTGAGGACCACTGCTGGATTTCTGGTTTTAAACCACGTTCACCAAGCCTTCTATGAACTGTTCGGTCCGAAATAACCATGCCCGTTACTATCCTAAAATCATTTTAAACATCTCTTGCTGTTAAAAATCAAAAATCTCTTTAAACATCTCTTTGCGGTTCATCCAAAAATTATTATCTCTTTTTATTTATTGAACAAAGATATCACAAATACTGAAGAGTGGAATAACGATCTCTGAGATATGTGAAGTTGTTCTTGAACCTATAATTTTGTATGGCAGTCAATGAAAAACTTGTGAATAATTTTGGCACCAAATAATAATTGAGCAGATACAGTAACTCGACTAATTCAAGACGGGAGCCGCGATTTCAAGCAGAGCACAACGCGTCAGACGTAAAAAAAACACGGCGGTGCGCGACTCAGCACGAGCCGAGGATTCGGATCCGCCTGTATTTTATTTCAGAAATCACCTCGCTAGCGCCACCTGCGCTGGCTTCGACGGCGTGACACGGAAATTCCGTCACGTTAACACATTTTTGTCAGTAAGAAACCAATTGTTAGCAACCAAATGTACATATGTAAATGAGCTTACATGAGCTGAATGATATATAACAATCCTAGCGAAAGAGGGAAATGACAAATAAAGAGATGCAAAAAACGTTTCTCGAAGTTTAAATAAAGAGGCAGTACCATGTTGTATTACGAAGTCATAATACAACCCCTGTTGTTTAATGAAGTCATAATACACCCCTATAATAAAGTCATTTTACAACCTGATGTATTATGCAGTAAGCATCATTTGATAATTTCGTGCGCAATTTTAATTTTTTTAGTCATAATACAACCCCTGTTGTATAATTATGTCATAATACAACCCCGGTTGTATAATAAAATCATTTTACAACCCCTGGGGTATTATGCAGTATGCAGTATTTCATCATTTTGATCATTTCGTGTACAGTTTTAGAATTCCTAAGTCTCCTATGAATTTCTGAAGTTATTTTTTTGAATTTTAATGTGTTCAAGAAACAATACATCAGTCACTAAAAAAATCAATGAACCGAGACAATTTTAGAACATATCTTGTAAATTTGACAATATTGTGTGCAGTTTCAAAATTTAATGTTTTTAGGCTTTTAGGTGTAATTTTGAATTGTTACATATTTACATATATCTATAACAAATGAAACAGAAATTTATCGAAATTCAGTTACTAACAAAAGTCGTAGGGTATACGATTTTTGTTAGAAACAATTTTCAGTAGCTGTATAGGAAAAAAAAATAGAACAAAAATTGAGTAAACAAATTGTTAATTGTTAGCAACCAAATGTACATATGGAAATGAGCTTACTGAGTTGAATGAAATATATACAACAATGGTAGCGGAAAGTGAAAAATAAAGAGATGCGAAAAGCGTTTCACATAGTTTAAATGAAGAGACCGCACCATGTTGTAATACGAAATCATAATACAACTCCTATTGTATAATAAAGTCATTTTAAAACCCCTGATGTATTATGCAGTATGCAGTACCTCATCATGTTGATAATTTCATGTGCAGTTTTACAATTTTTAGGTCCCTATGAATTTCTGAAGTTATTTATATGAATTTTAATGTGTTCAAGTCATTTTACAACCCCTGATGTATTATGATCACCATTTTGATAATTTCGTGTGCAGTTTTATAATTTTTAAGTCCCTATTAATTTCTGAAGTTATTTTTATGAATTTTGATGTGTTCAAGAAACAATACATAAGTCACTAAAAAAATCAATGAATCAGTGTTTGTTGAACGAGGCACATTCAATAAAAAACGCGAGTACAAAAATGCATTACTTTACGAAAGTGTATCATACAAAGCTGCGACAGCTTTGTATGATTTGCTTTGTTGCATTTTTTCTGCGACAGGTATTATGAAAAAAAAATGAATAGGTCACATTGTACCAATTGTATCATTAATTTGAATGTTTAATGTTTTGAACTTCTATCGTACTATTGTATATTGACTTGTAAGTAAAATTTTATGCAAAATACTATATTCTATTATTTGGTGGGTGAATGAATTGTGTGTAAAACTTATTTTACGCACAGTTGATGCTTTTACGCGCAGGTGATTTTTTTTACGCACATGTGCTAAAAAGTATCACTTTATGCACTGTGTACAGTGCGTAAAAACTTAGTTTATGCACTGTCGTATAAAAAAGTTTCTTAAACTTTAAAAATAGGGTAATTTGCAATTTTGATGGGATTTTAAAATTATTTTGTAATAATATTTGCATTTCTATAAAAACATGAATTTCTATTGGTAGCTGTTTTCAACTGTAATTTTTACTTTAATTGAAATTTTTGAAACATAGCAACAAAAATGACACTTTAACATTGCCTACTCTTATTACGTAATCCAGACGTTTTCAGATGTTTTCAGACGTTTTCGTTTGGTTTGCACGTACAGAGCAACAGAGAACAAGTCATACGAAGTATGACTTGTTCTCTATTCCTCCGTCTCATCCGTTCCTCCTTTGCACGTAACCAAAGTAGGCAATGTTGTAGTAGCATTTTTGTTACTATTCAAAAAAATTTCAAACATATTTTAATAGTCATCTTTTATCTTCTAAATTGTATTGGAAATTTTGATAATTATCATGCATCATCTGGATATATTTAACGATAAACTAGTCCAATGTACGTTCACAAGACGTTTTTAGAATTTTATTTTAAGTCTGGAGTTTTAAGAATTTGGTTTTAAGTGTTTGGTTTTGACATTTTTATTTTGCGATTTTCGTCTTTGGGCGGCCCCTTCTCGTGTTTCAGTCGTAATTTTAAATTGCCTCCCATGCTAATAATTAAATTAGCTCTGATTCGACACGAAACTGACGTGAGCTACTTCTGTAATTTGAGCCATGTGCAGCACAGTAATTTAGTAATAACGAAGAGGAAACCGTTAATGTAGATAATAATGTAGGATCAGTTAAGATGCAGATTCGGAGATTGACTGCGGGCCAGACGCATTTTCGGACGTGTGCAGTCTGTGGAATTTCGGTGCGACAGCAGTTCTCATCGCCGATGCAGACGGAGATTGCTCCAGGGGTTAACGACGGTAATTCGCCATGGCAACGGAAACGGACCGCCAATAAATTATTAACATTGCTGTCGGCACTGTTTGACAGATATCACAATAGTTTGAGTTTGTTTTTGTACTATAAAAATTATTACTTGCTATTTATAAGCTATTACTTGTATGACATTTTTGTATTACATATATTCTGTGTGTAATTTAATTTGACCTGTGTAAGACATAATTGTGTCAGAGACATTTATACATTGAATTAAGGCTGTTGTATTAAGGACTTATTCGTCCCTTTTATTTGATTTTATTATTTGTTTGTATCGCCTGACTAAGTACTTAATACAACAACCTTAAATATAAATAACGGTAATAACCGGTAATGGATATAGATAAAATCTTAAATTTAATATATTTAATGTTTTTATTATAAAATTCCATTCCTTTGACAGCTGTCATGCTCGCTGTCATTAATCATTATTACGAATCTTTCTTTAAATTAATTATATTACTTATTAATCTCCCTCTAATAACCCACGTCTTTAACATATAATAATGTCAAACAGCAACAACAATGTACAGCTGTCATATTCGTTTCGCAGCTGTCACTTTCTTTTGACAGCTGTCATGTTCGTCTTGCAGCTGTCATTGTCGTTTGACAGCTGTCACTTTCTTTTGACATATGTCATGTTCGTCTTACAGCTGTCATTTTCGTTTGACAGCTGTCATTTTCATTTGGCAGTGCCACTTTATAAAATTAATAATCATTTATGACAACATTCATTTTCACTTTAAAGAATAAACGTTGTTATTTAAGAACCAATTAAAAAAAAACGATCAACCATCTGAAAGGCCAATAGCCCAATAAAGATTAATGTAATGCTTTAATTAAGATTGTTTACCGATTGATCTATCTCTCTCTCTCAAGTACTAAACGTAAACGAAATAGCGGAAAAAAATAAACCTTGGCATTTATCTTCGCCATGAATTTCTCAATTTTCACTTCATCCTTTCATTCCATTCTTTCAACTACTTCTCCGAATCGTACATAATCAGATGGGATTGTATGAAGGCTGTGATAGTTATGAAATACACTTCACTTGAATGCCTTGGCTTATAAGATCCTGTAATCCCTTGACAATGCCACGTGCTTTATTTGCATGTTTACAATTTCTTTCAGATAAATTCTCCTTGTAATATCTGTCGTTGTTAGGAAATTGTTAATGAAAATAACAATTGTGGTACCTTTTCTTCACAATATTTATTGGTGACTAAATGTACATTTCGGTTTCAACGTGACCATAACTATATACTAATATTATACTATATATACTATATATACTCTCTGAGTATACTAATTATAGTGATTATGGTATCATTAGTATACTCTCTGAGTGTACTAATGATTATGGTCATGTTGTGACCGAAATGTACATTTAGTCATCAATAAATATAGTGAAGAAAAGGTACCACAATTGTTATTTTCGTTAATTCTACTTCATCGTGTAATGATCACCTATTAATTAAATTCCTGATTATGTTTGGCACGATTTTGAGGCAAAATCACCCACAATGTAAAAAAATAACAATGAAAATTAAAAAGTGATTACAGATTACAGTAACGAGCACATAAAACAATTTACACACGTAATACATCACACATAATAAACTATAGCAATTAAACTTAAAAAATCATTATTTCAGACAAAATCAATAACAGTGCTAAAACATTTTTTGCCTCATAAAATATAAGAGTTAAAATTAAAGAGTGATTAAGGCAAATCACATTCATAATACATCAAACTGATTAAAAATAATGAACTTTATAAGGGTACGTGAGATAATGCGTCGTAAAAATGAAGTCCTTGCCAGTTAAGTAATGGCGAGGTCGGTTTTGCAATAGAAATTCATGAGATTAGCTTATAAAAAAAAAGTAGAGATGTACAAATTGATGGTCAATAGTGCGATAATTCGAGGATGTTACGAGGCATTCACGTGCCAAGGAACGATTAAAAGGTAATGGTATTTTTTTTCATTCAAGCAGCTTTATAATTTCATAACGAGAATTGAGTTAAATGTTAATAACAACCGCATTTAAGTCAATATTTTTATACTTAAGCTTTCATTTATTTGATTTGAGGGTAGAAACATGCACACACATACATATCGATCAGACAGTTGTCACTTTTATTTGACAGCTGTCACTTCTATTTGACATATATCACTTTTATTTGACAGCTTAATTTCATAACCAGAATTCAATTAAATGTTAATAACAACCGCATTTAAGTCAATATTTTTGTACTTAAGCTCTCATTTATTTGATTTGAGGGTACAAACATGCATACACATACATATCGATCAGATAGCTGTCACTTTTATTTGACAGCTGTCACTTAAATTCGACAGCTGTCACTTTTATTTGACAGCTTAATTTCGCAACGAACATTGAAATAAATGTTAATAATAACCGCATTTTAGTCAATATGTTTGTACTTACAATCTCATTTATTTGATTTGAGGGTAGCTACATGCATACACATACATATCGATCAAACACTTGTCACTTTTATTTGACAGCTGTCACTTTTATTTGACAGCTTAATTTCATAACGAGAATTGAATTAAATGTTAATAACAACCGCAATTAAGTCAATATTTTGTACTTACGCACTCATTTATATGATTTGAGGGTAGCTACATGCATACACATACATATCGATCAGACGGCTGTCACTTTTATTTGATAGCTTAATTTCATAACGAGAATTCAGTTAAATGTTAATAACAACCGCATTTAAGTCAATAGTTTTGTACTTAAGCTCTCATTTATTTGATTTGAGGGTAGAAACATTCATACATATCAATCAGACAGCTGTCACTTTTATTTGACAGCTGTTACTTCTACTTAACAGCTGTCACTGTTATTTGACAGCTTAATTTCATAACGAGAATTGAATTAAATGTTAATAACAACCGCATATTAGTCAATATTTTTGTACGTAAGCTCTCATTTATTTGATTTGAGGGTAGAAACATGCATACACATACATATCGATCAGACAGCTGTCACTTTTATTTGACAGCTGTCACTTCTATTTGACAGCTGTCACTTTTATTTGACAGCTTAATTTCGAAACGAGAATTGAGTTAAATGTTAATAACAACCCCATTTAAATCATTAGTGTTGTACTTAAGCTCTCATTTATTTGATTTGAGGGTAGAAACATGCATACACATACATATCGATCAGACAGCTATCACTTTTATTTGACAGCTGTCACTATTTGACAGCTTTATTTGACAAATTAATTTCATAACGAGAATTGAACTAATTGTTAATAACAACCGCATTTAAGTCAATATTTTGTACTTACGCTCTCATTTATTTGATTTCAGGGTAGTTACATGCATACACATACATATCGATCAGACAGCTGTCACTTTTATTTGACAACTGTCACTTCTATTTGACAGCGTCACTTTTATTTGATAGCTTAATTTCATAACGAGAATTGAGTTAAATGTTAATAACAACCGCATATAAGTCAATATTTTTGTACTTACGCTCTCATTTATTTGCTTTGAGGGTAGCTACATGCATACACATACATATCGGTCAGACAGCTGTCACTTTTATTTGACAACTGTCACTTCTATTTTACAGCGTCACTTTTATTTGATAGCTTAATTTCATAACGAGAATTGAGTTAAATGTTAATAACAACCGCATTTAAGTCAATATTTTTGTACTTACGCTCTCATTTATTTGATTTGAGGGTAGAAACATGTATAAAAATACATATCTATCAGACAGCTGTCACTTTTATTTGACAGCTGTCATTTTTCTCTGACAGCTGTCACTTTTCTATGACCGCTATCACTTTTCTTTGATAGATATCACATATGTTTGACAGCTGTCACCTTTGTTTGATAGATATCACATGTGTTTGACAGCTGTCACTTTTGTATAATAGATGTCACATGACAGCACCGCTCTAATCACTTTCATATTTATTTTGGTATTTTTAGATCAGAAAAAAAAACATAAAACATCGCCGTAAAATGTATCTGCCAGCTTGCACAAAATCGTACAATAATGGCCAACTTCACTGCCCATTTTGGCTCAGTTAAGTGCGGATTTCTCTTCTTTACTGACGATTTAAGGTTTTTTTACGTTTACACATTTTTTTTTACTCAAATTTTAATATCGAGCATATTTATGATTTTCTTCCAATAGCGAAAGCAATGCATACTAGTGATGGGCTAATTCGAATAATAATAATTGAATACTTCGATTATTGGTATCATTCGAAAGTTCGAAATAATTATTTTTCGTGAACATCAACCGGCAAAACTATTCGGATTATCATTCGTAAAAATCATTCGGATTATAATTCGATGAAATCATTCGTAATAGGCCATTAAGTTATTAAGATAAAAATGTAATGTTGTGATAATTTCCGCACCCATAGATGTAATCTATATATACTAGTCTATATTTAGTTTCAACGTTGTTGAAGTTGTTAAGTTGTTGTTAAACAATGTTATAAGTTTGGCAAACAGAATGATCTGGCAGACGGGGTCACAGACGAATGTGGCATTAATTGCCAGATTAATTCAATTACTCATGTTAACCAGCTCGCTGTGTGCATAACCTGAGGCTGGATTCAAGGTTGGCGTTTTTGTTTCAATTTCAAATTATTTCTAAGAATACGAAATTTAAAATTAAGTTTTTATTAGTATTGTAACGTTTGCATTGAGCATAATAAAACTGGCTTCAATAAAATTGAATTTTTTTTTTTGCAAAAATCATTGGATAGATCTATTTTATTTTAGAGATAGAGATATACAGATAGAGAGAGAGAGATAGACAGATAGGAGAGAGATAGACAGATAGAGGGAGAAGATCTTTGTTCGGCTATCGAACTTTTATGGGGGACTTTCCGCCTTTGTTTCAGAAGAATACAGCAAAAAGTTACAGAAAAATATTTTTTTGTGTATAACACCATTCCACAATCATTTATTTGCGAATAATGACGCATCCACTTTTTATACACACATCGTCATTACCACTACACACATTGTGTCTTGATCCTTTTAATGTCAAAATGTCAGCCGTTGTGATTTTGACACATCCTTTAACTGTCAAAATTACATAATAATAATATTTATTCCGTATTTGCACAATAAGTTACACAAGTCAGATTACATATGGTTATTGTTAACAATATTGTTAACATCATTGTTAACATGTTAACATATTAACATAATAACATGAGTACCAGTACATAGATAAAAAATGTCATAATAAGCAATAAAAGTTGAAATAATTGGGGAAAGTGTTGGAGAAAGACTTTCAAATATCAGTCATAACAAAATCCTCAAAAGTGAAGAAGGCTTTTGTGGTAATAAAAATAATGAAAACTTTGAAATCTTTAACAAAACCGCTAGGTGTCAAAATGACAGCCGTTTACTGATTTTGACAGATTCTTTAGCTGTCAGAATTGCAGATCTGTCAAAATGGTAGCTTTTTCTTGATTTTGACAGATCATTTAACTGTCAAAATTACAGCATTTATCTTGATTTTGACAGATCGTTTAACTATCAACTGCGTTTTCATCTTCGACAAATCTTTTAACTGACCAGATGAGGGTATAAACACTTTAGCACATTACGTAACAAAATATTCAAACAAAAGACAATCAGTAATGCTCGGAAATTGAGTTTTATGTTTGTAGATATGAATTTTTATAAATAAATGACTTGTCCAAGGATTTAAAAAGATGACCCGTTTCAATTTTAATTAAATCATTTCTGTCCCATAGGTTATTTATGTGGTTTGGCTTTTAGCCCAGCTAATTTTGCGGGTTATTAATTCTGAGTACCTACGTATTAAAGGATTCGAATAGTGAATGTATAAGACATAAAAAGTTAGAACACCATACTTGGCGACGAACAGAACAAAGAAAGCGATTAAAATTTGATACGATGGAGCACTTTCGACTTTCCTACGTGATGAGATGAGTCCAGACAGTTCCAGCATATCCAATGGGAACTTTCACTATGGACCTTGGAATTCCATTTCGTTGGACAACACCAGAAACGTTCCAGAACGAATGGAAGGCCCTGGCCAATAACCTGCTGGCGCCTTCAAGAACGGATTAAATTTCACTGAATGGATATCTGGCATTCACTAATTCTAATTTAGATAGTTGATATTTTATTTTACAGATTGGATATGCATTCACTAATATGCAAGGATTTGTTTTTTTTGAAAAATTAAGTAATTTGATGCGGAAATACTGTGTTTTTTATTTTATAAATTGTATTCCTACCAATTCTGCATTTAAGATGCATATTACAAGTGATGAACTATGTTAATTTCATTTGCTTCATAAGTAATGAACGAAATAAATAAGCAGCACTAATAATACGTGCTTGAACAAAATAATTGACAAATAAATGACAAAGAAATGGCAAAAATACAAACGAAACAAAATCAACTTGTTCAAATAAATGACAAAAATAATTGAAACAAAAGCAATAGGTAAAAATAAATGGCAATTCCAAATGTTGCACTAACAATGTTTTTTTTTTGTTAGGGCGTGCGCATCACCCTCTATGGGTACTAGCGCTAACTATGTTTTAAAATTAGTGACAATTACAAATGGCATTAAACAAGTTATACAAAAACAATGAGTTAAAATAAATGACAAATACGAATGGCATAAAACAAATTATCCGCCATAATGAGTTATAATAAATGACAAATGAAATAACGTAAAACAAATTATACAAAGAATGTGTTAAAATAAAAGACTTAGGGCGGCGCAAAATAGACTAGTTTTTCAAAAACTGATCGCGAACTTCCATTAATGGAAAGCACAAAAAGAAGAAGAAAATAAATGACAAGAAATGAAACCAAGCGAATGGCAAATACAGACGGCAAAAAACAATGTGTTAAAATAAATGACAAATTGAAGAAATAAGAAACACATATAAACAATGGAACAAAATAAATGACAAATACAAATAACAAAACAAATTATACAAAAATAATGTGTCAAAATAAATGACTTACTCAGGACGACGCAAAATAGAGTAGCCTTGCAAAAAGTGATCGCGAACTTCCAGTAATGGAAAGCACAAAAAGAAGAACAAAATAAATGACAGAAATTAAACAAAGCCAATGGGAAATACAGACGGCACAAAACAATTGTGAACAATTGTATCACAAAAAGTGTTAAAATAAATGACAATTGAAGAAATACGAAATACATGCAAAACAAAAACAAAAAGAAGAACAAAATAAATGCCAGAAATTAAACAAAGCCAATGGGAAATACAGACGGCTCAAAACAATTATGAACAATTGTATCACAAAAAGTGTTAAAATAAATGACAAATTGAAGAAATACGAAATACAAGCAAAACAATGGATCAATTGGAAACAAAATAAAATATACCAGTAAGTATATAAAAATTGCAAAATTATAAAAAAAATGTATTAGAAACATGATAAAAACACAAACAATGCACTAAAATAAATGATGCGAAAGAAGTTATAAATGAATGCTTAAAATAACAATGTAATAGACCAAACGATGTAAAAGACAATTTAAATGACAAATCAGATTAGTGCGAAACAAATGAAACAAAATAAAATATAGAAGCAAATATATAAAAATTGCAAAATAATAATTAAAAAAAGTATTAGAAACATGATAAAAACACAAACAATGCACTAAAATAAATGATGCAAAAAAAGTTATAAATGAATGATTAAAATAAGAATGTAATAGACCAAACAATGTAAGAAAAAATGTAGCAAAACTAATGATGCAAAAAATACAATATAAAATAACAAATCGTGCAAAAAATAGCGTAGTCCATTATATAATTAAATTAAATAAATACTATTAAAAACCAAAATATTTTCTTTAAAGTAGCCTACCGATAAACCAATATTCAGTATCAGTATGCGTATATTCAGTATAAACACTTTTAGCAGAGTATTACATTGTAAAATTCATGTTACATAGGAGTTAAAAATTAGGATCATGTAATTGCCCGGCGCCTCCACCACAATTTATTATTATTATACAGCATTGCCAACGAAATGTGTCGGATTTTAAATGTTAATGCTGACCATTCCAATGTTTCTAGGAATTTTGCGGTTGTCAGTAATCAGATGCATTAACTAAAAAACTTTTTTACTGACTTTTTACAATTTTCTCATAACATTTTTATAACATAAGTAATTTTATGGGGAAATACTGTGTTTTTTATTTTATAAATTGTATTCCTAATAAATTCTGCATTAAAGATGCATATTACATGTGATGAACTATTTAAATTTCATTTGACAATCTCGAACAATTCTCGAACAAAATAATTGACAAATAAATGATAAATAGAAATGGCAGAAATACAAACGAAACAAAATCAACGTGTTCAAATAAATGACAAAAATAATTGAAACAAAAACAATAGCCAAAAACATAAATAAATATGACATAAAATCATCATAAATTCAAAAACTGTAGCCAAAATTAAATTTAAAAAACATCACTTTTTTGACCATCATAATTTACTTTTTAAAACAATTACTTTACGTTGGGATACCCTGTGTAGTATTGTAATGGTTTTCAAATATGTGTACAAATAAAAAATTTCAACAAAAATGTAAAAAATTATCATTTACTTATTAAATAAACAACTTTACATTCTGACACGCTGTATATTATTGTGATAGTTTCAAAATAATTGTCTAAAACCCTGCCTTGTTGCCTTTTTTAAAGAAATCATCATACACTTTTAAAATCAGTCACTTTTCGTTGTTATATAGTACTTACATAATGTTATAGTTTCCAAATTTTTGTTGAAAATTTGAAGTCAAAATAAAATAAAAAATCAGTTACTTTTCGTTGTTATACAGTATTATTATAGTTTTCAAATTATTCAAAATTGTAGTCAAAATAAAATCTAAAACCCTGCCTTGATGCCTTTTTTGTAGAAATCATCATACACTTTTAAAATCAGTCACTTTTCGTTGTTATATAGTACTTACATAATGTTATAGTTTCCAAATTTTTGTTGAAAATTTGTAGTCAAAATAAAATAAAAAATCAGTTACTTTTCGTTGTTATACAGTATTATTATAGTTTCCAAATTATTGTTGACAATTTGTAGTCAAAATAAAATAAAAAATCAGCTAATTTCGTTGTTATGCAGTATTAGGTGGTTTACTTTGAGATTCTCACTCTATTTTTTAAAGTGACCAAAAATTAGAAACTATACCTAAACTGTATAACAACGAAAAGTGAAAAGTGTAAATTTTTTATATTATTTTGACAACTAATTTTCAACAAAAATTGGAAAATATAACAATACTGTATCACTAAATAACACACATTAACCCTTTATCACTATCAAACATTTATTAATTAAATGCACATTTCGGACGCGGTGTGACCATCTTCAGTAACGTATACATGGGTACAAGTACCCATAGTACAAGTATCCATGGTACAAGTACCCATGCATACGTTACTGAAAATGGTCAAATGCACATTTCGGAAGCGATGCGACTATCTTCAGTAACGTATACATGGGTACAAGTACCCATGGTACAAGTATCCGTCCGAAATTTGCATTTAATTAGTAAATGTTTTATTGTGAAAAATGGTTAATGTGTGTTATTTAGTGTACAGTATTGTTATAGTTTCCAATTTTTGTTGAAAATTAGTTGTCAAAATAAAATAAAAAAATAGTCACTTTTCGTTGTTATACAGTATAGTTATAGTTTCTAATTTTTGGTCACTTCAAAAAATAGCATGAGATAGGCATCACCATATGTATACATACTGTTAAAATTAGTCATTTTTCGTTTTTATGCAATACATATTATTATAGTTTATAAGTTTTTGTTGAAAATTTGTAGTCAATATAAAATTCAAAGTAGCCATTTGCTTTGGGTGTGTGGTAGTATTGTTGTATTATGTGGTATTGTAAGTAGAAAGTCTATGACAAGTCTATAAGGAGTTTCTGAAAACATTATGAAAGTGCAATAAAAATGAAAAAAAAAATACCGCGTATAATGTATGAACTTTGCAAAAATATCAGAAAGACTCCATATGGGGTCAATAGCCAATAAAGATTATTTATATATAAATATATCAGAAGTTGCAACTAAAAAACCTACAGATAAATATACAAAACATTTTAAAAATGTTTCTAAGATATCTAAAAACATGCCAGTAAATCTGAAAAACTTGACGAGTACACTGAAGAAGCCAAAAAGCGAGAACATTGCGAAAAATTGAATGATATCCAAATATACAATTTACATTAAATGTTATAAAGAGTTCAGAATTTCAGAAATTACCAACTTGTATTGAAATTTTATAAATATTTCTAGAATGTGCCTTCAAAAGTCAAGTCCAGAATTTCTATCAAAATATGAAACGTATAAAATGGTAAATTACAAAACTTAAAGCAGACATTCTAAACCCAAATAATTGAAAAATCAGAACTTTTAAGTGATGTTATGATGTAGTGAAAAATTGTTCAAATCAAAATATACAAATAAGTATTAAACTACTAAACTACTAAACTTTCAGCATTTCCAACGAAATATGATGATTTTTCAATAAAGTTACACGACATTTTATAAAGGCTTCAGAAATTACCAGAGAGTTTGGTGGAGACAGAAAATTTCCAAAATATGCAATCAAAATATCAAGAAGATGAAAATAAAAAAGTATCGAACGTATTAGAAGCTAAATTTAAAAATACCATATACAGACGTTGTAAAACCAAAGATAAGGTGAATCCGTCCGAAATGTGCATTTAATTAGTAAATGTTTTATTGTGAAAAAGGGTTAATGTGTAATTTAGTTATACAGTATTGTCATAGTTTCCAATTTTTGGTCACTTTAAAAAATAGCATGAGATAGGCATCACCATATGTATACATACTGTTAGAATTCGTAATTTTTCGTTTATATACAGTACATATTATTATAGTTTTTAAATTTTTGTTGAAAATTTGTAGTCAAAATAAAATTGTTATCGTTTCCAAATTTAAAAATTATTTTACTATTAATAATATCGATATAGACTATTTTGAATGAAAATTTAACAAATTTGGGGAGTTCGTTTTGGAAAACATGGCAGGTTTCATCAGTTGAAGTTAAATTTTTCACTGCAAAGTGCTAAAATCTGTGCAACTAAGTTGAAATATTTTGAGAGTATTATTAAACTCTCAAAATATTTCAACTATTATCAACTATAACTATCAATTATAATATATCAAATATTATTAAATTTAACAATAAAAAATAATTTATGTATTATCATGCACTTTCAATGTGGACATCGAAAACAAATGCTAAAATCTTGAGAGCTGAAAATATTTCAAATTTGAAGTTTCATATGACAATTTCACGGATTTCGAAAATTGCAATAGGTACAGATGTGATGGATTTCAATTGTTTCACTTAAGTAAATTGTAGATTTTGACAGTCGCAGATGAAAATTTTACAGTTTTGTATGGTTACAATAGAAAATAATGATAGATTTGTCATATGGAGAATTTGAAATAATTTAACAACTGGAGCTAAAGAAGGTATAGATTTGCTCGATTTTGATTGAAAATCTGTAAAATTTTCAAATTCAAATGTAGAAACCTAACAGAACTTTTCAAATATATTAAATTTGCAACATAAAATTCAAAATAGCCATTTACTTTGCGTGTGTGGTAGTATTGTTATCGCTTCCAAATTTAAAAATTAGTTTACTATCAATAATATCGATATAGACGATTTTGAATGAAAATTTAACAAATTTGGGGAGTTTGGTTTGGCAAAACATGGCAGGTTTGGTCAGTTGAAGTTATATTTTTCACTGCAAAAGTGCTAAAAACTGTGCAACTAAGTTGAAATACTTTGAGAGTTTAATAATATTTAACAATAAAAAATAATTTATGTATTATCATGCACTTTCAACGTGGACATCGAAAACAAAAGCTACAAATCCTGACAGCTGAAAATATTTCAAATTTGAAAAGTTTCATATGACAATTTCACGGATTTCGAAAATTGCAAAAGGTACAGATGTGATGGATTTCAATTGTTTCACTTATGAACGCAGATGAAAATTTTACAGATTTGTATGGTTGCAATAGAAAAAAATATGATAGATTTGTTATATGGAGAATTTGAAATAATTTAACAACTACAACTAAAGAAGGTATAGATTTGCTCGATTTTGATTGAAAATCTATAAAATTTTCAAATTCAAATGTAGAAACCTAACATATTTTTAAACAGAACTTTTCAAATATATTAAATTTGCAACATAAAATGCAAAATAGCCATTTACTTTGGGTGAGTGGTAGTATTGTTATCGTTTCCAAATTTAAAAATTATTTTACTATTAATAATATAGGTATAGACGATTTTGAATGAAAATTTAACAAATTTGGGGAGTTCGGTTTGGAAAACATGGCAGATTTCGTCTGTTGAAGTTAAATTTTTCACTGCAAAAGTGCTAAAAACTGTGCAACTAAGTTGAAATACTTTGAGAGTTTAATAATATTTAACAATAAAAAATAATTTATGTATTATCATGCACTTTCAATGTGGACATCGAAAACAAAAGCTACAAATCATGACAGCTGAAAATATTTCCAATTTGAAGTTTCATATGACAATTTCACGGATTTCGAAAATTGCAAAAGGTACAGATGTGATGGATTTCAATTGTTTCACTTAAGTAAATTATAGATTTTGACAGTCGCAGATGAAAATTTTGAAAAATAATGTATGATTTATCATGCACTTTCAATGTGGACATCGAAAACAAAAGCTAAAATCTTGACAGCTGAAAATATTTCAAATTTGAAATTTGATGGAAACAGATGTGATGGATTTCAATTGTTTCACTTAAGTAAATTGTAGATTTTGACAGTCGCAGATGAAAATTTTACAGATTGGTATGGTTGCAATAGAAAATAATATGATAGATTTGTCATATGGAGAATTTGAAATAATTTAACAACTAAAGCTAAAGAAGGTATAGATTTGCTCAATTTTGATTGAAAATCGATTGAATTTTTTCAAATTCTAATGTAGAAACCTAACATATTCTCTAACAGAACTTTTCAAATATATTAAATTTCCAACATAAAATCCAAATAGCCATTTACTTTGGGTATGTGGTAGTATTGTTATAGTTACCAAATTTAAAAATTATAGTCAAAATAAAATGCAAAATGTAATTATTTAATGGCATCATCATTTCGTTTTTGAATCACTTTACGTCGCAACTGCATAGTAGGTATGTATTGTTATAGTTTCCATATTTCACGAATTTCAAATTTCTGGACGAATTTTGTAATTACAAAGATTCGAACCTGCGACACATGGAGACTAAATATGTCTCTACTGCCTCCCCCCTCTCTCATTTTTTAAAATATTTTTTTCTATAAACCTTTTTTTCTGTTCATTTATTTATATTAAAATCTCAAAATTAGGTAATATATTTGGTCGTCGCTATTTCAACGCCTACACACAAAAATGTTCGAAATGTATTAACAAGCCTTTTTTTCTGAATAAAAACATGAGAAACCATACTGTGATATAAATCTGTGTGAACTTTTTTACGGGCCATATAAAAGTATAAAGTTAATGATGGTTTCTTCGAAACAAAACGTTGTACTGAAAAATTATAAACGCTGTCTTATAGAGCTAAAAAAGTTGCCACGAGAAAGTGTGCTTTGTTTTTTATATCTTTTCAAATAATTTAAAAAAAAATAAAAACGATATCGCAAGATTTCGGATTTTGTTGAATATCTGCGTAAGTGGGCGAAATTTTCCGGTTTTCTCAACAGAATGTTATTTACCACTAAATTACACAACTTTTTTGTAATTTAACCGCCTTTGTAACTTTTACGGTTTTCGAGATCCTTATGCTGTTGATCGTTATCTTAGTCACCCTGTATATTGTAGCAATATATTCGAAACTGTACAAAAGCATAAAACGGTGTTTCATTGTGCGTTTTATGTACGTTATACATTTCAGTGTTGAAAATATGACAAATCGAGAAATCTGCTGTATTTTATGTTTGTTTTGATATTGCCATAGCCCCATTTCGACCGAGCCAAAAGTAGCGTGTGTCACGAATAAATATTTTGCGTCTTTTAATCTGTGAAAAGCACAACGAATGGATACAAAATTATCAGATTTCGTAAACACGATAAGTTATAAAAGTCACCATATAATTAAAATATCACCACATCCTCGTCTAGACAAAACTCGATTTTAGAAACAAATAAGTCACCGACTTAAGATTATTCTTAAAATTACGTTAATTTGAATAACTAATTATTTAATTATTATTAATTATTTTAACATCGATCGTAAAAAAATAGGAAATTTGAAAATGAAAACGTTTTCCTCTCCAGGAAGTAAACTGTGACATGATTATTAGACAGGTCCAACTCATTTCTAACGATAATAATAGAGATGGAACGAACGTGTTACGTTAACGCGTTTATTCTTAAAATTACGTTAATTTGAATAATTAATTATTTTTCCATCGATCGTAAAATATAGGAAATTTGAAAATAAAAGCTGTTTCCTCTACAGGAAGTAAACTGTGAAATAATTATTAGACAGGTCCAACTCGTTTGTAACGATAATAATAGAAATAGAACGTGTTATAAACTAAAAATGCGATACTGACCTTACCGGAATCACTCAAAGATAAATGCGGTGAAAACAAATCATGTACGACCTTCCACGAAGATGTTAAGTGTTTACAAATTAACGTAGAAAATAAAATATATAAAAGCACCATAAATTGATGGCATAACTATGATGTTCTTGTACAACAACAATATGAATATGATATATTAACTTCACGTATCTAACGCTGTGAATAATTAAGTCGTTCTGGTTTCATGGTTATTCCTACAAAACCACATCGTAAATTTAAAAAAATAATTATCATTACTTTTAATTGGGAGATTTAATTTTTTAAATACTTTTGCATGTGTAGATATCGTCTAGACTCTAGAGCAGGGGGTCCCAAACTTTTTTTCAAAAGGACCACATAGGAATTATATATCTGTACATAATATTAATATAGTTATCTTCACCTACAATCCCAAAACTAATACTCCCAGAAATAATAACATTTATACCAATTGCAGAAAATTTATGCAAATTGCAGAAAATGTATGGTAATTCCAGAATATTTATTAATAGGAAAAAGGCGAAAAATTACAATATGAAAAAGTAAATGATAAGTAGAAAGTCTATGACAATCTACAAGGAGTTTCTGAAAAGTTGCCCAAATTTCTGAAAATCTAAATCATCATTTTCTATTAGACCTAAATAACGTCATGAAAGTGCAATACAAATGCAAAAAAAAATCGCACAAAATGTATAAAATCTGCAAAATATATCAGAACTTGCAAGTAAAAAACCTACAGATAAAAATAAAAAACGTTTCAGAACTGTTTCTAAGTAATCTAAAAACATGAGAGTAAATCTGAAAAACTTTACGGAAGTACCTATAGTGAAGAAACCAAAAAGCGAGAATATTGCTATATACAATGCACACGAAATTTCAATTTCAGATTTCAGAAAGTAATTGTTCTTGATAATTTAAATGTTCAAGTTGCATTGAAATTATACGAAATTTTCTAGAATGTGCCATTAAAAGTTAAGTCCAGAATTTTATTCGAAATATGAAGAGATGGTAAATTTAAAAACTTGAAGCAGGCATTATTAGAAAAATAAATTCCTAAAATTATAGTTAAAGTTAATCCTTGTGCGGTTTGATTAAAATTATTTTCTCTAAAACCAAAGAAAGTGAGAAACCAGAATATATCGGTGAAGTGAAGTGAAGCAAAAAAAAATATATATTGATATGAAAATAAATATCAAAATATAGAAATCAATATGCTAAATTTCCGCATTACCAATAAATGATGAGCTTCAAGGACCATATTACACAACATTTTATAAAGGCTACAGAAATTTCCAAAAAGTTTTGTGGAGGCAGAATATTTCCAAAATATGCAATCAAAATTACAAGTTAAGATATTCAGAATTTTAATCAAAGTATCGAAATTATTAGAAGCTAGATATGAAAATACCAAATGCAGACGTTCTGAAACAAAAAAAGTGAAAATCTGAAAATTAAAACTATTCAAGGCGGAAAGACAGGTTGATAGCCAATAAAATATCGTTACTACTTCTAAAACTATTCTCTGTATTATATTACTATTTAGATTTAGATTTAGACGATTTTGAATGCAAATTTAACAAATTTGGGAAGTTCGGTTTGGAAAACATGGCAGGTTTCGTCAGTTGGAGTTTTGGACTGGAATTTTTTAGAGACTTTCGCTGCGAAAGTGCTAAAAACAGCTTAGTTGCTGTTGAAAATATTGAGAGTTTAATAATGTGGACATCGACCACAAAAGCTAAAATCTAGACAGCTGAACATATTTCAAATTTGAAAAGTTTCATATGACAATTTCACGGATTTCGAAAATTGCGATACGTTCACATGTGATGGATTTCAATTGTTTCACATAGGTAAATTGTAGATTTTGACAGTCTCTGATGAAAATTTTACAGATTTGTATGTTTGCAATATAAAATAATATGAGAGATTTGTCATATGGAAAATTTTACATAATTTCACAACTAGAGCTAAAAAAATGTGTAGATTTGGACGCTTTTAAATGAAAATCTGTAAAATTTTCTAATTCTAATGTCGAAATCCAACATATTTTCCAACAGAACTTTTCAAATATCTTAAATTATTAATTGAGTTGTTAATATTTATCAAATTTTCAAATTCATCTGCCAAAGTCTGTTAATAGTTCCCACCTGTTAAGATTAGACGATTTTGATTAAAAATCTGTAAAATTTTCAAATTCAAATGTCGAAATCCAACATATTTCCCAACAGAACTTTTCAAATAAATTAAATTTTTAAGTGAGATTATTAATATTTATAAAAAATTCAAAAGCATCTGTTAAAATCTGGTAATTACTCTCATCTATTAGGATTGCACGATTTTGATTGAAAATCTGCAAAATTTTAAAATCCAACATTTTTTTTTAACAGAAATAAACCCGAAGAGTATTTGGTATTTATTTAAATGTGTTAAATTTTCAATTGAAATTGTTAAAATTTATCAAATTTTCAAATTCGTCAATCAAAATCTCGTAATAGCGCCAACCTATTTAGATTTCGACAATTTTGATTGAAAATCTTCAAAATTTTCAAATTCAACTGTCGAAATTCAAATCATTTTCCAACAAAACTCTTCACATGTATTAAATTTTCAAATGAAATTATTAAAATTCATCAAATGTTAAAATCTGTCAAAATCTGTTAGTAGCTCCCACCTGTTAAGATTACACGATTTTAATTAAATTTAGAAAAAAATTCAAATTCAACATACTCATTCAAATATGTTAAATTTTCAATTGCAATTGTTAAAATTTCTCAAATTTTCAAATTCGTCAGTCAAAATCTCATAATATCGTCCATTTGTTAATATTAGACGATTATGATTAGAAATCTGCAAATTTTTCAAGTTGTACGGTCGAAATCCAAGTCACGTTCCAACAAAACTCTTCAGATGTGTTAAATTTTCATTTGAAATTGTTAAAATTTATCAAATTTTCAAATTCGTCAGTCAAAATCTCGTAACAGCGCCCACCTCTTAAGATTAGACGATTTTGATTGAGAATCTGCAAGATTTTCAAATTCAACTGTCGAAATCCAATCATTTTCCAACAAAACTCTTCACATGTGTTAAATTTTCAAATTGAAATTATTAAATTTCAACAAATTTTCAAATCTGTCAAAATCTGTTAATAGCTCTCACCTGTTAAGATTACACGATTTTAATTAAATTCTGCAAAATTTTCAAATTCAACATATTTTCCAACAAAACTCTTCAAATATGTTAAATTTTCATTTGAAATTGTTAAAATTTATCGAATTTTCAAATTCGTCAGTCAAAATCTCTTAACAGCATCCACCTGTTAAGATTAGGCGATTAAGATTAAAAATCTGCAAAATTTTCAAATTGAACGATCTTAATCCAAGTCATGTTCCAACAAAACTCTTCAAATGTGTTAAATTTTCAATTGAAATTGTTAAAATTTATAAAATTTTCAAATTCGTCAGTCAAAATCTTATAATATCGTCCATCTGTTAATATTAGACGATTATGATTAAAAATCTCCAAAATTTTCAAATTGAACGGTCGAAATCCAAGTCAAGTTCCAACAAAACTCTTCAAATGTGTTAAATCTGTTAAGATTTCGACTATTTTGATTTTCAAAATAGTCAAATTATATCATTATAGTCAAAATAGCAAAATTTTCAAATCTGAATTTTACTGAAATTTTATAGAGATTGAAAATTTCCAATATGCAATCAAAAAATGAAGACCCTTAAAAATAACCCGAATTTTAATAAAAATATCAAAAGTATCAGCGATTCAGAAACAATATATCAATTATTAAAATTGCCGAAAACTGTAATTGTTTCAATTTTTCATTTTCAAAAAGTTCACAAACATATCCCCAATTTTTTTTTTTTTTTTACCAAACTTATAAAACTAAGACTCTAAACAGTATTTAGGAATATTCTATGAAGCACTATTTTTTTCAGAAAAATTTGATCACAATTTTCTGAAAATTTGGTAGGATTACTTCAAAATATTCCGCAAATTCCTAGAACATTAGAGAAAATCTGCACAACATGACTAAAAATTTAATCGAACCAAAGAATCGAAACCACGCAACAGGTTTTGGTGTAGCAAATTAAATGAAACATTTTTTAGAGACAAATTCTTACAAATATATTTTGTGTAATGAAAAATTTTGAGTTCTTAAATTCAAAATCTCTGCACATGTACATATAGTATTAATTATATTTTTTTATTGTTTTCTTCCTTCTTTATCGGAGTACTTACTGGTAGTTCATATGTTTAGATATAAAGATGTTTTTTGTTTTTATTGTTTTTATTGTGTCTTCTTCACCTTCGCCGACTAGTTTCGGCTACCTTTCAGCCATCTTTAGAGGGGTTATTTTTTTTTTAGTTCAATATACAGTATGTCCCTCGGATTGAGTTTACAAGAGGGAAATTTGTTTAATTTTTGGTTTTAAGTAAAAATGTTTTAGGAATTATAATTCCTGCTTGGTCTGAAACTACCAGTTCAGTTAATAAAACTTTGATTTATTTATACAGGGTGTAGGCAAAATCAATTTTTTTAAATCATATTGTGACACTTATTTATTTACTATTTGCCAAAGGAATTTAAAATTACATTTAACAGTATTAAAGAAAAAGAAAATCATTCAAACAATTCCCCAAATGCAGAAAATGATACTGAAATTTTAAAGTCGCCTACGAGAGGCATTTGCATCAATAACTATTGAAGAAATCTAAAACAGTCTTCAGGAGTTCCATACCAGGCTTGAACTGTATGAAGAAAATGGTGGAGGTATGTTTAAATAATGTTATTTTTCGTAATTATTTGACATGAAATGTCAAATTAGATTTAAATGAAATTTTTTTAATTTACCCAAAACCCTGTACAAATAATTCAATGTTTTAATAACTGAAATGGTAGTTTCAGACCAAGCAGAAAATTAAATTCCCATAACTTTTTACATAAAAGTATTTTTATTTTTTAAATCCCCCTTGTAAACTCAATCCGGGGACATACTGTATATGATATTGGATAATATTTTTATAAATGATGTTAGAGACTAGTCAGGTGAAGAAGACATAATAAAATAATAAAAACAATAACATTAATGAAACATCATGAAACATTTGTTTATTGATAAAAATATTGTTTATATCACACGAGTTTATTTTAGGCAAAAAATAAATATTAATGTCAAATTGACACATTCCACTTTCGGCAATAGTTTCGTCTATTTCGTTTGAAGCCGTCATTTTTGTTTGACAACAGTCAATTTTGTTTAACAGCTGTCATTTTTATGTAACAGCTGTCAATTTTGTTTGACAGCTGTCATATTTGTTTGACAGCTGTCAGTTTTGTTTGACAGCGGTAATTTTTGTTTGACAGCTGCCTCCTTTGTTCCACAAATGTCACTATTTATTGACAACATTAACAGCTTGACAGAAATTTCGAAATTTCATTCTGCTATGAACTTTTTGTACGATCTTCGAGAAAGTTATCCTTTTGCAGGTAACTTTCTTGACAATTATAATTGCCACAATGTCATATTGATGTTGTAACGCAAAATTTCTTACAATTTCGAATAACCTTTGTTCCACAATTGTCACTATTTATTGACAGTATTGACAGTTTGACAGAAATTTCAAAATTTCATTCTGATATGAACTTTTTCTTCGATCTACGAGAAAGTTGTCGTTTTGAAGGTAACTTTCTTTTGAAAAGCATGTAGAAAATGAGTGATTGCCGAAATTGTGCGGCATTTATAATTGAGGCACTAAATGTTATATTGATGTTCTAATGCCAAATTTCTTACAATTTCGAACACATTGCAGCAGTTCAGAAAATTTGCTCTCTCGTTCTGATATCTTTGCTGGGATTTGGTCAGCAGTAGTTCCATAGGCACAACATTCGCTGCTTCGCCCATGTTTTCATTGGAACCTATATGAATCGATAACATTTAATATATCTTCCTTTATCATGTTTATTTACAGAGTGGTATGTACAGCCAGGGACTCTAAGAATAACGCGTCCGTCCGTCCGAGCAGTTTTCTATCCTTGTCTACCGTGCCCCTACAGTACGGGACCAGACAAGGATAGCAGACTGCTCGGATGGGCGGACGCGTCATTCTTAGAGTCCATGGCTGTATATACCATTCTGTAAATACACATGATACAGGAAGATATATTAAATGATATCGATTCATATTGGTTCCAATGAAAACATGAGTCACAATGAGTCTGTGGCTCTATCTATATACCGTGCGATCAACAATTATTTAGATAAGGCACGGCTATGACTGTGTCAGTGTTATGGAACCTGCAAAGAAAAAAGGAAGAACAAGTTGGATATGCATCCGTACAAAATACAGGCCTATCATGAAGTGCTATCACAAGATTTTAACAAACGTCTTACAGCCTAGCAGACATACTTGGCTCAATCTTATATCTTAAGTGCTTCTTTTATCTAAATAATTGTTGATTGCACGGTATAATTACAACTGACTGACAGATAAGTGTTATTCATGACATTTTTTTATTAACACTCGAGGCTTTTACTTTGTGTTACTTAGGTACGGTGTGTATAAATAAATAATGCAATTTTTGCTTTGTAGGTATCACGGTTTATTTTACTACGGCGACAGTCATAGTATTAAAATAAACTGTGATACTTACAAAGTAAAAATTGCATTATTCATTCATGACATTTTGTTTGAAGACATAGTAAATGGGAGATTGTATTTATAAACTTTAATGTACTCTGCGATCGTAGAAAAAAAGGCGTGTATAACTTGTGCATGAACACACAATGCAACTCATGTGTAAATTGCAGCTCGCTTCGCTCAGGCAATGCACGTTCGTGTTGCAATGGCCCATTTTCTGCACTTAATATACAATACACTATTACAATATCAATTGTTTACCAGATCCATTAACGTGAAAGGACATCTTTAGGACATATTTAGTCATAATAGCAGCATAGGATAGGTTTTATGAAATTAACTCATTAACATAAAACGAACATTCTTAATCTGTAATTAGTCATAGACGCAGGAATGTACAGCAATTAAATAAGTAACGCATAAAACGAAATCGGTAATAGAATTGCCTATCTGGTGACGGTAATTAGTCATAGTAGCGGAAATGGGCAGGCTTTAAGTAAGCAAACAAAGGTTAACAATCGCCGCCATAAATCAGACAGAAAAATCACCTATTCTACAAGTGGGACGGGTGCATGAAATTTGAATGCATTACACTCCAAGTTGAGTCACATATGGAAATTTCTAAAGTGCAGTTACGTCCTGATTAACGATTAAACTTATTTTCACTGCGTAACGAGTAAACTATCGTTTGAATACGTTAGATATGGTTGCTTGAACAGAATTTTTGAATGGAAGAAAAATTTAAAATATTTCCAGGAAACTCATATCCGCCAATATTTTCGTGGGTATTGCCTCGTTATAAGAATTAATAATGATTCACCTAAGTCACGTACCGATTCTATTTTGGGCCTCGTTCTGTGGCCAAGGTATTGGTGATAAAAGCGAACATTGAGGCGGCTTATTAATACCCATTACGTGCATGTGCATGCATACTTAACCAATGCAACCTTTCGGCCATCAAAACGGATGCCAAGTCCGTGTTTACTATCAATACCAAAATCACTGTCAATGCACGTCGACACCTTTGGCGATGGCCGTGACACTATACCGTGTGCCGTCCTCGTTCTCGGTCTTATTAAACTCCTGCAGACGTGCTTGCGTCGGGAATGAGCAATGGAAAATTCGCGGAATCGCTGTAGTTTCGCTTTTGCTTTTAGAAATCGGGAACGGGGACATTTCCCTCCGCTTTTCCTGATAATTTTTAAGTACAATATTTAGACATTGCGCAATACGACAAACGCGAGCCAAATTGATTCGCGCGCTTAGCACTCTCGATGTTGCGAAATGCTGTATTTTTATTTAACCCGAAAGCAGGAGGACGTTCAGTGCAAGTAGGATGCATCAAGACGTTTATTTTAAATTCTTGTTGCGTAATTGATTTTATTATTATCATTTTGAAAAAAGCATATAATTTTTTTTTATTCTCGATAATTATATTATAAAAAAATAGGCGAACAGAAACAAAATATGTAAAATGAATAGGTAAAAGTTTAAAAGGTTAAATAAAAGTTTCACTATTCTTGCCATCACTTGAGGAAAATTAAAACTTTTCTCTTAGGAAAGTAATCTAAGGGCATATTGTAAAAATTTTCGAAAAAAATCTCCACTCGATTAAAATGACTTTTCTAATTTTCTTTGAACCGTGTTTCAATGCATATGAAATACAACGGAAATTTGAATCTTTTTCCTTTTTGAGAAAAAAATCTGAAGTCCTATATTAAAGTCCTATATTATCAAAATTACATGTGTAATTATTTCTTAATGTAAAATGGTTACAACACAATTTGTTGAAAATTTTATTTAAACCACTTGTGTTATAATCTATTTGTCATAAACCTCTTCATATTTAAAATCTCTGTAAAACGTGGAAAACAAACTTTCTTAACTAAAGTGAAACTATAGTGAATCCTTTTGTTTTTAATTTTAATTATTATTATGTAATGAATCATTATTAGAATTATAACTACAAGAGACATATATTTTATAAATCATATTTTATTTGTTCAAGTTGTTTTATCAAGTTATAAAGTCATAAATATAACATTAAATTTAATTGTAGTCTACTTAACATGGCAATTTTGATTATGTGCAGTGGCGAAATTGTTTCGCAATCTTGCAACCTACGTTATTTCCCAACATTAATATATGCCTATAATACATATTTATGTGGTGATAATACCTTTATAATTGAAAATTCTCGTTTTCCTCATATGACTGTGTAATTTAGGAGTCTTCATGATTACTCAATATCTGCGCATTAAGAAGCATAAACCAATGCATTTTAATGTGAATTGCGTGTCGTTTCAAGCATTGCATAATTCTTATTTTTTCAGTATTTTTATTTATTTTTAAATATCACTTAGATTAATAATAATGAATCATTATTAGAATTGCAACTACAAGAGCAGAGCACGAATAGATTTTATAAATCATATATTCATATTTCGTTACAGTACTTCATTCATTTTGATTCCATAGAAATTTTCACTATGATAACAATAACAATTAAATTTTACGATATATTCGTAAATTTTTATTGTTATTACGATAATATTATGATTAACAATTGAATTTCACCACAATAACGATCTATACAAATGTGATTCTGATATTCATGTTCATTTCATTTGGATGTCTTTAGAAATATCATCTTGCATTTTTAGACATATGATTTGGACGTTGAAAGGCATCTGTTTATTATGATACTAACAATTGAATTGTATCATATCAACAACAGCTTCTAATATCTTTCTGTCTTTCAAAGGCATGTCATTATGACATTTATAAACATATGATTTTTACTTTTACAGACAGACACTTGTTCATTATGACACTAAGAATTGATTTTCAACATAACAACGACCGACAATAACGGGATTCTGTTGTCCATGTTCATTCCATTCTGATGTTTTTGCATATATCATTCTGGCGTTTCTAGGCATATGATTCTGATGATTAAAGGCTGTTTATTATGATACTAACAATTGAATTGTACTATATCAATAACAGCTTCTAATAACATTCTGACTTTCAAAGGCATGCCATTCTGATATTTTTGATCATGTCATTCGGACGTTTAAAGGTCGCCACTTGTTTATTATCACACTAGCAGTTGATTCTCACCACAACAACGACCAACACAAATGCGATTCTGACGTTTATGGTCATGTCATTCTAATGTTATTGGATATCTCAGTCTGGCATTTATAGGCTTGTTATTCTGACGTTTAAAGACCGCCTCTTGTGTATTATCGTACTAACAATTGAATTGTAACATACCAACAACAGCTTCTGATGTCATTCTGACATTTTGAAAGGCGTGCTATTCTGATATTTTCAAGAATGTCATTCTGACTTTGAAAGACTGTAACCTGTCTATTATGATACTAACAATTGAGTTTTACCATAGCAACAACAACTTTTAATATCATTCTGACTTTTAAACGTATACCATTCTCACTTTCTTAAGCAAGTCATTTTGACTTTTAGAGACCGTCATTTGCTTTTTAAAATGCTAAAATTGTAATTGTAAAATACTAAAATAGTAAAAGTTTTTTAACAATTGAAAACGATCGACACTAATGCGATTCTGATGTTTATAGAGTGCCATTATAATGTTTTTGGGTGTCATTCTGGCTTCTGTAGGAATGTGATTATGACGTTTAAAGGAAACCACTTGTTTATTATGATACTAACAATTGAATTGAACCATATCCACAACAGCTTCTAATATTATTCTGATTTTTAAAGGCATGTCATTCAGATATATTTAAGCATGTCATTTTGTCTTCTAAAGGCCGCCACTTGTCGATTATGTCACTATATAACGACCGACACTAAATGTGATTCTGAGTTCATTTTCATGTCATTCTGATGTTTTTTGATATCTTATTCTGGCGTATTTTGGTATATGATTCTGACGTTCAAAGACCACCACTTGTTTATTATGATACTACTAAATGTATCATATTGATATTGTATCATATCAACAACAGCTTCTAATATCATTCTAACTTTCAAAGGTATGTCATTCTGACATTTTCAAGAATGTGATTCTGACGTTGACAGACCGACACTTGTTTATTAGGATACTAAGAATTAATTTTTACTATAACAAAGACCGACACTAGTGCGATTCTGACGTTATTCATGTCATTCAGATGTTTTTGGATATCTATTCTGGCATTTTTTGGTATGTGATTCTGACGTTAAAGACTACCAATTGTTTATTATGATGCCAAGAATTGAATTGGACTATATCAACGACACCTTCAAATATAATTCTGAAATACAAAGGCATGTCATTCAGATTTTTTTTTATGTCACTAACAATTGATTTTCACCATAACAACGACCGACACTAATGCGATTCGGACGTTCATGTACATGTCATTCTGATGTTTTTGGATATCTTATTCTGGCGTATTTAGGTATATAATTCAGATGTTTAAAGGCCACCACTTGTTTATTATGAAACTAAAAATTGTATTGGACCGTATCAACAACAGCTTCTAATATTATTCAAGAGTTTCAAAGGAATGTCATTCTGATATTTTTAAGCATGTCATTCTGACTTATAAAGGCCACCACTTGCTTATTATGACACTAGCAATTGAATTGTACCATATCAACAAAAACTTTTAATATTATTCTGACTTTTAAAGGCATGCCAGTTGATTATTATGACACTAACAATTGAATTTAACCACAACAACTACCGACACTAATGCGATTATGATGTTCATGTTCATCCATTCTGATGTTTTTTCATACATCATTCTAGCGTTTTGCGGTATGTGATTTTATGACGTTTTATGACGTTTTTAAGCATGTCATTCTGAATTTTAAAGGCTTGTTTTTTATGCTACTAACAATTGAATTTTAATACGAAACGAGAGATTCTATTGCGACTCTGATGTTTATAGAGTGCCATTGTAAGGTTTTTGGATGTCATTAAGGCGTTAGTAGGATTGTCATTCTAACGTTTAAAGACCGTCACTTATTTTTTGTGATACCAACTATTGAATTTTACCATATCATCAACAGCTTCTAATATAATTCTGACTTTCAAAGGCATGATATTCCGACATTTTTAAGCATATGATTCTGACTTTTAAAGATCGCTATTTGTTTATAATGACAATAACAATTGAATTTCACCACAACAATGACGGACACTAATGCGATTCTGATGTTCATTCTGATGTTTTTGGAAATCTCATTCTGGCAGTTTGAGGTATGTGATTCTGACGTTTTTAAGCATGTCATTCTGACCTTTAAAGGCTTGGTTTTTGTGCTACTAACAATTGAATGTTACTACAAAACGACAGATTCTAATGCCACTCTGACGTTTATATAGTGCCATTGTAATGTTTTTGGATGTCATTCTGGCGTTAGTAGAATTGTCATTCTAACGTTTAAAGACCGTCACTTGTTTCTTTATGATACCAACTATTGAATTTTACTATATCAACAACAGCTTGTAATATCATTCTGATGTTCAAAGGCATGTAATTATGACATTTTTAAACATATGATTCTGACTTTTAACGGCAGCCATTTGTTTATTATGGCACTAACAATTAAATTTCACCACAACAATGACCGACACAATGCGATTCTGATGTTCATTCTGATGTTTTTCTAAATCTCATTCTGGCGTTTTGAGGTATGCGATTCTGTCGTTTTTAAGCATGTCATTCTGACTTTAAAAGGCTTGTTTTTATGCTACTACTATAAGCGTATACTAACAATTATGATACTAACAATTGAATTTTACTACAAAACCACAGATTCTAATGGGACTCTGACGTTTATAGTGTGCCATTCTCATGTTATTGGATGTCATTCTGGCGTTACTAAGAATGTCATTCTAAACTTTAAAGACCGTCACTTGTTTCTTTATGATACCAACTATTGAATATTACCATATCAACTATTGAATATTACCATATCAACAACAGCTTCTAATATAATTCTGACTTTCAAAGGCATGTCATTCTGACATTTTTAAGCATATGAATCTGACTTTTAAAGACAGCCATTTGTTTATTATGGAAATAACAATTGAATTTCACTACAACAACGACCGATACTAATGCGATTCTGATGTTCATATTCATTCCATTCTGATATTTTTGGAAATCTCATTCTGGCGTTTTTAGGTATGTGATTCAGACGTTTTTAAGCATGTCATTCTGACTTTTAAAGGCTAGGTTTTTATGCTACTAACAATTGAATTTTACTACAAAACGACAGATTCTAATGCGACTCTGACGTTTATAGAGTGCCAATCTAATGTTTTTAGATGTCATTCTGGCGTTTGTAGGAATGTCATTCTAATTCTTGTATAGAGTGCTATTATAATGTTTTCGGATGTCATTCTGGCGTTAGTAAGAATGTCATTCTAATTCTAACGTTTAAAGAGCGTCACTTGTGTTTTTATAATACCAACTATTGAACTTTACCATATCCTCAACAGCTTGTAATATCATGCGGACGTTTAAAGGCATATCATTATGACATTTATATACATATAATTCTGACTTTAAGACCGCTATTTGTTTATTATGGCACTAACAATTGAATTTCATCAGAACAACGACTAAGACTAATACGATTCTTATGTTCATGTTCATTCCATTCTGATGTTTTTGGAAATCCCATTCTATCGTTTCGAGGTATGTGATTCTGACGTTTTTAACCATGTCATTCTGACTTTTACAACCTCGGTTTTTATTCTACTAACAATAGAATTTTACTATAAAAGGACAGATTCTAATGCGACTCTGACGTTTTAGAGTGCCATTCTAATGTTTTTGGATGTCATTCTGGCGTTAGTAGGAATTTCAGTCTAACGTTTAAAGACTGTCACTTATTTTTTATACCAACTATTGAATTTTACCATATCAACAACAGCTTGTAATATCATTCTGACTTTTAAAGGCATGTCATTATGATATTTTTAAACATATGATTCTAACTTTTAAAGACAGCCATTTGTTTATTATGGTACTAACAATTGAATTTCGCCACAACAACGACCGACACTAATACGATTCTGATGTTCATGCTCATTCCATTCTGATGTTTTTTGATATCCCATTCTGGCATTTTTTTGGCATGTGATTCTTGACATTCTGACTTTTAAAGGCTTATTTATGTATGCTAGTAACAATTGAATTTTACAACAAAGCGACCGATTCTAATGGGATTCTGACGTTTATAGAGTGCCATTCTAACATTTTCATTCATGGATGTCATTCTGACGATTCTAAGAATGACATTCTGACGTTAAAGAACGCCACATGTCTGTTATGACACTAACAATTAGAATTCACTGTAGCAACGACCTTTGCCAACATCATTCTGACGTTCAAAGACATGTAATTCTGACTTTTAAAAGTTGCCATTTATGTGTTACACTCTAACAATGGAATTATGCCATAACAATGACCGACACTAATTCTATTCTGACATTAATATTCAAGCCTTTCTGATGTATTTGGATACTAATTCACGATACCTTTGGATACATTCACAACTGATACGAATATCATTATGAACATTAATATTCAAGCCTTTCTGATGTATTTGGATATCTTATTCACGACCGATACGAATATCATTATGACGTTCAAATGCATGTAATTCTGAAGTGTTTAGGCATGTGACTATGACATTTAAAGGTCGCCACTAGTTCAACATGAAACTAACAATTGAATTTTACTGTGGTAACAAACGATTCTAAGATCATTCTGACGACATTCTTCCACCTCCGTGTAATATTTTAATTCAACATTGTTCACTCTTTATCTTTGAGATACGATTCTTAAAACTAGTTTTGGTAATCAAGTGGGCAGACGAGACGAAAATAAATAAAATACTCGACATTTTCGAGTGCGCACATCACAACTTCTTTGTCGTAAAAATTTCAAACATTATCAATTAATTATCTACGACAGATTCGTGGATCATGAGCTTAGGCCACTTAATTCGCCTTGATAATATAAAAAATATCGCTCGAACACGTTTTCACCGTGTTATTTGTGTGGACACGCTTTGCATTAGTGATTTCAGGCATTTAGTTCTGTCACGGTGTTATTTGTATGGACATGTTTCGCATTTTTAGGTTGATTCTGGGCATTTAATTCTGTTGGATAATTTTAATAATGTGCGCGGACACGAATAACTCCTTCATCAATTAAATGATAATCTCCCAGCTTGTGTGTTGAGTGTCTGTTGGGTTTTCATTCGTCACGCGTTAATACCTACAGTATTACAATGTAAAGTGGGTTAGATACAATTAGCGTTATCTTTTTATGGTGCAAATTATACGTATTTCTACGAAATACGTAATTACAATTCATACAGATTAATCATACAACGCGGAGATTCGTAAAGCTTTCCACGTGTTTGAAAACAACGACCATTAAGAATGCCGATACGGCAAAATTGGCACGAGATATTAGTGTGTTTTGGAGGATTGACGAATCACTGGTCAGGATAGCGCAATTTTCAAAATTTGAGAAAATTGCAGTTTTCTGGGCTTTTGTCTTGCAATTGATCACCACCTTCTTGAACAATTAAACATTATTAGCATGGCCAGTACCTCTGTATTCACCATTCAAGCTTTGAAATTCAATATGTTCGCAATTTATGATTGCAAAGTACTTAGTTTCGAAGTGATGAATTGCATTTTTGTTGTTACACGAAGAATTGGTTGGGCAGGTGATGGACTATTCAGTGGCTGAAATTATGGGCGCGGATCACCTCATTGTGTCAGCCATTGTCTGGTCTGCAGGATGCAAGTTACAGGCGATTGGATGCAATGAACAGTGCATTAATATATCTGCCTGTGTTTATTTTTCAATTAACCTTTAATTTACTTCACAAATTACTCAAAATATTTTGCTGTATTGGTTTTAGACTGCTGTTAAATTTGATTTGTTGTAAATACTGAATTCAAATTAACTTGCCGCCGTTGCCGAGGGTCAAGTCCTAGTCAGCGTGGCACTTTATGGTAATTAATGATTTTAATTAGGCTGGAGGCGAGTGCAGCCTTGCAAAAGTGCACCGTGATAATCTGTACAGAGCGAAGGGCAAATGGAAAGGTAGAGATCGTGACGGACTACACCGGCTTGGACCTGAGGATTGTGGCAATCAAATATTTCGTAATTTCTAATTTGTGTCAGATACGACACATATAATTAATTAACACCAAAAGAGTATTTCTGTCACATTACAAATTTTGCTCTAAATGCATTCTTCATACAAGGAAACCAATTCGAATTTTACAACCATGAATATCAACCACACTACAAATTTTGATACAATTTTTAAAAGAAACATTTTGGAGAAATTTTGATATAATTTTGAACAGAAAAAATTCAGAGCACCAAAATATTCAAATGTAAGGAAAGCAAGATTTTGGAATATGCAAATTTATAATTTTAACCTTAAATGCGTTATTCATACAAGAGGAAAGAACTTCTTGGGATTATTGTCGTCTCTACTTTCCGGACACCCTGTATACCTAATTACCCCAGCAAACGACCACAAAATAATTACCTACTACGAAAATCTCATGCCTATTTTTAGCACAAATATGTTCCTATTGTATTCTAATGAAATCTGGGATTGTTGCTATAATATTATGCATTAGAATTAGCATACCTAGCAGGTTTATTATAACTCATTTAACGCGCGGCAAATGAATGAACTCGCCGGTGATAATTATGGAATCGCCTGGAGGAAACTAGTAAAAATCCGCCGAGGAATTCCGCTTGTTTATATTAATAACTTGTACGAATTAACGACTGTTATGCGCACCTACAACACAAGGACAGACCGGCGGACTGGATTTTCCTTGTGGATAACTACAAATGTGGATTCGAATTATTTTTTTAGCAGGTCACATATTTTAAAATTGAAAATGGAAAAATCCTTCATAATCATATCATAATAATGCCTATAACTCACATGTGACATTAGCAATGTTATCAACGACCGTCCAAAAATTCAAGAAAACGATTTTGGTGCTAACACCATAAGGTCTATGAGCTGTAGGTTAAATTTTGTACATGATTCTTGAAAATGAAAATGAATTTACATGATTCAATGATTCAAAATGATTCAACAATTAAATTCATTAAATGAAAATAACAGAGTCAAATGCATGTGACTACCGCCAAACGAAACTGACAGCCCGCTAAAAAATTCAAGAAAACGATTTTTGTGCTAACACCATAAGGTTAAATTTTGTAGATGATTCTTGAATCATTTGACAGCTGCCAAATGAAATTAGCAGTGTCAAACGAACGTGGCAACTGTCAAACGAAAGTGACAGCTGTGAAACTAAAGTAATAACTGTCAAACGAAACTAGTTGCTGATAAATAAATGTCATTTTTGTCTGACAGCAAGCTTCATTATTTTAAACTCATAAAAAGTTGATGTATCGTTATTCTATGAAACAATAAAATTTCCTTAAGTTTAATAAATAGTTTTTGTATTTTTATTTAATTACTAGATGTATGTATGTGTAAGCTAACAACGAAATAAGTAAAATAAATCAACTATAATTTGCTTAAAATGCCATTAATCACAATTAAAACTACTTAAATACGTAAAAAAAAATCACAGTAAGTATTAAAATAAATAAAGAGGAAGGCAAGATTAATTTTGAAAATGATTTGCTAGATATATACACATGTATAGGTTTTTAATATTATGTAAAAATTTTATGGCTATTTAAAAAAAATGCTATTTGTGCTAGATATGTAGATATAGCTTTTTAATACGTCTTGTAAATTTTTTATGGCTATTTAATAAAAATCACTAATATGTGTGAATTTCTAAAAACACTGGGAAACATATACTTACAAAAGTCTAAATATGAATAATTATTAAGTTTTAATGAAGTCTTTTCACTAGTCAGCAAAATCTATCGTTGATAGATGTCAGTTTCATATGACACTTGCCTCTTTCATTTGACAGTTGTCAAATTTGTTTGACAGTTGCCAATTATATTTGACAGCTGTCAGTTTCGTTTGGCAGTTGCCTATTACACTGGACGGAAATGTGAAATTTGGAAATATAAAGTTGACAAACATCGTAAAAAGTTCCAAAAAATGTGTCAGTAGTATAATTCAAAATACATAATGTACAGGATGTCCCAAAAATACACTGGGAAACATATACTTACAAAAGTCTAAAAATGAATAATTATTGAGTTTTAATGAAGTCTACTTACCAGTCAACAAAATCTTTCGTTTGATAGCTGTCAGTTTCATTTGAGACTTGCCTCTTTCATCTGACAGTCATCGGATTTGTTTGACAGTTGCCAATTATATTTGACAGCTGTCAGTTTCGTTTGGCAGTTGGCAATTACATTGGACGGAAATGTGAAATTTGGAAATATAAAGTTGACAAACATTGAAAAAAAGTTCCCAAAAATGTTTGAGTACGTATAATTCATAATACATAATATACATGGTGTCCCAAAAATAGTAGGCAAGATCAACAGCACACCAGTCGGGGATACCAACTGAGTCCTTAAAAAATACGAAACAAACTGTTGGGCTTTACTTTTTGAAACATAGCAATGTTTTCAAAGATATTTGTTCGGATTTGTTTGACAGTTGCCAATTACATTTGGCAGCTGTAAGTTTCGTTTGGCAGTTGCCAATTACCTACATTGGACGTACATGTGACATTTGGAAATATAAAGTTGACAAACATTAAAAAAAGTTTACAAGTATAATTCATAATACATAATATACAGGGTGTACCCAAACTTCACGCACTCGGGAATGCCAACTGAGTCCTTAAAAAATACTATAACAAAATTCCTCCGGCTTAATTTTTTTGAAATATTGATAAAAGGGCTCTTAGAAGGAATTAACTGAAAATCATTTTAATAATATTTTTTATATATAATCTTGTTCGATATTTCCATTTGTAACAGCGAGTTAAAATATTTAAAAATGAAAATTCAAGAAAGTTCAAAAATCAACGTGACAACAATCTACTCTACAATTAAAATACTGATAAAGTCGTCTAAAGTCGGATAAAGTCGTCTATGAATTGTTTTTTGAAAGTCTTTTTTTTAATTTTCTTTATTTATTTAAAAAAAAAATAGTACTTTCTAAGGACTCAGTGGCCATCCCTGAGTGGCTTGCTGTTGAGCTTGTCCACTATTTTTGGGACACCCTGTATAGTATAATTAAGAAATTGACATTATATGAAAATGATTTGTTGACATGTTAGCAGGTATTTATTTATCAATTTATCAAATTCTCTTTATGAAGTCCTCTTTAAAAATTGACGAGGGTTTTCGACTAATTGTTATCTGCACACTTTTTTTTTGTCTGCCAATAGAGCAGCACCTTACTTTTCCAGAAATTCAGAATTATTCAGAAAAATCTGCAAATTTCTTATGATTTTTTTTATAAAAATGATAAAAATTGTATGTTGTATGTTGTATGAAAATTATTTTAAAAATTATTAAAAAAATATGTTGTAGCTACACACATATCTATCAAATCATTTTCAGAATTAATACTGCTTAAATATTTTTATATGTGATTTTTTCAGTGCTTCTAATAAGTTGTAACTTCTAGAAAATATACAAACAATTTATATTTTTCACTTTGCTAATGTTGCAAACTTTTAGTTAGAAGTTTTTAAATTTGACATACCCAATCTATGTTAACTTTTGTGGCTAAATAAAAATAAATGTGGCTAATAAAAAAATGAAAAAAATGAAATGAATATGAACTTATCCAAAAATATTGTGTATAGATTTTATGGTCCCAAAAATAGATTATTAAAATAAAAACTGCAAATTTCCAAATTATGAAAATTATTATAAAAATTATATGTTGTAACTACGCAGATATGTGCCTAGTTACAACATCAAACCATTAACCAGCTTTATACTTATACTGCTTAAATATTTTTATATGTGATTTTTTCAGTACTTCTAATAAGATGTAAGTTCTAGAAAATGTTTATATGCAAACAATTTATATTTTTCACTTTGCTAATGTAGCAAACTTATCGAAAAATACTGTGTATAGATTTTATGGTCCCATTAAATAGATTATTTAAAAAATCTGCAAATTTCTCATGAAAATTATTATAAAAATTATGTTGTAACTACGCATATATTTATTAAACCATTTTCAGAATTTATACCAGGGCTTCGAACTGTTATTTTTCAAGTAAAAATTGAAATATCGGTTCTGTTCCGGTTTTCGTTTCGGCAAAAATAACGATTTTTTCGGTTTCCGGTTCAGTTTCGATTCGAAGCTCTGAAAAATATTTTCAGAATATTTCTGCAATTAAATAAAAATGCTGTAAACTTGCTACAAATCTGCAAAACTTAGCAGATTTAATCATACTAAAAAAAAACAAAATTCTAAATAGTTTTGGAATTAGTAATTATAATAATAATAAAAAAACTTTATTTTTAGAAAATTTAATAATAGACCAAACCGAAATAAACCGATATTTTTTTTCTTTTGGGCTCCGGTTTTTGTTCCAACAAAAATAACAGTTTTTTCCGGTTTCCGGTTCAGTTCAGGTCCGAAGCCCTGATTAATGGCTATTGCTGTTATATGTGATTTTTCTAGTACTTTTAATAGCTACATAGTAACTTCTAAAAAATGTTTATCTGCAAACAATTTATATTTTTGACTTTGCCAATGTAGCAAACTTTTCCAAAAATGTTGTGTATAGATTTTTTGGCACCATTAAATAGATTATTCAAACAAAGCTGCAAATTTCTTAAGGCAAAACTCAGAAAATTATTTAAATTGTATGTCAAACATATCTATCAAATCATTTTCAGAAATAATACTTTCAAATTTTTTTTAATGTGATTTTACATGCTGTGACAATAATTTTTACTTTTAGTGCGTAAAATTATTTATTTATTTAATTAGTACGTTAGATATTTTTCAAATATCTTTCAATTGAGGGGTCGAGAAGAAAATGGATTTAAGTGCATTTTTGGTGGTTCTGAGATAAATGGCTTTAAAGTTAACTTGAATAGAATAAAATATTAACACAGTTTTCTAAACTTATTCCTGGAATTTTGAAATTCAAGGTAACTTTAAGGCCATTTATCTCAGAACTACTAAAAATGCACGTAAACCCTTTTAATTCTAGACCCCGCAATTATTGATGAAAAACTGAAAATAATATGAAAAAGTCCAGATAATTCAAAACGCAAAATAGATATTTCATTACGAGTCTGTAAATAAGGATATTTCGGCACGAGCGTGATGTTTCCAGTGTGAGGCGTATCCGAACACGGGAAGTCATTCGAGCACGGAAAAACCACTTCTGGACGTGTAATTAACGATACTTTTTATTTATTCATCTATCTATCAACTATCCATCAAAATAACATATATTACAGTGTGTTTCAAATTAAACCATCCAAATCGCCATTTCCAGCCACCAGATGCCAGTTATTTTTCTACAGAAAAAAGTAAATAACAAAAGAAAAACTGTTTCTGGATGTGTAATTAACGATACTTTTTATTTATTCATCTATCTATCAAGTATCCATCAAAATAACTTATAGTACAGTGTGTTTCAAATTACACCACCCAAATCGCCATTTCCAGTCACCAGATGGCAGTTATTTTTCTACAGAAAAAAGTAAATAACAAAAGTTGGGCAATGCGAAAAATTGTAATTTTTACATAGTATCTTCTAAAAAATGTTTATCTGCAAACAATTTATATTTTTCACTTTGCCAATGTAGCATACTTTTCCAAAAATGTTCTGTATAGATTTTATGGCACCATTAAATAGATTATTCAGAAAAAGCTGCAAATTTCTTATGGAAAAATTCATAAAATTATTAAAATTGTATGTCTTTATGCGATTTTTTATGCGATTTTACATGCTGTCCCAATACTTTTTACTTTTAGGTACGTAAAATTAACTATTAATAAGAAGTTGACAAATTTCTAATATGAAACTATTGATATGAAATGTTAGGATTTTTGTACGAAGAACGAAACTACGATTTTATTTTGTATTTCTGCTTACTATAAATTTTTTTTGATAAATGAGAAGTGAAGAAAATATGCAATATTGTTGGCCATGACTGAATGTAGCCAATAAATCATAATTTACATTCCCTAATACCGATTAAACTGTATTTTATAATGTTTCAATGAAATTTGAAGCCGATAAATCTTATCGTGAATTGGTTTCATGCCTCTGAAGGACATTGCAATGGCGATTAATGGGAAATTGTGTATCGGTCGAGATACACCTGTTTTTATAAAGATAATTACTTACAGTGTTGTGAAAGTAGATGTAATCGATTTGTATATTATCAGCATGTAGTAATTTCATGATCGTATTTTATGCTGGTTGTTATTACATGTAAAATGAAGTAACTCACTCACATATAAACACCTAATAACACATACATGTCTGGTAGGGCAATGGCCCAGTACTGGCAGAGTTTTGGAGTCATTTTATTTTCATTGAGAGAGGGCAAATTTTTTAAATTGAATATTAGGAAATATTGAGAGAGATTTGAGAAATAAAGAATTGAGTTTCATGAAACTAACTACGTACGAAATTCTCGGAAAATTTATTATTAATCGTTCTTGAAATTTTTGATTGATGCTACGATTTTTTTTGGCAGTTCGTGAATTATTTTTGAAATTTCATATCTAAGGCTCGTATCTATCAAGCCCGTACATGAGTTTGACTAAAGTCGTATATTTGGTTGCGTATTTTCTATAGACGTTTATGCACCAAACGCAACCAAATATTTTTTGGAAAGGTAAATTTTAAAACAAATTTTGGCTGTCCGAATTTTCAGGAAAACGACAACAACACCAAAAAACGAAATTTACAACAAATTTCGTAGAAACTTTTCATCGAGTCTCATGTAATTAACAAAGTACGAGATTTCCAGAAAATGAATTATTATTCGGTTTTAAAATTTCCGATTGATATACGAAATTTTCGAGAATTTGTGAATCATTTTTAAAATTGCATATAAATACCTACATATCTATAATGGTCCTCTGCAATAACGACACAATTAAAAAAAAAGAATTTGGTGCATTAGTCGGAGTTTCATGAAAATATTGTGAAAATTTTTCCCGAAAGGAAAATCCAGATGTTATTTTGATGCAGATTAGTTCAAGTGAAAATGTTTTCTTACAAAAGGTCTGAAGGTTCTAATCATCTGTGACTGATTAATGAACGAAATCGTAGATTTAAATCAGAGCTACAATTATTTCACCAAAATGACTAGAAAAATAATATCTTCACGAAAAGTATTCATAATTACTATACACTGCGTATCAGCCAAATGGAATAAATTCGATAATAAATAAATGGGGGCGTGTTCGAAAAAACGCTCGGACACGTCGATTGTTATTTTTAGTTGCGCATTTTTTTCAACAAAAACTTTTTATACAGGGTGTGTCATGTGACCGTGGCCAATACCAACTTTCTTATTTTAAATTCAACACCTGGTATATTATTCAATTTTTGGATTCTTCAGAAAATTCTAGACATATTTCATGTACAATGTCCTATACCTATCTTCAACTGTTTCGGAAATATTAAGTGTTTTCAGATTTATTGCAAAAAATAACATTAAAAAAAGAAAATTATTTTATTACAGAAATTCGTTACAACACACTCAAAAACTAATAAGTAATACTGTTTATTTCTTGATAATGTACGCCCCCATTTATTTATTATTTAATTTATTCCATTTGGCTGATACACCCTGTATATAATAATAACTGTCCATTAAAATAACATATAATTATTTAGTGATTTATTATCAAATGTAAAAAAATTACAATGCACGAATTGTTTTTGACAAAAACAAAACTACAAGGTGGGTTGTATTGTATATTTGCTTATTATCCTTAAGAATTACCATAAAAAATTGGCCATCAAAACAACAAGATTGTTCGTAATTCAATGTTGCGGCCCATATAATCGCCGACAAAACTATGTACAAGCAGTGGAATGAGCCAGGAAGTAATGTTGCGGTTTCGTTAAAGTGCGAACGGCAATGGTTGATTTGCTGTGAAGTTTTGTGGCCTCGCGCAAATCGCCGGCTGGGAATTACCGGATGGATTTGTTTTGCTTTTCATTATCACATTTATTTGACATGGATTTCCATATTTCACGGAACGGAACGATAATAATTCCGACAGGTTTATCGTACAAGGACAGCTGAAGGAAGAAGTCGAGGAAGCCTCATGAAGAAATGGGCACAGATACCACCAACTCAAAGATCTTCAAAAGTTGTGAACCATCAGAAAAATGGTTTCAACTAAAAAAAACATTAAAATAATATTCAAACGCATCAAAAGGCTTGCAAATATTATCAAAAGTAGACAAAATCAAAACTAGCAGAATTGTTTTTCAAAAATGGTTGATTTAAATTTTGTTGTAATAATTGCACATTTTTGGGATTCGCTGAATATTTATACTTACACATTTATATAGCGAAAACATAAAATCTGGAATATAATTCGTCAAATCAAACAAATTTGTTTAACTTCGTTCGATTTGATTATTTCATACTTTTTTATGTCGGCAAAAAATGTATGACTCATTACAATTATTTTTATGGAAACCATTTGTTTGTTGGTTCACAACTTTTGTAGATCGCTTAATCATCAAAAGTAGACTTGTGAAAGCATTGTTTTTCTCCAAAATTGTTGCTTGGGCTTTTGTTTCCATAATTTCATATTTTTGGGACTCGTTGAATATTTATACACATTTATACAGCGAGAACATAAAATCTGGAATAAAATTCGTCAAATCCCACAAAAATATTTTTTTAAACTTCGTTCCATTTGATTATTTCATACTTTTTTATGTCGGCTAAAAATGTATGACTCACTACAATTTTTTTTTATGGAAACGATTTGTTTGTTGGTTTACAACTTATGTAGAAGGCTTAACCATCAAAAGTAGACTTGTGAAAGCATTTTTTTCTTCAAAAATTGTTGGTTGGACTTTTGTTTCCATAATTGCATATTTTTGGGACTCGTTACACATTTACCCACATTTATACAGCGAGAACATAAAATCTGAAATAAAATTCGTCAAACCAAACAAAAGATTTTTTAAACTTCGTAGATTTTGATAATTTCACACTTTTTAATGTCGTCCAAAATTTTATGACTCACTGTCATTATTATTATGGAAACCAGTTTTTTTGTTGGGTCACAACGTTTGTAGATCTGTTAATTCTCTATACAGCAGTTAAAAAAAATGTAATACTATGCATTCGAATTTTGTCGAAAACGTAATATTTTGAAAGTCGATATTTAATTAAATTAAATGAATTAAATGTCAAAAACGCACACATTTTGTGAAAGCTTACTTTTTTAATTTTTGCAATAGATTCTCAACAAATTTCATGCCATTAATTATGAAAATTCTCTACACAGGAGATAACATTTTACACAGGTTTTTTTTGGGAAAAAAGGGAAGTTGCTTATTTTTTTAAATCAATAATTTGTATCAGATCCATTTGTGAAAGCCTTTTTTTTAAATTATTGCAACGGTTTCGCATTAAATTTTATGGCATTATCAAAAGTAAACTTGTGAAAGTATTTTTTTTTCAAAAATTGTTCGTTAGACGTTTGTTTCCATAATTGCACAATTTTGGGACTCGTTGAAAATTATGAAAATTCTCATATACCCATAAATTTTATGGCATTATCAAAAGTAAACTTGTGAATTTTGCAATGTATTCTCAACACATTTCATGTCATTAATTATGAAAATTGTGTACACAAGAGATAAAATTTTACACAAGATTTTTTTGGGGAAAAAGGTAGTTGCTTATTTTTTTAAATCAATAATTTGTATCAGATATATTTGTGAAAGCCATTTTTTTTAAATTTTTGCAACGGTTTCGCATCAGATTTTATGGCATTATCAAAAGTAAACTTGTGAATTTTGCAATGGATTCTCAACAAATTTCATGCCATTAATTATGAAAATTCTCTATACAAGAGATAATATTTCCAACAAGATTTTTTTTGGGAAAAAAGGTACTTGCTTATTTTTTTAAATCAATAATTTGTGTCAGATCCATTTCTGAAAGCCATTTTTTTAAATTTTTTGCAACGGTTTGGCATCAAATTTTATGGCACTATCAAAAGTAAACTTGTGATTTTTTTTTTTCAAAAATTGTTGGTTTGATTTTTGTTTCCATAATTGCACAATTTTGGGACTCGTTGAAAATTATGAAAATTCTCTTATACCTATTCTAATAATTATAGAAATTGTTGAATGTCCTACAAAAACAGCTAAATTATTGAAAATTCAGATAATTTTATAAAAAATAACGACGAAAGATCTCATGAGGTCGTTGACAGATTATGGTTAACAATTATATGAGTTTTTTTCAATTAAAAAAAAGTTGGTTGATTTTCGAAACTCAATCATAAATTTTGAAAGTTTTCAGTTGTAATTCGAATTGATAGCGTTATTGATAATTCATATCGATTAGAATTTTAACTGGAAGTATTAATGGGCAATATACATTTGTAATAATATATGCACATCTTGTTTTATATTATGTTAATAAATAGTCTCAGTGTGAGACTGCTAGCAGAATTTTAATTAAATATATGTAAATAAATTAGAATAAAAAAATTACTCATACCTAAATTATTGCTGGGAAAACATTGAGCACGATTATATCAGCGATGTGGTGACATTGGAATTTAATAACGAATCTTACCTGCAATGAAAGGAAAAACACAAAATGAATAAATAATTACATACTTTGCATAATTATACAAAAATATACAAAAGCGTACCAAATTGCAGCTGCTTAAACCATTTTGTTTGAAATACGTAAACATATAGTTTATATAAATAATGCACGTAAATAATGCTAGACTTGCTAGACTGAGATTTATTTAAATATATTTAACAATGTATCATGAACTCTATTTGTGAACAGGATAAGTGAAAAACGGCTATAAATAATAGCCCAAAGATGATCAATATTTAATTTAGATTTTAGAACAAAATTTATATTTGAAATGGTTTTTGGAAAAAATATAAAATCCGGAAATGCGTTTACTGTTAGATATTTTTCAAATATCTTTCAATTGAGGCGTCTAGAAGTAAAAGGGTTTAAGTGCATTTTTGTTAGTTCTGGGATAAATGGCTTTAAAGTTAACTTGAATAGAATAACATATTAACACATTTTTCTAAACTTATTCCTGGAATTTTAAAATTCAAGTTAACTTTAAGGCCATTTATTTCAGAACTATCAAAAATGCACTTAAACCCTTTTAATTCTAGACCACGCAATTATTGATGAAAAACTGAAAATAATATGAAAAGTCTAGATAATTCAAAACGCAAAATAGTATATTTCATTACGAGTCTGTGAATAAGGATATTTCGGTGCGAGCGTGACGTTTCCAGTGTGAGGCGTATCCGAACACGGGAAGTCATGCAAGCACGGAAAAAACACTTCTGGGCGTGTAATGAACGATACTTTTTATTTATTCATATATCTGTCAACTGTCCATCAAAATAACTTATAATACAGGGTGTTTCAAATTTAACCATCAAAATCGCCGTTTCCAGTCACCAAATGGCAGTTATTTTTATGCAGAGAAATGTAAAAAACAAATACATTGGCAATGCGTGAATTATTATTTTTTCTAAAAGGTGATAGCTGTCATTGTCAATTTAAAACCATTTCATATATCTAAAAGATATCTCCAGAATTAATTTATAATTTACAAAAACGAATTTTAATTCTGCAATGGTTATATCAATTCCAAATACTGCATACAAATAACATTGATATAATATAAATCTTGAAACTTCAACTGATGACATTGGCAGTAATGACATTACAATGGGTAGATATTACAGATACTTGTACAAAATTTTGGCTTAGTTGACAGATTTACTTTTTTCTTTTCTATTTCCATCCACCAGATGGCACTTACTTATACCCTAAATATACATCCACCAGAGGGCACTTATTTAGGGTATAAACAAGTGCCATCTGGTGGATGGAAATGGCGATTTGGGAGGATTTGAAACCCCCTGTATTATTAATGTAAAAGCAGAAAGACCTGTGGTTCATATCGTTATAAGATTGTTGCCACTTTAAAACTCTTTTAAAAGTCTATTTCTATTGCTGGAAATTGAAAAAATCTGCAGCAAATTATATAAAAATTGAAGAAAATTGTATTAAATTCGAAAAAACGAAAGAAAGAAAAATGTAACAGCGGAAAATAATTTAAACTTTGGTGAAACAACAACTCTCGTAAATGTGCTAACAGTTCTAAATATAGAAGCAAATATTGATGAAAATGCTTTCAAAAACGCTAAACAAAACTGAAAAACTCCTTAATAACTTATAATTCTGTTAAATTGATGAAAAGTCATCAAAGCTATAGAAAAGAATGAAACGATATTATTTCACATCGCAGCAAATCAAATAATTGCAGAAATTGTTGAAAGTCCTATAAAAAACAACGATATCATTTAACATCGCTGCAATCCTAATAAAAGCAGATATTGTTTATAAAATCCTATAAAAACAGCTAAATTATTGAAAATTCAGATAATTTTATAAAAAAATAACGACGAAAGATCTCATGAGATCGTTGGCCGAATACAGATAATGGTTAACAATTATTATTAATTATCTGTAAGGATACATTTTCTGTATTATGACAAATAATAATATTATTAGATTTAAGGTTTTATCCATATTTACCAGTTATTTATATTTAAGGTTGTAGTATTAAGTACTTAGTATCTGGTTTGTTAATTAAACAGAAAATACTCAGGCGATATAAATAAATAATAAAATAAAATAAAAATAAATTTTACCAGTAAGTACTTAATACTACAACCTTAAATAATATTATTGTTATAAATTTGCAGAAAATTTTGTAACAACCGATAAAAATTCGGAAAAATGAAAAAGTTAAAAGAAACTATACAAAACTAGAAGCTATAGATGAAAAATAAAGTTACAAAAACCTTTGTGAAAATTTAAAAAAACCTTGTAACAGTTCACGGAAATTGTAAAAACATTGAACGCAAATCTGTATTTGAAGAAAATTCTAATTCTAATTCTAACCAAATTTAAGAATCTATCAAATTTGAAGAAAACATATCAATAACTTCTGCAAACATTTAAAGGAAATTCCATATATTTTATAAATTTAAGAAAATTGTACGTTGCAAGCAAACTTTTACTAATATTGAAGAAGAGTCTATGGAAATTGAAGAAATTTATAAACACATTGAAACCAAATTTATACTATGTTGAAACCTATACTATAAATTTCAAGCAAAATGTTATTAAAATTGGAGAAGAATCTATGCAAATTGAAGAAAATTCCAAACACATTGAAACCAAATCTATACTAGGTTGAAAACATCAACATATACTATAAATTTCAAGCAAAATGTTATTAAAATTGGAGAAGAATCTATGGAAATTGAAGAAAATTGCAAATACATCGGAACCAAATGTATACTAGGTAGAAGAAAATTTAGCAATACTATTAATATTCAAGCAAAATTTTATTAAAATTGAAGAAGAATCTGTGGAAATAGAAGCAAATTTGAAACACATTGAAACCAAATGTATACTAGGTTGAAGAAAATGTAGCAATACTATAAATATTCAAGCAAAATTTTATTAAAATTGAAGAAGAATCTATGGAATTGTAAGAATGGAGAATAAATTGAAGAAAACTGCAAACACATTAAAACCCAATGTATACTAAGTTGAAGAAAATTTAGCAATACTATTAATATGCAAGCAAAATTTTATAAAAATTGAAGAAGACTCTGTGAAAATTGAAGAAAATTGCGAACACATTGAAACCAAATGTATACTAGGTTGAAGAAAATGTAACAATACTATAAATATTCAAGCAAAATTTGATAAAAATACGAGAATAATCTATGGAATTGTAAGAATGGAGAATAAAATGAAGAAAATTGCAAACACATTGAAACCAAATGTATACTAGGTTGAAGAAAATTTAGCAATACTATTAATATTCAAGCAAAATTTTATTAAAATTGGAGAAGAATCTATGGAATTGCAAGAATGGAAATGAAATTGAAGAAAATTGCAAAGACATTAAAACCAAATGTATACTAGGTTAAAGGAAATGCAGCAATACTATAAATATTCAAGCAAAATTTGATTAAAATTGAAGAAGAATCTATGGAATTGTAAGAATGGAGAATAAATTTAAGAAAATTTCAAAAACATTAAAACCCAATGTATACTAAGTTGAAGAACATTTAGCAATACTATTAATATTCATGCAAAATTTTATTAAAATTGAAGAAAAATCCATGGAAATTGAAGAAAATTGCGAAAAACATTGAAACCAAATGTATAGTAGGTTGAAGAAAATGTAGCAATACTATAAATATTCAAGCAAAATTTGATTAAAATTGAAGAAGAATCTATGGAATTCTAAGAATGGAGAATAAATTGAAGAATATTGCAAACACATTGAAACCAAATGTATACTAGGTTGAAGAAAATGTAGCAATACTATAAATATTCAAGCAAAATTTGATTAAAATTGAAGAAGAATCTATGGAATGGTAAGAATGGAGCAGAAATTGAAGAATATTGCAAACACATTGAAACCAAATGTATACTAGGTTGAAGAAAATTTAGCAATACTATTAATATTCAAACAAAATTGTATTAAAATTGGAGAAGAATCTATGCAAATTGAAGAAAATTGCAAACATATTGAAACCGAATCTATACTAGGTTGAAAAAATCAACATATACTATAAATTTCAAGCAAAATGTTATTAAAATTGGAGAAGAATCTATAGAATTGTAAAAATAGAGAATAAATTAAAGAAAATTGCAAACAGATTGAAACCATGTATACTAGGTTGAAGAAAATGGAGCAATACTATAAATATTCAAGCAAAATTTGATTAAAATTGAAGAAGAATCTATGGAATTGTAAAAATAGAGAAGAAATTGAAAAAAATTGTAAACACATAAAAACCAAATGTATAGTTGAAGAAGTTGAAGAAAATTTAGCAATACTATTAATATTCAAACAAAGTTTTATTAAAATTGAAGAAGAATCTGTTAAAATTGAAGAAAATTGCAAACGCATTGAATCCAAATGTATACTAGGTTGAAGAAAATGTAGCAATACTGTAAATATTCGAGCAAAATTTGATTAAAATTGAAGAAGAATCTATGCAATTGTAAGAATGGAGAAGAAATTTAAGAAAATTGCAAGCACATTAAAACCAAATGTATACTAGGTTGAAGAAAATTTAGCAATACTATAAATATTCAAACAAAATTTTATCAAAATTGGAGAAGAATCTATGGAAATTAAAGAAAATTGCAAACACATTGAAACAAAATGTATATTAGGTTGAAGAAAAGGTAGCAATACTATAAATATGCAAACAAATGTTTATTAAAATTTGAGAATAATCAATGGAAATTAAAGAAAATTGCAAAGACATTGAAACCAAATGTATACTAAGTTGAAGAAAAAGTAGCAATACTATAAATATTCAAGCAAAACTTGATTAAAATTGAAGAAGAATCTATGGAATTGTAAGAATGGAGGAGAAATTGAAGAACATTGCAAACACATGAAACCAAATGTATACTAGGTTGAAGAAAATTTAGCAATACTATAAATATTCAAACAAAATTTTATTAAAATTGGAGAAGAATCTATGGAAATTAAAGAAAATTGCAAACACATTGAAACTAAATGTATACTAGGTTGACGAAAGTGTAGCAATACTATAAACATTCAAGCAAAATTTGATTAAAATTGAAGAAGAATCTATGGAATTGTAAGAATGGAAAAGAAATTGAAGAAAATTGCAAACACATTGAAACCAAATGTATACTAGGTTGAAGAAAATGGAGCAATACTATAAATATTCAAGTAAAATTTGATTAAAATTGAAGAAGAATCTATGGAATTGTAAGAATGGAAAAGAAATTGAAGAAAATTGCAAACACATTGAAACTAAATGTATACTAGGTTGAAGAAAATCTAGCAATACTATAAATAATGAAGCAAAATTTGACTAAAATTGAAGAAGAATCTATGGAATTGTAAGAATGGAGAAAACACATTTCCAGCTAAATAAATTGGAAAAATAGTAATTGAAAATGTAATTGCAGCGATCTTCACCATAAGTAAGAATGCAATTGATGATACTATCACCAATTATCAATTATAATATTAATCTTCTACTGATGGTGATGGCACAGTAGTTGAAACGTACATTTCAATTTGTTCAAGTTCCAGAAAAATACAGAATTTGTGAAATTTTAACTTTCAAACTTTTATTCAAAAATTATGAGCCATTTTTAACACACATTTTTTTAAAACTTTTGATCTGAATATCTTAAAATTTCTTATAGTATCTTGTATCTACTATACTTCTTACTTCTTATAGAATCTTACATATAGTATTTTATAGTATCTTCTTATAATATCTTAAAGTTTCAAAATTTGATTCGATTACTTGCGCCGTTTTTGATTTAACAAAACAGTTATTACAGATATAAATGCACATATCTAGAGACAGCCTTGTTTTAGTGATTCAGTGTGTAAACCATTTAGCAAATTGGCCTGTAATGAACGGTTGATAAACGATTTGATAAAATTAGTATCAAAATTGTAAGCTGATCTCATATTTCTAGGAACTACAAATGTTACATGTGTACAGACAATGCCTATGAGCCTATGACCAATGCATGAAATATGAAGGTTGTCACGTTGTCATCCTGCTGTAGTAAAATTATATTAGCACTTATTCTCGAGATTATAATTACTCCTAGACGCACGATTTTTTTTTTAAATTACTTAAAATTTGTTTTTGAACTCACCGCCTCGAAAGTGACATTTGACGCACTCTATTGACAACCGGAAATCCGTATTTCCCGGTCTAGTAGACCGGGAAAACGGCAAAAAAACACTGTCATAAATAAATCAATACATAATTATTTATTGTGAACGATCTACATCGACTTAAGCAGGGTTATTATTGTACACATTTATCGTACAATTAGTACAATTTGAAATGCAAATTCCCGAACTTTCCACCGCATCGGGTTTAGATATAGTGTGCGACACATTAAGAGTTTCAGAGATTGTATAGTTTTCAACTTGAGATGAAGGTCCCGGAGCTGGTTGCATCAATCTTTCAGCTACGTTAATTTTACTCTGCACAGAGTCATCGACGTAACCTTCGGCCACGCTTGAAGATCTCCAACCGCCAAATTTTTTAAGAGTCAGTAAATCGCCACCGTTGTTTGCAAGTAAAGTAGCTGAACTTCTTCGAAAGCAATGACCAGTGTAGGCCTGTGGAGCCTCTAGCTGAAGGTACTGTGCCACAGAGCAAGGTATTTTGCCAATTGTATTAAGACCAATAGGTGAATTAATACATTTCCCATTTCTGTAGGTCAAAAAGAAACGTTTATTTGTCCCTACTCTTAAATTTTTGTATTTTAACAATTAATTTATCCATTCTGGATTGATCACCACAAAACGTCGAGAAATATTAGTTTTGGTCTCTGGTACATTAACAAGTACCATTTCATGTTTAAACTCGATATGATCAATTAACATTTTACATAATTCATCGCGGCGACAAGCGCCAGAAATGCCCAATATTACTACTGCCTGTAAAACATATTATAGAATAATAGAATAATATCGATTAATGAAACATATTGTGTACGTACCTTCATTAACAGAAATGAGTTATCAGGGGCTTCATGAATAAATTTGTCAATTTCATGACTTTCTAATACCTTGGATTTTTTCGGTTTCAGGTTATACGTTTCTTTTTTGAGAAATGCGTAAAATTTCGTAAATTTGGAAATATCTACGTTATTGTGTATTAGTAGACAGGACTTTAGCATAGAGTAAGTGGACCATAGCGACTTTTTGTCGCTAGGTTGCTTGCTCGAAAAGGTTTGAAAATATGCCAGCAAACAATTTTCTGAATAAGTCCGTATTATGTTTAACCTGCACCAATCCATAAATTTCGAGTATACCAACTCGTACCTTCGTTTGGATTTATCCGGCAATAAATTTTTAATTGCCGTATTAGCGGCATTGCGGATTTCCGGAGGTGTACAACTACTTATATCCGAATCGGAAGACATTTTATTAGAAACTGAGACTTTAAACGACAGGCTTTAAAAAATCAACTGTCAAAGTAACAATCATTGTTTTGCTATACAGCCATGGCTTGCTTTATTTCATATTTTGAAACGGAATGAAAATTATTTGAGTTTATGCTGATCGTTCTGTTCGTTTCAAAAAAAAATGTACAAACCACTTGCGGGAATCATTTTCCCGCATTCACGCAGATGAAGCATTCGCTCCCTTCGGTCGCTCATGCTTCAAAATTGCGTTCATGCGGGAAAATTGTGTTCCCGCACTTGGTTTGTAAATAACTATTTCTTGAGAGACGATGTGTGACGATTTACATGATTTTGTGAGAAGTTTCGAACATCTCTAATTGCCGTTCTTGTAAATTTCTGTTCATTGAAACTTATTAAAAATTACAAATAACCGAAACGAGATAAAAAAGGTTGTTATTTTCAAATTTGTTTATTATTATTATAGAGAGAGACGATGTGTGATGATTTACATGATTTTGTAAGAAGTTTCGAACATCCCCAATTGCGGTCTTTGTAAATTTCTGTTGATTGAAAGTTATTAAAAATTAAAAATAACCGAAACGAGATAAAAAAAAAGGTTGTTATTTTTAAATTTGTTTATTATTATTATGTGTATATACTACTATTATTACATTTACAACACCGGACAACGTTGCTACTAAAATGTGTAACTTTAATGCAGACATAATTTTATTTCGCTGCAAAATTCATTGGGCACAATTTTTTTCAAGCCACATTTTGAAGTTTATTAAAATTCATCCATGCAACCTGACAAGAAAATATCACTAAACTTTAGGCGCGAATAGTTCGTGAACGGTGTCCAAATCGGTGGAAAACAAATGATGGTCGAACAATGGTACATATTTATCAGCAGACGTGATCGTCAATAATAACTAATCAAATCTTCAATTAATTTGCAATATTATTATTTTTTGTTAGTCGGTGTACGACATTGTAACAATGTAAATCACAAAGTAGCATGTAATCTATAGGATTATAGATATAAATTAATGATTACTCCTACATCGAATTATATTAATTAATTAATATAATTTATTATATTAATCCTACATCGTAGGATTATATAAATACACCGAACAAAATCTAAAGTGCTACTTTATCTCTGTAGTGGTACTCGTGATATACTTATTACCAATTATGTTTTTATCATTATTGCGAAAAATGGCGTTGACATTGAGAAGTGATGGAAATTGCGAAATTTTTAATGGCGCCAATTTATATTAAGAAACCATTTCCCAGAATTTCCCCACATTAACGTGAGTAAATTGATGAAGTCTTATCATTGTTTTTGTTTCTTATCAATAATTTCCAAAATATGACAGATCAGTATATTTTAACCAAAAGTAATCTTAAACTATGTATCATTTAAAAAAAAACAAGACTGCATTTGTTGACAACATTACGTATTCCACGTTCCAATTTTCAAAGAGTTTTAAATTATATATTTATCATATTTTTTAATTTGAAAATTAAAAGACATTTGAAAAATGTGTCGATAAAAGTTAAATATAATCCAAGACATGCATTTGAAAGTCAGAATGACTTAAGTATCGGTCATAGATGTAGTAAAATTCAATTATTAGTATCATAACATCATAACAGTGGTGACCTCGACGGCAAAAACATTAAATGTGCAATGTGTGAACAAAAAATTACACTTCGCTTGTGAACAAAATGAAATTGTAATTATTTTTTTATTGTTTTTGGGCTATAATTATTAATGCGTAATAGTTAAGTGAACATTATACAAATAATGTTGCAGCTTAAATCGAATGTGTTTGGAAACGTCCGAGGACTCGCTCGTTCAAACAAATTATAGTTAATACGACGTATTAATTACGTACTTAATTAAACCTCAGTTTACGTCTCCATTACTATAGCCATTAAAGTTCAAAATGAGTTACGTTCGCCGCTAGGAAATGCACGTGAGCGCACGTAAATTACGTTCGAATTGCATATTCAAGAATGAAATTACACCTATGCGAGCGTTTAACCTGTAATCCAAAAGGCAGCTTTCTAATTGTCTTCATATTTGGTATCTAGAGTTTCCGCGATGAAAACGAAGCGGATTCATTAACACCTCAATGTCAATGTTGGTCGCAGTCGGAAGGCATTAGAATGGTTTCATGTGTCGATTTCAGCGTTATCGTTTCGACATGTGTTCGCCTGTTCGTGCCTGAATTAGCATGTGCAATGAACGATGGTTACGCTACTAATAATTAATTGATATTACGTTGTAGTATGACTGTACGTATATGGTGCAGTGACTAATTACCAACGCAATAATAATAACAATACATTTATTACAGTTGCACGTATACGATGCCATGACCAATTACCATCGCAATAAAAAAAAAAATTACTCTAAATGCAACCTGTCGTCTTCACGTATTGTGTTAAAGTTTCAATGAATAATTTAAGAATTTCAATTATTATTCCCAAAATCAATAATCAATTATAGGTACTAAAGCATTACGTACATATTGATGGATACTCCCAAGTATCCTTAAAAACAAAGCTTTATAAATATTTTAATGAATACCGTTAACATTTTATTTATTATTGTCAAGAGTTCAGGAATTACTGTCAAATTTTCAATTGTTTGTGTATAATTCCAATGATTATTGTTAACGTTGCAATTAACTTTAGTAACATCATTTCAAGTATTTTTCAATAAGAAGCGACTAATATAAACCTATATAAAGACTTAAAAATTATAATTTAAAAAATAAAAATATAAAAATTAAAGACATAAACACCGAGGGCCAATACTATAACAAAGATATTTTATAAAATAAAAATCATTAAAATTAAAATAGGCCTGCACTATAAAGCTTTTATCAATATTTCAATCATTACCATCAACTCTTTTATTATTTCTGCCAATGTTTTAATAATTGCCCAAGTCCAATTGTAAGTGTTCATATTTCATTGATCACTGTCAAATTTTCAATTAATTTTATGAATATTTCAATGATTACTATAAAAATTTCATTTTCAACTTTTCATTTATTCTGTTAAATATTCCATGAATAACTAAAAATTATCTTTCTCAAAATTATCATAATTATTATATAATCAATTATCGGTATTGAAAAATAATGTGATTTCAATAAATTCTGTAAAAATGTCAGCAATTTCTGCCAAATTTTCAATTGTTTCTGTCAGTATTAACATAATTGTTGTCAAAAATTTACTTGTTATTGAAAAATAATGTGATGTATTGCAATAAATTCTGTCAAATTGTCTGCAATTTTTGCCAAATTTTCATTGTTTCTGTCATTATTAACATGACATTAAGAAAAATATACGTATTATTGTCAACATCAGTATCGAGAATTAAATTAATCTCTAATGAGAAGAGACTGATATCAAAATCTGTCATCCGCAATATTGACAGTGAATTAATTTTCAAAGAGACATATGTCACTAAACATTCGCCAATTTCACACTGAAATAATAAGAGATAATTGTGAAATATGAAGAAACAATCCGCAATTATCGATATAACTAAATCTTAATTCACAACATCGATTTATTTCAATGATTACTACCAGTTCTATATTTATTTCTATCAATATTTTAAAGATTGTCAAAATTCAATTATATTTGTTACTATTTCATGGATCACTATCAAATTTTCAATTAATTATATCAAGATTTCAACGTGTAATTAAATATTCCATGAATAATTAACAAAATTCTATAATCTTGCTCAAAATTATCATTATTATTATATAATCAATTATCGTTATTGAAAAAGAATGTGATGTATATCAAAAAATTCTGTAAAAAAGTAGCACTTTCTACCAAATTGTCAATTGTTTCTGTCAGTGTTAACATAATAGTTGTCAAATATTTACTTATCGTTGAAAAATAATGTGATGTATTTCAATAAATTCTGTCAAAATGTCTTCAATTTTTGCTAAATTTTCAATTGTTTCTGTCATTATTAACATAATAGTTGTCAAAAATGTACTTATTATTATCAACATCAGTAACGCGAATTAAATTAATTTATATTAACAAGAGACAAAATGTCAAAATCTGTCATCGACAATAGTGACAGTGAAATAATTAGCGACATATGTCACTAAACATTGGCTAATTTCACACTGAAGTAATAAGAGGCAAATGTCAAATATGAAGAAACATCCGCAATTATGGATATAAACAAATCTTAAATCACATCATCAATTTATTTCACTGATTACTGTCAGTTCTGTAATTATTTCTGTCAATATTTTAAAGATTATCAAAATTCAATTATATTTGTTACTATTTCATGGATTACTATCAAATTTTCAATTAATTATATCAAGATTCCAACGTGTAGTTAAATATTCCATGGATAATTAAAAAAAAACTTAGTTATAAAAAATTTACTTATTATTGAAAACTAATGTGTTGTATTTCAATAAATTCTGTAAGGAAGTCAGCAATTTCTGTCAAATTTTCAATTGTTTCTGTGAAAATAATGTGATGTTTTTCAATAAATTCTGTCGAAATGTCTGCAATTTCTGCCAAATTTTCAATTGTTTCTGTCAGTAACATAAAAATTATACAGTCATAATAGTTATCAAAAATTTACTTATTATTGAAAAATAATGTGATGTATTTCAATAAATTCTGTGAAAATGTCTGCAATTTTTGATAAATTTTCAATTGTTTCTGTCTTTATTAATATAATAGTTGTCAAAAATTTACTTATTATTGAAAATAATGTGATGTATTTCAATAAATTCTGTCAAAATGTCTGCAATTTAATGCCAAAATTTCAATTGTTTCTGTCATTATTACCATAATAGTTGCCAAAAATTTACTTATTATTGAAAAATAATGTGATGTATTTCAATAAATTCTGTCAAAATGTCAGCAATTTTTGCCAAATTTTCAATTGTTTCTGTCATTATTAACATGATAGTTGTCAAAACTTTACTTATTAATGTCAATATCAGTAACGAGAATTAAATTAATCTATAATCACAAGAGACTGATGTCAAAATCTGTCATCCGCAATATTGACAGTGAATTTATTTTCAAAGAGACATATGTCACTAAACATTCGCCAATTTCACAGAAATAATAAGAGACAAATGCGAAATATGAAGAAAGATCCGCAATTATGGATATAAATTAATCTTAAATCACAACATAGATTTATTTCAATGATTACTGGCAGTTCTATAATTATTTCTATCAATATTTTAAAAATTGTCAAAATTCAATTATATTTGTTACTATTTCATGGATTACTATCAAATTTTCAATTAATTATATCAAGATTTCAACGTGTAGTTAAATATTATCTTTCTCAAAATTATCATAATTATTATATAATCAATTATCGGTATTGAAAATAATGTGATTTATTTCAATAAATTATGTCAAAATGTCTGCAATTTTTGCCAAATTTTCAATTGTTTCTGTCATTATTAATATATTAGTTATCAAAATTTTCTTATTTTGAAACATAATGTGATGTATTTCAATAAATTCTGTAAAAAATTCAGCAATTTCTTGCAATTTTTCAATTGTTTCTGTCAGTATTAACGTAATAGTTGCAAAATTTACTTATTATTGAATATAATGTTATGTATTTCAATAAATTCTGTCAAAATGTCTGCAATATTTGCCAAATATCAATTGTTTCTGTCATTATTAACATGATAGTTGTCAATAATTTACTTATTATTGTGAATAGTAGCAACGAGAATTAAATTAATCTATAATTACAAGAGATTGATGTCAACATATGTCATCCGCAATATTGATAGTGAATTTATTTTCCAAGAGACATATGCCACTAAACATTTGCCAATTTCACACTGAAATAATAAGAGGCAAATGTGAAATATGAAGAAACATGTGCAATTTATCCGCAAATAATGGATATAAACAAATATTAAATAACAAAATCGATTTATCTATATTTCAATGATTACTGCCAGTTTTTCAATTATTTCTGTCAATATTTTAAAGATTGTCAAAATTCAATTTATATTTGTTACTATTTCGTGGACTAATCAAATTTTTAATTAATTATATTAAGATTTCTACATGTAGTATTCTCAAAATTCGAGTTTCCAATAATGCTATTAAAGATTCAATTAATAATTTAATAATTTCAATTATCATTCCCAAAATGAATAATTAATTGTCGCTATTGAAAAGTAATGTGATGCATTTCAATGGATACTGTCAACATTTTAGTACAATTTGTCAAATTTTCAATGATTTCTGTCATTATTAGCATGGTAGTTGTCAAAAAGTCACTTACAATTGTCAACATCAGTAACGATAAATTAATTAATCCTGAATGACAAGAGACTGATGCCTAAATCTGTCATCTGCAATATTTACAGTATTCATCTTCAAAGAGATATATGTCACTAAACATTCGCCATTTTGACACTGAAATAATCCTAAATAATAAGATTCAAATGCCAAATATGAAGAAACAACCGCAATTTTGGAAATCAATGAATACTAAATCGTAAGAGATAAATGCCAAATTCGTTACTAAACATCAACAATATAGACAGTGAATGAATCTTCAAAAAGACATGGTACGAATGTCACTAAATATCAGCTATTTTGACACTGGAATAATCTTAAACAATATGAGACAAATGTCAAATTGTCAAATTTCTTAAGAAACGTCCTCAATTTTGGCTGTCTGATTCTTTAAGCGTAAGAGACGAATGTCAAATTTGTTATAAATTTGTTGTCAATTTGTTGTCAATTTTGTTAATAGATATTTCATTGAATACTGCCAAATTTCCAATTCTTTATCATTATTGTCATGATAGTTGTCAAAAATTAACTTAGTATTGTCAACATCCGAACGATATGAATAATGAATCATGAATCTTCAATGACAAGAGACTCACATGAAAATCTGTTGTCCGCAATATTGACAGTGAATTAATATGTCACATTATTAATGTCATATTATATATTATTAATATATGTTAATGTGACATATGTCACTAAATATTCGCAATTTTGATACTGAAATAACCATAAATAATAAGGGACAAATGTCAAATATGAAGAAACATCAGCAATATTGGATATAAACGAATATTCAATCGTAAGAGGCAAATGTCAAATTTGCTATAAATGTGTTGTCAATTTGTTGTCAATTTTGTTAATAGACATTTCATTGAATACTGTCAAATTTTCAATTGTTTGCCATTATTTACATGATAGTTGTCGAAAATTCATGTATCTATTGTCAACATCATAACGATATAAAAAATGAATCTTCAATGAGAAGAAACTGATATTAAAATCTGTCGTCCGCAATATTGGCACTGAATTAATATGTCACATTGTTAATGTCATATTATATATTATTAATATATGTTAATGTGACATGTCACTAAATATTCGCAATTATGATACTGAAATAATCTTAAATAATAAGGTACAAATGCCAAATATAAAGAAACATCCGCAATTTTGAATATAAATGAATAATAAATCGTAAGAGATAAATATTAAATTTGTTACTAAACAACCACAATATAGACAGTTAATGAATCTTCAAAGAGACATATGGTACGCATCTCACTAAATATCAGCTATTTTGACACTGAAATAATCTTAAACAATAAGAAACAAATGTCAAATTGTCAAATCTCTTAAGAACCGTCCTCAATTTTGTATGATTCTTTAATCGTAAAAGACCAATGTCAAATTTGCTTACAAATGTGTTCTCAATTTGTTGTCAATTTTGTTAATAGACATTTCATTGAATACTGTCAAATTTTCATTTGTTTGCCATTATTTACATGATAGTTGTCGAAAATTCATGTATCTATTGTCAACATCATAACGATATGAATAATGAATCTTCAATGACAAGAGACTGACATTAAAATCTGTCGTCCGCAATATTGATACTGAATTAATATGTCACATTGTTAATGTCATATTATATATTATTAATATATGTTAATGTGACATATGTCACTAAATATTCGCAATTTTGATACTGAAATAATCTTAAATAATAAGGACAAATGCCAAATATGAAGAAACATCCGCAATTTTTTATATAAATGAATATTAAATCGTAAGAGATAATTATTAAATTTGTTACTAAACAACCACAATATTGACAGTGAATGGATCTTCAGAGAGACGTATGGTACGAATGTCACTAAATATTAGCTATTTTGACACTGAAATAATCTTAAAAAACAAGACACAAATGTCAAATTGTAAAATCTCTTAATAAACGTCCTCAATTATCGCTGTATGATTCTTTAATCGTAAGAGACAAATGTCAAATTAGTTATAAATTTGTTGTCAATTTGTTGTCAATTTTGGTAATAGACATTTCATTGAATACTGTCAAATTTTCAAATATTTGTCGTTATTTACATGAAAGTTGTCAAAAATTCACTTATCATTATCAACATCAGAACGATATGAATAATGAATCTTCAATGACGAGAGACTGATATTAAAATCTGTCCTCCGCAATATTGACACTGATTTAATATGTCACATTTGTAATGTCATATTATATATTATTAATATATGTTAATATGACATATGTCACTAAAAATTCGCAATTTTGATACTGAAATCATCTTAAATAATAAGGCACACGTCAAATATGAAGAAACATCCGCAATATTGGATATAAACGAATATTCAATCGAAAGAGACAAATGTCAAATTTGATCCTAACATTTGCAATGTAGACAGTGAATTAACCTTCAAATAAATATTTCATTAAATACTGTCATAAGTTCAGTATTTTTAACAAATTTTCAATTGTTAGTAATTATTTACATACTTAATAGTTGTCAAATTCGTTATCAATTTTGTTAATAGACATTTCATTGATACTGCCATTTTTTCAATTGTTTGTCATTATTTACGTAATAGTTTTCACAAAATCACGTATTAATGTCAACATCAATAACGACAATTAAACTAATGTTCAATGACAAGACCCTGACGTAAAAATATGTCATCCACAATATTGACAGTCAATTAATCTTCAAAGCACTTTATCGCACTAATGTCACCGCATATCGGCAATTGACACTGAAATAAACTTCAATAATAAGATGCAAATGTCAAATTTGCTAACAAACATCCGACATTTTGCCTGTAAATGATTTTTCAATGTCACATTTGTCAATAAACATCCGCAATATTGACAATTAATTGATGATAATACTCTGTTGATTGCGAAGGTTGAATGAGAAAAATTATGTGTATTTAAAAAAAAAATTATCAAACCTATTTTAATGCGATTATTTGTAGAACAAATAATTTATACAAAATACACTACCAATTTATTTCTACGATAACTGCAGTGTGTTGATTGTGAAAATATGCAATAATAAAAATATGTAATTTATACATATCTATCTATATCACAGTCTATCTTATTATTACGGTAAAATATAACACTCAGCAATTTATATTAACACCGAATATGTCAACAATGCGATATTACTAATGTAGATTTGGTTTTATCCCGTTACACGTCAATCCTAATCAATGTTTACAATTTTTTTTTACACTTCACCATTCTTGCTGCATAGTTATAATAATTTAGCACCGCGTCATGCGGTGCTAAGGTGATTTAGTTTTAATTTAATTTCATATCATTTTTTACGAAGGCTTCGTAAGTGAATCATTTGGTAAAATTAAAAATTCCGCATATTGAACATTTAAAGTTACTAACGCTTCAAGACTACGTCTATTCGTCATTTGTAAATATTATTATTGATACGAAAAGACCTGAATCAATAACTTAAACTAAAAATTCCGCATATTGAACATTTAAAGTTACTAACGCTTCAAGACTACGTCTATTCGTCATTTGTAAATATTATTATTGATACGAAAAGACCTGAATCAATAACTTAAACTAAAAATTCCGCATATTGAACATTTAAAGTTACTAACGCTTCAAGACTACGGCTATTCGTCAATTGTAAATATTATTATTGATACGAAAACATACAACTGAATCAATAACCTAAACGTGTTTACGCTTGATCAGTCATTAATTACTTGCCATCCTAAAATACTTGGGAGCGCAACTGATATATACTAGAGTTTAAATATTTCAGTTGTCAGCGCTGGTCCTTGCTGTCATCGCAGTATTGCAGTTGTCTTATCGCCTTTTTAGATATTAGGTTAGGTTAGGTTAGGTTTCGTGAGGATAACATGAAACATAGTTTCATGAGTTATGAGGAGCGGGGCTGAAGTTTGAGGTTAAAATTGACATTTATAACCTAAAATCACCACCACTTCCATACTTGTTTTACACTTTCGCCCCCACGCCCACACATCAAGTTAGGTTTACAACTATAAATAGCGTTCAAAATTTAAATTACAATTTTCAATGCAAGTATAACATAATTTTGGTACTTCTTTTGTTTCGAATGCACCATGCAATGAAATACATAACGAAGAAATAATTATTATTGGCCACTATTGAATAATTATTATTATGTCAATTATTATTGACCTCGCATTATTAATTACAAATTATTTTTATACAAACCATGTAGCGATTTAACCCATAATTTATAAATGATTCGCAAATAAACGTCCAATCATTAATATATTATTCCATTTCTTTTAAAAGACAGTGTTACTGGAGAACAAATTTACGAATATTATGAATAATTAACGACGTATTAATGTTGCAAAGATTTTTATTCAATGAAGAATGCAATTTAAAAACCAATTATTGTGATTGCATTCCGCACATAGCTCGGTGAATTCCCATTCCGATTGTCATTATATCGGTTTTATTTCCTCACCTTTAACGCCGCAACTTTCACAAAAATTATTGAAAAAAGTGATCGATTGCCAAACGATTTGCGACAGACTAATAATAAATCAAGATAGCTGATCGTTGGTTCTGTGACACGTTTTCTACTCTACAGCAATGATTTTTTTTACACGAGTTTTGAGTTCGTTACGAAAAATGTCTCAATCTAAAGTAATTACTGAGGCGTGATAATAAGCAATGCTATATCGGAACATTTGATATGGGAATGAAAGTTCACAGAACTGAGCTTGCTCCTTGCAAGTGAGAAAATGTCAAGGGCAGTTGAATTAAAAAATAAATCAAATATTAATGATCTTAATTCGGTTTCCATGTTTTGGTTCTTATAATAGCCAAGGTTGCAAATTCAATGGTATATTTTGTTGTTGCACCTAATTAGTTTGGATCTTCAATTCTAATGATTGGGTAGAACAGAAACAAGCTCTAACGATCATCTCAAAGGCGAAAACATGGAGTAAATCATATGCTGACCATATTTATTTGCATAGGAATTTTAACCAGAAAATGTACGATTTGGAATTGAGAAAATAAATTTGTTTTTTTACTTGAAAAAATAATACAATATTTTGTTTTGTACTTATTTAAAGTTATATTACATAACTATCCAGACTCTGTCTGCACATAATGATGAAATTTATTCATAGTTATACATATCTTAGCTTGTTATTCTAAAAAGGTGGTTTCTTGTATTAATTCGCTTATGTTATATCATCGTGGTTGATATGTGGTTGTGGTTTGTGCATACATAAAAAAGTAAACGCTATAGCAACAAAAATCAAACGTTGCCTACATAATTACTATTATTTATGTTTAATTTACGATATGCATTGGTTGCTGTGATTACCTGCTTGTAATTTATTGGAACTGTTAATAACCTTATTGTTATATTACCGATTGCAAATTGTAGAAAATTTGACCTTTATTGTATATTAATTTATTACTAATAATATCGGTAAAAAATTGGTATCAGAAAATTTAAATAAAATAAAATAAACACGAAACCTAGAATACCTCAATTATTAACACTAAAAAATTATAATCACATCAATATACATATACAGGGTGGCCCACCTATCCTCGCTCGGAAAATTGCTGCTAGACTAATGAAAACTTAGGACAAAATCTAATTGGAAGTTATTGGATACTTGATGTGCTATCTTTTAAAATTATTTTCGAGTATACAGAGTGTGCCATATATCCGGGACACAAAATTTGATCTCTTTTTTTAAATTAATCACTCTATATATTATTTCATTTTTAGAATCTGCTTTCTGTGGGCTTCACAAATCATTTTTATTTTTTGAGATCAGATGCAACGTTGCCAAGTTGCAATATTTTAATCAAATGGACGAACGAAAAATCATGGATGTGGAAAAAATATCAACAAAACCTTATTATAACAGACCAATGAAAGAATCTGAGTATGCAAGTACCTAAGCACTGGGCCAAAACGTACACAATATTTTGAGTCACGTAGAATACACAGGGTGTTCTGAAGCAACGATACAATTTTGATATTTTCAAAAGACTAAAACTCATATATTTTCAAATGGAACACCCTGATATAGCATCATATTCTCAGTGCTCATCTAATGAGTTATTCAATGGTAGCATATGGACTATAATCTAATAATACTTTTTAATGGGTAAATAACGATCAATCTCGATATGTTTTAGCCATTTGAAAATAATTCGATCGAATTTTGCAATTTTTGCTCATTACTATGGATTTTTTTTAATTTTACGAATTTTCTAAACAAAAGACGCTACAATGATTTTTTTAAACAGAAAGAAACAGTGTTGTTTGTGGAAAAAAATACTATTGGAGACATTTTTCTAAATTTTAAATATTTTAAGTCTTCGGAAAAAAAATCTATAAGCATTTTTTTTATTTCGAAAAAAAAAAATTTCCTTTAAAACGTATCATTAAAGTGAATTTATTTAATAAATTATATGGATATGGAATATTTATTGGAAATAAAAGTTGCTAATAAGATTTTTAAGAAACGGTTTTACTTTTTGACAGAAAATCATCAACAAACATATTTTTAAATAATCTTAGCAATTTTCGAAAAAGTAAGTCCAGTAAAAGTCCAGTAAGTTTATTTTTTATTTAAAAGGTAAATATTTAAAAGGAGGAACCAGCTCTCTTTGTTCGAAAAATGCTATTACCATATTTTTTTCTAATAACAAAAATTTGGAGAAAATGTCACCCGATTTTTATTTATTTTTTGCAGGAAGAAACAGTTTTGCTCATTATCAAACCAAACTGGTTAAATTGATTGTGACTTGATTAAAGTATTACACTTAAGTAAGTAGATTAAGAAGTAATCGCTGAGCTAAATCAAAAACACATTTTTATCAAAAAATAAGTGTTGATATGTATTTTTGCGTCAACTATCAGTTCCTGGAATTTGATTGCTCCATGTGCCGATTACTAATCTGCCAGCTGCTCTGAAGATATAAAGATTAAATATCTTCAATGCAACAATTAATCAAAATTAAATTTAAACAAGCCTCTGCTGACGCTATTTCTAGAATACTATGGGACATCTGCACTCATCCTATCCCCATTGATTCACGTGACTCGCGCTTTACGTGTGCACTTGAACTTTCATTGCTTCCCAATCAGACTCGCTTAATTGATATTCAATTGCTGATAATATCGTATGTAAGTAAATAAGAACATTTCAAGGTGGAGAGTTAATTATTAAATCCAAAGTGAGTTTGTACTTTTCTCGGCCTTGTGATTGTGATGAAGGTTACGTTCGAGAGTACAGAGATGTCCAAAACACATGACAAACGCTTTCTAGCATTTGTCATATATAGGGTGTATATGACGTCTTTTTGAGGTCAAAATACTGGAATATAATTTGTATCTCGAAAAGTAAAAACGATAGGTAATACACACATCTCTACAAAACATGTTTCAAATTAAACGGGGAAGCCAGAAATATAATAATATATAGGGTGTTTCATTTAAAAAACAAAAGTTGATGGCTACTTCCGGTAGAAGCGGATGTGATAGAAGGTTGTAAGTATTTCACCTGAGGAGAACGCAATCAGCCATGTTTGGATGATTTTTTTCAATTTTTTATTTTATCGTGAACCCCATAAGCTTTTAACGGTCACCCTGTATTTTAGATATCTCTATATCTCCGTTTCTAGTAGATCAAATTGAGTTCCTAACTTCTTAATAGAAAAACTGAAAAACGTTTGTTTCAAAATTTTCCAAATAACCCGTGAACCCCATAAGCTTTTAACAGTCACCTTGTATTTTAGATATCTCTATATCTCCGTTTCTAGTAGATCAAATTGAGTTCATAACCTCTTAATAGAAAAACTGAAAAACGTTTGTTTCAAAATTTTCAAAATAGAATTTTAAATAGCGACAACAAATTTGCATAAAATTAATTTTTTTATTTTATAGACAATATTCAACAAGATTATCTAAATTGTGGCACCAAATTTCCACAAAGCTAGGAAGTTGTATTGTTTTTTTTGTATTCACTACAAAAATGTCAATACAATTTGAAAATTTCTTTCGTATTCACTACAAAATTGTTTACATGGTGTCACCTAATTCAGTTTGGGAAAATATTTGTCAAGAAGAGAAATTTTTAATTTTTTCGGTCTATTTGTTAGAATTAAGAAATTTTAAATTGGTAACGAACAACTGTTCATTGTAACTAATAGGACGTGGAATGCGCATTACTATATTATTTTTATTGTCAAGTGTTTATGCATGCTTATCTAATTGTTTACATGCTTCTCTTATTATGTCTTGTTACTAATTTCGGCCTACTGTAATTGGACATGTTTTGGAAACACACTGTAATTATAAATAACTGCTGGTCTCCCTAATGAGCAATCATCGTAATAACACGACATAAAATTATGATTGCAATAAGGCGAGTTCTCTCTAGTTGTGATGGATTTCAAATTTTAACAAATTAAACTTTCAGTTTGATTCAATTTCAACTAGCATGTTAAACCAAACGAACGAACCGACTACTGGTGCTCTGTATTTGGTGATAATCTTTTTATGAACACGATAAGTCGAAAATGGCTCAAATAACTGATTAAATTTTCGAATATTTTAGTTTTGCAATTATGCGTATTCAAATTTTAGAATTTATACAAGAAATAAACGTTACAAAAAAAATAAACGATAAGTCAAAAATGTGTTAAATTAATTGATTAAACGTTATATGTTCATAACCAATTAAGGTTTCAGAAATTAAGAGAGGAAATCAATGTTATAAAAAGTAACAGTATAAATCAAAAACGCCTCCAAATCATTGATTTCCGAAATCTTTAGTTTCTAGTTTAAGAGTAGGTATCCAAATTTCAGAATGTTCATAAATAGAAAATGCATATATACACAAAAAGTGAACGACAAGTTAAAAACGCCCGAAAATAACTCATTAAAATTTCGTGCTGTATAGCTTGGCCATTAACAGTATTCAAATTTCAGTATGCAGTATAAATCAAAAACGCCTCCAAATAATTGATTTTCAAAATTGTTTCACGTTTAAGAGTATCCAAGTTTCACAATTAAGATTATTAAAATTTCAGGATGAATACAGGAAATCAACGTTAAAAAAAGTAAGCGATAGATGAAAAATGCCTCATAATAATTGATTAAATTTTCGAAATTTAAAGTTTGACGATTGAGAGTACTCAAATTTCAAAATTAATCCAAAAAAACAACGTTACAAAAAAAAGCAAACAATAAGTTAAAAACGCCTGAAAACAACAGTTTAAGAGTAGGTATCCAAATTTCAGAATGTTCATAAATAGAAAATGCATATATACAAAAACAGCAAACGACAAGTAAAAAACGCCTGAAAATAACTCATTAAAATTCCGAACTTTATAGCTTGGTCATTAACAGTATTCAAATTTCAGTATGCAGTATAAATCAAAAACGCCTCCAAAAAATTATTTTTAAAAATTTTTAGTTTCACATTTAAGAGTATCCATATTTCAGAATGTTTATAAATAGAAAATTCATATATACAAAAACACTAAACGACTAGATAAAAACGCATAAAAATAACTCATTAAAATTTCGAAATGTATAGTTTGGCCATTAAGAGAATTCAAATTTCCAAATACTTACAAAAAAACAGCGTTACAAAAAAGCAAACGACAAGTTAAAAACGCCTGAAAATCACTCATAAAAATTTCGAAATTCTTTCACAATTTCACAAGTTTCACAATCAAGATTATTAAAATTTCAGGATGAATACAAGAAATCAAAGTTAAAAAAAGTAAGCGATAGATGAAAAATGCCTCATAATAATTTATTAAATTTTCGAAATTAAAAGTTTGGCGATTAAGAGTATTCACATTTCAAAATTAATCCAAAAAACAACGTTACAAAAAAAAGCAAACGATAATTTAAAAACGCCTGAAAACAACTCGTTAAAATTTCGAAATTTTTAGTAACACATGTAGAGAAGATTACTAAAATATCAAAATGAATGCAGGCAATCAAAGTTACAAAAAAAGCGATAAATGAAAAATGTTTCCAATGTTTTTCGGAAGTTACGAAATATTTAGTTTCACCATTAAATGTATTCAAATTTCAAAATTAGTACAAAAAAACAACGTTACAAAGAAAAATCGAACGACAAGTTAAAAACGCATGAAAATAACTCATTAAAATTTCGAAATTTTTACTGTCACAATTAAGATTATTAAAATTTCAGTATGAATACAGGACATCAGAGTTATAGAAAAGTAAGCGATAAGTGAAAAATGCCTTGAAATAATTGATTAAATTTTCGAGTATTTTAGTTTGACTATTAAGAGTATTCAAATTTCAAAATTAATACAATAAAACAACGTTACAAAAAAAAGTTAAAAACGCCTGAAAATAACTCAATAAATTTCGAAACTTTTAGTTTAAGTTTATTAAAATTTCAGAATGTTTCGAAAGTTTTTTCAAAAGTTTCACGATTAACAGTAAGTAGGTATTAATATTTCAAAATTAATACAAGAAAAAACAACGTTACAAATAAAAAGCAAACGACAAGTTAAAAACGCATGAAAATAACTCTAGCACTAATTTTTAGTTTCACATGTAGGTAAGATTATTAAAATTTCAAAATTAATATAGAAAATATAAATTACAAAAAAGTAAGCGATAAATGGAAACTGTCTGAAAGATTTGATTAAATTTTCGAAATTTTTAGTTTCACGCCTAAGAGTAGGAATTCAAATTTTAGAATTATTACAAGAAATCAGCGAAAACAAAATTTTGAAACTAAGACGTTCGGAACAAAATTTAAAAAAAATACGTGTGGATGACAACTACTGTCACAGTAGTGGAAGTCAAAAACTTCTCAAAATTAATGAATAAAAGTTTAAAAAAATATTTTACAATAAAATAAACAAACTTTTAAAAAGACAATAAAACAGTGTGTAAAAAGTAAGGAACCTCTTCTCTGGAGCCGTTATTATTATTTTTAGAAAAAAAAGTTTTTTACAATAAATTGATTGTCATAATATGACGGTTTTAATTTTGTTTTTGTGACGCGTCAATTTTTGGCAATTTTATTTTTAGTAAAATGAGTTTACATCTAAACCGACGATATATTTACGGAATTATTTTTTGAAAATAAAAAGTGAGTTGGTTATTTTTGAAATACAATCATTTTTATCAGAGCCATTTATGAAACCTCAAGTTTTTGATAAGTTAGTTGGTTGTATTTCGAATATAATATTTATTAGAAACAGCTATGAAGAATAGCTAAATAGAAAGTTTAGATTTTTACAAAATGTATTACCTACAGTAAAATAAACAAATGTTTATAAAGAAAACGAAATGCGTACAGGGAGTGTAAAAAGTAAGGAACCTCCTCTCCGGAGCCATTATTATTATTAGAAAAAAAAAGTTTTCCACAATAAATTGATACGCGTACAATTTTTGCAATTTTATTTTTAGTCAAATGAGTTTTACATCTAAACCGACGATATATTTACGAGATTTTTTTTGAAAAAAAAAAAGTTAGTTGGTTATTTTTGAAATACAATCATTTTTATCAGAGCCATTTATGAAACCTCAAGTTTTTTATTTTGGTAATGGATTCGGATCAAATTCCAAGCCATTAATTATGAAAATTCTCTTATCCAAGTATTATATAAGTTTTTCTTAATACTTAATAAAAGTTAGTTGGTTGTTTTTCGAACATAATTTTTATTAGAAACAGCTATGAAGAACACCTAAAATTTTTGTTTTTTTTTAAATCATTATTAGAAACAGCTATGAAGAACAGTTCAAGTTTTTAAGTTTTTAAAAAAATTTATTAGAAACAGCTATGAACAGAGTTTTTTCATGGGCTCAAATCAGGGTTGGTTTAAATCATGATTTAAATCAACAGATTTTTTTAAATAAATCTTTGATTTAAGTGAAAATTGATTTTTTTTAATTAATCATTATTTTTGCACTTTTTGTGCATTCCAATAGGTGAACAATTAAAAATACAATGTAACTATAGAGTTAGCTTGCTTTAAAGCAGATAATTGTAAGTAACATATTTTTCTTTTCTTCCATTATTTGGTCCATTACATGGTACATGGCATTCAGGAATGTATTAAAAAAAAAATCATGTCATTTAAATCGTGATGTACAGCAATTGATTTAAATCACATCAAAACTGGGAAAAACTGATCAGAAATACATTTTTTTTAATCATAATTTATTTGATTTAAAAAAAAATTGATATATTTTTTTTAAATCATGGTTTATTCCAACCCTGGTTCAAACTAAATTACATAGCTTTAATTATGATAATGCAATCTTTTAGAAGTTTTGAAAAACTGGAGGCACTAATTTCTCGATTAAATTGATTCAAACAAACCTTTAAAATTTGTTAACAGTTTATTACTTCTGATGCCACAGCTTCAGTTTTAATGAAATTCTTGGTGGCAATTTCAATCTTAGTAGGACAATTTCTGAAAATGCACTATTTTGGAAAATGTCAAATCTGGTGATACATGATTGAGTAAAATTAAATTAAACAACTTTTTAAAATTTGTTATAAAACTGGTCATTCCTCAGTCAACACTCAATTTTATTATATTATGTTTCTTCACGTGGCAAATTATGGAAACATTTTCTGTAAAATTGTTGTTGATGTAATAAAACTTAAAAACTAATGAAAAAAAAACTCAATTTTAAGATGAAAATTTGTAAGGAATTTCAATTCCTTTTTGTTTTTCAAAGTTCCTGCTCTAGGAATACAAAAAAAAAATTAAAAAAACCCATTAATATTTAAAGTTTGCATCAGTTAAATACACCTCATGTCACAGTTTCATAGACCAATTTCTCGATTAAATTGATTCAAACAAACCTTAAATTTAAAATTGGTCAACAATTTATTACTTCTGATGCCACGCTTCAGTTTTTTGTGAAATTCTTGGTCGAAATTTCAATCTTGGTAAGGCAATTTCCAAAAATGTATTATTTTGGAAATTGAAAAAATCTGGTGATACTGCATGATTAGTTTTTGAGTAAAATTGAGTCAAACGGCTGTATAAAATTTGTTATAAAACGGATAATTTATCAGTCAACTCTCAATTTTATTATATTATGTTTCTTTGCGTGGCAAATTATGGGAAAATTTTCTGTAAAATTGTTGTTTGATGGAATAAAAGTTAAAAACTAATAATCAAAAATTCAATTTTATGATGGAAATTTGTGAGGAATTTCAATTATATTTCGCCACATTGTTTTTCAAAGTTCCTGCTCTAGGAAAACAGAAAAACTCAAAACAACCCATTAAAATTTAAAATTTGTATCAGTTAATTACTTCTCATATCACAGTTTCAGTTTTAATGGAATTCTTGGTGGATACTATTCAAATTTCAGATATTTTCTGAAAATGATTTATTTTGGAAATCACAAGTATCTGGTAATACCATCTCATTAGTTTTGGAGTTAAATTCAGGCAAACGGCCGTTAAAGTTAAAATTAATTCTTTTGACAGGCAATTCATCAGGCAACGCCTAAATTTATGATGGATTTTTGTAACGAATTTCAATTAGGTATACAGGTATTTCGCCACATTGTTTTATTTAAAGTACCTGGTCTAGGAAAACCCAAAAAACTGTCAGCCCATTTTAAATTTCAAATATGTTATCAATTTATTACTCCCGATATATTTTTTGAAAACGCATTATTTTCGAAAATACAAAAATCTGCTAATAGCCCGTAGGCTTTGAGTCGAATGTCCCTTTAAGGTAATATTTGTTACATAAATGATACTTCAGCTGTCAACGCTGAAGTTTTTGATGGATAATTGTTAAGATTTTCCACTATATTTCGCCACATTGTCTTTTCAAAGAACGTGCTCTAGGATAATCCAAACCACTTGTTCATAGCAACTTTCATAAGAATATTTTAGGTAATAAAGCGTAAATATACTGTAGATTTATATTGTGGATTTGATTGAAATTTTTTGACACACTCATTTTGAAAATGCATACTTCTGGAAAATGCAAAACTTTTAAAATTCTTCTTTATTAGTTTATTTATTTATTATTTATTATTAAATACCATCAAACAACAAATTTACATTATTGTTAATATTTCTGACACAAAGTTTTGTCATTCATGATTGATTTTATTGAATGGTGAGAATAAAAACCTGCGTTTCAAATTTTTCTACCTTAAAAACGCACTTTTGTAAATGAAAATAGTTCTAACAACATTGGTAATTATAATCATTAGCTCATTAACGCCACAGCACGCCTCAAAAGTCTCAACATTGTAGCTCATTTGAATTCCGCGTACATAGATAAGAAACTATTACTATGAACATCGTATTTACCTTTTGGTTTCAGCTTATCACAGTTATTATCCTCGGCCTCCAGAGCGGTTCCCTTGCCCAAACCCATGGCTGTCGATGTGGAGGAACAGGAGTCAAATTTAAAACAGATTAATCCCCGACGTATCACAGGCCAAAAATCGCCCTTTTCACGTGTTAAGTGCGCGGTTTTTGGAAAATTAGAAGCACGCAATGTTTCCCGCGCCGCAGGTGGACGACCACTGACGTTCAGCTGTCACCGCTTTCGAGAGGTGCACGAGGAACGATGTTGTGCAGTGCGAACGATCGAGTGTTCGAGTCCACGTCCGAGCGCTTAGATATCTCCGATTAATTGGCGAAAAAGGTGTCGCTATCTCGCCAAGGAATCGCACGCATTGTGAAGAAACGACGGAGATATGTACGTGCAAGAAAAGTATTTTAATAATTTTTACTGTAGTTGATTAAAATATAACTTAAACTTGTTTTGACAATAAGCCAAACTGAAAAAAACCATTTTACAAAATAAAAAGTTTTTACTTTTGGATATTCACAATTGCCTACGATAAGAATATAAAGATTGCTCTGTTATGTTCCTAAAAAAGTGTTCTCACGAATCACGTTTAATTGATCGATATTAGTTGATCAACAAAAGTTGGCTGAAAACTATTGTTTAAAGTTGATCAACTCTATTGAAACAAAGGTTCTCACTATACAGGGTATCCTAAATAGAGTAGGATTGCATGGGTATATTTCTTATTATTAAAGCTAGAGATCAGGTTAAATGGGGAATGTCATGCAGTTTTGTATGCTGGTTAATGTTATGCTGAAAATTTTTCAAAAGTCCGAGCAGTTTAGAAATTATTCGAAAAAAGAGGACACCCTATACTCTATTAAGGACACACTGTAAATGTTATTAACTTTTGTTGATCAAATAATATCGATCAATTAAACTTGATTCGTCAGAACGCGCCTTTAGCCCTCCATCAAAATTCAACGTCAAAGCTTATTACAGTGAACATTGCAGATTAGCACTTTAAGCCTTTTATATGATTGCATATAATTTTTGCACCTTGCACTTTCAAAAGTAAAGCCAATTTTTTGTTCGAACATCAAACAATTGTTAAATCGAAAGTCAAAATTTAAAAAAAAACTAAAATTTGAGCTTATAAGAGTTCACGTAGCAGATTAATATTAGCGATAGCAGATTTAACATGTTTTATGTTAAAGAATTGTTTGATCGAAAATAACTTTAAAACTAAGAATGGTGCCTTTTTGGAATTTTGCAATTTCTGAAAATTTTAAGTTAATCTAGAACGAATTTCTTACAAAAAATTGAGCTTAGAATGTTTGAGTGGCAGATTGATGATTATCACAAATTGAGCACAGATTGAGCACAGATTGAGCACACACGAGTATGTTAAAGATACAATTGTTTGGTAGAGTGTAACTTACAAACCGAGTCAGTATAATATCAAATTATATAATTTTTATTTATTTTAATTTAATTTCAAACATTGTAAACATATTTCATGTAAAGCATGAACATGTTACTTAACTTAATTTAATTGGATTGGAACAATTTTAACTTTTTATACTTTCTAAAATAACGCACTCTTAAAACAGAGTACCTATCACAAAATTTGAAACAGACACAAAATTCTTATAAAAATTTGAACTTTCATAGTTGACGTGGCAACTAAAGGAAAATTATCTGTTAAATTGTTGTTTGGTGGTATAAAGTTAAAAACAAATGCGCCCTGAAATTCTAATAAAAAATTGAACTTTAATAGTTGACGTGACAAATTATGGGAACATTTTCTGTAAAATTGTTGTTTGTTGGAATAAAAGTAAAAAACCAATCAAGAAGCATTTTAAAAGTTTTGCATTTTCCAGAAGTATTTATTTTCAACATGAGTCAAAAAAATCAAATCCACAAAAGAAATGTGAACTTAGGCTTTATTACCTAAATTATTCTTATAAAGAATAAAATACATATGCCTCTGAATATGGCTTGTTATAACTGAAACTAGTCAGGCGATGAAAACAAATAATAAAATAAATAAATAAATAAATACCAGTTAGTACTAATTAAGACAACCTTAAATATATGTATATAACTGGTAATTATGGATAAAACCTTAAATTTAATTCTTATAAAGGTTGCTATATAAAGCAGCAATATAACTTCAACCTAAAAATGGGATGTTTGAAGTTTTTTGGGTTTTCCTAGAGCTCGCACTTTGAAAAAAAGTGGCGAAGAATAATTGAAATCAGGTACAATTTGAGATAAATTTTCCGTTTTTATCAAATTTGTAAGAGAAATTGCAGCCATTTTTCGTCTTTTTGAGGTCAAAATCTCGAAATTTAATTTTTATCTCAGAAAGTAAAAAAAGATAGGTGTACACACATGTTTACAAAAGATGTTTCAAATTAAATGGGAAAGCCTGAAACATAATAATATATAGGGTGTTCCATTTAAAAAATAAAAGTTGATGGCTACTTCCGGTAGAATCGAAAGTGATAGAAGGTTGAAACTATTTCACCTGACGAAAACGGAATCAGCCATGTTTGGATGATTTTTTTTTATTTCTATGTAATCGGGAACCCTATAAACTTTTAATGGTCCATGACCGTGGGACACCCTGTATAACAACATTTACTTTAAAGGGAAAATCGGCTCAAAAACTGATTGATAACGTGAGTTTTTTTGGGTTTTCCTAAAGCTGGTTCTTTATAATACAATGTGGCGAAATATAGTTCAAATTCGTTATAAATTTCCATAATAAATTTGAGCATTGACTAATGAATTACCAGTTAAAAAAACAAATTTCAACTTCAAGGGTGGTTTGACTGAATTTAACTCAAAAACTAGTGATACAGTGTCACCACATTTTCCAAAAAAATCGTTTTAAAAAAATGTCTTACGAAATTTGAATAGTAATCTACCAAGAATTTCACTAAAACTGAAGTTGTGACATGAGGAGTAATAAACAGATAACAAATTTAAATACTTAAATGGGATGTTTTTTTTTTTGCTAGAGCAGGCCCATTAAAAAATAATGTGGCAAAATATAATTCAAATTATTTACAAATTTCCATCATAAAATTGAGCGTTGACTGATGAGTGATGAATTATCAATTTTAGAACACACTTTACAAAGTTGTTTGACTCAATATTACGCAAAAACTAATTATGGAGTATCAGCAGATTTTTGAATTTTCAAATATTTTTATTATATTATATTTTAAATATTTAAATGGGATATTTTGGGGTTTTTTTGCTAGAGCAGGCCCTATAAAAAATAATGTGGCAAAATATAATTCAAATTCCTTACAAATTTCCATCATAAAATTGAGCGTTGACTGATGAATTATCAGTTTTAGAACACACTTTACAGAGTTGTTTGACTCAACATTACTCAAAAACTAATTATGGAGTATCAGCAGATGTTTGAATTTTCCAAAATAATGCATTATCAGAAACTGCCTTACGAAATTTTACTAGATATCCATCAATAATTTTACTAAAACTGAAGCTGGCATCAGAAGTAATAAATTGCTAACAAATTTTAAATTGAATATTTGTTTCACGCAATTTGATCGAAAAATTAAGGATGGTGTGTCTTCAATTTTTCAAATTTTCTAAAAGGTTGCATTTTCATAATTAAAATAAAATTAGCTAAATAGCTAAATTTAATTTGAAACCCATTAAAATATTCAAAAACTTGAGCTTTCGTAGCTTTTTCTAATAAAAATAATTTTCGAAAAACAACCAACTAACTTTTTATCAGTAAAACAGATATTGCCCATGACATACAAATACCGTGAACACATGTAAGGTTCCATACAACATCCTATACAATTAATTGCTGACACTTTTGCCTGACCAATGAAGTTTGAAACCCGTCGCACACAAGAATATATATATTTTTTAAACATTAAGAAAGTATAACAAATTCAACAAAATTATAATAACTAACTTTTATTGTTAAAAAACTCATGTAATATTTGTAGGTATAAGAGAATTTTCATAATTAATGGCATGGAATTTAATCCGAATCCATTGCAAAAGTCAAAAACATAGAGCTTCCATAAATAGCTTTAATAAAATATTATCAACTTTCGAAAAATACTAAATAGAGTTTTCGTAAATGGCTTTAATAAAAATGATTGACTTTCGAAAAATATTCGTATCTAAAAAATGTATTACATCGTTATACTGCTAACAAGGAAATTAAAAGATCTACAAAAGTTGTGAACCAACAAAAAACTGGTTTCCTTAAAAAAAATCATCATGAGAGTGAGTCATAAATTTTTCGACGATATCAAAAAGTGTACAATAATTATCAAAAGTAATTATAAAAGCTCAATTGTTGGCCTAATTTAATCGACAAACTAAGGATGGCATGTTTTCAGTGTTTGTTACATTTTCTAAAAGTTTGCACTTTCATAATTAAAGCCTTGAAATTTATTCTAAACATATTAAAAAACACCAAAATTTGAGCGATAAAAGCTGTTCCCAATAAAAATGATTGCATTTAAAACATCAATTAAATTGAAAAAATGTTATGTATAATATCATATTTATATAACCGCTGCGCAAAGAATTTTCTACAAAAGCAGAAAGTAGCAGTTGTTAACCAACAAAAAAAAAGTTTCCATTACAAAAAACATAATGAGAGTGAGTCATACATTTTTCGGCGATATCAAAAAGTGTAGTACAATAATTATCAAATGTAATTATCAAAAGCTCAATTGTTCATTTAATCGACAAACTAAAGATAGCGTGTTTTCAGTATTTTTACATTTTCTAAAAGATTATACTTTCATAATTAAAGCATTGGAATTTATTTTGAATCTATTAAAAACACCAAACTTTGAACGATAAATGTTGATCCTAATAAAAAAAGCTGTTCCTAATAAAAATGATTGCATTTTAAAACATCAATCAACTAACTTTTTTAACTGAAAAAATTAAATTATATGTATTTGTATAATTGGTATATACAGGGTGTTAATACTAAGTTGTAACACCCGAAAATGGCAGTTAGAACTCATTGAAACAAATAACTTTTCTTAGTTAAAATTTTTGAATTGGAGCCCAAGTTCATAGTTATTGGCGTTCTTTTGTTTTTCGAAAAATCGTCATTACTCCCTTATTTTAAGAAATATTTAAAAAATACAAAAACGTTTAGCATGCGCTATCGGTTCTATTAAACATTTGTATTTAAGATTATTTTCTATTTTATCAAATAACAAAATGGCGACTGAACAAAAATTTCAAAACAAGATATTTTGAAAATCACTCGATTGATTTTTGAAAATAAAACATTTACGAAATCCTTAAGCTATATGATAACATTTGTCTGAAACATTTTTTTCGATGTGTCCAAAAAAGTTATTATTCAAATTGAATTACAATATAAATTTTAACAAACTGCAACAATCATTTAAAACAAAGCAGGCTAACCTTAAGTTAGGCCATTAAACAGGTTGAGGCACAGGTGTTTCTAGTTTGTACGTTCAACTTTAAATACTTTTTGATCTTGTTCTTCAGAAATTTGTGCTTCATCTTGAAAAGTTTCTGTCACGTTTATCATTTGTGTGCGTATTTTGCATCATTTGTGTATAAAATGCATAATTATCAAAACAGACAAATGTTATAAGATAGTTCAAGGATTTTATAAATGTTTTATTTTCAAAAATCGATCGATTGGTTTTCAAAATATCTTGCTTAGAAATTTTTGATCGGTCGCCATTTTTTTATTTGATAAAATAGAAAATAATTGTAAATACAAATGTTTTAGAGAACCGATAGCGCATGTTGAGCGTTTTTGTATTTTTTAAATATTCCTTAAAATAAGGGAGTAATGACGATTTTTCGAAAAACAAAAGAACGCCAATAACTATGAACTTGAGCTCCAATTCAAAAATTTGAACTAAAAATAGTTGTTTGTTTCAATGAGTTCTAACTGCCATTTTCGGGTATTACAACTTGGTAATAACACCCTGTATAGAGAATATTCTACAAAAGTAAAAACTAGTAGTTGTGAACCAACAAAAAAGTGGTTTTCATTAAAAAAAATAATGATTCATAAATAAATTTTTCGAGGGCTAATGAAAATGATAGATCTTCGAAACATAAACTAAAAAACTACCATTTAAAAAAATATATTGCTGTATATTACATTTTAATAACTGCTGCATAGAGAATTAAAAGAAGTAAAAAAGTTATGAATTAACAAACAGATGATTTCCATTAAAAATTTATGACATCGTTAAATAAGATTCAAAAAAATATAATTTTTGAAAAAAAAACCACAGATATGTGAATATTGATTTTAAGGAAGCCATTCTTTTCTGTAAATAACTTGTTCTGACAGTCTCTTGTTTCGCATTAGCATGGAAATTAACTCTGACCGATCGCATCCAATGAAAAATAAAATTTCAGGAATGTAAATGCTAATAGCTTTAAAATCTATAATTGCATAATTTAATAACCACACGTTATATCGGACTCGGAGTATTCAAAAATGCAGCGAGTTCAAAAATATGCAATTTTTGAAACCAAATTCCAACCAATAATCTTTTAAACAAAATTCCAACCATTCATTTTTTTAACAAAATTCAACCAAAATTTTTGAAAAAAAATCCTCAGAAATGTTAATATTGATTTTCAGAAAACCATTCTTTTATGTAAATAACGTTTTATGACAGTTTTTTGTTCACAGCAGTGACGGAAATTATTCCTGATCAATCGCATCAATTATGATTATAAAATTTCAGGAATGTAAATGCCAATAGCTTTAAAACTTATAATTACATAATTTAATAACCACATGTTGCAACGGACGTTTGGCGTATACAAATATGCAGTGAGTCCCAAAAATATGCAGCGAGTCCCAAAAATGTGCAGTTTTTAAACAAAATTCCAACCAATAATTTGTGAAACAAAATTCCAACCAATACTTTTCGAAAAAAAAAAATCTCAGACATTTCAAGCTCTATTTTAAGAAAGCCTGTTAATGACTTTTCATGACAGTCTTTTGTTTCGCATTAGTAGCGGAAATTATCTCTGACCAATCGCGTCGTTTATACTCATAACATTTCCGGAATGTAAATGCTAATGGTTTTAAAATTATAATTTCCTAATTTAATAACCACACGTTACATTCGATGTTCGCCGTAAACAAATATGCAGTTAGTCCCAAAAATATGCAGCGAGTCCCAAAAAAATGTGCAATTTTTGAAACAAAATTCCAATTAATTGTTGAAAAAAATATATATTCAACCAATCATTTTTAAAAAAATATCTTCAGGTCAGTATTGATTCTTAGAAATCCATTATTTCTGTTAACGACTTTTCGTGACAGTCTTTTGTTTCGCAGCATTGACGGAAATTATCTGTGACCAATCGCATCAATTATGATCATAAAATTCCAGGAATTTAAATTCTAATAGCTTTAAAGTTTATTATTAGTTTGTTTAATAACCACATGTTACATTGGAGGTTTTAAAACGTTTTCTCAATAACATAATACGCTGAGGCTAATGGAAAATTATCACTTTGGATTATTCGTGCGATTCGTCATCAGTTATAATTTCCGGATGCAACTTTGTAAAGATTATAATTTATAAAATTTACACACTTGGTAAAACATAATTATTATCTTAGGTATAATTGGATTTAAACACTTGTTTTGTCTCATTCTTATAATTATTTTCAGATTCCTGATCGTCCCAAGTCCCAAAAATGTGCAATTTTTGAAACAAAATTCCAATTAATTGTTGAAAAGTTTCTATAGGATATATTGACAATTTGATAATTTTGACATTTGACTTGATGACTTTTTTTTCATGAAACTGAAAATACAAGAATGAAACAAAACAAGACAATTATACCAAAGTTTAATTTATGTTTGTTTTATTATAATAACTGATGGCGAATCGTACCAATAATCGTATCAATAATTTTACATTAGCTTCGGCGAATTGAGAAGACGTTTTACAACGTCCATTGTGACGTGTGATCTTTAAATTATGCAGTAAGTAGCTATTAGTATTTAGGTACCTGAAATTTATTAACAGAATTGATGCGATTGGTTAGGGATAATTTCAAGTGGTTGCGGTTCCAAGAATTTAGTTGCACTCTAGAGCCAGAATTAAATCCGCTTGATTGTACCGATAATGTATGCTTATGAGAATTTGCGTCATAATTATGAAAACGTGCATTTGCGATTTCTCAAATGCCAACTCTTTATACTTCTATCTAATAATAATTATATATTAATCTGAAGTGTGGCAGATCGCACCTTGGCACGTGCGATATTAAGAAAATATTGACCTAAAGAGGACACCGCTATTTGCCATTTCACATGTAACAGCTTACATTATAAATTAATATACCGCAATATCACACCCAACCAATAATTAGCTACAATTAAGATCATACACGTATTTAATGTCAGATAATATTCCTATCAATTAACTCATAAAATCCTGTCTGATACATTAAACGATTGACCAATAACGAGCAAATTCCCGCAATTTAGATGCTAATCAGTACATTACTACGTTATTATGTGTAATCGAATTAAAATTACAAATGAGAACGAACGAGATGAATATTCATGATTCATTCAGTTTTATTGTGTGTTATCAATATTTCCGCATGGAAATTTCACTCTCATTATCACCATCGTCGCATATGGCCAATTATTTCAGCATTGCCATAAGCACGAATGTCACTAAGTAACTGATGTACCAACAAGTACATAATATAAACCTGTTCAATCATCATACGTGTTGCACGTGCAATTATAAACGTAATCATTGTTATTATTATGGCATAATAATGGTATGATAATAAACACTGTTCCCGATCAATTCTCGTCAAAGTTGGCTGTGTTACTACATTTGTCATAACATGGAATGACATCTAAAACTGGATGACATATGTCATAAAACTAGATGACATCTTTCATAAAACTGGCAAAATTAGCTCTGTTAGAATGACATTGTCATTAAACTGCCAAAGTTTTCAGGTAGGATGATATATGTCACAAAACTGTCAAAGTTTGCTGTGTTACGGTGACATTTGTCATAAAACTGTCAAAATTGCCTGTGTTAGGATTATACCTGACATAAAACTGTCACATTTTTATTGTCACATTTTGACGTCTATTATTATTATTAAATTATTAAAATAAATGCATGCGTGCAACTTGACAAAAAAACATCACTGCCAGTTTTCGCGAGAATAGATCCTGAACGAAGAAAATGTGAAACAAGTATTTCCGATGTTTAAAATAAATAATTGTTAGCTGCTAATGTTACTTATTTTGTTTAATTTTTATTATATTATGATTTCTTTATTAAAAATGTTATTGCTTTTAATTTTTAAGTTAAACCATATAACTTTGTTTTTATAATAATTTCACTGTTATGGATATAACAGCGTTGCCTATAAGTGTGATAATAAAATCATATGGTGGTCATACAAGATTTTTGTTGTTGAATATCTTTATTACATACAAATTAACTGTTGTGTACAAAAAACTGTACAAAATAAAAAAATAATTGTAACAGAATTTTTATACAACAATTACTATAGCAAATGGCATAATTGAAATGCTTACGCATGAATTGTCGGGAATTAATCCAAGCACATAATTGTAGGATTGTGTTAAAATTATATATAAAGTATATACCAAAAAGCACCTGGTATTATGGTGTACAAATTTTGACGATTCATGGACGTTAATAATTAAAGACATACATTTTTTTGTGATGCATCCAGTAAGCATAAATTATTTTGCTCGTTAAATTATAATTATGTGCTAGTTTAATCGTTGAAGATGATTTACGTTTTTTTAAATTATAAAGTTCGGCTTTTACTCTGCAAATTTGTTGTATTTATGTTAAATATTTCTTAAGTGAATACCTTGCCTTAAAAAAATATAATATAAATATAGAGCTTAAATTATGAATGGGGAATAATTCTATAACGCCAGAGGTCGCAGGTTCGAACCCGAGAACTTTTGAGCGATGAAACTATTTTTATCGCAATAATGATAAAAATTAACGATAAAAATTAAATTAGAATTATTATTAATAATACTTAGCCATTGCACAAGCAATGGACCGTCATTAATAATTAGCCATAGCACAAGCAATGGGCCGTCATCAACCAAATTTTTTTTACGTGCGTATGACATTTTATTGTGTGCTGTTTGTGTTTCATGTCTGTAATTTTGTGTTATTTTGCGACAACTGCTACATTTTTAGCATGTTTTATATTTTAAGTAATATGTTTATTTCTGTATTTACACACATGGTTATGTTTTAAGTAAATAAATATTACCTATCTATCTATCAATTAACAAACAAGCAATATTGGAAATTAAAGATGTTTGAAATCTGATTTTTTTTAAATTATTCATACCGGCGATTGATAAACGTTTTAATTAAACGCGACAACAATATATAAATACATTGCATATTTGTAAGGACTCCATAGTGCAAAGATATTGTTCAAATTATTTATAGAGTAGATTGTTAATTAGCAACATTACAAGTTCAAAACCTACAGATTGTAAAAGGAGATTGCAATTATCTACATAAGAGTAAAATCTGAGTGCTTATCTGATAAGAAGATTTCCAGTGTCAAATACTACTAGTTTTTTTATGACGAATTATAATTATCACATACATAATTAATATTTCAATATTTTTTACATCTACAGTGAAGTAGATGTCAAAATAAGCTAGAAAAATATAATAAAAGGGCTACCGAATATGTACATTGGGTTTAAATGAAGTATTTTGAGTGCAAGATTGCAAAATATCGTATTGATATTTCAATTTTTCTGACATCTACAGTGAAATAGATGTCAAAAAGCTAAAAAGATATAAAAAAGGGCTAACAAATATATTGGGTTAAGATCAAGCATTTTGAGTGCAAGATTGCAAAATATCATATTGATATTTCAATTTTTCTGACACCTACAGTGAAATAGATGTCAAAAAAGCTAAAAAGATGTAAAAAAGGGCTACCGAAAATATGTTGGGCTAAGACCAAGCATTTGAGTGGAAGATTGTAAAATATCGTTTTGATGTTTAAATTTTTCTGACATCTGCAGTGAAATAGTAGTGAAAAAAAGGTACAATAGATGTCAAAAAAGGGCTAACGAATATACATTTTGTTTTTGATCAAACAATTTGATTTCCATTTTTTTACATCTTCAATTAAGTAGATGTCAAAAAGCTAAAAATATGTAAAAAAAAGAGGCTACCGAATATGAAATTGGTTTTCATCAAATTTCGATTGATCATTTTGAACTTTTAAATTTTTTGGCATCTGCAGTGGAGTAGATGTGAAATAAGGGCCCCGAATATGAAAGTTGGTTCGATGGAGCATTTTCATTTTTCATTTTTTTTTACATCTACACACAAGTACATGTCAAAAAGCTAAACAAATGTCAAACAGAGCTAACAAATACAAAATTGGGTTTTGATCAAGCATTTTGAGTGCAAGATTGCAAAATATCATATTGATATTTCAATTTTTCTGACACCTACAGTGAAATAGATGTCAAAAAAGCTAAAAATATGTAAAAAAATGGCTTCCGAAAATATATTAGGTTTAGACCAAGCATTTTGAGTGGAAGATTGTAAAATATCGTTTTGATATTTCAATTTTTCTGACATGTGCAGTGAAATAGTTGTCAAAAAAGGTACAAAAGATATCAAAAAAGGGCTAACGAATATACAATTTGGTTTTGATGAAGCATTTAGATTTCCATTTTTTTACATCTACAGTTAAGTAGATGTCAAAAAGCTAAAAAGATGTAAAAAAACGGCTACCGAATATGAAATTGGTTTTCATCAAGCATATCGATTGACCATTTTGACATTTCAGTTCTTTGGCATCTGTAGTGGAGTAGATGTTAAATAAGGGCCCCGAATATAAACGTTTGGTGCGATGGAGCATTTTCATTTTTCATTTTTTATTACTTCTACTCTCTCAAGTAGATGCCAAAAAGCTAAACAGATGTCAAACAAATCAAACGAATACAAAATTGTGTTTGGATCAAACATTTTGACTGCAAGATTGCAAAATATCGTATTGATATTTTAATATTTCAGACACCTACAGTGAAATAGATGTCAAAAAAGCTAAAAATATGTAAAAAAATGGCTATCGAAAATATATTAGGTTTAGACCAAGCATTTTGAGTGGAAGATTGTAAAATATCGTTTTTATATTTCAATTTTTCTGACATCTGCAATGAAATAGTTGCCAAAAAAGGTACAAAAGATGTAAAAAAAAGGGCTAACGTATATACATTTTGGTTTTGATCAAGCATTTTGATTTCCTTTTTTTTTACATCTACAGTTAAGTAGATGTCAAAAAGCTTAAAAGATGCAAAAAAAAGGGCTACCGAATATGAAATTGGTTGTCATCAAGCATTTCGATTGATCATTTTGACATTTCAATTTTTTGGCATCTGCATTGGATTAGATGTCAAATAAGGGCCTCGAATATAAAATTTGGTTCGATCGACCATTTTCCTTTTTCATTTTTTTTTTCACATCTACACTCAAGTAAATATCAAAAAACTAAAAAGTTGTCAAAAAGAGTTGACGAATATAAAGTTGGGTTTTGATCAAGTATTTTGATTGTCCTTTTTTTACATCTACAGTCAAGTAGATGTCAAAAAGCTAAAAAGATGTAAAAAAAGGGCTACCGAATATGAAATTGGTTTTCATCAAGCATTTCGATTGATCATTTTGATATTTCAATGTTTTGGCATTTTCAGTGGAGTAGATGCCAAATAAGGGTTCCGAATATAAAATTTGGTTCGATCGAGCATTTTCATTTTTCATTTTTTGTTTGACATCTACACTCAAGTAGATGTCAAACAACTAAAAGAAAAAACTAACGAATAAACGAATATAAAATTGGGTTTTGATCAAGCATTTTGATTGTCCAATTTTTTTTACATCTACACTCTAAAAGCTAAACAGATATAAAAAAGGGCTACCGAATATGAAATTGGTTTTCATCAAGCATTTCGATTGATCATTTTGACATTTCAATTTTTTGGCATCTGTAGTGGAGTAGATGTCAAATAAGGGCCCCGAATATAAACGTTTGGTGCGATGGAGCATTTTCATTTTTCATTTTTTATTACTTCTACTCTCTCAAGTAGATGCCAACAAGCTAAACAGATGTCAAACAGAGCTAACGAATACAAAATTGGGTTTTGATCAAACATTTTGACTGCAAGATTGCAAAATATCGTATTGATATTTCAATTTTTCTAACATCTACAGTGAAATAGATGTCAAAAAAGCTAAAAAGATGTAAAAAAGGGCCACCGAAAATATATTGGCTAAAAGCACATTGAGTGGAAGATTGTAAAATATCGTTTTGATATTTCAATTTTTCTGACATTTGCAGTGAAATAGTTGTCAAAAAAGGTACAAAAGATGTAAAAAAAGGGCTAACGAATATACAATTTGGTTTTGATCAAGCATTTTGATTTCCTTTTTTTTTACATCTACAGTTAAGTAGATGTCAAAAAGCTAAAAAGATGTAAAAAAGGGCTACCGAATATGAAATTGGTTTTCATCAAGCATTTCGATTGATCATTTTGACATTTCAATTTTTTGGGATCTGCAGAGGAGTAGATGTCAAATAAGGGCTCGGAATATAAAATTTGGTTCGAACGAGCATTTTGATATTTCTTTTTTTTTAACATCTACAACATTTACACTCAAGAAGATGTCAAAAAGCTAAAAAGATGTCAAAAAGAGTTAACGAATATGAAATTGGGTCTTGATCAAGCATTTTGATTGCAAGATAGCAAAATAACACGTTGATATATATATTTTTTAAATCTAAAGTCACATTAAAGACGCATTCTATACAGTGTGTCTCAAAAATATAGAATTCGCGAAACAAAATATATAAAGTGATATTTATTTGATATATGTGCATTGTTCATGATGGCGAAAGGAAATCAATGTAATGAAATGAAATGCAATATTCCAGCCAATAATTTTCGGAAAAAAATCCTCATTATTCTGTTCTTATAGAGAGAAAGATAACAATCTTTATTAGGCTATTGACCCCGGCCGTTCTGCTTTTGTTTTTATATTTTCTAAAATAAAATATTTCTGCAAAAAAATCATATGTGAGGTGTTTACACATGTTTTCATGTTTTTTGGAGCAGTGGTTTTCAAACTTTTTAAAGCGGGACCTTTTGGCAAGAATTTTATTAACATCAAAACCTAATCAAAAGTATTAATTGACACTTTGAAATTAGGTGTTTATAAACAAAATCTGAATGTAGCGGTTTTCGGGAAAAAAAATGTAGGCGGACTATTTTCATGAAACGAATAATTACAGCCTACAATTTTTCGAAAGAATTCATTGTTTTGTTTTTATATTTCCTAAAATATAATATGTGCGCAAAAAATATTTCAATAGGAGTTATAGATAATATCATACATTTTGTATGAAATATTTCATCATTGTAAGTCTTGGATTGCAGAAAAATTAAAAATATTATTGTACTTATAAATTAATAGGCTGAAAGGCAATGGTTGATGGCCTTCATATCTATATATGTGAGTATTAAAGCAGCTACACAGGGTGAGTTTTTCATTTTAAGCATGTGGATCTCGGAAACCATAGAGACATAGAGATTCGGTTAAATGAGAAAATAGTTGTCGTTTTAAGAGCTTAGGCAAGATATACTCTTGTTTTTTTGAAAAATACCACAGTTTTTGAGTAATAATGCAAACTTTTTTTTTTAATTGGCAGTCATAGTTGGCTTTGCATTTTTTAAAAGATGATTTATTTCTCTTTATAGCGATACAAAGTTTGTTAGACTTACTTTTATAAATAAATGCCAGCTTCGAAAATTAATTTTTGTCAATTATTACTTACTTTGACAAATAAACACGATACAGGACTATTTCTATTAGTGAGAGTAGCAAAAACAGAGTTTTCCAGGGAAACATTTTTTTTCCTCTTACTACGAGAATTCTTTAATTTTTTCTATTCTAGTTATACTAAATTCTATTCAAATTATACGACGAAAATTCCTGCACCTCATTTATTTATGAAAGTAAGTATAGCAAATCTTATAACCTTATACCTTATAAATAGAAAAAAAATGTCCTTTTTCAAAATGTCATATGACTCACCCTGAATATATTTTTTTACATTATTCATATATTATTTTATGTAATAGTTCAATTATTGTGATTATAAATCAACTGTCCATTGACATTATGTAGTGACCACGAACGTAAACTGGCTGCGGTTGTATTTGTATTCTAGAAATTTATTGGAAAAATGTGGAATTTCTAAGTAGAATTCGCATTGTCTATTTAAATATGCACATAGAATATAGCCGCATTTTATAAATATCATACAAATCATGTGACTATTCCGTAAATATTTAAAACTATAAATAGATTGTTATTTTACTAGGATATTATAGATAACTTCATCATCATTTGTGTTTTGAAACAAATCTGCATCTTTTTTCGAAAAACAAAAATAAGTACACATTTTACCAATAGTTTGTAATACATAGAAAATATTTTAAAAAACTAAAAAAAAAGTATTTAATTAAGTAGGTATTTTGAAACGCAATCTGAATATTTTCTAAAATATATCATGATGATACCATCAAAAACTAATCAAAAAATTAATTGAAACGTGGTTTGATCCAAAATCTGAATGTAGATATACAAAAATATAAAAAATTAAAGATTCAGAAAGCATAGGCAACATTATCTGTAACTTTTATTAAAATTTAAGGCTGTTATATTATTATTTTTTGGTACTTACTGGTAAAAAATATTTTTATTTTATTTTATTATTTATTTATTTCGCTTGACTAGTTTCGGTTTAAAAAAACCATCATCAGAGGCATGATATGTGTTTTAATATGTATATATCCTGATCTTATTTTATGATAAATATTTGTTATTAATATGAATTTTGAAATTTGAAAGTTACAGATGTCTGTTTGAAGTTTAAGTTAATTGTTTTTGTTAAAATATTTTTCAAAAATCTGTCATATTTTGTATATGTAATAAGAAGAAACTAAGTTGCAGAATGGACATAATGGAGTACGCCAAATAAACAAGAACACAAAAAAATCAGCACTTCCAATTCTTATTTCAAGACAAACGACAACCGTATTATTTCTGTGTAAATCAAATTTTCTTTAATCAGCACTTGCAATTGTTATTTCAAGACAATAGAAAATGCATATTTTCTTGTAGAACAAATTTCAATGGGCCTTTCGGTTTAAAATGTTCAAATTTTCTTTAATCAGCACTTCCAATTGTTATTTCAAGATAATAGAAAATTTATACTTTTTGGTAGAACGAATTTTCATGCGCCTTTCGGTTTACGTAAAAATTTCAATGCAAATTTAACTACCATCAAAAACTAATCAAAAAGTTAAATGAAACTTCTTTGTTAAGTGAACCAAAATCTGACTATATAAATTTTCAAAAACACAAGAAATCGGAAGTGGATAGTTTTCCAGTCATTTTGTAAAATATAAAAGACACATGAATAATACAACGTAATAAATTACATATTTGAATTTAAAACTGTATTTAATTTCTTATTAAATATATTTCAAAAATCTGCCAAAGTTTAGAAACAACAAAGTTACATAATCCTTGATTTCAACAACAACAAACAAATAAAACAAACAAAAAATATGATAGTCAATCAGCACTTCAAATCGTTGTTTTACGCGAATTTCGCCCCTCACAGATTTTACCGTAGAAAACTGGAATTAATCTAATTATCTTGATCAAGTTTTGACTTATCACATCCACAAACGCTCAAGCAGCCACATGGCTGAGCTTGAGAACGACCTACGTTTTCGTATCAGCAACTGATTGCAATCTTCGATTACCGATGGACAAATATCAGCAACGCCAATTGTTATGCACGGTGGCTGATTGATTTATTGATTAAGCTATCTGTATCTGGTACGTTTCTGCAATAAAGTTTTGTACCTTCATAATTCATGGATTTCAATCATTATTTCTGGTTCTCTCACTGCTGCAGTACAAAATAGCTAGCAGTTACTGGAAAATATGAAGATTGCTTGTTTAGGACTTAACCATTTCTAGAGAGATAATAATATAATTTTAGCAATGAACAGTAATACTATATTATCTATCGGGTACATAATGCACACTGTTATTCACGGGGTTGTAGGTTGTAGTAAACGTAATTACTTTTATTGTGTCCCACGTGTTGTAAACTTGATCCTCGTGTATAATAGCCTACATTATATGCTCGTTAAATACTATACTATTATTTTTTTATTATAATGATAAAGATAATTTTTGGCCCATTTTAGTTACAATGATTATAATTACACGGGCATTAAGTGTGATAAAGCCATGTAGTAGACACGTTAGATTTTTTTAACGCTTTGAATGGCTGTCAGATAAGAGCCAGATTTCTAGAGAGATAATATAATTTTAGCAATGTACAGTAATACTACATTATTTATCGGGCACATAATGCACGCTGTTATTCACGGGGTTGTAGGTTAGTAAACGTAATTACTTTTCTTGTGTCCCACGGGTTTAAACTTGATCCTCGTGGATAATAGCCTACATTATATGCTCGTTAATAATATACTATTATTTTTTATCATAATGATAGAGATAATTTTTGTCCCATTTTAGTTACAATGATTATAATTACACGGGCATTAAATGTGATAAAGCCATGTGGTAGACACGTTAGATTTTTTTTAACGCTTTGAATGGCTGTCAGATAAGAGCCAGATTTGAGTGCCATTACTTTTAATGTGCGGACAATGTATTGATTACGTGATTTAAATTGGTGACGATATAATAATCTTTCGTGTCGTGTGCATAGTTACTAGTAGTTAAATTGGGCAGGATTTTAGTGGGACGTTGTTTGTACAATGAAAAGCTGATTTCAAGAAAGTGACGCAGTATTTACCTCATATAACTTTAAATATTTGCAATGCCAATTCAATCGCGATATAAAGCTTTTATATTGATTAACGTCTAATATTATTTCAGCAAATACGTCAAAAACTAAATGACCAATCGGAAGTTTACTCTTATAGTTTTACTGCTTCGCATGAATATTTTGTAAAATAGGTACTAGCAGAAAAAATATCAGACGTAATTGAATGGTTAACTGGAAGTGGAAGTTTACTTTTGAAATTTTATTTTTACCTTTTTTCTTATTCCATCCGTCATCTAAAATAAGACGGGTGGAATAAGAAAAAGGTGATACATGATAAAAAGATAGAAAAGATCACAAGGAAGCACAAGGAAAAAATGATTAATTAAGGATTAAGGAGTAGGAACGAATAGAAAAAGTAGTGACTTATTTATGTTTTGTTTTTAAAAAATTATTTTTAAAACAAGGTAAATGTGTAAAAAATACATTAAAATGTAAGGGTAATGCTTTATTAGATTATAAAAAGCCCATTTTTATGAAACAAATTTTCGTAGCTCTCTAAGGAGCTATTATCAAACTTTTGAAAATATGATTTTTTATAGAATATTTGAAGCAATTCAAAGATCTACAAAATGTTGTTAAAATCTGAATACTGAAAGTTTTTTAAATAACTTCTGAAATTTTGAACGAAATGTCAGCAACTTTTACGTAATTTTTGCAATTCTTTTGAGTTACACTGCAGTGTATTGTTAAATTTTGGAACTCTTAAAAACAGTTAAAGAATTTTGTGATATTTTCAGTACATTTCTAATTTAACTATAGAAAGATAGTCTACAAATAGATTACTATCGAAAGAAGATCAATCTTCATTAAGCAATTGGCATTCAGCCTCTATATTAGAGATATTTTTAATAGAAAATTTTTGGAAATTCTATTATCAATTTTTTTTTATCCAGTTTTTCAAGAAATGCAGTATGCGCCAGAATAACAGAACTGAAGTTTAGGCAACCAACCACACGCATAGCGGCGCATTCAGCACGCTGTATATGTTTGGTTGCCTAAATTATATTACTGTTTATTCTGGCGTGTACATACTTGGGGTATTTTGCCTCTAATCATTTCAAATTACATTTCAATAATTGTTTGTCTGAATCTTCAAAGGTTTTGTTCAACTCCTTCGAACACTATAACTCGTTTGAGACGTAGGCAACCTCTCTGCAAGCATCTAATGTTACGTGTGTTCCCAGTTTTACACCAAATGCAAGTCAGCTACAGTTTTATAAGTGCTGCGAACTTGTTTTGGGGTAGTTTTCCAAGGGCAATCACCCTCACTGTGCCCAGTGCCTTGCGAGGGGTAAAATGCTAAAATGCCAGATGTTCTTTCCCATGTTTGGATCCGAGACTGAACCGAGCTCCTCTCATTTAACCGATATGAAATATTATTCCTTCAATCAGCTTTGATTTATTTGCCAGATGTTCTTTCCCTGATTTCAACCCGAGACTGGGCCAGGCTCCTCTCATTTAACCGCTACATCATTCCTGTATTCTACTATGCAATATTTAAAGATACATTTTATTATACATCGATAACAATTACACTTGAAGTTATAATAAACATATAAAAAAAAACATAACAAGAAATCAGTATAATTAATAGGTTTAGTGGTCCATATATGGATTAATAATCAATTAATTAATTATCGACTACATAATTATAACGGTAATGGAGTCATCTTATAATTACTTAAAGAAAATTAATATTCGACTGAATAATATTGGCAAAAGTTAATTTATAAACACAAATGGTCAACGGGATTGCAACGCAATGTATTAAAAAAACCGTAACTTAGCAGCAAATACAGAAAACTGTTATTAGTGGTCTAGAAATTGTGTTTCTTTGATTTACAGCTAAATGGAGATATTTCTGTAAATGGCATTGCAATCCCTTAAACATGAACATGACTGCAGGTTAATCATGAAGACCAGTGGTCTTCAAAGTATGGTTTAAACAGCGCAGTTTCGAATTATTATCTCCAAAACAGTCAAAGAATGGTTTAAACAGCGCAGTTTCGCATTATTATTTCCAAAACAGTCAAAGTATGGTTTAAACAGCGCAGTTTCGGATTATTACCTCCAAAACAGCCAAAATCCAAGTTGAAATTAGCCAAAATTAAAGTTATTTGATTGAATGATTGATTATCCTCCTGTATTGGTCCCGTTTAGATGGAATAATCGGGACTCCATTATATTAAACTAGTACCTTTGATTTTTTAGCTCTGGCATGCACCCATTAAGTAAAATACGGGTACGTCGCCAAAAACGTTTGAAGACCACTGCTCTAACATACAATATAAATTTTTCAATTTAAACTAGATACACAAATTTAAAGATTTCTTTACAAAATATTGTATGGTCTGTTTTTCTTTAAATCCACCACCTTTTGCTTTATGTTGGTCAAAACAAAAATCACTACATATTGAACCGTAATCTCCTTTTTAGAGCACACTGACATTTACAGATTTACCCCTAATAATTTCAGAGAACTTGCGATGTTGGTGGATCTTAAAAAAAAATAGACTATATATACCATTTATCTTTAGAATACTAAATGACAGGGCAAATTTGAATTTGGTGACCTGCTTTTAGTCAGGCATGTTGTACAAATATTGGTAATTCAATTATAGGGTGTATTTGAGTTGGTAACCAGCTTTTAGTCACATAACGCGTGTATTGTAGAAATATTGTCATAAATGGAACGTTTTCCAGCCGTGATAAAATTCCCATAAATATTCGTTTAAGTTTCAGTGCAATTACAATCGTAATTTTAATATTTAATTATAACTTTAGGAATGACTTTGGCACACATTAAATGGTGGCAACTTTAGGAGTAAAATTGACCCAGGTTAAATGGTTGCAACCAAGATCAAAAACACCCTACCATCAGTTACAGACTTGAGGAGTAACTTCAATACACAATTACAAGCTCAAAAACACCTTGCATTAGTTACCGTTAGTAGTAACTTTGACATACAATTAAAAGCTCAAAAACACCCTGCATCAGTTACAGATTGTAGGAATAACTTTGATACACATTTTCAAGTTCAAAAACCCTGCATTCAGTTAAAGTAAAAAAACATAAGAGCGAATCTGCACAATTTTTTTTATACGATTCCGAAGATATTTTTATTGATCTATTGGCAAGAATGTCGGTTATATTTTAGATAACAGTGTATTTGCATTCAATCTATTAATTATGTAAATTTTAATCGATAAACTCACATCATCCATAAACGGATATATAATTAATTAATTGACAATGAAATAATTATATACTGAAAATTAATTCAATTAATTAATTAAAAATTGATAATATTGGGTATGATCCGGAAGCAGACTAGATCAACAATTAATCGATTAATTAATCAATACTATTGCGCCAATATCCGTAAGTGGACTGGATCAACAATTTAATGAATTAATTAATCATATTGGAGCAATGTCTTTATAAAGTACTACAAATTTTTCAATATTAGACCATATAAAACAGGAGCGGTACCTTATAAATAATTATAAATTTTAATAGTGGACTTTATAAAATTACTAAATTTTATGTTACATAATATATACAGTGTGGTCAAGAAAATTTGAGACAATCAATGGTTGTAGGAATGAGTCATGTCTTACTTCACTTGTTTCGATTTCATCACCGTTAAAAAGGTGAATTTTGACACATTGAAACAAAGAAGTCAAAGTCATATCTAAGCTCACAAAACACTTATTTTTCTCATAACCACCACAATTTGCATTAGTTTTGGAAGAACTATTTATGCATTTTCTGAAAGTATACATATCGGCTATGTATGTCTCTGTGGGGTCTGCGACTGTCACTGATGATAACTACCAATGGTGATACACACTCTTATATCGTACATCCGGTTATCTCAAATTCTCTTGCCGCACTATTCCTACTACCTACAGTATACGCACAACCACAAGAGGCAACTTATATAAGGCACAGTACAAATATTTAGGCACTATAGATAAAGATTGTAGCCATTTTTTGTAAAAGATTATAATCACTTTTTGTATATCAAGCATAATTCGTCACATAATCTAATTTTAACGGAAAATTAATCGAGTCGTTATGAGTTTAAACAACAAAAACTATAACATAGAACATTATTCTCGAATTACATAAAAACGTAATCAAACCTACATCTAAACACCATTCACAATAAATTTTCAACAAATTTTGCGGCGTTAAATTGACATAAGTTAGTATGCATGAACAATAATAATAGAGAAAAACAGTTTAATTATTTTCAATTTGTGGTTATAATTATTGACAGCAGACACTGTGGGTGGCAAAATAGGTGGCTGTAATAAAGGTATAATTTTAATACGTTACAGTCAACAGACTGTCATAAAATTGTCACAAGTTTTTCAGATATGTTTTGATGTTTTAAATTCCATGCATGCAACTTAACGACAATTAAAAAATATCATAGCCAAGTTTAGTAAAAATAGATTGTGAAAGGTATTTTTGGGTGCATTCAAGTTGACGCAATTCTTGTTCGCCACTTTACTCTTTCTCATGTATATACTCACCCTTTCTCTTTCTACGATTGAACCTTGGAGTGCTCCGAACATCAACTCAAATGCACCCCGTATGTGTAGAAAATCGTTAGTAGATACTAACGATTTGTTCCATTCTAATATCGGGTTTTCATCACATTAGGCTTACAGTATATAGAGTATGGCCACTATTACTATTCTGATAGGATTGAAATATTTGACACGTCAAATTCTCGATGTAAGTGTTTAAATCATCATTGAAGTTACTAAACTAAACCTACAAGAATATTATAATTGAGCATTTAAAAACTGATCTAATCTGTGCGGACTAAATCATCTTTGTACTCATCATCAGTCTTTTACACAGAATGGCAGAAATCTTCTTCAAGTTTGACACATCGGACGTACAAGAAGCTATACTAATGAATATCACAACCAAAAAAGGATATGCAGCGGGGCTGCAGTGCTACTCGCACAGCCAATCACAGGGCAGCTTCGGCATCTTGCTAGCCGGCCAGGGAAGATAGCCGACTGTCTTGAACACCCAGTAGTCATAGGACACCTTCAGCACCAGGAACACCAGGAGCAGCACCTCTGCAGTGATTATGTAGTAGATGTAGTCGGTCCAGTCGTGCGGGCTCTGGCACAGCTTGGTCGCGTCCAGCTGGACCACCTTGACATCCATGTTCTCGCACTCGATCTTGTCGAAGTCGGGTATGTGCTTCTGCTTCGTCAGCAGCCACACCTAGGAAACAATTCAGACGGCGTAGTGCTTGAAATTTCTTGGAAACGTTGGAGCTCTCTGTGCCGCAACTTCCCGATGACAAACAGGTTATCTGATACATGTTGCACAAACGTGCGACATGAGTAACCGTGTTTAAGCTGTTTCTTGACGGAATCTTGGAATCCATGGAATTGCAATCTCACTTGTCAATCACGATGTAACTATTTAAGTTGGCAATAAGTATAAGAATATGAAAGAGCAAAATTTCTTGTCCCAGTGTGGTGCCTCAACAAAAGCGCTCGAAATAAAAGAATAGTAGTAACGACCCTCACAAAATTGCGTTGTCATGAGCCCGCAAATACGAGTAGAATATGGTTATTCATACAACTATTTAAATTGGCGATAAGTATAAAAATATGAAACAGCAAAATTTCTAGTCCTGGTGTGGCGCTTCAGCAAAGGTGCACGTAATAAAAGCATAGAAACGGCCCTCACAAAAGCATGTCGGCGTGAGCCCGCAAATGCGAGTAGAATGTGGTTACTCAATTTTTTCAATTGGTAACCTAATAAAAGCACTTTGATATTTTAATATTATGCAGATCTTACGAAATTCAGTAAAAAACCGAACCTAATCTGACCTAACCTGTAGTCTGTGTGTCTTACATGGTCAATGTCAGGTGACATTAGATGTCATTTGTGTTGGCATAACCTAGCCTATTTAATCCCTAATTCCTATTTAGAATCCCTATTTAGAGCAGCCCAAAACCGAGAGCAGTTCAAATTATTGGTCGCCAACCTCTAACTAGAGATGGCAACATAAGAAGAAGAACCTAGCCTAACATAATCTATATAGGTTTTGTCATTGTGAGATACACATATGATATCATTTATGTTGGCATAACCTAACATAATCTAACCTTTGTCATTGTGAGGTGGCATATGTTATTAAAGTCAATACAAATATGACATCTTTGCTTTGCGTGGTCCATTTAAAATACCAATCCAAGACAGTTCTTATAGACTTCAGTGAAAAACAAACCTAATCAAAGTGTTATACCTTTTTGTCGGTATGCCTACATGTTGTTGGGACATCATCTGGCCCCTTGGAGCAATTTTACTGCACTAACACTAATAAATTTCTGTCAACTAAACACTCACCTTTAACACTTTCGCAGTATTGCAGTCGCATGACAATTTGTTCAGCCCTAGGTGAACTAGTCTTGAATTGTAGTTTCTATCAAAAATATTTGAAAGTATGTAAATTGGCACCTGTAACAATTATTAATACAGGAATAATATCGTCAGAAAACGATTGTCTAAAACCAGATTATTTAATTATTATTTATACTAACCGATTTCAGTTTGTTATTCTTCAGACTCAGAGCAACGAAGTTTGTTATAAAATGTGTCCCTTCCAGCGGAATAATTGTCTCTATCTCATTATTGTCGGCGTAAAGCTGGCGTAAGCTGGCATAAGAAGGATCTTTCACTGCCTTTAAAGATGTAATCTACAAAAAACGAAACATATTATAGAGTAAAGATATTCAAAAAGTCAGTGGATTGGTTTTTCTCACAATTTCCACTTACGAGTAGTAAATGTATTGAGTAGTATTGATGAGCATTACTTTGGGGCTCAGATACAACGGTTTTAATGAGAATTTTCATTACTCCTTGGTTAATTCTCAATTCTTATGAAAACCATTGCTTTTAACCTTACTTTTACTTGTCACTTCGATCGAGCCTCGTTTGTTACTTAGATCACGTCTTATTTATATAGAAGAAAACAAAATTTACCGTTTGATGCCAACAAGCGCCGCCCTGATAAAATTTAAATTGCATGGCACTACTTGGGGCAATTAAGTATTGGCGACATTCGAACATAAATTGTACCATTCTCTCTCCGATTCGTTCAATTAACTCACATTGTTATTAGAGACATTCAGCGCTATTGTGTTGGGAGGGAGCGGCAACGGCAGCTCAGTGAACTGCTGATTGAAGCAATCAACAGAGACTGCAAACGTCGGCGGCTTGCCGGGGACTATGTCCAACCTGATCGGCTCACAACTGCAGTTTTTTGTGCAATCTTCTTTTACCTAGAAATAAATGCATAAAAAATATTTGCAATCTTAATTTAATACAGCCTAACCTAATTATGCACATACTAAACAAGAAAACTATAGAACAACATTTTTATAACTCAGTACCGATTCATTTTATATTAAAACATAACATTGTTATGTTGTGTATAGCAGTGTTCTAGATGAGGCTTTGATTTGATTGGTCGAACATGAAAAGTACTAACACAGGATTGGCTGAGGTTGTAAACTAGTCGCACACAGTTTACCTTACACTCTGAACAATAGTATGTCAATAGCAAATAAAAAAAACAAGTTTCACGACTGCTCACATTCTTGAAAATAAATCTGTAAACCAACTGACCTGGTGGAATCTCTCCAATTGAACCAACGGCACCAGTTCCGTCGAGTTAAACCAGTTGAATGTCTTCGAACTCAGACACCAAGTCTCGTTTGTGCTGTCAAATTGGAGTTCTGGCTTCTTTATAGCTTCGTACAAGTTTGTGCACAGCATAGGCTTGTTATCTAAAAAATTAGACAGGAACGTTACAATTGCCGGGCAACTGGCTCAATGAATCCGCAAATTTGATGTCATAAGTATGAACATCGAGGACTACCTGTATATTCATTATTATTTACCTGATATATCTAATGTAACGGTTCCTTTCTTCTGGAAGCGAGGCACATCGGACAGATTATTGTGGGACAAATCAAGGATGCTAAGCCGGTGGAGGTTCACCAGGGAACGGTCGCCGAACTTGGCAATTCCATTGGAAGACAAATTCAGGCACTGAATATAGGAGTGCTTGCCAAACTCCCCCGTCACGACGCTGATCCGTCCGTCGGTGATGGACATCGACGTCAGCCGCCGCCAAGTCATGAACTGGGTCAGGTTGAGCGTGTCCAGCGTGGCGTTTCTAATGTGGATGGCGGAAATGTCTCCCGAGTTCACGTTCACATCTAAAAATTAGAATGCGTGATTAACAGCATCAACAGCATGTTAGTAGTAATATAGTTATTTAAGACAAGTAATGTAATCAAAAATCACAAAAGTTGAAAATTTCACGTGAAAATTCGTGCTTAATACGATCCTCACCAACTAAACACCGTTCATGATCTATTTTTTCCAATGTTAGAAACTACTCAATTTTATGATAGTTGCACTATCAGTATTGCCAAATAAAGAGTGTAACACTCGTTACATTATGGTGATTATGAATTGGCATTATGTTCAATTTTAATCCGTTACAAAATTAATTCGGCTAAACTCACAGTACAAACGTGATAAAACTGTGGCAATTTGTGTAAAATTAAAAGGGCAACTTCAATTCATTCGGCAACACTTGACAGTATAACTATCACCATATTTTGCACGTCACATTTCTACATTTACGTTTACGTACTAGCACAGCCCAATCCTTCGGAGAGTCTGAAGGTGTCGACATCGCAACAGATGACCGCCTTCTTGCAAGTGTCGATCTTGCAGCTACACTTCTGGTCTGCAGGTGGGCAGGCGTCGGGCGGCTTGTGGTAGCAGTTGAGTTCCGTGGTCGTGCACGGGTCATCCGTCCGCTCGGTTTCCTCGGCCAGTCTGCACCAGCACGAGGCCGTCGCGCAGAGAACTAACAGTAAATGGCCCCACATCTAGAATAGAGTACAAATAAATTAAACACACTTAAGGTGAGAGTGTAATTTAGGTTGGTAACATGCAGCAATCAGAAGTTTTGCGTATCATAAATGATGTAGGAGGTTAGTGTTTATAGTAACCAATGTTGTAGATAACGGAAAAATCTTTCAAATGAGAGATATGTCAGTAAGACACTGAACTATATGAGTCGTATATAATCAAAACTCACAATATCCAAATACCGAAATTTTGGGAATTAACCAAAAACCGCTCTAGTCGACAATCTATTTCACCGAATTTTGCAAATAATGTTGTTACATCCTGTTAGCTCTACAAAATGAATTGTAAAATTAAAAAAATGCTTTTTTATATAGCATTTTAATAATAAAAGCAGTTAAAAATTTTGGAATGAATATTGTGAGTTTCGATTCTATACGACTCATATATAACCACAATAATTTGAAATTAATAAAATGGAGTGTCACAAACACAAAGTGGTAACTAAATTGTATTACCAACATGCACAATTTTCACCCTAAACGAATCACATCATACATTGTATGGTATGTATTAGTGGCAATTAATAATGACAAAAAACTGGAGGAATTCTTGTGAATGAGAAATTTATATCAAAACCAATTGACAATAGAAATTGTGTGACTAACAATTGACTATCTAAATCGTGTCAGTGACAAAAGACAGTAGAAATCTCTTTAAAGACCATTGTTAGTACCCACGTCATGAGTAATAGAAAGCGGAAATACAAAAAATAAAAAACCAATAGTAAATATAAGAACACAAAAATAATCTTATTGCTAATTTGTTTTATGACATATGTATAATAAAACTATAGATTTATAAAACAATCTAATCTAATCTATTACCAACACTTTTAAAAGAAAAGCGTGGATGTGAATTATTAAGGTTGCTCAAATTTTTCAATTACAATTTCAACCTACTTGCATGGAAGTAACATTAACGTTATAATTTTTTTAGCCTAGTTTAAAACACATAATTCAGCTCACATGAAAATAATTGCTGTGAGGTCAGTGGGTAATATAACAATGTCGTTCAATTTGTTAACAAAATGACCTTAATTAGTGAACCTTCTAATAAACCAGTTTGAAAAAACTCGTACGCAATAATTACAATCATTCAGTTTAAAATTAATTAACACATTCTAACGTAGCTTATGGGTAATATTTGAAATTATTGACAAAATTTTAAAAAACGCTAGCAGTGAATAGATGAGGTAGAAAACTGATATTGAAAAACTTTTTTATATCATATTCAGCTTAAATAAAGCTATCAAATGGGGTATCAGAAAGGGCTGTTTGAATTTCGAAAATTTGGGATGTTAGCGCTTAGAGGAAGACAGGAAAATTTTATCTCTAAATTGCAAATTAAAAATAAAAATTGACCAACATTTCAAATTCAAGCATTTGTCTCAACGTTTTTATTGAATTTATTCGTTGTACCTCCCTGTATAATCGTAAGTATGGGAACGGAAAAACAAAAGTGTCACTTTATACCTAACAATGCTAAGAAAATAGAACTATTTAAAAAAGAGAAATTAGTTGATAAAGAAATATCAAATTTTACAAAACTATGACTTAACATTTTTAAAATTGCAAGAGTTCATAAAAAAATGAAAATAAATCAAAATTAATGAACAATTTGATTTAAAAAAATTGACAAAATGCAAAAATACCAAATGTTATGTAAGTTTTTAAGGACGTTTCGGATTATTTTATAAAATTTTGACAATGTTCTGTAAGACTTGATGGAAGAATTTTGATGGTTTTCTTTGGTTTTTATCCGTCTTTCACATTTTGAACTCTAACGGATATTTGTTTTTCTAATTTCAAAGTATTTTGAGTAATTGATCATGATAAAGTGACGACAATTGAAGGCAAAATTTGTATGATTTTGTATTGAATTCATTTTCGTAATGTTATTGAAATATCTATAATTTGTAAAATTCTTCATAGGTTTTTTGTAATGAATACGATTCAATTTTTTTTAAATTGTTTTGGAGAATCCGATTACCAAATTTCTGCAATTGACTTTTGATCATGTCATAAATCATGTTAAATTAAAACAATAGTTGTTATATTATTTACAGTTGTAGGGATATTAAAACAAATCTACACTATTCAAAATAATTAACGCATGTTCATTAATAATAATAATGATTATGTTAATGCAATTATAAAAATTGACATTTAATTAAATGTGATTCTTGTATCGGAGTAGCGTAGATCTGAGCAGATTTTGGACAATATTAAAAACCTCAAAATATTTACTATTAGAAAATGTTGTTATTTAATAAATTTGTCCACAACAGTGATTCTTAAACTATAAAGCGACCTCTCAGTGAACCAAAATTCTGCGGGTTACAAAAAATAGAAAAACTTTTCATTTTGTACAGAAAACCATAAAATGTACATAAAAAGCAAAAACTATTGGCGAAACCAGTTTATTCCAGTAGCTGCGATTGTTTAAACAATGATATGCCTAAAACAACAACAGCTAACCGACAAATATAGCTTCGCAGGCATACACAGGAAGTGGTAAATTTATAAGGAACGTTTGGCAATCATGCAATCTTTCGTTTAACCAATTTTTGAACATAAAAAACCATAACAGCTCGGCTTCCTGGTTGCAAAACCAGTTTATTAACATAATCAGAGCAGCTGTGATCGTTGTCACTTGTTTAAACAATGCCGCAGACAAATGAACCTGTTGCCACCCACAGACATTGCCTTGAGGCGGACAGGAAGCGGAGAATTTATGCGGAAACGTCGGCTGCATATCGAGTTACGCGCCGTGGCCTTCGGGTCGTGCACTTTTATCGAAGAGATATAAAACGCATAAACTGGCTATAATTAGAAACCGCGCTTACCTGGACGGAAAACTGTTCACCAGTGTGGCATACTCGAGTGTTTTCCTATTGTGCTGCCCGCCTACGCGCGCAATCAACTTATCAACCGGAAAATTAATAGTTTAAAGCGAGCCAACACTTATCTGCTGTTATAAATAAACATAAAAACGCTGGTCTGACAGCGCCACACACGTTTGCACACCGACGCGAAGGTAGCCGCAAAGCAATTTTTGAATTCATCAACTCGCTTGAGGACGTACAAAGGACGACGAATTATTGCGGGAGCATTTAAATTCAATTTTTACTACTGATAAGAACAATATAATATTACAACTGAATATTAAGAGAAAGCAATTACTAATCGCCGATTAAATATTACAGGAAATTGACGTTTGGTGGTGTTGGCAACAAATTCGCACCAAACTAATTTTAAATGTTATCAAAAAACTTTTAAATCAAATAAGAATAATTCATTAATACCTACGTGCAGGAGTAAATATAATCTAGCAGATTATAATAATAATCCTTACTGGATTAAGATTTATAATCCAGTTTAAACTCGTAGAAATCTGCGATTATTTATAGCAAACATCTAATAAATTATGCTGGTGATATTGTTATTCCTGCTATTGGCAACACATACCATCAAGCTTTCCTTTAATAAAATATATTCATGATCTTTTTGGGTTGCCGTGGAAACTTAAAATTCCTCTAGAATTTCAGATCCTGGAAAGTTGAGGAAATAATGAGGATGGCCGACCCTCAAGCACTACTCAAGTTGAGGATAAGAGGACGAGAAGACACTATGAAAACTTGGTATACATTGCAATGTTTTACTTTGCTGGCACAAAGCCCTCAGCACAATAAATGATTCTAAATTAATGCATAATTTATATCAAGTCCCAAAATTATGTCTGTTTTTAAGAAAGTTAATCATTTAATTTTAACATTTAGTAATTTTTTTCCACTGTAGGCATTTTTTATTTTACGTTTATGGGTAGGCAATGATGGGTTGATAAAAGAGGGCCCAGACATTACCAACGGAGAGGGAGGAGAACTTATGTGAAGTGAACGTTAGTTTTATGCTGATTTTATGCGCTTATGTTTATGGCTAATAAAGAGCGGTTTTCACGAGGTTAGCTATTCTCCAAACCCCGAGAAGACATCCCGCTCCGATTCCCCTCACCACCAAATTACGTCACTGTAGTACACTTAAATTCGATCAGGTTATTAAAAATTACCACACCATTTGTGAAACCATTTGTCTTATAACGATGACCCTAAAGTAAATTGGAATCACATCTAGGTTCAAATCTACCAAGGAGCAATATTACACCCAACAGTATAAAATTTTAGGTTTCTTCATTTGTTCAATATGTATAAAATTAATATAAATCTGTTATAAAATACAGTAGTAATTATGATGCATTATAGCACTCAATACGATTTATAATTGCAAATTACTCATTGCAATAAGAGTTATCAATAGAGTCCTGCTTGAATCTGATTCTAGTTGAATCGATTTAGTTTTACATCGAAAAGTTGGCGAGGAAGTGATACACGTATATATGCTCTTCACATTTCAAAGGCCTACCACCTGTTGATTTATGTTGGTAAAGTAGTAAATATCCCTAGATTTCAATCAACACTATTTGAAGGCGATTGAAGTTATTTAATTGTCAATTGGCACATGAGATGTAGTTGACAAAAAAATTAAATTGATACTATTACACGAAAAGAAAGAAGCATACCAAACAATTAAAAATATCTCTACTGATATTCTTCACTGAAAATATTAAAGTTTCCGTTTCTCTGGCACTTCGTTGGGTTCCTTATGGTTTTGGCATTAGGCAAAAAACCTAACCTAACTTCTATTTTCCCCATAAAATCTAATGAGAGCCCCATGATGATACCGATGGTATATTTTCGAGGTAAATTGCGGTGTTGGTGGGCCTTTAAAATGTGAACCGTATATGTGCATATTGTGCGTACAATATATTTTATAGTTAAGTGCTTGCTAGCTTTTTTTTGTTTTGGCGAAATATTTGAGATCGTGCTAGTATTTTGTAATTTTTATATTTGTCTAAAGTCAAACTGCGATGGTGTAAACACCATTCACAATCTATTCTTGGCAAAATTGGCAGCAAATCATATTTTTGACAGATACTGCTATCAACAAGGCATTTGGGTGTATTGTGTGTATATGACATTCTATATAAAATTCATTTGACAACACTATCAGTATAACGGTTATCGTACTGTCAGTAGGGTCATACAGAGAGTAGTTTAGTTTTAATAGCCATTTGAATTTGGCGCATTGTTATTCATCTCGCAATGTTGGTATCTTATTTGTGATTCAATCGGTATATTCGATCATAGGCGTGCATTCATTGTCAAGTGATTTGAGGTTAAAAGTGCCTTTTACAGAACTCCACAAGTTCATTATCGAAGCGTAATTTCAAAAGGGGACACATAAATGAATGCTTATAAAATTAAAACTATTTGTTTAATTTATTAATAAATTTGTTCAATAATTTCCTTCTATAAATTCTCTCATGTCCTACCACTGGTAGGTACCAACCTTAATAGATTCAATAGAATTAGCGGGACATTAAAACCACTATCAATTATTTATGAACTCTCTGTATAAGATGATCATAATTGAGGGGTCTAGAAGTAAAAGGGTTTAAGTGCATTTTTGGTAGTTTTGAGATAAATGGCTTTAAAGTTAACTTGCATTTCAAAATTTCAGGATATTAACACAGTTTTTTAAACTTATTGCTCACAATTCACAATTTGATGTCTATTAAATTCCATGCATGCAACTTGACAAAAAAACAGCCAATTTTGCAGAGAAATGATTGTGAATGATTTTTGGGCAAATATAAAAATTACAAAATAATAATACGAGTTCAAAGATTTCGTCACGTGAAACAAAAACAAGCGCCAACTGCCAACTTGACCATGCACTTCACACTGCTAGCATGCCACGATAAAAAAGTCACTGCTGTCATATCTTGTATTAGTCTTTCCAGTGGAACTGAAATATTGAAACAAAAACGAAAACCGTAATAAAATCGATACGTCACCATTATTAATTAATTAGTTTGTTTCTCGCACTGAACACGAAAACTAATCGAAAACCTCCTTTTTTTAACACAAGTCATCGTGTATTAGTCTTCCCAGTGGAACTGAAATATTGAAACAAAAATACCGTAATGAAATCGAAACTCACCGTTATTAACTAATTAGTTTGTTTCTCGCACTGAACACGAAAACTAATTAAAAACCTCGTTTTTAACACATGTCATTAAGCGTTTAATCAACACCAGCCTCGTATATGCTCGCGTTCCGCCGTTTAAACTTCTTAACGACCGGCGTACCTGTGACATCCTCGGTCGGAGCCGCCGCCTCCTCCACACAGCCTTCGCTCGGAGCCGCCACCTCCTGCAAGCCGCCCTCACTTGTGCTCGCGGCCTCACAACCGCTATCGTTTCCCTCTTTAGGCACGACCACGTCGTCAACGTCGTCAAACCCACCGCTCTCGTTAATGGGCAGAGGAAGCACGAACTTGGTCCTCATCGGGGTGAGCGGCTTGTTCGGTGAGTCCTCCAGGTGGGTGTCGTCGATGAACGAGTGGCTCTGGTCCTCGTCATAGGAAGCCTGCGATATGTGGCTCAGGTCCAGGCTGCCGTTCAGCTCAATGAGGATCTCTGACGGGTCTAGGATGCCCAGCCTCGAACAGAACTCCGTCGTCTGCGGGTTTATCATGGGAGGTGGCTGGTTCAGCTGCTTCTTCAGCGAAGTAGACGGCGTGTAGCACTTCGCGGTTATGGTGAAGTTGGACGGGACCCGCAAGTCGCTGCCGAACTTCGACAGGACAAACTGTTTCTCGGCGTCCGTCGGCGTAAAATTCCACCTAAGCAATTTACCAAGAATAATCATAATGACGACACATCAGTAACTTAATATTTGATATTGGTAACAATTTTATTTGAAGTTTAAAACTTTTGTTCCATAGTTAAATTGTCACTTCCACATTGATTTCAAATTTTAGAATAACAAGTACAACTAACCTCTCTTGTCCGGATTTGCTCGGCATGTACTGTGTCGTGCTTTTCGTCGAGAATAGGTGATTCGTCGAGTGCAGAATTGCGAGCCATTCTAAGTCGTAGCAGAGATCCAGGTCTTTGTCTGACATGTGCGGTACGTCCAGAATCTGCATGAAACGTTTCTTCGGCAGGCACTTGTCGAGGGCCAGAAACTTTGTAGTGCAGCCGTCGTCGTGCTCGACCAGCGCTGCAAACTTGCAGTGGAGATGTGCGGCGAACCAGTACTTAGGCCTCAACTCGTGGAGGATGTCGTTGCAAGGAATGCTTCCCAGCTTCCCCGACTCTATATCGTCCCTATATTGAGAAATAATTAAGAAAATAATTATAATAATAAATAATCTAGAAATTATGGTTTCTTATGCCCCGATTATAATATCGTATCAAAATATGTATTACTGTACTTAAACTTTTGTTGCTGGTCCTGCAAAAGCAAAAATGCCATAATTAAAAATATCAAGTGTCCTCACCTAAAAAATGGTTTAAACCTCAACAGCTGCGCCTCATTCCCAAACTGCGTAATATTGGCGGGCCAGTCGTGTGAGAGGAACATGTCTATGGGTTGTGACAGCTGCCTCAGACGGAACACCTCGACATTGCGGATGTGGTAGACGGAACGCTTCGAGTCTTCACTGTAGGGCGTCATCTCGTAGTGCCCCTTCATGTAATCCTTGCCCTTGTATATGCCAGAGATCCCGGCGATCCTCAATCCTTAAAAAGATATTGGGAATAAGAACATGTAGAAGATAAATAACTATAGCAGCAGAATGTCTCAGAGTGAAGCAAAAGTGAAGCCTATGAGGTAGAAATCGTATCATTTAATAACTATTATTATAAACAAGTGACTACTCCCAAAGGAATTGCGGTTCTTTTTCTTTTCCCTTTTGTCAATTGTTTTTCGAAATTTGCTAACTAACTTTCAACTTTATTAAATGTCAAGGGGTTGTATGTCAAGTTACGTTCCTATTTTGTAAAATCACTTTCATTTTGTAATATGTCGTATAAATATGGGAAAATCATTTGATACAAACTGAGTGATTTCACAAAAAAGGAATGTCATTTGACATATAACCTCTTAACATTTAACAACCTGGAAAGTTATTTGACAAATTGTGAAACACAATGGACTATATGATGGTCATGAGGCTACATAGCTCAAATGCTCAAATGTCGTGTTAAACTAGTTTATTTTTGTTTTAGATGTTGGCGACATTGACTTACACACAGAGTTCTTTATGTGTTAAGCGTCACCAATGTTATAATGGATTCTGTCATGTCTAACATTTTGACTCGTGTAAAACTTTGTTATTAGCACCAAATAAATATTATATTATTATTATTATTATAACTACCGAAACATTGATTATTAATAATGCGAGGATATTTACGCAACCAATAAAAATATCATGTCAAGCGCAGTTAAAGGCGCAGTACATACCTCCAATATTTATCACCCCTCCGTAACCTAAATAATAAATATTTGGGGCTACCCATCCGCCAAACGGTAGCTCTTGCAGGTAATTTGAGGCTTCATGGTTGCCACCGATAAATATGGTCAAAATCGGTACTTCTTTTTCCCCGCTGTAATATCTATAAAAAAATAAATTGCGAATTGTCGAGGTTTTTAACAGGGTGTATATTGTAAATAATTGTATGGAGGGCTTCATAGTTTTTTATTAAATTTTATAAAGTTCCAAAATAAATCAAAAATAGGTTGAGTTCGTTTAAATAGTTCGAAATTAATGTCACATGACCGGTAGTCGAAAATAGGAAAGAAAATTTAATTATTCGAACAGGGCACCATTTTTAGTATTTTAGTTAGTATATATATAAACAATCTTTATTAGGCTATCGACCCCATAGGGTCTTTCCGCCTTGCCTAACATAATACATTACATTATACGTACGTTACATTATACATTACACTACATATGTGATTCATGAGTGATTAATGAGTGATTTCATGAGTTAGTATAAATCCACTTTATTTCATTTGCATCTTATAAGCATTTTTGGTATATCGGCTGTATGTAATGTCATGGCCCACCCGGTGGTTCAATTATGTTATATACATATACATATACATACATAGTGAGCAACAATAACTGTGGTCAAGTCAAATTTCCCGCCAAAAAATATGTAGAATTCCTTCATTCCAAGTTTATTCACGTACGAAAGTAACTAGAATCGCCGAATGAGAGGCAATCTAGAGAATTTTCTTTCATATTTTCAGGTGTACCAATATACATATTTAGTTGCTTATCTATCAACCCACAATCATTTTTGCTCACTGATTATAATATACATTCTGATTTTATACCATGATTCGGAGCTTCTGTATAAGTTTAATTATTAATTTATAAATAGTAAACTTACTTATAAAATGAGCACATGTCATAATATTTAGGTGGCACAGCCATACACCGCAGGTCAAACTCGTTCCGCACAGACTGGAAATCCCCACAGCAAATCAGCAAGTCCACCTTAATGTTTTCCTCGTCCTCCAGGGCCTTGATTGACTGATATATGTTATCGAGCTCGCCGTGGGCACAGCCCTCAATCGCCACCTTCATTGTAACTACAACAAAATAGTTAGAAATGGATCGGCAATGAATGAAAATTGTTTTACTCTGCATCTCAACGTAAATATGCAAGATTTAATTTTATGTGAACTGAATGTAAAATGTATGTCTACCTAATTTGCTGTTGGAATTAAAGTAAACTCCAGCAAGAGTGTGCTGTTGGAAGTAATTATATGTATTATAATTTGATAAAATTGTATAAAACTTACCGATCGAAGGGTTGTGAAAAATTTTATGATTTCAAAACCTTGTTTACAGTTAGCTACAATAATATTGCTAGTGTTTATAACATTAACGCTTATTTGCTTGCATTTTAAAGTTCTCCATCTCCAGTTGCATCATTTTGAGGTTATGTTTAATGTTTGGTTTAATGTTATCACGATTTTGATTGATGAAAACACTGAAAACAAAACCATTTTGTCCTGCAGTCCAATCGAACGTCGTACAGCAAAGCAGATTCACATCGAATTTCCATCAGAATCTTTGTACTTTTTATCATCTAAACTGCTTTTATTTGTTCCCAGAAATGGATAAATTATGTACCTACTGGTAGTAATTACGTTTTCATAACTTACAGTACATTAGTCTTATTGTCTGTAATATCATAATATCATCACACTCGTTGAAGCCTCCTGAATCGAATCAAAGAATACACTAAAGTCGAATGAGAATCGAATGAGAATAACGGCAACAAGATTGGACCGACTGTTCTCACAATGGAAATAATTGGTATTTACTTTTTTTTTTAATTTAAAACTTTGGGGAACTGCTTGAGCTACAGATCTTGTGATGGGTAAACTTTGGTTTAAAATGTTTTAAGGGTACTTGGGAGGGTATATACATTACAATTTAAGTTTTCTTTACAAACTTTTGCAATTTTTAATTTCAAATCTTTAATAGAACCAGAAGCGACATCTATCGAACTATGATCCTATTTCATATTTTTGAAGTTTTTTTTGAAAATTTATTTTGGAACGTGCACATAACGTGCATGGCTGCCAAAAACCCACAAAAATAGTGACCTGCGTTCAATTTTTGATCATTTTTATGCTTTAATCACCTTAATTAATTTGATCGATTTGACACATCAGTTAGCGCAAGGTTAAAAATGTCAAAAGTTAATGTTTGCGCACTCGTCGCATGTTTCTGATTATTCCAACAATTTCTGCCTTATCATGTCGCCGTAATGTATAAAACATATAAAGCAGACGCCGGCCAACATGAGTAACCCGTTCGCCGCCCTGCTGGAGGAGCCCGAGGCCCCCGGCGCCCCCACAGGTACCTCACAATTGTGCGACGCACTGGAAGACACTTTCGGCTTCACGCTCGACAAGGACCGGAGCGCCGCCAAGCAGCTGGTGCACCTCGAGGACCAGGCCAGCGCATTCCCTGGCAGGGACCTCGACATCGAGATACTTGAGCACGCCCTCTTTGAGCGGCTATTCCTAGCCAGCCCTCAGGACTACGTTCGGACGCAGGGCCGTGTCGAGGACAGGGAGGTGTACGACTCGAGGGTCATCACCTACTTGTTTCACTGCTTCACGAGGAACCGTGAGGGGGGGCAGGTCGGCTCGCGATCTCAGGTCGAGGGGCTGATACTCAGGAACGTGCTGACGGGGCTCAAGCAGCCGGACTTGTATTCCGAGCAGGATCTGTTCATGCAGTTTTTCGATGTGTTGCGGGAGTCGTTGCCGCTTAGCGAAGAGTTTTTTGATGCCGTCTGTCAGGAGTTCTTACAAGATGAAGGTTCGTACGAATACATTTTTAGTTTTTCTGATATTGCTCGTTTTGCAAAGTTTGTCTGTGTTCTCTCTAGCGCATTCGACTGCAATTTCTACTTTTAAATATTATTTCTGCTGGTTTCAGATGGTCCCGACGCTATGGTCGAGCCGTACATGAAACTGATGAAGCTGACCCACGTGGCCGTGGCGAAGATGACCATAACTACGTTGCACCTCACTGTATTCGACCTGATAAGGAAAATGTCGTGCCAAGAGCAACTGGCAAACATCCTCATAGATTACTGCACGCCAACCAAAAACGGTACAGGGATGGAGTACGCCAACACACTAATCGGCGCCCTATTCAGCATCTCCATACTGCCCAAAACGCACGGGGGATTGTACGAATTTTTCCAGAACCCTCTGGATCAAGTATGTCACTTTCAAATCGGTTTATTTTTAATCCGATATTACGTTTTTTAAGCAAACTTGATTGTCAAAATCTTCGTCGTAATAATTTTAACTATACAGGGTGCAATTCGAACGTGGTGACAGTTGCCGAAATAAAAACACCCTGAACATGAACTTGCATATTTCATATGTATAGTTGCAGTAAAACGATCAGAACTTCGAAACCATTCTCAGTATACTTCATGTTAAATGTGAATTAATTATTTTCTTAGGCAAGTAACAATGCGACGGAGAACATGCTGTGTGCAAACATGGACAAGGTGACGCAGGCAGTCCACGGCGTGATCCTGAACCTGCTGAAGAGCAGCCCGGCAGTCCGCTTGAAGACGCTGTCCTGGATGGGCGCCTGTCTGCGGGCGAACGTGGACCGGGGGAAGCTATGGAATTCACAGGTCCCCGACGCCATGTCGTTCACGACCGTCAGTGACGGCTTCATGCTCAACATGTGCTCCGTCGTGCTGAGGCTCTGCCAGCCGTTCTGTCAGCCCGAAGCGAGGAGCAAGATACTCAAAGTTGACCCCACCTACTGCTCGGCCCCGGTAACTAACCTAGATGCAACTTTTGACGACGGCTGTCACGTATTGCAAAACCATGTTACGCACCAGTGCCAATCATCTCGCTCTTATACCGGCGATTGCCAGTGTCCTGCCATTTTTTGCAATACAATATTACACAACAGTTCCAATTTGACCAAAAAATTTTATCTTTTCGTTTGTTTTACATTTTGCGGTGAACAAAGATTTTTATTCTTTCTACTCTTGACAATAACATCATTTATTACAAAACAATGTTACGTACCACTGCCAACTTGTCTAAGTTTTTTATCTTTACAACTTTTGACAATAAACTTGACGAATTTTTTTATCTTTCCGCTGGTTTCACTATTGGTGGTCTACAAAAAAAAAATTATTACTCTTCTGTAACTTACCGTTTTGATGATTTTATCTTTTCAGAACGATAAATGTGCATCAAAAGGAATCCACCTGCTGGACATGTCATCAGAAACCTGCCTGGTTCCTATGGATGCGGACGATGATAGCAATTCTAATGCAGAACGACTGTCATCGTCAAGTTACAGTTTTGTGACGGAGTGTTTCTACATGGGTCACAGAACTATCGATTTGGGGTACAAAGTGATCGTCGATAAGCTAGTAAGATTAAACCAGGTAAATTCACTGATGACTTAGAATTGTAGCGAATATTGTAATAAAAAAAATAAAAAAATCTTGCAATAAATCTTGAATGATGGACGCTTTGAGCGTCCTGTAAATACCGTTGTTTTAAATTTTAGGAAATGGCACGAATAGAGAGGGCATATAATGACGCACTGAGCCAGGCGTCGGGCAGAAACGAAATTGTCGATGCCATCAAACAGAGGATGTCATCGGAAATGGGAAGGTACGATACATAATGCGTGTTACGTCAGATAAATAAGCCAGCACCATCTAGGTGGTGTGGGAAAAAACTGCTGCACTTTGCAAGGTGCCTGGAAACAATTGATGATTTTGTTGAATATTTATGGACGTCCATTATTTCCAAACCTAGCTGAATGTCAATTCAACTTTTTTGACAGAATTCGTGAATTATAAATCAAAGATATCACTTCACAAAAAACAATAGGCAACATTCCCCATATTTTCATTATACGTGCGATATTTAAACCAGCTTTAATTTTCAGGTATTTGTCCATTAAGGCGGCACTCTCGGAACCGAATCTCCTCGAGATGCTTTTCAACTTCACCTCGACAACGTGCTATTGGTTCGACCAAGTCGCAATTAACGTGAACTTTGTGGAGAACGGCAAAGATAACTACGCTCCTTTGGTGCAGAAGAACGTCAAATTTCCATTAGATAACAAAATTCCAGACACATTAAAGTAAGCATTGAGCTCCGTTTTTCGAGCTTCAGCAAGTTTGGCATTCGGTCCCTTTAGTAATGGTTGTTAAATACGATTTTTCAGATGTTTCAAGCAATAATTTTTATGTTTCAGTAATATTTGGTGCCATTTCTCATTAACCTACACTAAAATTCAAATTATAGAGATGGTATTTTGACGTTCATTCATATAAATTTATAACCTCGCAGTCAGGTAAAAATTTTCTAATACTGAAAAATTGTGGCTGACAAAGGACATTTTGATATTATTCCATACAATGCCATATTTTTCAATTGTCGGGCAAACAATTTTAACCAAACTGTATGTGAGGTTATAAAATCTTTTGGTCCACTATATAGAAAACCTGGTTGCTTCTATGCGTTTGTCAGTTGCCCTGGGCGCCTTCATTATAGCAACTGGGTTGCATTTCAGATGCATTCCAGAGTTTCTAGTCGAAAATGTGGTCAGCTACTTGGTGTTCCTGAGGCGGTTCAATCCAAAGCTCTTCGAGATGCATGGCTATGACCAGCTGAAGCCCGTCCTGACTTTTGTCCTGATATACATGGGCTCCCCGAGGCGCATGAAAAACCCGCACCTGCGGGCGAGGCTGGCCGAGGGTCTGGAGGCGCTGCTGCCTTTCCACAAGGACGAGCCGTCCAGCCTGAACACACTTGGCGGGTACCAGCGCGAGATGCTGTTCAACGACCACGAACATAGGAAGGAAGTAAGCAGTGGTTGTTACATGCTTGCGAGACACTCGGGCAGATAGTAGAAGTGATATTAGTTTTAGCTTGTTATTATTTAACTATTTCTGACTGATAGTAAAGATGACATGTGAGGTTATAAATACCCGCAGCCATCCTTGCTTTTCAGTTTTATTTTTAACCTCAAAACACAAAACGGAAAAAATTTGAACCGTATTCTGAATGCCTATGAATTGAAATTTGTGTTACACAATGTCATTAGAGATTTAAAATAGAAATCTTGTAGGATAACAAAGTGTCCTCCAGTAGTAATATTTTTCAGTTTCTCAGCTAAATTCCTATTCTATTTTTATATGTCTTACTAGACAATAAACACATTTGATCTATTCTATAGGCGATTTACATCAAGGCGGCAGCGCCACGGTGGCGCATTTACGAACTAGCTATGGGGGGTATTTGAAGCTTCCACTCATGTGTTCTTATGTGTTTCTTGTGCTAAAGTGTGCGATTTGTATCAAATTCGTCGACTTCTGCAGTTTATCGTACAGCTATTAATCTGGTGGTTATGGTTTAACATGAACAATGGCAAAATATAAAAAGGCTTGCACCGTATTCTTCCAACGCTGACAGCAACAAAAATCTTGACGTCAGTTCGCATCGATTCCCGCCTGCAGGCAAAATGAACATGAAATATGTAACGAAGCTGGCAAACACCGAGCTGACGGATATACAAAGAGCATGGAAACTCAAATTAAGAATGGGCATGAAAAAGCATGTAGTGTCGTGTTCATTAAAGTGTTTACATATGTATTCCAAGCATTTTCTTACTGAAAACTATTTTCGAATGAGAGAAGGTTTGAATTCTCTCTTGAAAATACCAAGTTGCTTATCCATCGTATACATTGCAGTATTCATCGTAGTTATAATGCGCGTATCAATCGATGAACTGGATACGAATCGCACACATTTTACCTGCAGCCGGGAATCTGGAAAGTAGCGTAGAATACGGTACAAACCCTTTTATATTTTGCCATTGTTGAAGTTAAACCATAACCACCAGATTGATAACTGTACGATAAACGGCAGAATTAGACGAATTTGATACAAATCGCACACTTTAGCACAAGAAACACATAAGAACCCATGACTCAAAGCGTGAAATGCCCCCCAAGGCTAGTACGTGAATGCGTCACCGTGGCGCTGCCGCCTTGATGTAAATCGCCTATAGGTGCATGCATAATTGCCATAACACAAGACGTAACATTTCAACACATAGAGAAAACGTTCATAGCGACGATTTAACCACAGCTTTTCATTACATACCGTTACGGTGACTATGAATGCATCAAAACATAGTTCGTAACCTGTGGTTAATATTGTAGTTAACTGTCCAAAAATAAGACGACCAATTTTGACAAAAGGCAACCATTTTTGATAATATTTTTATAAATTTTAGATTGTGCGGAGTTTGTTGGAAGTGTTCGTCGGCATTGAGATGACCGGCCAGAGCGTCCAGTTCGAGCAGAAGTTCAATTACCGAAGGCCGATGTATATTGTGATGGATTACTTGTGGGAGCTCAGCGAGCACCAGGAGTTTTTTACGTAATTTCATTCCTCGCACGTTCGTCTGCAAGACTAGTAATTTTTGTTTTGGTCTTAGGTTGCTTGCGAAAGAGGCAGAGGACAATATGGAGGCTGTGACGCCGCCTCTGTTTCTCAGATTCATCAATCTGTTGATGAATGACGCAGTGTTTCTATTGGACGAGGCTCTGTCAAACATGTCCAAGCTCAAGGAGATGCAAACCGCAAGGTATTGGCTTCAAAGACTTGTCAAATGAATACGTATTACAGCTACAAAAAGTTATCAAGTTGCATATGTTTCCATAAACAAAGGTGGCAAACTAAAATTTATTGTACACAAAAAAAGCTGTCAAATTACAATTGTTTCTGTCGGCAAAGATGTCGAATTAAATTGTATTATAAAGACACAAAAAGCTATCAAAGTAAAATTGTTTCCGTCACCAAATATGTAACTACAATTTTTACAGCTGTTCCCAATGAAATAAAATGTGCTACTTAATGTTAGCCCATAGCCGATACATTGACACATTTTATGTTATCAAAGTGTACCTAGCCAGTATGTATACTTTTATAAAAAAAACCTCCCTGTATGTGTATGTTTTCGATAGTACATGATCATTATTAAAACAGTCTGTTATACATATTTTTGTTTTATGTTAGGGAGAACGGGGAATGGGAACGGTTATCGGCGCAAGAGAGGACGCAGAATATGGGATACATGCAGCACATCGGCATGATCGCCAAATTCGACAATATTTTAGGCAGGGACACCATAAAGACCTTGGAGCGCCTGACGTCCCAAATAACAATTGTGTTCACACATTCCACAATGGTCGATAGAGTCGCCGCCATGCTCAATTACTTTTTATTAAACTTAGTTGGACCAAACCAAAAAAATTTCAAGGTATGTAAAATTACATTCATCAAATTTGGCGCCCGAGCAGGCGACATTTTTTTACCTTTTTTGGGATTCTTGAAGAGCCGTAATTTCAATTGCGCTCATTATTATTCAAAGGTGAAGGATCAAAAGGAGTACAGCTTCGAGCCGGCCTCGACGGTTCTTGACATCTGCAAGATCTACGTGAACCTGAGGAGCAGTGAGGCATTCTGTATGGCTGTGTCACAGGACGGCCGGTCGTACAGCCCGCAGCTGTTCGAGCTGGCACAGGATGTGCTGATCCGCATCGGCGGTGGCGCCCTCGTCGGCGAGCTGCAGGAGGTCGCCTCCAGGGTGTCCAAGATGGCCGAGGAGTACCAGGTCAACGAGGACGTGCTCTCCGGGGCACCCGAGCACTTCCTTGACCCGATCATGTCCACGCTGATGATGGACCCCGTCACGCTACCCAGCTCGAAGCAGACCGTCGATCGCACCACGATAGCGAGGTAACGAAATCTCAACCCAACTAAATCATAGTTTTTTTCGTGAACTAACATTAGAATGCTATGATTACGAATGTCAAAATCATCATTAATCTGCCACTTGATGGCACAGTACCATATTGTGCCATAAAGTGAAAATGTTATGCCATAATTAATACGCTAATTTGACACTAATGAACTTAATAGTTTTTAAATTTAAATTGTTTGGTAAAACACTAGTTCGACAATAATATAATGTATGAAATTAGTGTATAATGCAGGCATTCGTAAAATAAAGGCTCTCTCAAACCGGCGCGACCACAGCGGGAGCGTCTGCGAAGCGAATCCCGCGCGACTGACGCTGCACGTATTTTCTTATCTAGGCATTTACACCACCGCGACCGCTGGGCGACCGCTGGGCGACTGCAAAGCGGGACGACGGCGTTTCATTTTTAGTTCGCTGCATGCGCTATTTTCCCGCGCGAATCACACGCGAATCTTCGACTGCTCCGACATGAATACCGAAGAATCAACAGAATTGTTCATTGAAAAAGTAAAAACATATCCTGCATTGTATAATTTAAAACACCCTGAATACAAAAACATTAGGAAGAAGGACAAGATGTGGGACGAGATCGGAAATGAGTTTAGTATAGATGGTAAGCAAGTATAATAGTTAATAATTAATTAATTAGTTAGATACTGTTTTATTTATTAAAATTATTGTTGGGAAATATATTATTATTAAAAAAAGTTACGAAATTGTCACGCGCTTGGAAAGCTGCATTGCCTGCTCTTGTTGCATCTTTGTCCAAATTGGTAATACATGTCGTCTCTGGAGGTTCTAATAAATCAATAAGGGAATCATCTGATCGTTTTGTTATTAAAAAATTATGCAAAATGCATGTTGTTTTCACAATTATTTTCGATGTGTCGACATTCGTTTCTAGTGGTCTGTTGTACAATCTCCATTTTTGTGTTAGAATACCAAAGGCATTTTCTACCACCCGCCTTGCTCTGCAGAGCCTGTAATTGTAATTATCTTTACTACTGTCATTTCTGGCTAATCGTCTTGGAAATGGTCGCATCAGGAAAGTTTTCAAAGCAAATGCTTCATCCCCAATTAAAACGTGAGGTGTTGGTGTATTTTGTCCAGGTAAATTTTTAGGCGGGGGAACATTAAGTGTGTTGTTCATTAACTTTACTCCTATTACTGATTCATCTAGTATTCCACCATCACTATTTTTTCCATAACCTCCTATATCAACCGATATGAATTTGTAGTCAGGTCCGACTATAGCCAGAAGTACTATGGAAAATTTTTTTAAATAACAAAAATGATTTGATCCACTTTTTGGGGGGCATTTTATCGTTACGTGCTTTCCGTCAATACTACCAATACAATTCGGGTATTGCCATCGTTGGTAAAATTTGCAAGCTGCTTCTTCCCAAATTTGTACTGTAGGTTCAGGCATGTACACTGCTTGCAATTTTTCACAAATGTAATAGCAAACTTCTTTTACTATTGCACCTACTGTGGAAAATCCAAGTCGAAAACTGTGACCGATGGTACTGTATGAGTCACCAGTTGCAAGAAATCTGAAAAATATACCAATGTTACATTTTGTTTAAGGAGATTTTGCAAAGAGAAGATGGAAAAACCTCAGGGACACATATGCCAAATATTTAAAAAGTATTAAAACGAATACAGGCCAAGCAGCTAAGAAAAGCTGTGGGCAGTGGCAATGGGCTAGCCACATGGATTTTCTTAGACCATTTATGGCATTTGCAAAAACAATAAGTAATTTATCCGAGTTATCTGCTAGAGAAACACCATGCCTGGTACCAGAAACTCAAAATGAAAATTCTCTAAAGGTAGATGAATCAACAGGACCAGTACAACAGTTGGAACAACAACCTGAAAATTTACTTGAAACGGTAGATTTACCTTTAGTGCCACAGACTCCTCAAAATAAGTATAAAAAATATAAGCAAGACAGTAACGTAGAACCGGTCAGTGAGGTCGTCAAGTATTTAGAAAATAAACATAAAAACCGAGGCCGTTTAGACCTGGATGAAGTAGACCATTTATTTATGGGACTGGCTAAAACAGTGAAAAAGTTTTCTCCGCGCAGGCAGGTATTAACTAAGTTGAAATTAGCTCAGTTAATAGCGGAGCAAGAAATACTTCATCTAGATGAAGTATCACCGACCACGCCCAACTCTTCAAGTAGCTGTAATTCTGAACATAGTGCAAGTATTTACCAAGCTATTTCTGAAGGCCAGCAGTTAGGGACGGATGATCCAAACCAAATGTATCCAGCATCAAACTACAACGTACATAATGAAACAATTAATCCTGACACTTCCTTATCCTCGTCAAATTATTTTCAAAATTTTTGTTGTGAATAACACGTGCAAACACGTATTGTTAATTTGTTTTGATTAGCTTCTTTTGATTTTTTTTTAAGTTTCATGTTGTTTTGTTGTATTTTCAGATACTTATTTTTAATTAAAATATAATCCAATAATAATTATACATTTTTTTACTAACCTTATAGTTACAGCAAGCCGTTCCTCTGCGGAGATTGCTTCTCTGTAGTTAGTATCTTGTTTAGATATATCATCTTTTATTAAGTCTAAAAGTTCATTAAAGCATCCCTCTGTCATTCTAAAGTAAAGGTAAAATCTTAGTGTATCTTTTCGTAACTGCGGCATTAATGTGTGAAATTCTCCATGTTGATGTCGATCTTGATTTATTTTATGCACCCATATTCTTTTATTCCTGTGACATTGAATGATATTTACTTAAACTATTAATAAAACTAATTAATTTAAACTATTAAAATAAATCATCATTTACCGTCGGGTTTTCTCTGCAACAGCAAGTAACAAAAGTACTTCTTCTTCATCCGAATCCGACGAAGATGACATTTTGACGATTACTTGCTGGACAATTTGGAAGAAAATTGTGTAGTTTGTTGCAGCGAACTGCTTATCTCTGTAACACCGAAAGTGGTCGCGCGTGGTATCGTGGTCGCGCCGGTGTGAATAAGACGGCGGGATCCCGCGTCGCGTGGGTTTCGCGTGCTAGTCGCTCCCGCTTCGCGCCGTGCTAGTCGCGCCGGTTTGAGAGAGCCTTAATTGTATTCCATTCACTCATGCTATAATCCCTTACATTATAAACTAATTTCATACTACACTATATGTATTTCTTGTAGTTATTTTAGTTTCTTTGTTTTCTATTGATTATTTTATTTTCAGACATTTGTTAAGCGATCAAACCGATCCGTTCAACCGTTCCCCATTGACGATGGATCAGGTGATACCCAACAAGGAGCTGGCCACCGAAATAAGGAAGTGGCTGGAAGAGAAGAGGAGTTTGAAATAGTTGGAGTAACAGTTTTCTGAACTTGAGGTGAACTTAGTACCTGCGCCCACCAATTAATTGATCAATGACCCATGGCCCGGATATTTTAAGGCTTATGGTCTCGCCCACCAACGTCCGTTAACCGACTGATTATTCTTACTGCGGTTTGTGATTTGCTTTACCGCCCGATTCTAGCAGAGATATTCAACTATGACGCGTTGAAATAAATGGATGCAGTGCAATCGACAATATTAGCGGTTGAATCAAATTTCCTGCCTAAAAATTACTAATGTCGTTGGCCTCTATCGTCTCCTAGCGTGATGCACACTTCCACTCATTCAATTCAGCAGCCGTGCAACTATTTTGTCGTCCACACAAGGCTCCATAGACTGCATTAAAATTCTAGAGCAAGAAATACAATTTTCATACGAAGCCCAGATTGGAAAACAAATCAAAAACACTGAAAACTTGGCTTGTGACGTATTTTGGTGGGCGTTGACGTTCCCCATGTTACGAGGCGTTATCCTTAACTCAAGTTTATAATACCTGAAGTACATACTTTGTCATGTAAATAATTGATTTAAAAACATTTTTATTGTATTTATTTGGATGTAACGGTTTCCTGTAGAGGTTTTGTCATATAAATGATTTGTTGTTATTTATGTTGCACTTTACATTTTACCAGTAAGTGTGCTTTTGCAAGCGCGACTATATTTATATTACACTTGCTGGCTGCAATATTTCTGCAGATTCCGATTCTGAGTGTTTTTCATACAGACTATTTCTCTGTCACTTTTCAGTCAATGAGATGAGATGACAATGAAGTGACCGTGAATCCAATTAATTTTTTTATTTATTTACATACAATTAAGAAATTTATAAATGATAAAATTTACTTTTTGTATTTTATAGTCTGATTTTAAACCAGGTGTTTGCGCTACACAACTGGTGACTTGTCAGATGTTAGGTTATTAACCATGATAGAACCCATCAAATTCACAAAACAAATCCACAGTGATCTGTCGGATTTTAGATTCATGATTGAACCTAACAAATTTGCAAAACGGATTCAATTTGTTATCAATTTTGATTAACTTCTCCTGTTACGAGTTGCAGAATCCTGACTTTGGACTCAACTAGGTTTTAGCCCGTTAGAATAAAATGGCAATTTATTTAGATTTAATATTAAATAATATATTTGACGGAGCTGTCCTTACTGCAGTTTCCAATGGTATATATTCCTCAATTAACGATAGAGTTGGAGAAAAAAATTATCAAACCTTACCATTAACTTGACCGTCCAGGCTCCCCCTTGCTTATACTATGCTTAACAATTAATAAGTACATAAAAATCTGGTATACGGGTGCACTTAATAGTGGTACTTGGGCGGCGTGGGGAAAAACCGTTGCTTCTTTCTTGCAAGTCGCCTGGAAACGATTGACGATTAGTAAAGTTCGAACATTTTCGGAAATCAGAAATTATTTCCTAACCTGGCAGAGTGCGGTGTGTATGTGTTGTAATGGGGCATGAGCAGGGAGTCTGTGCTGGGAGTTTGCTGCAATTTCGGAGCGCCCAGCCTGTCGGGGATGTCGATAAATGACGCCCAATAATCTTGCGGCAAATTCATCAAAGACTCCATTACCTAGAAGCGGTTGTTAATGTTGTAACAAAACAAATTTCACATCAAGCCGTAAAAAAGTGTGTAACTAAAGTTTCAGGCTGTACACAATTAGTCCCAACTCTAGAAATCGTGAAAACTTTACAGAAACTACAAGTCAAGGACATAGCAAGAATAATTTCTACATTTGATTAAAAGTATCCAAGCAACATTACCATATTTTGTTGCCTTGTTTCTGTGATTAGACAGTCCTGGTTCGGATCAGATGAGGAGTACCCGACGATTGTCGGGCCGAAAATTTTCGCCAAGTTTGATATGGGCATTTTGCAATCCCTTGAATCTCCGACCCTGCAAAATATGATCGAAGGCGTAAAGACAAAATTTTCCCAAAATGCCTGATCAGCAGCAAATTTCTCGTGACTTATCATCATTCCTACTTTTGGATGGCAAAATTGCACCTGATTTACCTTTTCAAATGTAGGATCACGTAGGCCAGGGTGTCCCTGTTCGGCTGCGGCAGCTTCGAGACGATGCTGTACAACGCAGACGGGTCCTCGTGGGTCTCGACACACTTCACGAACCTCGGCCACAGGCCGAATGTTATCAGTGGCTCCTGTAGCGACCTGAGGAAGTCCTTGACCGTCCCGCAGATTACGTGGATGTCCACTTGGTTCAGGCACGGTGAACCCTTGCCCCGGAGAAACTTCTCCTGAAACATTAAAGAACATACAGACGACGTAGCAAGACAAGGGACAACAATTCTGAGAGACAGCAGGAAGTAGAAGTCCAGCTAGATATTTTAAACATGAAAAATTGAAATTTTAGATGTTTATAAATGGTTATAAGAGGAGGTAGAAGTTTCAAACGGTTAATAGAGAAGATAAACAATTAAAACGGTTAGAAGAGAAGACATGTTTTAAAATAGTTAGAAAACAAGGTTGAAAGTTTTAAAACGGATATAAAAGAAAGATTGCAATAGTTATTTTGAAACTATTAGAATGTTATGATAATAATAATTATGGCGTTATAATAATATAATTATTTTAAATGTAAAAACAAAATTAATCCGGTAAACAATATTACTTTTAACATCTTGACATCACGTTCGGCTCCGGGTATTCTGTAAATGCCGATCTCGTTGAGTCCGCGTGACTGGATTTCGTTCAAGCAATGCACTATGATAGCAGGCACCATCGGCGGAGTCGTTGGCGTGTAGTCACTAATGAAGCCCTAAAACCAAACAATTACTTATTCAATGAAGCCCTAAAACCAAAGAATTACTTATTCAAACCAGCTCTAAAACCAAACAATTACTTGTTCAATGAAGCTCTAAAACCTAACGATTACTTATTCAACTGCGTGATGCATTCACTTGAATTTGTGGTAAATTTAGATGAAATTTGAAGTGTTAATGTGAAGTCATTTTTATTATTTTAAAACATTAGCGGGCCAAACGAAGGAACAATTTTTGCAAATAAGCGCTCAAATCAGACGAATCCACAATAAAAATTGTGGTAGCACAACCTTAAAATCTAAAGCTTTAAACATTTTGACAGCTGTCAAAAAAGAGAAAAAATGAATAAATACCGGGAATACCGAGACTTTTGGTTAAAGAACCAGATATCGACGTAGCAAAATTTATATAGGCAAAATTCCGAAGTAATCTGACAGCAATTAGCTTCAGCAATAGTAAAATTAAACAAATTAAAACACAAAAATGACAGCTGTCAAATAAGAATATATGATGATTCGAAAAGCCTGCATCTTCGTAAATATGATGTATGGTAGCAAATAACCTTAAAAACTTTCGGCGACTGTCAAAACACCCACCGAGGATACCACTCAACAATCACTCTTGATTATGCAATCCGTCATTACTTGTTAACGTTACTCACCATCATCTGCTTGACCGGCGGGGTGTTCACGAAAGGTATGCACGGCAACGGCAGCAGCTTCTTGCACTCGGGGTGGCAGGTAGTGCGGCAGTCCTTGCACTTCAGGGCCGTCTTGCCGAATCGGATCCGTTTCTCGCAAGGCCCACACATGTCAGGCATTACGACTGTCCTCTGCTGGAAACTGTGCGGGCGCAGGTTCAATTTTGTCTCATTCCGTGGGGTCTTAGGCACCTCCAGCTGAGCGACCGGCGGCGGCTGCTGTGACGGGAACTCCTGATGAAAACGGCAAATGAACGGACAATTATAAGAAATGAATCAACAATTATAACAAATGAAAAAACAATTATATCAAATGAACGAACAATTATAACAAATGAATAAACAATTACAACAAAAGAACAAACAATTGAGGAAATGGCTAACTTATGAAGAGTTAGGTCAAAAAACACAGGCTGTTTTTTGGAGGACATGTGTGGTTTTGCATGGCCGCTCCTCACTTATAACAAATGAACGGTCTATTGCAGCCCTGTTGAGATTATTACAAAAGCCCGTTCGGCATAAGTTAAGGCTCAAACCAAGCAATAGTTGTTTTGCCGATTCTCGTACAAGGCAATATTAAAGTTATTCAATTTTCATCGGGTTATAAATTTTTTAAGGCACACTCTTATGGCGGGTTTACACCAGTGTTAGTAACATGTGTCACCAACAATTCAACACCAATACCAACATATCGCAGTCAATAAGAAAGACAAGACTGGTGATCGCAACTTTCTTATTGGCTGCAAAATGTCGATTTTTTAGCACTAATATTGCTGTAAACATGCCATTAGACAAAGTTTGACTTTAACCGGCAAGCCAGTTGGTTTCCGTCAATAATTATTTTCTCAAATTGAATAACCATTGGAACTAATCTTCTATCAAAGTTAACCAGAGAACTGCACCAAAGGAATTGCAAATAGGACCATAAGAGAAGTCAGCAACAAAAGCAACGATTGAAACTAATCTTCAAAGTTAACAAACAATTGTAAAACAGCTCCAAAAGAATTGAAAATAGAGCAAGTGAAGAACTATTGTAATGCAGGATTTTCTCTAACATTAAGGCCCAGTTGTATGATCGTGGATCATCCTTGACCATGGTTCAGTTACCTAGAGTACAATTGTAAATTCAATGCTATCCTTAGAAATTGAACCATGATCAAAGATAGTTCACGATCGTACAACTGGGCCTTAGTTTAAAAATCTCTGGTTAACTTTAATCGGCAGTTAGTCTCCATTGATTATTTCATCCTTCGTAAATAAGTTAAAATTGTAAAACCATGCTAAAAGAATTGAAAATATGATAATGAGTGAGGTCAGCAATAAAATAACAATTGCAATGGAATATAGGTCAAAACTGAAGTCAGCAACAAAAAAAAAAACAATCGCACCGGTTTAAGATTTCTAAACAAATTAGTCTTCATACCTCAGCCTCTGCCACGTTTCCGTCGGCCTCTAGAGTCGGTATCGATTCTATGATTGAAGTGGCTATGATGGGGCCATTTTTGGGCACCGTCAGGGTTGTGGTTGCTCTGACGGTATCGGTATTTGTAATCTGAAATTGTATACAAGTGTTTTATACGAAGAAGACAATATTTTTGTTGCATTTATTACACCTGCATACTCAAAGTGCAGCCAATTATACAAGTTTTGAGCGAAATATTTTTTCTGGAGCTCAATATTTATTTATTTATTTGGAAGACAGACAGGCTGAGAGACTAATTTCAATGAAAATTTATATCCGAGTTAGGTGCAGAACCCATTTGATGCTGGCGGGGTGACATGTCACACGAAGCGTCACGGTTTTGAACCGATAATGACGACTGGATGACAAAGGTCCGCCTTGTAGCTAGCATCAGTTCCGTTTTTGAGAAAGCAGGTGAAAACGTCTAATTTTATTAATTGAAATATTGGTATATGTTAGTGAAAATTGAATCGTTTTTTTCCTAAATTCACCAAGAATCATTTTTGTGGATTTTTCTGTTCAGAATCAGTATCTCATATTGTGTAATAGCTATTTATGGTATAAGTGAATAAAGTCAATAAAACATTTTATTCACCCATTCGATTAAAGTGTAGTTTTAACGATAAGATTCAATAAACATAATGAGCATTTTAATAATGCGAATTGGAAAAAACAAAGTAAACTGTTTTTTCGTGGATAAAATTCGACTTTATTCACCTATACCATAAATAGCTATTTTCCAATTCGCGAAAAGAAATCCTCATTTGAACCAGTTTACCTCAACCACTTTGCTGTCTGAAGTTTTCCTTTTTTTGAACGGTGCTTGCCCGACGCTTGGACGATGCTTTTTCCACCTTTTCTCCGACTGCAGATCGGACACGTTCAGGTCATCTTCAGACCTTGAATAACTAAAGTCGGACAGCAGTGATCCTAGAAAGTGCCATTATGAATCAGTATTAATGGTTGACTGCCCGACCACTGGGATTAGTAGGTGGTATAATCTACAGTGATCTGGCGGATCTCCCGTTGATATATGTAATGGGCTTATCCTCGATAAATAACTGCCATTGATGTAGCATCTATACATGTGTAAACAATGGGGCTTGTCCGATGCCTCACCTGTGGTGTTGCCCTCCTTGATAATACTGAGCGGCGGCGGGGCGGTAGTCCCAGCGTTGGGGTCCCAGCCGTGCGTGGGCATCTTACTCAAGAAAGACAGCTTCTCCCTGGCGTCTTCGGGGATCCTCGCTCGGCCCTCCCTGAACAGGAACTCGTGAACCCTCTCGATCTGCTGGCGCAGCTGGTCCCGCTCGTTCTCCACCTTCCACGAGTGCCTCCGCTCCTGGTCGACGAACTTCCTCGCCAGCAGCAGCTTGCTCTCGAGGTCGCTGAGTGAGTGTGACCGCACATCCAGCTCCTCCTGCAGCCTGGCGCACTCGCGCTCCGTCTCCCGCAGCCTAGCGACCACCAGGACCAGCTGGTCGACGACGTTGATGAGGGCATCCTCGCCATCGTCGCCTCTCTGCTGCCTGGTTAGCCGGATCAGCTCGTCGAATTCGGCGACCAGCGTAAGGTCGCCGGAGCCCGAGTCGTTGGAGGCCGGCTCGCCGTTGGAGCTCTCCTCGCTGTCTGACCTGGAGGACGGGGTCTTGAAGACGCTGGTCGGGGTCTTGAAGACGCTGGTCGACGGGGTATGGAACCTGTCAGCCATCGCGTGAGTCTTTCTGGTTTTTGTAGCGGTTGGATTTTTGGTGTAGGGACCATCAAGAAATTAATTCCCACTGTTAAAACTTTTCTTCAACTTTCTGTGGTTAAAACCAAGAACTGTTGAAATTCACGCCGACAGTTGCTTATGAACTGGCCAATGGGGCATCGAGGATTCTGATGATTTTAACGGATTTCAAACCGCGCTAATTTTGAAATTTCTTCATGAAGTATTGAAATTAAACAATTAATATAGTTCTGGCTACAACATATTCAACATATACAGTAAAATAAGTGTTGAATAAACCCCTAAACAGTTGTTCTTCTTCTTTAGGTGCCATCTCCGATACGAAGGTCGGCAATCATCAAGGCGATCTTCACTTTTGAGACCGCATTTCTAAATAATTGGTTGCTAGTACAGCCAAACCACTCTCTAAGGTTTTTCATCCATGAGTTTCGTCTCCTTCCTATGGACCTCTTTCCTCTAATTTTCCCCTGCATAATTACTTGTAGTATTTGATATTTTTCTCCTCTCATGATATGTCCTATATATTCCAGTTTTCTTTGCTTAGTTGTCAGAATTACTTCTTTTTCTTTATTCATACGTCTCATCACTTCTACATTCGTTATTTTCTCTACCCACGAGATCCTCAGTATTCTTCGATATATCCATAGCTCGAATGCCTCCAGTCTCTTTATGTCGATTGCTTTCAATGTCCAGGATTCCATTCCGTAGTATAGTATTGATAGTACGTAGCATCTCATCATTCGAATTTTTAGATCGAGGTTTAGATCTCGGCAACTGAAAAGGCTCTTCATTTTAGAAAAGGAGCTTCTTGCCTGTTCGATTCTGATTCGAATTTCTTGGGAGCTATCATTATTTTCATTAATGGTTGTGCCTAGGTTGTTATACAATTGTAAATAATGTAATTTTGCATTATAAAATGTCACATTTTTAGAGGGCATAAAATGCACGACTGTATAAACAGTTGCTAAACTAAAATTGGTATGCAACCAAAATGACATGCGCGTGCAACTCGATAATTTCAAATGTCAAAACTATTGACAGAAAATGTATTCAACGCAAGAAAGTGTTTAATTAGGGCACTTTCACAAAAGAGTTACTATTTCGTGATTACCAGTTGATGATTCCTGTATGAACGGGATTGATGGGATTGGCGTCTCGGGTCATTTTTGCATTTATTTCGAAGTATTTTCCTCATGAAGTATTGAAACTAAACAATTAATATAGTGCTGGCTACAAAATATTCAACATATACAGTAAAATAAGTGTTTTATAAACCCATAAACAGTTATACAATTGTAAATAATGTAATTTTGCGTTATAAAATGTCACATTTTTAGAGGGCATAAAATGCACGACTGTATAAACAGTTGCCTGCCTTCAATACCTACAATTCCATGTTATACACTTTATCATTTGCAGCCTCAAGTTTGGTGCAGGTGCAGCATTGATGCTGATGTGTTAGGTTATATATCGCGCGTTTTTTATCTCTAAACATAGGCTATGTTCAGTTTTAAAACGACAGTATGAATTGCATTGCTAAACTGCAATCGGTATGCAACCAAAATTACATGCTCGTGCAACTCGATAATTTCAAATTAATGTTGGGAACGTACAATGGGACGTTGTATTGACTATGTTCAGAGTTAGAAAAATGTCATGTTATATTTATAGATTATATATTTGTGTTTTTAAATAATAAAGATTTGAATTGCTGCAGATGGCCCACAGGCCGAAAGTACATAGTTCAATAAATTACAAGTTAAATTTACTTATTACCTGAGGGTGCCAAAACCCAAAACCACAAATATTAACTCAGGATGGGTCCACACACATACTATTCTTAAATTATTTATTTCTAAACTTGAAAACGGTTTTATACCAATAAAATGATATTTTACTTTTTTTGACTTTTCGTACAATATTGGCTTTTGTTTTCTTGGTTCGAGAGCATCTCCGGCAGAGGGCAATAGGCAGTGAACAAAAAGTTGCCTCGGATTAATTCAATATGTATAATGAATATTCAAATTATTGCTATTAAACCTCTAGCAAACGAATAAACGATCTAAAAACGTCTTCAGATAAATAATCAGTATTAAAAAATTACAAGGCTGAAGTTATCCAAGTTTAAGACAGCCAGTGATAAATGTGAGTGGGAAATTGCCTACATCGGTCATAAGAAATAAAAATTAGAATGCAGCATTTAAAATTCAAAATTGTTGCACAATTTACGGAAGGGCAGCTAGAAAATAATAATACAAATCCTATAATATAGATTTATTTCTTAATTTGAAAACGGATTTAATAATGTTTAATTGCTTGCTAGAGGTTTTATAGCTATAAATTGCTAAATTTATATGCATCTATTTATTTTAACTAGGCAACTTTTCGTACAATATTGGCTTTTGTTTTCTTGGTTCGAGAGCATCTCCGGCAGAGGGCATTTTGCAGTGAACAAAAAGTTGCCTATAATTAATTCAATATGTATAATTAATACTCAAATTATTGTTATTAAACTTCAAGTAAACGATTTAACGATCTAAAAACGTTTTCAGATTAATAATCAGCATTAAACAATTGAAAAGCTGAAATTACCCAAGTTTAAGAGAGCAAGTGATAAATGTGAGTGGGAAGTTGCCTACATCGGTCATAAGAAATAGAAATTAGTTGCAGCATTTAAAATTCAAAATTGTTGCGCAATTTAGGGAAAAGCAGCTATAAAATAATAATACATATCCTGTAATATATATTTATTTCTTAATTTGAAAACGGATTTAATAATGTTTAATTGCTTGCTAGAGGTTTTATAGCAATAAATTGCTATATTTATATGCATTTATTAATTTTATAGTAGGCAACTTTTTGTACAATATTGGCTTTTGTTTTCTTGGTTCGAGAGCATCTCCGGCAGAGGGTAATTTGCAGTGAACAAAACGTTGCCTATAATTAATTCAATATGTATAATTAATATTCAAATTATTGTTATTAAACTTCTAGCAAGCAATTAAACGATCTAAAAACGTTGTCACATTAATAATCATCATTGAACAATTGAAAAGCTGAAGTTACCCAAGTTTAAGAGAGCAAGTGATAAATGTGAGTGGGAAGTTGCCTCCATCGGTCATAAGAAATAGAAATTGGTATGCAGCATTTAAAATTCAAAATTGTTGCACAATTTACGGAAAAGCAGCTAGAAAATAATAATACAGATCCTGTAATATAGATTTATTTATGAATTTGAAAACTGATTTCATAATGTTTAATTGCTTGCTAGAGGTTGTATAGCAATAAATTGCTATATTTATATGCATTTGTTAATTTTATAGTAGGCAACTTTTCGTACAATATAGGCTTTTGTTTTCTTGGTTTGACAGCATCTCCGGCAGAGGGCAATGGGCAGTGAACAAAAAGTTGCCTATGATTAATTCAATATGTATTGAATATCAATATTTGAATGAATATTCAAATTATTGCTATTTAACTTCTAGCAAATGATTAAACAATCTAAAAACATTTTCAGATAAATAATTAGCATTAAGCAATTAAAAGGCTGAAGTCGCAGAAGTTTAGGAGAGCAAGTGATAAATGAGAGTTGGAAGTTGCCTACATTGGTCGTAAGAAATAGAAATTAGTATGCAGCATTTAAAATTCAAAATTGTTGCACAATTTAGGGAAAGGCAGCTAGAAAATAATAGTACATATCCTATATTTAGACATTAGGTTGGATATTACGTCATAATTAATGTTTAGATCAAGACACCCAGACGTAGTTATTCTAGCAAATATAATTAATGTCAAATTGAACGTTGAAAACAAAAGTGACACTACACAAAAATGATTGTTAAAAGACCGTTTTTTATATAATTTTATTTATAATTTTATTGTTAACACATAAATTAAAGAGATCATAAAACGTATTAGTAATAGTAAAAGAATTGCTATAAGAAGTAAATAATGATACTTAATCGTTTTAGGACAAAATAATTTATCCATTTTAACCCTAAGATATTCACAACATCTCTGCTTCTTTAAACACAAGTTGTAGGCGAGTCCTTTCGGTTTCTAATACTTTTGATATAAAGTATAATGCCTTAAAAAAAACAGAACACCAAGTATATATTGGACGATTTGATTGAAATTAATTTTATTTATAATTTTATTGTTAACACATAAATTAAAGAGAGCATAAAACGTATCACTAATAGTAAAAGAATTGCTATAAGAAGTAATTCATGATAATCTTTTTAGGATATAAAAATTAATCCGTTTTAACCCTAACTGAAGTACTTTTGGGAGATATTTACTGCAACTCTGCTTTGCAAATTGGCGATCTCAACGAACTATATACACAGAGTTTTTTTATCGTGCAACATAGGGTTAATCATTTCAATAGTTACACACTTCTGTCACAATGACAGCAATCCATCAGAGCGTCTTTTTTAAAATGCAACATACACATAATTCTAATAATGAGGCAAACATTACAGTTTACGAAGTGAACAAGATATACAACTGAAGAAAGAGCTCAGTTATTGAAATGCACAATGCGGCAAACCTCAGCTTAACATTGTTCACTTCGTAAACTGTAATATTTTCCTCACCGAGAAATAATTTTACATGTATGTTGCATTTAAAAAAATACGTTTTGATACATTGATGTCATTGTGACAGAAGTGTAGAACTATACCGCGCGTTTTTTATCTCTGAACATAGGGTATGTTCAGTTTTAAAATGACGGTATCAATGCTATGGCAAATTCAATGTATATGCAACCAAATTTACTAGACTGTGTAACTCAATTATTTAAACAAAAGACAAATTCATAACCTATTTTATAAAACGTGAAAACTGTAGACAGAAAATGTATTCAACGCAAGAAAATATACAATTAGTGTACTGGTAACAATGTGGCATTAATATACGGACTGTGAGCGATTTATTTTCTGTGCATTATCCTGAGAGACCAATACCATCAGTCGGAAGAATTTGTAATATAATCGCCAAATTTAAAAGTACAGGATGCATCTCTCGTAGTCATAAAATAACTAGGAGATGCCACGTTTCGACTGAAGAAATGAAATTAAACGAGTTATTTTATGCCTGAAGAAGATACTGACGAAGAAGATTTAAATACTTTCTTGTGTTGAATACATTTTCCGTCAACACTTTTGACGTTTTATACGTTACGTAAATATACGTTATGAATTTGTCATTTTTTTTTTTAAATAATCGAGTTACACACGCTGGTAAATTTGGTTGCATATACATTGAATTTTAGCGTAGGATTGATCCCGTCGTTTTAAACCTGAATATACCCTATGTTCAGCGATTAAAAAAGCGCGCATAAATATTAACCCTATGTTGCATGCTAAAAAACTCTCTGTATATTTAAGTTCAAAAATTCAATTGTTTCGGTTCTTATTTAATTGGATTTTTTCTTGATTTTATCATTATGGTTGTAAGGTTTCACATACCCAATTATTTGATTAATTAGATATTTAATTCGTGATCATACATTCTTGTAATTATGACATTTGTTTTGCTCATGATTAAATTATTTTATTTTTATTTCGCGTGATCGTATAATGGTAGTACTTCTGGACGTTGTGTTTGATTTTCAATAATAATCGTGATTTCAATTTAAACTTCAATTTCTTTTAGAGGTAATGTGTGTATTTTTAACAATAACATTAATAAAATAGAGACAGAGATTTATGGATTGAGTGTACAAATAATTAAACACTAAATGTGAATTTAACGATTTTCTTTATTTATTCAAAAATAATTATTTTATTTACTCAAAAAGGTACTCAAATAGTATTAGTTGCTCTGGATAAAATATGCATTTCAGCAGGATACACATCAAAGATATCGACACCTGTGTGTCATGGTGATTACTTTTTTCTATGTTCTCACAGCACAGAAAATGTTAACGCTTGTGTTCATCATAACCATAATCAACATAATCATCCGCCATATCAGTTGGATATTTCTAGTAACGTCAATGACTTCACACATTGATTAATTCTACGTTTCCGCAAAACTACTCAATATATGTCACCACTTAATGAAACATGACACAGTTTGTGTCCAATGCCACACTCCATCTATTACTTTAAGATTTATTAACTAGGTTTTGAACTACAGTTTTGTTAACAATTTATGAATTGTTCTTCCATTTATTATTTACCTAAATTTAATAATATCTTATAATTTATTATACCGAGTGTCTGGGATAAGGGACAAACATAGGAATTTAACATGTAAAATTTAATATGTGTAATTATTAGCTCCCCTATTAATTTTAGAGACAAATCGCAAAGGATTACTTTTTTTAGAGTATTAAAAATTGTAAATGTATCATCTATTTAATTTAAGTTTGTACCAGAATGCACCTCAGAAATATAAAAATAAGTTGAACAATGTACCATAAAAACCCTTGCCATTAGTTTGACAAATGTCATGTTATAATGAAAATAATTTTGCTAGTGTTAGCTGAACTTTTGCCACTTCTGATATTGTTAACCCAATTCAGATATTGTTAGGCCGGTGAATTACCTTTAGCTTAATACTGACTATTCTTAATCCATAAAAAACAGTTTCAATACTAATGCTGCGGTATTATTCTTATGATAGGTAATTATTTGTATTGTCAAGACGTCGATTAATAAACAATGGGACTTGCATCAATGAAACTTATTTATTTAATACAAACTAATGATACAAAAATATAAAAGGTTATATAATCATATAATAAAATATGGCCATCGCTCTTTTCTTTTGCTCCTTCCAACGACCGTCATTCTGTAACAATTAGAAGAGTGATCGTGAGTTTACAACTCAGTGAGACAATTGTATTGGTTGACCCGAGTAATAATTGGTCAACCCAATATCCTTGATTAATTACGGTGAAACAATTATCCTTGGTCAATTGTTTATCGATAGGTCAACCTCAACTCTCCACAACAATACAATGACTCACTATACTTGTTGACCCGAGTTCAACTCTCCACAACTAGACAATGATTCACGATACTTGTTGACCCGAGTCCAACTCTCCACAACCATACAATGGCTCACTATACTTGTTGACCCGAGTTCAACTCTCCACAACTATACAATGATTCACTATACTTGTTGACCCGAGTTCAACTCTCCACAACTATACAATGATTCACTATACTTGTTGACCCGAGTTCAACTCTCCACAACCATACAATGACTCAGCATATTTGTTGACCCGAGTAATAATTGGTCAACCCAACATCCTTGTTATCTTCTGAGACAATGGAACAACGATGGGTCAACCTCAACTCAACTCAACCACACAATCACTCACCATCAATTTATCCATACGGACACTAAACAATAAAACTTTATTGAAACTATGCTAGCAATGTGTCACCGCCGGCTTCGCTTGGTGACGCGCACTTAATGCGCTTCAAACGCGTTTGTCCCCTTCGAAAGGGTCGAGTGTTAACTTGGCCTTGAATCTATAAACAGAAATGCGACATCCGCCCAATCTTATACGCCCGAACGAAAATATTATGATTTACCATTTTAATAAATTGGGTGATATAACACTAGTCAGATATCAGTTACTATGAACAATAATCTGAGTTATTCCAATGAAGAGAGGGTATTCATTATCAAAACATTTTACAGTGGCGTCAGTTTACGTAGAGTTCGTGACTTATTTTCGGTTAAATTTTACAATCGACCAATTCCGTCTGTTTAGCAAGTTTATATAACATGACATTTGACAAACCCATGACAAGGGTATTTATGGTACGGTTCAGTGTACCATAGAAGATACCTCAGAATACCTTATCGAATACCATGATTTTTATAGGTAGTATGCGAGAAGTGGGATTTCGGTTCGTGCTATTTCTCAAAGGGTAGGTCGTAGGTATCGGTCATTATACGCTGCTGGTCTAGAAGGTCAGTAGCAGTAGGTCAACTGTGGAGACCCCACGTATATCTGGAATATCAGTATATCAGGATCAGGATCAGGATCAGTATATCAGGATGTCCAAGAAGCACCACAGAGCGCGAAGGTCAAGCTCTTCGTCTTACAACTTTGAGACAGATTTTCAACATTGCGGGCAATTGGAAACAATTTATTAGGTCTAAATTCTCAAAGAGTGTCTATGGCTACTGTTTACAGAAGATAATCTGATTTCTAGCATGCCTCGATGTGTTAATGAGTGCATAGGAAATCGAGATGTTCCCACATATTATTGATTGTTATTCTTTTGTTTATTTTAATTTTCAAATTGATTTTTTGGCCATAGATATAATTCGTCGTGATCGTCAAATTCCGGTAATTTCAAAAAATCGTCCAATAAATACCTAGTGCTCTGATTTTTTTAAGGCAGTAATGTATATAGGTATTAGGTAGGTATGTCACCTTCTACCACAATGGTGTAGGTGTAGGTGATCAAAGTGTAAGTACAAAACAAAAAGTTATAGCTATGAAAATGATGAAAGGTGCTGAAAGTTGCAAACAAATGAAAAACAAAACAAAATAGCCGAAAATAAAAAGTTATGGCTAGCTATCAAACTGATTATTCATAAGAGACATTGAAAATCATAAACGAAAGAAAAACAAGTCAAAATAATAGCTGAAAATACATAGTTACAGAAGATATCAAAGTGATTTTTTGTAAGAGGCGGAGAAAATCGCAAAGAAAAGAAAAACAAAACAAAAGAATTATTGTAATTAAATACTTAATTCGGCCATTTTACGAGTTCGACATTTTGTGGTGGATTAAAAAACTGATGTAAAAAAACGTCTCAACTTCTCATTTACCGGGAAACTCTAAATTTCAGTGACAGAGCACTTTGCCGAATGCCCTTTTCGTTTTCCATTTTCCCAGCGAGTTCCGTGAAGCACTCCGCTCAGATGAGCCAAGACCGCCACTGTGAATATTTTTTTCGCATAAATTACGCGCCACATAAATAAGACGCGACAGATTTGTGTGGTGGCAGCGCCGTTTTCCCAGGAAATTTAATTATATGTGCCATATTTCCGTGTGCAAAGCCACGCTCTGGGTTCAAAAATAGTAACGCCACTGCAATACGTGATTTATGACATATAACTTTACCAATCTCATATCATAAAATGAGTTATTTATAATGCAGGACGTCTCAAGCAAAACGTTCGTAAAACATTATAGGGTAAATTATAGGGTAACAAATAATTCCTACGTAGTTTATTCCGTTCTCCTCAAAGGAAATAGTTTCAATTTTCTATGACTTCTGGTTCTACGAAAACTATCGGTAGAACTTTCTGTCCGGAAGTAGACATCAATTATAATATTTTTTACCGACACACCCTGTACATGATTCCGTCTTTTGGCTTCCCTGTTCAATTCTGGACATCTTCCGTGGAGATGAAAACTCTGTTCTATTTTTATTTTTAACTAAGAAGACTGTGGTTTTATTTTATAAAGTTTTTACATATGAACACCATAAAAAATTATTAGACAGTGAAAAAAATATTAAATGTCAGATTTCTAACAACGTTGCCTAATTCATATATTAAAATTATTAAATTATTGCTCTAGTCATTTAAGTGTGCTGGTTTTTTAATTATTTAAAAAATACCAAAAATCATTGATGAAAATACGAAAACTTCAATTCAAAACTTGTATAAAATATTTAAAATTCTGTACTCAATAGATACTCAATTTGATGGCAACATTGCCCACAGTCATAAAATATAACCTGTTTTTTACTTTTTTTTAATATAACGTATTTTTTCAAGTCCAGTGACTTTTTACCATGGCTAACATTTCTGTCACCCTAACAGAGCCAACTTTGTTAAAAATAAAAATGGAACAGAGTATACAATATGTACGCTTATCTTTGTTTAGTTTCCTATTACTTACATATTACGTATACTTACATTACATATTACATATTACTTACATTAATTTAAAAATGTTGATCTCGAAAGGTGTTTCCAAAACTTCCCTTAATTTTATTAAGAATAAAACAAAAAATGGAACATTTATCACCCGAAGAAAAGAAACATGTAAATAAAAGGCAACCAACCAAAAAACAAAGAGAAAAGAAACAAGCAATAAAAGGGGACAAACGAAACATAAAAGTAAATAAAATAAAGAAATAAACGGGAACAAAATGAAAATAAACAAGGAATAAACGGCAACAAAAGAAATACAAAAGCAAATCAAACAATAAAACCAGGGGAAAATGATTTTAATAATAAATAACGATATAAGTCCGGGAAATCATATTTTATAGTACGAGTCGTTTAAAGACGAGGCGACGACGAGTCTTGAAACTAATCAAATACTGTCAAATTACAATAACAATAGTTAATATTGATCAAAATAAAATTTTATTAATAGGATAGAATGGATTTCTTTGAAATTTTTTAAAATTAAATTCAAAGACGAATGTCGTAAATGATATAAAATATTTAAGGCTGTAGTTTTATGTACTTACTGGTAATATTTATATTTATTTTATTAATTATTTATATCGCCTGATGTAATAGTTATTTCTTGTATAAGTGTTTTAGATACCGTTTTATCCACGCAAGAAAGTTTAAACCCTCGAGCTTCGCTTAACTTCATTTCTTCTTCTCTTCTTAAGTGGATAAAACGCGACTAAAACACGAATGCAATATAACGTTTTTATCCACAATCACAGCCATTTAGAATCAGATTTAATCAAAAAAATATTTGATATTTCGCTCTGACAGCGGCTGCAACGTGAAAACTTATTGCAATTTATTTCAATAATTTTCACTATGCCTTCAAACCGATGACAACTACAAGCTTGTTATTAATGGAAACGAAGCATGTAAAACGATAATGTCAAACATGATAAATCGAAGAACGAATTGTCAATTGAAATAAATGTTAATGGTAATATTAATAATAAATAAATCAAATGTAATTGATTTAAGATTGTATTTTTCATTATTCCATTAGTGGAATAAAGTGATTTAATTATTCCACTAGTGGATAAAGTGGTACTTTATATGCTTCATAAGTGTGGATAAAACTGCAAGTATACTGTGATGGTGGATAAATACTTTTTTCCAATTCGTATTATTAAAATGCTCATTGAATCTCATCATTAAAACAACACTTTAATCGAATGAGAGAATAAAATGTTTACATTTTCACTTTATTCACTATAACCATTGACAACGTGTATAAAGTAAAAACAACGTAAATAGGCACTATCCTTGAAATTTTCGTTGTCACCTGACGATGTGATACTTCACGCACAAATTCTTCAATTCAGATAGCGAATTGGCAAAAATCTTGTATGATACAAGTGAATAAAACAATTTTATCACTTATACCATAAATAGCTATAATTCAATTCTGACGTTTTAAACTGACGTTATATACCTCTTAGCAGACATCATAAGCAGATGTTTATCTTAAAGTGAAATAAAATTTTCTTGATTTCACTAGTGAATTTAAAACTTTTAATTCCTTCAAAATCAAAATTATTCTACATCAATTTGATAGAATACCTTTAACTTCGTGGACACCAGCTTTCCCACTGCTTCTGGGGCTTCATTTGGAACCCCAATGTCAGTTTGACTTTTCACCGACTTGATATTATAAAAATGAAATGTGTAACTTCAAAACGTTTTTCGACAAAATTGAATAAAATATTGTATAAAACACGTGAGTTAAGGATGTTTTCACTCGAATAAATTAGCCCACTCGTCTTAACGGTCTCGTGGCCTACATTTACAATATACATTTTTTTATTTATATTAAACTTATAATTAATATTATACTAAATTATTGGTATTATTTATTTTTTTCTCCTGAAAAACATCCACTTAACTCACTTATTATATAAACAATTACTATTATTTCATGCTGTGTCAAATTTCGTTTTAAAGAAACATTGAAATAAATTTCAAAATAATTTAGCAAGTGCTCCAAATTAAGTTACATTTTTGGAACATCATTAGTTACATTTTCGGAACATCATTAGTTACTAGGCCGTTTTTTTGTGTATAGACTTTTCCCGCACTGACACTGTTGACGAAAATTATTGGAATTTGAAACAAGATGAAATAAATTATATAACAAAGACATACGAAGTACTATGATAAACCGAGTAGAACTAATAGTAGAAAATTTAAAAAAAATGAATGTCTTCATGTTTTTGTAAGAAAACAAAATTTTCTTGGAAGTTAAAAACTTACACAGTTTCATGATTTTCCAAAACGTCTACAATTTTGGCGAATTTCAAAGAAAATCTATTAGATTAAAGCAACTAATGTTAGATATCAGATTATTATTATTATATTACTGATTTTTATTTAGATTTACCCACTACTTTTATGTATAAAGAATGCAACTCAAATAAAAAAAAAAAAATTGATGCATTCCAGAGAATCTATTATTTTAAAAACCAAAAACTTCAAAATGATACAGAATCATCTTAAATTTCAAAAACTTAAGTAGAATTTTAGAATTTTTCCTGAATTATATGAACTTTTCTGTCAATTCAAACTTTAATTTTCTTAATAATTATAAAAAAAAAACAATCGGCAAATGTGAAACTATTTTTGTGAATTAAAAAAAAAATCTATTAGATTAAAGCAACTAATGTTAGATATCAGATATTTCTATAAAAAGTCTTCTCTTTGAAGTGAGGAATAATGGAAAAGAAATAGAATAAGGAGAAGAAACTGTTTATTAAGAAACTTGTTATTTAACATGACTTAAAATTTCGAAAATAATATTTTCTATATTTTATGTTATGTTAAATAAACAGTTTCTTCTACTTACATCCTACATAATGCCAGAGAAAATTTATTAAATTAGAGCTATTAATATTAATATTACTATTAATATTAATATTATTATTATTATATTACTCTAAAACGTTTGAAGTTTCTGCGAAGTGTATATAAATTTGCAAAAAGTCAGTATAGAAATTAAAATAATTTTCCACAATGTCTACATACATGTAGAGTACAAAAATAAAAAAATAAAAATGAAAATCACATTAGTATTTCTGGTGGACTATTTTGATATTTAATTTATTATACTTATTGTACTTTTATTATTTACATTTTTTATTATTTAATTTAGCATTATACTTATCTATGAAACTCGTGATTTTGTCATAGAAACGGCGATTTAGTTTAAGTACAAGCTTGTCGTAAATCAATCAATCAATGTAAAATGACTACTTCACATAGAATACAAAAACGGAAAAAAAGCATTCAGAACCATGATATATTTTCTTTAAATTTTGAAAACTGTTTCAGTATGTTATTATTATTATTACATTCCTGATTTTTATTTAGATTTACCTACTACTATTATGTATAAAGAATGCATCTCATATTTAAAAAATATATATTTTGATGCATTCCACAGAAGCTATTATTTTATAAACTAAAAACTTCAAAATGATACAGAATCATCTTAAATTTCAAAAACTTGAACGTGATTTATATGAACTTTTCTATCAATTCAAACTTTAATATTCCTAATAATTATTAAAAAAAACAATCTACATTAAAATGTGAAACTATTTTGGTGAATTTCAAAATTTCAAAGAAAATCTATTAGATTAAAGCAAGTAATGTTAGATATCAGATATTTCTATAAAAAGTATTTTCTTCGAAGTGAGGAACAATGGGAAAAAAGTAGAATAAGTAGAAGAAACTGTTTATTCAACATAACATAAAATTTCGAAAATAATGTTTTCGATATTTTATGTTATGTTAAATAAATAGTTTCTTCTACTTATATCCTACATAAGCCAAAGAAAATCTATTAAATTAGAGCAATTAATATGGGATTTCAGATATTACTGTAAAAAGTCTGAAGTTTCTGCGAAGTCAGTATAGAAATTAAAATAATTTTCCACAATGTTCCACATACATATAGAGTAGAAAACTTTATTATCGAGATACTTATATACGAGATTTATTAAAAATCTCGTTAGTGTCTTAAATTTCTGGTGGACTGTTTTGATATTTAATTTATTATACTTATTGAACTTATATTATTTACATTTTTTATTATTTAATTTAGCATTATACTTATCTATCAAATTCGTGGTTTTATCATAGAAACGGCGATTTAGTTTAAGTATAAGCTTGTCATAAATCAATCAATTTAAAACTTATAAAGTTTGTAAAATGACTACTTTACAAGGAATACAAAGACTTAAAAAAGGCTTCAGAACCATGTTATATTTTCTTTAAATTCTGAAAACTGTTTCAGTTTGTTATTATTATTACATTAATGATTTTTATTTAGATTTACCTACTACTATTATGTATAAAGAATGCAACTCATATATTAAAAAAATATTTTAATGCATTCCACAGAAACTATTATTTTAAAAACTAAAAAGTTCAAAATGATACAGAATCATCTTAAATTTAAAAAACTTAAGTAGAATTTTAAGTTTTTTTCTGCATTATATGAAATTTTCAATGAATTCCAAATTTAATTTTCTTAATAATTATAATAAAAAAATCGACATTAAAATTCGAAACTATTTTGGTGAATTTCAAAGAAAATCGATTAGATTAAAGCAACTAATGTTAGATATCGGATATTCCTATAGAAAGTCTTTTCTTCGAAGTGGAGAACAATACATTATTATAACTCGCAAAAAGTCTCTATAAGTTAACATCATTTTCCAAAACAGCTTCAAAGAATACAACAAATAACAAAATAATTCAGAATCACGTTATATTTCTATAAATTCCTTGAGAACTGTTGAAGTATATTTTATTTTATTACTGATTTTTACTTAATTTACTAAGATGAAGAACTAAACTGAAATTTCAAAAATATTTTGATGTACTCCAAAGAATCTATGTATTATTTTAAGAACTAAAAACTTGATGAAGTTTTAAAGTTAAAAAAAGTAGTTAAAAAAATTATGCAGCATCATCTTAAAATTTTAAAAAACTTAACTCCAGAATTTTTCCTGAAATTATACGAACTTCAATTAAAAATGTGTGTTTCTAATTTCTTAATAACAATAATAATAAAATAAATATGTATTTTTTTATCTCTTACGTTGTGCTGTGCTTTGTCATTTATATATAGGCTATGTTATATTTATATTTCAATCAAAGAGAAATATATATTATTATTATATGTATAAGAAGGCAGAGAAAAACCTATAGAAAGACGAAAAGAAGCAGAATTAGTAGAAGTAACTGTTATAATAAAGAATTTCACATAACATTTCGAAAATATTTTGGAGAATGACACTGAAAATCTAATAATTATAGCAATTAATATGTGATTTCAGTTATTTCTGTAAAAAGTCTGAAGTTTCTGCGAAGTGAAAAACATTTTTTTTTCTATAAATTTGCAAAAATCTGTAGGTATATAAGTTATAACATAATTTTCCAAAAATGTAGACATACGTGTGAAAATCAGGTTTGAGTTTCTTTAAATTTGTGGAGGATTATTTTATTATATTTAATTTATTATACGTATTTTACTTATTATTTACTATTTTTTATCGTATTTAATTTATTATTATATTTATCTATAGATATTTCCAATTAGCGGTTTTGTCGCAGAGGCGACGATTTAGCTTATTCACAAGCTTGGACATTGCTGTCCTAAATCAATCAATTTAATCTCATAAAGTTTGTAAAATTACCACTTCAGAATAAAAATTGTAATGTCCCTAAATTGAATATATTGATCATATTCTATTACAGTATTCAATCGTGTAATTTTGTATTTGCCCTGGACTCCACAAAGCAGTGGCCCCTCTCGACAACAAGAGGTGCTATGCAAATTAGTCCGGGAATAATGTAGCTCGATACGGGGCTTGCATGCGGGGGTGTCATCATTTCAATTCACCCCTCATTGGCGAACTTTAAATCACGAGGCAGGGAGGCCGGTCAGTGCTGGGTTCAGAATTTGCAGCCCCATTGTGTTCAATGCAGAAGGAAAGCCAATTTATATTAAAATATTGTTGATTTATAACCCCTTTGGGTTTGATACAGAAAAAAAAACAGCAATTATATAATAATAGTATATTATGTAACTAGAGTTGAATGCATTCATTATTGTATTGAGATCAGGTATATTCGGACGAGGCGTAAGCCGAGTCCGAATACTGATCGAATATTATACTACTGTAGCAAAATGGGGTACTTCAATATATGCGACACGATTAAATAATTTGTCAATTATATGTCGCTCGAAGAAAATAATATTTTTAGTGGTACGTCATATTGTTTTTGAAACAAACGGCGCAACATGTTTAAAATTATGATTTTTTTTAGAAATTGTTGTGTTATATTTCTTTGGATTTGAAAGAAGTGCCCTTATCTAAAATAAGTATAAAAAAAATTGAGATAGATAGATCAATTTAGACAAAGTTAGATTCTGTTTGATAATTGTAAAGAACATTGAACAAATGAGAATAAAAAATGTAATAACTGTTTTTATAATATTACCAAGCAAATTTAGACAATGTTAAGCGTTAAGCTTGAACAGAAATTTTTATTATTTCGAAGTACATTTTGACGATGTTGGATAATTGCGACGGAAATCTAGATCAGTGTTTACCTTTTGTTCCCCCCGCCCCCCCAAAATATATTACAGGTGTAATAATAACTGTGTTTTGAGTTGTACTGTGAAATTTTACTGTGTACGAATTACAAATCAATATTTATGACCCGGCGCCTCCACCATTAAAAAATAATCAAAATTAATTCATAATAATTTCAATTTTAGAAAAAAAAATTACTCACCTATAATTTTAACAAACTAATTAGGTTAAAAAGCCCCCAACTCAGTTTTCCGTGAATTATTTCAATATTTTTAAGAATTACAAAGCCATAAACCTTCATAATTAAACAACTAGTAACAATATAATATACATAATCAAAAAGTATGTTTTTCTATTTTACCATGTGATGAAATCACGGAAAACTGATTGGGGGTCCGTTTGACATAATTAGTTTGCTCATATTATTGATGAGTGATATTTTTTCTAAAATTTAAATTATTGATTTTGATTATTTCTCTATGGTGGAGGTGCCGGGTCAAGAAATTTAGTTTGTAATTCGTATAGGGTAAAATTAGTTTTGTGTATAGACTTAGTATTGTGTATGTTTTGTGCTTAGGGACCCACTATACAGTGTCCAAATAGCGGCGATATCCGTTGAGTCGTTCTCGATTTGGAAATTCATCAAATGGCAAAAAAACACGAATAAATTTAAATTTCGCAAATTTAAAATCTCGCAAATGTATAAACCTACCAGCAAGTAGATTGAACCGATGGTTCTCAAATTAGTCAGGTAACGTGCACCAAAAAGCTCCAGCAGCAACTTGAAAATTCGTTAAAATCGTGTTTTCTTTATTAGTCAACTTGGTCGGAAATTAAAAATTTTTACGTTATCATGCAAATTTATGTCGAATATTAAAATATTGGCAACAATAATTGGAGAAAAAAATCGTTCTGCCACTTGGTTAAGTAGATAGCTGACTGCTCAACTAAGTGGCAGAATTAAGAATAATTCTTTTATTATGCCATTCATGGTTAGGTTAGGTATATGCCATTATTTTGATTGTTCTACATAAATTCGAATTGTAACTGTCAAATTTTCAATTATTTGTGTAAAAGTTTCCATTAGGATGATTTTGAGCTTTGAAAAAAGTATATCTACGTTGTAGATAATTGATTTGGGGTTTCGTTTTCGCTAGGATATGTTGAAATTTTCATTATTTTATATGTTATTTTACATTGTGTTATAATTGTTCCTGTTGAATAGATGTAACAATATTAGAATGATATGAGTTTTTAACACTTAGTGAAAACAAAAATGAAGTCAACGTTGCATATTATTGATTTAAGGTTTCGTTTCCGCTGGGCTATGTTGCAACTATTATTTTTTTATATGTTAGTTTATTTTATGATATAATTAACACTATTGAATATACAGGGTGAGTTTTTTTTTCATTTTATGCATTGGGATTTCGGAAATCATAAGACATAGAGATTCGGTTAAATGAGGAAAGAGTTGTCGTTTTAAGAGCTTATGCTTATATGCTTTTGTTTTTGGAAAAAATACCACAGTTTTTGAGTTATAATACAAACTAGTTACTTCCAACAATCTCTTAATGATAAGATCATATTCATCTTTCTTTGGCATGTATTCTCTGTAATTCTGTAAAACACCTTTATTATTCATATTAAAATATGCATTTATCTGTGCTAAGATATTTTCCTGCTCAAAAGTTTTTTTTTTCAGAATTAGCAATATCCACAATGCCTACAGCAAAATCTTCTAAGGGGTGATTTGGCAAGAAAGATAGCGGAAAAGCGTGGATATGAAGCAAAAATTGCGCAAAAATTTGAAGACATATTTATACCGCATATCACTCTAGCTCTTTAGAAATAGCATTTGGCACAAAGCCAGCCTTAATTATACTAAGTATATTATCTTTATCAGTATTATCAATATACCCATAGAATTCCTTTCCATTACTTTTGAAACGCTTCACACTTTCATTAAAATAATAGATAACTGCATAGTAATAGAAAAAAAAAGACAAAATATGAAGAAGACAATGATCCAATATCTCGATTGATAAAATTACTTGATACGCATTTAACGCTAATTTCACAGATAAAATAAGTGATCTATTCGATAAGTTCTTAATTGATGCTAAAACATCTATTGCTGAAAAACTTTTAAAACCTGCAAATGATAAAATTCAAGAAAAACTTTTAAAACCTGCAAATGATAAAATTCAAGAAACACTTGTTCATCTAGAAGCAAGCCAAAATGAAACCAACAAAGCGTATCAAAATTTAATAAAGTTAGTTCATCCAGCTAAGGGAGGCTCGGAATATTTTGCGCAAAAGTTAAACGCAGCGATCTTTTAAATGATGGTATCATTAAAAGCAAACAAGTATTCCAATTTTCTACTTTCGCTGAGGTATTATTCTTATGTAATAACACTAAACTATCATCAGCAATCTCCGTATCAAAATCTAATATAGATTTATCTCTAAAATCAACTAAACCAAAATCAACCTTGTAAATAGGTCGATTATGATAAATCGGTAACCCTTATTCATCTGGTTGGTAGTACCTGAAAGAGTTAGGATTCATCTTTACATGCTCAAGCTTTAAATTTGTACTATGAATGTTATCTACGAATGTTCATTCGTAATACAACTTATTGATGCTCTAGACTTTTAAAATAATTAACTAAACCAATAGATAAAGACTACTTAGTACCTTCACTATTAAATACTGTAATATCTTTATCTCTAAACTGGCCTCTGTAAAGAGATCAGAGATCAGAAATCTCTGATCAGAGATTGATTTGTTATAACATTCATTTATATAACTCCTGTCACCTTCTTCTATACCTATACTATCAATATCTGTTACATTCAATCCAGCGAAAACAATAATAATGTATGAAATAAAGTTACGCACTTTTTAAAATTTTCAAAATTGTTTTTTATTGTTCACGACATTTCTTCACCTGAAGAAGCCATAGTGTGGCGAAACAATTGTCGTGAACAATAAAAAACAATTTTGAAAATTTTAAAAAGAGCGTAACTTTATTTCATACATTAGTAATTATGAATTTTCAACAAATAAAAGCCACATCGATCAATCTATTGAAAACAATAATAGTGTAAGGTATGTTCTGATAAGGCTCTGCTTTGCTTTTTATTTTTAAATTAAGTCTTATTGGGAATAACGAGATATCGTGATGTAATGTATCTGGTAGTTTGATAATATTATGTTTGATGATATGATGTTTGATGATATGATGTTTGATGATATGATGTTTGATGATATGATGTTTGATGATATGATGTTTGATGTTGTCCTTCTCCCTCTCGCAGAACTGTACGGAAACCTGTCGGCTAATACAGCTCCCATTATTTAGCCTTTTGATCCTAACCCAAGTGTCCAGTGATAGAAAATATTTGGAGACCTCTTTCTCACTTTTCCTAGAAATTGCTTTGCTAGCCTTCTGTGATCCCGAAGTTTCTTATATCTTGTCCTGACCCATCTTATGCGGTATCTTTCTATATTTCTGAGAGATTGATACATCTCTGATTTATAAAACCTACCATAGTACTGAAACCAGCCTCTCACTATTGGATCTATTTTCGTCGATATTTCCTCTAATGTAGTCCAAATGAAACGCCAACTATGGATTAGATAACAAAGAAGGCGTAGAAATAGAGGCCTCTTTCGACTTCTTTGCTAGTATGTATAGCAAACCTTATATCGTTATAAAGAGAAAAATGAAAGTTCTTTTTAAAAACGTCAAAGCCAACTATGACTGCCATTAAAAAAAAGTATTATAACTCAAAAACTATGGTTTCTTTAAAAAAAACAAAAACCTTTCTTGCATAAGCTCTTAAAATGACAACTCTTTCCTCATTTAACCAAATCTCTATGTTTTATGGTTTCCGAGATCCCAAAGCTTAAAATGGAAACAAATCTCACCCTGTATGTATGAATAGTGTGTGTATCTGTACTCGCAAACAATAATTTCTATCTATTATTATTATTTGGAAACTGCACCCATAAATAGATCAGCTGATGTGGCATTAAACCATTTACGCAGATTCCTAAGCCAGGACATTCTTCTCGCTCCGATAGATCTTTTCCCCACGATTCTTCTTTGGATTATGAGTCGTAGAATCTCATATTTCCGACCTCTCATGATGTGGCCGAGATTTTGCAGTTTTCTTTTTTTCACTTCCAGTAGGATCTCTCGTGTCTTTCTCCATTCTTCTCAGAATCTCCACGTTGGTCGCATGTTCTGTCCATGATACTCTCAACATCCTACGGTAGGTCCACATCTCAAAGGCTTCTAATTTCCTCTAGCAATACACGTTGAAGGTCCAAGCTTCTACACCATACAAAAGGACTGGAAATACGTAACATTTGAGCATCCGGGTTTTGAGGTTCAAGCTCAGGTGGCGACTACAGAGCAGCTTTTTAATCTTCACAAAGGAAGCACGGGCATTCTCAATGCGAATCCTTATTTCTGCGCAGTAATCCACGGCGCAGTCGACGTTTGAACCTAGATAGTTATACCTCTCGACTCTTTCCAGCCCTTCGCTTTCCACAGATGTTCATTTGGTACTTCAGTTTTGGTGACAATCATGTATTTGGTCTTCTTAACATTAAGTGTCAGCCCATATTTTCTACTAGTTGTGACGACGGTTATTCATCCCCATGTGTTAGGTATCAAATTGTATTATTGACTAATAATTGATTATTAATATAGCAGGCGGGATATATGCTTTTGTTTGTTTATGTAAGCCGGAGCGAGACGCTCAGCTTACGAACGAGTAACGAAGGGCACATTGAGTTACGTGCTTTTATGGAGTGTGGATGCAATTGGGTGCTGATTGTGGGGAAAGCATGTGTGATCTAATGTTTTGGTGTGCGTTGCAATGTGGACGGTTATGGATTAGGTGTTGGAATGGATTAAAGGTCAGTACCTAAACAACAATATGTATATCAGATTGAGGTGTTCCGACATATGTGTGTCCTCATGATTATATAAAGGCGGGATGCGTTCCTGGGTCCTTTGCAAATATACTACGTGTACATAAAGGCGGGATGCGTTCCTGGCTACTTTGCAAATATACTACGTGTACATAAAGGCGGGATGCGTTCCTGGGTCCTTTGCAAATATGCTACGTGCACATAAAGGCGGGATGCGTTCCTGGGTCCTTTGCAAATATACTACGTGTACATAAAGGCGGGATGCGTTCCTGGGTCCTCTGCAAATATACTAAGTGTACATAAAGGCGGGATGCGTTTCAGGGTCCTTTGCAAATATACTACGTGTACATAAAGGCGGGATGCGTTCCTGGGTCCTTTGCAAATATACTACGTGTACATAAAGGCGGGATGCGTTCCTGGGTACTTTGCAAATATACTACGTGTACATAAAGGCGGGATGCGTTCCTGGGTCCTTTGCAAATATACTACGTGTACATAAAGGCGGGATGCGTTAGTGGGTCCTTTGCAAATATACTACGTGTACATAAAGGCGGGATGCGTTCCTGGGTCCTTTGCAAATATACTACGTGTACATAAAGGCGGGATGCGTTCCTGGGTCCTTTGCAAATATACTACGTGTACATAAAGGCGGGATGCGTTAGTGGGTCCTTTGCAAATATACTACGTGTACATAAAGGCGGGATGCGTTCCTGGGTCCTTTGCAAATATACTACGTGTACATAAAGGCGGGATGCGTTCCTGGGTCCTTTGCAAATATACTACGTGTACATAAAGGCGGGATGCGTTCCTGGGTCCTTTGCAAATATACTACGTGTACATAAAGGCGGGATGCGTTAGTGGGTCCTTTGCAAATATACAACGTGTACATAAAGGCGGGATGCGTTCCTGGGTCCTTTGCAAATATACTACGTGTACATAAAGGCGGGATGCGTTCCTGGCTACTTTGCAAATATACTACGTGTACATAAAGGCGGGATGCGTTCCTGGGTCCTTTGCAAATATACTACGTGTACATAAAGGCGGGATGCGTTCCTGGGTACTTTGCAAATATACTACGTGTACATAAAGGCGGGATGCGTTCCTGGGTCCTTTGCAAATATACTACGTGTACATAAAGGCGGGATGCGTTAGTGGGTCCTTTGCAAATATACAACGTGTACATAAAGGCGGGATGCGTTCCTGGGTCCTTTGCAAATATACTACGTGTACATAAAGGCGGGATGCGTTCCTGGGTACTTTGCAAATATACTACGTGTACATAAAGGCGGGATGCGTTCCTGGGTCCTTTGCAAATATACAACGTGTACATAAAGGCGGGATGCGTTCCTGGGTCCTTTGCAAATATACTACGTGTACATAAAGGCGGGATGCGTTCCTGGGTCCTTTGCAAATATACTACGTGTACATAAAGGCGGGATGCGTTCCTGGGTCCTTTGCAAATATACTACGTGTACATAAAGGCGGGATGCTTTCCTGGGTCCTTTGCAAATATACTACGTGTACATAAAGGCGGGATGCGTTCCTGGGTCCTTTGCAAATATACTACGTGTACATAAAGGCGGGATGCGTTAGTGGGTCCTTTGCAAATATGCTACGTGCTCATAAAGGCGGGATGCGTTCCTGGGTCCTTTGCAAATATACTACGTGTACATAAAGGCGGGATGCGTTCCTGGGTCCTTTGCAAATATACAACGTGTACATAAAGGCGGGATGCGTTTCTGGGTCCTTTGCAATTATACTACGTGTACATAAAGGCGGGATGCGTTAGTGGGTCCTTTGCAAATATGCTACGTGCTCATAAAGGCGGGATGCGTTCCTGGGTCCTTTGCAAATATACTACGTGTACATAAAGGCGGGATGCGTTCCTGGGTCCTTTGCAAATATACTACGTGTACATAAAGGCGGGATGCGTTAGTGGGTCCTTTGCAAATATGCTACGTGCTCATAAAGGCGGGATGCGTTCCTGGGTCCTTTGCAAATATACTACGTGTACATAAAGGCGGGATGCGTTCCTGGGTCCTTTGCAAATATACTACGTGTACATAAAGGCGGGATGCGTTCCTGGGTCCTTTGCAAATATACACGATTGGAAGAGCATCCCCATGCTACTATCAACAATCACTTATAATTTGGCCCACGATTGGAAGAGCAGCAGAATTGGGGATTCTTCGTCATGTTCTTTGACACAGGATGCTGAAATTAGCGTTAGCGCTGTTCGCGGTAACGTTGCAGAATTCACACGTAAAACGTTTTTAATGAGCTGCGTTGTGTTTGTTTTGATTCTACGCGCTAATAAATAATTTATAACTGTGACGAATGGTTCGTAACTTATGTAAACATGTTTTCGGCGGCGCTCACTCGCTCGCGACTGATTTACTACAAGTGCTTGCTGGGAATTTTATTTGAGGCCGTTTTCGGGAGGGGCCCGCGCCCCATAAACAACCGCGCGCGCCGCCCATGTTGAAAGGGGTTCCTGCTTCCTTCCGACTGCGGAATTAAACGTCGCAAAACCCCTGGCGGTGCGCGCAGCCGCACTCGGTAGGTATGAGGAAGTAAGCGGAGGACAAACACACACACGGACACACGGACAGACGCGCACGGGCAGACCGACAGACACGGGCACAGACACCACCGCACCACGGCACAGGACTGTGAAACGCGGGCGCGTCGCGGCAAGGACCGGTCGTTCTCTGTATACTCCACTCGCACAAGTGTGGCTCTGGGCTAGTGCCGGTCCCCGTGCCGACATTGAATCACCGGGCTACCGGTCGTCGTCGGCTCCGCTGTTCTCCCCCGTGTGCCGCGCAGTGTGTTTGTGCATTACCACGATATTGTGTGCTCCGCAGATTTTTGATACGCACTCCTCCGGACGGGCATCCACGCAGGTAACCATCTCACGAGCCCCCACCCGACCACCCACCGGCGGGCTGGGTGATAACGGAAGATAGCAACCGCCCGCCCGGTCTTACCGGCACGACCGGATCCCGCCGGTAGTGTTTATAAACAATTGCCGGCGGACTTCCACAGTCGGACTTGCTCGCTTATTTTTTCCCGTTTCGTTTTCACGCGCCGAATTACGTGCCAGATCTATAATTACTGTGCGGTTACCGCTTCGGGTTTTCCGAAAATAAGTGCACGCAAACGCCGCGCGGGATTGCACAACGGATCCGTCGGGCGGGCAATCGATATTGTTGTACCTTACCGGCGGTGCAAAGTCAAGGACGTTGTTTCCTGCAGGTATCAAACGGACGGCCGCTAAACTGCCGGCTCGCTTAATTAAAACAAACACGTTCGGGCCGCTCGACGAGATTCGCTGCTTTTTGCATTGCACTCGGCTTATCGGCGCTCCGTTTTTTTTCGCCGACACTTCGAGTCTCTCAATTTGCAATATACACGCCAGAAGAATCTTTTCCGCGGGCCAGATGGTAAAAATGGAGGCGTGGTCACCGCACGACCTTCGATCGCATATTTATCTGTCATTTTTGACAGAAACATAACCATATACCCTCAATCAGCTGACCAGAGTGACAAGTATCTCTCTGCAACTTCCCCTCGTAGAAACACTGGCGATATTGCCTAGCAACGAATAATAATGAGTTCGTTAAAAGTGAGATTTAAATTTAAAAAAACAAAATTTGTTGCAAATTTAATATAAAGCACTTGTGTTTTTTTACTTTTTTATTTTTTTACCATAAACCTGGTAGTTTTGGAAATATTTACAAAACTGAAAAACGTATACAGTAAACCACTAGGTAATCAAATGACAAATATATCTCTGCAATATCTCCCCATAAATTATGGCGATATTGGCAAGTAACGAAAAATAATTACGAATACGTAAAAAGTAAGTCAAAATTGATTGCAAATTTAATTTAAAACACTAAGTACTCTTGTATTTTTTTCCATAAACCTAGTAGTTTTTGAAATATTTGCAAAAAAGTGAAAACCTATCTGGTAAACTACTAGTTCAGGTACATAATCAGAATTACAAGTATGTCTCTGAAACGTCTCTCCGTTGAAACACTGTCGATATTGCCTAGCAACCAATAATAATAGCGAGCTCGTACAAACTTTAATTTCGAAAAAATGTTAAAACAAAATTTGTTGCAAATTTAATTAAAAACACTTTTGCACTCTCGTGTTTTTCCATAGACCTGGTCGTTTTCAAAATATTTGCAAAAAGCGAAAAAAGTAACAGACTTCGGGTTGGTGGATTTCAGCTAATGCCATTTCTACTGTCACTAGCAGCTGATGCAATTTTTATAATCGTATGTCATCCATGTGGTTTCTACTATCATTTGTTTCCGCTGTTCTTTCTGCAATAATTTGTTTCCGATGGGGTTTCTACCAGCATTTGTCCAAGACTCGATTTCTGTCATTTGTCACCAATTTTTAGTGTTTTTGGTCGCTGGTTTGAAGTATGTCTGCAACTTTTCCTATGCGAAACATTGCCAAGCAAAGAGTACGTAAAACGTTAAATTTTATTTTTTTTTTGCAAATTTAATTTAAAACACTTTTGTACTCTCGTGTTTTTCCATAGACCTGGTCGTTTTCGAAATATTTGCAAAAAGCGAAAAAGGTAACCGACTTCCGGTTGGCGGATTTCAGCTGATGCAATTTCTAGTGTCGCTCGCAGCTGACGCAATTTTTGTAATCGTATGTCATCCATGTGGTTTCTACTATCATTTGTTTCCGATGTTCTTTCTGCAATCATTTGTTTCCGATGGGGTTTCTACTAGCATTTGTCCAAGACTCGATTTCTGTCTTTTGTCACCAATTTTTAGTATTTTTCGTCGCTGGTTTGAAGTACAGTATGTCTGCAACTTTTCCTCGGCAAAAAATTGCCAAGCAACGAGTATGTGTTAATGTTAAATTTAAAAAAAACCAAAATTTGTTGCAAATTTAATATAAAACACTTTCGTGTTTTTTGTCATTTGTCACCAATTTTTACTGTTTTTAGTCCAAACTTGAAGTACTCTGCAACTTTTCTTCGGCTGAACATTGTCAAGCAACGAGTACGTAAAATGTTAAATTTTGAAAAATTTGAAAACAAAATTTGTTGCAAGTTTTATATACTTGTGTTTTTTACATATTTACTTTTTTACCTTAAACCTGGAAGTTTTGGAAATATTTACAAAACTGAAAAACAAATCCAGTAAACTAGTAGGTGATCAAATGACAAGTATGTCTCTGCAATTTCTCCTCATAAATTATGGCGATATTGGCAAGCAACGAATAATAATTACGAATTCGTAAAAAGTAAAATTTTGAAAAAAAATGTTAAGCCAAAATTTGTGGAAAATCTAATTTAAAACACTTACAGTGTTATTCATAAAAAAAATAAGCTTCGGTTTAACGGTGGTTTGATCTTAGTAACTTGGTAACCCTTTTGTAAAACACCGCTAAACCACCGCAAAACCACGGTTTAAGTTTATGAACGGTTATGAATAACACTGTTAGTACTTTCGTGTTTTTTCCATTTTTCCGTACACCTAGTAGTTTTTGAAATATTTGCAAAAAAATGAAAACCTATCCAATAAACTACTATTTCCGTTACGTAACCACAATGACAAGTATGTCTGCAACTTCTCTTCTTTGTAATAGTGGTGATATTACCTAAAACCAATAATAATGACGAATTCAGAAAAAGTAAAATTTTGAAAAATGCAAAAACATAATTTGTTGTAAATTTAGTTTAAAATAGTTTGGATGTAGCATGGAAAAAACAAAAGAATACAATGATTTTGCCATAAACTTGGTGGTTTTTGAAATACTTACAAAAATCCAAAAATTTAACGACTTCTAATTGGTAGATTTCAGCTGACGCGATTTCCACTTTGGTTAAGGTGACCAGACGTCCCGATTTTGGCGGGACAGTCCCGATTTTTAGAAATTTGTCCCGCGTCCCGCGACGTTTGAAAAATGTCCCGACTTTTGAAAGATTGGGTTTTTTTTCGGGGTGATCTTTTATTCGCTATTTTGAAGTTATCAGCTTATATATTTCGCCAATATCTGTATTTGGTAGCGGCGCTGCAGCGGCCAAAATACAAATCGGTACTTTAAAAACATGCCTCGTGTTTATTATATTTGTAAATTTGACATTATGTTTCATGTTGTTAAAAAAATTGTAATATAATATTATACAGGGTGTCTCCTAAAAAACGCCGAAAGCGATAACTCCTTTATTTATTGGCCGATTTCAATAAAATGAAAACAAAACTAAATGGCTCCACATATCTACAAAGGAGCCCTGAACATGTGGAAACATTTAGTTTTGTTTTTGTTTGATTGAAGTCGGGCAATAAATAGTTAGGGAGTTATTGGCCAGCGCCGCTTATTAGGAGACACCCTGTATATTTTGCGTTTTCATTCTTTGTCAATTAATTTAAAAATCAGCCCTCCTCCCCCTCCCCCCCGACCAGTTGTCCCGCTTTTCTATCTTTAGGATCTGGTCACCTTAACTTTGGTTCGCAGCTGACGCATTTTTTTACAATCGTATGACAGCCAAGTGGTTTCTACAATCATTTGTTTCCGATTCGCTTGCTGCAATCATTTGTTTTTTTTGATGCGCTTTCTAGTATCATTTGTCCACGACACAATTTCTACTGTCGTCTGTCATTGTTACCAATTCTATTGTACAGATTACTCGCAATTTCAGTGACTTTGGATGTTCAATTTGAAATTTTGGATAGAATGTTCGTAGAATATTTCGAATAAAATAAAATGTTGAAGACCACAATTTTTGGCAGTGGTGCTAGCATGCGTGCAAATTGCAAGCCATTAAAAAAAATCAAAGCTTTTTAGTCTAAAATTTTTAGACGTTTTTGGACAATTTCATTGATATTTTGTGTAAATTCTTACTGGAAAATTTCCAATAAAGTGGAATTTAAGAGATAAACATTTTTTTGTTTGATATTCTGTTGTGATTTGTTTAAGTGTACGGTATTTTGTGATGTCATTAGTCACTTGACAATTGTGCATTGTCAATGACAAATAACAGCAGCACCAGAAACAGGAACCTGTTGTTGATTTTATTTGTCATTGACAAAATTTCTGAAATCGAACGTTGCTGTTGTAATTTATAATTTCAATTTTCGCTAATATGATTTGAAGTATTGAATGTTTATGTTGTCAGTATTTGCTGATGCAACTTTTGTTGTCAGTTGTCGCTGATGTGATTTGCCATGTTATTGGTACTGATGTATTTTATATGCTGCGTGATCAGAATGATAGGTAACAAATGGGACATTTTTTTGGTATGCATTTGAAAGGAAAAAGTGGTTAGGCAAAAAAGTCCTGCATTAATCCACCATGAAATTGAATTTAAGGGACATATTTTTTTTTCTTTGATATTCTGTTGTGATATATTCTCTCAAGTGTACGGTATTTTCTGATGTCAATAGTCACTTGACAATTGTGCAAAGTCAATGACAACTAACGGCAGCAACAGAACAGAAATCTGTTGTTGCTTTTATTTGTAAAAAAAAAAATAGTAAGAAGAATATTTGTTAATTACTGGCTTTTTTTATGAATTGGTGGAAAAGTTTGATAAATTGATTATTTCAATCATCAATTGATAGAATACTTAATACATTTATTAGGGGTGAAATGAGCGATTTGTTATAATATTTTCGATATATTGATAAATTGGTGATATTTGATACCAATATTGAATTTGATTTGCTAAATTGCGGATAAATTAGAAGAATATTAGATAAATGATTGCATGTACATAAATATTATTCAAATAAATATTTGTTATTTTTTTTAAATTTTTGATAACTAGAAGAATATTTGGTAAATTACTGCTCGTTTTTGTTCAATTGGTAGAAAAACTTGATAAATTCTTTAGAGATCTCATAGACGGATACATTGATTACAGATGAAGTGATAGATTTTTTTACAACATTATTTCGAATTTTTGATAAGGTGGTGACAGTTTTTTGTAATTGCAGATAAATTAGTAGAATATCTACCCCCCGGGAGAGTTGCAGGGGTTGCTCTCGTCAACCTCTTTGCGAAAAAGTGAAGCTCAGCGAAGCGAGTCATGTAAATTAAAAAGATGCCCAATAAAGGCCCAATAAAGGAACAATCTCTCTGATATTTAAAATGATGTTATGTTTTTTTCGAAATGATGATTTGATATTTTTGTAAAATTTTGGATAAACCTTCGAAAACCATTAAATAAGAAGACACGAAACAGACATTTCCGAAAAAATCTAGATTTAAAAAAATTTCATCTACGTAAATGAAAATATTTTTTATAGCAAAACTGAACTCTCTAACTTGATATACTGAATAATATACTTAATTCTTATCTAATCTTAATAAGCGCTATGTGCAACTGTGTTGAGCTTAGTTACTTATAGATTATAATTCGGAGCCTAAACTCGCTCCGCCAGAAAGTAGGTACACATGTACTTATTACACATATTACACATAAAAAACATAGAATTGCAGTAGACAATTGCGATCAAAATTGCAAGCGAGCAGCAAACTAAGTATGAGAAAACCAGGAAACAAGTTCTTATATAAACCACCTGAACTTGTCAACAGCTAAGAATTCGAGGAACTGTCTAAATCACTGCGGCATAAAGTGAATACACGCTCAATTACTTTTACGACCCGCTGCAGCCGAACGACGGTAATTAGAACGGTGACAAAAACCTCATTAGGAAAGAGACATTCTCACACCGATTGCCTCCACTTTTCCAAGCCAATTAATGACGACTCGTCCGGCGCCTTTAAACTTCTCCGTGAAATCCGACAGTTTTTTCGCACAGGTGCGAAGGACGTCGATAATTTACAGCCAAACACAAACAGCCGTTTGTCTTCTTCAGCTGGTTGGTGCTGGGAGAAAGAATGATTAAAATCCCACTTAAAAGTTTCCACATTTTTTTATCAGCGCAAATCTCACGTGGAAAACTTACGCCAAAGACCTTGCATAAAGTTTTAAATAAGTGCAAAACATAAATTTTTGGGAAGATTTTGATCGAAATGCAAATGTTGAGGTCCTCTGATGACAAACCTTAAATTTGCAGTAAAATCTGTTGACTGGATTGTGTCATAATAAATGGCAGTGCTAAAAATATTAAATAATTTTGTGGACTATATTACATAAAATATTTTAAATGTGCTGACATGACTTTATCATGTGCATTTATAATTATAACAAAAAAATGACACCTTAGTTTTCTTTGTCGTGCTTCTGCGGAGTTCAACGTCTGATAATAATATTTACTTTGTCTAGTTTGGCGTAAATATTTATACGTTTTAAAACTTGCAAACTTCCTCAAAGCAATTCCATTAGTTTTCCTGTTATCCTGAGTTCTGGAAGGAGTTCGACCTACATCCCCTTGGAACCCTTCCAACTCGCATTTCTTTTACGTTAGCATGCGAGTTTGTGCGCTCCGGAAATAGCAGATGTAGTTTCTAGTGCAGGCAGTAACACCCCCATTAGTAGTGACTTAAATTTGTACACAAATCGAGTGGAAATCGACGTCAGGAATGTTGTCATCAACATATAGCTGCAGGAATCGTATCAGTGACTATTGGCAACCAACATTGAAACGGCAGTAATTGACAATACAAAACAAAGCAGCAATAACCGACGCTGTCAGTCGCATCAGCGATAAATGACAACAGAAATCACGAGACCGACAAAAACGAACTACAAAAAACGTGTTAATGGCATGCGATAGGAGATGTGTCATTGACCAAAAATAGGTGAATGATAAGCGATATCAGGCAACTTCTGAGCGACAAAAAACAATGGAAATCGCGTTAATGACAAGCGATAGCAGACATCGTATCAGCGACAAAAAAAACTAATAGAAATAGCGATCATAACAAGCGACAGCAAATGTTGTGTTAGCGACACAAAATTGTAGACATGATAAGCGACAGCAGACATCTTGGCAGCGTCAAAAAACAATTGAAATCACGTTACTGACAAGCGAAATCAAACATGTCAGCGGCAAAAAATTGAAATTGTGAGAGTGACAAGTGACAGCTGATGTTGTGTCGGTGACAAAAAAAAAGAAATCGGTTAATGACAAGCGATAAATCGACAGTAGAAATCGCGCCAGCGATACACGATGGTAGAGAGCATATAAGTGATAATTGGCACCAGAAATCAGCAACATTTGACCTAAGAAGTCGCGTAGTACATTACATAATACAAATATTAATAACCATCACGATTCTAGGTCATTAAAAAGCATCAAGTTGTTTATATAATTAGTGATCGTGCAAAAATTTAAATTTGTAAACGAAAGCGTTAATATACTTAATACTTTTATAACTACAAATAAGGTCATTAGAAGTGATATAAACATAGAGATTTATGTCACTTCTAATGACTATATTACAAAATTATTATAGGACCACTTTCACTTATTTATTTAAATTGCTGCCGGACCACCAATTAGTTGGATATTATATAGGAAACGTGGCATTATAATGATTAATTTAGATTCGTAACGTATTTTTAATTAATTTGTATATGTCAAAACTACGGAATGATTAACGAGGCGATATAACACGAGCGATGAACCTTATCAGGAGGCGAATGATAATTGCCACAATGTGCTTAAAAACGGCGATAAGGTGCACGAAACGTTCTGAGCCGTTTACATTTTTCACGAGCTATTAATATAGCGTTACGAACAAACTAATTCCGCAAAAACACATTTATCGTCGACTGGGCAGCATTTTAGTTGCCATGCAGTCCATAAAAATAAGTCGATTCGCGTTTGAAACGGTTAAAAAAAATGGTAATGCATTTGAGCTAATTTTGTTTTTGATCTTACAAAGAGACCCTTAAAATCTAAGTGTGTAATCGATACAGGTTTATAAACAAATTAAAAAGAAAATTACAAAAACACATAACTACAAACTATAGTATAAAAAACGCATCAGTATGGTATCAATTGTTCTTGATGCAGTTTATGTTGTCATTTGTCACTTTCTGTTATAGGTTATATCTGATATAATTTAATATTAGTTATTATAATAGTCTCAATTGTCATTGAAATATAATCATAATTTATTGAGTGACCATTGACCATTGAAGTGGTTGTTAGTCGCCACTGATGTGACATAAGTTACCAGTTATGGCAGATACAACTGTCAATTAACAACTATCAATTGCTATTGATGTAATCTTTGTTGCCTGTTGGCACGGTTAGTTATTACTGATGCAATTTTTGTTGTCAGATATCGCTGATACAATTTGCGAATGTCATTGGTGACAGTGTGGTATCAATTGTTCTTGATGCAGTTTATGTTGTCAGTTGTCACTGTATGTTATAGGCTATATCTGATATAATTTAATATTAGGTATTATAATAGTGTCAATTGTCATTGAAATATTGAAGTGGTTGTGTATCGCCTCTGATGTGGCATAAGGGATCACTTATGACATTTACAACTGTCAATTAAAAACTGTCAATTGCTATTGATGCAATCTTTGGTGCCTGTTGGTACGATTAGTTTTTATTGATGCCATTTTTGTTGTCAGAAGTCGCTGATGAGATTTGAAAATGTCATTGGTGCTGATGTGATTTGTAATGTCAATTGTTGGTATGGCGATTTGCAAATGTCGCTGATGAATTCTGCATTATCTGCTGACATAGTTTCTGTCGCTGCAGTGATTTGCATGATGTAATGATATTGTCATAGTTTTCAGTTGTTCTTTTGATTTGCAAGGTGATTTGTTGTTGAGACGATTATCAGCGATGACTTCTACCGTCATTTGTTGATGACATGGTTTCTGACGTAGATTGTCGCTGCTGTTATTTGCGTTGTCAATTGTTTCTGATATTATCAATGCTTTTATACTGTCGTATATGGCTGATGCAATTATTGTTATTGATAATGTTTTATACCGTGAAATGTCATATATGACATATTATTGTTACCAGTTATTGCTGATGCGATTTTTGCACTGATGTGACATAAGTTAATAGTTATCACAGATGCAATTGTTAATTAACAACCATCAATTGCTGTTGATTGATTCTTTGTTTCCTCTCGGCACTGTCAGTTTTTACTGATGCAATTTTTGTTGTCAGATATCGCGGATGAGATTTACAAATGTCATTGGTGCTGATGTAATTTGTAATGTCAATTGTCGATCAAATAATACCGTCACACATGAAATGTTCATAGCTGTTCTTGCAATGTGAATTGTTCGTATTGTGATTTGCAAATGTCGGTAATGACTTCTTTAGCTTCTGACATAGTTTCTGTTGCTGCAGTGATTTGCATTGTCATAAAATATCTATAGCCAGTTGTCACCATTAGTTTTTGCTGATAGCATTTTTGTTCCCAGATGTCGCTGGTGAGGTTGTCACATTGGTGCTGATGTAATGACATTGTCATAGTTATCAGTTGTTCTTTTGATTTGCAAGGTGATTTGTCATTGAGGCGATTTGCAATTGTCAGTAATCACATCTATCGCCATTTGTTGATGACATGGCATTTGATTTCTGACGTCGATTGTCGCTGCTGTTTTTTCCATTGCCAATTGTTGCTGATATCATCAACGCGATTTATACTGTCGTATGTGGATGATGTAATTATTGTTATTGTTAATGTTTTATACCGTGGAATGTCATATATGACATCATATTATTGCCAGTTATAGCTGATGCTATTTTTGGTGTAATTTCTCACTGCCATTGTTCTTGACGTCGAGTGTCTCTGATGTATTTTGCGATTTCCGCAGTGATGCGATTTATACTGATATTGATTGCTTCTGTTGTTTCTACTGTCAATTATGGATCTCATAATGTCTACCGTCAATTGTTGTTCGCACTATGTCTACTATCAATTGTCGATTATGCTGTAGCGGTCGAAATTTGTCGCTGATGTGCTTTTTGATGTCAGCAACTGAAGTGAACCAACTGTCAGTGTTGAAGTTGTAATTATGTATTTGCACTGTCAATTGCAATAGTTGCTGAGGTCATTTCCGTTAAGGTGACAACTGAAATTCGTGACGTCATCTGTTGCTGATGTGATGTTGCTGTCATTTGTTAATGACATGGTTTCTGACGTCCTTTGTCGCTGCTGTTAGTTGCGTTGTCAATTCTTGCTGATATCATCAACGCGATTTATGTGACTGATGTAATCATTGTTATTGTTAATATTTATATAGTGGAATGTCATATATGAGATCCTATTACTGTTACCAGTTATTGCTGATGCGACTTTTGCTGTAATTTCTCACTGCCACTGTTCTAGACGTCACCTGATGCGATTTTTACATACATTTCTTGCTGATAAAGTTCCTAACGTCTAACGTCTGGTGGTCGTGATATCATTTGCCAAATTATTTGTCACTGATGTAATTGGAGATGTTAGTTGTGAATTAATAAGCATTGCCATTTGATACTGGTGTCATATGATGTTTTGTTAGAGATCTGCAGTTACTTAAAGCTGACGTAACTTCTAATGTCAGTTATCGCTGATGCAATTTTGAGTGTCTATTGTCGTTGGCACGATTTATGTTGTCTGACGTAATTGTCAATTATTATTGATGCCATTACTGAGGCAATTTGTTGGTGACACGATTTGTGATATCAGTTTTCGCTGATGTGATATGTAAAGACAATTATCGCTGATGTACGCGTATTATATGACTTCAATTGCTGTTGAAGCGATGTCTATGAAAATATTTTGCTGACACGATTTGTGATGTCAATTTTCGCTGATGTGATATGTAAAGACAATTATCGCTGATGTGCACGTATTATATGACTTCAATTGTTGTTGATTCGATTGCTGTTGTCGGTTGTCGCTGATGATATTTGTGCTGTCGGTAATCTCTGATGGAATTTTTCGCTCACACGATTACCGCAATTAGATGTCGCTGATGTGATATGAAGGCAATTGTGTTGTGATGTCAGTTTTCGCTGATGTGATATGTAAAGACAATTGTCGCTGATGTATGCGTATTTTATGACTTCGATTGTTGTTGATGCGATTGTTGTTGTCAGTTGTCGCTGATGAAATTTCTGCTGTCGGTTATCGCTGATGAGATTTCTACTGCACGACATCAGTGGTCAAATTTAGCTTGTGTGATATATTAAAACAATTGTCGCTGATGCATTTTGAGGCGTCAATTGTTGTTGATGCGATCTTTGTTGTCCGTTATCATATATCATATTTGTGCTGTCATTTATCTCTGTTGCGATGTCTACTGTCATTTGTTGCTTACACGATAGATGTAGTTATATTTGACTGATGTCATATGTAACGACAATTGTCACTGATGAATTTTGTGGTGTCAATTGTTGCTGATGCGTCTTCTGTTGTCTGTTATCGCTGACAAGATATATGTTGTCACTTTTCGTTGGTAGGATATTTGTTGTCACTTTTCGCTGATGTGATTTATGAAAACAGTTGTCGCTGATTTGACTTCTGTTGCTGCTGATGCGATTTCAGCCGCCTGTTCTCGCCGGGGCAAACTATTCTGGTCATCTTTATGCAATCCTTGACTTTCTCGTCGTACACGATGACTCCTCGAGACTGCTTAATATGCGACGCGGAGTAGGAAACGGCGAGCGATCGGCATAATTTACGGCCGGGCAGCGCTCGTAATATTGATTTAATGACCGAGCGAATCCTTGAACATACTGAGAACAACTTTGGGATTTCACTGGCGCTTTCGCTGCCCGCACAATGGCGGGCCAGAGCGGTGTTGGAGTTTCCTTTTTTAAAACGCCCGATGACGTGATCCGGCGTGGGTTCAAGTTTATCCTCTGCGATTCCCATTCGAAATAACAGTACGCCACTTACGCACGTGGTGCAAGCCGTTTCACGGTCGGAACGATCCATACGATCGACTGCTTCGTTAACTGACCGAGGCGACGGAAGAAAGTCCTCCAGATACGTGTATCTAATCAGGTGAGCTGCGATAGTATGCAAAATTTCGGTGTTTGGGACAGAAATGTGCTCACGAATTCTCTAGGTAATGTATTTTCGGAGAGATCCGTGTAAAATTTTATTGGAAACTTTGGTGGGTGTGCTAAATATTTTGACTGGATGTAAACAGTTTGGAATTTTAATTCTGAGGCATGTTTTTTTTATTACCTTTTTAATACGCCTAACATATTTGTATAAGCTTATGTAGTAATAAGCCATAATGTAATAATAATAATAATAATAATAATGTGGGTACCTACATTATATATATATATATATATATATATATATATATATCATTTATTTTTAATTTATTATTAATTTAATAGTTTTCAGTTTTCTCACAGTAATTAGATAACCTAATAAGGCTTGTTCATGTATTGTGTTTACGGCGTCCTTTCGTACACTGTATATAATAATAATACTTTTCAATAGCGGACTTGTAAAAAAATTGAAAATTACACATTTTTTGTATTCGGTTATGAAATTTTGCTGGTCTATTCCTTAATGTGCTCGGCGTTGCGGAATTTTATCTTAGTGGCGTGCGCCGGAACGTGCATTATCACGTTTCCATTTAAATCGCGTGAATTTTTGATAACTAGAAGAATATTTGGTAAATTACTGCTCGTTTTTGTTCAATTGGTAGAAAAACTTGATAAATTCTTTAGAGATCTCATAGACGGATACATTGATTACAGATGAAGTGATAGATTTTTTTACAACATTATTTCGAATTTTTGATAAGGTGGTGACAGTTTTTTGTAATTGCAGATAAATTAGTAGAATATCTACCCCCCGGGAGAGTTGCAGGGGTTGCTCTCGTCAACCTCTTTGCGAAAAAGTGAAGCTCAGCGAAGCGAGTCATGTAAATTAAAAAGATGCCCAATAAAGGCCCAATAAAGGAACAATCTCTCTGATATTTAAAATGATGTTATGTTTTTTTCGAAATGATGATTTGATATTTTTGTAAAATTTTGGATAAACCTTCGAAAACCATTAAATAAGAAGACACGAAACAGACATTTCCGAAAAAATCTAGATTTAAAAAAATTTCATCTACGTAAATGAAAATATTTTTTATAGCAAAACTGAACTCTCTAACTTGATATACTGAATAATATACTTAATTCTTATCTAATCTTAATAAGCGCTATGTGCAACTGTGTTGAGCTTAGTTACTTATATATACTTATATATACTTATATATATATATATATATATATATATATATATATATATATATATATATATATATATATATATATATATATATATATATATATATATATATATATATATATATCATTTATTTTTAATTTATTATTAATTTAATAGTTTTCAGTTTTCTCACAGTAATTAGATAACCTAATAAGGCTTGTTCATGTATTGTGTTTACGGCGTCCTTTCGTACACTGTATATAATAATAATACTTTTCAATAGCGGACTTGTAAAAAAATTGAAAATTACACATTTTTTGTATTCGGTTATGAAATTTTGCTGGTCTATTCCTTAATGTGCTCGGCGTTGCGGAATTTTATCTTAGTGGCGTGCGCCGGAACGTGCATTATCACGTTTCCATTTAAATCGCGTGAGGCGGCCTGGGCCCGGCCCGTGCTGGGCGGGGGAGGAAAGTGCAACAAACGTCTGATGGGAAAATCGATAGGCAGCCGGAAAATTTCCCGAGCCGGCGGAACGGGCGGGGGCTTTTCTAGGGCTCGCAGGATTGTTAACTTTCCCAGGCTGAAACAAACGCAAAATTCCCGCAGGCTCGGTTTCGTCCTTTTCCCTGCCGCGCGAGCAGGGATTAATAGTCGACCGATGGAAAATGTGAGGGAGGGGGTAATTAATGGTAAGTGTGGGCAGGGACTTCGTGAATGGTGTCGCTTGATTATATGGTGAAAAGTGAGGTGCTTGTTGTGCTTAGTGAAGAGGGTTTGTCCTGTGTTGTCCCACAATGGACTATTTTTGGGTGGCGCATGATGAACACCAAAAAAACGCCGGATAATTACGTCATGTAGCTGAAAAAAGAAGCCTTGAAACATATTTACTGACTAACGTATTCAGTATTTTTGTTTAATAGTATACTGCTCATCCTGACATCCAAATACATCTTTGACGGCTAATATCGCAAATTATAGGTAACAATTGCTACCACAAATCACATCAGCAACAACTGATTAATGAACTCGCGTGAGAGATAATTGACATCGTTTCTATAATTGATATCAGCTAGAACAATCAGTAGAAACCGCATTAACGATAAATGACAATAGAAAGCGCATCAGCGACAATTGGCATCATTAATCACACCACTGACAATTCAGTGGTGTCAATACATCAGGATAACCATTAACTTTGTAACTCGCTTCAGTAACAACTGAAATTGAATCTTTAATAATTGCCATTAGAAAATATATCAGCAATTGAGTTCACAACGTCAATCGGCGAAAACTGATTACAAAAATGTGGCCGCCAACAATCAGAATGGCATCAGAAATCGCGTCAGCGATAATTGACAACAGTAATCGAATCAACAACAATTGACACCACAGTAAAAATTCAGCGATAATTGACTTAAAAGTTAAAACTGAAATCAAATCAGCTCATTCGTGTTGGCAAACAGAAAACCAAAAGCGCATCAACAACAATTGACACCACTAAATACATCGGCAACAATTGATAGTGCAAATAAATAAATACAACTTCAACATCTTAACAATACAAATGCAATCAGCGACAATTGTTATCTCAAATAACCTGAATGACAATTGACGGCAGCAATGCAAATCCATCAGCAGCAATGCAAATCACATATGGCATCAGCAACATTTTATATCAGAAACAGTATCAGCCAGAAATGACTGCCGAAATCGAATCCGCAACAATTAACATCAGAAATTACAACAGCTATTACCGGGACTGGAAATCGCATCTGTTACAATTGGCAGCCAAATCACATAAACAATAATTGACATATCAAGATGCCACATCAGTGACAATTGACACTTCAAATCACATCAGAAATAACTGACGACAGAAGTTGCACCAATGATAACTGATTGTAAATCACTCTTAAACGTGGCAATGACTAGTAACATTACAAATCACATCAGTAACAAGTTACAGTGTACATAAAATCAGACATCGCCAATCAAATTACTTTCATCAGCGACAATTGACATAAAAAAAAAACGCAACAGATATTGCCGAGGCTGGAAATCTTATGAGTTACAATTGGCAACCAAATCACATCCAGATAATTGACGAGTCAAATTTCAACAGTGATTGTCGAGAATGGAAATCGCATTCGCAACAATTGACTCCACAAATCGCATCGGCAATAATTGACATCTCAAATTGCAATATTGGTTAATTAGATTGTAAGTCGCATTAGCAACAATTGGCTCCACAATCACATCAACCTCAGATTCCACCACGAATTACATCAACTGCCACCTTAACGGTAATCGCATCAGCAACTATTGACGTCAAAAAACACATCAGCGACAAATTATGATCGATTCAGCGTAATCGACAATTAGCAGCAGAAATCGTGCAATCAACAATTGACAGTACACATCATATGATCAACAATTGACAATAGAAACAGCAGAAGCAATCATAATCAGTATAAATCCCATCACTGCGGAAATCGCAAAACACATCAGAGACACTCGACGTCAAGAACAGTGACATTAAGAAATGATAGCAAAAGTCGCATCAGCAATAACTGGTAACAATAATATGATGTCATATACATATGACATTCCACGGTATGAAACATTATCAATAACAATAATTACATCAGCCATACATCACAGTATAAATCAGCAACATAACTGAGTAACTTATTCAGTTTTTTTTAAATAGTACTGTGATCATTCTGACATCCAAATACATCTCTGACAGCTAATAGCGTAATTACAAGTAACAATTGTTACCACAAATCATATCAGCAACAACTGATGAACGAACTCGATTGAGAGTTAATTGACATCGTTTCTACAATTGACAACCAGCTACAACAATCAGTAGAAACCGCATTAACGATAAATGACAATAGAAAGCGCATCAGCGACAATTGGCATCATTAATCAAACCACTGACAGTTGACATCACAAATCACAATAACAACAGTGGACATCAGAAATCTCATTAGCGACAATTGATATCAGAAATTACAAAAGCTATTATCGGGACTGGAAATCGCATCTGTTATAATTGGCAGCCAAATCACATAAGCAATCATTGACATATCAAGATGCCAGATCAGTGACGATTGACACTCCAAATCACATCAGCAATAACTGACGACAGAAGTTGCACCAATGATAACTGATTGTAAATCACTCTTAAATGTAGCAATGACTAGTAAAATTACAAATCACATCAGTAACAAGTTACAGTGTACATAATATCAGACATCGCCAATCAAATTACTTTCATCAGTGTCAATTGGCATCAAAAACGTAACAGATATTGCCGGGACTGGAAATCTCATCAGTTACAATTGGCAACAAAATCACAAAGATAATTGACGTGTCAAATTACAACAGTGATTGTCGAGACTGGAAATCGCAATAGCAACAATTGACTCCATAAATCGCATCGGCAATAATTGACATCTCAAATGGCAATATTGGTTAATTAGATTTTAAGTCGCATTAGCAACAATTGGCTGTACAATCACATCAGCAACAGATGATGTCACGAATTACATCAGCTGTCAAATTAACGGTAATCACATCAGCAACATAACTGCGTAACTTATTCAGTTTTATTTAAATCCACACATCAAATAATAATAATAATAATAATAATAATCCCTACTACTCCTCCACGAAAATAGATCTTTGACAGCATAGCGCAATTACATGTAACAATTGGTACCATAAATCACATCAGCAACAACTGATAAACGAACTCGCGTGAGAGATAATTGACATCGTTTCTACAATTAACATCAGCTACAACAATAAGTAGAAACCGCATTAACGATAAATGATAATTGAAAGCGCACCAGCGACAATTGACATCATCAATCACACAACTGACAGTTGACATCACAAATCACAATAACAACAATGGACATCGTAAATCACAATAGCCATTACTGAAATTGGAAATGATACCAGCTATAATTTACACCCAAATCACGTCAGTGAGAATTGACATCTCAAATCGCTGAGGTGATTATTGAGATTGAAAATCTCATCAGCAACTGTTGTCGACAAATTTCACGAAGTTCACATACCTGCGATTACTGATAACGGAAATCGAAATAGCGAAAATTGACGTCATGGAATCATCAACATCACTGACAGATGATGACTGTAACTATAACTGCCGCCACCAACGAATCCAGTCACAAATCACAAATTACATCAGTAGCAACGGACATTACAAATCACATCAGCGAATCTCGTCATCCGAAACTTTGTCAGCAACAAATGACGGCAGAAGCCGTCCGTGACTATAGCAACTCACAAGAGCAAAATCACACCGATAAATAATAGTGTAAATGACATTGCCAATGCCATTGCAAGCAACTTCAGCGACAATTGACACTGCAATTCACATCAGTGATAAACAACAATTGCTACAACAATTCGCAATTCGCTACAACCTACTACAACAGCGACTACAGCTATTACTGATCAGTTACAATTGATCACATCGCATCAGTTACAATTAACGTCCAAAACACATAGGCGACAATCAACATCAGAAACTTTGTAACCAACTAACGACAAAAGATGCCATAGATTTACAGAATCTTATCAACGACAATTTATTACGTTGTAAATCATAAGAGCGATAACTAATAGCAAAAATCACATCAGTGACAATTGACATTGCAAACAACTTCAGCGTCAATTGACATTGCAAAGAACTTCAGCGTCAATTAACATTGCAAACAACTTCAGCGATACTTGATACTGCAAATCATATCAGTGACAAACCACTCCAACGAAAATTGCCACTGCAATACTCAGCACCAACAACATACTGCACTGGCAGTTACATCAGCTATTACTAATAATAAAAGTTTAATGAGTAACAATTGACATCATAAAACACATGTGAGTGCTAGTGACAACTGGTACTAGAAATTGTGCTAACAACAACTGATTCCACAAGACATATCAACAATAATAGCCGCTCCATGATAATCAAATACAGAGAGTCAAGAATTGACAACATCACAAAAAAACATCAGCATGAATGACATTGCAAATGATAGCAGCACGAAGACAATGCAAATGATATCAGCACGAAGACATTGAAAATGACATCAGCAACAACTGACACTACAAATCAAAGCAGAAATCAACAAAAACAGAAATTGTGCCAGTGATAACACATTAACGAGAATTGACATCACAAAACACATCAGCACGAATGACATTGCAGATGATATCAGCACGAAAACATTTCAAATGACATCAGCAACAACTGAACAGAAATTGCGCCAGTGACAACTTTCAACATAAATTGCATCAAGAACAATTGATACCACAAATATATCAGCGCCAATGATATTGCAAAGACAATTCACAACAAAAATCGCATCAGCAGAACAGCCACAGATATTTCATCAAAAGCAATTGTTACTGTAATGATTTGTAGTTATAATAACTAACATGTTACATTAATATTTGTTTATTTCTCATTAACCGTTGTACATTCTCCAGTGATGTTCCCTACCTCCAGATACTACAACATACAGTAGTGATAACTGATAACACACATTAGTAACAATTGACATTGGAAACCACTTCAAAGACAATTGACACCCCAAATCATCAACTGATACCACAAAAAATATCAGCAATAAAGGCCACATCAGCAAACATTAACAACATAAACATTTTATATTACAAAACACATTCGCGAGAATGACATTGTAAATCACATCTGCGACAACTGACAATAAAAGTGGGATCAGTACATACTGACAACATAAATATTTTATACTTCAAAACACATTAGCGAAAATTTATATCACAAAACACATCAGCACGAATGCCATTGCAAATGACACCAGCGACAACTAACAATAAAAGTGGCATCAGCACATACTGACAATATAAACATTTTATACTTCAAAACGTAGTTAGCGAAAACTGCCATCACAATGCCATAGTGCTGATGTATCGCACCAATATCATTGCAAATGATATTGTAAAGTGGCATCACATACTGATAATATAAATATTATACGTTTATATTCATTAGTGATATAACTAACATCATAAAATACTAATGGAATTGCAAATGCGGTAAGCGACAACTGGCATAAAAAATCGCACCAGAAAATACTAACAACAAAAATAACTGAAATCCGAGAAATAATTGAGACAGTAAGGTTTGAGAAACTATGAGAACTGGCAATAGAAATCGTATCAGAAACAATTGAAACTAGCAAGAATTGACATCACAAATAACATAAGTAATAATTACCTATAGGAACCGTGCCAACGACAACTGAAATCAGAAACTGTTGACACCACAAAATATAACAGCAACAACAGTTACTGCAAACGACAACGGCAATTCTAAGCCAAAAATACATTCGCGAGAATTAACATCACAAAATATATCAGCACTAATCACATTGTAAATGCGATCAGCGACAATTGACATCAAAATTTGCGTCAGCAAATACTAACAAAAATATCTGATATCACAAATCAGAGAAATAATTGATGTTACGTACAACATCAGCAACGGTAGTTATCAGAAACCATGTCAACTACTACTGGCAATAGAAATCATATCACAAACAATTGATACTAGTAGGATTGAGCAGCAGTACTTTAGTAACTATGTCAATGACATCAAAAATCGCGTCAGAAAATACTAACAAACAAAATATTTGATAACTGAAATCAGAGAAATAATTGATGTAATGAATAACATTAGCAACAGTCGCCTTGAGAAACCACGAGAACTAGCAATTGAAATCGTATCAGAAACAATTGACACTAGCAAGAATTGACGTCACATATAAAATTAGTAATAATTACTGACAACTGTCAGTTGAAATAAGAAACAATTGACACCACAAAATGCAAAAGCAACAACTGACAGTGCCAATAATAACGGAAATTCTAAGCCAAAAAGTTGTTGTGCTAAAATTTCATCTGATTGGAAATATTTCCTACAACATTTTGTTCAAAATGTTAATGAAAATAGTCCAAAATGTCTAAAAATGTATAAAACTGATTGCTTTTTTGAATGGCATGCAACTTGGCCCAACCATTAACCACTGCCAAAAATTGTTATTTTAAGCACTTCACTTTTAAATTATTCCATCAATATTGTTTTCAAAATTCTTCAAAAGTCTTCAAAACCCATTCCAGAGTTTGAGAGTCTGTAATAACTTTTTCGATTATTTTATTCACTGTGCAAGAACATTTACAACGTTATCAATTTTCATCACAACATCCACTTTGTAGCAACGCGGGAATGCATGCAAATTATAACATCAGAGACGACGCCAGATTAATGCGTAATTTTCCCTTCATACCCATAAAAACATCGCATTAATTCGCTCTAGTAAATAATTGCACAACATCCTGACATGAAGCGGACCACAAATCGTTTCCTCCACGCGACACAGCGACGATTCCACAGTAATAACCAACGCAACGGTGAATCGTGCAATTATGAGCGATGATTTTCTATATTTATCCGAAACGAGCGTTCTGCCCATAGCAAGAGCAACACAAAAGGAACGCGAGTCGTACATAATTTGAGCTCTGAGTAGGCAATGAGCGCGCTTACCAGTGAATTCGTTTGTGTGAAAAAATATGCCATTGAATTGAAAAAAACCCATAATTTATATATGTAGAAAGCATATAATGACCTTAGCAATCACACCAGAAACCCAGCAGGCAGCTGCAGGAGAAGTCTCCGGTACGTCTAATTAAAAGTAAATTATACTGTATTTATTAAAATGAGTGTCTATTTTGTCAAGATTATTGCGATTTACGATTTCCAATGTTGCTGATTTGTGATATCAATTGTCAGGGATGTCATTGGTAATGTCAATTGTCGCTGATACGCTTTCTATTGTCATTTATTGTTGATGCGGTCTACTGTTTGTTGTAGCTGATGCCAATTGTTGCAGAAAAGATGTCAGTTATCAGTATTATCAGTTGTTCCTGTTGTATTTTGTAATGCCTATTGTTGTTCTGTGTATAAGACAGCAGGAATCGCGTCAGCGATATATGACAGCAGAAATCGCGTTAGCGATATAAGACAGTAAGAATCGCATCAGCGATGTAATACAGCAGGAATCGCATCAGCGAAATATGGCAACAGAAATCGCGCCAGCGATATAAAATAGCAGAAATTGCGTCTGCGAAATAGCACAGCAGGATTCGCGTCAGCGATGTAAGACGGCAGAGATCGCATCAGCGATATAAGACAGTAGGAATCGCATCAACGATATAAGGCAGCAGGAATCGCGTCTGCTATATAAGACAGCAGCAACGACAGCAGGAATCGCGTCAGCGATATAAGACAACAGAAATCGCGTTAACGATATAAAACAGTAACAATTGCATCAGCGATGTAAGACAGCAAAAATCGCATCAGCGATATAAAGCATCAGAAATCGCGTCAGCGATATAAAACAGCATAAATCGCGTCTGCGAAATAAGACAACAGGAATCGCGATGTAAGAGGGCAGAAATCCCATCAGCGATATAAAACAGCAGCAACGGCAGGAGGAATCACGTTAGCGATATAAGACAGTAAGAATCACATATAATAGCGATATAAGGTATCAGAAATTGCGTCAGCGATATAAAACTGCAGAAATCGCAGCTTAGAAAAAGACAGCAGGAATCGCGTTAGCGATATAATACAGCAGACATTGCGTTAGCGATACATGGCAGTAGGAATCGCGTCAGCGATATAAGACAGCAGCAACGACAGCATGAATCGCGTCAGCAATATAAGACAACAGAAATCGCCTTAGCGATATAAGACAGTAACAATTGCATCAGTGATGTAAGACAGCAATAATCGCATCAACGATATAAAGCAGCAGAAAATGCGTCAGCGATATAAAACAGCAGAAATCGCCTCTGCGAAATAAGACAACAGGAATCGCGATGTAAGACGGCAGAAATCGCATCAGCGATATAAAACAACAGCAACGGCAGCAGGTATCACGTTAGCGATATAAGACAGTAAGAATCACATATAATAGCGATATAAGGTATCAGAAATTGTGTCAGCGATATAAAACTGCAGAAATCGCGTCTTAGAAAAAGACAGCAGGAATCGCGTCAGCGATATAAGACAGCAGACATTGCGTTAGCGATACATGACAGTAGGAATCGCGTCAGCGATATAAGACCGCAGGAATCGTGTCAGCTATATATGACCGCAGCAATGACAGTAAGAATCGCGTCATTAGCGATATAAGGCATCAGAAGTCGCGTCAGCCATATAAAACAGCAGAAATCGCGTTTGCGAAACAAGACAGCAGGAATCGCGTCAGCGATATAAGACAGCAGAAATTGCGTTAACGATACATGACAGTATTAATCGCGTCAGCGATATAAGACCACAGGAATGGCGTCAGCGATATAAGACCGCAGGAATCGCGTCAGCTATATAAAACAGCAGCAACTACAGCAGGAATCACGTTAGCGATATAAGACAGTAAGAATCACATATACTAGCGATATAAGGTATCAGAAATTGCGTCAGCGATATAAAACTGCAGAAATCGCGTCTTAGAAAAAGACAGCAGGAATCGCGTCAGCGATATAAGACAGCAGAAATTGCGTTAGCGATACATGACAGTAGGAATCGCGTCAGCGATATAAGACCGCAGGAATCGTGTCAGCTATATATGACAGTAACAATCGCATCATTAGCGATATAAGGCATCAGAAGTCGCTTCAGCGATATAAAACGGGAGAAATCGCGTCAGCGATATAAGACAGCAAAAATTGCGTTAGAGATCATGACAGAAGGAATCGCGTCAGCGATATAAGACCGCAGGCTATATATCATCACGTCAGCTATATAAGACAGCAGCAACGACAGTAACAATCGCATCAGCGATATAAGGCATCAGAATCGCGTCAGTGATATAAAACAGCAGAAACCGCGTCTGCGAAACAAGACAGCAGGAATCGCGTCAGCGATATAAGACAGCAGAAATTGCGTTAACGATACATGACGGTATTAAATCGCGTCAGCGATATAAGACCACAGGAATGGCGTCAGCGATATAAGACCACGGGAATCGCGTGAGTGATATAAGATCGCAGAAATCGCGTCAGCTATATAAGACAGCAGAAATTGCGTTAGCGATACACGACAGTAGGAATCGCGTCAGCGGTATAAGACCGCAGGAATCGCGTCAGCTATATAAGACAGTATGAATTGCTTCAGCTTTACATACACTGTGTATCAGCCAAATGGAATAAATTCGATAATAAATAAATGGGGGCGTGTTCGAAAAAACGCTCGGAACGTCGATTGTTATTTTTAGTTGCGCATTTTTTTCAACGAAAACTTTTTATACAGGGTGTGTCATGTGACCGTGGCCAATACCAACTTTCTTATTTTAAATGCAACACCTGGTATATTATTCAATTTTTGGATTCTTCAGAAAATTCTAGACATATTTTATGTACAATGTCCTGTACCTATTTTCAACTGTTTCGGAAATATTAAGTGTTTTCAGATTTATTGCAAAAATTAACATTAAAAAAAGAAAATTATTTGATTACAGAAATTCGTTACAACACACTCAAAAACTAATAAGTAATACTGTTTATTTCTTGATAATGTAAAAAAACAAAAAAAAAACAATAAATTTCAATGGAGGAGATGTTCAAAATGCTCGCCGTGAACGTCTTGGCAACATCCTAATCTTAAATAGAAATTTCTTCTAACGTTACTCAACATCTCAGGCGTGACCGATCTAATCGCAAGCATTATTCGTCTTCTTAAGTCAGCTAAGTCGAGGGGTTTAGTTTTGTATACAATACTTTTGACATATCCCCAAACAGTTGAAGATAGGTATAGGACATTGTACATGAAATGTGTCTAGAATTTTCTGAAGAATCCAAAAATTGAATAATATACCAGGTGTTGCATTTAAAATAAGAAAGTTGGTATTGGCCACGGTCACATGACACACCCTGTATAAAAAGTTTTTGTTGAAAAAAATGCGCAACTAAAAATAACAATCGACGTGTCCGATCGTTTTTTCGAACACGCCCCCATTTATTTATTATTGAATTTATTCCATTTGGCTGATACACCCTGTATATTCTTACAGCCTGTTGTCTGTTATTTAAGTAGCTCACAAGTAAGCTATTAATTTTTCCTCTGAGATCGTACTTTGTAAGAGTTTCAAGGAGAATGTTATGGTTCATTGTATCAAATGCTTTAGCTATATCTAAGAAAATTACAAGTGAGGGGGTAGAGCTGTCTAGTGCTTTGTATATACAGGGTGGCCCACCTATCCTCTCTCGGACCATTGCTGCTGGACTAATGAAAATTGAGGAAAAAATCTGGATTGATTGGAAGTTATTGGACACTTGATGTGCTTCGTTTTGAAATTATTTTTGATTGTACAGAGTGTACCATAAATCCGGGACATAACATTTGATCTCATTTTTAAATGGAACACGCTGTATATTATTTCATTTTTGGAATCTGCTTCATGCGGGCTTCACAAATCATTTTTATTTGTAGGCATCAGATACAACGTTGCCAAGTTATTCACATTTTAATCAAATTTAACGAAAAATCATGGACCTGGAAAAAAAAATCCACCTTATTATAAGAGACCTTATTATATATTATAAATGAAATAATCTGGGTATGCATGTACCCAAGCAATGTGCACACACAATATTTGGAGTCACATTGAATACACAGGGTGTTCTGAAACAACGATCGAATTTTGCTATTTTCAAATGGCTAAAACATATCGAGATTGATCGTTATTAACCTATTAAAAGGTATTATTAAATTATAGTCTATATGTTACCATTGAACAGCTCATTATATGAGCACTCAGAATATGATGCTATACAGGGTGTCCTAAATAGAGTGGGATTGCATGGGTATCTTTCGTATTCTTAAAGGTTAAATTGGCAAAATTGTGCAGTTTTATATGCTGGTTCAGATTATGATGAAAAATTTTCAGATACGTTAACTTGATTTTCTATTTGCCGGGTTGAAATGTTTGGATTAGCGAACATTTAACGTTCTCAATTGTTTTTGGCCAATACCTCTCAGAATTTTGAGCATTTTTTATAATTTATTGTTATTTTACTACTTAGTTGTATTACGTTTTTTTTTAAAATTTTTACATTTGCTTTAAAAATAATTAAAAAAATAAAAATAAAAATGGGAACAATTGATATATCCCATATTTTTTATTTTGACATAGGTTGTTATACATCGTTGAAAAGAGAAAAAAAGTCGATTTAACTGTGTAAAAATGAAATTTGGCGGCTATTTAAATTTAAAATAAGAAAGTTGCTATTTATATCTCGGAAACCGCCATCTTGATTTTTGTTTTGACTTGATTCTTAAGTTTGTGCGATCGAACCAAGTAACTTTTATTTTAAACATATTTCCGCATCTTTAATAATTATGGAAATATGTTAGTTTTTAGAAAATCGCAATTTTTAGTTTTTTTAGTATAATTTCTAAACTGCTCGGACTTTTGAAAAAATTTCAACATAATCTGAACCAGCATACAAAACTGCATGACATTGCCCATTTAAATAGATCTCTAGCTTCCAAAATAACAAAGATACCCATGTAATCCTACTCTATTTAGGACACCTTGTATACAGGATGTTCCATGAAAAAATGAATTTTAGCCATTTGAAAATAGCAAAATTGTATCGTTGTTTCAGAACACCCTGTATATTCTACGTATCTCAAAATATTGGGTATGTTTTGGCACATTGCTTGGATACTTCATACTGCATACTGCATACGCAGATTCTTTCATTGATCTCTTATAATAAGGTTTTGTTGAATTTTTTGCCACGTCCATGATTTTTCGTTAAATTTGATTAAAATGTGAATAACTTGGAAATGTTAAATCTGATCCCAAAAAATAAAAATTATTTTTGAAGTCCACATAAAGCAGATTCTAAAAATGAAAGAATATACATGGTGATCCATTTAAAACAGATACCAAATTTTGTGTCCCGGATTTATAGTACACTCTGTACACTCAAAAATAATGTTACATAGCAGCACACCAAGTGTCCAACAACTTCCAATCAGATTTTTTCCCCAATTTTCATTAATCTAACAGCAATGGTCCGAGCGAGGATAGGTGGGCTACTCTGTATCTTTTGTGAGTTCTTTGATTTCATTATGTGTTGAGATTGCATTCCTGAAATATTGATTGTTATTTATGATTTTATGTTTATCCAAAAATGAATTGATTCTCTGTTTGATACATTTTTCAAGAATTAAAGCCATGTTTGAAATAATTGAGATTGATCTGTAATTTTCGAGGTCAGTTCTATCACCACCTTTATATAGCGGAACAACAATGGCTTTCGTAAAACTAATTGGAAAATAACATTCGTCGAAGCACCTATTATATACTCGTATAGCAGTAAGAGGTATAGAGATTAAATGTTTTATGCATTTTAGTATTTTGATGCTTATGGCGTTTGGTTGTGTTGCCATAGTTGATTTAATTTGTTCAATTATTGTCTCTACTTCGCTGTTGTCTATTTCCCTTAAAAATAATGTATCTATGACAAAACTTTGGGTTTTTGGTGCATAATATACAGGGTGTTACTACTAAGTTGTAATACCCGAAAATGGCAGTAAGAACTCATGGAAATAAACAACTTTTCTTAGTTAAAATTTTTGAATTGGAGCCCAAGGTTATAGTTATTGGCGTTTTTTTGTTTTTCTATGTTATCAAATAACAAAATGGCGACCGATCAAAAATTTCAAAACAAGATATTTCGAAAACCACTCGATCGATTTTTGAAAATAAAACATTTATAAAATCGTTAAACTATCTTATAAGTATAACATTTTTTTTCGATCTGTCCAAAAAAGTTTTTATTCAAATTGAATACATAATAATACAACTTAGTATTAACACCCTGTATATTTTGTTCATTTTGTTCATGTTCATGTCCATGGTTAATTTTGTTCATTGTATTTTTGTGCTAGTTGATTTGCGTTTAAGTTTATTTTTTCCTGCAGGTTCCCAAAATTATTAGCTACTTGAGTATTACCAGTGCAGGTTTTTTACAATCTCCCATATTTTTCTGCTGTCATCGTCATTTGCGTCTATTTAGTTTCTATAATATTCTTCCTTAATAATTAAGCGCAGACTACGAGGGCTGTTTGACGGAAGAGTGACTTTTTAATGAAAACGTTATTTTTCTGTTGAATTTTTTATTTATTTTTCAACATAACACCCTTTTAACTGTACACACTTAGCCCAGCGAGTTTACAGTCTTTTTAAACCTTCCAAAAAGTAATCTTTCGAAAAGTCTTCAAAATATGCATTTGTCTCGGTTATCACCTCTTCATTTGCCTAAAATCTCTGTCCACCCAGCCATTTTTTTAAATTTGGAAATAAGAAGAAAAAGATAAAGCAGTAATTTGTAATGCAATTCAGCCAATTTAGTGTAGCAATTGCAGACGAATATGAGGGCGCAGTATCGTGATGGAACAACACTTTTTTTCTTCATCAAATGCGGTCGTTGTTTTTCAAGTTCGGCATCAAAACGTGTCTGCATAATCAGCATAATACTGGCCAGTTATAGTTTTTCCTTTTTGTAAACAATTAATAAAGATTACACCTTTAGAATCCCAAAAAAACTGTGTCCATGACCTTATTGGCCGAAAAAAGTTTTTGCCTTTTTGGGAGCATGTTCGCATGGAGAAATCCATTATTTAGACTGTATTCTTGTTTTTGAAAAAAATCCTTTGAATTACGTTGAAGATGGCCAAACATTCTTCTAAATTCTTAATGCGAGCGCGCATTTGATCACCATTAGGCAAACGCGGCAACCATTTCGCGGATAGCTTTTTCTTATTGAAATATTCATGCAAAATATTGTATACTCGTTCGGTTAAGATGTCTACTTCATCAGCTATCTCACGAGCATTTATTCGACGATTGCCAATTTCAAGGCCATAGAGTTTATTAACCATTTCTGGAGTAGTTACAGTAAATGATGGTTTCGGACGATCTGCACCAACCGTGCTCATATGGCCACTTTTAAAGACAGAAACCACTTAAAAATCATTCCATGGGACGGAGCAGATTCTGGATAATATTTACGTAACTTTTCCTCTATTTCTTTAGTTGTTTTGTCACGTAGAAAATAATGTTTAATCAACACTCGAAATTATTTTTTCTCCATATTTTCACAACAATGAAAACAGTTTTCTTCAAATAAGTATAAAACATAATCTATCTGTGAGATTGGTGCCAAATTTTGACAGTAGACCTCCGAAAGACCTCAGGAGCTAGCAACATAATCATTATAGCGAAAGTGTTACCAACCTTTGAAAAGTCACTCTTCCGTCAAACAGCCCTCGTATTTTTGTAATTTAAATAATCTTGATACATCACTGAATCATGAGGTTCGTACTTTACAGCCTGGTACTTGTTATTTTTGTTGTGATTGACTTAATTATTGCTGCTGTTGCTCAGGGTTTCCTTTTTTTTATTACTGCTGTTTAGTTTAGTTTTGTATGTGGCCTTTGAAATTACGTTCTAGACGAATAATGTAAGATCAATGTTATCATCAATGGATTTATTATTTTGAATGATGTGATCCCAGTTTAAAGTGCATACATTGTTGTAGAATAGGCTATAGTCAATTTTTGTTAGATAGTTTTTGTTTGCTTTATTTGAACTTGTGTTTGCATATTTTATTATTAATGCTGTAGGAAAGTGGTCTGTTATATTTTCATGTAGTATTAGAGAGCACGTGTTATTTGTAGGTGTGGTTGTTTTAATGAATTTGTGATACAAACAGCTATTTTTACTAGATATATTATTGGGCCTCGTTGTTTGAGTTATGAATGGATAAAAATTATTCACGTCAAACCAGTTTTTGTAATCCTCTACATAGTTTTTATGAATTTCCTGTAAGTCGATATTTATGTCTCCAGCAAATATTTCATGTTTGCTCTTGCAGAACGTCTCTGTGTATTTCGCCAGGTCTTTTATGAATTCATTTGGGTCAACTCTGGGCGAACACAGCAGAAATCGCATCAGCGATGTAATACGTCAGCAACATGCTAACCCAACTTAAAAAAAGATACAAAAAAATCGCGTCAGCGACATGTCAGCGTGTTGACGTTGGGATATAGATTTTTTTAGTAGCTTACAAAATAAGCTAAAAAAAGTTTAAAAACTAGGTATCTCATTAGTGGGTCCTATACACTAATCGATCAGGAACCACTGTTCTAGCAGAGATTTTGCCATCCGTTCACCTTGTCGTAGTCTTCTTTGCTAAGTTCCTCAATCTGTTATTGTTTTAGGACCTGTTTCCTTCTCCATCTGCATTTACACTTTACACCAAGTGCAATGCCATAATAAAGATCTTAATGTGTATAACAATGTGAACGTCAATAGCTTAATCATCATAAATATGTTTGCGCATAAAATAATTGCGGTCTATCTAATGAGCTCGCCGGTTCGTCTTGCTGTACCGCAAATTGCACCGCAGTAATTACGTTTAAAAATTAACTGTCGTTATCACCACCTACGATCGCGTCGCGCCGCAACATTACTTTTTATGCTGTACCTGCACACTGCATAATCTCGAAGCTGCATCATTCCCAGGTGTACGTACGTTACTCTTGCCTTGCATTTCACGGGCCGTTAAAAAGTGAAAGCGCAGACGTCGGTGTTTGGGGTGAACGCCTGCTTAAAGAGCCCAAGATGATGGCACGGGATGGCATTGTCATTTCCTCTCGTGCTGTCGGACAAAGTGAATCCAACCGCTTTGCACGGTCGAGGGGATGATACCCTTTGGAGCGAACGGGGGGCAGCACCAAGATTACCTTTTAAATTACCACCGCAATGTAATCGATGCACAAGGGTGGAACGAAGGTGGCGTGATTTGGTAATGAGAGTGGGTGTGGCAGTGTTCTTAATGAAATTGCAATGTAAACGATGGAATAATCTAGATAAACCAATTTTCGCACGATATTGTGGCGTGCATTCTATATAAAAGTACCAAATTCGATATGTTTTTATTAACCGAACATATACAAGGTGTACCAAAATGATTGTTGTTATGTAATCACTTCAATTTAATTGTGCCGCTTTTCAAATATGTATACCGTACTATTGGAGAACTGTCACCGTCAACCATGCCTGTCAACTGTCAGACAACATAATAACAGTAGTTTGAACAGTAGTTTGTTAAAATGTACACTGATCAGAAGAACACTTTTATTGTTGAGGCTTACTTTCGTAATGGACGATTTGAAAATGGAGAATGAATTTATTCAATTCCAGAGTGCCTTCGGGAATTTCAACAAAAGTTCCCTGACCACCAATTTGAATACTCGGTTTTGTTAACCCATATTTCACGAATAGTGCACCGTTTTAGGGAAACTGGCAGTGTTCAGAAAGGGAAATCCTCAGGTAGATCTTCAGTATCAGGAGAGGTTGTTGCTGATGTTCGTGAACGACTCGAAGTAAGCCCTCAAAAGTCAATTCGTAAATTTGCTATGCTAGCTGGAATTCCCTCGAGCACCTGCCATATAATTGTGAGAAAGAGGTTGAATTTAAACCCTTATAGTGTCTCAGTGGTGCAAGAATTGTTGCCAGTAGATCCTCAACGCCGTTTGAGTTATTGCCGATGGTTTATGGAAAACTTAAATTACGATCGATTGCTCGAATTAACATTTTTCAGTGATAAGCCTTGGTTCCACCTATCAGGATATGTTAATTCACAAAACTATAGGTGCTGGCATGCTGAAAACCCTCATCTTTGTGTGGAAGCACAACCACATCCTCGGAAGGTTGGAATTTGGTTGGCTGTGTCTCGCCGTAGAATAATTGTGCCTATATTCTTTCATGACACAATAAACGGTGAGAGATATCCGCAACAAATTGTCCAGCCTTTCATAGACCAATTAGATGATGAAGAATTGCAGAACGGATATTTTCAACAAGATGGTACAACACCTCATACGGCCAGAGCAACGTTAGCCTATCTGCAAGAATTTTTTGATAATAGACTAATTAGTCAAGAACTATGGCCGCCACGCGCTCCAGATCTAACTCCACTAGACTACTCAATTTTTGGATATTTAAAAGATAAAGTTTTCCAAATAAGACTGCATACGTTGGAAGAGTTAATGGCAGAAATCGTAAATGTTTGCCGCACCATAGCTCCTCAAATGCTAATCAACATTTTCAACAATAAAAGAAGACGAGTGCAAATGTGTTTACAAGCAAATGGTACACATTTTCAACATCTGCTTTGATTATATAATTTATTTATTAATTATGTTTTCTAAATCTTTACTTATTTTTATGTTTTCGTTTATTAAATAAATTACTTTGATTACTTTAATAACTATATGTGATTGTTGTATTGTCTGCTAGCCCTCAATTTGCAATAGTAAAACATTTTGTAACATTGTCAGATTTAAAGCGGAGCAATTATTAGATTTGTCGCAGCTCGTTTATTTCATTATTCCTGCATGATTTTCAGTTTACAGCTTGTTTGTGCCGTGGAGTAATCTGCCCCACTTGGCGATGTTGCCTGTGAGGACTTCATTTTCATGCATATCTGGCTATTTTGAAGTGCAAACAATTTAAGAATGTCCTCGACTTTAAAAGTAATGTTATGTAAATAATGTACATTTAAACTCGTGGGCCCTTAAGTAATTCTTCATTGTAGTCTTCTCATGTGCTTGGAAGCCACAAATATTGCTGAAACTAATAATAATTTAGTATTTGAGTAGTGAAATATCGACTGACACAATTGAGATTTGAATTGCATGAAGATAGCTTTTAATGCCATCTTCATGAGTAATGAGTGAAATGTCTCGGGCGTCTTTAAATAATTCTTCATTGTTGTCTTTTCATGTGTTTGGAAGCCACGAATATTGCTGAAACTAATAATAATTTAGTATTTGAGTAGTGAAATATTGACTGACACAATTGAGATTTGAATTGCATGAAGATAGCTTTTAATGCCATCTTTATGAGTAATGAGGGAAATGACTCGTGCGTCTTTAAATAATTCTTCATAGTTGTCTTTTCATGGGTTTGGAAGCCACAAATATTGCCGAAACTAATAATAATTTCGTATTTGAGCAGTTAAATATGAAAAATGAGAATAGAATGAAGATAACTTTGATTGCCATTTTATGTCTCATAAGTGTAAATGAAGTTGCCTATGTCAAAAATAGAACTATTTTTACTGGAGCGGAACAAAAATATTTTACATTGTCACGTAATTACAATCATTTAGGTACACCTTGTATTTCATTGCTGAATGAAAATATTTGAATCTGAAGACTTTGCGACATCACTAAGCGCAAGTAATAAATTCGCAGCGAATACATTCTCGCAAATAATTTCTTCAGCAGTTACCAAACGTATTGCAAAAATGTACTCCCGCAATACCTAACCGAATCCATCCCCATTAGAGATCCTCTTGTGGAGTCCTCGTTTCAAAGAGCTTAATGGGCATAACGTTGAAATTCTGCCTCATTATGCTACGTATCGCGTTTCGCTGCGAATATAATTATCGCAAAATGCAAATTTATCTCATGCATGTGAAGTTAAAGCGTGTTCAACAAACATTTATACAGCTAATTAAGTCCTCGAGTGAAACTCCGCGTAAAAATGGCCTGTGGAATTATAATAACGTAACGGTCCGCATTGGCATTCAGGATCGACATCCGAATGCGTTCGTGCGACCGACGGATGCACTAAGTACTGATTTAATGACCACATCATCAGGGATTTGCGTATTCAACCACCTTAGCCGATCGGAATGATTATTTTTAATCCTAAAAGAAAATTCATCAGTTTACGTCAAATATACGTTCAATATAAAACCTAAAATATTGATTTTCGTTATAATCGCCAATCCGCCAAAAAAAGCGTTTTTCATCAAAATTTTAGAAAATATGAATCATAAAATATTGATTTTCTTTGTATTCGCATAATCTGTAAAAAAGGGCCTTGGATCAAAATTTTAGAAAATATGAACCATAAAATATTGATTTTCTTTATAATCGACAATCTGCGAAAAAGGGCTTTGATCAAAATTTCAGAAAATATGAACCATAAAATATGGATTTTTGTTTAATCGCCAATTTGTGAAAAACATGCCTTAATCAAAATATTTATAAATGTGAACCATTAAATTGTAAAACTTGTAAAAATACATGCCTTGATCAAAATTTTGCCTTATGTGAAAAAATAAATTGTTTGTAATCGCCAATGTATAAAAAAAATATATTGATCAAAATTTCATAAAATTTGAACCAAAAAATATTATTTTCTTTGCACGAACACTTTATTGATGCTAATAATAATAATAGTTTATTGTTGCTGGAACTTTCCATTATGCCTGAGATTGAATTGAGTAATTCGAGTAATATGAGTTAACATTAAATCGCACTGAATTCCGTTTCTGCAGCAAAATATTGTTACTGGCGCATAATTTACAGGGGCAATCATTTCTGTGTATCCTTCCGAAGAAGGTCGGAATGTCATTTGTACATGCATCGCTTTCGTCAACAGCGGCAATAACTGGAAGGCAGCAAAAAGCTGCAAGAGGAAACGCGGAGCTCACTGAAATAACCGCGTAATTTGTTGAATTAAATTAGAATGCATTCTAATTCCGTTATGTGTGTTCGCGACAGAATCGGACCGCATGGAAAGGTGAAGTGGAAAGTGCTGTGGACCGTAGCCCCTGTAATCTGTTCGGAATGAGAATTTGTTCTTCTGGAGATGAGTGTGAGGACAGCCATAGGCTGTAATATGGTGTACAATAATTCTTATGTAGAAATATAAAATTATAATCACAATAATAATATATATTCGTTGTGTGATAATTATATTAGAGATATTTTTTTTCATTCGCACAAGACAAGGGCTACTGACCTATAATTATAATAATAATAATAATTATATTATTAATAATAATTAATGATAATATTTATGTTGAAAAATAGAGCATACAAAGTTTTACTCTACTCATTTGGGATATGGTATTTCTGCTTCTATACCTATAATAATAATAATAATAATAATAATAATAATAATAATAATAATTAATAATAATATTTATGTAGAAAAATAGAATATATAGAGTTTTACTCTACTTATTCGGAATTTTGGCGATCTCTTCAAAATCTTCAAACTTATTGAAAACATTGGAACTATTTTTTTATGTCTATCAAAGTCCGAATTTTACCAAATTTTAAATATTACTGCACGGTTTCAATTTTTTGTAAAATTTCATATTACTGCCAATATTTCAAAGATTACCACAAAATTTTCAATATTTTGCGTCAGCATTTAAATTATAAATGTCAAATTTTTTAATTCTATCAGTTAAAACTTTAATTATTTGTCAATGTTTTAATTATGTTATCCAAATTTTAACTATTTTTTATAAATTTTTATTATTTTGCCAAAATTTTAATCAATGCTATTCAATTCAATTCAATTCTTTATTTCACGTGGCCATTACAATAAATGGATGTGATTAGTCAAGTATAATGAAATAGTAATACAGTACACATAATATAGAATACAAAGTAAAGATTATAAAAATATACGATATACAAAAAATATACAGCACGGATACAAAATACAGGCACAAACTTCATATTCAAGCATATTAACATATTAACATATTAAAAACTTCAATTTAGCAATCAGCGGATTTAACCATAAAAACAATGTTTCAATTATAAAACAAAAACTCAAACAGCACTGTTTCTACATTTGAACGTATATCTGCTTCTATACCTATAATAATAATATTAATAATAATAATTAATAATAATGTATATGTAGTAAAATAGAATACAAAGAGTTTTACTCTATTCATTTGTAAATTTGGCGATTTCTTTAAATTCAGAACTTATTGGAAACATTGGAACTATTTTTTTTATGTCTGTCAAAGTTTGAATTCTACCAACATTTTAAATATTACTGGAATAATTTTTGTAAAATTTCAGTTTACTGCCAATATTTCAAAGATTACCACCAAATTTTCAATATTTTGCGTCAAAATTTAAATTATAAATGTAATTTTTTTAAATTTTAACAGTCAAAACTTTAATTATTTGTCACGGTTTTAATTTTTTTATCCAAATTTTAACTATTTTCTATAAATTTTAATTATTTTGTCTAAATGTTAACTATTGCTAAAAAAAATTCAATTCAGCAAACAACGGACTTGACCATAAAAACAATATTTCAATTATAAAACAAAAACTCATACAGCACTGTTTCTATATTTAAACCTAATAATAATTATTATTATTATTATAATACAATTTATCGTATCCAGATTCAGAAGGAACAATATTTAATATTTAACGATTAATATTTAAATTCAAAGCCTTAGTAGATACCTATTTTCATTTCGTACTGTGTTATATTTTAATTCTACCAAACTTTCAAATATTACTGACACCTTCAAGTTTTAGTCCAGGTTTAGAGATATTACTGCCAAAATTTCATTGATTAATTATTAATATATTTTAGTTATTAATATCAAAACTGAAATGCTGAAATGATTACTGCCCAAGTTTGAATTCTACCAAAATTTTAAATGTTTACGGCAACTTTTTTTTTTTATAAAATTGTCTGATTACTGCTCCAATATTTCAAGGATTATCACCAAATTTTTAAATGTGCAAACTTTTAATTCTATCGCTCAAAACTTCAATTATTTGTCAATTGTCAATTATTTTATCTTAATTTGAAATATTTTGTCTAAATTTTAATTAAAAAACAGCTGCAAAAACTTCAATTCATCAATCCACGGATTTAACCATGAAAACAATGTTTCAATTAAAAAACAAAAACTCATTCTGCATTGCATTACGTGATAAATATTAAAAGTCAAAGTCTTAATGGCTATTTTCAATTCTTACTGTCTTAAGATTCAATTCTATCAATCTTACAAATATCACTGACAACGTTTTAGATTGTGTAAAATTTTAGATATTACCTACTGCAAAAGCTTTCAAATATTTCGGTTATTAGTATAAAAAACGGCAACGATTACTGTCATAGTTTAAATTCTACCAAAATTTCAAATGCTACTGGCAACTCTCAATTTTTCGTAATATTTTATATTACTGCCAATATCTCAAAGATTATGGGCAAGTTTTCAATATTGAGCGTCAAAATTTAAATTAGATATGTCTATTTCAAAAACTCGCTCAAAACTTCAATTATTTGTCAAAGTTTTAATTATATTATGCAAATTTTAACTATTTTAAATAAATTTTAATTATTTTTTCTAAATTTTAATTATTGCTGTAAAAACTTCAATTCAGCAATCAACGGATTTAACCATAAAGGCAATGTTTTAATTATTAAACAAAAACTCATACTGCATTGTTTCTACATTTGAACGTGATAAATATTATAAGTCAAAGTCTTAATGACTATTTTCAATTCTTACTGTCTTAAGTTTGAATTCTACCAATCTTACATATATCACTGACAACTTTTAAGATTTTGTAAAATTTTAGATACTGCAAAAATGTCAAAGATTGTTTTTAATATATTTGGGTTATTAATATAAAAAAGGCAATGATTACTGTCCAAGTTTAAATTCTACCAAAATTTCAAATACTACTGGCAACTCTCAATTTTTTGTAATATTTTATATTACTGCCAATATGTCAATGATTGGGGGCAATTTTTCAATATTTAGTGCCAAAATTTCAATTATATATGTCAAAGAAATCAGTCAAAACTTCAATTATTTGTCAAAGTTTTAATTATATTATCCAAATTTTAACGATTTGGAATAAATTTTAATTATTTTGTATACATTTTAGTTAGTGCTATGAAAACTTCAATTCAGCAACGGATTTAATGACAAAAACAAAGTGTCAGTTATTAAAACATCTCATACTACATTGTTTCTATAGTTGAATGTTTAAAGTCTTAACCAACGCCTTAATGCATATATTCTATTCTTGCTGTCCTAAGTTTGAATTGAATTTTGTATTAGTATTCTAATATAATATAATATTAATAAATTTATAAATTTAAGCAGTACTATAATTATATTTTTTCTACCAAACTTTCAAATACCACTGACAACTTTTAAGATTTTGTAAAATTTTAATTATTAGTATCAAAAATGAAATGATGGTTGTTGAAATTTGAATTCTACTATTTAAAATGTTACTGGTAACTTTCATTATTTGCAAAATTTCAGATATTACTGCTAAAATTTCAAAGATTACTACCCAATTGGTGCCAATTTTTTTTAATTGATTACTGAAAAAATTTCAATTATTTTGACAATATTAATTAATACGCCAAATAAATTATTGTATCGCAAATGCGGAATTTTGCAGTTTTCTTTAAGAATATAACAATTAAGTAATTTTATTATTTTTAATAATAATTCGCATTATCATAAAAAATAATATTATTTTTCTACTATTTATATATTTTTAATAAATAAATTAAACTAATTGTTCCAGTATATATCTTGAAAACTTTTCTTGAAGTGAAAATGAAGAAAATATTTGATAAGAGTAAATCAAATCGTAATATAATAGGCAATGTTCAAGCCACTTGTTATATTTTTGGCAACTTTCGAAGATTTGTTACAAGTTTCGTGCAATTTTATGAAAGTCTGAGGAATATTCTGAAACTTTCATATTCTTATAGACATTTTGTAGGATTTTTAAAAACATTTTCACAATTTGTTACATAGTTTGATATTATGTTCCCACAGTGTCTGTATCTTCTAATAACTTTGATATTTTGGATAGATATTCTGGACTTTTTAAGTGTTTGGATTCAATATTTTTCAAAATTTCACAATTCATTTCACAATTTGTTACATAGTTTGATATTATGTTCCTACAGTGTCTGAATCTTCTAATAACTTTGATATTTTCCATAGATATTCTGAACTTTTTAAGTGTTTGGATTCAATATTTTTCAAAATTTCACAATTCATTTCACAATTTGTTACATAGTTTGATATTATGTTCCCACAGTGTCTGAATTCTAATACCTTTGATATTTTGGATAGATATTCTGGACTTTTTCAGTGTTTTGATTCAATATTTTGCAAAATTTCACCATTTGTTGCATAGTTTGATATTATGTTAACACAGTGTCTGAATCTTCTAATACCTTTGATATTTTGGATAGATATTCTGGACATTTTAAGTGTTTTGATTCAATATTTTGGAAAATTTCACAATTCATTTCACAATTTGTTACATAGTTTGATATTATGTTCCCACAGTGTCTGAATCTTCTAATACCTTTGATATTTTGGTTAGATATTCTGGACTTTTAAAGTTTTTGATTCAATATTTTGACCAATTTTCATTACACCTGTTTCCATTTTTTTGCATTATCTGGAATCTTTATGACATGTAACTTCTATAATTATTTATATTTTTATGCTGGGGAGATACCTTTTAAATTTCAGTTTATTTAGGTCAATCTATTTGATCGTGATAGATCGTGATTAAACATATTAATTCATCATATTTGATTGAAATTGCTGAAAGTTTAGTTTATTTGTTTGTGTATGATGACCCTATTGGATCAGAATTATCTGTTAAATAATGACACTTACTAATTACGCCATGGGTAGATGAGCAGTGTGATTATTATTATTATGATTATACTTTAGGCATCTTCAATACAAAAAAAAACCTAATTTTTCAATTGTTTTTGGTTTCTCGACGCTTTAGTTTTAATTCAGTGTCCCATATTGAGTAGGCTACTATGGGTATATTTCTATAAACTAGCCATATTCAATTTTATTTTGACATCATTTTTAAGTGTGTCTAATCAACTCGAGTAACTTTTGTCTGAAACATTTCTGCATAACTTATAATTTCCAAAATATTGGACTTTTCAAAGATTTCAACATTAGTGTAGATTTCAGTTACAGAAGATTTTAGCATTAGCAGACTTCAGTTGCAGAAGATTGAAGATTTAATGCAGAAAATTGCGATTTTCTGTTTTTGTTTTAGAATAATATCCAAATTGTTTGAATGTCAGAATGCTCAAAACTGTAGAACATTACCCATTTAACCGAATCTTCATCTTTAATTATAAAAAATATACCCATGGTAGCCTACTCAATTTGGGACACCCTGTATACTGAACTGTTCACAATTTTTTAACCATTTTGAATACAATTTCCATCATTCAATTGGGAAATTCAGATATCTTTGAAATTAAATTAAATGTTGTGTAACTTATGTTATTATTTGTATTATTACTTCATATTACTGTATCTCGACGTTTTTACGAGCCGACGAATAAATTCTTGCGTGTCTCGTCTTCGGCCGGATATAAAACACGTATAAATAAGCAATAACGAAGTCCGGACAAGGCGAAACACTGGTATTTGTTCATAATTACGCGTTGCAGCGGAGGCATATTAGTTGTTAATGCATAAGCAAACAATGGCCAGGCAGGCATTCCCACGACACTCCGGGTTCATTACATTCCCTCATTAGGACTTAATTTATGGCGTTCACATGATATTGAAAACAAGAACCTTGGCAATGGTAGAAATTACAGTATTTTGTAGTGCACTGAAAGTGAAGCGTCCTTAAATATTGGCCATATGCAAGGCACGTACGAAAAAAATATATAATAGGGCAACTTTTCATATCAACACATTCAAACTCTCGTATATACATTATTTATTCATGTATTTATTTATTTATTCATTTATTGAATGTACCCAAGTACTAGCTATACTTGATTTCACTTAATACCTAACACAGCTAAAGCTGAAATATTCTGCAACTAAGATCTGCTAATGCTGAAATCTTCTGCAACTGACATTTATTAATGCTGAAATTTTCTGTCACTGAAATCTGCTAAAGCTGAAAACTCTAATGCTGAAATTTTCTGCAACTAAGATCTGCTAATGCTGAAATCTTCAGCAACTGAAATATGCGAATGGGGAAATTTTCTGCCACTGAAATCTGCTAATGCTGAAATCTTCTTCAACTGAAATCTGCTAATGCTGAAATCTGCTGCAACTGTAATATGTTAATGCTGAAATCTCCTTCAACTAATATCTGCTAATGCTGAAATCTTCTGCAACTGGAATCTGCTAATGCTGCAATCTTCTGCATCTGAAATTTGCTAATGCTGAAATCGTCTGCACCTGGAATCCGCTGATGCTGAAATCTTCTGCACCTGAAATCTGTTTAAATGTTCTCCTTTTAAATTTATCTCCTCGGTGTTTCGGTGTTTGAGATTCACATGGGGAGTTCCTTGGTTTATTCCCTATCCGGAAAAAGCTTCTTTAACTTACATCTGATAATGCTGAAATCTTCTTGGTAAAATGATCTTGCTCAAATCTGCTAATGCTTTAATCTTCTGCAACTGGAATCTACTAATGCTGATCTGCAACTGAAATCAGCTAATGCTGAAATCTTCTGCAACTGAAATCTGTTACTGCAGAAATCTTCTGCACCTGATATCTATCTTAAATGTTCTCTTTTTAATATTATCTCCTCGGTGTTTCGGTGTTTGAGATCACATGAGGAGTTGCTCGACTCATTTATGATTATTGTTTCATTTAATATTCTAAATCGAAAACTGTTTGGAGTTGGTAAACATTGGTTATTAAATTTTGAAGATTTGTAATAAGTTCAGTGGCAATTTCTGAAAATTTGAGGAATATAATTCTTAACAGGGTTGGTGTGATTTAAATCAATTGATTTAAATCATGATTTAGCATTGAAAGCATTGTTATTTTTATAAAGTATACAAAGAAATGGTAATCATTAATACTAATTTTATTGATTTAGAATTTTTAAACATAATATTTTTCTACTTTTTTACTAAACAAAATATAATTAAAATATGTTTGCAAAGTATTGTTACCAAAACTGTTTAGGGTTTAGCTTCCTTAAAGTTTTGGATAAGTTTTGCTTGTGTACAATTTTCAGAAAATTAAGGAATATTCTGAAGTATTCCCGAAATTCGTAAATAACATAATTATTTTTTTCTAAAAAAGTAATGTTTAATTTAATATTGCTAAATCGAAAACTGTTTGGAGCTTGATAAACATTGGTTATTAAATTTTGAAGATTTGTTGTAAGTTCAGTGCCAATTTCTGAAAATTTGAGGAATATAATTCTGAACAGGGTTGGTGTGATTTAATCAATTGATTTAAATTATGATTTAGAATTAAAAGCATTGTAATTTTATAAAGTATACAAAGAAATTAATACTAATTTTATTGATTTAGAATTTTAAAAAATAATATTTTTCTACAGTTTTTTACTAAACAAAATATAAATAAACTATTTTTGCAAAGTATTGTTTCCAAAACTGTTTAGGGTTTAGCTTTCTTAGTTTGATTACATTTTTTGAAAAGTTTTGCTTGGGCATAATCTTCAGAAAATTAAGGAATATTCTGAAGTATTCCTGAAATTCGTAAAAAATATGCTTATTTTTCTCTAAAATTGTAATGTTTCATTTAATATTGCAAAATCGAAAACTATTTGGAGTTTGATAAACATTGGTTATTAAATTTTGAAGATTTGTTGTAAGTTCAGTGCCAATTTCTGTAAATTTGAGGTATGTAATTCTGAACATTGTTGGTGTGATTTAAATCAATTGATTTAAATCATGATTTAGCATTGAAAGCATTGTAATTTTTATAAAGTATACAAATAAATGGTTATAATCAATACTAAATTTATTGATTAGGAATTTTAAAAATTAATATTGTTCTACAGTTTTACTAAACAAAATATAATTAAAATATGTTTGCAAAGTATTGTTTCCAAAACTGTTCAGGGTTTAGCCTCTTTAGTTTGATTACATTTTTTGATAAGTTTTGCTTGTGTATAATTTTCAGAAAATTAAGGAATATTCTGAAGTATTCCTGAAATTCGTAAAAATATATGGTTATTTTTTTCTGAAATTATAATGTTTCATTTAATTTGCTAAATCGGAAACTGTTTGGAGTTTGATAAACATTGGTTATTAAAGTTTGAAGATTTGTTGTAAGTTCAGTGGCAATTTCTGAAAATTTGAGGAATATAATTCTGAACAGGATTGGTGTGATTTGCAATCATCTCCATCTGAAATTTGCTAATGCTGAAATCGTCTGCAACTGGAATCCGCTAATGCTGAAATCTTCTGCAACTGAAATCTGCTAATGTTGAAATCTTGTGCAACTGAAATCTGCTACTGCAGAAATCTTCTGCACCTAAAATCTATTGTAAATGTTCTCTTTTTAAATTTATCTCCTCGGTATTTCGGTGTTTGAAATCACATGGGGAGTTCCTTGGCTTATTCCTGATCCGGAACAAGCTTCTTTAACTAAAATCTGATAATGCTGAAATTTTCTTGCAGAAATGATCTTGCTGAAATCTTCTGCAACTGAAATCTTCGAATGCTGAAATCTTCTGCAACTGAAATCTGCTAATGCTGACATTTTCTGTAACTGAAATCTGCTAATGTTGAAATCTTCTGCAACTGAAATCTGCTAATGCTGAAATCTTCTGCAACTGAAATCTGCTACTGCAGAAATCTTCTGCACCTGAAATCTATTGTAAATGTTCTCTTTTTAAATTTATCTCCTCGGTGTTTCGGTGTTTGAGATCACATGGGGAGTTCCTTGGCTTATTCCTTATCCGGAACAAGCTCCTTTAACTAAAATCTGATAATGCTGAAATCTTCTTGCAGAAATGATCTTGCTGAAATCTTCTGCAACTGAAATCTTCTAATGCTGAAATCTTCTGCAACTGAAATCTGCTACTGCTGAAATCTTCTGCAACTGAAATCTGCTAATGTTGAAATCTTCTGCAACTGAAATCTGCTAATGCTGAAATCTTCTGCAACTGAAATCTGCTACTGTAGAAATCTTCTGCACCTGAAATCTATTGTAAATGTTCTGTTTTTAAATTTATCTCTTCGGTATTTCGGTGTTTGAGATCACATGGGGAGTTCCTTGGCTTATTCCTTATCCGGAACAAGCTTCTTTAACTAAAATCTGATAATGCTGAAATCTTCTTGCAGAAATGATCTTGCTGAAATCTTCTGCAACTGAAATCTTCGAATGCTGAAATCTTCTGCAACTGAAATCTGCTAATGCTGAAATCTTCTGCAACTGAAATCTGCTACTGCAAAAATCTTCTGCACCTGAAATCTATTTTAAATGTTCTCTTTTTAAATTTATATCCTCGGCGTTTCGGTGTTTGAGATTACATGAGGAGTTCCTTGGCTTATTCCTTATCCGGAACAAGCCTGGAGAAATTGCTTATCGCCCAGTCCAATAAACGTGACTGGCATTTCATCAGAACGCGTGTGCACTGGAAAGTTTTTTAAGTCCCGCCGATTCACGGACTACTCGGCGGTTTTTGTGTCGTGGACGTGCTAATTAAACTTGTCAGTTGCAAAGTGAGTGCCGAGTTTGTCCGGATCGATTTCCGCCTCATGTATTTACCGGGCGTGAAGGGATTGCCTGGTTTTGTGCGCAGCGCAGATTTGACGATCAGCAATGCTTGACTGGCAACATTTTGAGCAGTGCATTCACGTTTATATATCTTATGGTTGAAATAGGATTTTTTTGCTCTGTTGAATGCCATTAAAATCCAATATTACTAATATGACTATGAAAATTTGGGCATCTAGTTGGCGCAGTAAATGTTTGGCACTGTGATCAGAAAACTGACGTCGAAAAATGTAAGAGTGCCCAAGTTTCGTAAAATTTCCTTCAAAAGTAAAAAGTTATAAAAGGAAAAGGAAAGTGCACTTTTTCAGTTTTTCAGCGATATTTCAGGAACTGTGCAAGATATCCCGGATTTCGTTTCACTATATTTAAAGGCACAAAAATGAGAATTTTTATCCCATTTGACCAACTCTGTATATATTTCCGTTTAAAAGATCCTAATGGTGGGCGTCGTAAAAGTGACCACTAGATCCTAATGGTGGGCGTCGTAAAAGTGACCACCCTGTATATGCAGATGAAACCAATATTTGTCATTGTAGTGTTCAAATTTACTTAATGACTCCCTTAATTTTATGGTTGATCGCTTCTTGGCGACGGTAGTCCATCTCCTGCCATAGCAGGAGAAATAGGTTGTCGTTAAATAAACAATTAAATAAATAGTCCTTTTGTAAAATATGTACCTATATATGCAGTTCACACCAATAGTTGTCATTGTAGTGCTCACATTTACTTGATGACTCCCTTTACTTATCACCATAAAACTGTGAAACGAAGCCCCAGCGTTGTGAATCATGTGATACGATCGCGTTCGACGAGCAGATGGGCTGAAACAGCAAACAGCTGTTCGCTGCACGAACGGCATTCACCTGTTTCGAAAAAAATATATATGCGCTTTTACGTTATTTGAAGTGCTGGACATGACTCTGCTGTTAAAAAAAAAATGTTACAGCAGAGGAAGTTTGTAATTTCACGACGAATGTGTCCTTCGTCACGCAATGGATTTATTTACTGCTATTAAATTGTAATAACCCGAATTTATACCTCTTAAGACGCCTATAGAGGTTACGCAATGAAGTTATATAGATTACATGTATCGCGCAGTGGATACATATCAAACGTAATTTAATGCACTCGATATTTTTTATTGCGGTAATCTCATGCTTAGGTATTATAAATTTAAGCCAAGTGGTTGTGATAAAGAATATTTTACTTTAACACATTATCAAGGTGATAAATAAGAAAATTAATACATTTCTAAAAAAAATTAGAATTTCTAAAGAGAAACATGTAAAAGAAATTATGAATATCTAAGAAAATTTACAGCTTTATGAATTTTATTTTAGAAATTTGGCAATTTTCTTAGACATTGATTAATCTCGTTTAATAAATGTATGATAATGTAACAGTAAAATGTTAGTTGCTCAGTAATTTTTAAAATCTTTTTCAATGGATCACGTCATTCACATCTTGAATCCATTTACATCTTTAATCCTTTCACATCTTAAATCCATTTACATCTTTAATCCATTCTCATCTTATTTTCTAGATAGAATAATTACCTTTCGTTTATAGAGAAAACAACTACAAAAAAGTAGTCTTCCAATTTATTTTTAATTACTACATTTTGAAACTGTAACTTGAAGAATTGCCGGAAAACAATGGCTCCATTTTTAAATGTATTTTAATATGAATGAGACATATTTAGACTATCTTATATAACTCAGTTATGAGACTAAGGCCCGTGTCTATAGTCCGTACTCGAACTTGAGTACGACTCAAGTTGTATATTTGGTTGCGTTTGGTGCATAAACGTATATAGAAAATATGCCACCAGATACACGACTTGAGTCGTACTCATGCTCAAGTACGGACTTGAGTGTTACTGTTATTCACTTACTTATTAAAGTATTGGTTCAAACGTTTACGTTTCAAATAACACATACGACATTCTGTCATATTATAAAGTGGGGTTACAAGAATATCCCTATGTAAATGGATATAATATGAAAAAAAATCACATATTTTCGCAATACTCATTTGATGAAGAATCAAAGAACAGCCACTAACCTAATAAATCCCTACTGTAATTGCAGTAGGTCACCATTATAGTAGAGATTTATTAGGTTAATGGATTTTCTTACATTTTTCATCAAATGAGTGCGAAAATTTGCCTTTTACCATCTACCATTCTACCATTACTATCAAAAATATTCTTGATTTTTTTCTTCGGCTATCATTAAATTATTTTTTTTAAATTATACCTTCCACAATAATTAATAATAGTTTTTTTAATTTTTCATAATGTTTTATTGGACTATTTGATGTTGCTAATCGAAATGAAAATATACGGAAACTAAAAAATCATTATTCGAAAAGAAAATTATACAGCGGATTTAAATATTACAACAGCCGCAAAATAAAAGAATACGTTCAAAATTTGCTTCAATGATCATAAAACAGTTTCCAGAAATGGTACCATGTCTATCCGTTGTTCATGTCTATGTATTTGCCTTGGATTTATCATCCAACTAATTTTCCCAATACTTGGAAGAAAATAAAACGGTTTAATATTTGGAAAGTGTTGCCACGATGATTGGCAAATTCTGAAAAACTTGTGCCGTAAAAAAGCACGAAAATTAGACGTGGAAAAATCAATTTTTCAATTTCTAAATTTTTGGTAGATAGAAAAAACAAGCGTCTTTACATTAGATTTGCCTACAAATAGATGTTTCAAAAATTTTCTTCAGCTATCATTCAGTTATTTTCAAAAATTATACCAACCACAATAATTCATTTTTCTTTGGATTTTTCATGAACTGGTTTTTCTTATTTCATCTTAATGATTGGATTACTTGATGTTGCTAATCGAAATGAAAATATACGGACACTAAAAAATCATTGGTCGAAAAGAAAATTGTACAGCGGATTTTTATATTACAACAGCCGCAAAATAAATGAATCCTTTCAAAATTTACTTCTGTGATCATAAAACACTTTTCAGAAATGGTACCATGCCTATACATTGTTCATCCCTATGTATTTGCTTTGGATTTATCATCCAAGCAACTTTTCCAAAACGTGCAAGAAAATTAAACGGTTTAATTTTTGGAAAGTGTTGTCACGACGATTGATACAAATTCTGAAAAACTTGTATGTTAAATAAAGCACAAACATTAGACTTGGAAAGTTAATTCTTCTATTTCTAAATTTTCCGTAGATAGAGAAATCAAACGTCAGTAGGCCATTGGCCATTGGTCTTTCAACCAACCTTAGATTTTGCTACAAATGGACGTTTCAAAATTTCTCTTCAGCTATCATTCAATTGTTTAAAAAAAAATACCAACCACAATAATTAATATTTCCTTGGATTTTTCATGAACTTGTTTTTGAAAATGAAAAAAATGAAAATATACGGACACTAAAAAATCATGTATTAGCTTTGGATTTATCATCCAACTAACTTTCGCAAAACTTGCAAGAAAATAAAACGGTTTAATTTTTGGAAAGTGTTGTCACGGCGATTGATGCAAATTTTGAATAACTTGTGCGGTAAAAAATGCAGGAAAATTAGTGGTGGAAAAATCAATTCTTCTATTTCCAAATTTTTCGTAGATAGAGAAATCAAACGTCATTAGGCCATTGGCCATCGGTCTTTCGACCAACCTTAGTGTTTCCTACCAAAGGACGTTTCAAAAATTTTCTTTAGCCATCATTCAGTTATTTTCTAAAATTATACCAACCACAATAAACGATATTTCCTTGGATTTTTCATGAACTGGTTTTTCTTATTTTATATTATTGATTTATTGGATTACTTGATATTGCTAATCGAAATGAAAATGTACGGGCACTAAAAAATCATTGATTGATAAGAAAATTATACAGCAGATTTATATATTACAACGGCCGCAAAACAAATGAACTTTCAAAATTTGCTCCAGTGATCATAAAACACTTTCCAGAAATGGTACCATGTCTGTACATTGTCCATGTCTAAGTATTTGCCTTGAATTTATCATCCAACTGACTTTCCCAAAACTTGCAAGAAAATATAACAGTTTAATCTTTGGAAAGTATTGTCACGGCGATTGACAAATTCTGAAAAACTTGTGCGGTTAAAAAATCACGAAAATTAGAAGTGGAAAAATCAATTCTTCTATTTCTAAATTTTCCGTAGAAAGAGAAATCAAACGTCATTAGGCCATTGGCCATCGGTCTTTCGACCAAAATTAGATTTTCCTACAATTGGACGTTTCAATAGATTTCTTCAGCTATCATTCAGTAGTTTTCAAAAATTATACCAACCACAATAATTAATATTTGCTTCGATTTTTCATGTGCTGGTTTTTCTTATATTATCTTATTGAATTATAGGATTACTTGATATTGTTAATCAAAATGAAAATATACGTACACTAAAAAATCATTAGATTTTCCTACAAATGCATGTTTAAAAAAATGTCTTCAGCTATCATTTATTTATTTTCAAAAATTATACCAACTACAATATCATATTTCCTTGGATTTTTCGTGAACTGCTTTTTCTTATTTTATCTTATTGATTTATTGGTTTACTTGATATTGCTAATCGAAATGAAAATATACGGATACTGAAAAATCATTGATCGAAAAGGAAATTATACAGTGGATTTCTATATATCAACAGCCGCGAAACAAATAAATACTTTCAAAATTTGCTTCAGTGATCATAAAACAGTTTCCAAAAATGGTACCATATCTATGCGTTGTCCATGTATTTGCCTTGAATTTATCAACCAACTAACTTTCCCAAAAGTTGCAAGAATATGAAACGGTTTAATTTTCTCAAAGTGTTGTTACGATGATTGATGCAAATTCTGAAAAACTGGTCCGGTAAAAAAAGCACGAAAATTAGAAGTGGAAAAATCTATTCTTGTATTTCTAAATTTTCCGTTGATAGAGAAATCATTAGACCATTGGCCATCGGTCAAAATTAAATTCCCTGGATTTTTCAATAAATGGAGTATATTTGGGTCTTGGGTCTCAAAATTGATATGTTAAATTTTTAATTTTTCTAATTTGCAAATAGTGACACATAGATTTTTTAGAAATCAATGATTAAAAAAATCAATAATATGTCATATAATATGGTGCTGCTTCAGTTTTAATGATAGGATTTTGGGTTGTTTTATGTTTATAAAGTAACATGAGTTTAATTGTCCAAAAAATATTAACGGGATGATAAACTTGTTAGTCACTGTGAGAGTAAATGCAGGCAGCAAATTTATGACTTAATGTGCCAGCTTTTAGTAGAGTTAATTGCCGCATTTCGGGGGTCCCCACGGTAATCGCTTCAATCCGCACTTTTTCCGTATTTTTAGATCCTTGAAATATCGACAGACTTTATTTTCGGTTCGAGTTCATTGTGCGCGTTATGATAATAATAGCGGACGCGCCGTTCGAATTCGGAAAGCTCAATTGTACTAATCCCCGTGCACTTTCTTTGATTGCAGGTTCCACACGTTCCGCGCCAGAGAACGTGCGTAAAGCTGTGCGGGTGTTTTCGGTTAACCGTTTGTGACCGCGTTCGGGGTGCTTCTGTGTTCTGCGGGGGTTCGCGTGGGGTTCGCGCCGTGACATGTCGCCGGGGCGGCCGGCAAGGTCCTAAACATGCTGTCCTACATGTTGCCGATTGATGAGAAGCCTCCACCGGGTCCCGGCAAGGCTCACCTGCAGCTGACGCTGCAGGAGCCGCTGACCAACGGTCGCGGCGGCGGCGGCGCCTCCTCCATCAGCAAGGAGAACAGCGTCAGCAGCTTCGTCAGCGATGCGACGACGGCCACGGCCAGCTCGGCGACGCCCACCAGCCTCACGGACAACAGGGCCAAGCCGAAGCTGCTCATCAACGGCGGCAAGCATCAGAGTCTTAAAAGGTAAGAGACGTTATAATACACACTAAGATTCAGCAGTGCAGTACTGTTGGTACTTTAAAAGTCAAATGATCCATTTGTAACTGCTTCATCTAATTGTTCGAACACGAAAGCGACTCGTTCGTCAGCTTTTGTTCCCTGATAGGATATATGTGAATGGTTGATACTGTGGTGGTTTATTGGACACAATAACGCTCCCGTGAATTGATAATGACACTGATTTGTGATATAACCTATAATTCTGCGTGGTTTAAGTTAGGTACAAATGCGTTGATTCACAGGGTGTTCCATTTGAAAAAAAAAGAGTTTTAGCCATTTGAAAACGTCAAAATTGTATCGTTGTTTAAGAATACTCTGTATATTCTACGCGACTCAAAATATTGTGTATGTTTTGGCACATTGCTTAGGTACTTGTATACGCAGATTCTTTCATAGATCTGTTATAATAAGGTTTTCTTGAATTTTTTTCCACGTCCACGATTTTTCGTTAACTTTTATTAAAATGTGAATAACTTGACAACGTTGCATCCAATCTAAAAAAAAATAAAAAAAATATTTGTGAAGCACACCTGAAGCAGATTATAAAAATGAAAGAATATACAGGGTCATAAATTTAAAAAAGGTACAAAATTTTGTGTCCCGGTTTTATGGTACACTGTGTATACTTGAAAATAATTTCAAAAGGTAGCTAGTACCAAAATATCTTCATATTGTCACTAATTCTCAAAACATTTGAATCAGCTTGAGCCTAACTAATAAGTAAAAAAATGTTTGAAAATTGCAAGTAATAATTGTCAAAATGTTTGAAAAGTAATAATTATATAAAAGTCTTCGAGATGGTTTCGACCTTTACTACGCGGTAGTCTACATTAAAAAACAGAGGAACAACTTGCTATATTTTTATCACAAAATGTTTATTGATATATCGACATATACAAAAAATAACGACTCGAGTTTCGACTTCTGACTGTCATTTTTAAGTGTCAGCAAAGTACTTAGTTAGTACTTATAACTAGGAATGTTTGTTGTGCACTTGAAAATATTCTTTCAGAAGTCGAAACTCGAGTCGTTATTTTATTGTATATGTCGATATATCAATAAATATTTTGTGGTATAAACATAGCAAGTTGTTTCTCTGTTTTTTAATTATATAAAAGTATTAATAAAGCTAGAAATTTTGCTAAAGACTGATAAATATTAAAAACTTCCGAAGATTACTAATAATTTAAAGAAAATGTTTTAAAATTGCTAATGAGGTTTTCAAATCGTCAGTAATTCTTCAAAATATCCGAAAATTTATGCAAGTATTAAACTTCCCAAAATTACTAATAATTTTGAGAAAACGGTCTAAAATTGCTAATGAGAAAACCTATTTTTTTTTTCAAATCATCAGTTATTTCTCAAAACATTCGAAAATTAATGGTAATATCAAAAACTTCCCAAAATAACTAATATTTGAAGAAAATGTATTGAAATTTCGAAGATTACTAATATTTTAAAGAAAATGTTTTAAAATTGCTAATGAGGTTTACCAACATGGTTTCAAATCGTCAGTAATTCTTCAAAATATCCGAAAATTGATGCTATTAAACTTCCCAAAATTACTAATAATTTTGAGAAAATGGTCTAAAATTGCTAATGAGAAAACCATATTTTTTTCAAATCATCTCTTATATCTCAAAACATCCGAAAATTAATGGTAATATCAAAAACTTCCCAAAATGACTAATACTTAAAGAAAATGTTTAGAAATTCCTAATAAGAATAACCAAATGTTAAATAATTCCTCAAAACATCGGAAAATTGATGCTAATAAGTGTCAAAATGTATGAATATAGTCAGTAATAATTGTCAAAATTTAAAAACCGACAGTAACAATTATAAAAATTGTTCTGACTATTTCCAGTAAATTTACTAATACTTTCCAAAGAATACTGCTAATTTTAAGAAAATATTTTAAAATCGCAAGTCTAGTAAGTACAAACATATTTTCAAATCGGCAGGAAGTCTGTAAATGATCGGTAATGAGTATCAAAATGTCTGAACATTGGCAGTAATAATTGTTAAAATGTCAGAATAGGCAGGATCACTCATTTGAAATATATTTGAAATGTTGCACAAATTTTCAAAGATTGCTAATAATTTTAAGAATATTTTTTAAATCGTTCTTTATCTCTAATACTTAAACATAACTTAATCTTTAAAAAGTCAAAGTACAAAAATTCTTCAAATTGACAAAAAATCCAAGTCCTCTGAAAATTATCAGTAATAATTGCCAAAATGTCGGTATACTACTCCGCATTTTTCTAAACTGTCATACATTTGAAATAATGCAAAAAACAGATTACTAATGATTTTAAGAGAATATTTAAAAAAATGCAAATTAACAGGTTAAGGTACCAAATTAATTCAAATCTTCAAAATTCTGCCAGAACGTTTGAAAATTGTCGGTAATAATGTCAGAGTATCCGAAAATGAACATAAATAATTATAAAAGGTCTTAATATCGAGATTGACTATGTTATTATGTCATACAAGGATGTTGGAATATTTCTGAATACCTGCCAGAACATTTGAAAAATCAAGTGTCCAATAACTTCCAATCAGATGTTTTTTTAATTCTTGAAACTTTAAATCCTTCATAGCATCTTGGACAATGCCAGCTTTGTGTACCGGAGCATTGTCATGCAAAAGCAAAATTCCATTTTTGAATTTTTCTTTGCGTTTTTATTTTATTGCTTTTTCCAATTTGACTAAAATTTCGGCATATTAGATTCCTTTTATGGTGGTTTTACGTGGCAGGTAATCAATCAACAAAATTCCTTCAGGGTCCCGAAAGATCGTGGTCATAACCTTGCCTGCAAAATGCTGTACTTTAAACTTGTTCGAGGGCGGAGACCCCTTATGTTTGGAGTTTCCCCAAACATTCCATGGATTGCACACATCACACCATGGATCACATTTTCTATGGATCCATTGCATGGATACCTGATACCTCTTTGCTTTCAGGATCATGTTGATGAATCCATGTTTCATCACCAGTAACATTTATTTGTATAATCCCTTCTTCCTGCCCTTCACAAAGCTCCAAAAATTGTTGAGAAGTTTCAACTCGACGCTGCTTATCGAACGGAGTCAGCATTTTTGGGACCCATCTTGCACTCACCTTTGACATGCCTAAATAGTCATGAATAATGGTCCAAACACGTTCCCTGGTGATCTACAGACTTTCAGCCAGTATATCAATTTTGACTCGTCGATCTTCAAGAATAATTTTTTCCACTTTTCGAATAGTTTTTTGGGTGATGGCTGAATTTGGACGGCCACTGCGAGGATCATCTTCAATGGACTCCCGACCCCACTTAAATTGTTTTGACCAGAATTTAACGGTTTTATAGAATGGAGAAGAATCGCCATATACAGCTGACAGACGATTATTAATTTCCATCGGACTATTTCCTTCTCTTGTTAGGAACTTGATGACGGCACGGTGCTAAATTTTTCCCGTTATAAAAAAACTCTGACACGTCAGTATTAGAAAATTTCTGTAGAAATGTACAACCAGAACTGAATAATGATAATTGCGCGACAATTTTCTGACAGTTTAAGGAATATAATAAAAAACAATTTTTGTTTTTCATGGCCTCCTTCATAGTTAGGTACCTTTTTTATCAGCTTGCCTTCGTACATTTCAGAATATCCCCGCAAAGGAAATGTGAAGTGTGAACTATACAGCTTAAATGAATTATAAGAGTATATTTTTCTTAGATATATTTAAAAGATTTTTGCATATTAACAGCGTTATCCCGTATTACATAGATCTTTTTCTTAGATATGTTTAAAAGATTTTTGCATATTAACATCGTTATCCCGTATTACATAGAAAACATTTTCAGGTCCATATTTTTCAATCACCTCGCTTAATTTTTTAGATAAATATTCTGCGGTGTTCCGATGTGCCTTAGTATTTATAAAATCCACGAAATCAGGTTCTGGTTTTGTTACTATGAAGTTGCTCCACCCATCACATTGCAGATTAAGGTTATCCGAATTTTATTATTATTATTATAGTCATAATTCTTCTACCCTTTCGGGTGTAGAATAGGTTCTACGAATTTTGTACTTCTAATTCTAATTCACGTTTCATCAAAGCATACTGATTATTTAGATATGTTGTTGAAATTGACTTTTGTGAAGGGTAGGTATCTTCTTCTTTAGGTGCCATCTCCGATACGAAGGTCGGCAATCATCAAGGCGATCTTCACTTTTGAGACCGCATTTCTAAATAATTGGTTGCTAGTACAGCCAAACCACTCTCTAAGGTTTTTCATCCATGAGTTTCGTCTCCTTCCTATGGACCTCTTTCCTCTAATTTTCCCCTGCATAATTACTTGTAGTATTTGATATTTTTCTCCTCTCATGATATGTCCTATATATTCCAGTTTTCTTTGCTTAGTTGTCAGAATTACTTCTTTTTCTTTATTCATACGTCTCATCACTTCTACATTCGTTATTTTCTCTACCCACGAGATCCTCAGTATTCTTCGATATATCCATAGCTCGAATGCCTCCAGTCTCTTTATGTCGATTGCTTTCAATGTCCAGGATTCCATTCCGTAGTATAGTATTGATAGTACGTAGCATCTCATCATTCGAATTTTTAGATCGAGGTTTAGATCTCGGCAACTGAAAAGGCTCTTCATTTTAGAAAAGGAGCTTCTTGCCTGTTCGATTCTGATTCGAATTTCTTGGGAGCTATCATTATTTTCATTAATGGTTGTGCCTAGGTATTTGTATTCTCTTACCCTTTCAATAGGCTGGTTCTTTACATATACTCGATGGTTGTCCTGAGTTGTTTTAGTTATTAGCATGTATTTTGTTTTGTTTATGTTCAGTGATAGCCCATATTCTTCACTTTCTGTGACTATTTTATTAATTAGCGTCTGTAGGTCTTCGAGCGTTTCAGCTAAAAGAACCGTATCGTCGGCGTACCTCAGATTATTTATTGACATGCCGTTAATTTGTATGCCTATGTCTTGATCATCGAGTGCTTTATTTACTATGTCCTCTGAGTAGAGATTAAAGAGGGTTGGTGAGAGAATACACCCTTGACGGACACCTCTCTGTATTTCTATTTCTTCGGATGTTGTGTCTGCTACTCTTATTGCTGCCTTCTGGTTGTAGTAGAGGTTTGAGATTATTCTTATGTCTCTAAGGTCTATCTTTCTCTTTATTAGCGTATCTATTAGTTTGTCATGTCTAACTTTGTCAAAGGCTTTGTTATAGTCTATGAAGCAAACGTGTAGGTCTTGATTCATATCTAGGCATCTTTGCGACAGGACATTAAGTGCAAACAGTGCCTCCCTTGTTCCTAGGCCTTTGCGGAATCCAAATTGTGTGTCGCTGATGTCTGCATCTAGTTTCCTGTATATTCTATTATGGATCACCTTCAACAGGATTTTCAGTGTGTGTGCCATTAGGCTAATCGTACGGTAGTCGGAGCAATGCTTGGCACTTTTCTTTTTTGGGAGGGGTATAAAAGTTGATAGCAACCATTCATTTGGTATCACTCCTGTTGTGTATATGGTATTAATTATTTCTACTAGAATATGAATCTGGTCCTCCTCTATCAGTTTAAGAATTTCTGCTGGCAGTTGGTCTGGACCTGCTGCTTTTTTGTTCTTTAGTGTATTCAGTGCATATATTACTTCTTCTTTAATTATGTCCGGGCCCACCTCCCCTTCTATATTTTCGAGAATAGTTTTCCGTCTCTCATCATCGAAGAGCTGTGCTATGTAGTTCTTCCATACTTCAAGTTTTTGCCCTATCTCTGAGACTATTTTCCCGTTGTTGTCATACAATATATTGAGTTGTTTGTGTGTACTGAAGCCTGCGAATTCTTTGACTTTTTTGTGCATGTTAAAGCTGTCGTGTTTTGCTTGCAACTCCTCAATTTCTTCACATTGTTGTTTGTAGTACTCTTCCTTTGCTTCTCTGATCTTTGTGCGGAGTATTCGATGAATTTCCTTATATTGTTGAGAACTTTTTCCTTTAAAACTTCTTCTCTTATCCATGAGATTAAGTATTTCATTCGTTATCCATTTTTTCCTTCCTCGGGATTTTTCTTTCTTTAGAATGGCTGTCGATGGTTCCAATAGGGCTGATTTGATGCCGCACCATTTTTCGTTTACGTCCCTGCATTGTCGGTATTCTTCTTTATTTTCAAGTGTTTTCAAATTTTCATTTATTTCTGTTTGTAACTCATTTCGTACGTCTTGTTCCTTTAAGTACTCTACATTTATCTGACTGTCTCTCTTCTTCGGTGTTCTTTTAAGTCTGATGTTCATTTGGGCTATTAACGGATTGTGGTCCGAGGAGACATGGGTAGGTATAAGTTGGTCTTATCACATTAAAAAAAAACTTTTCCACAGTGGATGCTCTACAATGGTGAAGGGTTCTCCAGACGCAAAAATTGCTCTGGCCAGTGTATCATTCAAGTTTGCCTAAAAAATTAATAATGTACAATGCTATTGAAGAAATTATTGCAAAAAACTTACGTTTTCCGTGGGATTCATAGAGTCAACAAATCGTTTCAAGCGGGTGGGCATGGCACTTTCTTGTTGCTGCCGAGATATTATTGATAGCATTGAGTTTATTATCGTTGATGATGTTTTTTACATCATTTGGACATTTTACTTACTTTACTTTACTTTAATCCTCTTTACTCCGATCGGAGCATAGGGCTTCTACAAGCTTGTTCCATCCGTCCGACTTCCGAGGCTTGTATAAGTTTCCGTAGCACGCTCCCTTTTACGTTACAGGGTTGCTAGTCCTGCGAACAACCCTCCTCCTTTCACAGCCGGGCTTGGGACCGGTCAGAGCGGAGTTATTTGGACATTTTACACACTTTAAAATGTGATTCTTAATTTTATTTACATTAATGAATTTATACTTTGCTTTGCAATATTTACACTGATTAATCTTGTTTTTCATCGTTTTTTTTTTAAATTTTTTCGCTTGGTTTTTCCATATTGTATAGCTAATTTCTGTAATAGATAACCATAAACAAAATAAGTTCATATATCCGCATGTACAGTTTTATACTTCTGCCGCCTATGGGCTACTGGCAACTTGCCCCCACCCCCCGCATGGCATATAAAACTTAAACAAGTTACTCATTTAGTCATAGGCCTAATGGCGATTAGGCAATTCAACTCTTACCAATCTAGTAGTTTACTATATTAAGGACTACATTAATGACTACATTATAATTGTGGTTATAATAAACCAAAGTTCTTAAATGAATTTTAATTGTTCTGATAGTAATACAGACTAATGAGAAATGTTTGAAACAACTTCTTTCATGAACTAGAGATTGAAAATGGATCTATAATACCATCAAAGTTTAATCTTTTAGTAAGCTCCGATTCGATGGTCAGAATTGCCACATCCTTCAGGCGTTCTTCGGTCATTGTAGACTAGAGCTTGTATATTTTTTTATTCTTTTCAACACGGAAAACGACCTTTCTGCTGAACAGTTCAACGCCAAAAAAGTCTGAATTCGATGTCAACATAACGGTAGTTTGTTATCATGCAGCACTTCGCAAATATATAAGTACCTATTATTTTTGGACATATTTTGTTCCTTTCCTCTTTCAAAATTACAAAAAATGTATACACTCCAGGGGTAAAACGAGGCTGTTTCAGAGCGCCCCCTCTGAAGGGGGCGTTTGAGTACCATCCCGTTCGAGTCGAGTCAGCATCCTTACAAGTGTTTTTCTCCTCCATTTTCTTGGTTTGCTGGTCATTCAATAGGAAACACCTATTGTTACTGGTAATTGAACCATCAAGGAGGTGGTAAATTTTTAATTTACCTAAACATTTATTATAATTATCCGTATTCAGCAGGATGTATAAAACAAAAGCAGCTTCCAAAGTACATACATAGTTTCGGGACTAGTTTTGGCTAAAATACAGCGTCCGGCAAAATTCAGAATTCTGCTTTCTGTAAAGGCTATTTACAAAAAAAATTCTAGAGAACCAGTTGTTATCTCATTCGGCTCTAAAAATTGGAAGTAAGCTTGAGAAAATATCAAGTACATCGAGATTTTGAGTATCATAGAGTCGCTATACAAAAAATGTCTCTTGGCAATAGCTCTCTCAAATATGATCACTTCAGAAGCTGTTTTATTACAAAACAAACACCAACTTTGTTTTGTTTAGAGGCTATAATGACAGGCCGAAAGTGCAAATCGTGGAAATTGTTTAGAAGAAGTTTTTGAAGTTTTGAAACGAAACGTTATAATCCTCCCAAGAATTGTGTCTAGATGATGTGTATCTAGAAGGAATTGTAGACAGTACCGCTAATTGCTTATTGAATATGTTTGTAAATGAAACTATTGATGCATATTATTTTGCTGTTATGGCCTATGATAGTAGAACAGAAAATAAATAAAGAATGATGGTAAATTATATGTATGCCATTAGGGCAGTTAAATTAAGATATCTGACAATTTAAGGATATTTTAAAGAATATCTGATGCAACAGCAAAATGGCTAGACGCGTTGCTCATAAAAAAATGTACCATTTTGTGTTTGTTCTTATATTTGAACAATACTTGAAGTCGCTTCAGGAGTTCATCAATTGCTTCAGAGTGAAAAGTTTGATTCATCTAAAGCTTCTTTGACCTTTGAAACTCTGGGGGAAAATGAACAACACTTTGATATATGATATAAAAATAAATAATTTTTATAGTTAAAGTAATAATTGTACGTCCTTAATCTTATTACTTAAATTATAGAATTAATGAACCTTAATATGAGAAATATCACAGAAATAAATTTTAGTTGGAACTGCAGTTATATGAAAAAGATACAACAGCGCCAAGAAAGCGAAAACGTCCAAATACATTACAATCATTCTTGTAGTATGATGATACTTGTTGAATTGACAAATTAATCTTCGAAGTAATATTTGCAACTAAATACTAGATAAAATGTACATAGAATTTAAAGTGATATTTTCTGAATAGCTAAAATATTCTAACGGTACCTACTGAGGCTTTGCAAACAATGTCAGTGCTTCGTGGGCGTTGAACTTTTTAAGAATTTTAGTACTCTTGATTGATTCTCAAATTTTCTCTACCAATCAATTCTACTTCTGCTGTGGTTTCGTCTGACTTGATTTTTCGTTTTTTTTTCTGTTCGTTTCATCTTCATACTAAGTTACTTTCGCTTGCATTAGTGCTCAATTTTCATAAATAATAAATTTTGTTCTTAAACATTGTATACTGATACGATTGATAGATTGATCTCAGACTATTGTAGTTTATTACTTTATACGTTAAATCGAGATAACATATCTCAGCATAAAATTGACAAAAAAATTGTTTGTACTCTTTGAAGTTGAAGGAGGTAGTTAGATGTTTCACTTCTTGTATTTGCCTTTTTCGTTCATAATTTTTTTATTTATTTTATTTATTTGTATATTTATTTTTTATTGTGACTTGTGCCTTTGGTATTTTTCCAAAAATTTGCTGCCCCTGGATTTTGCCGCCCTGGGCTATAGCCCTCATATAGCTTGGACCGTGTGCAGCTTTTGATATCAGAAATGATAGTTTGCTGATGTGTAAGGTACATAGACCGTTTTGAATGCAATTGGCATTGGCACATGGACCCCCAAACAAGTGATACTTGAAATTTGGAAATTTTCTGGAACACTTAGACCTTTTTGAATTTCCACTCTTCATTTACGAACGTTCAAATGGTGCGTCTGGAATTTAAAATACAAACTGCTATAGGTATCTTCTTCTATATCCAAAATTTCAGAAACCGAAAATTCTGTACTTTAAAATTCCGAAACGAGCGCCTCTCCCTCCACGTTCGCAATTCGCTTCTTCCGCGTTCGCTCTGATGATGTGCTCGGACCTCACCCGACTGCGATTGTATTTATAAACTGGAAGATATACTTCGTCCCGGGATTACGCCCCGGCGCGTAACATGTAAATAGGGTCAACGTACACGTATCAAGGAAGGAGCGTAAAAACGCCGCATCTCGTCACCCGTCTGAGTTACTCATTGTTTTGTAAACAAGACGAAACGGGGCCTTCACGCTCCGCTCGCGACGCAAGAGACCGTCCTGGAGCAGGTGAAAGAGAGGAACGGATAGCCACCGAGTCGCGGCATAAATCCGATTCGGTTTATTAATAGAAGACAAGCCAGCTTTTGTCCCACATTCGGCCATCGGACGCACGATTTGCTCACGCAGCTCTCGCCGGGAGATACCAATCGATTTATGGGCACGGCGAAACAATGGTGCGATGTAAATCCTCCGATATGGCTGAATTGTGGCGGTCAATTTGCATTCATTTTGATGCAGCAATTTTTACACCAACTTATGGCAGAAGTATACAAAATATTCCACAGATATGCCGAACCACCCACACTTCAATCAAAAGTTTACCAGGTTAATAAAGAAAACACTTGATAAAGTTTCACAAGTTTTATAGAATTGCTCTACAACTGTTTCGGCACTGCTGCCATTCCCAAGAGAGATAAACTGAATACAAATTCATATTGTGTAACTTAAATACTAAACGCGCTTAATTGATAATGGAGGTGGGATTGCTCGTTCATTCATTACACGGCTTTCCAGGATGCCGTTAAATATTGGCGTTAAGCACACCTGTTCGTTAACGATGTTCCCCGTAGCTTTCTTGATTTCGAGGATTTCCAATCAAAATGTTTCACCAAGAAGTAACCACTTTCTCATACAATTTAAAAGTTTACTCACAATCGATATTAAAGATTCCCGAAAATCACTACCGATTCAGAAAATTAAGTGATCAATGGGAAGACATCAATTAATTTGTAGAATGTGGTGAAGTGCCCTTGCGATTTATTAGTATTTATTATCAAAGTGTGATTGGTTTTATAGTCCTGGTAATAAAGCGGCGACGTTAAAGAGCCTGATAAACGCAACCCCACCGAAACAGGATCAGATAATAATCGTGCGGTGGCGATTATCGTTAAACTGCAATGAATGTAATTGAGGCTTCTGACGCTGTGACAGTTCCTGGGGCTACAAGATTGATATCGCTACTAAATCATCATAACCATCCAAACAGCTAATGCTATTTATTGATAAGGAGCCGAGAGGTTTGGGTGAGGTTTAATTGAATTGTATGACATTATAATAAACATTTTCATATACCTATATGATTAAGGTGGTACTATGTCTACATATGTAAACTGTTTTAATAATTATGTTATCCTAGGAGGCGACTTTAACGTCCACTTACAAAAGCCAGAGAACAATAGAGCAAATACAGTGCGCGACTTATTAACATGATTTGGCTTGGACGAACTGGTGGATTTCAATACACGTCTGGACAGTCGACTAGATAACGTATTCACTAATTGCATAACATCAAACATCACAATATGTCTTCAACACACTGCACTGTCGGACCATGAAGGTATTGACATAGGGGTTCAATACAGTACAGCCAAGAGATCACCAGTGGTCAAATTATATAGACCAATTACTAACAAAGGCAAACACACCTTCTACCATTTGCTCGGTGGCATTGACTGGAGCTTCCTAGAATATATCCCAAACGTTGATAATGCATTTAAGAAATATCAATCAATAGTTGTACAAACTTTCGGAAAGTATTTTACTATAAGATCTGCAAAGAGTAAAGATAGCATAAGTTCTGGATCTGATTGGTTCTCTGAAGACCTCAGGCGGCTGCGCGAGTCACTGGGGCTTGTTAGGGATGCTTTGCAACGGATAAACTCTCCTGAATTACAAAATGAGTACAAACAACTTAGAGCACGATATATTTAGATCTAATATAAAACTGGCAAAACAAAATTTTAATGACAGACGAATAAACAACTCAAATAATATTGTTAGGACTTCATGGAATATCATAAACTCCTTCAGAAAAATCAACTAGAGTCAGTTTCCTGAAAATATCGATCCTTCCGCCCTGAATGACTATTTTTCAAAAATAGCTACCAATATAAATAACGAACTTCCACATACGACCCTATTACTTACCTACATAATGTAAATATCCCCAGCAATAACTATTTTCACTTCAAACCAGTATCCCAAGCGAAGGTGTGCGAAGTATATGGAGCACTCAGGAATGGCCACAGTAAGGACATCTATGGTTTAAGCACACATGTGATTAAATCCGCCACTGATCAACTAATTGCACCATTAACTAACTTAATTCATAGATGTCTCACAACTCATTGCTTTCCAGACTGTTTGAAAAAGGCAAAGGTAATACCAATCTATAAAAACAAAGGCTCCAGAATAGACATGAATAACCAAAGACCCATATCAATTCTCCAAGTCTTCTCAAAGATACTTGAAAAGATTATAGCCACCCAAATGATTGATTTTCTGGAAATAAATGATTACCTGTCAGACCGCCAATTTGGCTTTAGAAAAAATTAATCCACAGTAGATGCTGTCTCACCGTTTATTGGAGATATTCTTGAGTTTTTTAAGAGTAAATCCTTTGCAGTGGTATTCCTTCCTTGACCTAAGCAAGGCGTTTGACTGTGTCTCCCATGACATACTGATCCGAACATTATAGTACTATAACTTCTGTCCAAATGCATGTCGCTTAATCTCAGACTATCTTAAAAATCGAACCCAGTCGGTAAGCCATAATGATACTCTAACAATGAATTACTTATGCTCTTTGGTGTTCCGCAGGGGTCAATACTAGGTCCTCTACTATTTCTAATATTCATTAACGATTTAGCCCAAAATATAGACGGGAAAACAATTTTATATGTAGACGACTTAAATATAATAAATAAAGGTATAACTATTGAATCTGCCTTGGAAAAGAACTGCATGGCACAAGATGCGACATATAACTGGTTCACTGATAATCGGTTAAGCCTAAACAAAGATAAGTCAGTACATATGATCCTTACTCTAAGGCCCTATGCACCTATGCATATGCAGATACAGTCAGATTTCTTGGCTTACATCTGGACAGCAAACTAAATTGGCACAGTCAAGGTGAAGCTCTATCCCATAAAGCTGCAAAGAATATCTTCCTCTTGAGGAATTTATCTCAAAACATCTCGCAAAATGTTCTGGGCACGGCTTACTTTGCATTGTGCCAATCGATGTTTGCATATGACATTAAAATATGGGGCAATTCTCCAATTGTAGGTCGCATATTTGGCCTACAACGAACATTATTGCTGGGATAGGATACTGAGATGACTGCAGGAAATGCTTCATAGACTTAAGTATACTAACTCCTGGAGAGCCTTAATCACATTAAGCTTAACATCAATACATATGCAAGCCAGTCGGAGATTCATAACAATTATATGAGGAACAGAGACGATCTAGTCCTGGACCCACTCCGCTTAAATAGGTCTCGCACTAGTGTGAATTATTATGGGTAAGTTTCTTCAATGCACTCCCTCGAAGTATAAGTTATCTTCTATTAACGCAGTTTAAAATTAAAATCAAGCAATACCTTCTAAGCAAAGCGTTCTATAGCTATTCAGACTTTTTAAATAAACAATTGAATAGTACTTCGATAGTCAAATTTTTACTGCAAAATTTTTGCTCACATTTCTCATTTAATGAGTATTCTGTGCGCTTATTTATCAAGATAAACTTGGCCAATGTTTGTGGAAATCAAATTTGATGAGCAAAACTGTGACATTCGTAAAAAGGTCAAATCTGAAAGCAGTTCTTGAGAAATATATTATTAAATGCCATTAGATGCCAATGGTAATTGAATTTATAAGTTAGTAAGTTATATGCTGAACGACTGATCATTCATTTCTTGTGAAATCTGAGAATATACCACAAACAGTTTCCGTGCAATAAACACTCTCAAAAATTACTACTGTTTACGTTTTCATGCATCCTTTCATTAAAATGGACGGAACAATAACAAATCTTGGCCCATTCACTTCTCCACTTCATTTAGAGCACCAGTACGTCACGTCATCCGTGACGCCTTTAATAATAGCCCTACCACATTGATGGCCACGTATCGAACATCTTCCGCGTTGCATTGTATGTACATACAGCACATGACAGGTCGTGTAAACCTCCGCCTTGCTATCGTTATTGTTTCCGTTATTATTATTTCCGGACGACTTCCACCGGGTCTGTCTCTTCCGGGCACGCCTGGCCATAACAATAAGAATTAAAATGCACGGCGTGCACGGAATTTGAAGAGAAGTGAAAGGATGTTGGTAATTTTTTCTGGGAATCGCATAGGACGAGGGAAAAAATTGAAAGAGAATTGTGAGAATCGAATTTGAAGAGATAACGTGGACATATCGTAAGACATTTTTTGTGAGTATCAAATTTTAAACAAGGAGATGAGATAATATTTGCGTATTATTTTGAGCATAATTTGAAACAAAGAAATAAAAGAATATTAGCCAGAGAAGGATGTTGGTCATTTTTTCTGGGTATTGCATTTGAAGAAGGATAACAAAAATTGAAAAAGAGAAATTAAAGAATGTTAATATCTTCACAGGTATCCAATTTGAAAAGAAAACATGGACATATCTTAAGACTTTTTGGTAGAGTATCAAATTTTAAACGACGAAATGAAACATTATTTGCCTATTATTTTATTATTTTGAGCATCATTTGAAAAAAAAAATAAAAGAATAATAGCCAGTTATTATGACTATCGAATTTGAAACGAAAATTATGAGTGTTATTATGAGTATCAAATTTAAAACAAAGAATATTAGCCTATTATTTTGAACATAATTTGAAAACAAGAAATTAAAGACCTATTATCAAATTTAAAATTAAATAAATGAACAAATATTACCCAATTATTATGAGTATCAAATTTGAAAAGAAGAAATTATAGTATTGTTGTGAGCATCAAATTTGCACTAAATTTACACAATGAATAATATATTCGATATCAATTATCAATCAAAATACCTATATGCCAATAATAATACTGTAAAGGCGGAAAGCCTTTCCAGAAATATAAAGGCATTTGGGCGATAGCGCAATATTTACCATTACTAAAAATATCCATAATCTAGTACTTCACAATAATGAAATATTAGTAAATAAGAGTGAAATAATGAGTAATAATTTTGTATGTTTTGTTACATGAAATCTTCAGAATTGTCCCGAAAAATGTTAAAGGATTTAATTTTTGAAAAGTTTATTGAAGATTAAACTTAATATAACTTAATTAACATTGAGAAAATTGAGTAACTATGAAGCTATCATGTCAGGGTATTTGAATCCAGCACTTTGCTTTAAATAGCACCGCGAGTTTAAAATAGCAAACTAAAAATAATTAAATTCGTCTGCACAAAACGGCTAAAATAAGCGCCGGCGCTTCTTCCAACCAGAATATACCGAAAATCAAAATAAATCACTCAAATTTTTATTTTCTCAAAATACTGAGTGGGTAAAAATATTAGGAACGACCACACATTTTATAAACTATAGGTAAAGTATTTGACAAGAAATGTTATATCAAATTTTGGCTGCGAGAAATAATTAGAAAAGATTTAAAAAAAATTCGAATACAAATGTTTTTGCAAAAAAAAAAATAGTAAACACTGTTCCTACGAATTTTATCAAGTATGAATTTTATCAAGTTATAACTATGATTATTGTAAATACAATTTTGTACTAAATGGTTAAGAGAATTAGGTAGAAAATCTCAGAAAGCAGAATAGAAGAGCAAAGTAGGCTAGAGTGCAATAGAAGAAACTTATTAGAAACTGTAAATTCATACAAATTTATAGTTATTACCTCAAATTATCAATTCTTACTCAAAAGTACCGCGGTACATACCGAGTATCGCATGGAGTAGAGTAAAATAAAATAGAATAGAGTAAAGCAGAATAGAAGAGCAATGTAGGCTAGAGTGCAATAGAATAAACTTATCATAAATTCATACAAATTTACAGTTATTACCTCAATGTATCCATTAGTACTCAAAAGTACCGTGGTACATACAGAGTGTTGAAAAAAGGTGGACACACCAAATCTCGGAAGGAAGACGATTTAGTGAAAAATGTTTCAGACAAATGTTTCACGGCTTGAAAAAAAAAAATGTAGTGGTGTTAGGTTAATTATTTCAGTTGTCAATCTGAATATTTAAAAATATACCTAATTATTAAATATTGGGGAAACCGAAGTCTTTCAATATCATAATAATTTGTTTTAGATATTCTGTCTGTATTTAAATGATTACTGTTAAAATTTCAATTTTTATTCGGAAAATTTCAAACTTTATTCCGAAAATTCAGTTGTCATTTCGAATAATTTGGTTTTACTGCCAATCTTCACTTCCAATCGCTGTCAAATTTGATATATTCTGTCAATTATTCAATCGCTACTGTCAACATTTTTATGAATTTTGAGAATAGTAATTGATTAGTTTAAGGAATTTATGTAAATGTACAAATGTATATACATTTACATTTCAATAATATTTCACATTTAAATGCGATTATAGAAGTTTCTATAGTTATTCTGAAAATATCATTTTTTCCTTTAAATTACAGTCACAATTTCAATATTTCTTGTTAAAATTGCAATTTTTCTGTCAATTTTTTAATTATTGACATCAAAATTGCGACAGAATATGTTGAGAATATTCATTGAAATATTCACAAGCTACATATAATTTTGTGAGAATGAGATATTAATAAGTTGATTGTTAATATCATAATATTTTGTTTTGAATAATCTGTCAGTATTTCAATGATTACTGTTAAAATTTCCGTTTTGAATCAGAAAATTTCAGGTGTCATTCTGAATATTTAGTTTTTAGTGCCAAAATTCCAATTGCTGACAAATTTGATATATTCGGTCAATATTTCAATCGCTCCTGTCAAAATTGTGATGAATAATTTAATTTTGAGAATAATAATTTATTTGATTCTACATTTTTGACAAAATTATATGATAATAAATTTACTTTTAATATTTGAATGATTACTGCCAAACTTTCAATTCAACACAGTTCAAATTTAAAATGTGATTATAGAAGTTTCTACTGTTATTCTGAAAATATCAATGTTTACTTTAAATTACAGTCAAAATTTCAATCTTTAATGTTAAAATTGGAGCTACGACTGTCAAACTTTGATTTATTTATTGCAACTGCAATTATTACTGCAACATTTTTAATGGATGCTCAATGCTTTTTTAAATTTTCGATCTATTAAATTACTATTGATTTTTTTTAATTAAAGTAAAATTCTAGTCCTATTTTATTAGCTCTATTTTTTTATTGTAGTTGATTTAATTTAATTAAAAGTGCATTAAATCATTTATCTTAATTTTCATTGGACTTTTTGATGTAATTTGAATTGAAATAATTGTAAAATTAATTTTGGTAACCTCACATCACCTAATTTCTTTGAATTTAGTTAGTTAATGTTTATGTTAAATTGTAATTTTTTAATTAAAATGCTATTAAAAAAAATATCCAAAAGTAATCACGATTTTGGCAATTTTGACTATTTTTAAATTTCATTAATGTGGCAGTGATTTCTGATTCAATTTTCTGTCGCTGTTAATTATCGCTGGTACTATTTCCTTCATATAAACTGTCTCCGACACGATTTATGCCAGTCATAATTTTTAAAATGCACACAAAAAGTGCCTCCACTGCTAAATTACAGCCAATTTGAATCCAACAACGCCAACGGAGTACAAATCCGCTGTTTCTGCGCTGATAAGGTGAAACGAGGGAGTCGCTGACAATAATCGTAAATCCTCGCAGCGTAAAAAATGAATAAACTCCTTTATTGCGTGGAAACAGCGCCAAATTGCCGTGACCTTTTCACAGCAGACGCCCTAGAAAAACCAACCGGAGTGGCCTAGGTTAAGTCGTCATTACCGAGCATTATGGCATGAGTGAATTGCATGATTGCTTCTATAACGCGCAATAACCTGGGGGAATGGAGGTGACATTCTATACAATCGGCTGTGCGCGTTTAAATGTCAAAGACAGAGTTAGTTTTCACGACCTACAATACTGTAGTTAAACACTTTTCAATGAAAACTTGTAAAAAAATTAAAATCTTATAAGTGCAACAAATGACTTTTTCAATATCAATGAAATGATAAAAATGAAACTTCTACGTAGTTTTGTCCACCAAGCAAGAGAGCTATGAATTTTTGTTTCTTACAATTAATTGTGTGTTGATGATTTGTTTGGATAATTTAATTGTTTTTTTTAACTTTCATTAAAATATATACTTTTTTAATATCAGTAATATTTTTGAAAATATGATAAGAATGAATACAGACTTTGCCACTTTTCTCCTAAAAATTTTTAATTCTAAAAATTTTTATTCAAATTTTTTATTCAAATATCGTTTTTGACTTATCCTGTCTAACAATTGTCTCACACATACAGCAGAAATATTACAAAAAAAGTCCGTTGAATACTGGAATTCCAGAAAATTGCTGCAATGTTCATGATTTATCAAAATATTGTAGAAATTATTTTAGACAGTTGAAGAGTTTTCTTGAAACTAAAATATACTTTCACAATATTTCCCATATAATGGAGAAAGTAAAAAAGCAGCTGTCACTGTCCAGCTACAGATATATTGACCAAATTCGTTAGCTACACAGCCTCATCATGGATGATTGATGATGATCCTCCACATACCTAAAGATTTCCTGCAGTTTCCCAACAGTTATGCGGACCCAACTGAGCACGTACACAGTGCGGATGATGATGAATGGCGCAAAATTGCGTTTAATCCTCCGCAATTCATCACCTGGTGCAGCACGTCGACTCCTCGGAGGCTCTTCGGCGATTCTTCAACCATTAATGTGCGATGAAATCCGTGGCGGGCGTGCGACAATAAAAAACGAATCGACGGACCTTTCCATTGACCCGTCGGCTTGGGTCTTGACCCTGCCGTCCGACGCGTTAACCCCTGCACTTGCACACCATCCTCACGGCTATTCTGCACACCACGGCACCGGTGCCATTAATTATTTCCTACATGCTCCGGCCAAGTGGCACGTATGCAATTATCGCAATAATTGGCGATATACGTGGGCGTGAAGGCTGCGTTATTGATATGGTTATTACAAGAGAAATAAATCGTGGCTGCGTTAGTCGATGGAAAGATTAACCCCAAGAACCATAACCCGGCGCGCAGGGCTCGAACCCGAGATCGCTGCGTTCGCAAACTGACGCGCAAGTGTCCCATTTGTCGCTGGAAATAATTTGAGGAACCGCCGCGCCGCTCGCATAAGCGTTATTTATAAATGCATTTATATTTAAAAATCCGCATCAATTAGAATGCTAAAATTAGAGCCTCTATAAGTTATGAGGGCCTAATTTTAGCGTTCAGATAATAAACCAATTAAATGCGGCATATGGTTCTCGTCCGCAGCTGAATGAAATCCAGTGTAGTGAGTAATTATCATTTTGTGCACTCAACGATCAATGGAATAGTTACTAGACTTACAAATACCTGCATTTATAGGGTGATAGAAAATCTAACAAACAAAAAAATAACTGCATATATAAAAAAAAAGGTTATAATATTTTTAAAGAAAATTGTTAGCAGATTGTTTTTGTTAGATTTATTATTAATTTTGGTTTCAGGCTTACACTTATTTGTGGTTTAGGTAAATGGTTTTTTACGCTAAAATAAAACTTTATAAGTTATTTATTAAAATTAAGCAGTACAATAAATAAACAAAATTTAAAAACAGAAATATCAATAACAAAATCATTGAAAATTAAGTTAAAACATATCATCTAACATGTAATAGACACTTTTAATTAAATTAAAATTAAACTTTTTAACGTTTTAACTTAATTTTAATTGATGTTTTTTAATTGAAATTTCTGTTTTTAAACTTAATTCTCTTTAAAATATAATTACCTAATTTCTTCATCGTAAATGAAAACATAATTGAAAAATTGACATAATATATAAAAATTGCAGTAAAAATAGAAATTTTCTGTGGGAAAAAGTGTCATATTATATGTATTATATTTCAATACGAGTCTGCGCGTGACATATTCTCGTGTGAGGCGAAGCGAACACGGGAGGCATGCAAGCACGGAAAAATCCATTTCTGGACGAGTAATGAACGATGCTTTTTATTATACTTATCCTTATAACCACTCTAATTGATTTTTTTATTTAGCACACGAAAAAAAAATCGAAAATCGAGAAAAGTTTTCCGTGTGCTGTTCTGAAAATGCCTCTAGCAGTCGGAAAAAATCGGCAATCGGGAAAAGTTTTCCATGCACTGTTCTGAAAATGCCACCTTTACGTCATTGTAAAAACGGATGATAACAAGATGTTTTCAGAAAAGTATAATAAAAAAATATTTTATAATCTTACAGAAGAATTTTATTTTAATATATATTATATGCTAATTATTATGCCAGTTTTTTTTTATGGGAGAAGCACAAAAACTTTCAAAATACTACATTTTTTCTAACCTTCCACCTTTTACCTTCCAACTTGTTTAATGTTGGATTTATGAACAAACAAAATAATAATTTTCTGTGAAAAAAAGAAAGAAAAAAAATCAATTATTTTATCCTGTAACACAATGCTGTTTTTAAATTTATTACATGGCAATTATTAATTTCAGCACAAAATAAATTTCTGTGGATAAAATTTTAATATTTTTTGTGAATGACACAAGGAGTTTGTAAATAATATTTTTACAAATAAAAATAAAGCCAAACTTGTTTCAATTTTAGGTTTATGTACAAAAAAAAATATAACTTTCTGTGGAAAAAAGTTTAATGTTGATTATTTTATCATTTAACAGAATTTTGTTTTTAAATTTATTACATGACAATTAGTACAGTTACCTTTTTGTGAGTAGCACAAATATTTTCAAAATATATATATATATATTTTTGAATAAAAATAATAGTAGAAGAGTTTTTTTTTTGGAACCAAAATTTAATAGTTGCAAAAATATCAGCGATTTAATCAGAAACGTCTGTATAAACTATTTATTAAGTTTCTGAGGAAAAAAGTTTAATGTTGATTATTTTATCATTTAACAGAATTTTGTTTTTAAATTTATTACATGATAATTAGTACAGTTACCTTTTTGTGAGTAGCACAAAGATTTTCAAAAAATATATATTTTTTTAATAAAAATAATACTAGAAGAGTTTGGTTTTTGTAACCAAAATTTAATAGTTGCAAACATATCAGCGATTTAATCAGAAACGTCTGTATAAACTATTTATTAGGTTTAAGGTTTTATCCATAGTACCGCGCGTGACAAAGTCTCGTGTGAGGCGAAGCCAAAAACGGGAAGTCATGAAAGCCTAAAGAATCCATTTCTGGTCGAGTATTGAACGATACTTTTTATTATACTTATCCTTATAACCGCTCTAATTGATTTTTTTTATTTAGCGCACGGAAAAATAATCGAAAATCGGGAAAAGTTTTCCGTGTGCTGTTTTGAAAATAAAACTAGCGCATGGGAAAAAATCGGAGATCGGGAAAAGTTTTCTGTGCAGTGTTCTGAAAATGCCACCTTACGTCATTGTAAAAACGGAGGGAAACAAGGCAAATAAGTATAATTAAAAATATTTTATAATCTCACCGAATTTTCGTTTAAAATGTATTATATGCCAATTATTACAGTTATTTTTTATGGGAGAAGCACAAAGAACTTTCAAAATAGTACATGTTTTCTAACCTTCCACCTTTTACCTTCCAACTTGTTTAATGTTGGATTTATGAACAAAAAAAAATAATAATTTTCCGTGAAAAAAAGTTTAATGTTAATTATTTTATCATTTAACAGAATTATGTTTTTTTAATTTATTACATGACAATTATTAAGGATAACAAAAAATAATTTTCTGTTTAATTCAAAAGTTTAATATTTTTTGGTATAAAGAAATTCTAAATAATATTTTTTCAAATCAAAATAAAGCGACAGTTTCAACTTATTTCAATGTTAAGTTTACAAACAAAAAAATATATTTTTCTGTAAAAAAAAGTTTAATATTAATGATTTTATCATTTAACAGAATTTTGTTTTTAAATGTATTACATGGCAATTATTATAGTTACTTTTATTGTGAGTAGCACAAATATTTACAAAATATATCATTTCTTTAAATAAAACTGAAGTTGTTACTAAAGTAAAACTAGAGTGGTTTTTTTTTTGGAACTTAAATTCAGTACTAGTAAAATTATCTATGATTTAATCAGAAACGTCTGTGTAAATAATTTATTATCGATTATTTTTTAAGCAGTTTTTTATAGCGTGAAGTAATAATAAAATAATTTGGTTCAATTTAGACCAATCAGCTATTTTTGGAGAAAAAAAATCTTGTTTGTAACAACTGTTAGCACGATAATAAAAAATCAAAATTACCATAAATATTTTAACCATTTTGAAGAAGTCGGTTTGTGGTTATTTAATATGCTTTACATAATATCTATATTTACTTAAAGCACCGTACTATTGAATTAATTTGAACAATTTTGAAAAAAAAATCTGTTTTGTAACGACTGTATGCACACAGACTAGCCATAGTTCGGTTCCAAAAATATAAAAAATAAGTTGTGCAAAATCTCAATCCAATTGACTACGAAACTACAAATGTTACTACGTACAATTGAAGTTAACCATTTAAAATACATGGGAAAAAATCTTTTTCTATTTCCCGGAAAATTCCCAACTTTTCCAGTTAATGAGTTAAAAATCCGCCTCTATCCAAATCTCTTCAGATTTAGACGCATTACAATGTTCTACGTTAGAAAACATAATTATTTTATATAAATTATATTATTTTTTTTTTTGTAAATCTATGTATGTTGTAAATATTTTTCTGTCGTCTGATGTCTTTTTTTCTATTATTTGTTTTAATGTAAATATGTGATCCTGGGTGGATCTTCCCGGTCTAAATCCGCTCTGTGGTTCTGAGAATTGTGGGTCAAGTATTGGTATTAGTCTGCTATTTATTATTTGTTCATAGATCTTCGTTATTGTATTTATCAATGTTATGCCCCTGTAGTTATTGCACAGCTTTTTATCACCTTTCTTGTGTATAGGCGTTATTAACGCTACTCCCCATTCTTCTGGTATTTTCTCGGTTTTCCAAGCTTTATTTAGTATCGTTAATAATGCTGTTTTACCATATTCTCCTAGATAAAAAAAAAAAAAAAAAAAAATTAGCAACCCCCAAAAACCCCGACTACACTATTGCTGTATTGTTTGGTCGGCCATTTTCTATATTGAATTTTGTAAATAAAATTTTTGACTCTAGATTCGTAATCAGCGACCTTAATAACCCCCGAGAAAGAAGTTTAATTGCATTTCCGTCAATGTTTATATCAAAGAGTATTACGCGTTTTTTTCATTCGCCATTTTAAAGTTTCTAAAATTATTATTTTTTCTAATACACCTAATGGATACGATGAGTCAAAAGATCGAGTCAAAACAAAACAAGGCGCTAGATAATTTTGTATTTAATTATTATTTTTTATTTTAAGTACTTACTTACTGGTATTTAATAATATAATAATAATATTTATTTATTTTTGTTAATTATGTATTTCTCCGATTAGTTTCGGCTTAAATTCAGCCATCATCAGGGGTATGTTCTACAAAGAATATACATATACAGGGTGATCACTTTTACGACGCCCACCTTTAGGATCTATTAAACGGAAATACAAACAGAGTTGGTCAAATGGGATAAAAGTTTCTTATTTTTGTGCCTTTCAATATACTGAAACGAAATCCGGGATATCTTGCACAGTTCCGGAATATCTCTGAAGAACTGAAAAAGTGCACTTTCATTTTCATCTTTTTGAAGAGAACCTTAAACTTTTTTACTTTTGAAGGAAATTTTACGAAATTTGGCTCGCTTACATTTGTCTACGTGAGCTTTCTGATGACAGTAACAAACATTTTTTGCGCCAAGTAGATGCCCAAATTTTCATTGTCAACTTTTGATTTTCTTATGGCCGCAATATTGGATTTTAATAGCATTCAAAAGAGAGAAAAAATCCAATTTTAACCATGTATTACACATGGGTAATCTGATATTATTTACCACAAAAAATCGATAATTTAAAAATTTGTTGCAAAAATCAAAGTACTGTCGACTGCGTTTTTCAGCGATATTTCAGGAACTGTGCAAGATATCCCTGATTAGATATCCCGGATTTCGTTTCAGTATATTGAAAGGCACAAAAATGAGAAACTTTTATCCATTTGACGAACTCTGTATATATTTCCGTTTAATAGATCCTAATGGTGGGCGTCGTAAAAGTTACCACCCTGTATGTGATGGTTTTATTTTATTTTATTTTGTATTGTTAGATTATAATTTCAAATTAAATATAAATCAAACCTTATTGGTTTACCCTAAATATATTGTAATTTCTACTTACTTTGTAATTTAAATAAGATTTTTATAGATGTTTGACTTTTCGTATTATGTTAGTTTGAAGTTTGTATTATAGTTGGTTTAAAATTATTGGTTTAGAAATTTGTACAGATGTATAAAACTTAATTGGGTTTGATCGTTTAGGCATGTTATATTATTTTATATTTTATATTTTTAATATTTCATAGGAAAATATTTTTACCAAGTACAAAATTTCTACGCAGATTTCTGATTTTATTATTCGAGCATTATGTGCGCGTATAAAACTTGGCAGGTTAAACTTGAAATCTAAATAATACCGGTGCATCGGTTAAATACCACATCAATGAGAATTGTGCAATATATTACAGATATACGACCACGTGCAGATGGGCGAATGTAGCAGATGCCCTGCAGAGTTTACATTAATTAGGATTTGTTATTGCAGCTTCCTGGCACGGATTGAAGCGAGCATAATTCTCGAATAAATGTTGCTGCGCAAATGTGAAATGTTCTGCTTGCAGCTCAAGGCCCCAAAGGGACAGGGACCGAGCCTGGGGACCCGTGATTAGATGGGCCCAGCGCGGGTTGTTATTCCGTCAAGTACAGAAAAACAGAATGTAAGAACTGAAGATACGAAAATGATTTAAAAGTACTGACTTTTTGTTTGTCCATTTAGGAACTTCTGAATGTTATTTATGTATTAAGAGCGAAAAGTGATACATTATTGCTTGAGAGTGATAGTTCAATTATTATGCCATGGCGCTATCGTACGCGGCCTCGCGATCTCTGTCGTACGCTCAAAATCTAACGTTACAAACTATTATTCAATAGGGACAAGTGGCTGCTGGGGCACTAGTATGACCTGAATTTCCAAATAACCGAATAACTGTTATAGAACCATAATACGATCTCAGAAATTTCGTAGTTTACCCAGTTTTCAATTGTTTTATCAAAAATTTAAAGATTCGATGACATGGACAATTTTCGCCCAAGTTCTTGTTTATGGTTAACAGGCAATTAAAACACGCCGTACTAGAAAGACTGATTTTCGCACGCTTATTAGTTTGATAACCAAAGATTATGATGCAGATATGATAAAATTACTATTAATATTAATAATAATAAAAGTAATGATTATTTCATCTTTCGCATGTATTCTCGATGCTTGCGAGCGCGTGAATTCCCGTCCCTCGCCATGCACTTGACAGGCGGTATCGTAAATTCGATACCGAAATAGACATCGCCATATCCCACGGATTGTGATACCGAAGGAACGGAAATAATTTGTTGACGGACGTGGACGCTCCAAGGGGCCGCCCATGAGATACATGCGGCAACTGCCTCTTTCCGCATTCTCCGCGATTTACTGCCTCACCAACTGCCACGAAGAGCGGCGGATCTGCTTGAAAGCCACCCGGAGGCTCTTTAAGACACCGTCGCGTGTCGAGGCCGGCTTAAATTAAGAGAACGCATTAACTCGGAAGCAATTTCGACTCCATCTACTTCCTCGGCGCTTTGTAATGCGTTCAGTGCTCGTGGGACTATGTGGAGGTACTCTGCACGCAACATATATTTTTCATTGCAATTTCAAGGATGGACCTCGTTTAATTGCAATCACACAGTAAATGCTGATTCATAGATTTTTTATGCGACGATAAGATTATTGCACCAGCCTTGTGGCACTATTTTAGTTGAATAATGAAGCTTAATACACAATGCTTGTGACACTGTTTCAGTTGAATAATAATAGTACATTACACACCGAGCGGGGAAACGGATCATTACAGCCAAGTGCTTCTTTAGATGCCCGAGGCGAGAAGCGCCGAGGGTAGCTGGTAGTTATACTAGGACAGTTCCAACTCACCCCCCGCGAAGATTTCGATTAATTTAATTCGCCGTTTGATTCGCGTTAATCGGCTGAATTGTCGCGATTATCCCATTAAAACGCGAATCCGCCACTTTAATGGTGTAATTACCCGCAAATTCAGCCGATTAACGTGAATCAAACGGCGAGTTAAATTAATCGAAATCTTCGCGGGGGGTGAGTTGGAACTGTCCTAGTATAACTACTGTAGCTATAAGCACGAGGCTGGAATGATCTTTCCCACGAGGTTTGTATACTATTTTACTCCCAATCTAGCATGATTTATAATTTTTTTTATAAACTATTTCATCAATAAGATCTGTCAAATTGTTGCCAAGGGAAAATAACAAATTTGTCATTTTGATAGATGCAAATATTTTGTCAATAAAAAATGTTTTCGACATTTTTCAAAAATGTCAATACAATTTACAGGAAAAGCATGGATTTACTCTAACAGTCAAAAGCAATCATAATAGTAATATAACCATCAATATTCATTGTTCTAAATAGTTTAATACTGTTCTTAGTTTACTTTAAAAGTTTTGTGATTTATCAAAGTGACAGTGACACCTGCTAGCTGGTAAAATGTATTCCCGACTAGCCGGGAAATAAAATTATACAATGAGTCGCTTCTCGGTCTCTTTAAAAGGCATTAATGCACACATTTTCAACTGATTGTAAGTAAAGCTTATTACACCAACCTTGTGATACTGCTATAAGTTTCATTTTTCTACTTAAACAGTGTAACAAGGATGGTGTAATCAGGTTCATTATTCAACTGAAACAGTGTCACAAGGTACGCCATCCTTGTGACACTCCGTATGTTACGTAGTTCCCGTATTTGAAAGTTACTGACAATTTTTCATCAAAAATATCTTCCTATTATAGAATTTTAGTACTGAGATATGTCAAATTGCGAAAAAAAATCCAAATTTTAATTTCCCATTGTTTTTATTCCGAACTTTTTACCGAATGAGTGTGATATTTTTATGAATAAATAAATCATCAAAATTTCGGAAAATGTAACAAGAATGCTAGAATATTACTAATGCATGAGAATTTTCTATTTTTGGAAGAAATATATGAAATACTATGATAGTTTTTTTTATCAAATTATCTTACGTACTAGAGAAAATCTTATTTCTAAGATATATCAATCAAATTTAAGAAAATTGCAGTAGAATATTAGAAAATTCCAAGTGTAAGGTAAATCTTTTCAGAATTACCCATTTTGTTATTCCTGAACTCATCGTGATGTATCAAGAAAGTTGAAAATTTTAGTGGAAATTGAGTGGAATTTTCTTTTACCTTTATAATTTTTTGCCAATTATCTTAATAAATGTTTTGTTTTTATTTCTAACATGTATTGAAACATTCATAATACATATACGACAGATAAATTGAAATACAGGACAATTTTTTGAATGTTTATGGATAACATGCACTAAAGAGAATATTAATATAAGTAACAAATTGCAGAAGAATATCAGAAAATTGTTATATTTCGCAATTTCCTGTTTTATTTTAACTCAGCGAACATTTGATATTATTGAAAAAGACATCTTACGAAAATAATCCAATAATTTTTTTATCAAAATATCTTACTAAAAAAAAATTTTATTTATAAGAAATGGTAATTTAAGACAATTGTTTGGAATTTAAAATTTCTGATTTTATTTCGATGATTCGTATGCTATTATTACTAAGAAATAAAGCATCACAATTTCAGAAAAAGTCACAAAAATGACAGAAAATATCAAATATATGACAATTTTTTCGGAATTGTCATTGATTTTATATATTTCTTGACTCTTGGCGATTATCTGTAAGATTTTCATGGAAAAAACTATCATTTGGATACTTGAAATACAATAATAAGCTTTTATAAATTATCTTACTAATGAAAAATTTTAGTTCAAAGTAAAGTAGTCAAAAGTGGTTTTTTGGTATTTCCTATTTTATAAATTCTAATTACTTATAGATGAATTAAATGCTTGCGATGGAATTGTATGGAATTTTCTTTTACCTTTATAATTTTTTGTCCTATTATCTTAATAAATGTTTTGTTTTGATTTCTAACATGTATTGAAACATTCATAAAATACGACTGATAAATTCAAATACAGGACATTTTTTTAATGTTTATGGATAACATGCACTAAAGATAATTTTAAAATAAGTAACAAATTGCAGAAGAATATCAGAAAATTATTATATTTCGCAATTTCCTGTTTTATTTTAACTCCGCGAACATTTGATATTATTGAAAAAGACATCTTACGAAAATAATCAAATAATATTTTTTTATCAAAATATCTTACTAAAGAAAATTTTATTTATATGAAATAGTAATTTAAGACAATTGTTTGGAATTTATAATTTCTGAGTTTAATTCGTTGATTCGTATGCTATTTTTACGAAGAAATAAAGCATTACAATTTCAGAAAAAGTCACAAAAATGCCAGAAAGTATCAAATATATGACAATTTTTTCGGAATTTTCATTGATTTTATATATTTCTTGACTCTTGGCGATTATATGTAAGATTTTCATGGAAAAAACTATCATTTGGATACTTGAAATACAATAATAAGCTTTTATAAATTATCTTACTAATGTAAATTTTATTTCAAAGTAAAGAAGTCAAAAGTGGTTTTTTGGTATTTCCTATTTTATAAATTCTAATTACATGTAGATGAATTAAATGCTTGCGATGGAATTGTATGGAATTTTCTTTTACCTTTATAATTTTTTGTCCTATTATCTTAATAAATGTTTTGTTTTTATTTCTAACATGTATTGAAACATTCATAAAATACGACTGATAAATTCAAATACAGGACATTTTTTTAATGTTTATGGATAACATGCACTAAAGATAATTTTAAAATAATTAACAAATTGCAGAAGAATATCAGAAAATTATTATATTTCGCAATTTCCTGTTTTATTTTAACTCCGCGAACATTTGATATTATTGAAAAAGACATCTTACGAAAATAATCAAATAATATTTTTTTATCAAAATATCTTACTAAAGAAAATTTTATTTATATGAAATAGTAATTTAAGACAATTGTTTGGAATTTATAATTTCTGAGTTTAATTCGTTGATTCGTATGCTATTTTTACGAAGAAATAAAGCATTACAATTTCAGAAAAAGTCACAAAAGTGCCAGAAAATATCAAATATATGACAATTTTTACGAAATTTTTAATTTTTTTTTCATACATTTCTTGACTCTTCGCGATTAACTGTAAGATTTTTATGGAAAAAACTATCTTTTGGATACTTTAAATACAATAATAAGCTTTTATAAATTATCTTACTAATGAAAATTATAGTTCAAAGTTATGTAGTCAAAAGTGGTTTTTTGGTTTTTCCTATTTTATAAATTCTAAGTACTTGTAGATGAATTGAATGCTTTCGATGGAATTGAGTAGAATTTTCTTTTACCTTTATAATTTTTTGTCCAATTATCTTAATAAATGTTTTGTTTTTATTTCTAATATGAATTGAAATATTCATAAAATACGACTGATAAATTCAAATACAAGACTTTTTTTAATATTTATGGATAACATGTTATTAAAAAAGACATCTTACCAAAATAATCCAATAATAATATTTCATCGAAATATTTTACTAAAGAAAATTTTATTTTTTAGGAGAAATCCTAATTTAATTCAATTGTTTGCAATTTATAATTTCTGAATTTAATTCGTGGATTCATATGCTATTATTACGAAGAATAAAGCATCACAATTTCAGAAAATAATCATATGAAAAAAAATCATTTGTATACTTGAATTATAATAATAAGCTTTTATAAATTATCTTACTGAAGAAAATTTTGGTTCAAAGTTATGTAATCAAAAGTGGTTTTTTGGTATTTCCTATTTTATAAATTCTAATTACTTGTAGATGAATTTAAATGCTTGCTATGTTTTTGTGCAAAATAAGATATCAAGATTTCAGAAAATGTCACAAGAATGCCGGAAAATATCAAATATATGACAATTTTTTTTCGAATTTTTCATCTTTTTTTATATATTTCTTGACTCTTCGCGATTTTCTGTAAGCTTTTTATGAAAAAAATATCATTTGGATACTTGAAATACAATAATACGCTTTTATAAATTATCTTACTGAAGAAAATTTTAGTTTAGTTTAGTTGCAAAGTCTAGAATAAAAAATCATAATAATGACTGGCGAACGTAGGGCTAAACAGTCGAAAGTAGTCTCAAATAAAAGTTATATGCTGTTAACCTATGTTTTATTAAAATTTAGATTATTGATAGGTACATTTCGTCTTAAAAATGTAACAATGCAATTAATCGCCTCATTATTTTTTTAAGAAACTGGAATGTTTAGTATCAATCTGTTAGGCGATTACTGGCTAGAACAAAGCCTTATGAAATCACGACCAGTTTGCCAAGCACAGAAATTCCTCGGAATTCATAAATATTTAGTGAAACAATGTGAAAAAAAAGAGGTGTTAAAATATTCGAAATAAACGAGTTCGCTGTAGTGGCACAATTAAAACGAACACATTTTCTCCGTAGGTACTGACAGGTTACACATAATAAAGAAATAGCTCTCATAATATTCTTGTTGTATGCGCCAAGGAGTGTTACGAAATTCGTAACAGAAATGCAAATCACTCCAAAACGCATCAAGTATTCAAATGTATACAAGCATATCGTGTTCTAGTTACATCCGATTATATTATTTAAATCACTTGTAAGCTGGAAATTCCAGTTCCAAGTTATTTATTTGTACATATTATTTAATTTTTTTTAAACTAAACGAATTTAGAGAATTGAAGAATATATTTTATTTATTGATGTAATTACTTACATTTTAATATATTTATGTAAATCATAAATAAAATAGATATGTATCTCTTTTATTATTACTTGATGACTTGATTGCTTGAGTTATGAAATGATTGCATTACTTAATGATTATGGCGATAATAATGGCGTAAGAAAAATGGTTTAATTTTTTTTAACATATTTTTAAAGTTGTTTGTTATTATTGTTGCATACCAAATATAAAAAATCAGTTTGATTTTTTTTAATAAAATATTTTAGTTTTAAATTTTAAAAGAAAGTTCTTAAAGTATTGAATGGAGAGAAATAATTACATTGTTGCAAGTCGCCGTGGAATTATTTAACAAAATTTGGTTTAAAATTGGTTTTAAACTTTGTTAACATTTTTTTAGTACTTTAAATTGTTATTATTGCTTAACACATTTCAAAAAATAAATAAATTTATAGATGAAAAAGTACAAAATAGAGAAAATAATAATAGTAAAACTAAAATTAAATATTAAACTCTATAGGGTCTTCTCGTCTTTTAAAATTATTTAAGCTTTTGGAATTTTAGATAACTAAATTAATCTTATTTTATAAACACACTTTGTTTTAAATTTACTTTAACAAATTTAGTTCGAAATTTGTTTGAATACATTTAGTACGAGATTTGTTTGAAGCAATTTACTTACTTCTTACTTCTTTGTTTACACGAAATTAGTTTGTAGTATAAATGCTTTTGCTGCTTCATTAGAATTCAGAAAATACGAGTTTAATTTTTTTTATAAAATATTTTAGTTTTAAATTTTAAAACGAAGTTGTTAAAGTATTGAATGGAGAGAAATAATTACATTGTTGCAAGTCGTCGTGGAATTATTTGCTGCGTGGTAAGAACAAATATTTGCAATGTAAATTAAGCGAGTGCTATGTACTCTATAATTAGTACGCTTAAGCCATGTTAACGATGTAAATCTGTACATACTATATGTGAAGCACACTAGAACTTGCTTGTCACCTTAAGTTGATAACGTAAATAACTCTAAAAATATTTAAAAAAAAGAAAAATCCAAGCCACTTACCTACCGAAAAAATGTATCTTGGCCACCTTAAATATATGAAGATACGTTTCACATATTTTCAAAATTTTTACATGAAAAACTCCGTTAGAAATGTGGAAACTTACAAAAATAAAAAAACCTGCCAAGTCAAATTTTATTTATTTCAAATTTTTGATTGGAATTTTGCACACTCCTGCTTCGTACAGAATTGAATTTAAAGCTTATAAAAAGTGTAATCAAAAATCATTAACCAGCATCATTAATGTATGAGATGCGTTTTCATATTTTCAAAACTTCTACATGAAGAACTCCTTTAGAAATGTAGAAACTTAAAAAAACCTGTTTAGACACGTCCCATTTTCAAATTTTTTATTAGAATTTTTCACACTCTGCTTCGTACTGAATTGAATGTAAAGTTCATGAAAAATCTAATCGAAAATCCTAACCACGTACCGAAAAATATATTTTTGTCGCCGTAAATGTATGAAGATGCATTTTCATATTTTCAAAATTTTTACAAGGAGAAATGTGGAAACTTTTACGAAATTAAAAAACCTGTTTAGACAAAGTCTCATTTTCAATTTTTTTTATTAGAATTTTTCACACGCTGCTTCGTAATGAATTGAATTTACAGTTCATGAAAAATTTAAGACGTACCGAAAAAAGTATATTTTTGTCGCCTTAAATGTATGAAGATGCGTTTTGCATATTTTCAAAACTTTTACATGAAAAACTCGTTTCCACAGAAATGTGGAAACATTTACAAAATTTAAGAACCTGTTTAGTGAAAGTCCCATTTTCTCCATTACAACTTTTTCATTGGAATCTTTTCACACTGCTGCTTTATACAGAATTGAATTTAAAGTTCATAAAAAGTCTAATGGAAAAAGGCAACCTGAAATATTCGTAAATAATCGATATTTTTTTCAAAATTTCCTAAAATTCTAGACTAATTGAAACTTTTCTCAATTTACCACACTGTTGCTTCTTGCAAAATTCTATTAAAAAGTTCATAAAAAACTTCAATGAAACAAGAAAACACAAATATTCCATAAAATTCTAATAAAAAGTTCATTAAAACTTTTTGAAGAAATAAGGAAACTCAAATAGTATTTAATAAAATACCATTACAAATAGTATTTAATTAAATAAATAAGTTATTTTTTCCAAACTTCAATGAAACAATCAAACAAGGAAAATATATTCCATAAAATTTCAAATTATTGTTTTCCATTTAGGTAGGTGCGAGTACACCTCGCTAGGAATAAAAAAAAACTATAAAAACTTCATTAGTCATATGAAAATTATAAATTCTTCAAATATCTATTGAGGTCAATTCCCATATCCCAAAATTTCAAAAGTTTCAACTTGCAATTTTGACTTAAATGGTGGATAGATCATTAACATCATTTTGCAAATATAGCCAACATAATTTTAAAAAAAAGTTCTGTAAAGATTTAAATATATGTAATAAATATATGTAAAAAATATGTTTATGAGTTGTAACATCATCTATTTTATTAATACAAAATGGCAAATTTGTGATTTTGTATCTTCTAACAGCAATAAAATAAATGATCTTGCTTGCAATTTTGTAAAAATTAAAGCCCAAGGAATTTTTAATCTGTATTTAACCAGTGTATTTAACGTTGAACTCATTACATAAAATAACAAATTTATAACTTTCAAAACATTGCAAACAATGCAGAAAACAAAAAAAAATTGAATTTTCCAAAATATTGCAACAAATAGGTTTTTTGTTCATCACCTTGTGTAGTGTAGCAAACAATAAATTCATTACACTAAAAAATTACACTAAAAATTGAAAATAATGATTATTTGAAAATAATTTGATTATTATATTTCAATGTAATATTGACAACGTAATACTCCACTGAGAGTCGACATACAAATAAATTATTATTATTATGTCCGAATGTCCTCAAGAACCAAAATGTCATATTTCTGCACATGTACCAAACAAGATAAACACAGTCTTTAAAGACTGAAAATCTTAAAAATATTAGAAATAAAAATGATTATCTTTAATGACTACATTGAAGAAAAAAAAATGAAAATTGTAGTTTTAATATACAAAAACTCCTCACTTTGAAGATTTTACTATAGTAAAATCAGGTGTCACCTAGTGCAGTGTAGCAAACAATAAGATAATATTTTGGATAATAACATTGCAAAATTTGCGCGCTCCTACACTGAAAATTAAAAATAATAATATTTATTTCAGAATATAATAAAAATCAGGTTTTTGGACATTTACTTTGAACGTTTCAAGAAACCCAAGAAACTATTTACAAATGTACCAAATAAGATAAAAACTTTCAGACTTTGAAAACTGAAAATCTAAAAAAGATTAGAAATTCTTTGAAAATAAAAAAAACTAAAATATACAGTAGTATAATATTCAAAAACTCCTCGTTTTGAATATTTGGAACACAAGGTGAATTTCCGCCTTGAAAATTTCGGGACATTTAAATAATAATTTTACAAATATGATATAAACATAAAACATGCAAGTTGAAAATTACAAAATTTTCAACTTGCAATTTTGACTGAAACTGTGGGAACAACATTAATATCATTTCTATGTATAGTTTTGCAAATGTAGCAAGAAAAAAAAACATGTTTATGAGCTGTAACATCATCATTGTACAAAAATGGCAAATCTTTAACTTTAGTGTCTTCAACAGCAATTGAAAAAATAATCGAACTTGCAATTTTGTAAATTTTACGTTTGACTCGTTACAAAATAAATTACAAATTTATAACTTTCTAAACATTGCAAACAATTAGTCATTGTAGTATGACCAATTCAGAAAACAATAACATAAGATTTTCCAAATACAACAAAAAATAGGTTTTCACAAATCACTTTGTGTTGAAAACATTAAAATTAGATTAGGATACGTTGCGTACTGAACATTGAAAACATTGAAATAGCAAAAATCGTATTTTTGGACAATTACTTTGAACGATTCAAGAAATATGTCATATTTTTGCATATGTACCAAAATAAGATAAAAACTTTCGAACTTTGAAAATTGAAAATTTAAAAATTATTATAAAAGAATATGATTATCTTTACAGACTACTTCTAAAATAAAAATAAAATATCTTGTATTAATAATTAAAAACTCCTCACTTTTAACATTTTACTATAGTAAAATTAGGTTTTTGGTTCATGATCTAGCAAACAATACGATCATATTTTGGAAACATTGCAAAATTTGCAATGCTGGAAATTAAAAAAAAAAGATTTCCGAATACATATAATAAAAATCAAGTTTTTGGACATTTACTTTGAACGTTTTAAGAAACACAATGTAAAGCTTTTTATATGTAAAAATTATCTTTACAAAATTCTTATATAAGAAAATGTTCTTAGAAATAGTTTCGTTTATAAATTAGATTGTTTTATTCGGATAATAATAATTTGTTGATTGAAAAATAAACATAGTGGACAATAAATTTGTTTTTCTACGAAAGTGCGTAAAGTGATACATTTTAGCACAAGCTTAAAAAAAACACCAGTGCGTAAAAAAACACCTGTGCGTAAAGAATCAACTGTGCGTAAAATAAGTTTTACACATAATTCGTTCACTTACCAATTAAAAAAAAAGATTGCATAAAATTTTAGCTGTTTTTCATAACAGCTGTTGTCGAAAATCTTTGTATGACACATTTTCGTAAAGTTGTGCATTGTTGCACTCGCCTTTTTTGTTTCACGCTCATACAAAAAGCACTTCTTTACGAACTTGTATCATAAACACCTATTTTATGATTAAATATATCACAGTTTATAAATTGCTAAAATTGTAAGTTGGTAATGAATATTTATTAATAAAATATTCGCTCCACATTTGCATTGGATTGCTTTAATAAGCATAATTACTTTTTTTACGACAAGTTGCTATTAATTTCGTCCTTGTTGAAATTGAGTACAAATTAGTCGAACACAATGGAGCGCCACACGCAGCTTTCACATTAGCCCAAATATTCCGCCGGAAGATTAATCAAACAAAGGCGGCGTAATAGCCCAAAACTCTTCACACAATCCGATTTTTCGCATTGTGCCCCAGAATCGATTGACCTCTCAAAATTTCGAGGGCAACAAAGAACAACAATCAAGATTGAAAGCCGTGCGAGAGGAGTCCAATTTGGAAACGGAAGTACCACCGATTGGATAATCGGAAACAGAAAACTCTGCACAATCCTAATCCTAAATTTTGCTGTGCAATCGATTGACCTTAAATTTTCGATTTCCGTTTCGAAGAATTGCCATCAAGCAGTTGAAAGCCGTCCAAGTCGGGGTTGGGTGGTGGGGTCAACTAGGAAGCGGAAGTGCCGTCCGCACTTCCGGGTCCCGCGGATCTGGAAACTATTTTTGGAAACGAACGACCCACTTAATTATTGATTTATAATTCCGGACGCTTTCCGCGATACCCAGATTGACCGTTAAGCTCGGATCGTTGCCACCCTGTTGCAGGAAGCCTCCCCTGGTATACAGCAGGATTTTGCAGGAAATTGTCTGGGGTACTGCAGGATTGTGAGTCTGTTAACAATGTTTTCTCGTTATCACACGGGTAAGGCTTCCGTACAAAATAATACCTACACAAGATTTTTTTTTTAATTTGCAGAGCTTTCAGGATTGTTAAAGATGCAAATCAAATATGTTTTGCAACGTGGCTGAAATGTTTCCTGGATACAAGCAAATCATTTCACTAGATTTTGTCAAATGTCATATTTATTATTACTTCGTTGGAACCAGTTGGAAACGTTATAACTACTTTATTGCAGGCACAGCAGTTTATAAAAGTCATATAAATTACTGAGTAAATTTCTTGAATATTCTGCTAAAATAGTTATTAAGCAAATCCCTCAATAAATATATTCAAATTCAAGAACATACTACAAACAAGAAACAGATAAATGAGACTATTAACAAATAAGATAACACAGAGATTTATTATTATTATCAATAGGCCCTTTACCTTTCGGTGAAAGCTGTAATATATTAATTAAATTAAATGTATACGTGTGGTTTCACTTGGTGAAATATTATTAATAAATATAAATAAAAACACTTGGTTTAGTTGGAGAAAATTTTCTACAATTGTTTCCGTCTCTCGAGTTAACAAAATGTGACAATTTTTTTGATCATTTAATTTGTCTACAAAATTGAAAATGTCGAGGAAACAATTGTGGAGAATTTTCTAGAAAAAAGTTAAACTTAAAACACGCGTAGGTAGGTATTTATATTTATAAAGTATTAATCATAACTTACAAATAAACAGAATTAAAACTACAATTTTTCAAGAATTTGTGGTTGTCACTGATATAAAAATTCTTTTAATTTAGTAATTAGTAGTAGTAGTGTTAATTTGTATTTTGCTAGTTTTTTAATGTTAAGAATTATTATTTATTTTAGAAGGTTTTGTTTTATAATCTACTTTTTAGCATTATCAACTTTCGTGTAATTTCTTTCGACTGGATGGCCAATTTCCTCCACTGCATGGAACCATCGATTTGCTCCGGAAATTAACTCGCGTTCCGCGCTGATTGCAGTCTAGAGGGGTGATAGAAATCAGGAAAATACTTGGTGGTTTTTTGTTCTGTCGGCGTTTCATGTAATTCGTTATAAAAATTATCTTCGTAGTGCATTAATCCCATTTTGTTTTCAAACAAATAACGTAATAACATATAACATGATATGTCTACTCACCACAAAATCATGAAAGCGTAATGTATTTTCGGTGCAAGTAAGTACCTATAAGCTAAAAGTCTAAAAGCTTGAAAAAGAAGCCCAATTCGTTTTAAAAGAAAGTTTGAACTTTGTTCCCGTGAACTATGACATTTCTAAAGTATGTACGTATAACAAGATAAGTCCCCACTACAAAATCATGAAAGCCTTAGGTATTTTCAGTGAAAGTAAGTTGTGCTAAGTGCTAAAAGTCTAAAAACTTCAGTAAGTAGCCCAACGTTTTTCTCTTAAGGAACACTTGAAAATTTCTAGATAGTTTTTCAAATTTCGTGCTTAATTCGAAATTTCGTGTAATTATTTTTAAGAAACTTTCTTGATATTTTGATGAATTGTAAAACTCTCTACTTTTGTATAATGTTTTTATTAAGAAAATTTACTTCACTTTTGATGAAATGTGAAACATTTATTTAGAATTTCTGCGAAATCCTTCTGCAACGAGTCTAAAAACTTCAATATTCCAGCTGAACTGTGTCTAAAAATTCCATGGCTGACACTATTAGTAAATACTTATCAAATTAGAGCAATATTTTAATTTTCATAAAGAAAACTGTTGAACTTTCTATAATATTTCTGAAATTTCATTAATCTTCACGATATTTCGAAAATCTATACTTTCTATAATGTTTTATTTCGAAATTTCTCGATGAAATGTAAAACTTTCTAGAATTTCTGCGCAATCCTTCTGCAAGCCTAATACCTTCAATACTCTGCATCACTAGTCTGGAAACTCTATGGTTGATGCTAACAGTTAATAATTATTAAATTAGAGTAACACTTTAATTTTCATAAAGGAAACTCTTCAACTTTCTATAAAATTTCCGAAATTCTGGATCTTCACTACATTTTGCAAAATTTGCACATTTTATAGATTTTTAATCGAGGAAATTTCTCGAAATATTTGTTAACTGTACATTTTTTTTGCAGTATTTCACCGAAATTTTTCTGAAAAGAGTCTGAAAACTTTATTAAGCAGCTCAACCTTTATTTTTTAAGAGACCTTTTTAATTTTCTAGATAGTTGTTAGAATCTCGTGAAGAACTTTTTATAAAATCTACGATTTCGTGAATCAGCATAAAATTTCTAAGATTTGTAGTTTTGTATAATTTTTTTGTTGAGAAAATTTACTTAACTTTTGATGAAATGCATAACTTTTTATTAGAATTTCTGTGAAATCCTTCTGCAATGAGTCTAAGAACTTCAATATTCCCGCTGCACTGAGTCTAAAAATTCCATGGCTATCACTATTAATAAATACTTATTAAATTAGAGCAATATTTTCATTTTCAAAAAGAAAACTCTTGAACTTTCTATAAAATATATGAAATTTCGCGACATTTCAAAAATCTATACTTTGTATAATGTTTTACCTCGAAATTTATATTGTCTCGAAATTTGTTTGTATTTAATTTTTGTATTGTATCCAAAACTTTCTGCAAAATGTCTGAAAACTTCAATATGCAGCCCAACATTTATTTTTCAAGAGAACTTTTGAATTTCTAGATAGTTGTTAGAAAATCCTGAAACACCATGACATTTCTAAAATCTGTAGTTTGCGTAATTTTTTTATAAAGAAAATTTCCAGAAATTTTGATGAAATGTTAAACTTTTTTTAGAATTTCTACGAAATCCTTCTGCTCTAAGTCTAAAAACTTCAATATTCCAGCTGCTCTGGTCCTGAAATTCTATGGCTGTTACTATCAGTTAATAATTATCGAATTACAGTAGTATTTTCATTTTTATAAAGAAAACTCGTGAACCTTTTATAAAATCTCTGAAATTTTGTGAACCTTCACAACATTTCGAAAATCCATACTATGTATGTTTTATCTCGAAATTTTTATTATCTCGATTTTTTTTTTGTTTGTAGTATTAGACCGAAAACTTTCTATGTAATTCCTGAAAACTTCAATAAGCAGCCCAACATTTATTTTTCAAGAGAACTTTTGAATTTTCTAGATAGTTAGAAAATCCTGATACACCATGAAATTTCTAAAATCTGAACTTGTGTAATTTATTTATTAAGAAGTTTTCCCGAAATTTTGATAATATATAAAACTTTTTTAGAATTTATGCGAAATCCTTCTGCTATAAGTCTAAAAACTTCAATATTCCAGCTGCTCTGGTGTAGAAATTCTATGACTGTCACTATCAGTAAATAATTAGCAAATTATAGTAACATTTCTATTTTCATAAATAAAACTCTTGAACTTTCTATAAAATTTATGAAATTTCGCGAATCTTCACGACATTCGACAATCGATGCTTTGTAAATGTTTTATCTCGAAATTTGTTTGTAGTTTACACCCAAATCTGAAATATGCCTGAAAACTTCAGTAAGCAGCCCAACATTTATTTTTATAGAGAACTTTTGAATTTTCTGGATGGTTGTTAGAATCTCTTGAAACATCATGAAATTTATAAAATCTATATTTTCATGTAATTTTTGTATCACAAGTAAATTTCCGGAAATTTTGATGAAATGTAAAACTTTTTTAGAATTTCTGCGAATCCCTTCTGCCATAACTCTAAACATTTCTATATTCCAGCTGCTCTGGTCAATATTCCAGCTGGCGTGGTCTACAAATTCTATGGCTGCCACTATCAGTAAATAATTATCAAATTAGAGTAATATTTTAGTTTTCATATAGAAAACTCTTGAACTTTTAATAAAATTTCTGAAATTTCGTAAATCTTCACAATTTGAAAATCTTTACTTTGTAGAATATAATAGAATATATTTTCATGTTTGTCGTCATACGACTTACACAAGTCAAATCAATAATCTGTGTATAATTTTGTATAATGTTTTATCTCGAAATTTTTATCATTTCGAATTTTGTCTTGTAGTATTAGACCCAAAACTTTCTGAAAACGTCTGAAACCTTCGGTATGCTTCGGTTATATACTTATTAGATAGTACAAAAATAGATATTATTTTTCTCGAGCAAATTTCTCCAAATTTTTATTAACTGTAAATTGTATTCGAGTATTTCACCGAAAACTTTCTGAAAATAGTTTGAAAACTTCAGACCAACGTTTATTTTTTAAGAGAACTTTTGAATCTTCTGAATAGTTAGAATCTCGTGAATCATCATGAAGTTTCTAAAATCTGTACTATTGTGTAATTTTTTTATTAAGAAAATTTCCCAACATTTTTCTTGAAATGCTATATTTCAACAAAGATTTTCTGCGAACTCTTTCTACAAATAGTTTAAAAAGTTCAATATTCCAGCTGCACTGTGTCTAGAAATTCAATAGCTGTGGATAGTTAGAATCTCGTGAATCATCATGAAGTTTCTAAAATCTGCACTTTTGTTTAATTTTTTTATTAAGAAAATTTCCCAAAATTTTGTTGAAATATTTCAACAAAGAATTTCTGCGAACCCTTTCTACAAATAGTTTAAAAAGTTCAATATTCGATCTGCACTGTGTCTAGAAATTCAATGGCTGTGGCTAACATTAAATGACAGATTATTCAATTAGAGTGAAACTTTAATTTTTATAAGGAAAACTTTTCAACTTTTTAAAAAATTCCTAGAATATCGCGAATCTTCATGACATTTCGGAAATCAATACTTTTTAATTTTTTGCACATTTTTTTAACAATGGCATTTCTGACATTTTGATGAACTGTAAGTGTTTTCCTTAATTTTTTCAAAATCTTGTTGTACAAAGTCTAAAAATTATAATAAGAAGCCCAAAGTTTGTGTAAGAGAGCTCTTAACTTCTATATCGTCGGCTTACAAGTGAAATACACTAAATCAATATTTGGCTGTTTTTACTAAGTTTCATTTTGATGGTTTACTATATTGTAACAAATCTCAGGCTCAGTAGGGGTGTAGTAAAGGGTCCTGTAGCCGAACTTCCAAATTCTTAACTCATTAAATGACTGAGTTGGAAAGGGAACAGCAGAATATAAAACTTTAATTACAGTTTCTCACATTATATAGTTTTTGACTTAATTGATTTCGCTTGTAAGCCGACGATACAGTCTTTAGAATTTCGTGAATCATCATGAAATTTCTAAAATCTGCACTTTGTGTAATTTTTTTATTAACACAATTTTGATTCGAAACTTTGATCTCGAAATTTTGATTAAATGTAACTTTTTTGGCTGTCGCTAACAGAAGATAAATGACAAATTATTCAATTAAAGTATCTTTTAAATTTTTATGAGGAAAACTCTTCAACTTTTTAAAAAAATTCTAGAATTTCGTAAATCTTCATGACATTTAGAAAATCTATACCTACTCTGTACCTAAGTACATAATTATTTCATCGGGAAATTTCTTGAAATTTTGATTAACTATATTTTTGATAGAATATCTCTGAAATCCTTTGTAAGTACAATATTGTTCTTCATATATTAAACGATAAAAAAGCCAAAATAAATATAACTGCATATTTTAAATAAAAATTACCTCAGTGTAACAATGAAATTTGACAAAAACCTTGCAACACACCTCTGGAGCATAACTTAAAAATGCCTTCTTATTTATCTCTGCGCTTTTCGAGCGAACCGTAACGGCCTTATTAAATTCCCATCCGATCCACGCACTCTCTCGACGTTCTAATGAAATGATAGGCGCGATCAATGGCTCGGAAAAAATGATCCACTGAGATGGAGGACGAGATGGCGACCTGACCTTATATTTTCCCGTTTCCTTCCGAGAGAAAAAGTTCTGCTACACGGTCATCAAGATCCAGGAGCTGGTGATATTTCACTGTGCGCTGATTGCCAGCGCCACGAAAGTATGTTAATTTCTTCATGAGAAGAAAGAGTTATTAATTTAATTATGATTGGAATACTCGCCAATGGCAATCGTAATTAATCTACGATTAATTGGATGGTGCCTCAAAGTATTGAATATTGCGAGCCTCTCGGTATTCTAGTATACACATATGTAGCAGATAAGATGAGATAAATTATTAACCATTATAAAAGATGACTAAGTGGTAACGTATAAATTCTATTTATCTTGGAAGTAACCGATAAATTTGTTTTTAAATATTTATATCAAAATATATATTTTTTTTAATTCTGTAGTATCTGTTGAAATTCCTGAAAAAAAATCTGTAAAAATATGTTTTTAAATCTATAGAAATATTTTCTTATACTAGTACTAGTACTAATAGTACTAATACTAATATTTGTTTTTAAATACTAATAGTATTTATAAACTTAATTCTCTAGTAACTTGAAATATCTGCAGTATAATATAATAAATCTGTAAAAATATTTTCTTTTAAATCAATACATTTAATTTAAAACCAACGAACTTTTTCATCTGTTTACAGTTTTGCACATTTATTTTATAAAAAAAACTTTGCAACAATTATTTGGTTTTCCCCTCACTGATTATTTACTATAATTACTTATGAAATTGTCAACCTTGATAAGTATAACTCGCGACGCAATGATATGAAACTTCTACGTAATTAACATAAAATTTACCGCGTAGTGAAAACTGCGCGTCGTTTTTTCTAATGTTGCGCTCCTCTTCTGTATATAGGTCGAGTGTAATCGCCTTAAACGTCATGAAGCTTATAAATTAGTGTAAATACTAAAATGGTGGCATTATTGTTTGAGGATGTTGCGTGCAATCTTGCCTTCCAGGGCACCGGTTATTAACAATTATAGATGGCGATGATACGGTACATATTTATCATTATACGGCGCACTGCACAATAACCTTATATCCTGCGGCCATTAAATGTAAGTGCCATTATTGTCTTTATGATGGCAACACCCACAGCGAGCATTCGCTGCAGTTGCCTTTTAATACGCTCAGTTTTTTTCTGTTCATCAATAAAACAAATAAAAACTCTGGCCTGCACATTACTTGTCCTTATTTAGAAACCAAGAAATAAAACATTAATGAACAGATTTCTCGAAATTTCACATGGAAATTATGTTGCAATGCAAGTTCAATCCAATCCACGTTTTTTCAATCCACGTTTTTTCTAGAAACCTATGTATCAAAATTGGACATTATTTTAAAAATTGTGGCAAGTTTTATAAACAGTTCCAAAATATGAAACTCTAAAAAAGATTTCTCATAATTTCACATGAATTTTTTTAGCATATTTATCAAGAAGTTTTTATGCGTTTTTCAGAAATCTATGTACCAAAATTCAATTTCTTTAGAACTTCCGAAAATTCGAGCAACGTTATGAAAATTATTCTAAGAAATGACACTTTAATGTACAAATTGCACGAAATGCCACCTAGAAATTCTGTTGCAAAGCCATTTCCCACGTTTTTCAGAAGTCTGTATACTAATATGGTAATTTCTGTCGAAAATTCTGTCTAAATTTTGAAAATAATTCCAAGAAATTAAACTTTAATATACAGTTTATCCATATTCACCTTTTTCCAAATTTTAGTATGCTAAAATTATACTTACTTGCTTTAAAAAAATCAAAAATTATAGCTAAAAATAATTCCGAGGAATGAAACTTTATTTCATTTAAATAATTTCGAGAAATGTAGGGTTTCCCGAAATTTTAGCAATATTTTTTTTAGAGATTTTACAGAAGCTACTGTTTTTTTTTCTATCAATTCCATTCAAAATTGCAAAAACAGAACCAGCGTCAGAAATCTCTATGCTATCATAGTATTTTCTATGGAAAATTCAAGAATTTTGCTAAAAATAGTTCCAACAAATTTAAAATTTAACAATGTACATACAATAAGAAATATGTAATTGCTTCAATAAATTATATCTTATATATAGTTCCAACGAATGAAACTTTAATGTACAGATTTCTCGAAATTTTCATATAGTTTTATGTTTAAAATATCCATTAAAAATTGTGAAAATTTTGATAAAAACTATTTTTAGCAAAATTTTCGAATTTTCGATAGAAAATACTACACTATAATACGTTAATAATGTTTGTTTTTTTTAAATAAATTTAGTTCGAAAATACAAAGCTAAATCAGTATCCGAAATCTGCCTGCTAAAATTGTAATTTCTTTAGAAAATATGAAAATTTCAGCAATATATAATTTGAAGAAATGAAACTTTAATGGGCGGATTTATCGAAATTTAGTTTCTTTTTAATTCAAATTTCTAATCATGGTTTTTTTTGTAAATTTAGTATAAAAGTGCTAACTTTTGTTCTCTGTATTATGTATTTATGTGTTCTGTCTTATGCATTTCATGTCCCTATATTACTGTGTTATTGTATTTTTGTTTTCCCTATGTATGCCACTAATGTTACTTTTATACTATTCTGTACTGACTTATGCACATCTTTTGTACTAACTTGAATAAACGTATTATTATAATAATAATAATTATTATTATTATTAAGCTATATTCAAAGTTCTTTAGATATCAGTATACTAAACTTGCATATTAATCTCAAAATCCTAAATCAGAAGAATATTGATAATCTTTTAGGCTGCCATTAAATTAATTTATAAAGCATAAAAATAATTGCAAGTGGAAATGTGATAGTTGAATGTTTTGCAAGCCATAAAAATACATAACAATTTAATAACAATAATTACAAATCTCAAAGCTATAAGATACAAAATATAATTCTAAATATCAATATTCGCATTAAATTGGATTTGTGAGTGGTTAGAGATGTGTACGTGGACCACTTATTCCAATATTCGCATTACTAATAATAATTATGCGAATATTTATATTTAGCAATTTTATATTAGATATGGTATTTTGACCCGACCAGATATTAGACGTAATTTTTTTCTATAATTCTTATATTCTGAAATATACAAGATCTTATTTGTCATGTCAATTTATCTTTCTTTAAAATTACCGCAGAAACTATAATTTACAGAACATAATTCTATCTTGAGAAATATATGTGCTAAAATTGTACTTTCCTTCGAAAATACGAAAATTTCATGATTTCCCGAAATTTTAGCAATATTTTTTAGATATTTTACAAAAAATACTTTTTCTTCTATAAATCCCATTAAAAATTTCAAAAACAGAATCAGCGTCAGAAATCTCTACGCTAATATAGTAGTTTCTAAGGAAAATTCGAATATTTTGCTAAAAATTGATCCAATGAATGAAACTTTAATGTATAAATTTCTCGAAATTTGATTTGGAAATTTTGTTGGCAAACCATGCTTCCTATAATTCTTGAATTCTAAAATATATTTGCAATTTACTTGTCATATTTATCAACTTTCTTCAAAATTATCACAGAAAAGTTAATATATCGAACATTTTCTACAAGATTTGTAAGTGTTTTTTTTTTTAATATTATGTGCCCTGATTTCTAATTATTTTGGAAATACATATGGGCATCTAATTGCAAAGCAATTTTTCCGCGTTTTTGAGAAATCTGTGTGCCTCAATTGTACTTTCCTTCCAAAATGTATCTTCATTCTAACAATAATTCAAAGAAATAAAACTTGTGTGTACATATTTCTCGAAATTTCATTTGGAAATTTTGTTGGCAAACAATTATTTCTATAATTCTTAAATTCTAAAATATATTTGCAACCTATTTATCATATTTATCAATTTTCTTTAAATTTATCACAGAAAAGTTAATTTACTAAACATTTTTTGCAAGATTTGTAAGATTTTTTTAATATTTCGTGCCCTAATTTCTAATTATTTTGTAAATACCCATTGGCATGTTATTGCAAAGCAATTTTCCACGTTTTTCAGAAATCTATGTAGTTATATTATGTAGCTTTTCTGCTAATAAATGTTCTTTATTATTATTATTATTATTATTATTATAATTAAAATTGAACTTTCCTTCGAAAATTCCAAAATTCTACCAACATTCTAATAATAATTCCAAGAAATAAAACTTTAGTGTACAGATTTCTCGAAATTACATTTGTAAATTTTGTTCGTAAGCAATGTTTTCTATAAATCTCAAGTTCCGAAATATATTTGCAACTTATTTATCATAATTATCAACTTTCTTTAAAATTATCGCAGAAATTGTAATTTACAGAGTATATTATTTCTGGAAGATTGGAAGTTTTTTTTTTAATATTTCGTGCCCTGATATCTTATTATTTTGAAAATACACATGGGCATTTTATTGCAAAGAAATTTTCCACGCTTTTCAGAAATCTCCATGCTAAAATTGGACTTTGGTTCGACAACTCTAGCAACATTAAAAAAAATAATTCTAAGAAATTAAACTTTAGTGTACAGAATTCTGGAAATTTTGCTGGCAAGCAATTTTTCATCTTTTTTTTCTAAAATTTGTATACTAAAATTGTGATATCTTTCGAAAATGTAAAAATTCTAGCAAAGTTCTAAACATAATTCCAACAAAAGAAACTTTAATATATAGATTTCTCGAAATTTCACTTGGGAATTTTCTGTGTTTTTCGGAAATATTTATACTAACATCGTACTTTCTTTCGAACATTCGAAAACTCTAAGTTCTAAAGCAACGTTCTAAAACTAATTAATAACAATTGCAATATTAATAACAATAATAGTAATAATACTGTATTTATGCCATAACTTATCATTTTAAATCGAAATAAACAAAAGAAAATCAATACAAGTTAGAAGATACAAACTCAGTTAATACAACACACTGCTTTTTCTGGCAGTGTACCAGAGGCTGTGTACCAAAATTGTAATTTTTTTAAAGATTCGAAACTTTTTACAACGTTCTAAAAATAGTTATAAGAAACGAAACTCAATGGACAGATTTTTTAAAATTTCCGACAAAAATTTAGTTGTCAACTAATTTCCCACTTTGTTCAGATATGTGTATTAAAATTGTATATTTAATGAAGTAAATGTACAAGACTACTTCAAATAAATTTAACTTTCATGTACACATTTCTCAAAATTTCACTTGGAAATTGTGCTGACAAGCTATATTCTGCGTTTTTTTTTTTCGAAAATCTGTGTACTTTAATACGAAAATAAAAAAATTCTAGCAAGATTCTAAAAATGATTCCCAGAAATGAAACTTCAACGTACATATTTCTAGAAATTTCACATGGAAATTTTGTTAGCAAACAATTTTCCACGCGTTTTTCGAAAACTATGAAGTGTAATTTCTTAAGAAAATTCGAAAATTTTAGCAACGTTCTAAAAATTCTTCCAAGAAACAAAACTTAATGAACAGATTTTTATAAATTTAAGAGGGAGATGTAGTTGTCAACTAATTTGTCACTTTATTCATATATCTGTGTACTAATTGTACTTTCTTTTGAAAATTGTAGCATGTTTTAAAAACAACTTCAAGAAATGAAACTTCAAAGTACAGATTTCTGATAACTTCACATGGAAATTTTCTAATTCTTCTAAATTAAAAATTCTATTTTCTTTGAAAAATCCGAAAATATAGAATTGTTCTATAAGTTATTCCAAGAAATTAAACTTTAATGTATAGATTTCACGAAATTCTACATAGAAATTTTATTGCAAAATCATTTTCCACATTCATTAGAAATATGTGTACTAAAATGGTATTTTTTTAAACTGAATTTTAAAAATTATTCCAAGAAATAAAATTTAATGTACCAATTTGTCACTTTGTTCAGATATCTGTGTACTAATTGTACTTTCTTTTGAAAATTGTGCCATGTTTTAAAAACAATTCCAAGAAATGAAACCTCAATCTACAGATTTATTATATTTTCACATGGAAATTTTGTTGTCTACGCAATGTTGATGCCTTTTTCGGAAATCTATGTACCAAAATTATACTTTCTTGCTACTCTGCAGTGCTAGAATCCGAAAATTCTAGCACTGTTCTAAAAGTTATTCCAAGAAATTAAACTTTAATGTAATTCACGAAATTCTATTGCAAAGCCATGGTCCATATTCTTTAGAAATATGTGTACTAAAATGGTAATTCTTTCGAAAATTCGAAAATTCTATCTAAATTTTAAAAACAATTCCAAGAAATGAAACTTAAATGTACAGATTTCTCATAATTTCACATGGAAATTTTCCTGGCAAAGCAATTTTTATGCCCTTTTCGGAAATCTGTGTATCAAAATTCTATTTTCTTTGGAAAATTCGAAAATTCTAGCACCGTTCTAAAACTTATTCCAAGAAATTAGACTTTAATGTACAAATATCGTTTAGAACTATAACTTGATGAAATAATAACCAGTAATGTAGTTTGATGAAATTATGCCAGACGCTAAATTATAATTATTATTAATTATTGCTATTATAAATATAATAAAATTATTGACAGTCTTGTATCCATTACGTCTAAATGTTGTCGTTAAACGTGGATTTGATAGATCGCATCGTCTACCTTTAAAAATATCGATCCATGCCCGTATTGTGGGCATAACCACCAAATGTCATCAATCAAAGGGGAGAGGCCCTATTGAACGTGCACGTGCGGTTTTGCGAAGGCATAAAAATACTGCAATAGAATACAACCCTTCTGGTTGCTGATACAAAACACACGAATAGCTGGAGCAAAAAAATGTAATAATTTTCTTTCAACATTATCATTCATCTCTTCATTTGTATTGGTACCTGAATTTGTAATTTATTTTTTTAACAAACAAATAAATAATGAGGTAATTAAATGATGCAATTTTTATATTTGTTGGTGTCACAGTTTATTAAATTATTGTGACTATAGTTTCGACCATATCAGCTGGTCATAATAAATTTCATGATAATAAGGTAATCATGGAAGTTTTTGATTAAAACAATTTAAACAAATTATATCAATTTAAAAAAATGAAAATTAAAAATGAAGATGAAAAAATAGTGATGATAATGGTAAATATCATGATAACATCATGATATAATGTAAATATCATGATAGTAATGATAAATTAACAATTTTGAAGTACAAGTAAATAGAATAATGACAAAACAAATTTATGTGTATTTGTGGAAAAGGCAATTTTTCTACACAATTTTTCTACATTTAAAAATGCTGCATATTTTTAAGAACCGCAGACACATTCTCGATGTGCTATTTCCACAAATGTTTTCTGAGGTTAAAAATTTTCATGGGAAGTGTAGGTCTATAAAAATTGCAATATACAGGCGACTTTACAATCGGCATAAGACTAAGAATTTATTGCCCCATTACATGAACTAGATGAATTGTCTTATCCGCCGCGCTCCTTGTTCGCCAGTGCTTGATGGATCTGCACGTACCGAGCAAGAAGATTGATACAAAGTTTATATTCGTCCAAATAAAGAATGACATATGGCTGCAAGTGGCTCCCAGCTTACCTTAACAACGGCCGTGTTCGCTCGTCAGTGACAAGTTCAAGAAACTCGGTTCTCGTGCATCTCCAGCAGGCAGTTACATGACTCATTACTCATTACGCTATTACATAATGCAATTTCAAATCATTTTTATATTTCATCGAAGCAAAGCGAAGCAGAGAAAACTTGCAACAAATGCGTTCACCAAATAACGAAAATCATTTTTGCCATACGTTTGCCATACAATTTTCAAATGAGTTCATTTATAATATAAATCTTGTATTCTATCGGAAGTGATCTGCAAAGAAGTACCTACACCAAATCGTAATAATGTTTCTATTGCATCATTATAACAAACTAGAAATAAACAACTCTTAACGGAGCACACGAAATCAAGACAGTTTAACTATGGGTGGTACATACAATTGGCGATGCTCCAGTTTAACAACAATTGCTCAATTAAAACATTAAAGAGTAATAAAAACACGCCTACTCATGTGATTTATGTGTACGATAGTTTTTGGGTCGGTCATTGACAGGTTTCAGATGAAAACGAATGGGTTTCCACGAAAATATGTATCACCAAAAATTAAGATGAATACATAATTGTATTTACATATTTTGAATACCCTGCATTTCCAAACATCAGAAATGATTTTTCTTTGCAATACAGTAATTACTGGTATATATGTCTTTATGGGGCAATTAAGTTTTGGCACTCAGCTCGTGTTTAATTGATTATGGAGCATCCGCATGCCTTGGCGTAAAATATCTAAACGCATCCTGTGGCGACGATTGGAGAGATAATTTTATATGCAACTTTGTGGTGGACATTAAAATATTTACAGGAGCAAACTAGGGCACAGGCCGCATGCCACATGCCTTGCATACGCATGTTTAATAGCAGATAACATCTGATTCTATTTCTATAACCAATTTTTTATTAAAATGTAATATATTTTCAAGATCTAAAGAGAATTGCCAGTGAAATTTGTAAATATACGAAAATAATTGCGTCGTGCCACCAAATATTGTTTTTTTAATTTTTTTTACCACCAATGTCAAAACGTATTTTTGTTTTATATTTTGAAGGTTAAATAAAGTAAAAGTTGGTTAACAAATTTACCATCAATTTCTCTGACCTATTTTATAAAATGTTACGACGTATAGAACTTGTCATTTTTCAGCAGAATGTTACCTACATAGATATCTCAACAAATATCAAAATCGCAGTGCAACTGTTTATAATAAAATGAATATTCTAACATTTGCAACAGTTTTCCAAAGCAATACACTTATTGGAAAAGTTTTTAAAAAATGTAACATTTCCAAGTTAATCTAGCAAATAGCAAAACTTGTAGGTACAAATCTGTACAGAAAGTTCAAATTAAAAAAAAGTAGTAGTAGTGTATGTATGCATGTATGCATATGTACATGTATGTGTGCATGTCAGTAGCATGTTTATAGGTGTTTTAATTATTAATCTTTAAAACGGTTTATTTAAAAAAAAAAATATCTGTAACTTGTGTGCTTCATAAATCATAAATCTTTATTGATGTTTCACATAAAACAAATGTATACAAACGTTAAGACATACTACAAAAGACAGTTAAGATATACATATAAATATTATTTCATAATTGTGATTACTGATTTTTTTAATATACTTGCTAGATTCACATTTAAAGTAAAAATTTTGTTGATAATGTATCAACATTTTTTTCTACTGCTACTCTTTATATCTTACCATTATCCTAACAGTTGTGTGCGTAAATTATGAAAAAAATAAGGATATAATAGATATAAGGGAAAAAAATAATAATAGAAAAACACTATCACTTCAAGCGAAACCTCTTCAAATATTGTTCTTTGAACTTGTGAAATTCTGTAAAATTATATTGTAATTAATTAAATAACTTATTACTTTTTGTTCACAATAGTTATTTTATATCTAAACATATATCGTGAAACAAGGTAAATGGTGATTTAATTAAAAATAACCTCTTCATACTTTCATGAATTAATATGAAATTTTAAAAATTTTAGCCATTTTTGCCCACTTTGTTACATTTTCGATGGATATCTATCGAAAGTTTTAGTCCCTGCTGACCCTTTTCTGAAATTGGGTTTCTTATTTTTGACAACTTAAAGATAGTGTTGTAACGGTTCGCACCCAGCATTATACAAATTCTTATAATTTGTAATATTTATTTGGCTCGTGATTTAGCGATAGTACTTTACGTTGTTTGATTTTTAAAATCATTATCGTGGCAACTTAATTGGGTTCGTTGAATGGGTAATGTGTCTGTTAGTAATTTTTGTTAGTAAGTAAAACACAGATATATGAATTCAATGAGATTTATGCATTTTCACAGATTATGCAAGCGACATGGTTACTGATTTTTTTAATATACTTGTTAGATTGAGATGTAAGTAAAAATTTTGTTGAAAATGTATCAACATTTTTTTCTACTTCTACTCTTTATTCTTGCCATTATCCTAACAGTTGTATTGCACAAATTATGAAAAAATATGGATATAATAGATTTAATGAAAAAAAAAAAAAATAGAAAAATACTATCATTTCAAGCGAAACCTCTTCAAATATTGTTCCCTGAACTTGTGAAATTCTGTAATGTTATATTGTAATTAATTAAATCTCTTGTTATCTCTTTTTTTCACAATTGTTATTTTATATCTAAACATATATCGTGAAACAAGGTAAAAAGTGATTTAATTAAAAATAACCTCTTCATACTTTCATGAATTAATATGGAATTTTAAAAAATTTGGCCATTTTTGTCCAATTTGTTACGTTTTCGATGGATATTTATCGAAAATTTTAATCCCTGCTGACCCTTTTCTGAAATTGGGTTTCTTATTTTTGACAATTTGATGATAGTGTTGTAACAATTCGCACCCAGCATTGTACATATTCTTATAATTTGTATTATTTATTTGGCTCGTGATTTAGTGATAGTACTTTACGTTATGTTTGATTTTTTAAATCATTATCGTGATAACTTAATTGGGTTCGTTGAATGGGTAATGTGGGTAATTTTTGTAACTAAGTAAAACACAGATATATGAATTCAATGAGAATTATTCATTTTGAAAGATTATGCAATCGACAGGTAAATAAAATACAGTCAAATTGGACGTAATTTCTTTAATTTACTTTATTCAACATTTTGCAAATGCTTTATTTAATACTTATTGAATCGTTATTTATATTTTCTGACCTTAACTTTATTTTGTAAACTTTGTTATCGTTAATATCACAGGCCAACAAAAACAAGATTTCAAAAAACTTTTTAAATCTTCATATCTGATTTTTATAGTTTTTTGGGTACTAAATCCGTATCTGAACTCTGATCGTTTCCATCACCCACAGTTTAGTCACAATTTGACCTAGTAAGATATGGGAAAATATGTAAAATATGCAATAAATATGAAAAGTAAACTACTTTAAAAATACCAACAGAACTTTATTTAAACATCGAAGATGGCTTTATATTCTTAACATTACATTCTTCAAAGGCTTTACATGTCCATTGATGTATATGTTCTTTGTCTCTTTTCTTTAAAGCTCCTGATATAGCTTTTTCTTCTATGCGCCGATTGCTGACTTTCTCGGTGAAATGACCAACAGTAATCTCCCATCATGTTGGTGTTCCAGCGTGCCTGATAACGTTTTTCTATCACTATACCTAGCTATCACCTAGCTATACAGAGAAAATGTTAAAATGTGAACAAATGTTGGGTGATATGGCATTTTTAATGTTATTTTTGGAATAAGCACACTTAAAACGACAATAATTAGGTAAATACACATAAAAAGTTTTTTGGTCGTTGGCCTGTGTAATCAATATTGAAATTACAATGTCAAATTAGCGACTTCATGTACCAAATTATCTTCATATTTTTTCGAGAAGTTCCTTCAATACATGTCATCACTGCATAGAAGTTCGTTAACATTTGTGGCTACCAATGAATTTCAACGCCAGCTTGTGGATAGGAACAAATCACATAAATGAATTCATGCAATAACCCATCTTCAAATTGTGCAGATATGTTATCGCATGTCATCATCGCATGATATTAATAGCATTTGTGTCTACTATTAGTCGCAGCCACATGATACGTCAGCACTTTATGATGTAATATTATTTAAATAAAACGGATTACTGTTTAGTTTGATCAGGTTCAATTCTACTTCAACACACATCTATACATACGTAAATCATTTATACGATTGATTCGGTTCGGAATGCTGAGATTGCTTGAATATCGGAGCGCTGAACAATTTTATTTACGAAATTACGTTGACCCAGAATATCATTGAATTGTTTATATTGAGCGATGTATACAGGGTGATCTATTATGTGCATTGGTAACTAGTTTGATTTTGGCAAATAAACTTGTTTCATTATATCGGTATTTACGAGTTTCGTAGTTGTCAAGGAAGGAATTTTACAATATTCTACTGTCTTGATGAAGATATTGTCAGGAGAGGTATAAAATGCAGTTAAGCTCGGTCCACTACGCAGTATTCGGCGAAAGGAAGCTTCATTTCTATCTTTATTAAATTTTGATCAACTCGCAAGCAGCACGGCACTGCAGTGTCACTAGATAGGTTTTCTCATTAGTATGGAAATTTACTTTAGTATTGGTTAATGAGGGGTACATTTTATATCGTCGTTCGTATAATTACCTGAGAAAGTGATGCTCAACTTATGAGACTTCGTCGAGCAGAGTAACGCTCTGCGCTGGTTTGTTCTAACTGATCTGAGTATGTGCCGAGATAATTCTAATTTTATTTTCGGATTGCAGAAAACAAAAAAAAAACATTCTAATTTTAGAAGCTCTTTTTAGCCTTCTTTGTGGAAACTCTTGTATAATACTGCAGGTGGATTTTGTTGTGTTCTACTCGCTAATAACGTCTTGTAGAATTACACAAATTAGACCGAGACGCAGTTTCTTGGATAGAATAATTAGATGTCTGCCCGTGAATTATTAGGTTTGCCGGTGACCTTCTTGCCGGAGACGTTTCTACAATACGGCCGAGTGTTTTCCGCTAATTAAAGCCGAGCAATTCCCGATAAACACGCCGCAAAACCAGGACGGGAAACTGGCTGCTAACTGCGGCGAAGAGGTAAAGATCTGGCGATGGGCATCGCTCCCGGGCCTCTGGAGCGCTTCTCAGGTGGATTTCCTACGTAAAAAGCGGAACATTCAATGCCTGCGTACACGACGTTATGCGGTTAAGTGGTGTTTAGCTGGCGCAACAGACCGAGCAGTTCTTTAATTGCATCTCCACAACAATGCACAGACGTGGACGACGCCGTCGCCACAGGAATTACGATTCCACGCCGCTCCGTGGCGAGGCGTGGAACAATCCGGGGTGACGGGATGGGAAGCTGGAGAGGTCGAGGTGAGATGAGTATTGATTCCCGACGCTTCCACGAAGCTGCAGCTGGGATACGTTTCGATGAATTCAAGCGAGAGTTTGTGCTTCGTATTCAAAACGAAAGTAACACCACACGGGACTGCCAACGTCAAGCCCTTCAAACAAAACAACGGCTCTTTGATAAAGTAATCAGAGTTTATGCTAGAGGCTAGATGTTCTAAATTGAAGATTGAAACTATTCTATTTGGGAATACATAGTTATAGTGTATTTTTTTGGGATACAGTGCTAAGTTGTAAAGTCTGTTCGTTTCACTTCAGTACGTATAACTAAGGAAGATATACAGAGGGGGGAGACTGTGGTAACAGTGAACCGAAAATTAACATTTTACAACTTTGTACCGTATCCTAAAGAAATACGCTATACATCAATAATATTTTTTGACAATCAGAATATGAAAACCAAATCTTTTTAATTTTCTTCGAAACTGAAGTTGAAAATCGTAAAATTTTTACATCAGTTCTTTCAAAATTCAGGAATTTCAGGAAACTGCCTAAAAGTATGGGCATCCTTGCTGCAGTTTGCGACGTAAATCGTCCCTATTAAAATTCCTGCAAATCTCATTAATTAAAACCAATAAGCCATTAATTACCGTCGTAATATTCAATGCACGATAATCGCGAGGAGTGCAATTGAATTTTAATTGCATAATCAGGTTCTGGCGTAATAGGGGCACGTGCTCTGAGCCTCGGTCTATCCCACGGACCGAGCATGCAGATCCTGGAGTCGATAAGCCTCGTGCATGTAGATTTTTCCCCTTTTAATTGAAAACTCCACGCAAACCGACGTGCGCTCTAGTGTTACTGATGTGGGTCGCATGTGACGAAACGTGGCATTATTACATAGTTTAAAATTCAAATATGTATTTTGTCGATCTGTAATGATTTTGTTTGTAGGTACAGGTTGTAGATAGGGTGATGATAGAAAACCTTTTTTTTTCAATTCGATAACGGCTGGTGCAGAAAATATGTTATCGGTGGGGTAGAACCTTTGCACAAAAAAATTACGAATTTTCGGACAACTCCTTGTCCTTAAGACATTAGTCTTAAAATTTCATCATAGAAGTGGAATCCTCCGAATTAGCACTTCTAACTCATTTTACTGGTTAAATTTTTATTAGAGATTGAAATATTTGGAATTTTCCAAATTTATAGAATATTTGGTAATATTTTTAGGGGTAGTGTTTTGTACATCTCAGTAAATATTATGTTTCTTTGAAGTTTTCATGAAAACCATTGAATATTTAAGAGTATTCTTAGATTTGTAAGGAATTTGATGAATTTGAATGAAGGAGTCTGTTGAATTTTGGTGATTTTTTCTATATGTAAGGTGCATATTTATGGGTAGTTTTTTTAACTTTGTAAATTTCATCATAGAAGTGGAATTCTCCGAGTTAACCCTTGTAACTCATTTTACTGGTTAAATTTTTGTTAGAGATTGAAATATTTGAAATTTTGCAAATTTATGGAGTATTTTGTAACATTTTTCAGGGTTGTGTTTTGTACATTTTAGTGTATATTATGTTTCTTTGAAGTGTTCATGAAAACTACCATTGAATATTTGAGAGTTTTCTTACATTTATAAGGAATTTGATGAATTTTGGTAAAATTTTCGAAATTTATCTAGCTATTCTTATATCTTTGTAAACTTTATAGTTTTCATGAATTTTTAAGGAATTTCATAAATTTAAGTGACATTTTATAAATTTATGGAGCATATTTAAAGGTATGGTCTTTGCAAGTTGAAAATTTTGGAGTTTGCATTGATTTTTAAGAATTTTTTAAGAATATTTCTTAATTTATGGAATATTTTTGTAACTGTTTCTAAAATTGTAGAGAATTTTCAAAGTTTGTTTTTGCACATCTCCGTAAAACTATATCTTTTGTTAAGTTTTTATGAAAACTACCATTCAAAATGGAAGTTTTCATGAATTTTTAAGAAATTTGATGAATAATAATGAAATTTTATAAATTTGTGCAAATGTAGTAGTTTTTTAATTTTGCGAATTTTGTATTGTATTTTGTACAAAATGTTCAATTTAGTATTTTCAATCATGTTTAAGGAAATTCATAAATTTTGTGACATTTTATAAATTAATCGAGCATTTTCTAAGGTGACCTTTAAACTTCGTGTTGAAAATTTTGGAGTTTCATTACTTTTTAATGAATTTTATGAACCTTTGAGATTTTTTTCATATTTGTTGAACCCTTTTCAAGGGAATTATGTAACTGTTCTAAAATTATAGAGCATTTACAATTGTGGTTTTTGCACACCTCGGTAAAATTATATTTTTTTGAAGTGTCCATGAAACTACCATTGAAAAGTGAGAATTAGATTTTCTTGAATTTTTAAGGAATTTGTTGAATTATGATGAAATTTTATAAATTTATGCAGTATTTTCAAATGTAGTTTTTTAATTTTACGATTATTGTATTGTGTTTTGTACAAAATGTTCAATTTTGTATTTTTAAGGAAATTAATAAATTTTGTGTCATTTTATAAATTTAACGAGCATTTTCCAAGGCGACCTTTAAATTTCGTGTTGAAATTTTTGGAGTTTGCATTACGTTTTAATGAATTTTACGAACTTTTGAGGGTTTTTTTCCAAATTTGTTGAACGCTTTTGAACGGAATTTTGTAACTGTTCTAAAATTTACAATAGAGCATTTACAAATGTGATTTTTGCACATCTCGTTAAAATTATATATTTTTTAAGATTCCATGAAACTACCATTGAAAATGAGAATTAGAGTTTTCTTGAATTTTTAAGGATTTTGTTGAATTATGATGAAATTTTATAAATTTGTGCAGCATTTTCAATTATGTTTTTTTTAATTTTGCCGATTTTGTATTGTATTTTGTACAAAATGTTCAATTTTGTATTTTTAAGGAAATTCATAAATTTTGTGACATTTTATAAATTCATCGAGCATTTTCTAGGGCGACCTTTAAATTTCGTGTTGAAAATTTTGGAGTTTGCATTACTTTTTAATTAATTTTACGAACATTTGAGGTTTTTTCCAAATTTGTCAACGCTTTTGAACGGAATTTTGTAACTGTTCTAAAATTATAGAGCATTTTCAAATGTGGTTTTTGCACATCTCGGTAAAATTATATTTTTTTGAAGTTTCCATGGAACTACCATTGAAAATTTTAGTATTCTTGTTTTTTTAAGGAATTTGTTAAATTTTCGTGAACTTTTCTAAATTTAAGGTATTTTTATGGATAGTTTTTTTAACTTTGTATTGAAAACTTTGTAGTTTTTATAATTTTTTTAAGGAATTTCGCGATTTAAGGTGTCATTTTATAAATGTATGGGACATTTTTAAGGGCGGTGTTTGCAAGTCTGAAAATTGTGTGTGGAAACTTTTAGAGTTATTATTAGGTTTTAGGAATTTTATGAATTTTTGAGAATTTTTGAGAATTTATCAAACTTTTTTAATGCAATTTTGTAACTCTTTATAGTAATAATAATAATAATAATAATAATAATAATTTATTTGTATGTCGACTCTTAGTGGATTACATCGTCCATATCACATATTACACTAAAATAAAATAATAAAAGTATAAAATACAAAATATAAAAATTTACATTTAAATTAAGATCCCGTGTACTCCGAAATATTGTAGATACACATAGTTACTGTCATTAACAATCGCCATTGAAATTGCCTTGAACTGCCATGAGAATTTTCAAAGTTTCATTACTTAGGTACATCACTCGATTAGAAGAATCTAGAAATCTTTATGAGAATCAATTTACCAGTTTTATGTCTGAAGGCAGTAACATGATATAATCGGCAGTAAAATAAACCGAAATCAGCACTAAAATAATTTATTATTGTAGGTATTACGATTATGTGTATATTTGGTTTGGACCAATTTGGTTGGATTTGGTGTAATATAACTAATTTTGAGTTTTTTTTCTCACTCCACGACAACTTCTACCATTAATTCCTCCAACAGTCCGTCACAAAGTTCTGGAACATTTCTAAAGATAGATTTTATATATATCTCGGTAAAAAATATGTTTCTTTCAAGTTAACATGAAAACTACAATTGAAAATTTTAGAGGTTTCTTGAAGTTTTAAGGAATTTGACGAATTTAGGCGAAATTTTGTTAATTTTTAGATATAATGAACATGTGATAAATGTAAATAATCAGTACAAATATTTAATTAATCAGTACATATTTTTGCATATACAGGGTGTTAATACTAAGTTGTAACACCCGAAAATGGCAGTTAGAACTCATTGAAACAAACAACTTTTCTTAGTTAAAATTTTTGAATTGGAGCCCAAGTTCATAGTTATTGGCGTTCTTTTGTTTTTCGAAAACCCGTCTATACTAACTATTTTAATAAAAATAATAAAAATTGACTTCTATTTGGTAGGTAGTAATTTTTATTATTCCTAAATAACGTATATCCTTTTAATTATTAAAAAAAAATCACAATGAAAAATGTCTCTTAAGACGTTTAAACTTTAAAGCATTGCGTGTTCAATTGTTTATTGTCATTTCCGGTAATTGCGGAATTAGAACCTGCAACCGAAGCAATGTAAAAGAAGACATCCATCATCGTTATTATTTATAATTCGCTTCGTGCACTTGACCTCGATCATTATCTGCTGTATGGTCAAGTGCAATATAAACGCAAGAAACTCATTCAGTACATTGTTGCAAAATAACAAGCAGCGGGCATCTATAATTGTCTGAGTAAATTGTTTAATAACAATTGTGGGAAATAATTATCTTGCATCAATCATTGATTCAGTTGAGTTACATGTAAATAAATTTCGCAATTATATAAGCAAGTTGCAAAATACAATTCGTATACAATCAAATTAAAAAAAAACTGTATCTATACAAATTAAATACAGTAAACAATAACGCCATAGGTGGAGGAGCAGTAGGAATTGTTATTTTTATTATTATACAATTAATTGAACAAATAGAAACTGCATATATACAAGCAAGTTAACAAATGCGCATACAATCAAATGTTAAAAAAAAAACTGTATCTATACAAATTAAATACTGTCACCAATTATGTATTAGGTGGAAGAGCTGTAGGCATTGTTGTTATTATTATTATTATTATTATTATTATTATACAATCAAGTCAAGAAATAGAATCTGCACATATACAAGCAAGTTAACAAATGCGTTTTAAAACTATACAATGAAGGTACAAAATACAAATGACTTGCTTATGCACTTATTGTTTATGTTATTTAATGTGTGCAACCAAATTTGCACATAATCGTAAAATAATGGGCTGCTTTAGTGACGATTTCGTTTAACTTTAATTTCAGAACAGTACATTGTCTGAACAGTACAGCAATGGGATACTTCAGTGCCTGTTTTTGTTACCTGCGGACGATTTCAAAACGTAATTATTTGTGTAATAACATTTATTTATGTATCAACAGCCATCTTCCTATTAGTTTCGTAAACATCTTAATTTTCACCGGATCAGTGTACTAATTATAAATTTTCTCCAACTATTATTAGTAATACATATATGAGGAGAAACTAAAAATAATTACAATTAACCGTTATATACACTTATGCTTCACAATTTTCTCGTTTCTACTTAAGTACTCTTCAGAGCAGTTGCTCAGCGGCGGCGAAATAATTGCCACTCAGATTAGTATCTAGTCTGGAGAAATTAGCCTAATCGGATTTACTGCTAAACGAAGATTGCATTAACATTGATGAGCATATGCTTTGCATGGTAATCGGTCCTCAATTCCACCTCGCCGAGGCCGCAGTGCTGTAATATACCGGGTGTACATTTCAAAACTAGCCAGTCTCAATAACTTTTGAATGCAAGCCAACTTGACAAAAAAAACACGTCGATTGATTTTTGTAGGGGGAAGTTCAAAAACAATGTCAGATAAATTTTAAGTGTCACCCCCTCCTCCCTAGCCAGGTTTTTTTTAAGCTTTAAAATGAGGTATCGCAAGGTGGAGGGGTGCCATTTGAAATTTCAAAGTGGCGGTGGCTAGGGAGGAGGGGGTGACACTTAAAATTTATTTGACGTTGTTTTTAAACTTTCCCCTCCAAAAATCAATCGACGTGTTTTTTGTTTTATCAAGTTAGCTTGTTTTAAAAAGTTATTCAGACTGGCTAGTTTTGAAATGTACAACCGGTATAAAAGTTCCCGTGGAATGTGTGCGTGAGGTATTCCATTTGGGTGAATTTGGTGACACGTCGGTGCGTTAGAAATTATGTTACTATTTCCCGTTTCCTTGCGCCGTAAAGCACCGCTGTAACGTCACGAGAAGCCGTAAAGAAGGAATAACACTAAAAGTAAATAATAAAATAGTGCAACAAGCTGCACGTTTCACTTATATTAATTGTGTGCAAAGTTGATGTTTGTATTTACTGGGTCGTATACAATAATAATAATTAGCACCATATAATTGTAATTTTTTTCATATAACTGATATAACATATTTTCTTACGTTTTTTAATACTTCATGATTTTATGATTTTTTTTTTCAAACTGTTTAAAATATTAATATAATGTGATGACGAAATGTTATTTACTCCTGTACCTTCTTCATTCTAAGTGGTATTCAAATAACTTTCTCATCATCATCATCATCATATTTTTTAATTTTATTATTAATATTATCAAAATTGTAATATACTTGTACGTATTGTCATGGCGAAATATTATTTACTCCTGGGGATTCTTCATACTAAGTGCTATTCAATTGTATATCTCATCATTGTCATCATCATCTTCATTTTTTTTATTTATTAATAATATTAACCCATCCGTCACTTGATAAAACTTATTTCTTTTAGCTTAACCGTTCATGATTTTTTTACATATTTTTTCTTCATACTATTTAAAATGTTAATACATATATTCTGATGAAGTGTAATTTACTCCTGTGTCTTCTTCATAAAGAGTGGTATTAAACTGCTCAATCGTTTTTATACTGGGAGGACTAATTTACATGTCACCTCTAATAATAAGTGTTGCGAATTAAATAGGCCGATGAACAATACTAATCTGCATCTTGAGTAGATGGCACAAATTCGTGCCCACACACACAAGGTGGATTCGTTTAAGAACTGTACGCTGGTAAGTGGCTTATCATTCTTGGGCCTACTCGCGGTGAATAATCGTGAAATTCGTTCATAAGCGCCGAGGAAAAACCGTCGTGTAAATAATTTACAGACTCCGTAGAATGAAACGTATAATCAAGACCACAAGCGCACGCTTCACCTGAATTATATATTGGTGTAGTGGACTAGATCAGGGATCCCCAAACTACGGCAGGAAAGTATACGTAGATATATACACTTATATATGTATTATATAATATTCTAAAGATAGAATATGTACTGGTTTTGTACTTTCTTGGGTTTCATCATGGTTTCGTTAAGTTTCTGAGATTTACTACCATGTTGGCAATTCTGTACATCTATTCTGATTGACTTTGAACTCTTTTGATTTTTAGTGCATATTCTAGAAATTTTCATAAAACTTTGTGACAATTTCTGAAATGTTTCTTAAATTTGGTATAAGTTATATATTATGTATACTTACTATACTATGATTACATTTTCTGCAGTATGCTTGGATTTTGGTTTCTTCAGTTTCACTGTACTTTTTCACTGTACTGCAGTTACAGTTTCGTAGTGTTTTCGTTTTTGAGATTTGTTACAATGTTTTCAATTTATGAACCATCTGATATTTTTGATAGTTTGATTGAAATAATGGAGTTTATAACTCTTTCAATATTGTGATTGAAAATTTTCTAAATTTCTATAAAATTTGTGGCAATTTATGAAATGTTTATGAAATTTGGTGTAATATGATATTTTGATACTATAATTAAATTTTCTGCAATTTTTGCGCCTTTTGGTTTTATATTTATATGTGTATTTATTGTATGTATATGTGAATTTACTCTCTTTACGATGTAACTTTTAATTTGACATTTGTATATCCTCCTGGATATTGACATGAATAAATTTAAATTTAATAAATAAATTCAAATTTAAATTTTATAAAGTTTTTGCTGATTTACTAGCAGGTTCAGATTTTTTCGAAACACTTCTACTAAAAGTTTCTGCAATTAACAATTTCTGCAGTTTTTTTTTAAAATATTTTCTGATATATTTTAAATAATTTTTCCACAGTTTACATAAATTTTCAGTAATTTGAATTATAATAACAATATTCTTTTATTAAGTACTTAAGTACTTATGAAGTACACTATTAAGGTAACTAATCAAGTTTTCACGAAAATTCTACCTGCAAAATTTGACATTTTCAATAAATTTTGAAAGATTTATATAATTTTTCCGTGGCTTTTATTTTTTTGATTACCCTTTAATGATGTGTTTTAGATGTATTAACAAATTACTGAATAAAAGTTTCAGAAACGTTTTAGAAACTTCTGGTACACTATTAAAATTGTCGTGGACTGAATCTACTGCTTCCTTCTGTCAAAGAGTTTGGGGCCCTCTGGACTAGATTTTACATTAATAAGTGAGGGATGTGGGAGACGTAATACTGGTAATGAAGGCACTAAAAACAGTAGAGAAGTAATAAATTAGAAGCAACTAAGAAATCTTATATAATTTTTTTTTAAAGATGATTTTTAGATTACTATTATTGGCAAATAGAAGCACCAAAATTTGGGAAATTTGGTCTAATTCTTCTATAATTTCATATTAATTATTATGAAAGGTAGTATAATTCTTAAGAGAACTTGCCTTGTGTTAGTTTGGGGACCATCAGACTAGCCGATGCGCTAATTAGTGAGGGATGTGTGAGAGATTACAAGAAATAAAGGCAATCAAAGAAAGTAGAGAAGCAATAAATTAGAAGGAAGGAAGAAATCTTATGTGTTATTTTTTTCAAAAAAATTATTCATAGATTACTATTATAGGTAAATAGAAGCACACAAATTTGGGAAAACCAGTCTAATTATGCTATAAATTGATAATAATTAGTATGAAAGGTAGTATAATTCTTAAGAGAATTTGCCTTCTGCAAACGTTTGGGAACCACTAAACTATATGATACATTAATTCGTGAGGGATGTGTGAGAGATTACAAGTAATGAATGCAATCGAAGACAGTAAAGGAGTAATAAATTAAAAGGAAGGAAAAAATCCCAAGAAGGAGGAAAAAAGGAAATCTCATGAAATTTTCTTTTTTCAAAATATTTTGAGATTACTATTTTTAGATTTTAGATTAGTAACACCAAAAATTGGCTGTTATAATTACTGAGAAATTTGGTCAAATTCTGGTATAAGTTGGTAGTAAGTCTTAAAAAAGTTTGTTTTCTCTGTTCCATTTTTTTTTTAACTAAGTTGGCTCTGTTAGGCTGACAGTATTGTTGGCCAATGTAAAAAGTCACCAGACTTGAAAAAATAGGTTATATTTTTAAAAAGAGGTTATATTTTATGACAGTGGGCAAAGTTGCCATCAAATTGAGTATCTATTGAGTACAGAAATTATTTGCTATTATTATTTTACAAAAGCAAATCAGTCAAATTATAATATAAAATATAGTTGATGATTGTTTTACTTTAGACCAGCACACTTGAATCATTAAAGCAATAATTTAATTATTTTAATATATGAATTAACGTTGGGCAACGTTGTTAGAAATCTGACATTTTATCATTTTTTCACTGTCAGGTCATTTTTATGAATGTTCATGTGTAAAACTTTATAAAATGAACCACATCCTTCTTAGTTGAAAATGAAAATGGAAAGGAGTTTATATATTTATATAAAAATTTGACATATACAGGGTGATTTATAACAAATTTAAGGAAAGTTGTTTAGACCAATAGAAAACTGTTTTACTAATGCAGCCCTAGTACTCAAGTGCTCCCATAAAAAAATACAGGGTGAAAAAATTGTGCGGGGCACAATGACACATTTTTGTTGCTGAACGCTGGGAAAACTAAAAAAGACAATATTTTTGGAGTCCAACGCGGTGCAAAAAAAAAACAACAATTTGTCTCCTATCAACTCTGTAATTCAAAATATATTCACTACTCTTCTAACTCTTTTATTAAATGTTTATCATTCTCCGAATTTGAAAAAATTACATTCTTCTCTCTACCCTTCTTAGTTGTATATTATTATCATCTCTGTAATGCAAAATTTACTTACTACCTCTCCAACTCTCTTATTATTATATTTGTATCATTCTCTGAAATTGAAAAATTTACATAATCTCTCTCTGCCTTTCTTAGTGGTAATTTATTATTATCCCAGTAATTAAAAATTCCTTCCTCAACAAAATGTCGAATTTTCTTTATTTTTTCTAATTTTTTAACATTCTCTGAATTTGAAAAATTAACATTTTTCTCTTTGCCTTTCTTAGAGTTAAAATATTATCATCCCTGTAATTCAAAATTTCTTCCTCTATAACTCTCTTATTATAAAATTTTTAACATTCGCTGAAACTGAAAAATTTACATTCTTTTCTCTATCTTTCATAGTGGTAAATTATTATCATCCCTCTAATTTATAATTTACTCACTACCTCTCCAACTCTCTTATTATTATTTTTTTTAATCCTCCGAATTTACATGAAAAACTTGAATATTTTAATATCATCAGTAAAATCTTGTGAATATAAACACTTATAACAGTGATTAACACATTATATCTAAACACTTCAATTTTGTGTAACTTGTATTTTCAACAACAAAATTTTGTTGAATTGTATTTTCAGTTTTTCAGTTTTCCACTGCAAGTGCAAAAGCTAAGTTGAATTTTCAAGAATGGTTTACACCATTCAACACCAATGGTTTTTATTTTCGAGAAAAGAAAATTTTTATGAATTGCATTAAAATTTTATGAATTGCATTTTCAGTTGTTCTAGAATGCTTTGCTCATCAGTAAAATTTCAACATCAATGCTCTATATTTTCAAGAAAAGAAAATTTTTAATAATTGCATTAAAATTTTATGAATTGTATTTTCAGTTGTTCAAGAAAACTTTGCTCACCAGTAAAATTTGGTTATTCACATTGTTAAAACAAATGCTCTTCAGTAAATTTGAGTAGTAGTAAATATCTTTGTTTTTGCTAAATTTAATTACATGTAGTTATACAATAGAAGATATTTAATATTTCAACGGACTTATTTGATTTATTTGTAAAATGTTAGGATGTAGAATGTAGGGTGTAGGATGTAGTATGTAGGATATAGTATGTAGCATGTAGGATGTTACGATGTTAGGATGTAGGATTTCTAGGATTAGGAGATTAGGATTGGGAGAAATTGAGTAGTAGTAAATATCTTTATTTTTGCTAAATGTAATTACATGAAATATAGAAGAAAAAATATATACAATAGAAGATATTTAATATTTTAACGGATTTCTTTGATCTATTTGTAAGATGTTAGGATGTAGAATGTAGGATGTAGCATGTCGGATCTAGGATGTAGCATGTAGGATATAGTATGTAGCATGTAGGATGTTAGGATGTTATAATATTAGGATGTAGCATGTAGGATATAGTATGTAGCATGTAGGATGTTAGGATGTTATAATATTAGGATGTTAGGATGTAGAATTGGTAGGATTGTAGGATGAAATTGAATAACTTGCAGTTTTAAGAAAAAAAAGTTTTTTGGCGAATTGCATTTTCAGTTGTTCAATTACAGTAAAAAAAATTAACGTGCAGTTTTCGACAAAATTAGATTTTGATGTATTGCATTTTCAGTTGTTCATTTTTTTTCTATTCATTACATACTATCAGATAGTAGGTCGTCTACATAGTTTATGAAATGTATAAATACCTATAGTTTTTTTAATTTTCACTTCACACCGTATATTTCTTAATTATTATTTCTCTCTCTCTCTTTATCTATATATTTAAACCTTATAAACCTTAGGGCTTACCCAACTTTAAATTCGCAATTTCAAATCTCGTTTTCAAAATAATTGCAAAGTAAAAGTAAAATTCACTAAAATTGTTTAAATTTTGTTTTACACTTTCATCCATTATGGAATTTTTATATATTTTTTTATCTAATATCATATACAGGTTGGCCCACTTATCCTCGCTGGGACCATTGCTGCTAGACCTATGAACATTGAGGAAAAAATCTGATTGGTAGTTATTGGACACTTGATGAGCTACTTTTAAAATATATTTTCGAGTGTACAGAGTGTACCATAAATCCGGGACACAAAATTTGGTCTTATTTTTAAATGGATCACCCTGTATATTCTTCCATTTTTAGAATTTGCTTTATGTGGGCCTCAAAAATAATTTTTATTTTTTGGGATCAGCAAAATCCGATCGTTACTGATGAAGAAATAATAAAAATAATAAAAACAACATAACATAATATTTACATCTAAACATATAAACTACCAGTAAGTACTCCAATAAATAAGGAAGAAAACATTTTTTTTTTAAATTTAAATTTGGATTTAAAATTTTCTGCTATGTTGAGTTACGCTTGTTTTTTAACAAGTTTGATAAACATTAGGATTTTGCCTTTTTTTGCAATTCTGATCAACGTATTTTTTTTTTGTGCAATAGTAGAAAAAAATATTAGTAGGAAAAAAATTGCCGATTTTTTTTTATTCTGGTCATTCTTTTTGAATAACTTTTTTCGGTAAAGTTAGATTTACTGCGACTTTTCTAAGTTTTTACATCCATTTTTGATTTATATGCAGTAAAATTAAAATTTTATCTGTTTCGAGATAAAACTCATTAAATACATAACATTGATGCGAAAATGAATGAAATATTTTTACATGTTTTATTTTTTTATAATAAACTTACAAATACAGGTAAGTGAGAATTATACTTTTAGTATTCATGTAGAAAAAACTTTTTGAGGGATCCGTTTATTATGCAGTCATTATTAATAATCTTACATATCTCAGACATTTTAAAATGTTATTTACAACATTGACGCGAAAATGAATTAAATATGTTTACATGTTTTATTTTTTTATAATAAACTTACAGATACAGCTAAGTGATAATTTTACTTTTAGTATTCATGTAGAAAGAACTTTTTGAGTAATCCGTTTATTATGCCGTCATTATTTATAATCTTACATATCTCAGAAATTTTAAAATGTTACTTAATGGGAGTTACTTCTAAACCAACGATTTGTTAAATAATATTGTACTATGGTTAATTAACAATTGAAATTGATCAGATAATACTTATTATTAATTTTCTGCTATGCTGAGTTACGCTTGTTTTTTAACATGTTTGATAAACATTAGGATTTTGACAATTTTTGCAATTGTGATCAACGTATATTTTTTTGTGACAGTAGGAAAAAAAATAGTAGGAGAAAAAATGTTCATTTTGTTTTATTCTGGTCATTCTGTTTTAATAATGTTTATCATTCTCTGCAATTGAAAAATTTACATTCCTCTCCTGCCTTTGTTATTGGTAACTTATTATCATCCCTGTAATGCAAAACTTACATTCTCCTCTGTATCTCTTTCAGTGTTACACTATACTTCTCCCACTACTTTCCAACTCTAATTATTAAATTTATTTTATTATTATGAAATTATTATCTTCCAGATTTGCAAAAATACATTCTTCTCTCTGCCTGTGTTAGTGATTGGCTCTTATATAATTCTTTGAAATGAAATTCTTTTAATTTTCGCCTATTAGGTTGATAATCATCTATGCATAACTACACTAATCATAACAACGAGATAATCATCATGTTGATGTTATCGCTGTAATTCAAAATTTACAGTCTCCTCTCTAACTCATTTACTGTTATATTCTTTCGTATCTGTAATTCAAGATTTCTAATCTGCTCTCTCGGTGTTAATTTCTCATCCGCTGCAATTTAAGATTTACTCTCTCCTCTTCGACGCCTTTCCTGAGCCAAATGGAATCAAGCCTCTAATTAACTTAATTAATTTATTGTTCATTTGAGCGCAGTAAATGCGCCCGCATCGGTGCCCATTGACCACGCACTTTTCAAGAGATATCGCTCTATGAATGAACGACAGTAACGTCCGCTTCTAATCCTAATGGGAGGTTTACAGATGATAATTCAATTGAGCCGATTCAATAAGTCCACGTTTCTCCTATCTTCGGCAAACGCACGGACGGGTAAATGGCCAAGTTCGACGACTGATTAATATTATTCATTCATGGAATTGGAAATTTCACGCTCCAACTGATTGTACAGCGATTAAATGGGAGTAATTAATAAAGTTTTTTTTGTAATTGGAAACAAGTTCGTCAAGTTAATTAATGCCCGGTTTTCAATTATAATTAACAAAAATATTATCGAATAATCGAATAATAAAAAAGAAAAAAGAAAGAGAAAAAGTTTTTTTCTGTGGTAAAACGGTTTTTGGTTACTTTTTTTTTTGTTTTGTTTAATTTAGGCCACATTACAATGATACAGATAATATTGTCAATATTGACAATAATGAGTATTGTCATCTCGTGAATATGATCGAGAATGACTAGATAAATAGTAGTTTTGGAATAAGAAAGTCACATTATTTAACGCATAATAATTTAAAGACAGAAAGACTCCATGAGGGGCTAGCCCAATAAAGATTGGATTACTAGTAATAACTTAGTGATTCACCTATTTCACCATAATTTGGATTCCACTTATGTGGGGTATAAATGCAGTAGCACTAATAATGGATTATATATTTAGATACAGGTCGAAGGGTGTATTTAAATTTGGTGACAGCGCTAAGTTCAAATATACATAATCGGAGCAGATTTTGTTTAGTTTCTTCTAAATTCTTTCCTATTTCATTATCCGCGGACAATAAATAATTAATGCAATTTAAAACAAAATGTCCATGTTATCGCCAATTTCAAATTAACTAAACGATTTTATTGCTGCCTAAAAATTTATTGCAACTGACGGTTATTAATTACGCATATAGTACTGAATCTGAGTATTGATAATAAACTCATTACGAGGTATTACAAGAACGCGATATGCTCGGCTTTTATTCACTCCGTTTAATAATAGCGTCTTTATGGAAGTTGCAGAATGCCCAGAATGCCATCCAAGTGTAGGTCTGCGGCGATAAAATGTTTATTCTGCTCCCGATAAAATAAACACGCGATAATTTACGGCTGCAATTGAATGAGGAGCTTTCTGCGTGTTTACTTCACAGTTCAAAAACCCAATTCAGATGCGATTTGCTTATGGTGCCGTTTCCATTAGCAAGACCAATGTTTGTACATATAAATTGTACAGGGAACTCAAGATTCCCTTAATCAGATCTATATTTGTCATAAGTTATACAGTGACCAATAGTCTTATTTATCATAAATTGTCTTCATAAATTACACTGGTCTACAAATTAAAATAAAAAAAATTGACTTGAAAGAGGAGGATGTTTTCCATGTAATTTGGGTGCCTAGAATTAAAATTTATCACCAGAATTGCGCTATCAGATCTAATTCTTTTTATGTCGCATGGATGGCGCTACTGAAAAGTAATTTGACGGGAACCCACATGCATTCTTTATCTTCATAATAATAGTGCTTAAATATGTCAAGTAGATCGTGTGTTACTAATTGAAGCTATTTCTGCTTTGTTTGTGGTAAATAATGGTTGGAAAAAAGTATATGCAATAACAGAACCGTTAAATTATACATATTTACATTACTTTGGTTTTGCTGTCAGAAATATAGACAAAACGTGGACACCGACATTGTTTTGCAATAGTTGCAGAGCTATTTTATACAAGTTGTCGAATGGCGAGAAGAAATATTTCGACTTTTCAGTTCCAGTAATATGGAGAGAGCAAAGTAATCACCAAACCGATTGTTATTTTTGTTTATCAAAAGTTGTTGGGATCAATATGAAAAATCAAACAAGTGTGCAATACGGAAATGTTCCATCTGTTTCAAAACCATCTGTTGTATTCTGGAAAACACCGACAAATACAATAAAATTGCGTAGATTTCGATATAAAAAAAATCAAAATTTCAAAATTATTTTATTAATGTTCTTTATTATTCTATTTTCTGACACAATTATGTAAATTTTAAACATTCCACTGTGTATTCTACTAAACTACTATCGAATTTAAGTAAAAATATTACAGTCTACAATACTTAATCACGCTGAAATTGCTTTGTCCTGCATAATATATAATATACTGTAAATTTTGCTGTCGAATCGTGGAACTCGGCGAGATCACGTCTGCACGATAGTTTCAAAGGCCTCGTCTGTACACAATGACTGCTCTTTATTCAAGAGTGCTCTGGATTGATACCACGCGTGGGAATACAATTTTCCCCGCGTCCGATCGATACTCCCACACTCGAAGCCCTAAACATTGTGTTTATGATACGGGATGGCTTCCCTCCTGCATAATCAAATCCTCTCGAGGGCTTCGAGGGCTTCCCTGATAACACAACTTCGTCGTAGTTAGTATTAAGACATTCTTCGAAGATTAAGCACTTCCACGAAAGGTTATACATGCAAGGGTCCTTTATAAATTTATAAAAGGATTTTTTGTAGGGTAGGGTAGGGTTGTAAGGCTCGTTGAGATCATGTTGACAGGATGACCACCACCACACTGCTAAAAATTGACAGAGTGGGACTCCCAAGATCAAATAGACTTCTACCACAGGTCAGCCTAGCCTTTACCTATAGAACTTGGAAATAGAAGTCAAAAACTCCACACAAAAAAAATCACTACATTTTTCTGGAAATATATTTCCTGACAACAAACAGTCAGTCCCAATAAAAATTAAAAGTTTATTACATTGATTTATATTTTTCGAAATTTGCCAATATGTAATAATATGTAGAAAGTTTTTGCAAAAACTCAACCAAAACCAGAAATAGTACTAAAATGTCCAAAATGTGAATGTTACCTTACAAAAGAACATCTTTGAATAAATCTCAACCAAAAGCAGGAAAAGAGAAAAGAGAATGCCCAATATGCCCAAATGTCCAAGCCATTGCCAATGTCATGGCAATGGTTTGAATAGCAATGTCATGCCATGCAACGCACCATGCAAGCAGCTATTTAAGGACATGAAGACCATGACGTTTTATTCGCTCTACATATACAATGCTATCATCCATGTACACGAAAACCGGGATGCATACATAACAAACCATCAGGTTAGCAACATACAAACCCGTAATGCAGGTAGGCTACACTTACCTAAACATAATACATCAGCCTATCACAAAGCAACCAAATATTCGACAATTAAGATCTATAATAAGCTCCCAGATGAAATTAAGGCAATCAAAAGCAAGAGAAGTCTCGCCCTAAGAATAAAACGAATACTACTGGAGACACCGTATTACTCAATTGCCGATTACCTCAATGCAACACTTGATGTCTCCCCATGGATGTAATCCCAAAAGATTACTGCTACTGCCAACGTGTGTCAAATGTCAAATGTCAAATTTGTTCAAATTTGTTCAAATTTGTTCTTATTTTGGTGTGTCTTATGTGTGTGTGTATCTTTCGTTTTGAATTGTTTGCCATTATATGACATTACTTGTAAATTGACTCTGTAATATTCTCTTTGAATCTAACTACAATAAATGAAATTATTATTATTAATTATTATTATTATGCCAAACCAATGTAATGGTATTGCCAAAATGTGCTAGGACAACATTCTAATAACGTATATCTTCGGTCTCTTTATTCCGATCTTAATTTTAGATGCAAAAATGTTCTTTATTTAGTAATTTAAGTTGGCATAACATTACTCATTCGTCCATCTTTGACCATATTGTAATGATTATAGTCAAATACGATTAAGTGTTTTGCATAATAAAAAAAATAAATAATTGTCCTCTCAATTGTGATGTTAATTTGAGATTTAAAAAAAAATCGTACGTTAGGTATTATATGTTTGCAGCAATTTACATACATTTAATAACTTGTGAACATGTAAAGATGTCAATATTTGTTAAAATTTCGACCAAAATCAGGAAAATAGCTAAAATGTTCAAAACGTCTAGACCGAGTTGTACTATCGTTTATGGTATTGCCAAAATGTTCCAGGGCAATATTTTGAAAACTTTTTTTTTATGTTGCCAATATGTTCTAGTGCAACATTTTGAAAACTTGTATAAATGTTTATAAATGGTTTCTTTATTCCGATGTTAATTTGGGATGCTTTCGAAAATATTCTTGTCCTCTCCTTGCTGTGTTTTGCAGATTAAAAAAAAAAAACATATGTGTTTTATTAATGTGTTTACAAATATTTAAATGTAAATCAACGTAATAACCTTTCATTGTCTTTTTGAATAAACTTTCGTTATTTTATTGCAAAATCAACGAACAATCAACAAACAATGTATTTTTGAAAAAGATTAAGAGATTTGTTTTTTCGTACGTTAGGTATTACATTGTTTACATGTTGGCAAGCAATTTATAAAAATTATACATACATTTAATAACTTGCGAACATTGTAAAGATGTTAATATTTGTTAAAATTTCGACTAAAATCAGAAAAATTGCTAAAATGTTCAAAACTTCTAGAACGAGTTGTACTATCGCTTATGATATTGCCAAAATATTCTAGGGCAACATTTTGAAAACTTTATTTTACGTTGCCAATATATTCTAGGACAACATTTTGAAAACTTGTATAAAAGTCTCTTTATTCCGATGTTAATTTGGAATACTTTCGAAAATATTCTTGTCCTCTCCTTGCTATGTTTTGGAGTTAAAAAAAAATCATACGAATGTATTAATGTGTTTGCAAGTATTTAAATGTAAATCAATGCAGTAAACTTTAATTTTCTTCTTGCATAATCTTTCGTTGTTTCATTCAAAGTGAACGAACAATAAAAAAATAATGTATTTTTGAAAAAAGGTTAGAAAATTTGTTTTTTCGTACGTTAGGTATTCAATTTTTTACATGTTTTCAAGTAATTTTCATCCATTTAATAACTTGCGAACATGTAAAGATGTTAATGTTTATTAAAATTTCGACCAAAATCAGAAAAATAGCTAAAATGTTCAAAACGTCTAGAACGAGTTGTACTATCGTTTATGGTATTGCCAAAATGTTCAGTTGCAACATTTTGATAACTTACTTTTTACGTTGCCAATATGCTCTAGGACAGCATTTTGAAAACTTGTATAAATGTTTATAAATGGTCCCTTTATTTCGATGTTAATTTGGGATGCTTTCGAAAATATTCTTGTCCTCTCCTTGCTGTGTTTTGGAGTTTAAAAAAAAATCATATGCATAGTATTAATGTGTTTGCAAGATTCAAATGTAAATCAATATGGTAAACTTTCATTGTCTTTTTGCATAAACTTTCGTTATTGTATTGCAAAATCAAGGAACAATCAACAAACAATGTATTTTTGAAAAAGGTTAGGACATTTATTTCTTCTTTTTTAAATTTATGAACAATGCTTGGGTGTCTTCAAATTATACACCCAACAAGGAGTCTTCACTAATTTATAAAAGTTGAATATATCAATATTAATAGGAGAACTAAAAAAACATTTGTAGAGGTGATAACATTTTCAAGGTTGGCCTAAAATAGAAGCAGAACACCAAACTGTACATTTTTACAAATATCCAAAATCAATAAAAATGAAAGCAGATAATATTAAATTGTAGATTTTTCCAAGTATGAATTGACCTGTTTTAGAATATTTCTATCTAGCTTGTATAGCTGGGATGATTATTTATATAACAATAAGTAATTTGAGCTAAATGAATACTAAAAACTTCTAAATTTTTATATTTCAGTGTTTTAATCAGTTTTTTTTGTTATTGTTTTGTATCTTAAACGTTGTTATTATTTCTTAGATTTCTCATTTCTCAAGGTTCAGACAAATCAATAAAAAAAAAAAAAAAAAATGAAATTAGGGAAGTACAAAAATGTTTTAATTGAGTTATTATTATTATTGATTTAAGCTGGCATCAAAGTTAAATGCACATTGACACTCGTACAGGATTAATTTTTACGTTCCTTGGGTTCAAAATTATACTACTGTACTACTCTGAAAATTTACTGAAATTGTTTCAGGAATATTTTTGTTTTATAATGTAATTTGTTCAGTTTTTTCTGAATTTATCCAACATTTTTGCAAAGACTTTTTTTTTATTTCGTGGAACATTTGAAGAGTTTATAAAAAAAATGTAGATTTGTTTACATTTTGAAAACATATTTGAAAATAGGTGACCTTTTTAAGAAATGTATAATTCTTTAAACATTTGAAGAGCTCATGCATAGTTTTGTTTTCCAATTGTTAAGACATTGATGCTAATCTTCAAAAATATCAATTGTTTTCATTGAGAATCTTCAGGAATATTTGAAAGATTTCCAGTTTTTTTTTAGAATTACTTGAAATTTGATGATACATGTTAATAGAACTTTGATTTTGCAGATATATTTCAATTTTCACAAAGATGAGCGAATTTTCCAGATTGCAAATACTGAATCTATATAATTTTCATAAAAAAATAGTAAATAAATTGTCAAAAGTTTGAATTATAGAAAATTTGATATTCTTAAACTTCATTTCATTATTTATTAGTAGTATGACTTTAAAAGAGTATAACATTGGCATTCTTGGATAACACACACTTTGGAGGAATATATGTACTGTTTAAATTTGTACTTCTACTAAAATACTACTAAATACTACTTGCAAAAATCTTCAATAATTTCGAGAATTTTTGGAACATTGAGGATTAATGATATTTTTTGATTGGTTGGTTTGCAATTTTTTAAAACTTCTCTTACAGAAATATCCCACGTTTCATTAAACTGATCGGATTTACAGAGTAGAATATAGACTGGCATAAAAAATATTTAAAAAATAAATTGAAGAATTTAAATTTAAATCAATGATAATCTTATTTTTGTGAACATTTGAGTAATCTATGGAAAATTTTTGTTGAAAAAACATTTGTTTCATAATTTCTTGGAAACTGGTAAAAACTGGATTTTTAGATTTTGGAAGGTTTTACTTTTTTTATTGGATTTTTACTGGTTTACTTGGTATTGCCAAAATATTCCAAGTAAACATTTTGAAAACTTGTTGTTGTGTATAAACGGCCTCGTTATTGCGATGTTTATTTGAGATATTTTCAAAAATGATCTTGTCTACATGCGATGTTAATTTATAATTTTAAAAAAATCGTACTTAATTAACGTATTAACGTATTTGCAAGTATTTTAAGTCATTTTTTGCTAGTACTAATTGTCCTGTTTTAGCATTTTTCGGACAAACATGGATTACATTTTACGGGCAAACACGGATATTTGCTTTGTCTATATTTTCGGACAAATACGGATATTTGGGTTGTCGAATTTTCGGACAAACACGGATATTTGGGTTGTCGAAATTTTTGGATGCCCTGCATTTATCATTATTATTAATTTACTGAAATAATAGTGCTCAGATATAATCATTAATGAGCCAATAAATTGAAAGCTTCACTGATATTGTACTCACAGAATCACCAATTTGCTGAGAAAATAGTACTGGTTTATCAAAATCTGCAAAAAAAACTAACAAAATCAGGCATTTACTAATTATTATTTAATTAACCAATGTCTGGAGGATATCAGTACTATACTCAGCAGTACTGAGCTGATAAAATTCGAACTGATAATTTATGTAGTTATATAATAGTAGTGGTAATTACACTAATTCATTGTCAAAATGAGCACTACCAGAACTAGCAGTTCATTAACAAAATCATTCCGTAATTATTAAATCAGCATGATCTACTTTACGTAAAAAACAGTTGTATCATTATTAAACCAGAACAGTGCTTAAAAGTCAGTACTTTATTCGCAAAATTGGTACTGCTTTTATTTATTGCTCACCAATTTACCAAACCATAACTGTACTACTACTAGTAAGAACATGAGCAGGTCTCAAATAATTTTCTGAGACAATTTGTAGTCTTATTATTGTCTAAATTTAACTGACAAAATTAGTACTTAACTAAAATGGCAGTACTTTCATTCAATGTCAAAATCTGTTACTTTAGTGCCTGCACTGGCAAAATCAACTTTGGTTTTATTATTAAGCACTTCATGCTTTTAGTTTTAGTGCACTAAAAATGTGATTTCACTTTCACTAGCAAGAACAAAATGAAAATGATAAGCAGGCGCACAAAAACTTGTCTCCTGAAAAACTAGATCTTTTCACTTATCTCCTTAAAGCATCTGACCACAGAAATGTGATAATGTTTCTGTCAAAATGACAAATGAGGTTATGTTTCTGTCAAAATGACAAATGTGGTTATGTTTCTGTCAAACATGACAAATATGTATGCGATGTTTGATTGAAGTGCGGTTGAACCACTCCTTCAATCTTTGCATTGTTAATCGCCGTTGTCTCAAGCGTTGTGAGACTTTGGGAACTTTCGTTCCAGCCGAGAATGGCACGGAAACTCCGAGACAACTTGCTAAATGGAGCAAAATTGCGGACGGGCAACTAGGGGAGGCAATTAAAATTCGTGTCTGGCCCTGCAAGTTTAATTACTGCGCTCGGGATCAAAGGCGGCGCTTGGAGCACTAATAGCGAGGGTGCGTTTTGATATTACGTATATTTATAGACTGCCGATGCACAGAAAGCACCCCCTGTTTTAGGCATTGCGCCAACGTCGTTACATCAGACATCCATTACATCGCATGCAGAATTAAATTACACAATCGGCACTGATATACTTGCAACTTCTGATTTCTGTTTAATGTGATTTTAGTATCATTCGGATTTTAGTATAGTGTGTGGTTCATGGGGATTTAAAGCAGTTTGGTTAGTTAATTGAGCCGTTGAAAACTAGAGTGGTGTATGTCAATTTTTTAAGTTTAGATAAGTTCAGAAATGGAATCAAGGACATGTCCATTGTATAGAAATATATTGACTTATCTGAATTAAAAAAAAGCATACACCACTCTGGTATTCAATGGCCCAATTGCAGATAACACTATAAAAAATACTTAAGTACTTAAATTACTTAATTATTAAAACTATATATATTTTTTAAGTATAGGTAAGTCCAGAAATGGAATCAAGGACATGTCCCTTGTAAACAAATATATTGACTTATCTGTATTAAAAATATTGTAGCTAAAACTATAAAATTATGATATATTTACAAATTGACCTATCAGTTTGTGTAAGTATTAAAACTTAAAACAGAAATTTCTGCAAAAATTCCATAATTTAACTTATCAGTTTGTAGGCGCATTACAAAAAACAAATGCAAAAATGCAATTTCCCACATGGATCACCACACCTTACAATCCTCACATGTATCTATTTATGTTCTTGTAAAGTAAACTGCAGCGCAACACGAATGCAAAATTAAAGCTCTTATTTTAAAGCTCGCCCGACCTTATAAACTTTTGCCGGCTCCCAATTAGTTACGGCGGCGTTCATGATTTAGTAGTGGTAACGGCAACAGTTTTAGCGCTATTCGTGATTATTTTCCGAGGTGTTCGCAAGTCGTTGTGTAAATTTTGCACGATGTACTCGATTATACATGCAACACGACTTCGCACCGAAGTTATTTCCAGGGAAACCGAACGAAGCGCGGATTCCCTGAACACTCCTTAATAATCCATAACGGCATAAGGTCGCCGCAAAGTTTTCGGAATGTATTAAATTTGAATAGGTGCCGATTTCAAGAATATTTACGTACTTGGAAACGTGCAACTTTTATGTGCGTAGATAAATATACGGCATATAAACATGCAGTTCGTGAAAAACCTACAGAAAAATTTTAAACTTATTATTTGAAGATAAGAAAGATAGTACACAGCATTAGATCATACTAATTTTTTTCAGTACAGTACTGAATACATATTAGACATATTTGACAGAAACATAACCACATTTGCCATTTTAACCACATTTGTCATTATTGACAAACATAACATAACCATACTTGTCATTTCTGGCGGAAACATAACCACATTTCGTCTGACACTAGCTGATTAGAATGTCAACCACGTGTCTGCAACATCTCTTCGTTAAAAACAAGCGACAGTAAACGGTCAAGACACTTGAAAAAGAAGAAGAAGAAGAAGGGTTGTAAAGATGACAAAACCAGACAAACAGACACACCCAGACAGCTTCATTAATAAATAGTAGGTAAATACCACATTTTGTGAGTTTTTTGCAGATTTTAATAAACCAGTACTGAATTTGTACGTGCAGTACTGATTTTGCACGTGCAGTGCTGATTTTGCACGTGCAGTACTGATTTTGCACGTGCAGTACCGATTTTGCACGTGTAGTACTGATTTTGCACGTGCAGTACCGATTTTGCACGTACAGTCTTTTCTCCGATTCCGATTCCCTCAATAAATGACTAATTTGATAGGTATAGGTATATAGTATGTTACTATAAGAAACTTATGGTAACTTTTATGGTAACTTTATTTGGATAATGTTTTAGAAAGTAAAATCTGTGGGTACCTCTGGGATATATCAAGTGGGGATTTAATTTTTTTAAGCATAGCTTAAGATACAAACTTATTGGTTTCATCTAAATTTCTTAAAAAACATTCATTGTACTCTAACATGTTCTCTATTTTTGTTTTTTTACTATCGACTTTGCTCCTCGTTTGTTTTTTCTTTTCTACAGTAACACAAACTTCTAATAAATTATGTCCTTATCATTGTACCACGGCAAAAATGATAGCCCATTGGGCAAATGCCCCAAAATGATACCCGTTTCGTGCAGATGATTGGGAAATGAAGAAAGCTTACTCTTATTCTTATAATTGTATGATCTGAATCGCATTCCATGTGCATATGCCCACCAAGAAGAAACTTATGTTTTACGGTAACTTTATTTGGATGATGTTTTAGAAAGTAAAACCTGTGGGTACCTCTGGGATATATCAAGTGGGGATTTTATTTCTTTAAGCATAACTTAAGATACAAATTTATTGGTTTCATCCAAATTTCTTAAAAAACATACATTGCACTTTAACTTGTTCTCTATTTTTGTTTTTTTACTATCGACTTTGCTCCTCTTTTTTTCTTTTCTACAGTAACACAAACTTCTAATTAATTAGGTATGCCTTTATCATTGTACCAAGGCAAAAATGATAGCCCATTGGGCAAATGCCCCAAAATGACACCAGTTTCGTGCAGATGATTAGGAAATGGAGAAAGCTTACTCTTCTTTTCTAAAATGGTATGATTTGAATCGCATTCCATGTGCATATGCCCAGCAAGAAGAAACTTATGTTTTATGGTAACTTTATTTGGATGATGTTTTAGAAAGTAAAATCTGTGGGTACCTCTGGGATATATCAAGTGGGGATTTTATTTTTTTAAGCATAGCTTAAGATACATTTTTTTTTTGTTTCATCTAAATTTCTTAAAAAAACATTCATTGCACTCTATCTTGTTCTCTATTTTGATGCTTTTTACTATCGACTTTGCTCCTCGTTTTTTTTCTTTTCTACAGAATACAAACTTCTAATAAATTATGTCCTTATCATTGTACCAAGGCAAAAATGATATACCATTGGGCAAATGCCCCAAAATTCCCAAAAATGCCCCATTGTGTATAAAGTGCCCAATATGAATCACTGATAGTTTTCCGTGTTTCATCTTGAATACTAAGTTCATCTTAGTTTTTTTCTTTTTTTTTCTTTCATTAGTCACCAGATACCCTCTTATATTCCTTTCCAGTATTTCTCGCTTCTTTCGTTTTTGCTATTTTTATAAGCCAAGTTTCATTTTTAGGTAGTTCTGTATTTTCCTTGGCATCATCATTAGAATATTAGTTGTAAGAACTGTCATTTGCGTTGACATTGACTATTTTCATTACTAATCACTTCGATACCTAATCACAGATAGTTTTCCATGTTTCATCTTGAATACTAGGTCATCCTAGTTTTTTCTTTTTTCTTCCTTTCATTAGTCACCAGATACCCTCTTATATTCCTTTCCAGTATTTCTCGATTCTTCCGTATTTTCTATTTTTATTAGCCAAGTTTCATTTTTAGGAAGTTCTGTATTTTCCTTGCCATCATCATAATTAGAATCTTAGTTGTAAGAACTGTAATTTGCGTTGACTTTCTCGTTACTTTCATTGCTATACACTTCGATATATCCAGAGGTGGATGCCGAATTACTAGGTAGTTGATATAGTGATACAGTTTTTGGTAAGCACGCAGGAAAGTAAATTTTATGCATATTGGGATTTGATTCCTAAAGTATATCTATATTGATAAACTCTTCTATGTCAGAAGGAGGATTGATATCATTGTTTGAGCCAAATTCTAATAAGTTAAAACCCTTTTCTGTAAATATTTCTAAGTCTTTTAAATCAAGGTCCATAACGATGGTGCAGTGCACAAATGTTGTAAGTGCTAAAATGAAACTTTCACTTTTTGTGTGTAATATACACTTTTGAGCATGGTATAGAAGATTGTACTGCAATGAAATGTTGTTATATGTGGAAATAAATTATGCTTTTAAAGAAAATAATTGAATTTATTTTAATTGGTTATCAATTTACACGTTTTTAAGCATTTTACACAATTTTATCCGAAAATACTGACAACCAGTGTTGTAACAGATACATTTTTTTTGTATCTAGATACAGATACAAATACTTTAGAAAAAAATGAACTAGATACATGTCTAGATACAAATTTGAAAATGTATACAGCTAGAGATACAGATACATTTGAAAAGTATCTAGATACTTCTAGATACATATGTATCATTATGTAAGCAAACTTACATAAATACAACAAAATCAATAGGTAAAAATAAAAAAAACAACAAAAAATGCACTCTATAATGAATCAATAGCTAATTGTATGTAGTTAACGTGACATGCAGTGTTGTAACAGATACATTTTTTTGTAGATAGATACTTCAGAATAAAATGTATCTTGATACAACATTAGGTACTCAAGCAAGAATGTTCTAGATACGTATCTATATACTTGAATTGTATCTAGATACTGTACACTACACTACAACACTTTTTACAACATATGTGCACTACACCATCGATATTTTCTTCACCGATCATTTACTGAACATAACCTTTAGGCAAATGCATCTAAATATATGCTTTCCTAAAACGATATACGAGTACTTATCTTCGGCTGTTGTCTTGCTAAAATTATTAAATTATTCATAATAACCATAATATGATTTATGTACCAATATCGCTTTGTAGTATGTCTGAATTCAAAATTTACTATAAGTTTTATGCCTGCTGTTTAAGCAAATAGCAAAATATTAAGAAGCAAACAAATAGAAACAAAAACAAAAATACAGATATGCAAGACAATTATAAGACCAGTCTTAACTTACGCTGCAGAAACGATGACGATGACCAAAAAATATAAAAACCAAATCGCAATAACGGAAAGGAAAATTGTAAGGGCAATTACAGGACCGGACAAATTAGAAGACGTAAGCTATCAACCTAAAAACAACAAGAAGATAGAAGAAATACTAGAAGGCTACACAATAATAAGGAGAATTAAGAGACAAAGGTTAAAATGGCTAGGACATATATGGAGAAGACTAGAAACCGAAGCAATAAAGCAGATAATGTAATGGAAACCAACAATCAAAAGGAAAATAGGAAGACCCAGGAACACATGGTTGGAAGAAGTGGAGGAGGACCTGAAGAACATTGGAATGGTGAGATGGAAAGAAGAAACAGAAGACAGAAAGAAATGGAAAGAAATCACGGAGAAACTTTAAGGGAAACGGGACTAATCCACCTAAATATAGGATTTTTTAAACCCCACTGATGGGATGGCAAAACTCTTACAAGACTAGGGGTAAAAATGCATATATACCTACTTAGCAAAAACCTTATTTCGATAACAATAGAACAAATCGACATATTCCTTTATAGTCTGTGAAACTTTGTTGTTCTTTAAAAATCTTGAAAACTAGAAGGAATAAGTATACTTATTTCTTTTAGGACCCCACAGTTTTCTCCCACTCAGATCATTGTGGGCATTTATATTCTTCTTGTAGGTGATGAATTATACATTTGGGTTCCTGAATTCGTAATAAAATAAATTATGATATAAGTCGTAATATACCCTTAAAGCGTGTGACCACAGATTTTCTCATTTTTGACAGAAACATAACCGTATTTGTCATTTTTTGACAGCAGCATAACCGTATTTGTCATTTTTGACAGAAAGATAACCAAATTTCGACAGTTGAAATAAATTGTAGAGTCTATTAGAGCAAAGAATTTTTTTTTTGTGAACATTGGAGTAATGTATGGAAAATTGTACATTTGCTTTGCAATTTCTTGAAAACTGGTTCTTTATTTTAACAATCTTTAATAATTTCAAGAATTTTTCGAACATTTGGGACGTTCTATATTTTCATTGAATTTTTACTGATTGTGGATTAAATGTTAAAGGCCCATTCATAGATTCATTACGCGACACAACGCCACGCTGCACCCCAATGTGCTTGTCCCAAGCACTTAAAAATTTGGCCAAAATTCGAATTTTGAGCAAATATTTTTGTAAATCAGTATTTATATATTTTCGGGGACAAGAAATTCGAATTCGATGTCCAAATTCTCGAAATCAAAATGCCCGACTGAAAATGGCCGACCGACATTGTCAAAAATGACGTGACTCTCGCGAAAATCAGTGGTCATAGGTTTTCCGGGTCAAGGAATTTGAATTCTAGGTTGAAATTTTCGAAATCTAAATGCCCAACTCAAAATGGCCGACCGACATTGTCAAAAATGACGTGACTCTCGCGAAAATCAGTAGTCATAGGTTTTCGGGGTCAATGAATTTGAATTCTAGGTTGAAATTTTCGAAATCAAAATGGCCGACTCAAAATGGCCGACTGACTTTGTCAAAAGTGATGTCACTCTCGAGAAAATCTGCAGTCATGGGTTTTCGGGGTCAAGGAATTTAAATTCTAGGTAGAAATTCTCGAAAAAAAATGGCCGACTCAAAATGGCCGACCGACTTCGTCAAAAATGACGTTACTGTTGTTAAACTCAGTAGTCATGAATTTTCGGGATCAAAGAATTCAAATTGAAGATCGAAATTCTCGAAAACACAATGGCCGACTCAAAATAGCCGACTGTCATTGTTAAAATGACGTCACTCTCGCGAAAATCAGAAGTCATAGGTTTTCCGGGCCGAGGAATCTGAATGTATGGTAATAACTAGAAAATAGTTCTTTTTTTTTACAATTTCAATGGTCTCGCTTATTTTATGAGTAAATTTTAAACGCATTTCACACATTTTTATACTTAGTACTAATCATTAGGATAGATCAGTTGAAAATCCCCTACGTGTGTGCCTTCGATTTTTTAATTTTTGTCCAGCTTTTATGAGTAAATTTTAAACGCATTTCACACATTTTTATACTTAGTACTAATCATTAGGACAGATCGGTTGAAAATCCCCTACGTGTGTGCCTTCGATTTTTAATTTTTTTCCAGCTTTTATGAGTAAACTTTAAAGGCATTTCACACATTTTTATACTTAGTACTAATCATTAGGACAGATCGGTTGAAAATCCCCTACATGTGGGCTTCGATTTTTTAATTTTTGTCCAGCTTTTATGAGTAAATTTTAAACGCATTTCACACATTTTTATACTTAGTACTAACTATTAGGACAGTCGGTTGAAAATCCCCCACGTGTGTGCCTTCGATTTTTTAAATTTTTGTCCAGCTTTTCGGGTACTTGGGATCGCTGCGCGCCGCGTTGTTGCTTTTTTATATTAAATTACTTCAAAAGTTGCAAAATGTGCAGCTGATTTTAACTGTATTTTAAAGTACACACTATGGGCTATAAATTGTATTATATCTGATGAGGGACTTCGCGGGGGAAAGTAGTTTAATATCAGCAATAATTCATTAATGACGTTAATATGTTTAAGAAGTAAAATAATAACAAATTACATACTTTCTTCTATACATTCAATTATTTATCCACCAAAAAACAAAAATATTGCACTAGAATGAAAATTGGCAATAACGGTTAAAAAAAAACGCTTTGAAAGAAATGTTAGAAAATAACTCTCTGTCACTTTTGAAGCCGCCTACTATTATTTGCCGTTTTAATGGAGTAAATATTTGCGGCTACGTTGGTAAAGGGTTTAAGTAATGTAATAAGCATAAATCTTCCTAGAATTATTGACATAATTATTATACAATTATGACCGTATTCATACGAATATATATCTTCCCATATATAATCAATAATATAATATAATAATATAATATAATCTCCCCATATACGAAGTACCACTGTGCGTTGTGACAATGCTATCGCTGTGGGCATTTTCAACAGCGTTAATACGCTGGCTCTGTTGTAAATGATTATAGCCATAGCATTGTAATAGCGTAGCGTAAGAAATCTATGAATCTGCCTTAACAAATATTTCTTTGCGGAAAAAGTTTCTCCAATTTTCGGTAGTTATACACTTCTACAACCCTCCAAATTCAAAATACTATTAAATGTGAACTGCGAAATGGCAAATGTTCAACGTGTAATATAAATTCCAGTCTTACGCGAAGCTCATCTCCAGAGCAACACGAAATGGATCCTTGTCAAACATCCAAATGCTCTCCATTAGTCCAGAGAGTGTTTGCCATCAGGGGGAGCCGCCAATTGAATGTAATCGAGGGTTTCCCTCGTAGATAGTAAACAGACCTTGCAAGTGCCACCTAGGGCCAGACGCGTGCACGTCTACGTGGGTCCAGCTGCTGCTGCCGCGATCAATACGCGGCTTACGCCGCCCCCACCAGAGGCTGCACGCCCCTGACCTAGCTGAAGCTGACCTTCACCAGAGTAACGCCAATGCAACCCGCAGCATCCCTGCAAACGTGACCGGAAACTTTATAGCGTGGAAGGGATCGTTTCTCCCAAGAAGCTACATTTTTAACGAGACAGCAGGATGGATGCTTCTACGTATGAAATTGTTCAAAGTGCAGTTCAAAGTGCATTGTTATGGCAATTGCACATTAATCTTATTGTTTTTTTAATCAGCATAATTGCAAAGAAAGTGCAAAAAAAGTAAACAGAAAATCGCGATTATTGTATTGATTTTGCCTGATTTAAGACGTTGATTAGTGTAATGACTACACTTTCATTATTTTGAATTGTGGAGGCGTTTACTTCGTGATAGATAATGAAACATGATAAATTCATTATTTATAATCAATACGTAATTATCTAAATTTAACTGAGAAAATTAGTACTGAACGTAGCAATACTTCATTATCAAAATCTGTTACTGAAGTACACCAACATTGACAAAATCTGCTCTGTGCTTATTAATCAGCAACATTATTGTGTGATGACCAAATCAGAAGTGTGCTACAGAAATCAGTAGTTTATGTACAAATTGGTGTTATGACAATAAACAGTAGTGGGATAGTCCAACTAGAAGATTAGAACTGTATTGATTATTTGCATAAACTTTTAAAGCCGTTCAATTGATTAATTTTGGGCACATGTAATTGACGGCTCAATTGAATATTTTTAACACATGTAATTGCCTCCGGTCCAATTTCTGCTTACTGCTTATTGCAAAACCCACACCCTCGGCCGTTTTATGGCCCCCACGTTCGTCCCAAACACACAATTTCCGACGGACTCTCCCATTTTAATAACTGTCACCATAATGAAACTCAATTCGATCAATGAGCCCAATCACTCATTCCCTCCCGAAAAGTCCATTGTTCGCCACGGAGACAATCGCCCCGCAATGGGGCCGATATCGCACATTTGTTCGCATCTGCCGCGTGCCCGCTCCCGTGTGACGCAAATACAAGACGACGGATTATCACAGGGGGGCACAACACAATGGTAATCGTGATAATAATATGTGAGCAGTAAATGGTAGGGGGGTTGATGCAAGGTGGATTATTATTAATAATCATAGTAATAACGCTAACGCGATGTCGATATTAAATTTGTCGCTGATACTCTTTCTACATTTAACTATAGCTGACACAATTCCTAGTCTTTTGTTGCTGGCGCAATTTCTGCAGCAGTTTGCCGAATATAAAACATTCGAAGAAATTTGCCATTATAATACCAGTAACCAAAAATACAAACTGGTAAAAGTACTAAATTGCGTCAGCGACAAATGAAACTAAACTCCGCGTCACAAACAAATGACAGAAGAAATATCGTTAGCGACAAACAAGTGAATAACAACGTAGCGTAAGCGTCCCAAGATTGCAGAATTAGCATTAGCGAGAAACAACTATCGTAATTGCATCCACAACCACTAATCTATCTATTAAATAGATAAATTTCGTTACCACCGATAAATGACACTAAATTCCGCGTCATAGACAAACGACAGACGAAATCGCGTCAGCCACAAACAACTGTACAACTTAAGCGTCCGAAGATTGTAGAAATTGCGCCAACGACAATTAGATGTTGAAATTGCCATACACGTTCGTGGAAATCGCATCAGCGACAAACAATTGCAGAATTGCTCCTGCAAGAAACGACTAGAGACATTGTGTCAGCAACAAGCGACTGTATAAATCGCAAAAGAGATAAACGACTGCTAAAATCGCGTCAGCGAGAAATGACTGTAGATATTGAATCAGCAACAAATGACTGCAGAAATTATGTCAGCGACAAATGCGTCAAACCATTGCAGAATTGCTCCAGCAAGAAACGACTAGAGACATTGTGTCAGCAACAAACGACTGTATAAATCGCGAAAGAGATAAACGACTGCTAAAATCGCGTCAGCGAGAAATGACTGTAGATATTGAATCAGTAACAAATGACTGCAGAAATTATGTCAGCGACAAATGCGTCAAGCCATTGCAGAATTGCTCCAGCAAGAAACGACTAGAGACATTGTGTCAGCAACAAACGACTGTATAAATCGCGAAAGAGATAAACGACTGCTAAAATCGCGTCAGCGAGAAATGACTGTATATATTGAATCAGTAACAAATGACTGCAGAAACTATGTCAGCGACAAATGCGTCAAACCATTGCAGAATTGCTCCAGCAAGAAACGACTAGAGACATTGTGTCAGCAACAAACGACTGTATAAATGGCGAAAGAGATAAACGACTACTAAAATCGCGTCAGCGAGAAATGACTGTAGATATTGAATCAGTAACAAATGACTGCAGAAATTATGTCAGCGACAAATGCGTCAAACCATTGCAGAATTGCTCCAGCAAGAAACGACTAGAGACATTGTGTCAGCAACAAACGACTGTATAAATCGCGAAAGAGATAAACGACTGCTAAAATCGCGTCAGCGAGAAATGACTGTAGATATTGAATCAGTAACAAATGACTGTAGAAATTATGTCAGCGACAAATGCGTCAAACCATTGCAGAATTGCTCCAGCAAGAAACGACTAGAGACATTATGTCAGCATCAAACGACTGTATAAATCGCGAAAGAGATATACGACTGCTAAAATCGCGTCAGCGAGAAATGACTGTAGATATTGAATCAATATCAAATGACTGCAGAAATTATGTCAGCGACAAATGCGTCAAACCATTGCAGAATTGCTCCAGTAAGAAACGACTAGAGACATTGTGTCAGCAACAAGCGACTGTATAAATCGCGAAAGAGATAAATGACTGTTAAAATCGCGTCAGCGAGAAATGACTGTAGATATTGAATCAGTAACAAATGACTGTAGAAATTATGTCAGCGACAAATGCGTCAAACCATTGCAGAATTGCTCCAGCAAGAAACGACTAGAGACATTATGTCAGCATCAAACGACTGTATAAATCGCGAAAGAGATATACGACTGCTAAAATCGCGTCAGCGAGAAATGACTGTAGATATTGAATCAATATCAAATGACTGCAGAAATTATGTCAGCGACAAATGCGTCAAACCATTGCAGAATTGCTCCAGTAAGAAACGACTAGAGACATTGTGTCAGCAACAAGCGACTGTATAAATCGCGAAAGAGATAAATGACTGTTAAAATCGCGTCAGCGAGAAATGACTGTAGATATTGAATCAGTAACAAATCACTGCAGAAATTATGTCAGCGACAAATGCGTCAAACCATTGCAGAATTGCTCCAGCAAGAAACGACTAGAGACATTGTGTCAGCAACAAGCGACTGTATAAATCGCGAAAGAGATAAATGACTGCTAAAATCGCGTCAGCGAGAAATGACTGTAGATATTGAATCAGTAACAAATGACTGCAGAAATGATGTCAGCGACAAATGCGTCAAACCATTGCACAATTGCTCCAGCAAGAAACGACTAGAGACATTATGTCAGCAACAAACGACTGTATAAATCGCGAAAGAGATAAACAACTGCTAAAATCGCGTCAGCGAGAAATGACTGTAGATATTGAATCAGTAACAAATGGCTGCAGAAATTATGTCAGCGACAAATGCGTCAATCCATTGCAGAATTGCTCCAGCAAGAAACGACTATCCCGGAGTCCCGTCCAGATCCTCGAAGAACTTCCTGGAAGAGGGGCAAAAATTCCGGGAGCAGCACGGATTGCGTGTCTTCCTGGTGGCGGTCTCTCAGACCGTAGGTACTTGTGGCTCACAGACTTGTCAACACCTGTATAGAATTGCAATAATGAAAAATCAATACATTCCTTAAAATCATTTTTACATTGGAAATTAAAAAATCGAAATTTTAATAACTAAAACTCTGATTGCGAGATTATTAATTGCCAGAATGGAACCATAATTAACATTTATGTGCAGAATTTCGTGGAGAATAATAATATGGAGTCCGTTTTTGAGTAGCTACCCCCTGATTTCCGTAACAACCCTTAACGCGTTTTATTTAATATTGGGGTTTTTTTTTTTGGACTTATTGGCTCCAATTTGCGTACACCTACAATACGGTACGGGGAAAATATTATAGTTATTTTACAATTTTCGTACCATCCCTTAAAACGTCCTGATCCCATTTCGAACGACTGCACACATAATATTTTATATAGGGGTTGTTTTTGAACTTGCAGTCTTCAAATTGCGTACACCTATGAAGCAATACCAAGCAAATATTACAGTTATTTTACAATTTCGGTAAACATCCCTTAAAAAGTCCTGTACCGTAGCTAGCGTCCACAAACATAATACGAGTGTCCCACGCAAGCCATTGGTTAAAAGTTTATGGTATTCCTGGTGAAATAAAAATTTGAAAAAATCACACAAACACGATTCATGGTGATCTCCCAAAATAAAATATGCGCATGTTTCTATTGCTTCCGGTTCTACCGGAAGTGGCCATCAACTTTGTTATTTTAAATGGAACACCCTATATATTTTTACATATTCGGATTTCACGTTCAATTCTGAACATATTTTATCAAACCTTATCTTTAGCACTTATCTTTAGTAGTTTTTGAGGAAAAAAATAATGTTTGCTTCAAATAAACGATTTAAAAAATATTCATAATTTTTCTTACAAATGAAATAGAAACTTAAACTTTTTTGCATATTGTAGCTGAAGCATAGCTCTATCATTAATATAACTCATGCGTGTTGATACTTCATTATACTATTTCAAAATTTCAATTATTTACAGGTACACTGCAAAATGCCATAATTCATTTTTTTGTAATGGAATGACATATTTTTTGTATGACGTGGCAACAGACAGAACAATTTTCTACAAAAAGTGTTAAACAAACATATACCTAAAATGAGTTGTTTTAAGTAGAGTGGCGAATCAGTTTAATCAGATTTGTTGGTATTAATTGGAGCAGATTTATTAATATTAATTTGTTACATTTTTACTAATGTAATAGCACTATAAGTTATAGTTTCCAAAATAACAACTGAAAGTTACAGTTTTGAAAGTAATGACAGGAAAAGTTATGATATTTTTATCATGATTTTATCATAGCATGAAAGTTATAGTTCTCAAAATAATTACATGAATAGCGCGAAAGATGCTATAAATAGAATCTGCATATATAGATTTTAAACTAAAACTACCAGAATTTAAGGTTTACAAAAATAATGGGAAGAAAATTTGGAGTTTTCTAAATAATAATAGGAAAAGTTATAGTTATTATAATAAAACCATTGGCAGCTTGTGGATTAACTTGAAAATAGGTCAACATTATTTCTTGCACTTCCTATTTTTCCATAACTTACTTTTGTTGATGTCTTATTGCATTCACTTGTCCAAATCGAACAAAATTTGATTCCAATCTTTTAAATCTTGTTTTATTCATCAGCGGCACATGTGGATAAATTTTATTGAATACTCTACATGTTCGAGCAACAATTATATCGCAGTGCCATGTATAAAGAATAAATTGATAATTTGTTGATTTGTGTAATGATTCATTTTGTTGATTTTGATTTCTGTAATGCTCTATTCTAAATAATTTTATTATATGACAGTTTGCATTACAATAGCGACAAAACAAAAGCATATAACATGCCTACTAAAGTGCGCTTGTGACATGCGAAATTATACCCTGCAGAAATGCAACGAAAACGTAATCTTCGAAATAATTCAAAAAATACTTGTTTTAGGAGTATGGCTGTATTATACTTTTTTGTAGTAAATTTTTCTCCCAATCGTGCTATGCGATAATAAATGGGCCATTCCATTTAAAAAAAAAAAAATTACGAGATATTTAAAGAGCACTTAGATATTGACATTTTATAAACACTTATTATCAAAATTGACAGTTTCCAATTATTTTACTCATAGAGGCATCCTCTAGGTACAATTAGAAATATAACTTATAATTTTATCTTATTCCTAAGAGAAGTTATAGACAGATTTCAGACTACCTTTAAAAGGTCAACATTTTAGAAAAACATTTTTTTCTTGAAAACTAGAAGAGATAAGTATACATACGTTCTTACAAAATATGTTCTAATGTAAGCGAGCAATTCAAAAATATTATAATATATGGGGTGTTCCATTTAAAATAAGAAAGTTGGTGCTACTTCCGGTAGAACCGGAAGTGATAGAAAGTTGAAAATATTTCACATGAGGATAACTGATTCAACCGTGTGACGAGATTTTTTTTGAAATTTCTAGTACATCGGCAACCCCGTAAACTTTTAACGAACGGTTTAGCGTGGACACCCTGTATAGTATTATTTGTTACAGGGTTGTACTGTAAACAAATATTTGCAAAAATATTCATTGAAGTCTTGATCAGCTTCATTGAAATTTTCCAAAAATAATGAAAATTTTAAATCTTTAGAAGAATAATTACAATTTTAGTACAAATAATTGAAATTTTCACAGAAAACATGGAGAAATTGTTAGTAATTATTGAGATATATCAGAATTTTTGAAATGTTGACAAAAAAAATTGATAGATGTTATAAATGTTAGCTCAAAAAAAATGTTTACACAGGTCTCAGTCAACATATATTTACAGAAAATTATTCAGAGAAGTTATATAAATAATCATTAATAATCATATAAAATAATCACAATTAATTGTTTAAAATTGCCTCTTACAACTGGGAATCATTGAGAAATTCATTATTGAAAAGTTGTCAGTAATATGTAGTCTTAGTAAAAATAAATGACATTTTATTATAACAAATTCAAATTGTTTCATAAAAAATTGAAATTTTGACATAAAATATCAAAAACTTGACAGTGAAATATTGAAATATTTTACAATGATAGAATTTTTTACAAAAATAATTGAGATTGAATTTTACAGGAATGATTTCAATTTTGACAAATATAATTGAAAATGTGATAGGAATGATTTAAATAACTACAATCAATTTTACTACCTAGTTTGAAATTTTATTACAATTATTGAAATTTAACATTAATTATAATTTTGACAGTAATCATTGAAATCATGAAAATAATAATTTAAATTATATTATAACAAATTCAAATTGTGGCATAAAAAATTGAAATGTTTACATAAAATATCAAAAACTTGACAGTGATTATTGAAATATTTTACAATATAATTGAAATTGAATTTAATTGAATTGTAATTGAAAGGAATGATTTAAATATTGATCAAACTAGTTGAAAATTTGACAACCGAAATTGTAATTAACCTCTTATTAATTAACTATTCTGAGTCTGACCTGTGTAAATATTTTTTTCTGCTTACATAAATAAACTGTTCATCTATCTTAATAACAATATTTAAAATTGTAGTACAATTAATGAAATTTTGACAGACACAATTAAATACTTCACAGAAATGGTTATTGTGACGAAAAATTTAGAAAAATTATTTAAATCTTGATCAAAATATTAGGAAATTTGAAAATATGACAGGTGTCATTAAGATATGGTAAAATAGTTACAAAAAAATACCAAAATACTTGAGAATTTCAAAGTAATAATTAAAATGTTAATTGAAATGTTTAAATTTTTTACAGAAATCCTTAAAAATTTGACAATAATGATTGGGGCATGACAGAGTAATCGAAATATTTACTAAAATAACTCACAGTGAACATTGAGATGCGAGAGAATTATATAAATGTTCTGAAACAAGTTTTTTAGATTATGACTTTTTGAAATACTGGAAAAGTACATTTTTGTGTTAACATCGATTATCTATCTATCAATCTATCTATCTATCTATCTATCTATCTATCTATCTATCTGTCTATCTATCTTAATAGAAATAATTAAAATGTTATTACAATTGATGAATTAAAAAAATATTTAAATCTTTATTAAAATAATTGAAAATTTGACAGTTATCATTGAGATATGGTAAAATAGTTGAAATATTTACCTAAATAATTGAGAATTTGACAGTAATTATTAAAATATAGGTAAAAATAATTGAAATGTTAATAGGAAATTTGACATTAATGATTGAGATATGATAGAGTATCTGAAATGTTTACTAAAATAATTGACAGTAAACATTGAGATATGAGAGAATTATAGAAATATTCTAAAACTATTTTTATAGATTTTGCACTTTTTTTAAATACTGAAAAAATACATTATCTGTCAATTGTCGTAATTTGTAACATTGGCTGATAATTTGGAGTGGAAAATAGTTTTACGTTTCCATAAAACATTGTTAAGAGATTCTAAGTTCGCAGTTTCTGAAAATTTTGTTATGTTATTTGTTATTATGTTAAGTTATTATTACTACATATCGTCGGCTTACAAGTGAAATACACTAAATCAATTTTTGGCTATTTTTAGTTAAGTTTTATTTTGATGGTTTACTAAATTGTAACAAATCTGAGGCTCAGTAGGGGTATAGTAAAGGGTTCTCTAGGACCTCTTATGACCTACTCAGTGTAACAAATCATTACATAAGTCAGTAGGAAAGGTAACAGCAGAATATAAAACTTTAATTGCAGTTTCTTACATTTTATAGTTTTTGACTTAAGTGATTTCACTTGTTAGCCGACTATATTATTATTTTATTATTATTAGTAGTACCTAGTAATTATATTTAATTGGCTATCGACTTGCTGTCTTTCCTCCTATTATTATCATTATTATACTATTGTTTCAAAGGTTGAATCCAAGTATGTGCTTTGAATGTATTAATTAAATTAAATTAGTTAAAATTATTGTTATTATTATTATTGATTCCAAATGGGCCAAATGCTATGAATGAGTAGGTCGATGTTTGTGCTTTTGGAAGTCGTTTTTGTAGAGTCAATTTGATCCATTGTTATCGGTGGTGTTACGAGGCGCTTTTGACCATTATTGAACGTGGAAGAGAAGTTCTCACTAATAGATAAGTGCCCATTCAGTGCCTGATGTTTAATTGAATTGTTGGACAAGATTTAATTTGCGAATGCACTCTGCTGTGAATGCGCTTGTGTTGGGAAATGTAACTTTCGATGGGAAAGCCGCTCATTAATTTGCGTGTAATGAAAGACTTCTTACGGTTATTAAAATAATTTTACGTTTCCATAATTCATTCTGACTGTATTGGACTTATAAAATCATAAATGTGTGACTTTAGCCTGAGTTCAAGTTTACAAATCCCATTACAAAATAATTAAATACTTTTTCGCATAGAAGCAAATCTTTCTCAAATAAATATTAATAAAAAATAGATATACGTAAATATACAAATATACTTGTTTTGCTACAAATGTTATTGTTACAAATCCCATTACAAAAGAAAGAAATACTTTTTCGTATAGAAGTAAATCTTTTTCTAATAAAAAAAGATATACTTACATAAATATACAAATATACCAAAATATGCAAAATTTGAGAGGAAAAAAAAACAAATACTTGTTTTTATTGCTGGATTTTAACTTTTTTGCCCAATTTTGCACTTAAAAAGTACCTCTCAAATTTATCAATACATCCTGCTAAAAAATAAGAAACTTTCATTCAGAATTTATTATATATATTTTTTTCAATAATATTTCTTATGGAAGTAAACAAATCTTTAATAGTCTACTCAAACTTCATAGCTGAAGTTTTTAATTTTAACCATGATAATAATTTTAGTCATTATTGTAACATTTTCAATAGTTCCTGTGAACTTTTTAATTATTTCTATCAAAATTTGAATTGTTCCTATCAAAATCTCAATTTATCTATCAAAATTTTAACCTCTTTTTTGCCCAACTTTGCACTTAAAAAGTACCTATCAAATTTATAAATATATCCTGCAAAAAAATAAGAAACTTTTATTCAGAATTTAATAATTATTTTTTTTTTCAATAATATTTCTTATTGAAGTAAACAAATCATTAATATTCCACTCAAACTTCATAGCTGAAGTTTTTAATTTTAACCATGATAATAATTTTAGTCATTATTGTAACATATTTAATAGTTCCTGTGAAATTTTTAATTATTTCTATCAAAATTTGAATTGTTCCTATCAAAATCTCAATTTATCTATCAAAATTTTAACTTTTTTTTGCCCAACTTTGCACTTAAAAAGTACCTATCAAATTTATAAATATATCCTGCAAAAAAATAAGAAACTTTTTTTCAGAATTTAATAATTTTTTTTTTTTTTTCAATAATATTTCTTATTGAAGTAAACAAATCATTAATATTCCACTCAAACTTCATAGCTGAAGTTTTTAATTTTAACCATGATAATAATTTTAGTCATTATTGTAACATTTTCAATAGTTCCTGTGAACTTTTTAATTATTTCTATCAAAATTTGAATTGTTCCAATCAAAATCTCAATTTATCTATCAAAATTTCAACCATTATATCAAAATTTTAATTATTGTCAAATGTTCTATGATTACTGTCAATATTTCAATGATTACTGTATTTAATCATAATTAGTGTTAAATATGCAATTATTTCTGTCAAAATTTCAATTATTTCTCCTAAAATTTCAAAGTATGCTTCAAAGTCCCAGCTGAATCGCAAAATGTCAATGATTACTATCAAATCTGGGATGAATTCATTTTCAAAAAAATTATCAAGTTTTCCTCCTGAATAGATTTTTCTGAATGTTCCATAATTTTTAAAACTATGAAATACTAAGTTAATATTCTGAAACAGCGGAAAGACTCCATATGATATATGGATATATGGTCAATAAAGATTGTTCATATATATTCTGAAATTAGATGGGCAAACGTTATTGTTAAATAGTTACTTTCAAAATTTCGATGATTACCTAATGCAACAGCTGCAATAATTACCGTTTAATGTCCAAATATTTTTGGAAAATTTCTGTGGAATGATTATTTGAATTCTGAAATGAATTCTGTGAAAATTAGTTTTCTGCAAATTAGAATTTTGCAACACATGACTGAATTTTGCAAATGCAGTTAGAACATATTCCGCACGAATAAACAACATCTACATGTAGAAATTACCTGCAAAGACTCAAAATACAAATCAAGTACTTTTATTGAAATATTTATCAATGTGGCATGTGATAAATATTTAAATTTTTCTAAATTTCATATTTCACGGTATTAGTCGCATAGTACTTTTGTAAAGTGGTGCGTAGCATGAAAATATTATAATACTTCGATAGCCATTTTTTTTTGGAGAACAGCTATTATTCAGATTAGTCGTTCAGATCATTTCAAAAGCTTACTCAAAAAAGTTAAATTTCATGACAATTCTGTAAAAAAATAGTTTTCTACAAATGCGATTATTTTGGGGAACAGCTAATATCCAGATTTTATTCGTAGACTCATAATTTCCAAAGTTTGAACAAAAAAGTTAAATGTCATGGGAATTCTGTGAAAATTAGTTTTCTACAAATTTTAATTCTGCTTCATATGACTTATTTTCTGTACAACATGAGTCCATTGTTGACACAATGGTATCAGAAACTGAACCACGATCAAAGATAATCTCAAATTATTTCTACCAGATTTTGAATTACTCTGTCAAAAATGCTTTTATTATTGTTATTGGTATTGTTATTATTGTTATTGTCTGTGAAAATTAGTTTTCTGCAAATTAGAATTTTGCAACACATGGCTGAATTTTGCAAATGCAGTTAGAACATATTCCGCACGAATAAACAATATCTACATGTAGAAATTACCTGCAAAGACTCAAAATACAAATCAAGTAGTTTTATTGAAATATTTATCAATGTGGCATGTGATAAGAAGTTTAATTTTTAAAAATTCATGTTTCACGGTATCAGTCGCATAGTACTTTTGTAAAATGGTGCGTAGCATGAAAATATTATAATACTTCGATAGCCATTTTTTTGGAGAACAGCTATTATTCAGATTAGTCGTTCACCTCATTTCAAAAGCTTACTCAAAAAATTTAAATTTCATGACAATTATGTAAAATATAGTTTTCTACAAATGCGATTATTTTGGGGAACAGCTAATATCCAGATTTTATTCGTAGACTCATAATTTCCAAAGTTTGCACAAAAAAGTTAAATGTCATTGGAATTCTGTGAAAATTAGTTTTCTGCAAATTTTAATTCTGCTTCAAATGACTTATTTTCTGTACAACATGAGTCCATTGTTGACACAATGGTATCAGAAACTGAACCACGATCAAAGATAATCTCAAATTATTTCTACCAGATTTTTGGAGAACAGCTATTATTCAGATTAGTCGTTCAGATTATTTCAAAAGCTTACTCAAAAAAGTTAAATTTTATTACAATTCTGTAAGAAATAGTTTTCTACAAATGCGATTATTTTGGGGAACAGTTAATATCCAGATTTTATTCGTAGACTCATAATTTCCAAAGTTTGCAAACAAGTGAAATGTCATGGGAATTCTGTGAAAATTAGTTTTTTACAAATTTTAATTCTGCTTCAAATGACTTATTTTCTGTACAACATGAGTCCATTGTTGACACAACGGTGTCAGAAACTGAACCACGATCAAAGATAATCTCAAATTATTTCTACCAGATTTTGAATTACTCTGTCAACAATGATTTTATTATTGTTATTGTTTTAATGATTGTTGTCAAATTGTTAATGTATGCCATAATTTTTTGCATTATTTCTCATAAAATATCAAGTATTCAGGGCGAAAAGACCCCTTCTCAGGTCGATAGCCTTAATAAAGATTATATATCAAGTATTCCAAAACTTGCAATTCATCTGTCAAAATTTCAATGGTGACTCATAATAATCTGAAATAAAATAGAAACAACTGCAAACACTTCAATGACTCAAATTTTGACTACTACACTACAACACTTGACTACTGACTACAACTATTTCTGAAAACATTTTAATGATTAATTGATCGAAACTATAGTCACTATTTATAAATAAATGTAATATTAACAAAGATTAAAGTGTTCTTTGTTTAAATGTATGTATCACGAAGTGAAACGCTGTAAAATATGTCAAATTTCATCAGCGAAAATTGACCTTAGCGTCACCGATATATGGCATAAAAATCGCGTCAGCGACATACGACTAAAAATAGCGTCAGCGAAAAATAACACTAAAAGTCGCCTCAGCGATAGATAGATAGACAAATTTGTTTATTACATAACAATACAGTCATAAAATGATATACAAATGAAAAGATAATTAGGTAGTTACGCTAAAACAGACTACAGCTTGTCCACTACGTTGTTTTGAATGCTCAGCATTAATTTTTTTATCAGAATTTTAGTTTCTTAATTTTTTCCTTAATAAATACTTTGGTAAATTATTTTATAATAGATATATCTGTTACGTGAAAAAAAACTGCAGAACTCCAGAAGGAAGCGTTTGCGACCATATATTCATGGGACATTTTTTGCTTCTTTGGCTCCCTGGAACTTGCTCTCAAAATTTGTTCAGACCGTTCAAGGACACCTTGTATGTATAAATATAGTTTTTTTTAGTAACATAGATAATTGACCACATACTCGAAAAAGATTCTTTATGTCTTTTAGTACCAATAATTTTGACCAAGTTATATCTTGCCAAAAACCAACACTTCACAAGTATGAACAACATACACGCCGCATTTAAATGCAATATCCTGCACGAACTTTAATGACGATTTCGTGCCTCGTCTCCAAAACACCGAAACCCACCAGACCGTTGCTTACACATTTACACGCATTTCCCACACCTCCGCCGGTCGATGGCAATTGGGTCAAGAGAGCAGAAGAAAAAAAATCCCAATTGCCCGTCTCGACTCGTTGTTACTCGATATTGTTGTATTTTCGTAACGTCTAAATATACGCGCCTGTGTTATTGAAATGTGGGCTTTTGCGTGCCAAAGCCCGCTGATTTATTTGACGCGCACATTCGTTATTATCGACTTGGACGCGCTCTGTTATGACTGAATCTACATAATTATCGTGAGGGATATAAACCTATGAAGTCATATAATGTTATAAATAAAACTGGTTAGCTTTTATTATGTGAAGCGGACAACACTTTTTTTCAAAGCTTTTAAATTTTTTTATGTACTTAGTTCAAATGAAATTTAATTCCTGAACTTCATTATTTGATGAACTTCATTTGTTTATTTTTTTTACGTTTACGTTATTTTTTGTAAACTTATTAAATTAATATTGGTTTCTGATGCAATTGGTGGCATTTTTTATTCTCTGTTTGTTTTGTTAAAATTAATAATATTCTTATTAATCTAATCTAATCTTATTAATAATAAGATTTTAAAAAAATAATAATGATAAAAACATTGAAGATCTACCAAAACTGATTTTTTTTATGATACACATCTTTAATTGCAGGCGAAATAAATATCAAGTCCATTTGAAAAAAAAATCAACGCAATTATTTATTAACAATATTGTATGCCCAATACTTTCCATTATAACCGTTTTTCTCGTGCCTTTTACTGCGTGTGCACCTTCCATGAACGCCATAAATCTTAATCAATAACGGCTGCACTCGCATTTCCTTAGAACACATTATTCATCGCGAGTTATCGGTGTAATAACCTTTTAATTGGATAATTGCTGCGTTGAGTGGACTGTGTTATGGGATCCCGAGTAAAAGTTGATGGGTTCGCGTTGTTCTCTTCGAGCTTGCGAGTGGGTCGAATTAAAGTTTGGCAGCCGTTCAAAAGGCAGGCGAGTTAATGAAATCAATTGAAGGTTATCCTGCTGTGCGTTCAATGGCACATTGTTTGCGGTGAAAGGTGAGCCTGTTCCAGCAAACAACACTTCTTTCAGCACATCTGCGATCGTAAATTAAAAAAAAAAAATTGAAGCAAGATTTTCACATGTTCCCAGCAATTCAATTTTAACATTTTCTCAGCAAGAAAATTTCAACATTTTTTCAGCAACAGAATTTAAACATTTTTTCAGCAACATAATTTAACATTTATGTCCATGCAGTAAAAAACCTTTTGTACAAGTACACAAATTTACATATTTAAAAGCATATTATTTGAAATGTACATTACATTGTAAGGTAAACTTTACAGTTTATGATTTCACATCAGTTAATATATATTGTTTACCTGAAATACGTGCATAAAGCGTTTTACATAAAATGAAATTAACTCAGGCTAGGATCCATACAATTATTAAATTATTATTTGTATTTGTATTTTCAGTTATCAGAATATTTTAATCAAGTTTTGCAAATTTATTGTAACTTTCGTGCAATTTTTAAAGAATTTCATGAATATTATCATTTATTTTTAAACAAATAACGTAAATTAAAAACTATTTCTGTTTTTTTCGTATGTTAAAAATATATCAAGTTTTGCAGATTTGTCGACTTTTTGAAAACATGTGCAGCTAAGGACTCTAGGAATGACGCGTCCGTAACAACGAACCGTCTGCTATCCTTGTCTAGTACCAGATTTGTCGACTTTTTGATAACATGTGCAGCCACGGACTCTGGGAATGACGCGTCCGCAACAACGAACCGTCTGCTATCCTTGTCTGGTACCGCAAGGTAGGGGCACCGAAGACAAGGATAGAAGACTGCTCGAACGGACGGACGGACAAGGCATTCCCAGAGTACGTGGCTGTGCATTTTCTCGCATTAATATTTCCAATAAAAATATGGACATTTTAACTTTATTAATATTTCGGTTGAATATTTCGTTATTATATTACGCTAATTTATGATTATTATAATGGTGCTCTAAAAAAAATTCTGTAAAAATTTCAATCATTATTCTCAAAATGTCATGAACCTGCCGAAATTTTAATATTCAATGAGCATACTTGTTTTTTTTTACAATCTCTAACACTATTATACAATGTTATTCTTGAAACATGTGGTAATGTACTTCTGGGAATTACGAATGTGGCTATATGAGACTGATGAGTTCTAATAAGAACGAAACCGGTCTCCGATTGCTTGAGGAAATAATTCCCAGATATACATATATATATATATATATATATATATATATATATATATATATATATATATATAATCGATCTTTATTGGGCTATCGACCCCATATGGGGTCTTTCCGCCTCCACCAGATGTACATTTTAACTTTGCCGTTTATGATTTCACATTAGTGAATCTAAACTGGTTACCTGAGAGTGCATATATCTATCGTTTAATGCACTATTATACAATGTTGTGTAACTTTATCGAAACCCGTCATATTTTAATGAAAATGCTTAACGATTAGCTTTAAGTTTTCTGAACTTTACCATTTTCTTCGGTTTCAGAACGCCTAGATGAAATGTTTGAAATTTGTCTTCCAATAATTTTAATATTTTGATTGGAACAATTAAAAAAAATTGGAGCCATTGAAGGCATTAAAACCAGGGCACATTTTGGAAATTTTTATAAAATTTTAATACAATTGTTTAGCAATTTCTCAACAATTTTACCTGAAAACAGCCTCGCTTTCGAGATTTTAGTAATCTGATTTTTTTTTATAATAGTAGCACACATCTGCGTGCTGGGGAGTGAATATTGACTTACCCTGTAGATTTTAGTAATCTTATTTTTTTATATATAACAGTAGCACACATCTGAGTGCTGGGGAGTGAATATTGACTTACCATGTATATGATTACTAAAGTATTCTGTGAATATTCGTGAAAATATCAATGTTTATTCTCCAAATGCCATAATTCTGTCGAAATTTGATAATAATTATTAAAATATTGCGAGGAAATATGTGAATATAAAACTGTGAATATTCGTGAAAATGTCACTGGTTATTCTCTAAATGCCACAGTTCTGTCGAAATTTGATAATAATTATTAAAATATTGAGAGGAAATATAAAATTTAGTCAAAAATCATTGAATTATCGATAGGAAATATAACATTTCAACTGTATTAATCATTTGTACAGTGATCATTGAAATTTTGGCAGTAGTCGTGAAAATTTTAACAATTTATGAGAAAGGAAAAACGAAACTAAAATATCAACATTTCGAAAGTATAACAATAAAAAAACAAAAGTAACAGACGAAATAAAACCTTTAGACATAACACTCGACCACGTATCAAAAACCTTGCAATTTTGGAATCGGGATTTTAACATTTTCTCAGCAACTCAATTTCAACATTTTTTCAGCAACAGCAACAGAATTTTAACATTTGTGTTCGAAAGGACACAAAATACAAAACAAGAATAAATACAACAAGGAATGAAATTCAAATAATTACAATATTACTGGAAGAGAAAAATATCACAATATCATTAATATACACACCATCTCATATTTAACATACTCTCTTAACATACACTAAAAAATCGAATTATAAATAGAAGAACACCGCATATTATTCTAGGAGATATAAATATCAACATATTAGAAAACAAGAAAACAACAAATGAATACAAAAACATTCTGAAGGCAGAGTGAAGGATACAAAGTGGAAAACAAAACATCAAATAAATTTTACTCAAGACAAACCAATAATGGAAATAATTCAATACTCGATCGCTTCATCATAAATGCACAACTTATAGAAGACATAATAATACAGTTTTCAAATATATCCGACCACTGCGCAATAAAAACAAAGATAAAATAAACAAGAAAAACGAAACCAAAATATCAACATTTCGAAAGTACAAAAAAAACACAAAAATAACAGACGAAATAAAACCTTTAGACAAAGTTATGTTATTCGAGTGTTATGTCACATAACACTCGACAACTATCAAAAACGTTGCAAAAAATAATAGAAAGAAACCAACAAACAAAATCAGCAGAAGAGCTGAAACCCCTTGGATAAATGCTTCTATAATAAAACAAATAAAACAAAGAAACAAATCCAAACAATGAAATAACAAAACAAGAGTACAACAAACAGAAGAAATTAATAACAGCACAAATAAAAGAACAGAAAATAAAATACTACAAGAACAAATTTCAAATAAGCCAAGATAACCCAAACAAATTGTGGAAAATCATAGACGACCAATTCAATCAAAAAGAATCAGACAAAAATTACATAGAAGAAATACGAAAAAAAGAACCAGAAGCACCACAAAAAAATCTGAAGAAATAGCTAACGAAATATACGAAAACTTTGCAAATATATGAAAAGAACTTTCAAAAACAAACAAGAAATATTCATACAACGCCCATCACAACAAAAACAAATAGACAAATCGAAACCCTCACCTTCCGAAAAACAAAAACAAAAGCCGAATAAATCAACTATATAATAACAAATTAAAAAAAACCATAAAGCACCAGGTTTTGACAAAGCAACAAATTAAATCGAAACAGAGCAATACTCACGCCTATACTCGTAAAAATCATAAACATAGTACTGGAAGAAGGAATTTATCCTGAATATATAAAGACAAGCACAATCATACCAAACTACATAAAAGGATACAAAATAAACCCAGAAAATTACAGACACATTTCATTACAGTCTACACTAAACAAAATATTAGAAAAAATAATCCAGATACAAATCACTATCATTTACTTAAAAACAAGATTATAAACCAAGAACAATATGCCTATCAGTAACACTCAGGAACGATATCGGCAACACAAGATCTCATACATCACATGACATCAAAGATGAATAAGAAACAACTAGTATTAGCCATATACATCGACATAAAGAAAGCTTTCGAGGCTTTATCAAAACCAAAACTAATTGAAAAATCGAATAACCCAAATACAAATCACCATCACTTACTTAAAAACAAAATTATAAACCAAAAACAATATACAAAATTATAAACCAAAAACAATATGCCTATCAACAACACTCAGGAACGATATCGGCAACACAAGACCTCATACATCACATAACATCAAAGATGGACAAGAAACAATTAGTATTAGCCATATACATCGACATAAAGAAAGCTTTCGGGGCTTTATCAAAACCAAAACTAATTGAAAAATCCAATAATCCAAATACAAATCACCATCACTTACATAAAAACAAAATTATAAACCAAGAACAATATGCCTATCAGCAACACTCAGGAACGATATCGGCAACACAAGATCTCATAAATCACATAACATCAAAGATGGAGAAGAAACAACTAGTATTAGTTATATACATCGACATAAAGAAAGATTTCGAGGCTTTATCAAAACCAAAACTAATTGAAAAACTTAGTTCAATTGGAATATAAGGAAAAGAACTTAACATATTGCATACATACTTAACAAACAGTATACAAAAAACCAAAGTAAATCATGGAGAAAGCAAACCACTTGAAGTTTCATATGGAATACCACAAGCAGGAAACAGACACAAAAACTAAAGTAAATAATGCAGAAAGCCAACCACTTGAAGCTGAATATGGAATACCACAGGGAGAAAAACTTACCACCATTCTTATACATCATATACACAAGCGACCTGCTATAAATTAACTTAAAAGGAAAACCTCATATATACGCAGACGACACCTGTATAGTCTACACGGGAAACAACTATAAACAAATATAAGACAATATAAATGAAGATATAAAACTGTAAGACTTCGGTTTCCCCAATATTTAATAATTAGGTATATTTTACTCGTAATCATAAATTCTTATAATTTATGATATTTGTTTTGGCTCGTGATTTATCTATTTTACTTTTATTTTGTGTGATCGTATAATGGCAGTACTTCTTTACGTTATGTTTGATATTAAATCATTATCGTGACGACTCAAACTTCTTTTAGAGGTAATGCGTGTGTTAGTAACAACAACATTAATAAAATAAAGACAAAGCATTATAGATTAAGTGTAATTTAATCACTTTAAAGGATTTTGCACCAATAATTAAACATCAACTTGAATTTAATGACTTTCTTTATTGACTCAAAAAGTGTTAGTTAGTTTTGGATGAAAGATGTACTTAACGTCAAAGACTTACACACATTGCTCAATTCTACGTGCCCGCAAAACGGCTCAATGCATGTCATCACTTCATGAAATATGTCACTGTTTGTGCCTTCCAATGTCATTTTTCATTTTATCCGTACATCAGTTGGAAATCTTTAGTAACGTCAATGACTTTCACACATTGCTCAATTCTACGTGCCCGCAAAGCGGCTCAATGCATGTCACCACTTCATAAAATATGTCACTGTTTGTGCCTTCCAATGTCATTTTTCATCTATTACTTCAGGATTCACTAACTAGGTTTTGATAGATACAATTTTGTTAAATACGTCCTGTAAATTGTTCGTATGACTGATATTAATGAATTTGCAATAAGATTAAATAATGTTTTTACTCATTACACAAAACAACCAATAATTTGCCACAGTATTGCCCAGTTATTATGTAAATTATACCTTAATATTTCATAATTATTCCCTGGAGAACATTATCGTTTTTAGATTTCATCTTGAAATTTAGAATGAAATTCGTTAAATAAGCAATTCTGATAATTTTATGGATTTCATTTACTTAACTCTTTTTTGTTAAAATTTTGTAATATTTCCGATTTAAACTAAATCTTAATTTGATTCAAATCCATATGATTAATGATTCATAATTAAATAATGTTTTGCCGCTTTATCGAAGAGATATTATTTAGGTTATATTTTAACAATTTATACTTATCCCCTGAAGAGTATTATCCTTTCTATTCTACATTTTAATTGATATGTTTAGAAGAATTGTTACCTTGTGAGGAGAATTGTTAATCATGTGTACTAAGGTAAACACAATTAGAGATGGTGGCATTCTCCTGTCGGAACGCGAATGACACCGGAAATATTATCTAATTAACATCCACGACATCGCTCATAGCGTATACCAGAAATTAACAAAGCTTTTGAACAACCCACGTATGTGTAACCGGAACGATTACCTCATTAACATCCACGACACCGCTCATAGCGTATGCCAGAAATTAACAAATCTTTCGAACATCCCACGTATGTGTAACCGGAACGATTACCTCATTAACATCCACGGCACCGCTCATAGCGTATGCCAGGAATTAATAAAGCTTTCGAACATCCCACGTATGTGTAACCGGAACGATTTTATATATATATATATATATATATATATATATATATATATATATATATATTTCACGGGGTCTTCGTTTTTGGTACTTTAGTAGGAATGTAGTGATCATTGCTACTCAATTTCGAAATAATCAATACCATCCTGAGCACAGTCACTTTCAAAATAAATCGGATAATACTCTTTGTAATGATATTCGCGTATACTATTAACGAAGATAATAACGAACTGACACCACGCTAATCTGGAACCAACTAAACTTTTCGTATGCAAAGCGATGCTATTTATATTAAAATTTTGCCCACTCAGCGTTGTTGTGTGATTCCCCGTAACATTATTTTTAATTTCGGTGATCTCACATGGGCCCTATAGCAAGGTTATTGACCTAAAAATACTAAACTGTTATAATTTGTCATCGACCTGCTTGGGCGCCTGTGTTTTGTTTATAAAATTGCGTCACCACGCATCGAACGCGTCTTAATAAGTGATTATAAAAGTTCTCGTAATTTCGTCTGCAATCGATTCAAATTGAATCCATATTTAATCAGATTACTTATTAAATCCCCCAAATGATCACCCCCTTCCTATTCTAACACAATACTTGGCTTTTACGTGTGTTTTTCAATGTTTATACCTGAGTATGAAATCGTTTCAATTCTATCACGAACCGTCTCAATTAATATCATTCATTTTTCGTAATAACATATATAAATTAATTCATACAAAATATGTACATTTCGATCCCTTACAAAACTGATGGAAGAATGGTTTTTCAACAACTTGTTAACAATAAACAAAGCAACAACAAATTATATGATATTCTCAAATGATAAAATAACAGAAGATATTAACGTTACGATCAAAAATACAAGAATAAAACACATATAATAAATCAATTACCTAGGATTGAAAATTAAAAATAACCTGAAATGGAATCAACATATAGAAAACATTAAAACAATTAGCTCTAAAGCGATCGCAGCAATAGTAAAAATGAGAAAGTATGTACCAGAAGAGAAAAAGAGAGAAGTATATCATGCATACTTCACATCACAAAATAACTAATACAACGGAAAATAATCTAAACATACTGCAATCACAACAAAATTAAATATTAAAAATAATATATAATTTAGACCGATGAACAAGCACTGCTGATCTATATATGAAAACAAAATAGTGAACGTAAGAAACATGATAAAACTAAACTACCTACTAATGGTACATAAAATAAAAACAACCAAATAAAAACCAAGATGACACTGACACACACAGTAAACAATTTCTCCACAATACAAGAAAATCCGAATTAAGAACAGAAAAGTTTACAACAACAACATATAGACAAAAAATAACAACGAAAACAACAAATATATATAACAAACTAGACGAACATATAACGAAACTAAAATACTCAACTTTCAAACAAAAAAACAAAAACTTTGCATAATAAAATTTAAACAAAAAAATAGAGAAAAGAAAAACAAATCCTTCAATACCATCCGCCCGAGACAGGAGCAAATCCACAAATCCCGAGGTGAAGAAACACCAGAAGACCACTATACTACGCGTAAGAACTTGTATCATGATTTTTTTTAGTAGAAATAAATAACTTTTTGTTTATTAATTGCACAACAGGCCATATAGGCCTAGTGCGTTTAAGCAATCACTTTTTCCTCCACACAACTCTCCAAAAACTCAGAATTTTTGCCAATATCTTATAGCATGTGTCCTATAGTGCTATTCCTCTATAATTTTTACATTGAATTTTATTGCCTTTCTTATGCAATGGGATTTAGCGCTTTTGACCACTCGCTTGCCATCTCCTCCTTTTCCCATACCTGTTCGATCAGTTGACAGATCTTATCCTGTAGTTTCTCGCCTCCTGACTTTAGCATCTCTGCACTTATTTCATTCTCACCTGGACTCTTGTTGTTTTTTATTCCGGCGATAGCTCTTTTTACTTCGTCTGCCGTTGGTTTCCTGATGACCACGTCATCTTCTTTGTAAAGTTCCTGTCCCAATGTTCCCACATCTCCGCTCCCATTTAGCAGTGCTTCAAAATACCTTTTCCACTCCACCATAATTTCACTTGGCTTCATCAGTAGCATACCATAATTCGACCTTAGGCCCATATTACGACTTTGGTACCATTTCTCCGTTCTTTTTACTTCCGGATAGAACGACCTTATCTCTTTATTGGCAATTTTTTCCTCGATGCTCTGAATTTTCCTTTCGTTATCTTCTCTTTTTTTTCTCCTACACATTCATTTCAGTTTACTTCGTTCTTCCTTGTACTTTCGGATGTTTCTCTCGCTGGGGTGTATTAGCATGCACCGTCTTGCCCCCTACTCACTTGCCCCTCACAGTCATTATCATACCAGCCTTTGCATGTTCTTTTCCTATTTTTCCTCATTAACACTTCTTTGTTTGCTTCTTCCAACACCATTTTTATATGACACCACAAGTTACTTCGTTGCATTTCCTTTCCCTGGTTTTTTATTGCTAGCTCTGTTGCCCTTTCATAACTTGTTCTTGCTTCCTGTGTCATGCTGTTTCGTACCTTTTTGGTTTTTGGTTTTTTGGCTGTTTCCATCTCTGTGCTTCTGCATGTTATGCTTACTAGGACATGGTCCGAATTACACTCTGCTCCCCTCATACTTATATTTGTGATCCAGTTCATGTACCTCCTGTCAATCAGGACATGGTCTATTTGGTTAATGGTGGTTCCGTTGGGTGCTAGCCATGTCCCTTTATGTATCTCCTTCCTTTGTAGATGTGTGTACAACCATATTTTCCCAATGGAGAAGTTTATCAGTCTTTGCCCGTTGTCATTTGATTCTTCATGCTTACTATAATTCCCCACAGAAATAAATAACTTTGACATTTAAAACAATAAACATGTTTTCATCATCAGAATATTAACTTTTTTCCACCAAAAATTTGACACTTTCAGAATCAGCGTATTAATCTGTGATATTCTCGCAAGTAAATTGAGACCGTACACCTGAGGTATTCAGTTCTTGTGCGCTACCTAGGGATATGGAACTGTTCACTCGTGACAGGTTAATAAACCTGAATGGCGGGCGCGCTCAAGTGCCCTCTAATAATATCCAATAATAGTTGTATGCATTACAATTATTATGCATGATGATGGGGCATTCATGTCTCTATGCGTTTTACCGTTTTGCGGGAAATTATTACCATCTTATAAATATGGTACGTGCACGCTCCACACCTACGTGGTCGCACTTAAGTAGTCGGTAGTTGCAATATACGTGGTTTATACGGTCCTAGATAACTCTGAATAACAATTTCTGTCCTCTCGGAGATTTACAGAGCCGCGGGTCGCGCCTTAATGGCTTTATGGTGATATTAAATTTTATTAAGGATAATCGTAAAGTGCGTGTTTACATGTGTCGCATTAATTAATATTAATGGCGAGTCAGTGTAGTTTTAAATATTAATTAATATCGAACCTTTTAAACATTTCTAATTTAATACACTATTGAATTTTAAATTTTTCATTACAAATTCATTTAGTGACATTAGGATTGGCCCTTATTTGGCCTCAAAATGAAAATTTCTCGAAAACCTTTGGTGCCACCCCATAAATTTGCTACATCTGGTAAAAAAATGTTGCACAAAAAAAATCATCAAATTAGGAGTATTTTTTTATTGTTTTGCTAGATTGTTTTTTTATGATATTGAATATTTATTTGATCATTTTATATTTTGCGAGATTTCATGTTTTGTTGATGAAGAAAGATTTGTTCATTTTTGTCTCTGTTTCGGATTGTACTCTTGAATCAGAGCTACTCCGAGTTCATCATGGTCATATACAACATGAATGTATTCAACAATTTTTAACACTCGTTGGAAGTCTTCAGTTTTGCACCGTGTTTCTGGATTCGTTTCAAGAAAGCTTTGGGGAAACTCCATTTTTTTGAACATCGAAATGGATCGTTTGGTAACGAAAGTTTCAAACTTTCTATCAGCAAATGTTTCTAGATTCACTGAAATTCTTCTCACTAAATTGGTGGAGGGTTCATTTCCTATTAATGATGCAATCATCAACGTTGTCCACTGCCAAAAATAGCCAACTCTTTCAGGTCTTCGCTTAAATACCTCAGAGCTTCATGATTTTTTTAACTGCAGCATTGGAAATTGCAGTTTGAGCAGTTTGAATAGTTGAGAGCTGTACCAAAGTAGTTGTTTACTTGCAATTATCAACATCGTATCTTTTACGTTTGAAATCAATTTAAAAACTTTTGAGTCTTTGATGGCAACTTCGAAGTTCCCTTTAGGCAGGAATTGTCATTGTGCTTTAAATCTTTTGAATATTAGAACTTCTGTCCCAGAATACTTTCCAAGGCTTGCTTGGGATACTTCAGCTAGACTTATATATATATTATGTAAAGATGTCAGACAAGGGACAGTAATTCTTTTCTTATTTTCTTATTTTCTTAACTTATTTACCAGAAGTACATGCTCCAGATCATACAGCAGTGTTTAAGCTAGTTGTGTCAAAGCACACAGCCTGAACATTCTGAACATTCCAATCTCTAAGGGCTTCATGCACAGTAGAGGATTAGGCTTTCTTAGTAGCGAACATAGCACATTAAAATTTAACTTGTATTTAAACTTATATTAAATATAACTACTACTGGTACTAAGGAAGGATTCAATTGAAGAAGATACAGATTTCCTAATAGCACAACGTAAAAAAGGGGCAACATGCTTCAATGAATGAGTTGGATGCATCTCTATCGAAAATGAAATTCTGTTGTGAAGTCGTATCAAAGCTCAAAGAACAATTCCAGTTGGCTTTCCACTTGTGCTTCACTGAGACGGCAAATTACTTCCTGAACTTTCGGGAAATCAGAGAATTAATAGGTTAGGTTAGGTTAGGTTTTTGTTTCGGGTGGTGGAGCTGCCCAGTTCCAAGGCTGTGGTAAACATGATTCATTAATTCAATTGAAGAAGATACAGAATTCCTGATAGCACAACGTAAAAAAAGGGGCAACGTGCTTCAATGATTGGGTTGGATGTATCCCTATCAACAATGAAATTCCGTTGTGAAGCCGTATGAAGACCCAAAGAATAATTCCAGTTGGCTTTCCACTTATGATGGAAGCATGGGACAGCAAATTACTTCTTGAATTTTGGGGAAACCAGAGAATTAGTAGGTTAAATTAGGCTAGGTTATTGTTTCTGGTGGTGAAACTGCCCAGTTCCAAGGCTGTGGCAAACTTTTCATCTGACATTTTTTTCTGGATTAAAATTAAATCGAATCCAGATTCCAATCTCCAAGAGCTTCATACACAATAGAGGATTAGGCTTTCTGAAGTCATTTTCGAGAAAAATAGAATTATATATTTATTTTGGTGCAGTTGGTAATTTTTTTTTTGTGCAGTTACAAACATTGCAGTTCAATGAAATGCACTTCAATTTACAATTATACTTTTAATATCTAGCATGTTGTAGTAAAGACTTTTTTTTAACTATAGGCCTTTGGACGATCCATCGTTTGTCGTTTGTCGTTTTTTTTAAATATCTGAACTCATTTTCGAGAAAAATCGAATTATATATTTATTTTGGTGCAGTTGGTATTTTTTTTTTGCAGTTACAAACATTGCAGTTCATTGCAGTCACAAGTTGCAATAAAATGTTGTAGTTTATAATACAAATTTTCCAAATTCCAATGAAATTTGGCAATTTACAATAAAATTTTGGAGTATAGGCGGGTAAATTATATAATAATATAAAATAAAACATTTGCCAGTAAGTTTCTGGTGAAAATATAGCAATTTCTAATAAAATTTTCATAATACATAGTTGATGAAATTTTCTAACTTACAATATACATTTTTCAATTGCCTATAATATTATGCATTTTTCAGTGAAAATTTGGCAATTTACAATAAGATTTTCACTGAAATTGTCTAATTAATAATACGCAGGTTGTAATTTATAATATAACTTTTTCAATTATCTTTAATATTTTGCATTTTTTAGGGGGAAAAAAACTCAATTTCAACAACCTCCAATAAAATTTTCATTTTATTGGAGGATTTTATTTTATTAAATTATCAATTTCGATTTTAACTTTTCAAAACTACAACATTTTACCAGAAATTTTGAAATATTTCTTTAATCGACAAAGTGACTAGAAAATGCAAAATATAATAATAATTTATTAATGCTAATACTCACAAACAGCTTGTGAGCAATATCAGCAATCAGCAATATCATTGTTGACTGCAGAATTTGTATTATGAAATACAAAATTTCAAGTGCAATATTTGTTGTTGTAATTGAGTTGCAATCTGCGCATTATAAATTAGACAATTTCAGTGAAAATCTTATTGTAAATTGCTAAATTTTCACTGAAAAATGCATAATATTATAGGCAATTGAAAAATGTATATTGTAAATTAGAAAATTTCAGCAACTATGTATTATGAAAATTTTATTAGAAATTACTATATTTTCACCAGAAACTTTCTGGCAAATGTTTTATTTTAATTTGAAGGCAAATTATACGTAGTTTTTGAACATCTCAGTAAAAATTATGTTTCTTTGAATTATTCATGATATTATAGAGTTTTCTTGAATTTGCGAAACTTTAGACTCCGTGAGATACCGCTAAACAGTTACCAAATTTGTTCAAATTGTACCAGGTTTGTTGATTCTACTATTGGAATACGATTATGGGGAGGCTGGTTAAAATTTTGATTCTTCTTGTCACCCTAGGTGACATGTATTAAATTTATGGAGCATTTTTAATGGTGGTCTTTGCTAGCTAAATTTGGTATTGAAACTTTTTGAGTTTTCATTATTTTTAAGGAATTTTAAAAAAATGACAAATTTTCCAAATTTATAGAATAATTTTGGCAATTTACAATATAATTTTTATAATTATTGCTGTTGTTTTATTTTAAATTTATAATACATATTTTGCAATTGCTGATAATATTTGCATTCTATAGTGCAAATTTGACGATTTTAGTATTGTTAAAGTATTAGTTCGTCAGTTAGTCACTACCTCGTTGAGATTTCGTATAATGTTTGGGAGGTGGGTTTGAATTTAGAAGTTTGGTTGATGTTTTGATGTTTCGATTAGACGAATTATATTTTTATTGTGTTTTTTTTAACTTTGTGAATTGTGAATTGTGTATTGAAAATTTTATAGTTTCATTAATTTTTAACGAATCTTATAATTATGACCACATTTAATACATTTATGGAGCTCTTTTGAAGGTGGGATTTGCAAGTTTTTAAATTTAGTATTGAAAATTTAAAAAAAGTTTTCATTGATTTTTAAGAAATTTCATGAATTTTTCTAAATTTTTTAAAGGTATGAAAAATGTTGAAGGCAAATTAAACGTAGTTTTTGAACATCTCAGAAAAATTATGTTTCTTTGAATTATTCATGATATTATAGAGTTTTCTTGAATTTGCGAAACTTTAGACTACGTGAGATACCGCTAAACAGTTACAAAATTTGTTCAAATTGTACCAGGTTTGTTGATTCTACTATTGGAATACGATTATGGGCAGGCTGGTTAAAATTATGATTCTTTGAAAATAAGGACCACCCTTGGTGGCATCTATTAAATTTACGGAGCATTTTTTAAGGTGGTATTTGCTAGTTTGCAAATTTTGATTGAAGCTTTTTGAGTTTTCATAATTTTTAAGGAATTTTATGAATTTTCGAGAAATTTTCAAATTTTATAGAATAATTTTGAAGCTAATTTTTTAAGTGTTTATAAAGTTATTGAGCATTTTAAAAGTACTTTTTGTACATCTAAAATTATGTTTCTTTGAATTTTTTATGATATTTTAGAGTTTTCTTGACTTTTTAAGGAATTTCACGAATCATGGTGAAATTTTCTAAATCTATGCAGCATTTTAAAGGTAATCTTTGCAAATTTATAAATATTGCATTGAAACTTTTGGGGTTTGCATTATTTTTTTATGGAATTTTATGAATTTTTGATTTTTTTTTCCAAATTTATCGAACTTTTTTGAATGCAACTGTTTATAAAATTATGGGTCATTTTTAAAGGTAGTTTTTGTAAAATTGTCCTGTGCAAGGGAGGCAATTTTCATCGCAATTTATCGATCCGTCCTTGTCCCACCTGAATTTTAACTTCGTTGACATTTACCTTAATCTATTATTCATTAATTGCCGGATCGAAAGGAGTCTTGTTACTTTCACGGCGCGCTCATTTACATACAAATTAATCACTAATTACTACTCACGGCGTAACTAAGTAATCGATTGTGTTCGAGTACACAACAATATACAATTACGCGCCTAGCTGTATTGGCACACAATGGAAACTACGATCTTACTTTAATTGCGGAAATAAGTACAATTATACGCTGCACTCGATTCACCGATTCTCCAAAAGTTAAATCAAAAATTAATTCAATTTCCATTTTCTGTTTTCCAATACTAATATTAGTTACCTTAAATAATAAATACCAATATTTTTTTTCCATTATGACCAATTTGTTTTAAATTAAATGAACTTTTTTTAAATTGTAGTCACGCTTTTCAGTTTCAATCTTCCAATACCAATATTAATTACCAATAATAATAAATGCCAATATTTTTTTTCCATTAAGACCAATTTGTTTTAAATTAAATGAACTATTTTTTTAATTGTAGTCAGGCTTTTCAGTTTCAATCATGTTTTTTTCAGTTGCAATCATAATTTACTTGCAAATATTGAAATATTTTAGAATTTCGATCACACAAATACATGTTAATTTACAAACATATTTTACTTGCAAATATTGAAATATTTTAGAATTTCAATCACACAAATACATGTTAATTTACAAACATATTTTACTTGCAACTATTGCAATATTTTAGAATTTCAATCACACAAATAAATGTTAATTTGCAAACATATTTTACTTGCAACTATTGAAATATTTTCGAATTTCAATTACACAAATAAATGTTAATTTGCATATTTTTTTCAATTGCAACCTTTTTATTTCAATAGCAAACACGTGGAATTAGGAGAAATTAAAATTTATTTTAAATGATGCGATTATTCTTTTTAATTCGTGTATAGTAGCCGTCGTGGCTGACAATGACTCATTGACTCACAATGACTCATTGTGAGTCATTGTGCAGAAACGTACGTCGAATGTACTGGCATTCGACGTACGTTTCTTATTTCATTTCACTCTATTACATTTACATTAAGCAAGCGAACGAGCATAGAAAACGAAATTCTTTGTTCGAAAAATATGAGTCATTGTCAGCTCTAGTCGCGTCGGGACGACTATAAAATTTGTTTTTCTCGGCGTCATGTACATAATTTATTTTTATGGGGAACTTGTGGAGTAAATTAATAAACTTATAGTGTAAAATGTTCCTACGGGAATTCTGCAGAAAAATGTTACGTCTAGCTATATTTTGCCCATCAATTTTTAACCACGAGTGCATTAAATATTTTATTCACGTGTCTGGGGCGCTTCACCTGGTATCAAATGTTGAGCTCTTTGTGCGCACGTAGTGAGCGAAATATTTTATGCAACTCGACGTGAAAAACTAATGATAAATCTTGCAATGGTAGACAAAAGGTCGGAAGTTAATGTACAACTAGACTGCGGTGGGTGTAGTTTACAAGGAGTGTCAGGATAGGGTGCAGGTTATTTATGACAGGTGAGACAATACTACACACGATGCCTTGTACAGTTTGTGTACAGCGTATGACGCTCGTTATATCAACCGCCATATCACGTGGACGTCGGGAGTGCTCTAAAACTTATTTGCTCTGTTACTTGTTAAATGTTTGATGTATCGGATGGCGGACGTATTTAAATATCGCTAATGGGCGGCTAGAAGACACGCTGTGATTTAAATTAGCACAGGGCGAGGCTGAGTAATTATAAACGCGTTAAATGGAACATTTCCTGCATGTCTGCAAAATGGATTTTTAACCATGGTGTGTTTTATAACCATTTTTTCGAGAAACAATAAAATTTAAGACCTTAATTTTTTTCATTTTTTATAATATTTTTTTCAGGGCACCATAAACCATAACCTATAACCATAATAATAACAATTAAGTAGAATTATGGGTTATTTTCAGTCCACCATAAACCGACCATAACCTATGACCATACGGTAGAATTATGAGCATGAAACTGAGAAAAACACATTTTAGGCGAAAATAGATAAACAATAACTCTTGGGAGTTTTGAAAAGTTTTTATTATTTTTTTAATAGAGATAATCATTTCTTTAATAAGTACATTTAAATCTCTTTACTTTTAATTTTACTGCTGAATTAAATTAATATTGCGGTGATTAACTCTTTGTATAAATTTTAGAAATTATTTTTAATACTACTGCATTGTGTGTGATATAATTTAGCTTGAACTCATTTGTTTGTTTCAGAGTATCCTTTGGCAGTTCGAAAGGCTCTATGGTTGAGACGCTAATTTACGAAACGCCGGTTCAGGAAGAACCGGAAACCAGTCCCATTTTGGAAAATTCGACACCATTTCCTGAGGACTACGACCAAACCGAGTAAGTGAATACAATGAAAATTGACAGAACTAATTTTATATCAACTGTAAAAGAAATTCCTTTGGCCAAATTTATACTACACACATAATTTTGAAAACAACATTTACTTTACAGGAAATTAGTTTTTAAATTATAAATTGGAAAATGTTGCTGTGATTTATAATAACGAAAGCGTTACACATTATTTTGAGAATGGTTTCGCCCCAAATTTCAAAATATAATTTGGCACCCGATTCCATAGAAATTTCTAATCCCTATTAATATTTTACTGCATTCAGGTTTTGTAAATTATAATTTATAAGTGTTTCTATACTGTTAAATAGATATTCTAGCATTCAATATCCATTGTTGAGAATTTAGTTTATAATAACTTGAAACATGATTTTAAATAAAGTCCACGCCAAATAATATGTCACTTTTCCCATAAAACCGAAATTCCGCCCACTGGTGAGTCGGACTAATGAGAATGTACCCTAAAATTGCGCGAGCGGTTTTGACTCATAAAACCATAAACCATAATTTTATTCCTTTGATTCCTTAGAAATGAAGTACTGGAATAAGCAACCGCATTACTTAAGGACTTCAAGGTCACTGCCATACTTCAATAAACTAGGATGCTCCGAGAGATGCACTTGCATTCGCTCTGTCCATTCCGATAGGAGAGTGGGTGGGGTTCCGGTTTTATTGCAAAAGTGATCTTATCTGGCATGGACTATATTGAGTTTCCATTGTTGAGAATTTTAGATTTGCAAATGATGTAATGAAAGTTAAATACAATATATCGCTGCTTGGCATTGAAAGTACACAACTCCAAAATCCTCAAATTTGTTTATTTCTTCAAAATTTTGCACAAGCAACATTTTTGTTAAAAAAAACTCGATAATTTAAAAATATTTTTGCAATAATCAATAATTATTGCAATACTTATTACCAGGGTCTGCGTTTGATAATTTCAACACTATAACTGTAAACTTAAAACACTCCTCGTCAAAACTTTACAAAGTACACAACTCCAAAATCCTCAAATTTGCCCTTTTTTTCCAAATTTTGCACAAACAACATTTTTGTTAAAAAAAACTCGATAATTTCTAAATATTTTTTGCAATGATCAATAATTATTGCAATAATTATTACCAGGGTCTGCGTTTGATATTTTCCAACACTATAACTGTAAACTTAAACACTCTTCTTCAAAAGTTTACAATTTTTGAGTTGCCATTAGTTGGTATTATTGCCATTGTTGCCATTAGTTAGAGTTGGTATAATCCATACCTAGCAGCGATATTGAAATCATACAAAATTGAGAGAATTTAATTTTTGAAACTAGTAGCACTTTGTGAAATTAGTGTTTATACAACTACATGATTCTTGTAAACTTGTCCAAAACAACAGGATTACATAAATACATTAGATCAAAAAGGTACAAGAGACATCAATTATAGTCGCGACCAGATTAATATGGGTATGATCCGCTGCAGTAATCGATATTTACAGCAAAATATTTTGTATCACTTCACGTTGATTGCGCACGCAGAAGATAACATATAATTCGCCACGAAGTGAAAGAAAACATTTGATCAGATCTATATTTGAAATGTATTATCTATTACTATTAGTATAATTTTACTTGAATAATAATCACTGAAAATATGAACTTCAAAACATTGTTCACTGAAAAATTCAAAAATTGATAGGGAAATGTGGGTTACTAGAAAATTGATCCCTAGAAAAATTTATGTTGAAATATTAACTTCAAAATTGATCACTGGAAAATTTGGTCATAACATAGTGAAAGAAAATATTTGATCAGATCTATACCTGAAATGTATTATCTATTACTATTACTATTGTTTATTTTTCTAATTCTACTATTACTCATTACTTGTCTACTAAAACAATTGTCACTGAAAATATGAACCGAAAAACATTGTTTACTGGAAATTTCAAAAATTTATATGGATTATGTGGGTCTCTAGAAATGATCCCTAGAAAATTCATCGCAAAATGTGGGTTACTAGAAAATTGAGCCCTAGAAATATAATTAATGGAATATGAACTTCTAAACTGATCACTGAAATATTCAACATTTGAGCATGTAGGTTACTAGAAAATTTGGCCTTGTTGGTTTTTAGAAAACGTATCCCTGAAAACTGAAAACCATCGATACATCGATAACTGAAAAACATTTACTGGAAATTTCAAAACTTGATAGGGATAATGTGCGTTTCTAGAAAATTGATCCCAGAAAAATGATCGCTGGAATATGAATCGCAAAATAGTTATCATTGGAAACTCCAAAATATGTTCTTCTGGATCACTAGAAAACATTTCCTTAGAAGGGCAAATACTGGATCACCGAAAATTGCAAAAACTGCAATTTGCAAAAATTTATAATAAAATGTGGGTTACTAGAAAATTGATCCCTAGAAATATAATTGCTGGAATATGAAGTTCAAAACTGATCACTGGAAAATTCAACATTTGAGCATGTCGGTCACTAGAAAATTTTGGCCTTGTGGGTTTTTAGAAAACGTATCCCTGAAAACTGAAAACCATCGATACATCGATAACTGAAAAACATTGTTTACTGGAAATTTAAAACTTGTTAGGGATAATGTGCGTTTCTAGAAAATTGATCCCAGAAAAATGATCGCTGGAATATGAATCGCAAAATAGTTATCATTGGAAACTACAAAATATGTTCTTCTGGATCACTAGAAAACATTTCCTTAGAAGGGCAAATACTGGATCACCGAAAATTGCCAAAACTGCAATTTGCAAAAATTTATAAAAAAATGTGGGTTACTAGAAAATTGATCCCTAGAAATATAATTGCTGGAATATGAACTTCAAAACTGATCACTGGAAAATTCAACATTTGAGCATGTGGGTCACTAGAAAATTTGGCATTGTGGGTTTCTAGAAAACTTATCCCTGAAAACTGAAAACCATCCATACATCGATAACTGAAAAACATCGTTTCCTGGAAATTTCAAAAATTGATAGAGTTAAGGTGGGTCTCTAGAAAATTGATCACTAGAAATATGATCGCTGGAATATGAATTGCAAAACAGTTATCATTGGAAAATACAAAATATGGTCATGTGGATCACTAGAAAATATATCCTTAGTGCCAACCCTAGATCACCGAAAATTGCAAAAACTGCAATTTGCAATAATTGATCGGAAATGTGAGTTACTAGAAAATTGATCCCTAGAAATATAATTGCTGAAGTATGAACATGAAAACTGATCACTAGAAAATTCAAAATTTGAGCATGTGAGTCACTAAAAAAATTGGCAGTGTGGGTTTCTAGTAATCCCTGAAAACTGACAACCATCGATACATCGATAACTGTAAAGCATTGTTAACTGGAAATTTCAAAAATTGATAGAGTTAAGGTTAGGCTCTAGAAAATTGATCCCTAGAAATATGATCGCTGGGATATTAATTGCAAAACAGTTATCATTGGAAAATACAAACTATGTTTATGTGGGTCACTAGAAAACATCCGTAGAAGTACAAACCCTAGATCACCGAAAAACAGAGTTCATTGAAATTTACTAAAATTGATCGGAAAATGTGAGTTACTAGAAAATTGAGCCCTAGAAATGTAATTGCTGGTAAATGAACTTCAAAACTGATCACTTCAAAATTAAAAATTTGAGAATGTAGGTCACTTGAAAACTTATTCCTAGAACTGCATGCCATCGATTCATCGATAACTGAAAAGCATTGTTAGCTGGAAATTTCAAAAATTAATAGTGAAAATGTGGGTTTCTAGAAAATTGATTCCTAGAAAAATGATTGCCGGAATATGAATTGCAAAACATTGATCTTGTGGAAAATACAAAATTTGAGCATGTGGATCACTAAGAGACGTATCCTTAGAAGGGTACCATAGGTACCCTTAGGTTCATCGATCACCGAAAACCAGTGTTCACTGGAAAATTCAAAAATTGATAGGATACCTGTGGGTCACTATAAAACTGATCCCTACATTTGCAAAGCATCGTTAAATCGTCTACTGAAAAACATTGTCCACTGGAAAATTAAAAAAATTAAGGGAAATGTGGGTTACTAGAAAATTGATCCCTAGATGCTGAATTTATTGCTGATATACGGACTTCAAAATTGATCACTGGAAAATTTGGTCCTGTGGGTTTCTAGAAAACTTATCCCTGAAAAGTATAAACCATCTATACATCTACAACTGAAAAACATTGTTTACTGGAAACTTCAAAAGTGATAGGGATAAGGTGGGTCTCTAGAAAATTATCATTAGGAAATACAAAATATGTTCATATGGATCACTAGAAAACATATCCTTAGAAGTGCAAACCCCAGATCACTGAAAAACAGTATTCACTGAAATTTGCAAAAATTGGTACGAAAATGTGGGTCACTAGAAAATTGATCCCTAAATTTGCAAACCATCATCGATACATTGATCACTGAAATACATTGTTCACTGGAAATTTCAAAAATTGATAAATGTGTTTCTCTGGAGAAATGATATCTGGAATATGTACTGCAAAACAGTAATAATTGGAAAATATCCCTTGAAAATAATCACTAGAATAACGTATCCCTAGAAGTGCAAACCATAGATTCATCGATGATCGAAAAACAGGGTTCTCTTAATCATAAAAAAATGATTATAAAAATTGTGGGTTACAAGAAAACTGATCCCTAGATTTGCAAACCATCATCTATACATCGATCGCAGAAAAACTTTTTTCACTGGTAATTTCAAAAATTTATGAATTTGACTCTCTAGATAAATGCAAACTCGCTGGAATATGTGCTGCAAAATAGTGATCATTGGATCATTGGATCAAGTGAATCACTAGAAATCCTATTCCTAGAAGTGCAAACCATAGATTCGTCGATCACCGAGAAGCAGGATTTACTTAAAAAAATCAAAAATTGATTATAATAAATGTGCGTCACAAGAAAACTGATCCGTAGATTTACCATCGTCAATACATCGATCACTGAAAAACTGTGTTCACTGGAAATTTCAAAAATTAATAAATGTGAGTCTCTAGAGAAACGATCGCTGGTATATATAGTGCAAAACAGTGATCATGGGAAACTACAAAATTTGCAAACCATTTTGCAAGAAGTGCAAACCATAGATTCAGCGTCACCGAAAAACAATGTTCACGGAAAAAATCAAAAATTGATTAAAGAAATGAGTCAGTAGAAAACTGATCCCTAGATCTGCAAACCATAATCGATATGTCGATCACTGAAAAACATTGTTCTATGGAAATTTGAAAAATTGATAGGATAATGTGGGCTACTAGAAAATTGAAAAACTGCAAACCATGGATTAATCATTCACTCAATTAAAAATTAATAGGCTAAATTTAGGTTACTAAAATACTGCGAAACATTGTTTTCTTGAAAATTGATTACTGAAAAAACATTAGCTTCTTATTATATGGTTATGCGTAAGTTCGATATTTCAATCCTAGATGGATTCGGTCAGGCAATTGGATACGTTTCGTTATCCGATGGTTGTTATCCAGATACCCAACTTTGAATATTCGACATGAAGGTGTCGGATATTTTGGATACTCGCATCTGGATATCGATGTAAGACTTCGATTATCTTGGATATGCAATCCAGATCCGTCGTTTCTAATTTCTTATCCAAATGCGAAGTGGTCGGATATTTGTATACCCAGATCTGCATATCCAGATAATGATGTTTCAGAATATCCGTATGCTGAAATTTTCAGACATGCGGATACTGAAATGCCCGAATAACCGGATACTGAAATATTTGAATATTCCGACAAAAAATGTCTGCAAGGCAACTTTAAAATACACATTTTGGGAATAATCTTAATAATTATAATAATAATAATAATAATAATAAATGAATAAGTATATACATATTGGTATAACAATATAAATAATAACAGTTCTATGTAAGTGAAATTAGTAACTGCCACTTAATTAAAATAATAATAATAATAAACTTGCTCTGCGTCCATTTGTGGTGTAATTGAAGGATTTTCCATAAAATTTGAAAATTTAGAGACATAATTGCACTGGTTTATAGAAATTTTTACGAAAATAAAAAAAAATCTTATTTAAGAATTAAAATTTGGAATATCTTTATTAGATACTTCAGTGATCAGCAAGTGGGTTTTCCTAAATAAATAAAAATAATAATTGAGACTATTACTGCAATACATATAAATGAAAACTTTTGCAAGACGTGGATGTGAGTTGTTTGGAGACCATTTTCTTAGAGAAAAATGTTTTGTGAGTTTTTCGTAATTTTTGTTTCAAAACACAATATTGATTTTGCCAGTAAACGATAGTCATAAAAACATCCATAAAAATTGTAACAATATTTGTTTGTCTTTAGTCCAATTTTCTTATGGATGGGATTTTGAGTTGTTTGTTCTATATTTCTTGAAGAAAACTGTTTTCGGATTTTTTTTTTTTTGCAATTTTTGTGTTCAAACTACAAATTGATATTTTAAGTAAATGACCGTCCTAAATACTTTAGTACAAATTGTAACAATATTTTCTGTCTCTAGTTATTTTCTTTTTCAAAATTGAATATCAATTATTATTGCTGTAAGCATTGGTTTCCCTAAGAAAGAGGTGTTTGCATTTACTTGAAAAATATTACTCACTTAAGTGTTGTGTAAAATTTTATCCCGATTTGCTATACAGGGTATCTCAAAATTGATGCCCGTGCTTTTGGGATTTGCTTCAGGGGGTTAAAACAAATTGAAAATTAAGAGTGGAAAATTTTCCGTTTGTCCCTCGTTATAGAGTTATTGATATAAATGTAAACAATAACTTTTTTCTACGACCACTACTCAAATGGCAATGGTATCCATTGAAACTGAACCCCGATCAAAGATAATCCACGATTGTACAAGTGAACCTAAAATATAATCATAATAAAATTATTATTCTACAGTGTAGTTAGTTGTATATTTTTGTACACAAAATTGTTAATAAATTACCACCATCTCTACTTTACTATTATATAGAATACAAGATTGAGTATACTATAGAAGATGGGACTATTATACATCTATAATACATAATACATCTATAATACATGTACCACATTGTACATATTGTACATCTACCACATGCCTCGTCACTATTGCTAGTTACTTGTGTTCACCTATCTGTGTATAATCTTAAGAATTAGTTTGGGCCCTCCACCTCAACCCTGTATAAATACCTTCTCTTATTTTCTTTTCAGTATACACTATCTATTACCAGCAATTGGGAAAAGGAAAAGAGGCATACTGCATCATGGCCTGATTAAGTAAGCCAAAACTGAATTTCTTCACCTCTCGCAACTACAGTTTGTTTGACCGAATCTCTGATGCAACAACGCACATTTTAGAATCATCTCGTTCCTGTATCTCAGTTTGTTTTGGTAGATCATTAGAATTAGAAGTAGAATACTGCTTGCGTACTTCATGCTACTTCTTATTTTTACTAGCACGATGAACATCATATCCTGATGAAGCGTAATTTTTCAGAATCATCAAGATCATTAGAATTGGAATCGAATGTTATTGTTGCTTGACTAGTTGATACTGATTATAAGAAATTCGTGTTTCATCGGGCTCTGATGATCGTTGTACTAGCGAAAATACGCGGTAAAGTGAAGTAGGCAAGCAGCAGCAGTAGTTCTTCATGCTGCGTCGTATTTTTGCTAGCACAATGACCATCAGAGCCTGATGAAGCATCTGCTTCAAAATCATCAAGATATTAGAATTAGAGTATGTTATTGTTACTCGACAAGTTGACAACGATTATAAGAAATACGCGCTACATCAGACTCTGATGAGCATGGTGCTAACAAAAAATGCGGAGCAGCATGAAGTTGGCAAGCAGCAGCAGTAGTACATCATGCTGCTTAGTATTTTTGCTAGCACAATGACCATCAGAGTCTGATGAAAAAACTTCTTCAGATTCATCAAACTATTAGAATTCGAATCGAATGTTATTGCCGCTTGACTAGTTGACAATGGTTATAAGAAATACGTGCTTCATCAGGCCCTTGTTTTAGAATCGTCAAATTATTAGAATTTAAATTGATATTATTACTGCTTGACTAGTTGTCGGAGATAATGAGAATATCGTTTTCATCAGAGCCTGATAAAACATACATTTCAATGTTATCAATACTAGTAGAATTGAACTATAATAATGTCTGCTTGATTAGTTGTCAGAGATCATACGAATAACGTTTTCATCAGGACCTGATGAAACATACATTTCAGTATTTTCAAGATTATCAGAATTAAAATAGAACATTATTATTGCTTGGTTAGTTGTCAGAGATTATAAGAATAACGTTTTCTTCAGAGCCTGATTAAACACATTTCAGTTTATCGAGATCATTAGAATTTGAACAGACTATTATTGCTGTTGATTGCTTGACAATGATTATTAGAAAAATTTAGTTAATCAGAGCCTGATTCCAGAATCATCGTATTTTGCATCATAGTTTTCTTATTAGAACGTCATCCTTAGAATTTGGCTTTTATGCTTCTTCATCAAATTTCACCAACATACATTTTGGCTGTATTTTGACTTTGATCACCAGAAATACTTTCACATTTTATCACATTTTATTACATTCTGATGAAATATCTGTTTCAAAGCCATCATCTTTTCGAATCTTAGTTTGTTTTTAGAACATCTACATTAGAATTAGAATAGAGTATAGAATAGAATAGAATACTATCTACCATATATAACCAATAGATTTTGAACCATTTCTCTTTGAAATTTCAGAATCTTCAATTTTTACTATTTCGCAGTAAAAGTTACTATGGTTACCTCACCAATGGTAACCATTACCAATGTTACTTCCATGAACATTTTGAAAATTTAAATTTTTATGGAGACATAACCTACGTTTTCTAGTCGTCTTATTCGACATGTTGTCTGCCTGTCTGTGGGTCCAAAAAAATTAAATATTTGAAAACATAACCTACGTTTTCTAGTCGTCTGTCCAAAAAAGTTATTATTATTATTAAATGAAAGTTTTCTTATTACTATTCTTGATTGTGATTGTAATATTGAGAACATAATAGGTATGCAAACATCTCTGTTTTGTTCTGTGTTTCTCATCATCTCTATTCGTAACTGAGATTGTAATATTGAGAACATAATATGTATTACACTGTTTTTTTCCATTAACATATATAGTGTTTCTCATCGTCTCTATAAGTAACTGATATTGTAATATTGAGTACATAATACGTATGCACTATCGTTATTTCTCAATAACATATGAAGTGTTTCTCACCGTCTCTATTCGTAACTGGATTGTAATATTGAGAACCTAATATGTATGCTCAATCTCTGTAACCATTACCAATGTTACTTCCATGAACATTTTGAATTTTTTTTTTTTTATGGAAACATAACCTACATTTTGTAGTCATCTTATTCGACATGGTGTCTGCATGGCTGTCTGTCCAAAAAAATGTTAATATTATTAATTGAAGGTTTTCTTATTACTATTCTTGATTGAGATTGTAATATTGAGAACGTAATAGGTATGCAAACATCTCTGTTTTGTTCGGTAACGTATGACGTGTTTCTCATCATCTCTATTCGTAACTGAGATTGTAATATTGAGAACGTAATGTGTATTACACTGTTTTTTTTTATCAATAACATATGAAGTGTTTCTCATCGTCTCTATTTGTAACTGAGATTGTACCATTGAGAACGCAATACGTAATAATAAGGACAATCCGTATTTTCTCGTTAACATATGAAGTGTTCAATCACCGTCTCTATTCGTAACTGAGATTGTAATATTGAGAACTTAATACGTATGCTCAATCTCTGTAACCATAACCAATGTTACTTCCATGAACATTTTGAAAATTTAATTTTTTATGGAAAATTTATGGTTTTCTAGTCGTCTTATTCGACATGGTGTCTGCCTGTCTGTTGGTTCAATTTTTTTAATTATTATTAAATGAAGGTTTTCTTATTACTGTTCTTGATTGAGATTGTAATATTGAGAACATAATAGGTATGCAAATATCTCTGTTTTGTTCGGTAACATATGACGTGTTTCTCATAATCTCTATTCGTTACTGAGATTGTAATATTGAGAACATAATATGTATTACACTGTTTTTTTTCCATCAACATATGAAGTGTTTATTATTGTCTCTATACGTAACTGAGATTGTAATATTGAGTACATAATACGTATGCACTAGCGTTATTTTTCATTAACATATGAAGTGTTTCTCATGATCTCTATTTGTAACTGAGATTGTACCATTGAGAACATAATACGTAATAATATGGACAATCCGTATTTTCTCGTCAACATATGAAGTGTTTAATAACCGTCTCTATTCGCAACTGAGATTGTAATATTGAGAACCTTATAGGTACGTATGCTCAATCTCTCTAACCATTACCAATGTTACTTCCATGAACATTTTGAAAAGTTAATTTTTTATGGAAACATAACCTACGTTTTCTAGTCGTCTTATTCGACATGGTGTCTGCTTGTCTGTTGGTTCAATTTTTTTTATTATTATTAAATGAAGGTTTTCTTATTACTGTTCTTGATTGAGATTGTAATATTGAGAACATAATAGGTATGCAAATATCTCTGTTTTGTTCGGTAACATATGACGTGTTTCTCATAATCTCTATTCGTTACTGAGATTGTAATATTGAGAACATAATATGTATTACACTGTTTTTTTTTCATCAACATATGAAGTGTTTATTATTGTCTCTATACGTAACTGAGATTGTAATATTGAGTACATAATACGTATGCACTAGCGTTATTTTTCATTAACATATGAAGTGTTTCTCATGGTCTCTATTTGTAACTGAGATTGTACCATTGAGAACATAATACGTAATAATATGGACAATCCGTATTTTCTCGTCAACATATGAAGTGTTTAATAACCGTCTCTATTCGCAACTGAGATTGTAATATTGAGAACCTTATACGTATGCTCAATCTCTCTAACCATTACCAATGTTACTTCCATGAACATTTTGAAAATTTAATTTTTTATGGAAACATAACCTACGTTTTCTAGTCGTCTTATTCGGCATGGTGTCTGCCTGTCTGTTGGTTCAATTTTTTTAATTATTATTAAATTAAGGTTTTCTTATTACTGTTCTTGATTGAGATTGTAATATTGAGAACATAATAGGTATGCAAATATCTCTGTTTTGTTCGGTAACGTATGACGTATTTCTCATAATCTCTATTCGTAACTGAGATTGTAATATTGAGAACATATGTATTACACTGTTTTTTTTTCATTAATATATAAAGTGTTTCTCATCGTCTCTATACGTAACTGAGATTGTAATATTGAGTACATAATACGTATGCACTATCGTTATTTTTCAATAACATATAAAGTGTTTCTCATCGTCTCTATTCGTAACTGATATTGTACCATTGAGAACGCAATACGTAATAATATGGACAATCCGTATTTTCTCGTTAACATATGAAGTGTTTAGTCACCGTCTCTATTCGTAACTGAGATTGTAATATTGAGAACCTAATATGTATGCTCAAACTCTGTAACCATTACCAATGTTACTTCCATGAACATTTTGAAAATTTAAATTTTTATGGAAACATAATCTACATTTTGTAGTCATCTTATTCGACATGGTGTCTGCCTGTCTGTCTGTCCAAAAAAATGTTAATATTATTAATTTAAGGTTTTTTTATTACTATTCTTGATTGAGATTGTAATATTGAGAACATAATAGGTTTGCAAACATCTCTGTTTTGTTCGGTAACATATGACGTGTTTCTCATCGTCTCTATTCGTAACTGAGATTGTAATATTGAGAACATAATATGTATTACACTCTTTTTTTTTCCATTAATATATGAAGTATTTCTCATCGTCTCTATTCGTAACTGAGATTGTACCATTGAGAATGTAATACGTATGGACAATACCTTTTTTCTCGTTAACATATGAAGTGTTCAATCACCGCCTCTATTCGTAACTAAGATTTGTAATATTGAGAACCTAATACTTATGCACAATCTCTGTTTTGTTTTTCCTTTAACTTGTGAAGTGTTTCTCATCGTCTCTATTCGTGACTGAGATCGTTCAGTGTTTACCATTAAGTGAAAAATTTGTGGGTTTACACATATTTCTTCAGCGAGATGCTCAAGCAGATTTCTTCTAGACACAATGATAGCTTCAATCTGGTTTCTTCGTTAATATATGACGCGTATCTCATGCGTAACTGAGATTGTAATATTGAGAACATAACACAATCTCTGTTTGTTTTCGTTAACTTATGTTCGTGTAACATAACCTACGTTTTCTAGTTGTCTATTCGACATGGTGTCTGCCTGTCGGTCAGTCCAAACCAATTATTATTATTAAATAAAGGTTTTCTTATTACTATTCTTGATTGAGATTGTAATATTGAGAACATAATAGGTATGCAAACATCTCTGTTTTGTTCGGTAACATATGACATGTCTCTAATCGTCTCTATTCGTAACTGAGATTGTAATATTGAGAACATAGTAGATAACGTAACTGAGATTGTAATGTTGAGTACATAATACGTATGTACTAGCGTTATTTTTCAATAACATAAGATGTGTTTCTCATCGTCTCTATTCGTAACTGAGATTGTACCATTAAGAACGTAATACATATGGACAATCCCTATTTTCTCGTTAACACATGAAGTGTTTAATCGCCGTCTCTATTCGTAACTGAGATTGTAATATTGAGAACCCAATACGTATGCACAATCTCTGTTTTTTTCTCTCTTTAACTTATGAAGTATTTCTCATCATCTTTATTCGTGACCGAGATTGTTGAGAGTTTACCATAAAGTAAAAAACTTCAGGGTTCACACATATTTCTTCCGCGAGATGGCCAAGCAGATTTGTTCCACACGTATGCAAACATCTCTCTTTTGTTCGGTAACATATGACGTGTTTCTCATCATCTCTATTTGTAACTGAGATTGTAATAGTGAGAACATAATATGTATTACATATTACCTATGTATTCTGGTTTTACATATGTATTCTGGTTTTTTTCCCATTAACATATGAAGTGTTTCTCATCGTCTCTATACGTAACTGAGATTGCACAATGCAATGATGTATGCACAATGATGACTTCAATATGTTTTCTTCGATAAAATATGATGCGTATCTCATTTGAAACTGAGATTGTAATATTGAGAACATACATACGGATGTAGAATCATTATTTTTCATTAATATATGAAGTGTTTCTCATCGTCTCTATTCGTAACTGAGATTGTATCATTCAGAACACAATACATATATACAATTTCCTTTTTTGCGTTAACATATGAAGTGTTTCTCACCGTCTCTATTCGCAACTGAGATTGTAACATTGAGAACGTAACACAATCTCTGTTTGTTTTCGTTAACTTATGAAGTGTTTCTCATCGTATCTATTCGTGACTGAGATTGTTGAGAATTTACCATAAAGTGAAAAACTTACGGGTTCACACATATTTCTTCAGCGAGATGGCCAAGCACATTTATTCTGGACGTATGCACAGTGATGACTTCAATATATCATCTGTGCAATTTGCATGTTTAATAAATCATCCGCGGATATTCTTTTTGCAGCATGTACATTGCTAATATCTCCGAAGATGCGCAGATTACTTGAGTTAGTGTGCAATTATTCATAATAAACGGGAGATTGTGGTGATGTTAGGGAATCACGCGAGGGAATTAACCTACTAACAGAACTGCAGTATTAAGGAGATTAAATTGTTATTAACAGTTTTATTTAGTAATTGTTTTCGTATACATTAATAAATTAATGGTATTTATGTCACATTTGTTCACAATCTGAGATTTTTTTAATAATTTAAACAAGCTCTAAAAAATGCAAAAACTTTTTAAAACAAGAAATTGAAATGTCCATTAATATGTAAAAAATATTGATGAAAACCAAAACTTCGAGTTTTTTTTTTGAGTGTTCAAAAACAGAATATCGAGTTTCTGTTATCATCGATAACATTTGCAAAATTGTTTAAATGGTATCAAAAATTCTACATACGAGTTTATTCAATTAAATAGATTTTACAGCTATAATAAAATTAATTTTAAAAAAACGATGATAACGGAGACTTGAATGATATATTTCTGTTTTCATCGATAATTATCGCAAAATTTTTGAAGCAGTAATTAAAAGTCTACACATGATTTCAATAAAATAAAATTTATCAATATAGATAATATTTGAAATATTTTAGAAATTGAGTTTTTTTTTCAATATTTTCTAGCAGTAACTTATCGCAATACGTACATTTTGAGTAGATATCATCGCTGCTGCAGTGTCACGTTTATCTGCCCCCTGAATAACAGCATCGTGCAACTGCAGACGATCGCTCAAAATCACTGAATAATACTGCGGATTAGCAGTAAACAGTTCAATCTGATTCACTTGCAGCCGGAACGGATGGACGAATAAATGCATCGGATTCGCATGAGATGTAGCGTTAGCTGCTTCGTTTTCAGAGCGACATTTGAATACCCAACAATAAATGTAGGCTTCGGTGTGCTCGAATGTACAGATCGATATAACGTTATTAGTTAGACATTCACTAATCCGATTCACTGCCGTCTGACCTGTTTTCCGCGACGGAGCCGGGCTCGAAAATATTGCTGGTAAATTATTCATGCTGCAATCAATGGATATTCGGAAGGGAGCGAACTCAATAACTCAAACTTTGATTTCGGATGAGCGTAGATGTTCGCCCAGTGAATTATTTAGGGATGTGATCGTTTGTATTAATGCCAATTCAGTGCCTGCCTCAAGAAGCCAAACAATGAAGGTAATTTCTGGTAATGAGGAATGGTCACCACTTTTTTCATTTACGATCATATTCAAATTTGTCATTTTTGACAGTAAAACATAATCGCATACCGTCACCGGTTGATCGGAATGATCTGAAGCCGATCTCGTTAGTTGTCAGCATTGCCTATCAACGAATAACAATAGCGAGTTCTTAAGAAGTTAAATTTTGAAAAAGTCTTAAAAAAATTAGTTTTTGAAATAGTTGCATAATCAAATAAAATAAAATGCCACTTCCGGTTTGTAGATTTTAGCTTTTTACCTAAAATCAACTCTTTGATCAATCAATCAACTTTAGACTTTCCAAATTTTTCTTAAAAACTTAAAGATGAAATAAGATTGCAAATATTTTAGAATAAAAATTCCTGATTTTTACATATTCGGGAGAAATTAAATAATTTTGTGAATATACAGAATTCCGAATTTAAAAATGTACTATTATAAGCAACTTTACATGCTAAAAAATCTAATTTAAAAAATTTCAATTTCACTATTTAAAAATTCCACTTTCAATGGTTCACGAGAAATTGAAAATATCTAATGCTCATTTGCCACATTTGCGAATAATAAAAATAGGAGCACAACATGCATAGAATACAATCTCCGCAGCACTGTTGCGCACCAATTTGCCAACAAATTAAAAAAAAAATTGAAGGAATCTTTTCAAGGAGATTTCAATGAGTCTTAGACACCAAATGTAAGGCATTTTACTTTAAAAAAAATCTTTTTTAAACTGATTAACACCTGTCTCTGTTTCAGGGGAAATCAAAATTATTTTCAAATATAATATGTATTTCACGATTTGAAGAGACATTGATAAGATGTCGATAATATGACATCAGAACGAATATATCGATACCATCATTCAACTACCACGTAATGAAATATCTTAATTTTACAGGAGATTGAAAACAAAAACTGATGTTTTCATAATAACAATGTAAAATATTTTTTTTCTGATACGTGGGATTAGAACCATTAGATAGAGCGGAAAAAGCAGGTTCAGGAATACATTGAACCTTAAATTTTCAAAAATTCTGATTCATGGTATTTGAATGATGGTATCGATATCTACTTAACAAATTTAAAATTACAAATTCTTAATATATGACGAACTTTTACTTCTTTTAAGAGACAGAGTGACAGCAAAATCTAGTCAGTGAAAGCAAAATCTACAAATTATAATTTGAAAATTATCTCTCTTTCAAGAGAAATCAATAACAATTTTAATTCCAACATTTCACTGTTTCAAAGGATATTGTCAGTGACATGATTTTTCAGTATTTAACCAGACATAAAATTCTTGAAATTTTCAATGCTGGCAAATTCCAGTTTCTAAATTTAAGAAACAGAAATCAAAAACAATTTTAATTCCAACATTTCACGGTTTTAAAAGATATTGAGTCAGTGACATCATTTTTTAGTATTTTACCAGACATAAAATTCTTGAAATTTTCAATTCTGGCAAATTTCAGTTTCTAAATTCCAAAATATTTCTGTGTTTTCAGAATACGCGTCAAGCAACTTTGATAGTGAAATCAAAATGATCTCTCTTTCAAGAGAAATGAAAAACAATTTTAATTCTAACATTTAACGGTTTCTGTGTTTTCAGAATACGCGTCAACTGTAGCAACTTTGATAGTGAAATCAAAATTATCTCTCTTTCAAGAGAAATCAAAAACAATTTTAGTTCCAACATTTCACGGTTTCAAAATATGAGTCAGTGATATTATTTTTCAGTATTTTACCAGACATAAAATTCTTGAAATTCTTAATTCTGGCAAATTCCAGTTACTACATTCCAAAATATTTCTGTGTTTTCAGAATACGAGTCAATTATAGCAACTTTGGTAGTGAAATCAAAATTATCTCTCTTTCAAGAGATATCAAAAACAATTTTAATTCCAACATTTCACTGTTTCAAAAGATATTGAGTCAGTGACATGATTTTTCAGTATTTTACAAAACATAAAATTCTAGAAATTCTCAATTCTGGCAAATTCCAGTTTCTAAGTTCCAAAATATTTCTGCGTTTTCAGAATACGAGTCAACGAGCAGCTTTGATAGCGAAATCAAAATCCACAAATTCCAATTTGTAAATTGTCTCGGTTTTAAGAGTACTCAAAAACAATTTTAATTCCGCCATTTTACAGTTTCAAGATATATTGAGTCAGTGGCATTATACATATAAGAAATCAGAATGTTTGAATTTTTCATTATTTTATCAGGCGTAAAAATCTAGAAATTCACAATTCTGTCAAATGCCAGTTTCAAAATTCTAAAATATTTCTATTTTTTCAGAGTAAATCAAACTTAATAAATTTTCACTGTTTTAAGAAAGAGCGACATATACCAAAATATTTGTGAGCCAATTTGTACTTTCTTTTGTACAAATTCGAAATTTATGGATCTATAATTTTTTTGAGAGACATCGCGTCAATGACATCAAGATGAAAAAAAAAATCTGATTGCCAAATTGAAAATCAAAATATTTTTAATTCTATTATTTCACTGTTTCAAGAGATATTGAGTCAATGATAAGATATCAATATAACATTAGAACTGATATATTCTACTTAACAAATTTTAAATTCTACAATTCTAAATTTATAATGTAGGACTAAATTAAATCAAATTCCACAAATTCTAATTTGTAAATTATCTCCGTTTTAACAGAAATCCAAAACAATTTTAATTCCACCATTTTACTGTTTCAAAATAATGTTGAGTCAGTGACATGATATAAGAATCAGATTTTTTTTTCATTTTTTATTATTTTACCCGACATGAAATCCTGGAAATTCGTAATTCTGACAAATTCTAGTTCTAAGTTCAAAAATATTTCTGTTCCTTTGTCGGCTGTATCAGCTCTGATAAATAAAAGTTCATAAATTTAAAAATCTGATTGCCAAATTGAAAAGTTAAAATATTTTTAATTCTAATATTTCACTGTTTCAAGAGAAAGCGAGTAAAAAAATTTCATTTGTACAAATTCGAAATTTATGGATTTATATTTTCAAGTTTTTCTAAGAGACATCGCGTCATTAACATAAAAATTAAAATAATCTTAGTAGCTAATTGTCATTATTTCAAGAAAAATCATTATTATTTTTAATTCTAATGGTTCACTGTTTCAAAAGATATTCTGTTAATGATAAGATGTTAGTAATATATATCAGAACAAATATATTCCACTTAACAAATTTTCAAATTCTAATTTAACAGTGTCATTATCAGTGAAATCAAAATCCACAAATTCTAATTTGTAAATTATCTTCGTTTCAAGAGATATCAAACACAATTTGAATTCTGCCATTTCACTGTTTCGCGATATGCACTCAGCATATCGCGTGACTCAGAGTGACTCACACTGATATGATATAAGAACTCAGAAGTTTTTGATTTTTTTTATTTAACCCAATATAAAATTCTAGAAATTCTCAATTCTGACAAATTACAGTTTCTAAGTTCAAAAATATTTCTGTTTCTTGAGAATACGAGTCATCTGTACCAGCTCTGATATAAATAAAACTTCATAAACTTCAAAGTTTCACTGTTTCGAGAGAAAGCGAGTCAACGATATGTACAAATTTACTCATAATACTCATTTGTTCAAATTCTAAAGTTATAGATTTATAATTTATACGTTTTCTAAGAGACAATGCGTCAATGACATCATAATCTGAAAATTCTAATGTGGAAATTTTCATTGTTTCAAGAGTAATCATTGATTAAAAATCATTTTTAATATCAATATTTTTCAAATTTCATAGTTTTCTAATATTTTACACGATATATTGAGGTAATGATAAATTTCGTAACATAATCTCCCCTTAAATAATGTTATAATTACCTTTATATTTACAATCTCTTAATATGTTTCAAAGACATCAAAGTCTTCAAAAGACATTGATTTTCAAAAGTTTCAAAAGACATTGAGCCAAACGTAAGATTGTTAAAACCTAGAAGAATGAATTTTAGATTATCACTCTTCTATAAACTCTTCTAAAAGATTTAATTTATTTTAAATTTTAGTTACTAAATTCCAAAATGTCTTAAAGTTTTTAGTTTAAGTTTTAAGTTTTTAGTTTTTCACATCACCAACGTCAAATTAGTAAATTTTACTGCATAAATTTAAAAATGCTCACTGCCTCATGAAAAAGTTGAAAATTTTGGACAAATCGCAGACATGTGTCACATTGATAATGTATGAATTTTAAATATTCACCATTCAAAGAGATATCAATCAAATTTTCAATAAATTCAAATTCCGAACATATTTTTAACATCAGAACTACTGATACTCGTATTTGTATTAGGTACTTAAAAAAATTGAAATTTTCACTGTTACATAAGAAATTGAGTCACCAACTCCTGTTTGTATAAGTGTTGAATTTGTAATATTCATTTCTTTACAACAAATTCTACAAATTCCGATTTTTAAATGTGCACTGTTTCAAGAAAAATCAAAATCGCTTTTAATTCAAACTTTTCACTGTTTCTGGAGAGTTTCACCGATATTTTCACTGATTATGGAGTCAATAACGTAAGAACGTAAGGGCAATAAAAAGATAAATAATTATTAAAAATAGGATAATGTTTGATGGGTGGTTTAAAAATTTTCTTAATATAACATTAAAGTAATTAATATCATTATATTTTGTAAAAATCATTATAAAAATTTAGAATGTATGGATTACATATTATCACTGTTCTAAAAGACAATATTCTAAATATTTGGCCCAGTATGGATTTCAGGTCGTCATTATTCTTATAACTATCAAACTTGAATTATTATCACCCTTAAGAGTAAGGGTACCATGGGGCTCTTTTTCGAAAATCCAGAATATTCCATGCTATGGCGTGATGTTATACCAATATCGTATACTCATAATTATAATTAAGTGAAATGAGGGATTCTTCAGATATATCAATTTTTATTTGAGAGGGTTAAATGTTAAAAAGCTATTTTAAGTGTTTTTTTTTTCATACATATATGATGAAATCTCAATAACTAGCGCATCAATGTGGATGCAATTTTTACTATTATAAACCGATATACTAGTATTCGAAATCAATCATCATTTTAAATATCAATCATCTCCAATGAGACTGATTTGAGATATATCAATTGTTGTTTGAAAATATCGAATATTAGAACAATTTTAAGTGTTTCTCCAATTAGGATGATATTTAAATTATGATATCTCTATAACCACCGTACCAATATCAATGTAATTTGAGCGTGATATACTGATATTGAATTGGTATAGTTAAATTTAAGTCCAATGCGGTATTCTTGAGATAAATCAAGTTTTATTTGAAAATATCGAATATTCAAACCTGTAAATAATGGAATCTCAAAAACACACGTATCAATGCAAATGCATTTTTTTGTTAATATAAAGAGATATACTACTATTCTATATCTGCAATTTAATAAATATCGAATGAGACGTACTTGAGATATATCGTTTTTTGTTTGAAAATATCGTATATTCGAAATATTAATTTTAAGTGTCTCTCCAATTAGGCTGATATTTTTTTAATGATATATCTATAACCACCATATCAATATCAATGTAATTTATTGCTGATATTGCGTCGTGATATACTGATATTGAATGGGTATGATTAAATTAAAATCTAATAAGTGATTCTTGAGTTATATTATTTTTTGTTTAAAACTGTTGAATATTACAATCTATTTCAAGCGGTTTTTTAAATTTTGCTCATATACAGGGTGTAACAAAAATCATGCACGAAATATTTTGTGGGGGCTCCTGGAAAATAATTAAACAAATTGACTCAATTTTCGGAAATATAATATTGAAAATCCCCTTTACCTTTATATAAAATTGAGACCGGCGTCGCTGGTTAATGATATATGTAATAAATGTGTCAACACATAAATTATCGACGACCAGTTTATTGGGGTATGGTTGGGTAGTATTGGGTATCTTCGGTTGCCTGCATTGTATATAGTCTAACTCGTATGATGTCATAAATTTTCTGGTTATAATGTATTGGAACTTTGTCGACCCTATCTAACCTAACCTAATTTAATCTAACTAATGTGACGTCATAACTTTTCTGGTGTCATCGGCCCCAGGACAGTTGCTGTCTTCGTACGACAGGGTGACTTCCCCACCCTAACTCCTTTTTGATGCTACTTTGAGTTTATAAAAACAATTGTTCCACGTTAGTTGTTAATAGGCGTTTCTCGCTTGTTCCGCACACCTTCATTGTTAGAAATGTGTAACCTAACCTAATTTAACCTAACTTATGTGACGTCACGACTTTTTTGCTGTGCCATCTGTCGGACCCTGTATCTTTGGTTGCCGTAATCGTACGACAGCGCGACTTTGCCGCCCTAACCTATTTTCGTCGCCCTACGTCTTCCAATTCCCGCCTTTCGCGAAACACGCTTCGCAGCGCCGCAATCGACGAACCGAATTACAGGTCCCTGCCGGCGCCGACCGTTACGCAAGACGGTGGCGCCGGGCGGCCGTTTGTCGCACCAAAGGTGCGCGGGGCGTGCCGGCGGAGCGTTTGCAGCAACCCGCGCTAAACCGACAGCGGCAGGCCGACCAAATTTACATTTACGAAGCGTCCAAAAGTGTGTACGAACGTGCGCCGGTTGTGCTCTGTGTCGTGCTTTCTTCGTCTTCGCGTGCACCCTGTGCCCACCACACGGATACCCCCCTTAACTTCGCACAGGTACGTCCGACGCTCCTTTGTTTATAAATTCGCGACACGCGTGATTTGAATCGATTCGCGAAGAGTTTTCTTCTGCCATCCAGTCCTCCGCAGATGCAACTGGAGGAAGCAGAGTAAATGCCAAGTTTTGTGGCCGCGCCGGGATGTCGATGGCATTTCTTCTGCGCCCCGCGTTTGTGTACGTGTTAACAAGATGCAAACAAAAGCGAAAGGCGCTCGTCGCGTTTCGGCGTTGCGTAACCGAAATTTCTTGGTCAACAGATGTTTTTTTTTTTCGTTGCGTAATTGAGCGTGTGAAGGGATTTAACTTGTACCTGAGCCGGGGGTTGCCGTAAGCCAGCTGCTCGGGTCTTCCATCGGACGCCAGCGTTTGTTTTTTGTTTTGGCAGAGGCTGAAAGGCGGTAATTTGGGGAATGCGGAGCGCATTCCTGGCCAACATTGCCGAACACATTCCCCTTTAAATACACAAACACATTTTGAAAGATAAACATAAACAAAACCTTTTTTTTTTTCAAAAAGGAAAGTAAATAAAAACAAACAAAAAATAACTTCCACGTTATTGAATTAACTATTGTATTTTCTATAGTATGTCCACGGATGTGTTCACCCTGGAAAAACTTTTATATTTTAGATTTTCGGAAAACTGTTCATTTTTTCTGGTTCTCAAAATTCCAAGACTGATGAAATGATCAAACTTTTTTAATTTTGATTTTCGAACGAAATTCTTTTATGTACATCTTTGCAGGTTCTCAAACTCCCAAGACCGTCATGAAATGTTGAAACTATTAATTTTTAATTTTCAAAAAATGCCTTTCTTTGTGAAAATTTTAACTTCTTCAAGACGCATCACGAATATTTTTTCTGGCTGTTAAAATCCCCAGAGTGCCATGAAAGTGGCCACTTTTTAAATTTTGATCTAAAAAAATATGTTTTGAACATTTTTGCTGGTTCTCAAAATCCCCAGCTATCATGAAATTTTGTAACTATTTATTTTTGATTTCTGACAAAATGCCTTTCTTTGAGAATTTTTACTCCTTCTTAAAACCCATCACGAATATCTTTTCTAGTCCTCAAACTTCCAACACTGTTATGAATGTTGAAACGTTCTTACTTTTGATTTTCGAAAAAAAACTTTGATCACATTTTTGCAGGTTGTAACCAGTTACTATTCATGAAATGTTGTCCCTACCTATTTTTGTTTTCTGGCAAAATGCGTTCTTTGATAATTTTTACTCCTTCCGAAAAACTCATCACGAATATCTTTTCTGGTTCTCAACATTCCAATACTGTCATGAAATGTTGCAACTTTTTAATTTTTAATTTTAAAAAAATGTCTGAAAAAAATACTCCTTATCAAATCATCACGAATATTTTTATAAACAGCTAAGAAAACAAAATCGAAAAAACTTTCTTTTCAATTTACAAAATAGTTGCAATCAGAACAATTTTACTCGAAATGCGTTCTATGGCTTTGACGATTTTCTTTTTTTTTTTTTTTGGGAAATTTTGGTACGTTCAAAAGCTCATCACGAATATTTTTATAAACAGCTAAGAAAAATTGTTTTCTTAGCTGTTTATAGTTTATATTTATCGAAAAAACTTTCATTTCAATTTTCAAAATGGTTGCAATCGGAACAATTTTACTCGAAATGCGTTCTGTGGCTTTGACGATTTTCTTAATAGATATGATTTTGGAAATTTTGGTACGTAACACCTTGCAAACTTTCCATTCTCAATTTTCGTTTCGTAAAGTTCGTTTTTTCAAAAATTGCAAAATAAGCTCAACGCCTCGACGCGACGCCTAATCATTGCTATCTAAATTTGAAAATATCCAGAAGAAATCTATAAATTATAGAATAGCTATCATTATTAATATTTTAAATAAATTCAGAATATACGTTGTAGTCATTGTTACAGTCATATGAAGTAATAGTATTATAGCCAAACATAATTTATGTACATATTCGTAATTATTATAACCAACCATTTGATTTTTTCATTATTTATAGAACAATCATTACTATTATTAATTTTCCAAAAATTTAAGAAAATAGAATAAATAGAATAGAATAGAACTACTTTAAAACAATGAATGTATGTACGAGTTTAATCATGAAATTTCGAAATCACTATGTAGTTTTAGTATGTTGTCAGTATGTTTTATCCATTTTTTATCCACACACAAACATGCAGTGAAGGTATAGTTTAAAGCATAATTTATAGACAAATAATCAAAAATTCCAAAAATTTCAGAAAATAAAATGAACTACATCAAACTGGATAAATAAAATTTTGAAATGCCGAAGTTTCGCAATTCCTACATAGTTACATTGCGTTATGAAACACACCCACACATACCACCGATACCCACACACATTTTAATTTCTCATAATTTATAGAGGAACCATTATTACTGTAAAATGTTACATATGTAAAATATATGTAATAAATCTACTCTCCAATCTCGATGTTTTTGCTTCAAGGGAGTCTATGAATATCTAATATTTTTGTTGGTAGTGTTTCGGAAATAACTGAATGGAACTTGTCAATTTTTTTAGGTTAAGTTGTTTTCAATTTGAGGTTATATTTTTTAAATAACATTGTTGCTAGATGTAAAGTTTAAATATTAGAGATGAACTTTTCTTGCAGCTGTATAATTTTAGGCATTTTGATTAATATTTTGACAGAAGTGAAAATTATTTCCGAGTTCGAAATGCAGAAAAAATGATATCTATAAAAACTAGTAGTGAAAAAATTATAAATCTGACAATATGGTAGGAAGCAAATATTTAATAGATATCGGCACAAAAAAATAATTAACTACCGTTGCATCACTGAATCAGTTTGTCCAACATGACAATGACAAAAAGAAAACCCAGCCAACTCAGCCAGCCAGGCCGTGAATGTCATATATGTAGGGAATTTATAATTTCAAAATTTCGGAATAATTAACACTTTGTACTAATTCATTCTAATAATTATTATTATTTAAATTTACAAACCATTTACATATATACGGTGTTAAGAAAGGTTTGCCGCATATTTTAGTAAAATAAAATATAATTGGGTCAGAGTTGTCTGTCAAATTATGACAGTAACCAATTACGCCATAGGTGGAGGAGTAGTAGGGATTATTATTATTATTTTACCTAATTATAGTTTTGATGGGAAAAACCACAAAAATCTTTGTCAACATTCGTCCGCAACTCAACTGTTTCTGAGATATACATGGTGGTTCATTTTTCAGTGACCAGCTTATATCTGCGAAACTGTCAAAGATACAAAAAAGTTCCATAAGAAACTTGTCACGCAAAGAGTCTAAAGTGAATGGTGGTAAAATATTATTTTATACTATTCCAAAATACACTTTTTGTAATATTTAACATTTCGCAAAATCCAAAATTTTATAATTTTTGTTTTAATAAACTCGAATAAAATTTTATTATTAATCGTTATTTACTTAATTTACTTTTCATAAATTTTATATTTGTTTACTAAAAGTACTAAACATGTTCCTAATATTTTTAACTCTTGAGAGAAATCTAGAATTATTTCTAAGATAAATCGATTTGCATTAAAAAATATTATATTGTAAAAATGTTGGTCGAATTCCCAAACATGAAGAAAACATGTTCAATTGTTAGTGCAACATTTGAAGAAAAAGAAACTGGCAATTTGTCAGTTGAAAATAGCATTCCACAAATAATTGCAGTAAAATTAAATGTTGGTAGTTTATCATTTACAAGCATAATGTAAAAAATCCATCAAATTTTCATGTAAAACTTCTAATTTATTCAAAATAAAACATTTTTTTGGAAAAATAAATAAATGCACTTCTAAACCTGTCGGAGAGAAATCTGTGCTTAACAATTTCAAATATATCAGTTTACAATATACAACATTATACTATAAAAAAATTGTAGCGTTGTCAAAAAACACAAAAAAATATCATTTCTTAAATCTGCAAAATGCATTACTAAAATACCATAGTTTTGTAGTTTACCGTTTAGAAATTTAGTTTACAGTTGTAGATTAATTTCACAAATTGTAGTTTACAGTTGGGTGAAAGAGAGTTAAAGAAAACTGTTTAAAATTTTAGTCAAATTTTATCACAGTTTTCAAAACTTATTTCTGGAATTTTGAAATTCAAGTTAACTTTAAAGCCATTTATCTCAGAACTACAAAAAATGCACTTAAACCCTTTTACTTCTAGACCCCTCAATTATGCCATTTAAACTGATTCCTTTTAATTTAAATAAAAGTAAGAAGTTGATATTATTGCAAGTTACATGTAGGGCAGAAGCTGCGTTTAGTACTATGCTTAGTCCAGCTCCAAATCATACAAAATATCGCAATTTATGTACACTAATTTTAAACTCATTGTATACAAAACACGCGTCAGGACTTTTCCACAGCATAAAACGGCGAATCGCACTAAAAATAAACCAACAGTTACTTTGCCAGAGGCCGCGGCACAAGTAACCACTTTCCAGCAATTTATTAAGCCCACATTAGTGCCAGCAACGGATTCATTTTGTTGTGATGCAGAACTGTATGCATCGTTAAATATAGGCTGCAAACTCATGTGCGTTAACACAGGCGATTCAAAGAGGCTAAGTAGTAAAGTGCCCGATGTTATCTGTGCATTGTGCCCATATCATGCGGTGAAAAGCAGTTGAAGCTTTTGAAACATATTCGCCGACGAAATTATCGTTTAATCAGTAAATTGCACTGCATCGTGCTTATTAGTTCAGGAATATTATTAGAGTGGTCTTTGCAAGTTTGTAAATTTTGTGTCATTTGTGTATTACCGTCATGTTTACAACGAAAAGTGTGCAATATGAACACTATTTCGATACCTGAATGTTCTGTGCCAACATTAATAAAATTTGTGAGGTTGGGTTAGGTTAAGTTAGGCTAGGTCCCGTACCAAACATTCATAAAATTTATGAGGTTACTAATGTTTATTAGTAGTAGGTTAGGTTAGGTTAGGTACATAATACACAAAAATAAATTAAATATGTAAAAAAAATCAAATTTACTTATTGAATTTTTTTTTATTGAATATACAAAATATGTATAATAAATTCCAAAACACAAAGAAAATAACAAACTTGTCATGATAGATTGCAGAATTTAGTTGGAAATTACGAAATTTTCTTTAGAAATTACAAAATTTGCGTTAGGTATTATGAAATTCTCATTATAAATACCAACATTTTAATTATAAATTTTAATGTTTAATTGAAACCTGAAATTTGTTGTAGAAATTATAAAGCATTTCTCCACAAAGCATGTCGAAAGCGTAAAGTATATAACTCATAAGGTTATTAATATTTTAATAGAAATTTGCAAACATTTATGGAAAATACAATTTTTTTGATTATAAATTAAAAATTCAAATAGAAATTATGAAATTTTGTTGCAAATGACAAATTTTGTATGCAAATTTTCTACATTTTCTTTACAAACTACGAAATTTTATTACAAATTGCAAAAAGTTCAACAAACAACAAAATTCTCTCTCAAATTATATTATTTTGATTATAAATTACAATGAATGTTGCATTTCTATTCGAAATTATAAAATTTTCGTACAATTTTTATTATAAGTACAAAAATTTTCATAAATTACAAAAATTAATGGAACCATCGCGGTTTTAGTTTGGAAATTATATAGCTTTCCCAAAAAATCATAACCTTTACAAAGTTATTAAGGATTTCATAGAAATTTCCAAAACATAATGGAAGGTTTGAATCAACATTTTACATCTTCCCTTATAGTTTTTGCAAATTTCTATGAAATCCTTAATAACTTTGTAAGGACAAGAAATTAAAAAAAATTCAATAGAAACTATGAAATTTTCATCATTTTCATACAAATTACAACATTTCACCGAAAACTCCATGAAGAGTGATAACTTTACGATGAATATTGCGAAAGTTTGATGATAGTATTTGAATATTTCGATAAAAATCATAGAATATTGATTGGAAGTTACAAAATGTCTGTGGAATTTGTAAAATGTTGAATATTAATGGGAACATTGTATGATTCCAGTGAAAATTGCAAACTTTTCATTATTGTATTCATTATAAATACAATGTTTCAATGAAAGTAGAAAACAATGATTAAACTTCCGTTATAGTTTTTGCAAATTTCTATGAAATCCTTAATAACTTTGTAAGGGCTATAAATTAAAAAAAAAATCAATAGGAAGTATGAAATATTCATCATTTTGATACAAATTTCAAAATTTCTTCAAAAACCCCATAAATAGTGATAACTTGACGATGAATATTGCGAAATTTTGATGCTAGATTTGAATATTTCGATAAAAATCATAGAATATTGATTGGTGTATATATAAATTACAATGAATGTTACATTTCTATTCGAAATTATAAAATGTTCGTACAATTTTTATTATAAGTACCAACATTTTCATAAATTACCTAAATTAATGGAACCAACGCGTTTTTTGTTTGGAAATTATATAGCTTTCCCAAAAAATCATAACCCTTACAAAGTTATTAAGGATTTCATAGAAATTTCCAAAACATAATGGAAGGTTTAAATCAACATTTTACATCTTCCGTTACAGATTTTGCAAATTTCTATGAAATCCTTAATAATTTTGTAAGGACTAGAAATTAAAAAAAAATTAATAGAAACAATGAAATTTTCGCCATTTTCATACAAATTACAACATTTCATCGAAAACCCCATGAATAGTGATAACTTTACGATGAATATTGCGAAATTGTGATGTTAGATTTGAATATTTCGATAAAAATCATAGAATATTGATGGTAAATTACAAAATATCTGTGGAATTTGTAAAATGTTGAATATAAATTGGAACATTGTATGATTCTAGTGAAAAGTGCAAACTTTTCATTATTGTATTCATTATATATACAATATTTCAATGAAAATAGAAAACAATGATTAGGTTATAAATACGTTTCATTGGAATTATATAATTTTCCTTGAGACTTGCCAAAATTTCAATGAATATTGCAAAATTTGTATTTTAACTACAAAATTGCAATAGCTTTATGTATTTTTTTTTGTAAATTGTAGATTTCATTATAAAATATAAAATATCATTGGCAATTCCAACATTCTTATTATAAATTACAAAATTTCAGCAGTGATTATGAAAATTTTATTGTAAATTGCCATAATTTCACTGTAAAATTCAAAATATCATTAGCATTTGCAAAATTTGTATTACTTTGTTAAGATATTCATAGTTATTTGTTGAAAATTTTATGATAATTAATTTATTTGGAAATTACGATCTTTTTATTAGAGATTACAAAATGTTCATTAAAAATTATGAAAAATCTATTGAAAGCTGCAATTTTTAGTGGAAATTATAAAAGATTTATCCACAAAGCATATAAATTATTAATATTTTAATAGAAATTTGGAAAACTTTTAAGGGAAAACACAAAATTTTGATAAGAAATAATAAACTTTAATAGAAATCATGACAATTTCTTTGCAAGCGGCGTACTGTATAAGCAAATTTTCTACATGTTTCTGAAATTTAGCAGTTTTCATAAATTTTTAAGGAATTTTATGAATTTATGATTTTTTTTCTCCAAATTTATGGAAAATGTTAGAAAGCCATATTATAACTGTTTGTACAATTATGGAGCATTTTTTAAGGCCGTTTTTGTACATCTCGGTGAAAATTGTGCTTCTTTGAAGTTTTTGTGAAGGTAAAAATTATTCGTACTGTACTAAAAACTACGTCTAAGAGTGAGGAATTTTAAAATTCAACCAAAAGAATAATTATTCATGTTTTCATGCCCAACATTTTTTTTCGACTTTATTTCCATTTTTTTAATGTGAAATGCACCCGTTCATATCATAATATCATAATGTCATAATGTGACCAATAAAATTACATCTTGCTCGGCTTAACAGTAATCGCGTGATGGCTGTTATTAATTATTACAAAATTGCAAAAGCTTGATGTATTTTCAAAATTTCACTGTAAAATTCAAAATAGCATTTAGCATTTGCAAAATATGTATTACGTTGTTAAAATATTCACACTTATTTGTCGAAAATTTAATGATAATGAATTTAGTTGGAAATTACGAATTTTTCATTAGAGATTGCAATATTTTCATTAAAAATTATGAAATTCTTGTTATAAATACCAAGATTTTATTTATAAAGAAAATTGAAACCTGCATTTTTAGTGGAAATTATAAAGGATTTATCCACAAAGCATATAAATTATTAATACTTTGATAGAAATTTGCAAAACTTTTAAGTGAAAATAATAGTAATAAAAGAATATTTATTAGCAAAAAACGCTACATAATATACAAAATTTCAACAAAACAACAAACGAAAACACACAAATTGCAACTACAGTTTTCGTATTAACATATATTTTTATTCTACTTACTAGATCTACTATTTTCTACCTACAGCCAATGAATTTGAGCTTTATACCTTTATATCACCTGAGCTTTATACTTATGAATATTGGTCTCATTTTTTGAAAAGTACAAAATTTTGATTATAAATAGAAATTATGAAATTTTCTTTGCAAGCGACGAACTTTGCAAGCAAATTTTCTACATGTTTCTGAATTTTCGCAGTTTTCTTACTTGTTAAGGAATTTTAATAATTTTCGATTTTTGATTTCCAAATTTATGGAAAATGTTTGAAATGAATTTTGTAACTGTTTGTACAATTATGGAACATTTTTGAAGGCCGTTTTTTACATCTCGGTGAAAACTTTGCTTCTTTGAAGTTTTTGTGAAGGTAAATAAAAAGGTAAAATAAATTATTCGTACGGTGCTAAAAACAGTAGGTCTAAGAGTGCAGAATTTTATAATTCAACCAAAAGAATAATTATTGTTTTGAAGTCCCACTTTTTTTTTCGACTTTATAGCCATTTTTTTTAAGATGTGAAATGCATCCGTTTATATCACAATATCATAAAATTACGTCTTGCTCGGCGTAACAGTAATCGCGTGATGGCTCTTATTAATGATTGAAGTATGAAATTAACCATTGAAGCCAGGCTTGCATATTAGTGCTTGGTCAACACAACAAGCACGGTATTATTATTACGGCTTATCAGAACCTGCTGAGACCGCTAGCTGTGCACCAGATTACGAGGAGATGTTTGTGTTCATGGCTTAGCTCATTAAGATTCGCTCTTATCGTGTGATAAACTGGACGGTCTCAACCGGGCAAATCCACCGCGCTTTTCCGCAATGCACAGAAGCCAGAAGGCCTCGTCTAAATATAGCTCCCGCGTAGTTGTTTTTCCGTGGAAAACGCTTTTCCTGAGTGCGCCACTCCGCTGACCCACTTAACACACAACAGCCCCTCTAATGGCCGAGGGTTAACGTCGTTTTTTACTTTTGTTATGCGAAGTACGGAAAACTACAGCATAAAAGCATAAAAAAGTATTGCATTTTGAAGGAATTACATAAAATCTGCATAAATGTATAAATAAATTTCATAAGTTTGAAAGAATAACAACAACTAATCAGTTGCCTATCAGTTACTGGAGGAGGAAAAAAATCAAACGCACCGACTTATCATCACTTACAGAGTTAAAGAAAATAGACAATTATTGATATGCATATATTTACTTTTTGTCCAATAATTGTAAGAATAGCAACGCTGGTGTCTTATGCGCTGTCAGAGCTGTCAACGCTGCAAAAAAGAAATTGACACTCAAACTGGTCGTTTTCGACGATGTCTCAATTGCAGCATCCTCACTAATGAATGACCATTTGAGGAGCAGACTTCCAAAATGAGTTCTATTTTGCATAATTTTCAGGAAATAAGGAAACGTACTGTGAAGAAATTCATAAATTTTGGTAAAATGCTTGATATCAATAAATTGTAAAAAAATACGCCCTCCAGTGTTGACTTGCCCTCAAAAATATGTATAGCTTATCATTTCAGAATTAAGGAAACTATAGAGCGTAAAGGCTTTTTGATTGTCTGATATGGACAAAATTCACTTTGAAAGTCCAACCAACTTTGTCCGAAGATTTTGCATAGTACTAAATGCGTTTGAAATGTTTGAAATGAGAGTAATCTCAACAGATGACAAAATGCATTTTGGCAGTCTGCTCCTCATTTGAATAAACTTATTCGAAACATGTTTTTTGTAGTGCCCTATTGACGTAGTATAGTATAGTATGGTAGTAAATTATATTGGCAAAAAATATAGTAATTTCAGTGGTGCTAAATAATACCGAGTGATCATTTAAATTTCAGCTCTATTTATCCATGAAAATTTTCGCAGCCAATAAAGCGAGATCACCAATCTCGCCTTTCTTATTGGCTGCGAAAATTTTCATGGATAACTAGAGCTGAAGTATAAGTGATCACCCTGTATATTACTCAATGCTACTCGTTTACTCTTTGTGTGTTTATATCTTCAAGCTTTTAGAAATGTTTAAATTCCCTACTTATATGTGATTACAACAATAAGTAGGTATGTGTAGTTATTTACGCACCTGTAAATAGATATCCACGTCGTTTAGTATGTTAATAGCGTCTGACTATCGGGACGCTCCGACAGGTGAATACCAAATTACACGAAACTAATAACCGGAGCGGCGTAATTTACATTTCCTACATGGTTTTTCATCCGATTTCGGCTTCCGATACCTTCGTGTCCACCGGTTGCTTGTTTGACCGGCCCGACAGGCAATTTCTGGCTTGCATCACGCCGAATTAGTGCGTGCCAGATGACATCACGTAAACGACAAATTGGTCGTTTTCGACGATTTCTCAATTGCAGCATCCTCACCCACGGTGCAGCACTAATAGCCGAATTACGCGTCCGCATAGGAAAAATACCCAAGTGAGGTGGATCGTTGCCGGGGGACGGTAATTAGCCATAACGGCATAAACAGACCGTCCATGAATTGAGTTTGCAACAGGATAAAAGTCTTTTTGCCAGTTCTTCTTAATACAATGCTCATTTTATATATTAAATGAGGCGCTAAGCACAAGAAAGGCCTCACTCCCAAATTCGAACAACCAAGTTACAGGCAATGAAATAAATGAAAATAATTCTAATGTATTTTCGAAATATCGTTTATAGTTAAACATATTTTAGCTCTTCTATAGGATATTACGAAACTGCCTTATTATTATAAACAATATGAGTGTCTTCAACTTCAAAATTACGGCAAAAAACATAGTTAGGCCGTTATTGCAGTTCTTCATTTTTGATTCTTTAAAACGCTTTCGGAATGGATTTTTTATTATCGAAATCGATTGCACTTTTAGCCAGTTTATACCACGGTTTACAAAAGCTTTTTCTAAACCTTTTGTGCTAAAGAAATGTACCTACACACAGCATTTCTTTCTACAAGTCTAAAAGCATTTCGTTTTCTGAAGTTTTTTTCATTACTATCGCCGACTCATTTGGCACTAAAATGTCATTGTAATTTATTCGTGATATACGCTAATAGCAACTAGTAAGTTAGGCCAGTTTTGCACAACTAGCTATTTCTCTAATTTAAATGCAAAACACAACTATTGGTTCGATATCGTGGAAATTTGTAGAACATCACTTACTTCGATATTGCATCATAATATTTCAGTTAATAGGAAATCAAAAATAATGTTTTTTCAAATAACAGTTTTTTTCCGGCCGTTCTTGCGCTTAACGCCTCAAATCTCATTATTGAAACAAATTTATCAAAAGTATGAATACAATTTTAGCTAAACTTTATTTACACTGCTATTGACAACATTATTAAAGAAATAAAAAATTCGCGCTATCTTTGAAATTTGAAATTTGAAATTTCGTTGTTTATAAAAAAAATGCGACACTTTAACACCGATTTAATTACTTAAATTAACATTTATGTAGGATGAATTACCTAAGCAATATATATATATATATATATATATATATATATATATATATATATATATATATATATATATATATATATATGTAAATTCTGATAATGAAATTTAAAACAAATATTGTATGATACACGTGAATAAATAAATTTTATCCACTCAAAATCATTATCACTGAACTGTTTTTCGTAGATGAAATTCGTCAATATTCATTTATACCTTATATAGTTCTACAACTCTTTTAGTGCACCATACTTTTGACAGTGTTTCAGTTGAATCATCGGAAGCTTATTGTACCACTAGTGGTGTAATATAAAAATTGCAGCATTGTTTATAACAAATTTGGCTGGCAGTGATAAAACTGAACTAACTGGATTGGATCCTTGATTTTGAATAAAAAAATTGCTTGTTAGTAATTTTCGACAGTTGTAGATACAATTTTATATATCATACGTATGCATATCGTGCATATTACAGTATCTCCACTAGTGATGTAATATGAAAATTGCGCCGTTGTTTATTACAAATTTGAATGGCTGCCATAATACTGAACTGACTGGATTCGATCCTTCATTTTAAATTAAAAAATGTAAAATCGGATTTGATTTTGGCTTCTTCCTAACTTTGGGCAATTTTAGACACAACTTTGTATATCATACATATTACAGTAACTCGTGTGATTACTCGTATAATTATGATTACTTTTCCAATGATTCATTGATTTTTTTCCCGAACACACAATCCCGACAATCCCGAAAAATCGACATAAAAGAATATATTTACAATAATTGATTCTATTGTTCAACCTGGAAGACACAATATCATCCAAAAGTTTCCATCGGTACTACAATTGGGTAAAATATTCGACAACGTTAATTTAACACTCTGTATATTCGTAATTATTATACCTAAAAACTTTAATTTATCATAACTTATGACTAATAGCCGTCAGTGTCAAAATTTCCCAAAAAAAACTTCAGAAAATTAAACTATATTAATAAAGCCTCAAACACTTTTTTTAATATCAGAACTGATCATTCTACGTATTACATTTAAAAAGTTCACTCCGTGAAGAGAAATTGGTTCACCGCTATGTGTTTGAATGTCGCATTCAAATTTCAGATGTATTGAATATATAAATGCATCTGACATTCGAATGTGACTGTCAAGAAACGTACACGTTACTGCTAACGTTGTTTGATACGCAATACACCTGATTGTTTCTAGAGTTTTTTTTTTAATTTCCATCATTTCACTGTTTCAAAACATATCCAGTTAGTGAAGGGATATCATAAAATCTAAATAAATAAATTGCAACCCCCCTTTTCTCTCTTTCTCTCCAATACTCCACCTTTTTTTTTGTTGTTGAAGTTCGTTATTCACCCTGTATATTTCGCGTTGCCCCTGGCTAACTGAGCGGAGACTGCGTGTATACTGCCTCAGCTTTAACTAGTTGGGGGTGCGGCTCCATGTGATTTAATGACAAGGCAGTATGGAGAGCTCGGGAAAAGTTTGTTTAAATCACGATAAATGTCCCGTACCAAAATGTAAATTTATTGAACCAAATATCATTAACGTGGTGATCGTAAAAAATATAATTAATTGGTATATCGAATGTCACATTCGAATTTCAGATGTATTGAATATATAAATGCATCTGACATTCGAATGTGACTCTGTCAAGAAACGTACACGTTACTGCTAACGTTGTTTGATACGCAATACCTGATTGTTTCTAGAGCAATCGAACATTTTTAGTCCCAGGATTTCACTGTTGGAACAAAAGAACAAACGGGGGTTTTGGGTGGTCTAATTCCGCGACGCAATTTCCGCAACGACGTCCGTCACGGAGAATGTGTACACATGCGCATCACAGACGGGAAATGGCGGTGAGTCGGTCAGACCGGTAATGTACCCTTATATTATCACAGAATTAACCTATGGATGACGCACCAGAGAAAAATAAACGGTAGAATACAGTAAAGTGATGTCTAATCCTATCCATTTCGTCCTCGTCAGCCTCAGGTGAAGAAGGAAGGTACTCCTGGGCTCTGCTTACTGCATCTCGTGGTCCCTTTTTGCACTTTGGGTGGCCGTAGTAATAAAAAACGGCTAATTATTACCTAATGGTTTAAAACGGCCGATAAGTGTTGTAATCTGAGATTGTATGATCCAGTCCTTTTTTAAGGCCACTCAACTCACAAATCACGCGGTAATGGCGGTCACAATCTCGGTATTTCACCGGCTTCGTCGCAGACAAATACTTGACCACTCGCGTGCGATATCTCAACGATTAATTCGATATTTTCTTCGCCAACGCACCGATATCAGGGGAGGGGAGAAATTGAATTAATTAGCGCGTTGGGGTGTTTCTATAGGCAACGTCGCCACCACTTATGTGCGTAAAGATTATAACGTTACAAAAATTGTAATTTTGCAATGTTCACGTTTTTTAAGACGTCATTAAATCTAAATACATTTTCTGATTTATAAATTTTCATTTAACAACAAAAAATATCGTTCCTACATTTCCAATCCAAATTGGAAATTTTAAAAGAATAATAAATTGCAATCAAATTTCATAGTAAATTGTTATAACAAAAAGCTAAAACATCTATAAATATTCATCATATTATAAGACATCAATTTGCATATAAGAAGTTACAAAAATTATAATTTAAAAACATTTGTCTAATTATTAAAAAAAATGCAAAAATATGTCATTCGCATATAAAGTCGAAAGTAATTGCAAACGTTTGAACACAAATACTAATTAGGTATATTAAATAATCAGAAACTTAGATTGTATGAATCGGTGGTTAATACTTGGTGCAACATCTTTAAATTGGTATAAATAGAGCACTTGGTTAAGTTTCACAAATGTCACAAAATTTGTGAAACTTAACCAAGTGCTTTATTTATACTAATCTGAAACTTGTTTAAACACGCATAGAATTGGATAAATTGTATGAAAACTTCCTAAGAATTAGTATTAAAGTTGCAAAAGTCCAATGGCATTTCTTAATATTGCAATTTTATCTTTGTTAGTATCACACTTTATTAAATGATGGTGACTAGTTTTTATTATCAAATTTACAGTACAACATTACAGTACAGTGCAAAATTTGAAGAAAAAAAAACTGACTATTTATAAGTTGAAAAATATGATTCTGCAAATCATTGCGTTAAAATTAAAAAAAGTTGGTAGTACAGCATTTTCCTACAAGCATAATGTAAATAATCCATCAAATTTACATGTAAAAATTCTAATTTATCCAAAATAAAAGATTTGTTTCGTAAAATACTTCCAAACTTGTGAGAGAGATATCTGTGCTTAAAAGTCTCAAAGACATCAGTTTATGTCATTATAGTATAGCAATATAGGTACACTCAGTACACTCAGTACAATAGTAACAGTAACATTATACTGTTAAAATTTGTAGAATTCTCAAAAATATCGAAAATTTTCTCTTAAATCTGCAAAATTCATTACCAGAATATGAACGTTCTCTACCTTACGCATTAAAATGGCAATGCTAAAGAGTTATGTGGATCGATTTCGCAGATATTCAGTTTGGTGTTCGTCAGCTCCAGATGTCGGCTTACTTGGCGGAGTTCCAAAAAGTAAATTAAACTTATTTTCGGTGGTTCGTATAACACGTGGACATTCAACAAGTAAAGACCAGAAACGCGTGCGCATATTTGCGAATAGATTTTAATAAGCCGCACAGTATGAAGTGACGCGGGAAGGTTTATTGAGCCTATTTTGTTGAGAAACTTTACCAGTACTCTCTCTGATCCTCTCGTATGAATCGATTCAGATAAGCTGGACGATGTTACATACAGTGATCAGGAAAAAGTCATCATATATGGGATATTTTTATCATTGATTCTTAAAAAAAAACATTTTGTGGCATTAATTGTGCTCGTCTAAAAACCGTATTAGCCCCAGTACCGACTGATTTTTACTTGCCCAGAAATTCTCGTTTTTCAAAATGATGAAAATCGAATTATGTTGTGCTCATTTTCGAAAATCACGTAAGATATCAATGAGATTTTTAATTACGTGTTAGTTTCTCATTGATATCTCATTGATAACATTGATTTAGTTTTTAGATTCAATATACAGTTTGTCCCCGGATTGATTTTACAAGAGGAAACTTTTCTTAAATTTTACTTTTAAGTAAAAATGTTATAGGAATTATAATTCCTGCTTGGTCTAAAACTACCAGTTCAGTTATTGTAACTTTGATTTATTTATACAGGATGTTGGCAAAATCAAAATTTATTATATATTTACTATTTGCCAAAATAATTTAAAATTACATCTAACAACATTATAGAAAAATATAATCATTCTCAAACAATCCCCCAAATGCAGAAAATAATATTGAAAATTTAAAAAAAATGCCCGAAAATTGCATCGATAACTATTGAAGAAATACAAAACAGTTTTCAGGAGTTATACACCAAAGTGGCAAAATTAGATTCAATATATTTTTATTTAGCTAACACCCTGTATAATAAATCAATGTTTTAATTACTGAAATGGTAGTTTCAGACCAAGCAAGTCAAGTCAGACCAGCAAGTCAGGCCAGCAAAAGTAGAAATTTAAAAAAAATCCCCCTTGTAAACTCAATCCAAAATATTATTTTTTAATTAATAGGTTTGTTAACTCTTATAAGCTATTGATTTATAAATTGCTTATAAGAGTTAACACACCTATTAATCAAATACTAATACACATGTTTATATTTATTAAATCTAAAAACTAAATTCTAAAAATTAGCGTGATTTCCGAAACTTAGTACTATTTCGATTTTCATCATTTTGAAAAACGAGATTTTCTAGGTAGGTAAAAATATCTCGGTACATCTGACAGGAGCTAATAAGTTTTTAGATAAGCACAAATTAATGCCTAAAAGATTTTTACAAAATCACTAATAAAAAAGTTTCCTACATAATGCGGACATTTTGGCGGTCACTGTACACATAGTTTTTTAATAAATGTATTCTCCATTTTTTTATTGATTCCTGCAGCTGAATTTCGAAGCCCTTAAATGCTCGGTAAGTTTCAAATTTATGAAAGGCTCTTTAGATTGAAATTAGATTTTCAACTCTAAAATTATCACAAATCGACGCCGTACGGGAGTGTTTTCCAAATTTTGCTCAAATTTTGAACATATTTCATTGAACTGTTTTCTGTTTTCTTTTTTGGGGATTCGAAAACATTTTTACAGCGTAATTTTGTACATAATCGATTCGTTCCTAACTTTTTAGATTAAAACATCATTTACTATACATATTTAAAAAAAAAATGCGAGAAATTTTAAGCAATCTCATATATTATGTATGATCTCATAATCATATCTACCATATCTCATAATATCATATCTCATAAGATTTCATATCTCTCATATATTAATAAATCACCAGGAAACGATTAAAATCGAAAATTACACTTTACGTGTGTAATTATTATAGTAAACTATACTATACAGTATTCAATATATTTGTATAAATATTTTTATTACCACCCTTTGTTTGAGAAAAACTATTGATTACACTTACAAATGTAATTTTTGTAACCATGTTTACGCTGCAATTCTATGCAAGATACGATCACATCCAAGTTGTTTGCACACATAGTTTCCCAATCATTTTCCGACACCACTAAACCAACCCCACATGCACTTTCCCTCGGCAAACAATCGAAAATACGTAAAGGGGAGAATTCTGTTTCCACGACGAGGAACAAAGCATGCATGTGAATACAAACAGGCAAATATTGAAGTGAACCAGCAGATGCAAAACGCTCAAAACTTTCCAATATTAGAATGTTAATAAAATTCCGCGATTCTATAAAAATCGTTATTACCTCAATAAGCTCGAAATGATGAAAAGCTTCGTCTTCTTCGCAGATCTAAATTATTTTCGTCGACGCAAATAACGTCGTTATAAAAGGATGAGCCGGATCTGGCCCAATCGATACTGAATTCTCGTATTCCTGCCCACGGGGCTCCAATCCTGTGAGTCATCGATAGTTTTTACCCAGGCTTATTAAGGATGAAAGCTGCCGGCTCGAAATATGGAATTGCTCCTCGTGCATTTGCCTCATGTGCGTTTTCAACTGGACACGCGAGGAATAATTAACTGGCACCGTTCGTTGCTATCGCTTATGGGGGACAACGATTTTTTTCCCCATAGAAATAGCCATGAAGCTTTTTCCTGTGGCAGCAAACGAACGGAATCCATTCAATAATTACATATTTGGACACCTCCTTCATATCCCACTTCTACGACTTGCCGCCGTCTTCATTAGGTGAGGCAATTGTTACTGCGGCGATGTCAGAGGTGGGTGCAAATGTTTGGGTCGTTCCTCACCATTATCCGCAGAATGATTATTTAATACTTGATTATTGGAGATTATTGATTTTTGGAGAGATATATTTGAAAAATTTTGAAATTCTATATTAAGACATTACAAAATCTTTTTTTTTTCTTTTTAATTATTAATTCCACTTCGACACCCGAAAGGGTAAAAGAAGAAAGATTATAATAATAATAATAATTAATTATTTAAAAATTGTTCAGGAATGTGCAAAAGTTCGAAAATATCAGTCGTTGAACGTTAATAACATGCCTTTTGTATCATATTACTTTCACTTCGTACCGAATGCTTTTCCCAATTTATATGTCCCATCACTAAATATGTACTTTTATATGACACATAAATTATAAACATATACATTAAAATATTACATATAAATATGGAAAAAGCATATGGTATTAATTGAAAATGGTTTTACCGAAAAGGTATGTAATTTGACATATAACCCTTCATAAACAGCTCAGGATCTAGGTATTGCGGGGCCCCTAAGCACACAATTTGTTTGAGTCCACCCCAATGTGAATTTCACAAACAAATTTGACAGTGATCATTGAATTTTTGACAGAAATGGCCCATAATTTTACACATATCATTGATTTTTTTACGGAACAACATAAATCATGACAGAAATAATGGAACTTTTTTTAGTAAAAACTAGTGAAACATCTTGTTTGAAAAACAGAATCATAGAAACTAAAATAGAACCAAATACCACCTTCACAAATTTTTATTAGTGCTAGAATTTCAATGAAAAGTGCCAGCGCTTCAATAATTTTCGCCAAAATTTAATAATTTTTGTCAAAATTGCAATTATTCTGTAAAAATTTCAACGAGTTCAGTAACATTTTCAATTATTTTGTTCACATTTTTACAACTGCCAAAATGTATTATTGGAACTGAAAAATCATTCGATTTTGTGACATTATGACAAAATAATTGAAAATTTTACTGCACTCATTGAAATTTTGACAGAATTATGCCAATTTTGACAGAAATAATGAAATGTTGGCGAAAATAATTGAAGAGCTGACAGTTTTCATTGAACGTCTAGCACTAATAAGAGTTTGTGAAGGTGCTTCTAGGTTCTATTTTAGTTTCTATGATTCGATTTGTTTTTAAATTTCAAAGATGTTTGTCAAAGTTTCACTAGTTTTTACAAAAGTGCTATTATTTCTGGCATAATTTCAATTATTCGGTCACAATTTCGATGATTGCTGTGAAATTTCTAACCGTCTGAAAAACCAGAGAAAATTTCAATGACAGTGCCCATTTTTGAACCTTTTCTGTGAAAATTTTAATTAACCCTTTGTAAACAGGGCAGGATTTAGATATTGCGGGGTCCCTAAGCACACAATTTGTTTGAGCCCACCCCAATGTGAATTTCACATACAAATTTGACTTTGATCATTAAAATGTTGACATAAATGGCCGATAATCTGACAGTTATCATTGTTTTTTTTCACGGAACAATATAAATTATGACAGAAATAATGGAATCATTAATTTGGCTGTAGATTTTGAAATTTTCACAGAAATGGTTAAAAATTTGACATTGGTCATGGCATTTTAACTTACGAATGAATATTTGACATTAAACATTGAAATTACAGCAGAAATAATGAAATTTTGGTAAAAAATATTGAAGCTTCGACATTAATCATTGACTACTTGAATTTACGTCAGAACTAGTGAAATGTTGGTAAAACTATTGAAACTTTGACAACAAACTTTAAAATATTAGACAAAATCTCTAAAATTTTGACAGGAAAATTAAAGTTTTGTTAGTTATTGACATTTTGACAAATTATTTTTTTTACCAATATCTATAAAATCTTGACAGAAATGGTTTGAAATTTGTCAGAAATCATCAAACTTTGTTTCGAAAACACTCAAGTTCCATATTAATGACCAAAATTGATTTTTTTTAACGAATTACGAGTTTTCAACTGTAATTTGAAAATTTGATTGTAATTGTTAACATAACTCCTCAGAATGCAAAGAAATTTAATGATTTTACCTAAACACAAATTTGGGCGATAAATCTTAAATTTTGAATTATTTAAAGCAGGGTCAGATTTGGGCATTTCGAAGACTCTGGAAAATTAAAAAAAAAAACTAAAGACACCAGTTCACTAGTTTCTAGATTAACAACAGATCATCAACATTAAAATTTGTTATCAATGACATTTGTGTATTAAGTGCCAGCTCAAATATAAATTTTTGTCAATCTGGCAAAAATAATCGAAAAGCTGACAGTTTTCATTGAAATTCTTTCACTAATCATTAAAAATTTAACATTGGTCATGACATTTTAACTGAAACGGATGAATATTTGACATCAAACATTGAAATTTTGACAGGTTGATTCAAATTACAGCAGAAATATTGAATTTTTGGTAAAAACTATTGAAGCTTTGACATTAATCATTGAAATTTTGAGAGACTAATTGAATTTATGTCAGAAATAGTGAAATGTTGGTAAAAATTATTGAAACTTTGACAACAGCTTTAAAATTTTAGAAAAAATCTCTTAAATTTTAAGACAATTTTTTTTTATAGTTATTGACATTATGAGAAATTATTTGAATATTTTACAAATATCCATAAAAGCTTGACGAAATGGTCTGAAATTTATCAGAAATCATCAAACTTTGTTTCGAAAACACTCAAGTTCCATATTAATGACAAAATTTGAAAAGTTGTTTTAACGAATTATGAGTTTTAAACTGTAATTTTCAAATGTTTACAATAAATGAAAACTTTAAAATTGATATACAGCGTGATCAAAATAATAGATAACAAATGGACAACTTTTTTAGTATGCATTTTAGAGGAAAAAGTTGTTAAGCAAAAAAGTTCTGCATTATCTCAAATTAATAAAAGCATTATTTGAAAACTGAAAATTTTGATAGTTATTGACATTATGGCAAATGATTTGAATATTATACAAATATCTATTAAATCTTGACAGAAATGGCTTGAAATTTGTCAAAAATCATCAAACTTTGTTTCGAAAACACTCAAATGCTATATTAATGACCAAATTTGAAAAGTTCTTTTAACGAATTACGAGTTTTCAACTGTCAAATTTTTACAATAAATGTAAACTTAAAATTGAAATATGTATTGTAAAATAAATATAAAATTTTATTGAAACATATCCGAATTTTTATGAGCACTTGTCAGATTCCAAGACAATTTATAGATTTTATCTGTAAATTGAAAATTTGATCCTAATTGTTAACGTTAACAACTTAGACGAGTATTGACTCGTCAGAATGCAAAGAAAATTTGATGATATTACATAAACATAAATTTGGGCGACAAATGTTAAATTTTGAATTATTTAAAGTAGGGACGGATTTAGGCATTCTGAGAGCTCTAGAAAATTAAAAAAAAAAAACTAGAAACACCAGTTCGCTAGTTTCTGGATGAACAACCATCAACATTAAAATTTGTTATTATTAAGACGCGGAAATTACAATACCTGGGACACGTGACTAGAGGGGAGAAGTACCATCTGCTCCAAATAATAATACAGGGGAAAATACAGGGAAAAAGAAACGTTGGAAGAAGACGACACTCATGGCTGAAAAATTTGCGAGACTGGTTCAATTGCAACACAAACCAACTATTTAAAGCGGCTATCTCAAAAGTACGCATAGCGGTGATGATTGCCAACCTTCGGACCGGAGAAGGCACCTGAAGAAGAAGAAGAATCAATAACATTTGTATATTAAGAGTCGGCTCAAATGCGGTCTTATCAATATATATCGACTCATATAAAAGGATCAAAGAGAGTTCCGGTAAACATACCTGTATTAAGAACTAAAGATAATCCAAGTTTGTTAGCTGGGCCATAGCGTTGTAACCATGACTCAGAAGCCAAAAGAAATCGAAATAGCTTCGATTAGTAATACTTTATGGAATCAAAAAATATATTTTCAGCTATTACACATATTTCTTACAAGATTATTATGATCAAGCAAACGACCGAAATAATTGAATTCCTTGCAAGTAAAATTTGCCAACGTTATATTTCTGGGGATAAAATAAATGACGTCACAAAGGAGGGACATTTACACATATTCATCCATATTATTATTATTATTTTAATCTCAATAGGTGTCTGAATACTAGGAATAAGTAGTGATATTGTACACGGCTTTTGTGATTGCTATGAATTTAGCTGTGCTCGTTCTATGTGACCTTTCTAAACCGGAGTCTCAAATAACGCACACGTATCCCAAAGACTGGTTGAATCAGTCAAAGAAGAGTCATTAACATTTAAAACGCAATTCCGTACACCTAACACCGACCTGCAGAACAAGCAACTGGTTGCAACATTTTATTTACGACACGGCGAAAGCGGTAACAGTAAATCCCCGAATTCCTCCGTAATCCTGTGAATTTCTCGCACTTATCTCCGCCTTTCATCGGCGTACATAAATTACCCATAAAAACAACAATTAGACAATCAAAAACAGTTAGGGCGACGTCGGGAGGAGCGCCCCGAAGATTGAAAAACTGGCATGAATTATTCATAATCCGGCGGATTAGTAAGTGAGTTCACAGGCTGTGGAAAGGCTGCGAATCTCAGGTATCGAACCGCGACCTGCATAACTAATGGTGGCAATAAAGAATTTAAGCTCACCCTCGGGCACAAATCTGGAAATGCCAGGGGTGAAACTAGAGAGTGGAATCGCCGGTCTATTTCGGAACTAGTTGCCACAACTCGTATAACTTTTTTATCCTGCATTTGCTGCCTATTATTGGAAACACAAAAGCGCTGGAGATTCTAACCATGGCACGAATGGCAGCTGTGGATATTTTTAAATTGCCACAGAGTTGCTCGCAAAATATTTATTATTGCGCTCTTAGGTTAGCTGGGGCAAGTTTTGTATATATTGCAGTATTCCAGATGTTACGAAGTGTGAGAGAAGCACATAAACGCCACCTCTTGTTGAAATCATCCTCCCAACGCACTGGGCTGATGAGCCCCAACAGGTCGGAAGTGGTCTCCAGGTGTCCGCGGAGATCCAAATGTTCAAATATTTAAAATAACATTCCAGATATTATATTTAGAAAAACGCTATTCCGTGACTTTGCCGAATACATATATTTCTTTTAAATCATCATTCAGAACGAGCGAATTCGTGCGTAACCAATTTAGCCATGAACACAAACGATTGCGTCCCGCAGGTCAGAGTGGAATGTAGAAACAATGTCGAGTTAATTCCACTTTATAACTGCCCACTCAATAACGTCATCCGCCACGGCGCAGTAATTGTCTCTGAGTTCGTTAAGTGATGCACGTAAACGCCCGTAAGGCTGCTACGCTTAATGCCTACTGTTGGTGAAGCCAATTACCTTGACGATTAATGGTCTTCGATGCTCAAACGGATAACTAATCTAAATTCGTTCTACTAATGCAGCAATTAGGCACAAATATTTAAGAGGTCCCGAAATCGAGCCTTGAGGGATGCCAGATTTTTGATAAATTTTTATTGTCTTGTTTTAATTTGTACAACTACTGAAACATATATAATATCACATCGTACTAAATAGTATTATATAGTATACAATGATAGTATACTGCATGGTGTAATTTTAAGTCAATATTTATTCCTTCCAGAAACCTGTAAACGTAAAAGTATGTAAAATTGAAGACTAGCAAATTCATGCAACACAAAATTGGATGGGATCCGTGAAATTGCATCCTTCAACTAACGTTCATGACCCTCGTACAATTTCGCCCATCCGAATGTTATGCATTCGAATACTGCATTAGGTGATTGGGAATTGAGACGGACACGGCGAGGCAATGGGGCCATTGCTGCCCCCATTTACGAGCCCCCCGTGCACCTTTTTGGTCCACTGGGACGTGGGACGTGGCTGAATAATCGATTGCCCCCCGAAAGACCCAGAGTCTGCGGAAGACATGTGACAAAGGTCTAAATGTGTCGCATTCATAATGTGCCTAATGCGAGCAGCAGGACTTGTAATTGGCGAATAATTTGATAATGACCTTTAAAGGTCAGAACTATGTATAGTTGTGAATGATGTGATGCCACGTTCATTGTGTTGCAGATCGGTCCATAGAGAATTTATTATTTCAGTTTGTTTAATTGTATAAAGTGGGGTTTTAAAAATGATCGTTTTTTCTTATAGATATTTTAGGTCATCAAACTTTATCAGTGTCAAATATCGACTTCTATTTTTTTTTTTTTTTTTTGGGAAACCTGATGTGCAAAATTCAAAATTTGGCATACTTTATCAATCTGAAATATCGACTTCTTTTGATGACGACTTAATGTGCAGTAGTTTGTATGGTAAGATTCACCACCTGTTGCTTTATGTTGGTTAAAACAAAAATCACTATAAAAATCACTACATATTGAATCATAACCTTGTTTTCGAGAAACACTAGTGACTAGTGACTAACAGAGTTGGTACTAATACTTTCAAAAGAAATTGCGACGTGGTGGTCTTTAAAAAATACTGATTATACTGGGCCAATATTGGCAGTATACACATGAAGCACATCAAGTTTCCCAAAAGAAAATATCGACATTTGAGCCAGGCAAAGTATGCCAAATTTGGAGACCTAACAAGTGTGATGTTGTTTTTAAATAGTTTACAAATAGTTTTTTTAGTTTTTAAATAGTTTACAAATTTTCGTAAACAGAGCAGAAAACAGATTAAACAGAACATGCAGATGTGATAGGTCAAAAATTAGGGTGAAAAATACATACCTACAAAATAAATTACATAATTAGATAAATTTGTGCTTTAGAAAAAGTGTGGCTAAATTTTCATACGCAGCAAGGCCGATCGATAAAAGCCTAATAAACATTGATCTCTTTACAAATTTTCAAAATCTTTAGACAATTTTTAATACAATTTGCTGATTTGCTGACACAATATTTGTCCCTTAGACGTAAATAGCCGATTACGATATTTTTTTTTGCCGATTTCAGAAACGTCAAATTTTTTTTTTCTAGGTTTATGTGATATACCAATTTTTATCAAAATGTGTAACTTCATTTTTTTTCGGGATTCAAGACCGATTCCGGTGATTTTTTATGGCAATACTGGATGCAAATTTCAGTTTGACACTTACTGGTATCACTTTTCTAACCTAACTTTAACAGAGAACGTGTTTTTGTGGAAGTAAATATTGGAAAAAATAAGTTAAAAATTCAAAAAATGACCTCTAACATTTTTTTTTGCATTTCTTACATATGCATAGTAAATACTTTACGAAAAATGCATTTAGATTGAAGGAACAACACATTCGTCAAAAATTGTCGAACGGTGTTATGTGGCTTTCATGTAAGTGCTCACTCATTAAGATCATCACTTTCTAGTGCTATAGTGATTTTGTAAGTACCGAACAGGTTTTGTTATTACAGTAATAATTTTGTCAGTACAATAGTAATTTAATAGTAGAGAGAAGGCACAGCACACATCAGTGTTAGTCTGCTACTAATTTTGTCAGTACAAATTGTATTAGTGCAAATCAGATTTTGTTATATATTAAAGATTTCGTGAAATTAAATTAGTAATTTGTGATAGTAATGCTAATTTTGTCAATATAATATCTATGCGGTACTATTTTGCCATTGATGTATTGATTTCGTCAAAGCATTACAGATTTAATTCGTACTTTAGTCAGTACTACTAATTTCGTTGGTGTCATTTCGATTATTGTTGTCACTGGTTAGTGATGCGATAATACTCATATTATATGAATGTGCACTAGTGTAATCTAGTGTAATCAGTACAGGACATACTTTGTCATTAATGTAAAGATTTCGTCAGCGCATTACTGATTTAATTAATACTTCATGAATGACAAAAAGTTAGAATTAAATCAGTAATGCGCTGACGAAATCATTACATTAATGACAATGTATGTGCTGTACAGATTACATTAGTGTGCACACTAATACATTATTAGTATTATATCGACAAAATTAGTATTTCTGACATTATAACATAGTCGGTAATGTTCTGATCTAATTAGTATGATTGTATTAGTATGAATCATACAACTAATGTCATATGAACTAATATAATTATACTAATTTGCCCAGAACATTACTAACTATGTTATAATGTCAGTAATACTAATTTAGTCGATATAATAATAATAATACCAATATATTACGAACATATTATGTCATTAATATAATGATTTCGTCAAGAACATTACTTATATAATTAGTACTTTTTGTCATTCATACTAATACTATCATAATCATAATTTGGTTAGAACACTACCGACTTAATTAGTACAGCACCCATTTCTGACTAATTGTCTCTACAGTTTTTTTTTTAATACGTAAGCGATTTTGTAAACACTTATTTGATCAGTGCTGAAGAGATTTTGTTATTGCGGCAATAATTCTGTTAGTAAGCACAACACCGAAATAGTCAGCATCACTCTACTACTGATTTTGTCAGTACAAATGTCAGTATACATAACACATTTTGTTGTCATTAGTCATGATTTCGTCAGTTCATTACAGATTTATTTACTCCTTTGTCACTAATACTAATTTTGTCAATATAATACTTCCAAGGTCTGTGTAGTACTGATCTAATGAGTACATAAGATATTTTGATAGAAATGTCATGATTTCGTCAGTGTATTACTGATTTAATTAGTACTTTATATCAGTAATACTAATTTCGTTACAATATAATACTAATAATGTCAGTACAGTACTAATGTGGTCAGTGCAGAACATATTTTGTTATTGCTGTAATGATTTTGTCAGTACGTAACAGATTGAATTAGTATTTTTTCTCAGTAATTATACTGTCAATATAATATTAATAATATCAGTGTAGTATTGATGAAGTCAGTGCAGTACTAATCTAGTCAGTGCAGAACAGATTTTGTAATTACATTACTTATCAAGTCATTGCGGAACAATGCAGTACTTATGTAGTTAGTACCTACAGTACAATGGAACAGATTTTGTTATTATTAAATTAGTAATTAAATTACACAGTAATGATTCCGTTAATACATTACTAATTTAATTAGTAGTAGTACTTTTTATCAGTAATACTAATTTTGTCCATGTATTACTAGAAATGTCAGTGCAATACTAATGTCGTCAGGGTCCAGAACTGAGTTTGTTATTACATTACTTATTTAATTAGTTATTTTTCCTGGTAATACTAATTTTCCATATTTTATAACTGTCACATCGAATTCAGGCCTTAGACAATCAAAAACTGAACTATTAAAAATGTTTTGCTCAGAAACGCGTTCTACAGCTACGATGAATTTTTGAATTATGACACAAATAATTGTAATTATTTTTGTACATGATCTGTGTAATTACTTTATTGCATATTAACACCAATAGACACTAATAATCTTATTCTAATTTATCTTATTTTTGACAATATAAATTTTGTCAGTACGGAATAGCACAGTACTAATGTAGTTAGTATAGAACAGATTTGGTTATTACAGTAATGATGTGGTCAGTACATTACTGATTATTTAGTCACTTTAGTCATTATTTGATGATTTGATTGATTAGTCATTTTTGTCAGTTATATAAATTTTGCCAGTACCATACTGATCTAAATAGTGCAACTCCGATTTTCTGAGTAATTGTCATTTTTTTATACCATAAGCGGTTTTGTCAACTTTTGTCAGTACAGAGCCGATTTTGTCTAAATAGATAGTGCAACACCGATTTTCTGAGTAATTGTCAATTTTTTTTAGATCATAAGTGGTTTTGTCAACTTTTGTCAGTACATAACAGATTTTGTTATTACAGTAATTATGTCTTTAGTACATTACTGATTACTTAGTCCTTTTTGTCAGTTATATAAATTTTGCAAGAATCGCACTGATCTAAATAGTGCAACACCGATTTTCCGAGAAATTGCCAATTTTTTTTTAGACTATAAGCAGTTTTGTCAACTTCTGTCAGTATAGAACAGATTTTGCTATTAGAGTAATGATGTCATCAGTAAATTACTGATTAGTTAGTCCGTTTTGTCATTTATATAAGTTTTACCAGAACAATACTGATTTTAACAGTGCAGGACCGAGATTCTGATTAATTGTAATTTTTTTAGTACATAATCGGTTTTGTCAACTTTTGTCAGTACAGAACAGATTTTGTTATTACAGTAACGATGTCACCAGTACATTACTGTTTAGTTAGTCCTTTTTGTCATTTATATAAAGTTTACAAGAACAATACTGATTTTCATAGTGCATCATCGAGTTTCTGAGTAATTGTCATTTTTTTAGTACATAATCGGGTTTTTAAACTTTTATCAGTGTCAGTAATTAGTACGTTTTTTTATTGTTAATGATTTCGTCAGAACACTTTATTTTTATTACAGTAACGATTTTATCAATAAATTGCTGATTTAATTAGTACTTTTTGTCATTCATACTAATTTCGTCAGAATATTACTAATTTAATTAGTACGTCACCGATTTTCTGAGTTATTGTTTTCAGTTTTTTTTAGTATGCAAGTGATTTTGACAATACAAATTTCATTAGTGTACATTTAATTAGCATTGTACCGATTTAATCATCATCACTCTCTAATGATTTGGTCAGTACAAATGTCAGTACATAACATATCTTGTTGTCAATGGTCATGATTTCGTCAGTATATTACATATTAATTACTACTTTGTTACTAATACTAATTTTGTCGATATTGCACTTTCAATGTCTGTGAAGTACTGATCTAGTCAGTGCATAACAGATTTTGTTATTAATGTCATGATTTCATCAGCGTGTTACATATATAGTTTATACTTTATATCAGATATATTAATTTTATCAATATAATACTAATAATGTCAGTGCAGTAGTAATGTGGTTAGTGCAGAACATATTTTGTCATTAATGTAGCAATGTCGCCAGTGCATTACAGATTTAATTAATATAATGCTTTATGTCAGTAATACTATTTGTTTCAATATAATACTAATAATGTCAGTGTACTACTAATGTAGTCAGTTCAGAACATATTGTGTTATTATATCATGATTTTCTCAGTGTATTACTTTAATTTGTGCGTTTTATTAGTAATACTAATTTTGTCAATACAATACTAATAGTGTCAATGCAGAACATGTTTTGTTCTTATTGTAAGATTTTGTCTGTGTATTACAGATTTTATTTGATTTTTTTTTATAAGTAATACCAATTTTGTCAATAAAATACTAATATTGTCAATGCAGAATATATTTTCTTATTAATGTACTTACTTCGTATTATTTCGTCAGTACTATTTAATTATTATTTACTATAGAATTATTCTATTATATTAAGTTTACTAAATATCATTCAAAAAAAAAAATTCTAAATAATTTCAAACATTTACAATGGAATAAAATCAAAAGATATACAAAGCAAAATTACACTTATCAAGCCTCTGACGATGGTTTACTAACAAACCGAAACTAGTAAGGCAAAAATAAAAATAAATAAATAATCTTTACCAGTAAGTACAAACTAATACCTTAAATTGTATTATATTATATTTATTTTTATTACTTATTTAATTAGTACTTTTTGGCATTCATTCATACTGATTTCGTTGGTCTCATTTCGATTGCTGTTATCGCTGATGCGATTCATAGTATCATTTGTTGTTTGATACGATGTTTGTAATCAGTTTTGCCGATGTGACATGTGAACTGAAATGTCTCTGATATATTTTGTACTATGAATTGTTCAAGATGCGATTTTAGTTGTCGCTATATAAATAATAGTTTTTTAGTACAAACCATTGAAATGCTCATTTGGTCATCAAATGACCATTGAATGATGAATAATCACTGATGTTGCAGTCTCATATTTGCGCAATGGGAGAAAATTTGTTGCCAAGGAGGAGTAATTTTAAAAGTTATGACCGAAAATCACGCCACCAATGCGTACGTACAATGTGTACAAATGAAATTCCGTAATTGTTGCGTATTGCTTATGAATATTTATGGGTTTATGAATAAAATCGGTTAGCTGAAATGCCACCTAATGATAAATTAACGTGCCAGCAATGATGCATTACATGCGGCCGTCTGCCGAGGACAGTTTGTTTTGCCTGGACATGATTAGTTGACCACTTGTGTTAATGAAGTGTGTGCTTGCAATTACAACTGTTCACCCTTTGAATTATTTCCTAATCCATCTGCATGTGTAATGTGATTTTATGATGCATATGAAGGGGCGTATGTGAGAAATATGTCCCCAGTAAATTTAAAAAAAAATGTACACAACATATTACAAAGCAAATTGGTTTAATAATTTAGGGAAGTATAAACCTCTTATTATGGAATTGAAAAATATATCTTTAACAAATGTTGAATTGTTGAAAAGGCACAATACAACAAATGTATAAAAACTTTGAAGCAACTTCTGGTTAAACCGGATATTGAATTTTTAATTTTGATTTGCAGGAAATGGTAACCTAGGTTCAATAATAACTTATCTAAACTTATTCTTTAAAAAGGTTAGTCAAATATTTCGGGAGTTTTGATAATGAAAAAACAAAAAGCAAATATTAGATGAGGGAAACGTATGCCCAACTAAATTTAAACTTTTAGAAACAACGTACTCGAAATATATAAAAATGTTATGTAACTTCCAGTTAAACCCGAAATTGAATTTTCTTCAATTTTAATGGAATGGTACTTGTTTTTCGATCATAGCTTACCTGCTGCAATTAGTTGTTAAACAAACTTAAAAATATTCCATAACTTACACTCAATATATTCAGCATTAGGAAAAAGCCCACGACAAATATTTTATTTGATCGCTTTAAATCCAATATATTAAAAAAATATATTTTGATAGCGATTAAAGTATAAATTGCCAATTATTCGAATCGCTTTTTGCGTCCATCTTTCAGCTGCAAATAAGATTGATTCGATTGACTTCCAATCGCAGCGCCTTCCTGCTTGGGAGATTGTCGCTAGGCGGAAGCGTCGTCCTTCCTCCTGAGCAAAAAAGGAGCAGGACTATGCAGGTTGCGGGAATGCACAGGTGTCCCAGCAGGAAGGAAGCACTCACACGCAGGAAATGAACTCGCTCCAGCGGGTTACCTTATTTGCGGTTATCGATTGCACCGCCGTCCCTCCAGACAGCATCGATAATTTCTCAATCGATTGGTTTTGCTGTTGCATTGATTATTTCAAAGTTTTGTTGCTAACATTAATAATGCATTAAAAGTCTCGTTTGGCGAGAAAGTGTACAATGACATCGGCTATTGCGCTTCCACGCATTCAGTCCAATTAAGCCTAATAAGGCTGGAAATGTCTGCAATTTTATTTTCCCCGGCTATTAGCACATAGGAATTCCGATGCGAGCCGGGAAACGTCTGCTAATTGGTCGGCCTCGTGTAAAGCCAAAGGAGTTTCTTTGTGCTTGTAGTATAAGTGAGATGTTTTTGTGCTGGTGATGTTATGATTTGAAAATTCCATGGTTTATGACATTCCAAGAAACGACCGCTTTCAAAAATAATCTCTTCCATTTTATTATGAGATTACTTTGGGTAAGAATATATTATGCTAGGTTATGTTAGGTTAACATAGGCATGGTTTCAATACGAAAACAATTAAAGACCATAACTCCAAAATGGTCTAAAGGCCAAAAATCCAAAAAATATTTTTATTAGTGCCTACAAAAAATGTTTTAGAAAATTACGTTTCGAAACATTCTTCACAGTTTTCAAAAATAGTTTCATGTGATGTTATGGACATACAGACCTTAGTAGTTGACGCTGCTAATAATTAGTTTTCTAAAAGTACTACAAATATTATTATCAAACGGAATTTCCATTTTTTTAAGTACATATTACTAATAAATATTCTATAGCTTATAATATCTTAGCTCATTATAGACGAATGCATAATGCGATGGCACTGTATTTAATTCTAATGTGGTAATGCCAATTAAAATGCACATTCATTGCAATTAACGGTCAGAGGCAGTGAACGAATAGCAAGTAACTTTTCATTCCCAAAATAGACCATTGCAAAACCACAGCACGTATATAAGCACGAGCGGAAGTAAATATTGCATCCTTCTGTCCTTACAAATGACCGCTGTAAATTCCGCATGTCACAGCTTCATAATTAAATAATTGGAATGTCACGACATGCTAATCACATTAGTAAAGACATGAATTAATTTTGTGTACATAATTATGCACTAAGCTTGCATGCATCATAGCCTAACTGGAGTCGAGATATAGACAGGTATTTATTTTGTGGTCAATTTATTTCAGTATTAATTATATCTTCAGAAAATGCAATAAATCGCCATATAATTTTAATACATTTTTAATAGATTATTAAAAACATCATCAGAAATTATAATAAGCCGTTCAAAAATAATCTAACATAAAATAATAATAATAAATTCGTAATCAGAAATTGCAATAAATTGTTAATAAATATATATATATATATATATATATATATATATATATATATATATATATATATATTGTTTTATTGAAAAATTAAATTCATTAAAAATCATAGACTTATTTATTTATTTATTTATTTATTTATTAAATGTATACATACATATCACTTACACAATCAATCAAAAAATAAAACCATTGACACTACCCACTAATAAGTTACCAAAAGAGCACCCCTCCCCACAACTGAGTGCACACACAACTACAGGCCACATCCAGAATTCCCTAGTAGATATTCTCTAAGTAATTTATAACTTAGATTGTAGCCGGCTCACAAAAATCATTCGTACATTTTTGTTTTATTAATCATAAATTATTGAAAACATCACCAGAAATTATAATAAGCCGCTCAAAAATAAATAATTCGTAATCAGAAATTGCAATAAATCGCCATAATTTTTTAATAAAAAAATTGTTTCATACATTTTTATTAGATTATTAAAAGCATCACCAAAAACTATAATAAGCCGCTAAAATAAAAAATGGCACATTTATGTTTCATTAATCATTAATTATTAATTATTAATTATTACAATACCAGAAATTGCAATAAACTGCCAAAAAAAAAATATTTTAAAAATCATTCATGATGTATGAAATTGAAATTTGAAATTAGGATTTTTTTTTAAATTTAGTTTTAATTTTCAATAAGTATTAAAACAATCATTGGTATTGGTTTCACATGAACAATTTTTAATAAAAAAGTTGTTTTTTTGCATCAATATATTTCTTGCTTCCCCTATTCAACTATGAAAATTTTCGAATTTCAAATTTCAACGGGATTATCCGCTCCGAGCCCATTAAGGCCATTTTTGAAAAATGTGTGGCGTTTCAATATGTTAACATTTTTTTAAAACGCCATATGATATTTGACAACAAATTTTCGATGAAGATGTTTAGAACAAAATCACGATTTTATATCGGTTTGGAAAAAGATCGAAAACAGCAAGGAGGTGATTCCCATAATTTCGAAAATATTACAAAAATTTAATAAATATTTTCTCAAAATTCATCTCTCATTTTAAAATTTCATGAAAACCTATAAACAATTAATGTAAAAGTTCCAAATACATTCGCTAAAAAAATTTTGAGCTTTTAGAAATTACAGAAATAAAAGAATGATTACGTGCGAATTAAAACTTTCAGTTGTGCAATTTGAACGAACATTTATTGCAACATGATATTGCCACTTGCAACTTTCGAATAAAATAATAAAATATCGATCAAATTTGATAAACTTCCAGACAAATTAAATTAAAATCGCTGACAATTCATCAAAACTCGGAAAATAATATAATAACAATTTTATTTTCATATTCCATGAATAGCCAGACAATATTAAAAAAAAAACTTGATATGTTATATTATGTTATAATATATTAATATGTTTGCAACCCTGAAAGTGAAAAAAACTTCAAATTCAATAACTTGTTTATCATTTTCCATAAAGAGCCAGAATATTTTTGAAAAACCTTTATAAGAATACATTACAATTCTCATAGTGAAAAAGAAAAATTCCAAGCATTTAATTATCATTTGCCATAAACAGCCACAATATTTTTGAAGACTTAAAAATGATTACATTGACAATTCTGAAAGTGAAATGACTCTAAATTCAATTAAATTTAAAAGCTACACTTAGTCCTTATAAATATAAAACTTCAATATACCCTGAAAGCCATGACAATAACAAACTTAAACTCTTAAAAGTGTACCATATTTAAAAAAAAATCGGAAAAAGATCCAAATATATTTAACAAAAAAAAAAAATTAAAGATTCGTGGAATTGAAGAAATTGTATGTTACTTAAAATCAAAGTAATAAAATTTTTAAATGTCATTTTTAAAAAGTTGAGGAATTTGAATAAAAGGTCATTACAACTTCAGAAATTGAAGAAAATTGCAGGAGGTCAATAATATTTGGTTACTCTCAGAGCAAATTTTTAAATGTAAGTTTAAAAAAGTTACGGAATTTGAATAAAAGGTCATTATAACTTCAGAAATCGAAGAAAATTGCAGGAACACAATAAAATTTTGTTACACTCTCAGTAAACTTTATTAAAACTACCGTGAATGTCTTACAAAGAAAGTAAAATAATATAATATGAACGATATGATCAATTTAATTATCATTTTTCATAAACAGCTAGAATGTTTTTAAAAATATTTTAAAAATTAAAACATTTACAATCCTGAAAGTGAACAAACGTAATTAGTAGTTTAACCAACTAGTGTATTAGTAAGGCGATTTATAATCGAGATATTTTGTTAATGGTTGAGATTATTAATCGATTATTATTCGCTTAATACACGCGTTAGTTGCAACATTTTTCCGTCGACTATACAAATATACAAACAAACATACATATAGAAAAACAAACAAACAAACAAAATAAACATACAAATATACAAAGAAACAAACAAATATACAAACATACATACATGCAATCATACAAATATATAAACAAACAAATATATAAATATGCATAGAAACATGAACACATACAATATGCTTACATACTTACATATGTAAGCAATACTTAGCAATACTTATGTAAGCAATACTTACATACATACATACATAAATACATACATACATACACACATACAAACACGCATACAGACATACATACAAATATACACATATAAATATGCATACAAACATAGAAACATAGATACAAGCATACAAACTACACACACTCACACACAAACAAACACGAGTGCACAAACCAATACACACTCCTCGTTTTTGATTGTTCAGTGCATATGCCAAAATTATTCATTAATGTAAAATCGTTCTTTAATGAGTCCATAACGTTTACATTAATAAACGATTTTATTGATTTTACGATTAATAAACATACACACATGGAAACATTGATACAGGCATACAAAATGCACACACTCACGCACACACACAAACACGAGTACACAAATACATACACTACTTGTTTTTGATTGTTCAGTGCATTATTCATTAATTATTCATTAATCATTCGTTATAAAAATTATTATTAAATTATTCAAATGGTAAAATTATTCATTAATGTAAAATCGTTCATTACGTTTACATTAATAGACTATTTTCTGCTCAAAGTCGACGGAAACAGCTATTTATGCACCAAGGGCGTTATTAGTATGATTACGCCCGGAGAGCGATGCAGTCCAGCTCGAGGGCTTCAGCCCGAGAGGTGAGATGGATATCGTTCGTGGTGGATCGTTTGATATCGTTCGTTGATATCGCGATATCGTTCGTCGATATCGTCGTGTTGCATACACGATTTTATTTTTCACCTTTTCTTTTCTTAGTCTGGAAACACTCCAGGGCGTAATGAATTCATTACGTCATTACGACATGTTTACATATATCGTATCCTAGGAGTTATCATTAAATTATAGCAAAGTAAAAAATAAAATTCTTTAAAATTTAAAAATTACATGTATTGCTTATAAATTAGAAAGCTACAGTATTCTCTGATAAGTCATGACAAAAAAAGACTTATTAAAATTCAACCAATATTTCAAAATTCATAAAAACTTCCAACAGTAATAAAAGATCTAAAGATATTTAAAAAAAAAATAGACAAGTTGGTCGAATTACAGAAATTACATATTAATTATACTTTCTTAACTATTGTATACTTTTAATCATGTAAAATGCAACTTCGGATTTTGACGAAATATGTATCACGAAACGTGGAAAATATTTTTAATCAAGCGGAAAGGCCACAAATTGGGTCTGTAGCCAAATAAAGTATGTTTTTATCATACCTGCATCATAACCTTTTTTTATCAAACTAATAAGCGTGCCAAAATCAGTCCTTCTGGCACGGCGTGTTTTATAGTTGTATAGTAACATCACATTTATTAACAAACTTAGATCGACAATAAACGATACGCAGATATTTAGAAATTCACAGAAACGTCCAACAGTAATAAAAGGTCTAAATATATTAACAAAAAAAATAGACAGGTTTGTGGAATTACAGAAATTACATATTAATTATACTTTCTTAATTATTAGTATACAATACTTTTAATCGTGTAAAATGCAGCTTCGGAATTTGACGAAATATGTATCACGAAACGTGGAAAATATTTGTAATCAAGTGGAAAGACCTCATATTGGGTCTGTAGCCAAATGAAGAAAAATGAAGGTTTTTGTCATACCTGCATCATAATTTTTGGTTATCGAACTAAAAGCGTGGCAAAATCTGTTCTTCTGGTACGTCGTGTAGAAGAACAAGTATAAATACGTGTCGAGTAACAACACATGACGAATTATGACAATTATGACGATTATGACGAAAACGTTTATTGACGAACTTTGATCGACAATAAATGTTGGGCAGTATTAATTTTTATTGAAATAAATATTAAATGTACATATACTTACTATTGCTGGAATTCTGAAAACCAGAAACCAGAAGCTTCATACTCCTCATTATTGGTTATTTGGTAACTAACCGTTTAAACCTTCAGAATTTTGTTGATGACACTGACGTCTATAGCAGATGACATTGATGCAACAAATGCCAACCCTCAACGATTAAAAATAACATCCAGGCATACCTACTTTGTAAAATGAATCTTAATGTTTCTTATTTTCTCTTTATTTCCACATTGTGGTGCAGGTATAATAAAACACTACGTATAATACACGTGCATAATAGCTTTCAAGCACTGCGCACTTGTATCATAATGTACTATAATATATACTTGCATACTTTTTAAGGAATATTTTATTTATGAAGGTCATCAAGTTTTGCAGTTTTTTTTTGTACAGACTTTTCTAGATTTTTTCGTTATATTCCTAAAACAAATGTCATTGAACTTTCGCAAATTTTGTGGAGAATCTGAATGCATTTTCTGCAATTCTGTGCAGTTTTTAACAATAAGACATTTAGTAGCAGTTTATTTAGTAGCACATTTAGGAAGTTAGTAGCAATAAATCTGTGAAAATTAAACAATCTAGTGTTTTATTTACCTATTTTACTATGGAGTTTCATCAGTATCTGCCTCATGAATCCAAATAAAACATTTCGTGTCTTTCGACAATTTTGGGTTTTTCTAATTCACCCATCACAAGTGTGTTATTAATTTAAATTAATTAAATCCTATGAATGCCAATTCTTACTGCAAGGATCATGAATAACAATACAAGCGCAGTTTTATTTTTTTCTTTCATACGAATTGCCACCCACAGTGTTCTTGTGCACTGAGCGAATGCGAAATGCCAGCAGATGCAGACATTACGTCTCGGTGTGCTTTGTTAAAACCCGTCGGCAATTCGCCTTGAGCCTGCCCTGGAAACGAATAATAACGTTTCACATGCGATGCTTTATTTTTGCACGAAAGCGCTATCGGATATTATCGCGCATTTTACTGCCGCGAAAAGTCTACTTTCAGCCTGTTTTCATAATCAGCTTGCGAAATCGCTTTTGCTCAGTTTTATGCGAATTTTTGTGCAAATGGGGTAGATGAATATCTCGGAGTTTTAAAATGCGAGCCACATTTATCAACAATTTAAAAATAAATTTTCGTTACGTTTCGCAGTTATTCTAATAATAGCTAAAGAAAACCTAAGATGGCGTCCATTTAAGGTTTGATAATACGTAAACCAAGAAAACTCTTAACAGAGATATAAACTTCCACATTGGCAATGTGTACAAAATCTTTGGGCTTTCCCACACGAGTCAATCCTATATTCACACTTGGCTACAGATGATCTAATGATGTATATACTACACTTGCCAAAATCTGGCGTCACAAATAGCACCAGGTGCTTTCTGTTGACCTTGGCCTACGGATTTTGAGTTTCATTCATTTGATTTGTGGCAACAGCAGTGCCGAAAAGTGAATTTACAATACGCAGCATGACTGCGCAAAAAATATTTGGGCCTAAATTGAATGACGAGAGGAACACGAATCTAACTTCATCCAAAAACATTCGGCCCCAAGGCCAAATTCGAAAATTAAATCAAAGCTAAGTTAATGACTTGGCGACTAGAATTAGCTGTCGATCTCATATTTTCCATTGATTAAAACGTTCCAACATACAAGCGCCGTTCATTTGATGCTGGCGAGATCCTGTGTACTATTATATTACGCGTCCTCGTTAAAGAATCCTTCAACCTTCAAGGATGCATTAAGACTCGTAGAATCGATCCTTGGCGGCGGCTATTAGCCATAGCAGTAGCTAAATAAACGCACCTCCTCGCGGCAACCTGTAGTAGATGTTTTGTTTCAATAATTGGCATACCTTCAACGTCTGGTACGTGCCAGTCGGAACCGTGACCTAGCTGCTCCAGGTGGGACACGATCTTGCAATTCGCACAGGTAATTGCCTGGCCAGCAAAGTGCGAAGTAATAGGTACAAATACATCACTCTAATGCCATTCGTAGGGTAATTGCGTCGTTAGAAGAACCGATACCGCAGGTGATTATGCGGCAACGTGGTTTCTCCTAATGACTGTTGAAAATCTAAATGTGCAAGTAATTCACGAAGTTATTAATTTGCACTCCGAAGTTTGTGGTAATCGGTTAATGAGGTTCAGCTGAATTTATCGTTGTATGTCCTGTTTGATTGTCTTCTTCGTCTTCCTGATTGTCTCCTGTCTACCTACTACTCCTACTGCGGAGTAGTAGGTAGTTCTGTTTGTACCTTATCTGAATATTTTATCGGCTATCATCATAGCTAATACATAATAGCTATGATGCTATTATCATCATAGCTAATACATAGCGGTTATTCTACCTAATCCACCGCTCTTCGAAGCAATATGTGATTGAATATTGAAGTGTGATTAATTACATTTACACAATTGTAATTGTAATTACATTACAATTACATGTTTTTCATTTATGATGAATTTTCTGTCGTGGCCTTTCACTGCTGGTAGTACTGTAAATGTACTACCAGCTAATTACTATTTAAATTTCTAAAATAAAGATTTGAATGGATATAATAAATTAACAAATTTCATACCAAAATCAATGAATTACGATATATACATGTTTGAAATTATTACGATATATACATGTTTGGAATTATGTTTGATTTTTAAGACATTTTTAGAAAATCTTATATTCTTTTTATAGGCTTTTTATACAATTTTGGGGTTGTCTAAACTATAATATATACATATAACATTTTAAAATTTAAACAATTTTAAGTCTTTCAAATCGTTTCTAATTATCGTATCGCAATAATATTATGATACATTACGATACTAATATCGTAAACAACTATTCGCGATTCCCATTTTAGGATTTCTATCAAAATTTCAGGAGTTCTTCTGTTTTTAATTATTTCTTCTTGTGCAGCTCCATTTCTAATCTTTGGCGACAACTTCACTAGATAATTGCCGTGATAATTGCGCATGAAAAATCATCAGTAAAAAGAAATCAGTAAAGATAGTAAAAAGAATTCAACATTTGGCTGGTTCATACACGGAACCAGTATGACCAATATAAAGCGAACCTCATTCCGAATAATTGACAAACTTCGCGGTGTGTTATTAATATGGTGGCTATTAATTCAGTTTTGTAATGCATTATTAATGCGTATTCTTGTAAATTTATGAACCAATTGCATTTGATTTTCGTGAATAAAAATCACGTTGCTAATTTATCATGCGAAACTATCGAGCGTTCAACAAAAATCGACGACGAAGTTGGCGTTGGCAATCTCAAGTCATGTCTGCACTTGAGATTGCCAGCGCCAATTGGCAATTTTGTTGAACGCGCGATAATAAGTTTACGCTATGTTCTATTATTCTTTAAATTTATGGACAATGTTTTGACTGTTTTCCAACATCACCTACAAGGTACAGTCTGCAAAATAAATGCTTGATTTGCACCTTCAACTAAAACATTATTCACTGTAGAGTTCTTCAGATACATGGTTTTCCCTTGTACAAAAATATTTGTTTTTCATATTGCAATCTTTAAAACAAATGTGAAACACCATGCATCATAGAACAAATATCAAATGGTTTATATTTATAACCAAGATTCAGTGACGGTGATTTGTAGTTACTAAATAGTATTATTTACTATTTATTACAAATTAATTACAAAATGCAAATCAGGAATTCAATTTACTGATGCCGTTATCTTTTTATTTTATACATGAGAGATCTCGCCTAGAGCCCTATTATACTCATGTATACTCAAAGAAATTGCGAGATTTTGAAATGAAGATATTGGATATGAAAATCCATATTTCTGGCCCATCAGAATGATAAGAACCCAAAGAATTAGGATCTGACAAGACTCCAAAGTAGACTGCTGAAGAAGACTTGATTGAGTTCAATAGTGTATATGAACGCTCAATTGCAATCTACAATGTAACTCTATAGTAATCTATAAGCTAAGATGCTGCAGAGAACTCTGAACTGGGCTCAAAAGGACCTCCCATTTGGCCTCAACGAGGAACTCCCAATAACGTTCTACAATGTTGCACCAGAACTCAATGAGTTACTACAGTGTCACAGAGAAACCCCAATCTAGCTCATCACAAGAACTTAATCAGGTTTAGTCCAACTACTCCGGAAACTTAGTCAAGTGAAGAATTGTGGGATGTTGAAAGGAAAATAATGGGTATGAAAACCCTTTTCCGCAACATCTGGCCCATCAGAATGAAAAGGACCCAAACAACTAAGACAGGGACTGACAAGACTCCAAAGAGCTGAAGAAGACTTGATTGAGTTCAATAGTGTATATGAACGCTTAATTGCAATCTACAATGTAACTCTATAGTAATCTATAAGCTAAGATGCAGCAGAGAACTCTGAACTGGGCTCAAAAGGACCTCCCATTTGGCCTCAACGAGGAACTCCCAATAACGTTCTACAATGTTGCACCAGAACTCAATGAGTTACTACAGTGTCACAGAGAAATCCCAATCTGGCTCATCACAAGAACTTAATCAGGTTTAGTGCAACTACTCAGGAAACTTAGTCAAGTGAAGAATTGTGAGATGTTGAAAGGAAAATAATGGGTATGAAAACCCTTTTCCTCAACATCTGGCCCATCAGAATGAAAAGGGCCCAAACAACTAAGGACAGGGACTGACAAGACTCCAAAGAGCTGAAGAAGACCTAATTGAGTCCAACAGTGTATATGAACGCTCATTTGTAATCTACAGTGTAACTCTAGTACTCAATAAGCTTAGATGCAACCAGGAACTTTTAATTGGGCACAAAAGGACCTCCCATTTGGCCTCAACGAGGAACTCCCAATAACGTTCTACAATGCTGCACCAAAACTCAATGATTTATACAGTGTCACAGAGAAATTCCAAACTGGTTCATCACAAGAACTTAATCAGGTTTAATGCAACTACACTGGAAATCTTAGTCAAATGAAGAAATGCGAGAAGTTGGAAGGAAGATAATGGATATGAAAATCCATATATCCTCAATGATGAGGGTAGAAAGTACCCAAAGAACCAAGAACAGGGACTGACAAGACTCCGAAAAGATGACGAAAACATGATTGAGTGTAAAAATGAACGCTCAATTGTAATTTACAATGTAACTCTAGTACTCAATAAGCTTAGATGCAACAAAGAACTATTAATTGGGCACAAAAGGACCTCCCATTTGGCCTCAACGAGGAACTCCCAATAACGTTCTACAATGCTGCACCAAAACTCAATGATTTATACAGTGTCACATAGAAATTCCAAACTGGTTCATCACAAGAACTTAATCAGGTTTAATGCAACTACACTGGAAATCTTAGTCAAATGGAGAAATTGCGAGGTTTTGAAAGAAAGCATATTGGATATGAAAATCCATACTAAACTGGCCTAGCAAAATCTTTGCAGAATTGCAAGATATTGAAAGAGGATATGAAAATCCTCTTCCATACACAAGCACAGACATTTGTATAAATGATCGCTTCTTGATAAAGGAGCCCCAAAATCTGGGCATTGGTGAAAACCTGATTTTTTTGCACGATTATAATTTACAGCAAAATCTGTATTTTTTGAAAATTGGGAACTCCAATAAAAATACCTCTCCAATACTTGATCTCGTAGACATCTTAAACCTCAAGATACGTAACGCAATTATATAAATGAATGCAAATTAATTGCATAATATTCAAATTTATTTGCAGTAATATCTAAGTTCCAGTAGTAATTGTGTAAAATACTGAAATTAGTAGAAGTCGTAACATTTTTAGGCCGCCGTAAATGATCTTGACTTGCTATCTATATTGGGAGCTTGTATAAGCTATGCTTTGAACTAGTGAATGTACTATATGATTAAATTTTCTGGAAAACTTATTTAAATTATATTAATTTAATTACTGATTAATCAACTTATTAGATAAAACATTGTATGAACGCAGTGTGCATTTGTGAGAAACTTGAAGAAGTTTCTATTGTGCATATATTTTAGTGGTGTTTTGTTCTCAAGTTGTGGCAACGTAAAAATAAAACATTACTAAAATATGTGCAAGAAGTTTCTTCTAGTTGATTGTAATTGCTCATTGAGTGTTGATAGTGTTTTACCTATTAAGTTGATTGATCTATAATATAGAATTAATACAATTCAGTTATAGTTTTCTAAAAAAATTGATACACATAGTACATATACCAATTTAAAATATAGCTTATGAAAGCTCCGAATGTAAGATGTAAGTCAAGAACATTTTAGCAGTGCCAAGTGGAAAATGCACGGGTAAATATTTGTCGTGGCAAAAATTGCTCATCATTATAAAGACTACAAGTAAGACTAAGCATGAAGATCTGCCTCAAGGCGAGAGTACATATCTCAGCATAATAACTTCGACTCATCTCTGAGCTATCGACAACACACATCACTGCCAATTTTTGTCGTTTTGCGCCCCAATTTTACGCCCCCGCGATTTCGAATGTCGGCCGAAATTATTTTTACGTCTCACCGGATATGGATCCCGATTTCCGGAAGTACTATACTTCCCTTCATCCGCCCCAAGCTTCAATGCCTACCCGCTTTTGACGTATTGCAGCGAATTTTACTTTGCTGGCACACGAGTTCCATGGGGAACTTGGACGTTTCCTATTTCCTGGGATAAAATTTTCTTTTGGATAAAGCAATTTTTGCTATTATAACCATACAATGTTTTATCTTGGGTGTGTATTCAAAACTTCGGAAAAGCTAGTGCTCATGGATCATAGACATCAGGTTTTCCCACCTGAATGTCCTGATGTAGTGAGATACCATTGAAGAAAACTGGCGCTCATGAATCATAGACACTAGGCTTTTCCACCTAAATATCCTGATGTAGTGAGATACCATAAACGAAAAGCTGGCGCTCATAAATCAAAGACAGTAGGCTTTTCCACCTAAATGTCCTGATGTTGTGAGATACCATAGAAGAAAAACTGGCGCTCATGAATCATAGACAGCAGGCTTTTCCACCTGAATGTCCTGATCTAGTGAGATACCATACAAGAAAAACTGGTGCTCATGAATCAGACAGTAGGCCTTTCCACCTAAATGTCTTGATGTAGTGAGATACCATAGAAGAAAAACTGGCGCTCATGAATCATAGACAGCAGGTTTTTCCACCTAAATGTCCTGATGTAGTGAGATACCATTGAAGAAAACTGGCGCTCATGAATCATAGACACTAGGCTTTTCCACCTAAATATCCTGATGTAGTGAGATACCATAAACGAAAAGCTGGCGCTCATAAATCAAAGACAGTAGGCTTTTCCACCTAAATGTCCTGATGTTGTGAGATACCATAGAAGAAAAACTGGCGCTCATGAATCATAGACAGCAGGCTTTTCCACCTGAATGTCTTGATCTAGTGAGATACCATAGAAGAAAAACTGGTGCTCATGAATCAGACAGTAGGCCTTTCCACCTAAATGTCTTGATGTAGTGAGATACCATAGAAGAAAAACTGGTGCTCATGAATCATAGACAGCAGGTTTTTCCACCTAAATGTCCTGATGTAGTGAGATACCATTGAAGAAAACTGGCGCTCATGAATCATAGACACTAGGCTTTTCCACCTAAATGTCCTGATGTAGTGAGATACTATAAAAGAAAAGCTGGCACTCATAAATCAAAGACAGTAGGCTTTTCCACCTAAATGTCCTGATGTGGTGAGATACCATAGAAGAAAAACTGGCGCTCATGAATCATAGACAGCAGGCTTTTCCACCTGAATGTCCTGATCTAGTGAGATACCATAGAAGAAAAACTGGCGCTCATGAATACAACCAGTAGGCTTTTCCACCTACATGTGCTGATCTAGTGAGACACCATAGAATAAAGACTGGCGCTCATGAGTCATAGGCAGCAGGTTTTTCCACCTGAATGCCCTGATGTAGTGAGACACCATAAGATTGAGAAGAAATCTTTGGCGCTCAATAATCCAGACAGCAGGCTTTTCCACCTGAATGTCCAGATGTAGTGAGACCCCATAGAATTTTGAAGAAAATTTTTCATAAGTTCAAATACACACTTCGATATATTTTTATGGTAAAAAATAAATAAAAAGACGAAACAAACATACAAAGGAAACGTCCGTAAAGTATCCCCACCGCTTATACCTCATGCGCCATAACAAATTCACCGCAATATGCCCATTCTGTGGGGGCCAGGCATGAAGTTGGAGGGATGAGAGGAAATATTTCGTTCCGAAAAGCGAAATCCATTTCCAGTCGGAGACTATAATTCCAGCCAACTATCAAAAACGTAGGGTCGCAGAATTACGGCGCGAAACGGGTAAAAAGGCAGTACTGCAGGGATGAGGAAAACGCAAAGTGTGTCTTGGTTGCTATGCTTGGATATCGTCACATTGAAGCCAATATTCGCGCTAAAAATTTGGAAACGTTTCGTTTCTTTGAAGACAAACAAAATGATGATTTAATTGGTTACCACGAAAGATATGTAAAATGAAAAAAATATATACAGGGTGTCCCATGAGAAAGGCAACGCCCTAAATATCTACGGATACAATTTTGTTTCGCGAAATCGTGAAATACGCCAATTTTTAAAAGGGGGGCAAAGTTTGGCGAGCAAATGATCTCCAATATTTGAACCCCCTTACAGCAGCGGAAGTAAGCCTATATATCGTCGGTGTTCTGGCAAAAGTCACCAAGCCCAATAAGGTCACTTTACAGTACACATTTTAACAGTCTAACTAGGTACGAAAAATCGCTTATTTAAGATTATAGGAACATTCTGTACACCATACGTATATGGATGGTGTACAGAGTGTTCTGTACACTATACATACATATGTACGGTTTACGGGGTGTTCTGTTCACCACACGTATGTATGGTGTACAGAACACTCTGTACACCATACATATACGTATGGTGTACAGAATGTTCCTATAATTTTAAATAAGCGATTTTTCGTACCTGTTAGACCTTTAAAATGTGTACTGTAAAGTGACCTTATTGGACTTGGTGACTTTTGCCAGAACACCGACGATATCTAAATTGCAGTAGGGGTTGAGTGATAGTTCATTTGAAACCTTACATAATTTACAATACAACGCTGTAGCTTTATAAAATCTTGCGATTGCAAAAGTAATACACCGTTGCATTGCAAATTATGCTTTCAAATGAACCATCACTCAACCACTACTGCAAAAAATTGGCTTACCTCCCCTTCGGCAAGTGAGTAAAACATTTTAAGATAATTTGCTTAACAAAAGTTGGCCTCCTGTAATTAAAAATTGACGCATTTTGGCGATTTTGCAAAAAAAAAAACGTAGATATTTAAGGCGTTTCATTTCTCCTGAAACACCATGTATATACAAAGAGCTTCTTTATCGTGCAACATAGGGTTAATCATTTCAATAGTTACACACTTCAGTCGCAATGACAACTATGTATCAAAGCGTATTTTTCAAAATGCAACTGAAGTAATTCTCTGTCAGGCAAATATTACAGTTTTGAAGTGAACAATGTTAAGCTGAGGTTTGCAGCATCATTCATTTGAATAACTGAGCTCTTTCTTCAGTTGAATACATTGTACAGCCACGGACTCTAAGAATGACGCGTCCGTCCGTCCTAGCAGTCTGCTATCCTTGTCTGATAGAAGCCTGCTACGACATACGGACGCGTCATTCTTACAGTCCATGGCTGTACAATGTATTCAACTGAAGAAAGAGCTCTGTTATTCAGATAAATAATACTGCAAACCTCAACTTAACATTATTCACTTCAAAAACTGTAATATTTACCTCACATACACTTGTATGTTACATTTAAAAAAAAAACGTTTATGTTGCACGATAAACAAAAACTCTCTGTATATGTATATTAAGACTTCTACATGTAATAAGCATATATTGCGGCCGAAACCCCCCAAAATTATGATTAATTAATACTGCAACCGATAAAGCAGCAAACAAATCAAGAACATAATTCATTTACTTAACTACTGCATTTTGTTGCCAAGCACTAGAAATAAAGTAATTTCGATTGCATTTTATTGTAGCATACACGGTAAAGATAAAAATATTATAACCATGCTAGAAAACACATTTAAAATTTTATGAAGTGACCAATTATTTATGTTTGTGCGTGTGTATGTTTGTAAAAGCTAAGGATATTGTCGTAACGACAATTTTGGAAAGCGTGGGAGAATTTTGGGGGCGAGCATAATTCGGCGGATAGCACGAAATTTGCTTCATGATATGAAAATCATTTGGAATATTCAAAATCTAAGAAATAAGTGAAAACCCTAACTTTACGGCGTTGCAGTGCGAGCTGGCGCTGAAATTAAATTAAGTCTAAGTACTGATTCGTCTTCAAATGTTTCGTTATTATAGTTGCAGCATGGAAATGCATTTCAAGCAAATGCAGAGTTAAACTGTTCCATTTTTATTTTTAACTAAGTTGGCTCTGTTAGGGTGACAGCATTGTTGGCCAATGTAAAAAGTCACTAGACTTGGAAAAAGTAGTTTATGTTTAAAAAAAGGGGTTATATTTTATGACAGTGGGCAATGTTGCCATCAAATTGAGTGACTATTGAGTACAGAATTTATTTGCTATTTTTATTTTACAAAAGCAAATCAGTCAAATTATAATATAAAATATGCCTGATGATTAGTTTACTTACTAATAATTAAAGAAACCAGCACACTTGAATGATTGAAGCAATCATTTAATCATTTGGATATATGAATTAGGCAACGTTGTTAGAAATCTGACATTTATTTTTTTTACTGTCAGATCATTTCTGTTAGTATTCATGTGTAAAACTTTATAAAATGAAAACACAGCCTTCGTAGTTAAACATAAAAATGGAACAGATTATAGGTATATCAGTAAAATATTGAATAAAATATTCAAATATTCAAGTTAAATTGACGCCGAACAACAATAAGAACTAGCCAGAAATTATTTATGAAATTGAACATGTAATAAAAAAAATGCGAATATTAAAAAAGTGTACAATTTAAATCTTTATATTATCATTATTGTTAAACAATAATAGGTGCTATTAAAGGCGCATTTTCACGAATCAAGTTCACCAATGAAGATAATTGATCGATTGTAGTTGATCGACAAAAGTTGAACAAATACAATAGTACCATGCGAGCAAAAATTATTATCATCAACGTTTGCTTTGCATCTTGGATGAAAATAAGTTTTGCTCGCACAGTATAAAGTTGATCAACTCTATTGAAACAAAATGTTCTATACTCCCTACATCACTATCACTATATGACTAGTCAGTTTAGTTACTATAGCACCTATAGTTATCATTCAAGTTTTGTTGATCAACTACAATCGATCAATTAAACTTGATACGATTTCAAAAAATTGGTTTGGCAGTGCAACTATTTGATTTTGGCTTAAATTTACAAACATATACGAAGAATTAAAGTTGTAGCGATTTCATAAAATTGTTTTACATTTTATACCCAGTAACTGTTTGATTTTGGCTTAAATTTACAAACATGTCCATGCTTACTTTGCAGAGTAATGTAAGCAACCACCTACACCTGCAGGTACGATCTAGAAATATTGCAAATTGTGAGGTAAAATATTCTTTAAACGATGGTACTATTTCGGCACTAAGCGTTACTACGGCGTTACTTACTTACGTTACATTGCAAACACACATTGATACTTGAAATACTTGAGTAACGTAAGCAACCACCTGCACCTGCACTTACAGGTACGTTCTAGAAATATTGCAAATTTTGAGGTAAACATATATTTTAGACGATGCTACTATTTCGGCACTAACCGTTGCTACGGCGTTACTTTGGTTACTTTGCAAACACACATTGATACTTGGAATAGTAAAACAACCAAAATTGCACTTACGCAGCGCTGAAGCGTTCTGCTTCAGAGAAGGCGCCAACTCGACTGAACTGATATGCGCGCAGAGCATCGCCGATCCCCAATGTACTTTTATCTCGATCTATTTACAATAAAAACGTCCGGCGATGGGATTTGAACTTGAGGTTCTCGCCTTGGAGAAGACAGCGGAGAATGCAGCGCGTGCGAAGGTTATTGTGCGTAAAGTCGATCGGAAAAATACATCTATGTCCACTCTTCGATATTTCACTGGTTTAAAATACACGTAATATCACACATCAAAACACATATAATAATAACAAAATATATATAACATACTTCAATAACATCAATGTTGCAAATTCTTTGCCATAGAATCTGTGTACTGCATCATAATATAATAAGATGGCCTATACAAGTGTGAAAAGTAATAAACCATCGTAATTTGAAAGCATATTTTAGTAAGTAAAGATTTTCGATTTGTCTCACTTATTTATTTGTAACTTATTGAATTACTAATGACTTATTTTTTGGGCAAAGTTGGGCAACATTTTAGCATAAAATTTCGTCCAAAAGGTACTCTCTGGAAGTGTTTTGAAAATTATCGTGGTACAGCAACTTGCAAACTTTGCTCAAGAAAACATAATACTTCTGGGAATGTACATCAAATCTAAAATACTGCTTACACAGCTTACACCCTGACATTTTGAAGAAATCATACCAAGCTACTAGTAGTAGTAGTATAAGCAATCAGGCTATCAGTAGTACTACAACTATAAGTATTGAAGTAACTTAGCTTCTGGGAGTACATCAAATCTTAAACCCATTTAAAAAGCATACACAGACATTTTGAAGAAATCATACCAAGCTACTAGTAGTTGTAGTACAAGCAGTCAGGCTATCAGTAGAACTACAACTATAAATATTAAAGTAGCTTAGCTTCTGGGAGTACATCAAATCTTAAGTGCCATTTAGATAGCTCAGACTCGACCTTTTGAAGAAATCATGCCAAGCTACTAGTAGTTATAGTACAAGCAGTCAGGCTATCAGTAGAACTACAACTATAAATATTAAAGTAGCTTAGCTTCTGGGAGTACATCAAATCTTAAGTGCCATTTAGATAGCTTAGACTCGACATTTTGAAGAAATCATACCTAGCTACTAGTAGTTATAGTACACGCAGTCAGGCTATCAGTAGTACTACAACTATAAATATTAGAGTAGCTTAGCTTCTGGGAGCACATAAAATCTTAAGTGCCACGTAAAAAGCTTACACGCAGACATTTTGAAGAAATCATACCAAGCTACTAGTAGTAGTAGTAGTACAAGCAGTCAGGTTATAAGTAGTACTACAACTATAAATATTAAAGTAGCTTAGCTTCTGGGAATACATTAAATCTTAAGTGCCACTTAAATAGCTTACACTGAGAAGAAACCATACCAAGCTACTACTAGTAGTAGTAGTACAAGCAATCAGGCTATCAGTAGTACTACAACTATAAATATTAAATGAAATAAAATAAAACGCTTGTTTCACTGACTTACTCTCTCTGACTTTTTGAATTATATGAAATCAAATAATACACTAGGTTGAGTTTCATTGACTTAAGTCAGTTGGTGAGTGTCAGTGCCCAACTGACTTAAGTCAGTAAAACTCAGCTTAGTGTTTTATTTGATTTTATATAATTCAAAAATATTTTGCTCGCACTGTAAAAAGTTGATTAACTCTATTGAGACAAAATGTACTATAGTCACTACATCACTATCATTATATAGTATAGTCTAGTCTGTATAAAAGAGACTTACAACTTAATTATAAATTTTAGCTGTGCTAGTGATACTGCAGATACAAATATAGACAAGTGGGCATCGCCTACTCATATTTTAAACATTTTCAATCAAATGCATAAGCCACAAAAAGCAAATAATCAATCATTTTCGAATACGAGATCATTGAAGGAAAGCCATTTTAAAACGACCACAAGTTTTCAGGCACACATTTATACTTGTGCAGTGTTTATTTTTGCATCATCATGCTTCATCATACGAGTTCAATGCACTTGAAGGATATGTCAAACAAAAGAGTTTTCAATCAAAATTGACGATTCTGAGTGATAATAATAATAATATAATCGGTTGGAGCTTGTGAAATATTAATACTTAAAGAGAAATAACAAATTATTCTTATTCATAACGACATTTATTTCTCTAAAAGTAGCTTTCAACCACTACGTGGTCATCTTCAGTAGACATTTGTACAAATACAGTAGACTTTTGATAGTTTAACAGATTTGAACAGGTGCAATTGAAACTATACCAGATTTGAAAAATTGTAATTGTTAATTTATCTGTACGAAAAATGTATGGAAATTAATGTTTTAGTTTCGTAGTTAGAGTTCAAAATCAGACGGATATTAGCAGTCTCATTTGAACACTTGACGAAGTTGCAAATTTAAAAACAAATTTAAAGACTTAAATCAGAATATTTGGAAAATTTTGACAGGCAAAGTGGAAAATTTACAGATTTTGCAACATACAGTTGAAAATTGGACAGATGATCACTTCTGAAGCCAAGTATTTGATAGATTTTACAAGTTGCAGAACAAAAATTTCAAGACTGTGACAGTTTCGGTTGAAATCCGGCAGATTCGGGCAGTTACAATTGAAAATTTGACAAATTTGCACAGTTTCAATATAATAACTACTAATTAGTGAGAAAATATAGCAAATTTCGAAAACTGAAGTTGAAAATTTCACAGATTTTGAAATTTGCAGTTAATAATTTAACACATTTGGACAGATGCAGTTGAAACTATACCAGATTTGAAAAATTGCAATTGTAAATTTATCTGTATGAAAAATGTATGGAAACTAATGTTTTGTCTACTTTAAAATTTCTGCTTGGTCCGAAACTACCATTTCAGAAATTAAGACATTGATTTATTTATACAGGGTGTTGGCTAAATAAAAATAAATTTAATCTGATTTTGACATTTTAGAACAATAACATCATTTGAACAGTCCTCTACCATTTTCTTCACACAGATCAAGCCTGGTGTGGTACTCCTGAAAACTCTTTTGTATTTCTTCAATAGTTATCGATGCAAATGCCTCTCGTAGGCGATTTTTTCAATTTTCAGTATTACTTTCTGCATTTCGGGGATTGTTTGAATGATTATATTATTCTATAATATTGTTAGACGTAATTTTAAATTCTTTTTGTAAACAGTACCAATAGAAATAAGTGTCAAAATAGGATTTAAAAATTTAGATTTTGCCAACACCCTGTATAAACAAATCAAAGTTTCAATAACTGAACTGGTAGTTTTAGACCAAGCAGGAATTATAATTCCTATAACATTTTTACTTAAAAATTAAAATTTAAAAAAAAATCCTTTTGTAAATTCGATCCGAGGACATACTGTATATCATGAAAACAAAAATCATTTAATTTTTTTGTAAAAAACCCAAAAGTAAATAAATGGTGCAAATATATTCAACGAAAAAAAAATGTTTGTGGAATTACAGAAATTACATGCAATTAAAAAAAATATGTATAAAATGTTTATATTTTCCAGTAAAGTTGAACACAAAATTTTAATAAAAAATCGTTGCTCCCTCAGAAATTATAACTTATAAATTACTAATAAAATAACAACAAATCAATAAAATTTAATTCGAGTTAGGAGCAAATTACAGCTTAAAGAATTCCTTAAAGAAATGAAACTGAAAACAATTAATACAATTTTTGATTATTCATTAAATTTTAAATTACCAATAATTTGGTGTCCCTGGCCAATTTATAGTAGGATTATAATGTCATCCTTCTTTAAACAGCATTGTATAAATTTGTAATTGAATGTATGATAATATCATGCAACAGATATTATTGTTTGTCATGAATATTTCATTATGCGGTTTACAGTTGCTTTAGTCAAGTCGTGCAATTGAATTATTTCGCACTTCCTCGTCTAGTTTAACCGATTTACCATTAAAGCGTAAATATTATCACGTCTAAAACGGTGCATTTACATAATACCTTAAAATAGATGCTATTAAATGTCCAGATCACTATAAACACACGTGGATTGGGTTCTAATTCTAATCCTAATACATCGCCCAAATCTCAATCGACGTTAAAAGCTAGTTTATTAGTAGATTTAATGCTACTCGTGATTCATCGATATTTTGCGTAATAATAATAATCCCCAATCAGCGATTCGTTGGTATTTTTGATAATTATCATAATCAGTTCGCGATTTGTCGATATTTTTAATAATAATCGTGTTAAATAGTTTTGTGACTAAGGCCTAGTTGTACAATCGTGGTTCATCTGTGACCGTGATTCAGTGACCAAGTGTGTCAACAATGGTATCCTAAGCTACTGAACCGTGGTCAAAGATGAACCACGATTATACAACTGGGCCTAAGGCTCAGTTGTACGATCGTGGATAACCCTTGACCATGGTTCAGTTACCTAGGATACAATTGTTAATACAATGGTAGGCCTAGAAACTGAACCACGATCAAGGATGATCCACGATCATACACGTGGGCCTAAGGCCTACTTCTACAATCATGGATTATCTTTGTTCGTGGTACATTTGCCTAGGATACCATTGTGTCAACAATCCTAGGCAAATGTACCACGAACAAAGACAATCCACGATTGTTAAACTGGGCCTTATTGATCCAAATTTTAAGTTATGTTGACATTAAGCCTACACATGCGATTTTTGTGAATTCTAGAGCTAGTAAACACACGACAGGAAGTTCCATGGGTCGAACCCGGCAGACTGTGAAAGTATTTAATTTAATTAATTAATTAATTAATAATTCAAATAATTCAAAACTCCCGCGTAATTCCAATATGACGGCTCAATTCAAAATGACAAGATGGATGACGTCATTCCCCTCTCCCCCCACCCACAGCTCTAACTCGACCCGAAGTAAAACGAATTTAGACCCCGTAAATCCTTATGCGAATTTGGGCCAGAACTCTCTTAGCTATACTACTAAAGCCATCCTGCAAGATTCATTTGCTTGATCACTCCAAATCATTTGAAGCCTGGCGTTTGACAAGAGCTGGTGCTTTTGTTGGGACATTTATATTGAGATTATTGCTGCGTGTTCTAATAATCATCTTGTGCAGTTTAACTTATCTTTGCTAACCTAACGTGACCTAACAATTAGGTTAGGTCACAAAAGGATGAAAACGGAAGCAGAAGAGTTGGCATAGCTGACATCAATACTTCTGTTAATATTTTAAATCCAAAGTGTTCCCAGTATTATTGAATTGAGATTGAAAGCTGCTGCATGTCCAAATTTGCGCACCCTTGAAGCCGTGATTGATCAAAAGACCGGCGAAACGTAAGCAGGCAACTTGAAATCGAAGCGGAGCCAGTAAATATAGCATCGCTAATCTAAATAGGTATCATTTGATGTTGCCTGCAGGGAGCGCCCACGCGTCAGAGCCTGCTATAATCCGCACAGTAATCCTCACGAAACATCTGGCATTCCTCAAAACAAAAAACTCGCGCGGAAAAAATACGTGCAGCAAGCCATGCGCGACGTCATCGGGACGTACGTTTTTGCATGTTTGAGCGGCGGTTTCACTTTCGCACGCTAAAAATTCCGCGCTTCTCGCCCGACTGGAACGCTCGGCACGTTTTTTTCAGCAGTCGAGTCGGTCGAGCGAGTTCTTCGTTTTTATCTCGAGGAATGGTATTGATCGATTATCTGCGGTCTGGGGTTAATATTGCAGAACCGCCGCGTTGGTGGACCGGCAGCCGCCTCCACCACCCACGACCCGAAGACGCCGGTTTCTTGCCCCGGTCGAGTGATGAATGTGGGCTTGATTGGGCTTAATTCGGTTAAAGGTGTCCTCGATAAGCAATGGCCAAGCAATCGTGGATAATTCAATTTGCTACCCACAGCCAATCTCCCCATAATGATTAAACCGAAAGAGGAATTGAATCGGTAATTTGAAGCAGATGTTTCCATCCAGTGATTAAGTTGCGAATAGTTATCTGGCGGTTTAAGATACCCACGAAACACGGTGCGTTTCTAATCTCTAAGTTTCTGCCAGTAGTAAGAATAAGTATATTAAGATGGGTCTTTCCATTCACTGATAACAGTACACAATATGCTTTCAATCTATTGGTTGTGTTATAATTCGTGTATCAAAACAAGACTAGAAATATGGAAGTCTTCATCCACTGATAAAGTAGTTATCTGATGGTTTAAGGTACCCACAAAAAAAACAGTCCTTTTTCAATCTCTTTCTTATTTTATAATTCATGTATCAAAACAAAACCAAGAATAAGTTGTTTAGAACAAGTGTTTTCACATTATCACTAATAATGTAGCGAACAATTATCTGTATAAGCAATTTTATAACTGTTTTTAAATTATAGAGCATTTTTAAAACAGTTTTTGTACATTATGTTTCTTTTAAGTTAGGTTTAAAATTTTAGAGTTCTCTTGAATTTTTAGGAAATTTGATGAATTCAGGAGATTTATGAAGCATTTTTATATGTAGTTTTCTTAATTTTGTAAAATTTTGTAGTTTTAGTGTATTTATAAGGAATTTTATTAATTTTTTAATTTTGGTGGCATTTTATAAATTAATGAGCATTTACAAAGGTTTCAAGTTTATTACGTTAGCATTGAAATTTTTTGTTTCATTAATATTTAAAGAATTTTTTAAAAAATTAGATATTTCCCAAATTTATGGAATAATTTGTTCTACTCTATAATACTTCTATTTACTCTAAAATAACATTATAGAGTATTTTGAAACGTTGTTTTTGACCATCTCAGTGAAAATTATGTTTCTTTGAAGCGGTAATGTCCATAGATGGCGATGCGCTCTCGCAAAAATATTTTTGACATTTAGTATTGAAAATAATTAATAAATTTAATTTATTAATATTCAATACATGTTGTTGACATTTTATGAATTTATGGAGCATTTTTAAGGTGGTTTTGCAAGTTTGTAAATTTTGTGTTGAAAATTATACAGTGTTATTCATAAAAAATTAAACCGTGGCTTAGCTGTGGTTTACCGGTGTTTTACAAAGGGTCACCAAGGTTACTAAGATTAAATCACAACACCGTTAAGCTGCGGCTTAAATTTTTATGAATAACACTATTAGTGTTTTCATTACCAAGGTTACTAAGATTATATCACTGTTAAGCCGCCGATATTTTTTTTATGAATAACACTGTTTTTTCATTAATTTATTATTTATTTTTTATATTATTTATTATTTTTATTATTTTTCATTAACACAGAGTTTTCATTAATTTTCAAGGTATTTTTGTAAAATTTTCCAAATTTATGGAACACATTTGAAGGCAGTTTTATAATTGTTTGTAGAATTTTTGAGTATTCTTAAAGGTAGTTTATAATACATCTCGGTAGGAGTAAGAGTAGAAGTCATTTAGTCCTACTTACGGTGAACATTATGTTTCTTGGAAGTTTTTATGGAAACTATTATAGTAAATTTTAGAGTATTCTTTCAATTTTTTTTTAGGAATTTGATGAATTATGGTGAAATTGTATAAATTTATGGTGCACTTTTAGAGATAGTTTTTTAACTTTGTAACTTATGTATTGAAAATGATATAGTTTTCAATTATTTTTAAGGAATGTCATTAGGAGTCATTTACTTCTACTTACGGTGAACATTATGTTTCTTGGAAGTTTTTATGGAAACCAGCATAGTAAATTTTATAGCTTTATTATGAATTTTTAAGGAATTCGATGAATTATGGTGACATTTTATAAATTTGTGCAGAACTTTTACAGGTAGTGGTTCAACTTTGTAAATTATGTATTGAAAATGATATAGTTTTCAAATATTTTTAAGGAATGTCATTAGGAGTCATTTACTTCTACTTACCTTGAACATTATGTGCCTTGAAAGTTTTTATGGAAACTAGTATAGTAAATTTTAGAGTTTTATTTTGAATTTTTAAGGAGTTTGATGAATTATGGTGAAATTTTATAAATTTATGGTTCATTTTTACAGATACATTTTTAACTTTGTCAGTTATGTATTAAAAATGATATAGTTTTCATTTATTTTTAAAGAATTTCATGTCATTTCATAAATACAGGGTGTCCCAGATAAGGATGATCACCATGGGGATCTCGGAAACCTTAAAAGTTACAACGGCGGCTAAATTAGAAAAAAAATTGCACAATTTAGTTGTCGGGAATATTCTGTTGAGAAAACCAGAAAATTCCGCTTACTTCCGGAGATATTCGACAAAATCCGAAATTTTGCGATATCGTTTTTATGTTTTGCTGAAGCTATATATACAGGGTGTACATTTTTTACGGGCCATATAAAAAAAAAATTGATGATTTTCGAAACGAATTGCACTGGTATTTTGTAAACGCGGTCTTGTAGAGCTAAACATGTGGCAAAGAGAAAGTGCTTCTGGTTTTCTTATATATTTTCAAATAACTTCAGAGAAAAATAAAAATGAAATCGCAATATTTCGGATTTTGTCGAATATCTCCGGAAGTAAGCGGACATTTCTGGTTTTCCCAACCGAATATTACTGAATATTTTTCTAGTTTCGATAGGACATATTTGCATTAACTTTTAAATTTGATTGATATGGAGAAGTGAAACGAGATGTTCTCTAAAAATGAGAAGATTTTGTTGCCATTTTTTATATAACGGTATTTTTTAAAATGTACTTTGATATGTAATTTGCCCAAATATTTCTGATAGATTTTCTTTTTTGATGTTAGACAATGTTTTTATAAAGTTTTAAGATCTAAACCGTCAGATAACTAATAGCAACTTTATCAGGGGAAGAAAATAGTGGTAGTTTCAGTTTACACAAGTTTTAATATCTTAAACCGTCAGATAACTATTTGCAACTTTATCAGATGATGAAAATAGTGGTAGTTTTTCAGTTGCACATATTTTAAGATCTTAAACCGTCAGATAACTATTTGCAAAATTATCACAGGATGAAAATAGTGGTACTTTTCAGTTTTCATTTTCTATACGGTATTTCCCACAAATAAGTAAGTTTTTTACGAACTTTGATGTACAATTTCATGTTTTTTTTTGTTAAATAAATAAATAATCGAAAAAATTATGAATGCAATTTTCAGATATCTACCAAAAAGTTGATTTTAAGTTTACACACGTTTTAATATCTTAAACCGTCAAATAACTATTGTCAATATTATTAATAGATGGAAAAAATGGTTTGCGAGTTTCTCATTTTTCTGATTCGCAACATTATCAGAGAATGAAAATAGTGGTGATTTTTCAATTTACACAAGTTTTACGATCTTAAATCGTCAGATAAGTATTTGCAACTTTACCAGAGGATGAAAATAGTGATAGTTTTTCAGTTTGCACAAGTTTTAAGATCTTAAACCGTCGGATAACTATTTGCAACATTATCAGAGGATGAAAATAGTGGTAATTTTTCAGTTTTCGTTTTCTGTACGGTATTTCCCACAAAAAAATAAATTGCTTAGAAACTTTGATGTACAAGTTCCTGTTTGTTTTTGTTGTTAAATGAATTATCTGAAATTATGAATACAATTTTCAGATAACATAAACCAAAAAGTTGATTTTCAGTTTACACACGTTTTAAGATCTTAAACCGTCACATAACTATTCTCAATATTATTAATAGATGGAAAAATTGGTATGCAAGATTCTCATTTTTCTGATACACAACATTATCAGAGAATGAAAAGAGTTGTAATTTTTTTAATTTACACAAGATTTAAGATCTTAAACCGCCATATAACTATTTGCAACTTTATCAGAGGATGAAAATAGTGGTAGTTTTTTAGTTTGCACAAGTTTTAAGATCTTAAACCGTCAGATAACATTTTTTTGCCACATTATCAGAGGATGAAAATAATGGTAATTTTTTAGTTTTCATTTTCTATACGTTATTTCCCACAAATAAGTAAATTGCTTAGAAACTTTGATGTACAAGTTCTTGTTTTTTTTGTTTGTTAAATAAATACTCTGAAATTATGAATGCAAATTTCAGATAACATCCACCAAAAAGTTGATTTTCAGTTTACACACATTTTAAGATCTTAAACCGTCACATAACTATTCTCAACATTATTAATAGATAGAAAAAATAGTGTACAAGCTTCTCATTTTTCTGATTCGCATCGTTATCAGAGAATGAAAATAGTAGAAATTTTTTAATGTACACAAGTTTTGAGATCTTACACCGCCAGATAACTATTTGCAACTTTATCAGAGGATGAAAATAGTGGTAGTTCTTCAGGTTTCACAAGTTTTAAGATCTTAATCCGTCAAATAACTATTCTCAACATTATTAATACATGGAAAAATTGGTGTGCAAGCTTCTGATTTTTCTGCTTCGCAACATTATCAGAGAATGAAAATTGTGGTGATTTTTCAATTTCCACAAATTTTAAGATCTTAAACCGCTAGACAACTATTTGTAACTTAATCAGAGGATGAAAATAGAGGTAGTTTTTCAGTTTGCAGAAGTTTTAAGATATCAAACCGTCAGATAACTATATGCAACATTATCAGAGGATGAAAATTATGGTCATTTTTCATTTTTCGTTTTCTATACTGTATTTTCCACAAATAAGTAAATTGCTTAGAGATTTTGATGTACAAGTTCTTGTTTTTTTTTTTTTTAAATAAATAATCTGAAATTATGAATGAAATTTTCAGATAACATGCACCAAAAAGCTGATTTTCAGTTTACTCACGTTTTATGATCTTAAACCGTCACATAACTATTCTCAACATTATTAAAAGAGCGAAAAATTGGCGTGCAACCTTTTCATTTTTCTGATTCGCAACATTATCAGAGAATGAAAATAGTGGCGATTTTTTAATTTACACAAGTTTTAAGATCTTAAACCGCCGGATAACTATTCGCAACTTTATCACAGGATGAAAATAGTGGCAGTTCGTCAGGTTTCACAAGTTTTAAGATCTTAATCCGTCAAATAACTATTCTCAACATTATTAATACATGAAAAAATTGTTGTGCAAGCTTCTTATTTTTCTGATTCGCAACGTTATCAGAGAATCAAAATAGTAGTATTTTTTTAGTGCACACAAGTTTTAAGATCATAAACCGCCAGATAACTTTTTGCAACTTTATCAGAGGATGAAAATAGTCGTCGTTTTTCAGTTTGCACAAGTTTTAAGATCTTAAACCGTCAGATAACTATTTGCAACATTATCAGAGGATGAAGATAGTGGTAATTTTTCAGTTTTCGTTTTCTATACGCTATTTCCCACAAATAAGCTTAGAAACTTTGATGTACAATTTCCTGTTTTTTTTTTTTGTTAAATAAATAATCTGAAATTATGAATGCAATTTTCAGATAACATCCACCAAAAAGCTGATTTTCAGTTTACGCACGTTTTAAGATCATAAACCGCCACATAACTATTCTCAACATTATTAATAGATGGAAAAATTGGTGTGCAAGCTTCTCATTTTTCTGTAGGTATATTGCTCAAAGTAGTAATCAGCTTTAAAATTTTAGTGTACATATTTCAGTCGTTTTCTTGTAAATAATTCGATGGAACAGTTCTCAAACAACCAAATTTGATTTTTAGTTTACATAATTTTTAAAATTTAATACCGTCCGATAACGATTCGCAACTTTGCCAGAGGATGAAAATAGTGGTGTGCAAGCTTCGTGTTTTCTGTACACTGTGCGGTATTTTCGCAATAGCAATCAATTGCTTGGAAACTCTGGTGTACAATTTTGGTCTTTGCAAAGCATGCACATTTTGTGTACATACAACAGCATACATATTTAACATATTTTATTATATTATATTTAACAACATATTTAAGACATTTAAGAACACCTAACATTTTTTAAGAAATTTTCGGAATTTTTGAGAAATTTTCCAAATTTAAGATGCAATTTTGAAGGCAAGTTTGTAACTGTTTATACAATTATGGAGCACTTTTAAACGTAGTTTTTCTACATTTCAGTGAAAAGTATAATTTTATGAAAACCACCATTGAAAACCTCTGTTTTCTTGAATTTTTAAGGAATTTAAGGAATTATGGTGAAACCAATGAGATATTTTGTCTGTTATTTTTTTTATAACGAGTGGAGAGCTCGAAGGAGACGTGGGTATCCACAAATTCAATCAGAATACATTAGAATTTTAAATTGGAACCGCGCAGAAGTCGTAAAAGTGATGTACCTAAGCGTCCGGGAAAGGTTATCTCCCATACCGGGTCAAGGTTATCAACATATTATTTAAATTCACCATTCGAGCGAATGTGTTTGTGTACACATGACTCGGTGTTTATTCGTGGTTTTTTCGCGCCGCCGATATGCACGGTGCCGCCGAGGGGCACGCGTTTCTGTAAGTAATCGGTCATCACCAGGGCTTCAGGGCTCCATCGGGCCGCACTTCTTTTTTGCACGTGTTTACCGTCCGCAATCCGTGTCATTAAACATGCATTACGGAAAATTGGTGGCTATCACCGGCGTAGATCGACAGAACTGGTTCTGGCTAGTTGGTTATGTTGCACAGTGAATACAGTGGATGTTGTGGATATAGTTCTAGATGGCTGGATAGGCACGACGTAAGAGTAATGTTTCGTTTTTGTAGCAGTAATCACGAGGAAGTATTCGTGGATTGTTTCGCTGCTGATAATTGTGCTCGTGGTGGTGCCACCGGGTTATATGTATAATCAGCGTGTTTGCGTTATAAATGCCGAAGACGTGTAAGTTGTTGCAACTTTAGAAAACTCAAGGCTTTAATTTAGAGTTGAATTTTTAAGGAAATTTATGAATTTTTTAGATTTTTTTAAATTTATGCAATATATTTGAATTTTTGAGAAATTTTCCACATTTATGGAACAATTTTGAAGACAATTTTGTAACTGCTTATAACAATATGGAGCATTTTAATAATCAGCGTGTTTGCGTTAAATATGCCGAAGAAGTGTAAGTTGTTGCAACTTTAGAAAACTCAAGGCTTTAATTTAGAGTTGAATTTTTAAGGAATTTTATGATTTTTTTAAGATTTTTTTCAATTTATGCAACATGTTTTAATTTTTGAAAATTTTTCCAATTTCAAATTTTTGTACATCTCGGAGAAAATTGCGTTTCTTTGAAGTTTTGATGAAAACTAGCATTGAAAATTTTATTTGTCTTAATTTCTAAGGAATTTAATGAGTTTTCCATCACGCGCCTAATTGCAGAGCCTCTCGCGGAAACGAAACCGTAAACGATCTGCGACTGTGTCTCTAAACTTTCTCCCCATTGTTGCAGAGACGAACGAGAGAAGGTGCGAGTCTCCTTCGTGCAGCAGTCGAAGCCCCAGGAGGTGGTTCTGCCGGATGAGCCCGTCATCCTCACCGACCCAGAGTTCATAATGGCGGCGACCGCTTTGTCCGAGTCGAATCATATAGTCACCACCTATAATAGGCAGGAGAGGTGAGTGTCTCTTGAAAGATCGATCTGCCGTGAATTGTGATCTCGTTAGGTCCGCTCTTGACCTGTTTCCATTGAGCTCTCGCTCGCTGCGAGGCGATTAATTAACTTCCGAGTCGGAGAATTAATTTGATTATTTTTGTGCCTGAATCAAATAAAGATTCAGGAATAAAGGGTGTAACAAATATCATGCATGAAACTTTTTCTGGAGGCTACTGGGAATTACTAACAATTTATTAATTAACATTTTTTGGAAAGAAAATATTGAAAATCCCCTTTACCTTAATATAAAATTGAGACCGACCCCGCTGGTTAATGATTTCTGCAATAAATGTGTCAACACATAAATTATCGACGACTAGTTTATGCCCTGTCCTTTTAAAATTTAAATTGAACTAGCAGTTAATCACGTTCTTAACGTGTTTAAAGGTACTACAAAATACACATTTAAAATATTTATGAACTTAATGGAAATAGGTTGCTTCGGATTTTAGGCGAAGGTCATTAACTACCTCAAAAAGCCATAGTTATAAATTTTAGTTAAACGTTCTATTGAATAATTTATTTCCGAAAATCGAAATTTCAAATTTCGCAGGAGCCCCCAAAAAAAGTTGAACTTAATGGAAATAGGTGGCCTCTGAATTTAGGCGAAGGTCATTAACTGTATCAGAAAGCAATAGTTATATATTTCAGTTAAACGGTCTATTAAATAATTTATTTCCGAAAATTGAAATTTCAAATTTGCCAGGAACCCCCAAAAAAAGTTACATGAATTTTGTTACACCCTGTATAAACCCACATCGACATAGCAATAGCAGTATTGCAGTAGCAGACCGAATATTTATTAGATTGATCGATGTGGCTTTTATTTGTTGAAAATTCATAATTAGAAATGTATGAAATAAAATTACGCACTTTTTATTGCGATCATGTCTTCTTCTATCATTTCTTCGCCTGAAGAAGCCGCAGTGTGGCGAAACAGTTGTTGCGAATAATAGAAACAGTTTTGAAAATTAAAAAGTGCGTAACTCTATTTCATACATTTCGAATATTTATTGTCGGTACATTTATGTTTACGACAAATAAGAGTTAGTTAGGGTACTACAATTCGGAGCAACAAAAAATATAATTTTGATATAACATTTAGAATCAGCTAAATTATATTTTCGATTATCTAAAGTACAACATAGGTACAACATAATAATTTTTAATGCAATAAAAAAAATAACAGTGTATAGTCATGCTCACGCAAATCTTTTACAAGAAATTAGGTTACAATAGCAATTTTATATAGCAATGTCAATTCGTTTGTACTAGATTTTTGTGAGTAGACTGTATATGGGGGGCCAAAAATTCAAATTTGCCCAGGGCCCCATGAAGCCATTACGCGCCACTGTTTGGGAATCTGTAGTGAAAAATGACACTAATTTCTACTAATGTGTTCTAAAAATATTGTGAAAAATGACACTAATTTCTACTAATATATTAAAAAAATATATTGTATTTGAGCAACATTACGAAATAATTTAAAAAATTTAGAAATACGACAGCATTGATTTTGAATTGAATTTGAATTTAAATACAAATACCTACTTTTTATATACATATTTATTTTAAATTTGGAAATGAGAAGCCTTAGTTAAAAATTAACATACGACATTTTTTTACAGTTTTTAGTACTGTGCTACTACGAATAATTTTTGAAAGCTTGGACTTGGATTGTATATAATATGAATACAGTCGAAGTCCAAACTTTAAAAAATAACCATAAAAGAATTGTCAATTTCAACACATTTCTCCAGACAATCCCCCCAAAGTTAGCCTCTAGCTAAAAATACAGAAGGTTTGTTTTTCTTCCAAATATTTTCAAAAACATAACGAAAACCACTGGTGAAAACAAATAAACGATACAAAATTTCGCAAAAATTCATAAAATTTCTTAAAACTCAATGAAACCTCAAAAAATGTTCATACCTATGTGCATGTGTGATATATCTGTGTGTACATACTTGCAAAGACTACATTAAAAAATACTAAAAGGATGTATACCCATCCATATGTATTCTGTGTTTGATTGTATATTTTATTTTGTAAAGTTTGTGTCAGTCTTAATATTTTATTGTACAAATTTCAACCTTTATATTACTGTGTATGACGTGTATATCGCATCATTGTAATGGCTACATACCAAATAAAGTTTATTATATTATTATTATTATTTTAAAATACCACCAAAATTTGTGAAATTTCTTAAAAATTCAAGAAAACTGCAATTTAAACTCTAAACTTTATAAAATGACACCATAATACATCAAAGAATAGTATATTATATTTTTTCATTTGATTTCTTGATTAGCCCATTTAGCCACATTAGTTAACATGGATTAGATATGTCAAATTTAAGACCAAGGTTGTAAAGACCAGCATTAATGACCGAGCGCTAGATTGTATACCGAGACGCTAGCGTACCGAGAGATACAAGACGGGTGGATAATAATAGTCTCACATCCGAGGTCTATATACTGTTTTTTCACTACTAGCTGAAAAGCTACCAAATAAGTAAATATTTAATAGTGAAATTTATTTGGCATGATAATTTAAAACGCAATCATGACATGTCATATTAATTAATGAAGTCAAATTATTATTAACTGATGAACTGGTGTGGTTGGATACAGGAATATTTATCTCCGAATTATATGGAGGATATTCAAGATAGTAAAAAGAAAATTCACACAATTAATATCAGTCAATAATGATATGTTTATAAGCTAGTAGTGAAAAAACATAATTTTCATTGAAATGTAATAAAGCTACCTTTAAAAATGGTTTCAAAATTTGCATAAACATATGGGGGCATAAACATTTACAGAAAATATAATAAAAATAGTAAATGAATAGCTACATGAAAAATAAACGCAAAAAATGATATTTTGTAGAGACCATTATCAAAAATTTTCTATTTTCAGTATGAAAACGTAACAATAGTTGAAAATCTATTTTCATATTAGCATATGAAAAGTAAATTCAAAATTGATATTTTTCATACACCATTCTCTTTTTTTTTAAATGTGCAACTTATTATTTTGCATTGAAACCTATTTTTAAAGTAATTTCCTTTTTTTAAGTGAAAATGGCACTGTACAGATGATTATTTTAAGACAACATTAAAAATATAAACAAACACACAGACAAAAATAGTTATTAAATTTATGATCATACTGGTACATGAATTATAAATTTATACTGGTACATGAAATATAAATTTAAATAAATATTATTATCAAAGAAATATCAATATTTCTATTTTTAGTACTAAAAATAGTACTAAATAAAATAGTAATGCATTTATTATCATACTGGTATCCGAAAATACATTCAATATTGATACTTTGCATTGCATTGCAAACCATTGTCAAAATTTTTAAAATTGGCATCTTATTATTTCATTGAAACTTATTTCAGTAATTTACCTTTTCAAGTGAAAATATGTGCACAGTTCAGATGATGATTTTAAGGTAACATTATAAAATATAATAAAAATAGTTGTAGTTTTATTGACATACTGGTACATGAAAAATAAATTTAAAAAAATGTTATTTTGCTGAAACCATTATCAAAATTTTTCAATTTTTCTATTTTTAGTACGAAAATGCGACTAAAAATCTCTGGCACATGGCACATGAAAAACAAATACAATATTGAGATTTTGCCGAAAACATCAAAAATTTCAATTTTTTTAGCATAACAGAGCTATCCAAAAATAATCTCACATTCATTGTCATACTGGTATTTTACTGATATTTTACAGAAACAATTATCAGAACTAAAATTTACATTGTTGTAAAACGATAGATATATGCAACTATCTCAGGTTATTTGAAATGTACATCTGTAACTGAAATGTAATTATTAATTAATACATTTATATGTTTAGCATGAAAATGCAACTGAAAATAGTTATATATTTATTATCATAATAGCATATGAGAAATATATTCAAAATTGATATTTTGCACAAACCAAAATTATTTAGTTTAAACCTTATTTTCGAAATATTTTCCTTTTATTAACTGAAAGTACTTACACTGTTCAGATGATAACATAAAGAAAACATTTCTGTTATAATTGATACTTATTTCAAAATATTTGTTTATAATTAGATTTGATAGATTGGAATTAGATATGATTAGGTTTTTAGAGTTTTAAAATATTAATATTTGTTTTAAGTTTGTTTTTTTAAATTATTTTTAAGTTTTAAAGATTGTTATTAAGATAGTTCGATTTTTACTAGCTATTTTGGTTTGTTACTAGTATAATTATAATTCTCTTTCGTTCTAAAACTGAAAATGCACCCATTATGTTATAATCATAACAAAATTTGTCTGATTTATTTATTTATTTATTATTTATTATATATATTATTTTTTTACCTATTTCTCTGAGTACAGCAATATTCTTTTTAAACAATGTTCCATAACATGTTCCATAAAATGTTCCATAAATTTATAAAATGTCACAAACATTTCTGAAATTTCTGAAAAATTAACCAAAATCTACAACATTTTCAAAACAAAATTAGCTGTAAGTACATTTAAAAATACTCCATAAATTTAGACAATCTCACCTTAATTATCTAATTCTTTAAAATAATCAAGATAACTAACTTCAATGGTAGTTGGTTTTAAAATTTTAAAGTGACATAATTTTCACTGTGATGTGATAAAAACTGTCTTTAATAATGCTCCGTAATTTTATACACAGTTACAAACTATCTTCAATAATTTCGAAAAATGTTATTTTGTACTGATACCTACTCAAAAAGATAGCATTTTAATATTTAATAATAATTAATTTTGGAATCCGAAAAAGATTGAACGATTTTAATATTGAATAGATTTTTTTTATTTATGCGGTGTCATTATGCTTAATATTGTCTTGAGCAAGAATCTATTGATTATCTATTGATTAGACGGAGCCTTAATCTGCTGCGTCACACGAGCTATATAATATTATTATTCACTGTGCATCCTGTATGATTTTGGTTTGTTTTGATTATATCATCGTGTACAAACATTGGCAAAACAATAATTTAATCAAATGTTTACCTTTCACTGTTTTGAACTTATTAATATTTGTTATTGCAAATCGCGCGTTAATCACGTAATGCATCAGGCGAGCAAAATAATTTCAAGGAAACCGATTTAGGTTGAATACCGCATTACATGTGGTTATTTCTATATTTGGACGTATTCGAGGCATACCACTCAAGGCTGATTATTTTCTCGCATTTGCCTTTTAGAATACGTTACAATTATTACGTAATAATATCGAAATGGTAGTTATCAAACAACACTTTGCTCGTTCCATTTGTTTGATATCAACCGTCCATTGTAGCAATAAGCAATCATAATCATATCACGTTATCATATTAGGTAATTAGAATTTGTTAATGCTAAACACAATAGAAATCGATAGTTTTTTGGTCATGATTTAAATATGCCCACGAATCTTGAAGATATAGATTCATAAATGAAAGCTCAGTCTTAGTCAGGAGGTACTAAGGATATCTGACTGCCACTATGTGTTAGTTCATTTAGCGTTATCCAGGGTGCACCACGAGGAGGCGAACTAACTTTACACCACTAAAACTATTATAAAAATTAAATTTCAACATAGTTTTGTCCGCAAAGCTAGAGTGATATGAAAATTTGTTTTCCACAATCAATATCAAGTCTAATATTGTCTTTAACTTTATCAAAATTTTATTTTCAAATATCTATTGAAAATTGCATAATCAAGATCATTAGATCAACAGGCTGACAGGCTGACTATTACCATATTTTTGTGTATTGATGAAAAACAAAAATATGGTAACAGTCGGAGCCTTTTGATCTAATGATCTTGATTTTGAAATTTTATTCAATTATCGTTGTTCAGTCGTTTTTAACTCTCCACAAAAAGTTAATATTTCATCATATCATCATCATCATATTTATTAAAGGTTACATAAAATGAAGTTAAAATAGTTTAGTACGAAAGGACCAAGTATTAATAAAATTTATTTTAATTAGAATATTATTAGTTATTAAGGCAGATCAGTGCACGAAATTTAGAATTTAATTATGTATGTTACACAAATAATAATGGTTTTTGTTAGATTTATTATTGATGATTGTTTCAGGTTTAATTTTAGTTATTTGTAATTTAGTTGGTGTTTTATTGCTTTTTTAATTTTGACATTGTCTTACACCAAGCAAGATTTCCGAAAATAGCTGCAATGTTTACGATTTTTATTGGAATTTGTGGAATTGCTGGAAGTTCTAATAATTTTCTACAAACTTTTGAAATAGTTATAAATATTTCACCGATGAATTTTGAAAATTTTGAATAGATTACTCTAAACTAGAAATGTTCTGCAATGAATTTGCAATTCCTATTTCCATTTAATACCTTAAGAACTTTAAGAACCTTTAAGAACTTTTAGAATTTTGGGTTTTAGAACGGTTTGGAAAATTGCATTTTTTACAAATGCCTTCTTTCAGTTCTACATTTTCTGTCAACGTAATAGCTGCGAATTGGTAGTTTGCTAAAATTTCTGTGTACTTTACGGAAACAGTTACAATGGGTATGAATTTGTATTGACATTTCTGATTCATGGAATTACTGGAAATTTAAGCAATTTTCATATTATTTTCTTGTCGTAAAGACTGGATTTTTACTTTATGGGTGAAATTGGAAAACGCAGTATGCATCCAAAATATAAAATTATAATTTTTAAAATAAATATATAACCGTGGGATTGATTTAATGCGTATTCTAAAATTTGTTTAAACAATTAAGTCTTTTGTATATCTTATAAAGTAGTTTCAAAGTACTTTTATAATTTTTAAAGTAAATTTATAACCTTGGGATTCATTTATTGCGTATTCTAAAATTTGTTTGAACAATTAAGGTTTCTGTATATCTTATAAAGTAGTTTCAAAGTAATTTTGTTTTATTAATGTTTTTTAAAGTACATTAATATTCCACAAGTTTTTTCTATCGAACATTTTGTTTTTGAAATGTTTTACATACATTACTCATAAAAAATCTTTTTTTTTATCGCCCATTCAGGTGCGAATTAATTAATTACGTAATGCCAGATAACGGCCGCTAAAATAACATTCCGATCGCGAGCAGCTTTATAAGCGATTGCCCCATAAAAGTGTCCGGACTCATTATTTATGCATTAATTATGCATGCAAATAATACCTGGCGAAAAAATGAGCAGCGATTTGCATTTCATTACTTTAATTCGTTCGCACCCATCAATTTTCCTTTGCGTGCTTGAAAGCCATCGGGAGCAGCCAGGAATTCGCACCTTCCTGCGTGCTATGACCAAAATCTCCAACAAGAGATTTCAGACATTGCATGCAGAAACGTGCTAATTCCTGAAGTAACCTTTGGTAAGGATTCTTTGAGTTTCATCACTTGTTTCTCTATAAAATTTTGAGTACAATCAGCAAAAATGAAGATTTAACGAAGATGAAAAAATAAGTAAAAGAAATCTCTATCTAGAGATTTTAGACATAGCATCTCCTAATTTTGAGCACAAGCAGCAAATATGAAGATTTAATGAAGATGCAAGCAGAAAAAAATGAAGATTTAACAAACATGTAAAAAAATGTAAAACAAATCGCCATCTGGACATTTCAGTCGTAGCATCTCCAACCAGAGATTTCAGACGTAGCATGCAGAAATGTGCGAATTCCGGAAGTAAGGTTTGGTAAGGATTCTTCGAGTTTTATCAAGTGTTTCTCTATACATTTTTGAGTACATGCAGCAAAAATGAAGATTTAACGAAGATGTAAAAAAAAGGTAAAAGAAATATCCATCTAGAGATTTTAGACATAGCATCTCCAACCAGATATTTCATATATAAAATACAGAATCGTGCGAATACCTAAAGCAACGTTTGGTAAGGATTCTTTGAGTTTCATCATGCATTTCTCTATAAAATTTTGAGCACAAGCACCAAAAATGAAGATTTAACGAAGATGTATATAAAAAAAAAGTAAAAGAAATCTCCATCTAGAGATTTCAGACGTAGCATCTCCAACCAGAGATTTCAGACATAGCATACAGAATCGTGCGAATTCCTAAAGTAACGTTTGGTAAGGATTCTTTGAATTTCATCGCTTATTTCTCTTTAAAATTTTGAGCACAAGCAGCAAATATGAAGATTTGTTAAAGATGCAAGCAGCAAAAATGAAGATTTAACGAAGATGTATATAAAAAGAGTAAATGAAATCTCCATCTAGAGATTTCAGACGTAGCATCTCCAACCAGAGATTTCAGACGAAGCATGCAGAAACGTGAAAATTCCTGAAGTAAGGTTTGGTATTGAATCTTTGAGTTTCATCACTTGTTTCTCTATAAAATTTTGAGTACAAGCAGCAAAAATGAAGATTCGACGAAGATGTATATAAAAAGAGTAAAAGGAATATCCATCTAGAGATTTCAGACGTAGCATCTCCAACCAGAGATTTCAGACGAAGCATGCAGAAACGTGCGAATTCCTGAAGTAAGGTTTGATAATGAATCTTTGAGTTTCATCACTTATTTCTCTATAAAATTTTGAGTACAAGCAGCAAAAATGAAGTTTTAACGATGATGTATATAGAAAAGAGTAAAAGATAACTCCATCTAGAGATTTCAGACGTAGCATGCAGAAGCGTGCGAATTCCTGAAGTTAGGTTTCTTGAGGAATCTTTGAGTTTCATCACTTGTTTCTCTATAAAAGTTTGAGTACAAGCAGCTAAAATGAAGATTTAACGAAGATGTAAAAAAAAGTAAAAGAAATCTCCATCTAGAGATTTCAGACATAGCATCTCCATCTAGAGATTTCAGACATAGCATCTCCATCTAGAGATTTCAGACATAGCATCTCCAACCAGATATTTCAGACATAGCATACAAAAACGTGTGAATTCCCAAAGTAACGTTTGGTAAGGATTCTTTGAGTTTCATCACTTGTTTCTCTTTAAGACTTTAACATTTTGAGAACAAGCAGCAAAAAATGAAGATTTAATTAAGATGAATAAAGAAATCAAAAGAAATCTCAAACAGAGATTTCAGACATAGCATGCAAAAATGTATGAATACCTGAAGTAAGATTTATGAGGATATTTTGATTTTCATTATATGTTTCTCTATAAAATTTTGAGTACAGTCAGCCAAAGGAAGATTTAATGAAGATGTATAAAAAAAATGAAAAGAAATCTGCAACCAGAGATTTCAGACATATCATGCAGAAATGTGCGAATACCTCAAGTCAGATTTATAAGGATATTTTGATTTTCATTGTATGTTTCTCTATAAAATTTTGAGTACAAGCAGCAAAAGGAAGATTTAATGAAGATGTTTAAACAAGTACGGTGAGATTTTTTTTCCTAGGGTACGGTGAGGTACGGTCGTGATTCGTCCCAAAAGAAGAAAGAAGGTTAGAAGGGAAAACTTCCAAAATGTATTCTTTCAAAATTCGAGTAACAAACTCAAAAATTATGTAAAATGCTTCAAAGCGAGTAAGACTTTTTTTGTTAAAACTTCTCTTCAAAAAATGATAATTATTCAACCACTTGATGGATTTTCATGCGTCTTCGCTCAAATAATAACCAGATAACTATTCTAACTGCAAGAATCAAGAATCCACATAAAATTTATGCTGGCATGTACACCATAACAAACTTGAAAATTTTGTAAAAGCAGACTTCTAAAGTGTATTCTTCTAAAATTCGAGTAACAAACTCGAAAATTATGTAAAATTCTTCGAAGACGAGTAAGTCTTTTTTGGTAAGACATCGTCGTTTTGACGACAACTTCTTCAATACAATCATAAGTTTTCATAATCAAAATTTATCATCAAAATTTATGCTGGCATGTACACCGTAACAAACTTGAAAATTATGTAAAATGCAGACTTCTAACGTGTATTCTTCCAAAATTCGAGTATCAAACTCGAAAATTATGTAAAATTCTTTGAAGACGAAGAAGTCCTTTTTGGTAAGACATCGTCGTTTTGAAGACAACGTTTTCAATACAATCATAATTTTTCAACCACTTGATGATTTTTTTACGGCATTCGCGCAAATGAAAGTCAGATAAATATTCTACTTGCAGTAAAATCAAGAAGTTACTTAAAACTGTATGCCGGGATATGCAACATAACTTGAAAATTATGTAAAATGCCATATTTCGAATCGGCATGAGACCGACCGTCTTCAAAACATTATAATTATTCAATCACCTGATGGAATTTAACGGGCATGCAAGCAAATGATAGCCAGATAACTATTCTACTTGCAGTTAAATCAAAAAGTCTCATAAAAATGTACGCTGGCATGTACAACGTTACAAACTTTAAAATTATGTCAATAATTTCAAAGGTCAGATAACTATTTTAACTGCAAGAATCAAGAAGCCACATAAAAATTATGCTGGCATGTACACCGTAACAAACTTCAAAATTATGTAAAATGCAGACTTCTAAAGTGTATTGTTCCAAAATTTGAGTAACAAATTCGAAAATTATGTAAAATTCTTCGAAGACGAGTAAGTCCTTTTTTGCTGAGACATCGTCGTTTTGAAGACAACGTCTTCAATACAATCATAATTTTACAACCACTTGAATTTTTACGTCCATTCGCGCAAATGAAAGCCAGATAAATATTCTACTCGCAGTGAAATCAAGAAGTTACTTAAAAATTTATGCCGGCATGTGCAACATAACAAACTTGAAAATTCTGTAAAATGCAATATTTTGAATCCACATCAGACGATCTTCAAAAAATTATAATTATTCAACCACGGATGGAATTTAACGAGCATTCAAGCAAATTATAGCCAGGTAACTATTCTACTTCCAGTTAAATCAAAAAGTCTTATACAAATTTATGCTGGCATGTACAACGTTACAAACCTGATTATGTCAATAATTTCAAAGGTTAGATAACTATTCTAACTGCAAGAACCAAGAAGCCACATACAAATTATGCTGGCATGTATACCGTAACAAACTTGAAAATTATGTAAAATGCAGACTTCTGAAGTGTATTCTTCCAAAATTCGAGTAACAAACTCGAAAATTATGTAAAATGCTTCGAAGTCTTTTTTGGTAAGACATCGTCATTTTGAAGGTGTCTTCAATACAATCATAATTTTTCAACCACTTGATGACTTTTTACGTCCATTCGCGCAAATGAAAGCCTGATAAATATTCTACTCGCAGTCAAATCAAGAAGTTACTTAAAAATTTATGCCTGCATGTGCAACATAGCAAACTTGAAAATCATGTAAAATGCTATATTTTGAATCCACATCAGACGATCTTCAAAAAATTATAATTATTCAACCACTTGCTGGAATTTAACGAGCATTCACGCAAATGATAGTTAGATAACTAATTCTACTTCGTTAGGTTAGTTAAAGACTTTTGTAATTTCTTATATTTTATAGGTTTAGAACGTTTCATTAGACGTAGATGTTGGGTTACGTTAGGTCAGTTGAAAACTTTTGCGTTCTTATGTTTTATACATTTTGAACTTTTCATTCGACTATTGTTCACGTGCTCTAATTACTAATATTCATAAACTCAAATTTTTCATGCCAATTACTAGGCAAAACTTAGTTTTGAACGTTGGAACATTCATTGGACGTAAATGTTAGGTCAGGTTTACGTTAGGTTAGTTAAAGACTTTTGCAATTTTTTATATTTTATAGGTTTAGAACGTTTCATTGGACGTATATGTTGGGTTACGTTAGGTCACTTAAAAGCGTTTGCATTCTTATGTTTTATACATTTTGAACGTTTCATTGGACTATTGTTGATGTGTTCTGATTACTAACATTCATAAACTCTAATTCTTCATGCCGATTACTTGGCAAAACTATTTATCAATTGTTGGTGACGTTTTTGTGTTGTAAAAACTGTTTATGCATACATCGCGTTACATAAAACGCGTGTAACTTCTATTTATATTAGGCTTTGTTGTATAATTTTCCACATTAATCCGACAATTCCCACACACTATAACGCGATTCCCGTGCGAATTGCGGGAGTCCTTGAACCCCTCTGGCGCGTTAACCACTATTTTTAGACTTAATTCCAATTTCCTGTCACTCGGATTTTCCTCTTTTTATTGATAATAAAACCAGTTTCGCGACGGCCGCGCCACTGCGGCCGTAAATCACACAGTTACTGCACAATGCAGCGTATTATTACTCCAAACGCGGAAGAAACGTCGTGCGCACGGCCATTGTCTTCCTTCGAAGATGGGCGGAATTTTGCAGACAATTACGCTCAACCGATGATAAAATGTTTTACGACAGGATGGGATGTTGTACAAAAAAAATCAATTAACCTTGCCAGATTGGACGAAGATTATACAGAAGAAGAAATTCAGGCAACAACAGGTAACTAATTAAGGTCGTGGAAGAAGAAGTTTTACTTAAAGTCATTGTTGATTTCAATGATAAGGCTGTGGCCAAATTGGAAGCAAAAAATATGTATGCATGATTTGAAGATTTTGAAACCACAATTTCACTTTTATGGTATTCAAGCATTTAATTCTACAGCTAGAAAATGCTACCAATCAATTAACAAAAATGTTACAAATTGTCAACTGAAGATGAAAACCTCAGTTGAATTTTATTGATGCTGTAATGAACGCAAGATAATCACGAAAAATTATTATTCACACAATAATAGTCATCGAAACTAACGATCGAACAAAGTTATCAGGATACTGCAAGACCTACTTAGTCAGCCTTAGTTCCATAAAGTCAGCCCAACATCTTGACAGGCGCATGACGACTTCCCCTCTTACATTCGTATTGTGCACATTGCCTCTTTTTACAATAGGCGGGGCCAAATTAAGTAAGGTGTTTCCTCGTTATTTCTGCTCGAAGATTTAACATAACTCGCGCATCTGCAACGCGAATGACACGTTTTTTTTAAACAACCCAAGCTGCACTGGTCCCGGCTATAAGCGATTAGTTATTCATAAGACCCAAATGAGAACCTCGCGGTACTCCAAACACCCGACGGCAGCGGCTTGAATTTCCATTTGCCTCCTCGTAGAATATCACAGTTTTCCTTTGCGATATTTAATACATTCTAAACGACGCCTGCTTTTCATTAGAGCGCGCACATGCACTCCGGAGCTTTCCCGGGATAATTGGGTCTTTCCAGGAGGAGAGTGCTTAAAAGGCGAGCTTCTCCTTGAGGAGCTCCTGGATGCATGCAAGCGTTTATGCGGAGCCCATTCCAATCAACCGCTCTCAGAGTCTCGTACACACTGAAAGCCAGAAAAATGCATATAGAGGGGGGTGGGGGGTTATTCCTCGTCTTTTCATAGATGGATAAGCATTGACCTCGCGATGTGGACACGTCTAGTGCATTCTGTGTTCGTATTCATGTATAAAGCTGCTCTTAATGCAGTGGTGGACTGTAAAGGTTTGTAGACATTGAAACAAGCAACACTTTCAGAGTCATTTACATTTTTGGTATTTTAGTGCTCTAACCCAAAATCTCGAACCGAAACATATCAAATGAATTTGTCGTAAAAAAAATTCGTCTACATAATTATGTGAACAAAAAAATGAGGTTGTCATTAAAAAAATACAAATAATATCCCGACTTCAAGCTTAAAGCATTGAACATATGGCAAATATTAAATAGATAGATACAAACGTATAAGGGACTCTTCTTCTGACTTCTTGATGTAACTGCAAGCAGAATAGTTACGTGGCTTTCATTTATGTGAGTACCCATAATAGTTATTTACGTGGTAAGCCCAGTAAAGCCTTTCTGGGCAAGCTGGAAAGTTTGCTGGGTGAGCGACGTAAGAGCGAGCGCTGTAATCTGATGAGCTCCCGTAAAGGCTAATTGCAAGCGAACCACGTACATACAACGTTTTATGTCTTCTTGCAAATGAAAATGATTGAAAAGAATTATCTTTGACATCTCCAGAAACGCCATTTCATGCTGGTGATGACAGTTTCAACAGTCAATGTCATTGTTTACTGTCATCTTGACTGACCCGGAAATGAGGCCCTGGCAGCGACGGAGTGATTGTTTTTACCATCGACATAAGTGTCCGGTAAAGTCTCCTTTACAGGCACCTGGCGTGTAAAGAATTATTTACCGAGTCAATCTAGGTGTCAGTAAACTACATACCAAGAGGACACAAAAATCGATAAGCTGGTTGAATAATTGTTATTTTGTGAAAACTCGTGAACCTTTGAAGTGTGGCATTTTACAAGTTTGTAACGTTGTACATGCCAGCATAAATTTTTATGAGATTTTTTTATTTAACTGCAAGTAGAATCTGGCTATCATTTGCGCGAATTCTCGTTAAATTCCATCAAGTGGTTATATAATTATAATTTTTTTAAGACGGTCTCATGCTAATTCGAAATATGACAGTTTATGACAATATGACATATGATATAATACTAAATGGTATACATTAAAAATGTATCAATTGCCAGGCGATAAGAATTAATAATAAACAATAAAATAAACTAACAAATACCAGTAAGTACTTATTAAAACAACCTTAAAAATTTATCAATTAATTGAAATATTGTACTGTTAACAGAATAATTAAAATTTTGGGAGAAATAATACAAAATTTGATGGTACATTAAAAATTTAGTAATATTCATTGAAAATTTACAATAATTGTTGCTCTTTTGGCATATTAATTGATATTTTGGTAGAAATAATTGAAATTTTGACAAATATATTTGAAAATTTGACCGTAAGTAAGGGTTCAAGTTTCTTTGATATAGCCACCATACTGGAACAAAAAGTTTGCAAATTTAATTTTTCTTTAACTCTTATTGAAATATTTGTCACATGGCATCTTTTGGAAAATAGTGCGCAAAAGTGAAATATTATAATAGTTCTACAGCCTAACTTGAAATATTTATATTTTTATATTTATTTATCAGTCACATACTAGCTTTGGATGCGATAAAGAATCTTGGAAAGAATGCGATAAACTGAAATATTGTAATAGTTCGATTGCAGTTTTCTGTTTGAGAACAGATATTATCTAGATTTTAATCGAAATGTCATAATTTCAATTTATAAATTTCACGAGAATTCTGGGACAGTAAGTTTTCTATAAATTAGAATTTTGCTTTAAATAAGTAAATTTTAATAATACAGTAATACAGTAAATCCACTACCACATGAATGGTGAAATCAGCAACACATGACGGAATTTCGCAACTGAAGTTAGTATCTTTTCCATACTAATCAAAAATTGCTCATTGCTATATAAAATTGCTATTGTAACCTAATTTCTTGTACTAGATTTATGTGAGCATGACTGTACATGTATAAATTACCAGAAAAGAGCACAATCTTGAAAATATAAATCAAGTATCTACCAACCTACGTACCTACTTTAAAAAAAAATAGAGAATAAATTTTCAAATTTCCGTTCTTTTATCAAATGCATTCAAAAATGGTTCATTAATTAATTACAAAAATCATTTTTATCAGGCGGTGACTTCATAATTTTCGAAAAATTTCATCAGATTACTTTACGAAGAGAAAAATTGGGGAAGAGAAGAGTGCTTGATGACAAAATAACTATTCCATAGATACGGAAATTCCATACCATAATTTATTATTGCCGTGAAATTTGCCGTCATTTTAGTTATAAAAATAACAAACCACGAAGCTGATACAACATTAGTTTCCGAAGAGAAAAACGGGGAAAAGAAGACTGCTTGATGACAAAATAACTATTCCATAGATATAGAAATTCCATACCATTTGTTTTACTATTCCCGCGAAATTGCCCATCATTTTAGTTATAAAAGTAACAAAACCACGAAGCTGATACCCAAACAGCATGCAAATGAATCATTTATAAGCATTTTTATTCGATCGCATTTATTTATTTTTCTGTGGCTAGATAGGACATAATTCCATGCCATCAGAGGCCGTCTCTTCAACGAAACGCTGCATAATTTATATCCTTGTTATACTTCATTATTTTATAGGCATGCTTCCTGTCGTGCCTCCAGTTTTTATGATTTATCGATTTCCAGTTTCATTCGGCACAGGAACATAAATCTACTCAACTAATTGCCGGATGAATGGCCAACGATGAAGCATTTATTTGCTATATACATTAAGTTAGAATTTTCAGTGCGTCACGATCAGGCTATTTCTAATATAAGAATTGCTTCTGGACTGGTCAGTTTTTAATACTAATCTAAAGACGGGATCCCATGTTTAAAATAATTATATCAATTCAACCAGTTGATGGATGTTTATGGGTATTCACGTAAATAATAGCTATATAACTATTCTAGTTGCAGTTAAATCAAGTTAATGAAATGACTTGAGAAAAATAAAGTTTAAAAATGAAAAATGAAGATTAAAATTTTAAAAAGCCTAAACATTACGCGAATCTACGAACTCCACTACTGTAATACTAGATTTCTAAGATTAATGGAGGAAAAGTATCAACAAAATAAAAAATACTGAGATCAATACAGAAAAAAAATTCTTAGATTTATATAGAAAACATATTTCTGAAATTAATACAGAATAAAATTATTATATATTTTAATTAACTTAGAGTAATTTTAAAATGCCTCGATTTTCAATTTAACCTTCCAGAATGATTCATCTTACTCATATTTCACATTAAAACCTCCAATTTTTTTCATTCTTTTTTGGTAATGTCATACGACCGGAGGCTCTGCACGATCTCGGCATGGAGCCTTTTAAACGGGCTCACGGTTTTTGTGGAAGGCGCAGTATAATTTATAGCGGATTACGTAACGATTATTTATAGAACGTCGACCACACGCCTGACGACCTTCGCTTTCATTACTCTGTACGTCCACAGGTATAAAATTGCGAATTGCAGTGAAAACGCGCGAGCAAACAGATCAATAGATGTGGCGAGCGACGAGTTGATCAAAATACGAAGGACGCACATTGTTTACTTTGGAACGAATGGCAATATAAGAATAATAATAAGGCCCAATAAGCCAAGTAATAAGGAGAATATTTTGCCTAATTGTTGGAATTTGACACGAATGCAATAGAAGAATATAGCCCAAAAACCACGAATGCAATAGAAGAATATATCCCAATGAGCCAAGTAATAAGATTATTTTGCAAAATTGTTTACTTTGGGTACAAATAGCAATAGAAATGTAAAGCCCAATGAGCCATGTAATTAGAAGATTGTTTTGCCAAATTGTTTCCGTTGGACACATAGCAATTGAAGAATAAAGCCCAATAAGCCAAGAAATAAGAAGATATTTTGCCAAATTTGTTTTTTTCTTCATTTTTATTTGTTTTCAATAAAACTTTTATTTTATTCTAATTTATTATTAATTTTACTTATTATTTACTAAATGAATTTTTAAGTTAAGATTGAAAATGACAGGGAAGTATGGAAACAGAATGTATTGATTACAAAAAGAATCAGACACGATATATCTAAATAAACTTTTATGGATTCAGAACAAGAAGTTTTCTTTAGTATGGATTTGATCCAAAAACCTCTGCCACATTTCTATTCTCATTATCATTTTTCTAATCTCAGTTTTATCTTTTTATTTTTGATGGAGAAATTTCATTTATAATTCGTTTAATTCCTATACTAAAAATTTCAAAATTAGCAAACTACAGTTTTCTCCAGGAGAGCTGACAATGACTGATGTTTTTTTTTCAAACAATCGCGTTCACATGCATTCGGGTTTTTTTTTATTTTTGATGGAGAAATTTCGTTTATAATACGTTTAATTATTATACTAAAAATTTCAAAATTAACATTTGCAACAGTTGCAAACTACAGTTGTATCGAGGAGAGCTGACAATGACTCATGTTTTTTCGAACAATCGCGTTTTCTACGCTCGTTCACATGCTTAGGGACAATATGTAAATTACCATAATAACCCTGAATAAATTTTCTGTTTTCTATTCCAAATTTTTCTGAAATATACCAGTAATCAGATAAAAACTTGCCTTTAAATAATCAAAATTAATTTTGTCCACCACTACAGATATACATAATTGGTTTTATAAAGATTAGTAATTATAATTATTTTTGTTTTGTGTACAAAACATTGTTTATTTATCCATATTAATCATTCCTAATGGGATGATTGATATGGAATTTATGGGATGTAATGGAGAGGGAGCTAAGGATCGCCCGTGAAATGCTGTCTACAAGATACAAATAAATTTCCAAAAGAACACAACCGGTTGATTAGAGTTATTGAACCGGAGTTATTGACTAGTACATTTTTTATGTTTTCGTAATATTTTCTAAAATTTGCAAATTGATAAAAGAAATAAGAGTTAGAGAATCGATTAAATGGTGGTTAAATCGGATAATTCGGTTAAATATGCATCACCTTAAAAAGGTATGTAGAGTAAAAGTACTAAAAAAAGTTGGTATTTTACAACAGGCCGCGAAAGAACCTTAATTACCTACGACCTAAAGGTTATAGCTCCTACACAGTAAGGTCGTTGATATTTTGGCAACAGATGATTATATATGTAAATGTCACCATAGTACTTGGTATTTAACATGGTTCATGTACCGACTTGTTGATGTACAACTGTTGATGTATCTGTTATTGAGATCATTTAAATGTGAGCCTGAGTTACAGTTCTTTTGTATTTGGTTTATTCTCCGTTCTGATTAGTTTTGTACGAAGCGAATGCTCGGTTCAAACTCGAGATCCTATAAGCTCCAGACTCGTGTAAATATTACGCCCGGATAAGTGATCACCTTGATGGGTCAACGTACCACTCGAGCAAGCGGTACCGTTTCTTCAGAGATTTCCTTTTACCTTCTCTTCCGCGGTGACTCACTCGGTTTCATTTTTACGCTATCCAACAAGCGGACGCTCGAAATATGTAGTACTCTGATAAAATTGGTACTACATTATTTCTGGGCCAATTAAACCAGTACTCTGTTGTACTGCAGTATTGCTGCGATAAAATGTATGAAGTATTGACAAAATTAATACTACCGTGTCAGAATTAGTACTATGTATGATGCACAATAATGTATTAATTACATTATTACTGCGTCAACTAAATCAGTACTACGCCAACAAAATCAAAACTGAAAGCATTGATTTCATTATTACTGCTTTAACTAAATCAGTACTACGCCAACAAATTGCAAACTGAAATCAGTATTATACGGACAAAATGCACAGTACTTACTGGTAAAATTAATAAATGTTACCTTTGTCAGAATTAATACTATGATAAAAAAATAATGCAGTGATAACATTATTACTGCATCAACAAATTCAGTACTACACCAACAAAATCAAAACTGAAATAAAACATTAGTACTGTCTAGTACAAAATATCTAAAGTACTGACAAATTGCGTACAGCACAAATTAGTACCGTGCATATAACATCACCACTGAAATACGAAATTAGTATTATAGCCTATTAGTACTACACCAATAAAATCGGTACTTAAATAAGAAAATCAGTAACTGTATTGATAAAACATATAATACACGGATTAAACTAGTACCACACTGATTAATTTTGTACTGAGCAAAAGTACTGCACTGATTAAAAACTACCTTGTCGATTAAATCAGAATAAAACACTTATAAAATCGGAACTACATTAAGAAAATCAGTACTGTAATGATAAACATATGTGCAGCACTTACTAAATAAATAGTGCACTGATCAAATCTGTGCGATGGCTAAAAATACCGCACTGATAATATCATTACAACGTAAACCAAATCGGTACTATACTCTGTACTGATAAATTATGAAAGTATTGACGAAATTAATTGTACACTAATAAAATTAGTACTGCATCGATCAAATTTGATAAAAATATTACACATCATCATTTCGTCATTGAAATCTGTACGAAACTGACTAAACCATGAGTTTACTGCTTATCATTCCAGAAGTTAGGAATTTTGTAGTTGGAGATCCCAGATGATGCGAAAATATGTGGTTGTAGAATGGAGCATAATGTTTTAAATTCAAGACCCCTAGTTGAATTTAGTGGTCGATGATTTAAATAATCAAATGTTTGATGATTGTGTTATTCATCATGATTAACCTCGTTAAATTTTCAGAAGAATTGTCTTCAGTTAATTCAAATGTAATACTCAATATTCGATTAATAAATTTTCAGAACTTTCAGGGAATTTTCAAAACTGTACGTTAATCATTTAGGAGTTGATGATTAAAATTTAAAAATAAATCTTGATGATTGTTCTCCAATTATAATTCCCTAAGTTTGGTGTACAGAATTCAAATAGTTAGCATTTTATAGAATGTTGGCCAACATACTCTATAAAATGATAAGTAATGATATCGTTGAAGAGCTACGTAATGAAGACGATGATTATGATTATAATTATGATATTCTATAAGATGATAGGGAGGGATATGATTGAAAAGCTACGGAATGAGAATGAGGAATGATTCTGATGAATTATGATTAAATTTCAAAACTGCCCTGTCTTTTAGTGGATGATGATTTAAATAAAAAATGCTAGATTATTGCGATATTCATCATGACTGATAATCCATTATATTTGGAGATATAATTCTAGAAGAATTACAAATTATTTTATAGAAAATTATGACGAGGGGGTGGAGAGCGAGAAAGAGAGGGAGAATTATGCAGCCACGGAATGATAATAATACTAATAATGATGATGAAATTTTAAAACTGTCCTTTTGTTATGAGTCTGGTGTTTATCATTCCAGAATTTATCGATTCTGCAATGAATCATTTCCATGTGATAAGAGGAGATGTATTTGTAAAGCTACGGAATGATGATAAATAAAGTTCAAAATTACATGTTTGCCGTTCAGCAGTTGATGATTTAAATGAATATATCGAAATAATAGGCTCTCAATTATAATCGAATGAGTTTATTTACGAATTTTGTAGTAAAAGATCCCCAGATGATAAGATATTGGCAGGGCATTGCCGTTAACAAATAAACAAAACAAAACAAAATAAATAAGAAGACATGTTATTGTAGAATGGATGATAATGATTTAATTCCAAAAACCCCTATTTGACGTTTAGTGGTTGATGATTTAATAAAAAAATGTTAGATGATTGTGTCATTCATCATGATTAACCTCGTGAAATTTTCGGATGTATTGTCTTCAGGTGTACTTAATACAAATGAAATACTAAATATGAAATAAATGAATTTTGAGAAACTTCAGGGAACTTGTTTTTTTTTTAAATGTGGATGGTTGACTCCAATTATAATCCCATTAATTTGGTGTAGAATTCAAAAAGTTAGCATTTTATAGAATATTGGTCCTCATATTCTATAACATGATAGGGAGAAATATATTTGAAGAGCTACGGAGTGAGAATGATTATGATGATATATGATTACATTTCACTGCCCGTTTGTCTTTTATCGGCTGATGAAATAAATAAGCTAGATGATTGCGTTATTCTTCATGATCGATAATTCAATGTTTGGAGATATCATTCCAGAACTATAAATTAATTTCATATATAAAAAATTATAAGAGTGAGAAAGTGGGTGAGGGAGTGAGGGGAGAAGAGAGAGCAAGACTGAGACTGAGCGTCGGGGGGATTGTGCAGCTACGGAATGATGATAATATTAACCTGGAATGGGAATATAACATACACGAAAATTACACGAAGCGTATCCAAGGGTACAAGTGCACCCAATAATAACAAAAATCATCATAAATCACAAACTAACTTTGTTGAAAATCTAAAATTGACAAAACAAAAGTAGTTAAGCAACGCTGGCTCTGGCTCACCCGACGAAATCTAGCGCTGGTTCTGGCTCACCTCCCAAATTCGTGGAAACCTCTCAGAAAACGTGAAAACCTCTCTAACGACGTTGATTTGGTTTCCAGAAAACGTGAAAAACGTCTCTCAAAAACGTGAAAACCTCTCAGAAACCGTCCAAAACGTCTCTCAAAACGTGAAAACCTCTCGAACGATGATTGACGACGAGAGGTTTTCATATTTTGTAAGACGTTTTTCACGTTTTCTGAGAGGTTTTCACGTTTTTGAGAGACGTTAGTCTCGTTTTCTGGAAAACCAAATAATCGTCGTTTATTCGTCGTTTTATATTTTACACAGTTCACAGATTAGCACAGATGAATCTGCACAATATGTACTAATTGGTCTCATTTTCAAGTCGCAAGCAGTAGTGATTTTCTATAGACACCAAAATATATCAATATCATGTCTCTTCAATTTTCGAAATTCCGTATTTTTCATTCAAATATTGAACAGCATATGGAAATGTATTTATGTTGCACACATTTGTGTATCTGAACTAATAGCAAAATAATCTACTATTTTTAAATCTGAAACTACCTTCGCTTGCGAAAATTGAGTTAAACACTTAGTGTAATAGTTCCTGCTTTAGTGCACCCATAAGCCATTTTGGAGACTATTTAGCTGTCTGGAAATTGTTTAATCGCGTTCTTTTTTGAAATGCCGTTCAAACTGCTTTTTTGTGGTTTTACTTTCTTGGGATATGAAAAATGCTACCGGGACATCGCGACATCTTCCATTTAGGTTTTTGATGAAATTTGGTGTTCCGGGATATTAGCTTAAAATTACGTGCCACTGGTCGGTCAGAGCAATTAATTCCAGGACAATCCCGGAAATCCCGGCCACCAGGCAACACTAGGTACAAGTGCACCCCAAATTAAAAAAAAATCACCATAAATTGCAAATTAACATTTTTGAATACATAAATTGAATTGAATTCATAAAACAAAAGTAGTTAAGCAGTTAAGCTCACCTCTAAAAAACATGAAAATCCTCGGAAAACGTGAAAAACGTCTCTCAAAACGTGAATACCTTTCAAGCGACGTTTGTTTGGTTTTCCAGAAAACGTGAAAAACGTCTCTCAAAAACGTCGTTTGGGAGGTTTTCACGTTTTGAGAAGCATTTTTTACGTGTTTTGAGAGCTTATGACCTATTTGAGAGCTGGGCAAGAACCAGCGCTAGATTTAATCGGGTGAGCCATTCCATTTAGGTTTTTGATGGAATTTGGTTTTCCGGGACATTAGCTTAAAATTACGTGCCACTGGAGAGAGCAATTAATTCCAGGACAATCCCGGAAATCCCGGCCACCTGGCAACACTAGGTACAAGTGTACCCAAAATTTAAAAAACATCACCATAAATCGCAAATTAACATAATTGAATACCTAAAATTGACAAAACAAAAGTAGTTAAGCAGTTAAGCTCACCTTTCAAAAACGTGAAAATCTTGCGGAAAACGTGAAAAAGTCTCTCAAAACGTGAAAACCTCTCAGGCGACGTTTATTTGGTTTTCCAGAAACAAACATAAAAAATCGTTCAAAAACGAAATTCGAATGTACGTAGTCCGCGAAATTTGAAGTATTGTTTTAAACCAACCTCGTACAGCGAGTACTCTTAGGTTATACGAGTATTTTGAAAAGTCGGGAAGAGTTTCAAGAGATTTCTACGTTATCAAAGAAGCTATTAGAAGTCGTGGGGTACACCAGTACCCCGGGTACCATTCCAGGGATGGAATGGTACCATTGATATGAGTTTGGATTTTATCATTCCAGAATTTATCAATTATGCAATGGATGAGCCCTAGGTGATAAGAGGAGATGTACTAGTTGTAAAGCTACGGAATGATGGTATATTCTCAATTTAGTCTATTTTTCTCCATCTTCCATTCTATGATCGTAGGATAATAGACCTCTTTATCTTCGTTCTTCTTGTTTTTCTTTCGAGTTATTATTTTTCCAACTCATGTTATATTGTGTTCCCGTTTTTCTTCTGGTGTTTCTATCTTTGTTAACATTAGGTCTGCACAGATCGAAGTGTTCTTTCCATCGTGTCCTGGTACAGTGTGTCTCAATCTTTTTCCCCGTGGCTCACTACGGTTTCATCCATTGCTCCCAATAGCTCGAACTATTACTTGCTCCCCTCCCCCCATGGTTTCATTTATTGCTCCCCAATAGCTCGAACTATTGCTTGCCATCCCCCATAGAGAATCTATGTTGTTTTTTAAGAGTGACACATAAATTGCCCAACCTTATTACGGTTTTGTGTACATATTTGAATTCGCGATTGTAGTTAGCGTGCTGGGGGGTGTGCAAAAATCGCGAACCAGGTCAGGAAACGGGGGACTTCGCGTCCGGATTGTTTATTACAACATGTTATTCGGAATACGGTGGGTGCGAACGGGGGGGATAACCTTCGGCCTTTGTCGGTCTAATTGCACCGCTGACGTAATGCGCTGGCCTGCATTCGAGGCGCACGCGTGCGGCGGTCCTCGCACTGCCGCCGCCACCGGCTGGGGGCCCCTGGATCGATCATTGGGGCCGCCAGTGAGTTTAGTGTCTGTGGTTATGGAGGCGGCACCTCTGCCGAACGTCCGCTTCCGTGTTTCCGGCTGATCGCGCGAGAATCGCCCCCCTGGCACTGCCGAAAGCGACGCGTGGGACCATGTGATCCCATCGGCGGGCCTTAATTATCAACGGTGCCTTACTCCCCCGCCGCCGCCCCCGAAAAAACAATTGCTTTCACGCACGCCAATCAATTGTTTTCGCGATGATGGCCCCTTAATTTCCGCTGCCCCCGGTAAGATTTTTTTCCTCGCCTGAATGCGCTCGAAAAGCATGACTCGTTTCGCTAATAATATGTTTAATTCGGCGCCAATTAGCGGGCACCCTTTGGTGCTTAGAGCGACAACGCCATCATCGCGAAAACATCCAAACACCACGGGCTTCTAAATTTAGACCGGTAGTGAGGCATGTGCAGTTTGGCCTGGTTCCAGATAACTTCTCAGTAAGCCACAGGCTCTGATGCGCGTCTGCTCGGAATTCGGATGATAATCGAAATCGCGGCGTCGCGTTTGGTCATTCCCTGGTCATCCCGATCCAAAATCGGCCCTCCCACCCTCCTCGAGGAGGTGGGAAGCAGGAAGTGTTCAATAGCTCTTCCGCCGTTCGCGACACTCGTTGCGCACCTCTGATTGTTTACAAACGAAAGTTTCGCGCTCGCACTACAATTAACGCTAATTAACGGTAATTAAATCAGTGGAGGTGCCAGTGGTTGCTCGATGTCTCCCTGCGACGCACTCGTTACATCATAAACCATTCGATCACAAGAATATGCCGAGCATGGCAACTACGCATGGGGGTGTACTGTATTACGTCGTTAAGGTGCCCAAGGAGGATGTCCAACGGTATGATATACACATTATGCTATGTCCTAATACGTTTTTGTTGTTTTGATATTGAACAAACATAATACGTATTAAAATGCTCTATAAATACGGAGAGCGCATAAAGTATTAAGGCCTGGCTTTTTTCCCCTGTATAAGTTTTTGAAAAATGCTTCAACAGGTCTAAATGATTTTTTTTTCAAACAAATATTTTGAGACCATTTTCATTTTTCCATTTCTCTCCGTTTTGAAGTTATGACGTCAGAGCCATTTTTTTTAAATGCCAACCTATATTTTTTATTATTCATTTTGATAGTACTTTTTATTATGTTTTCAACAACATGACATTTTCAATATGTAACGTTTGAAAAAAATTGAGAAAAAGTGCGTTAAAGTAAAACTATTAAAGCTGTAAAAAAGCTCCATATATTTATAAAATTTCATCTAAATCCACCAAATTCCTTAAAAATTTAAGAAAACTATAAAATTTTCAACAGTAGTTTTTTCTGAAATCTTCAAAGAAACACCATTTTCACCGAGATATACAAAAACTACCTTTAAAATGCTCCATTATGTTATAGTAACAAAATTGCTTTCATAATTGTACCACAAAAATAGAAAATTTCTCAAAAATTCATAAAATTAATAAAACTCCTGAATTTTCAATACAAAATCTACAAACTTGCGAAGACCACCTACCTTTAAATGCTCCGTAAATTTATGAAATGCCACCAAAACTAATGATTTTTTTTTAAATTTATGAAAACTACAACATTTTGCATACAAAGTTATGCAAAATTCTCCTTAATGTTAGAAAATTACACCTTAATTAATTAAAATTTCTTAAAAGTTCAAGAAAACTCAAAAATTTGCAATGATACTTTTCATGAAAACGTCAAAGAAACCTAATTTTCTCTAAGGTGTACAAAACTTCCTTTAAATGTGCTCCATAAGTTCGGTTTTGGTGCTAATCCCGTTACGGGAATTACCACCCCGAAGACCTAATGGATATATTTACGACATCCGTTAGCGGTGTTTTGCGCGTGTTGCAGACAATACATCCAGTGTTATCATCCCCTTGGATGGACCATCAGCTTAAACCCCCGAGGATAGCATTTCGCCAGTTAATCATAAACGTTTACGAGGTGATTAGGAAAATTTCCCGAATTCTTCAAGTAGGGGCTGGACGATCCGCTTCCAGGTTGGCAATGTTGCCGTACGTAATTTTAGTGTTAAAATATTGTTTTCACCCCAAAAACGGGGGTGGGGGGTCTTATGCCCCCGTGGATAGCATTTGAACAGTTATTCATAAACTTCTACGAGGTGATTAGGAATTTTTTTCGAATTCTTCCAAGCAGTTGCTGGACGATCCCTTTTCAGGGCGGCGATGTTGCCGAACGTAATTTCAGTGTACAAACATTCTTCCCCACTCAAAAAAATGTTATTCTGATATTATTCAGGTTATTCTGATGTAAATATTTCTTAGGTTTATTAGTTTTAAGTCTAGTATTAAACGAATCGTTGTTCAGTCGAGTCAATGTATTATTATTTAGGAGTCCATTGTTTTTCATTCTGTTCACATTCCAGCTACGATTTCCATACATGGAATAACTACGGGCATACAAAACTTTCCAATTTTATTGAACAATTTCTCAAAAAATCATAAAATTGCTTAAAAATTAATAAAAACTCCAATGCTCAATACAAAATTTACAAACTTTCAAAGACTACCTTTATATATGGTCCATAAATGTATAAAAAGCCAAAACAATTTAGAAAATTCCTTATAAATTTATGAAAACTACAACATTTTTAGTGCAAAATTACAAAGTTAAAAAACTACCTATAAAAATGCTTCAAGCGCAAATGCCCGCGATACGCTTAGCCACCCCAAAACAAAAATAAAAATGAAAATGCTCCATAAATTTAGATTTACGGAAACTCTAAAATTTTCGATGGTAGTTTTCATGAAATCTTCAAAGAAACATAATTTTCAGTGAGATGTTAAATCGCTTAAATTGTAAAATTTCTAAAAATATCATAAAATGTCTCAAAAAATAAAGAAAACTCAATAATTTTCGATACAAAATTTATAATGTTGTGAAAACCATCTTTAAAAATGGAACATACATTTATAAAAATGTCGCAAAAATTGATATTCTCAACATTTTCAATACAAAATTTGCAAAGCTAAAAAAAACTACCTATAAAAATGCTCCATAATGTTTTTATCAAATTTTCTGCAATTTGAATAGGGTTTTTGAGTTGAAAACTACAATATTTGCAGTGTATTTTGCAATATTTTGCAAACATAATTTTCACCGAGATGTTAAATGGCTTCATTTGCTAAATTTCTTAAAAAATCTTTTTTTTTTTTAAACAATAAGAAAACTCCATAATTTTCTATACAAAATTTACAATCTTGCGAAAACCACCTTAAAAATGGAGCATAAATTTATAAAATGTCGCCAACATTACGAAATTCTTCAAAATTTAATGAAAACTATAACATTTTCAATACAAAATTTGCAAAGCTAAAATACACTACCCATACATGCTCCATAATGTTTTTTAATTAAATTTTCTGTGATTTGAATACGGTTTTTTGAGTTGTTTCTGTTTTTTTTATTACACTTTCATCAAGTGTTTTAGATTCTGGTAAACTTAATTAATGAATATCTCAGAGAGTTGTGCTACTTTTCAGAAATGTTTCCACAAAACTTTTTGGAAATTTCTTGAACTTATTGAAACTCATTATATTTCATCGAAAACGTGTATTTATTAGTATATTGGTGATATGATTACGTTTTCTGCAACTTCAATTAAATTTTCTAGTTTTGCATAATCTTCGATTTCAAAACGAGTTCATCTTCGATTTAATGTTTTTGAAATTTACAGTAATGTTCACAATCGTAAAATCTTCTAATACTTGAAATTCTGGGCTTTTTATTTGAATATTTAAATTCAATTTTCTGCAATATTCCTTTTTTTGCTTTCGTCAGTTTCATTGCACTTCCGTTAAGATTTTTCAGAGTTATTGCTATGTTTCAGATAATTTAGAAACATTTCAGAAACTTCCAGTATTTTTATTTGTAGTTCTGATGTTTTTAATTATTTTTCTGCAATTTGTATACGTTTTATGGGTTGTTTTTGTTTTATTTTTGACTACACTTTCATCAAGTGATTTAGATGTAGTAGGAATTTAATTATTGTAAATGGTAGACAATTAGACTGATTTTGAGATATTTATTGTAGAAAAAAATGTTTCAGTCCCCACAAAACTTTTGGTAATTTTTTTTATCTTCATTGACGCGCATAATGTTTTATTAAAAAAAACTTTTTGTAAATTTTTTGATCTTCATTGACACTCATAATGTTTTATTAAGAAAAACTTAGCGTCTTTATTTGTATATTGTGATAATTATTTTGATAATATGATATGTTATTTGCAACTTCAATGTTCCTTCAAAAATTTCTGGATTTGCATATTCTTCGGTTTAAAAACGCGTTCAATATGTTTAAGAAATTTACAGTAATGTTCACAAATTCAAAACTTAATACTTGAAATTTACAGTAATGTTCACAATTTCAAAACCTAATACTTGAAATTCTGGGCTTTTTATTTGAATATTTTGATGTTTTAGTTACATTTTCTGCAATTTTCGCGTTTTTTTGCTTTCGTTAGTTTAATTGCTCTTTCGTTAAACGTTTTCAGATATAAATCAATATATTCAGATTTATTATGTCTCAGAAAATTTAGATACATTACTGAAACTACTAGTATGTGTTTATTTATTTGTAGGACTTTCAGTTCTGATGTTTTGATTAAATTTTCTTCAATTAGTATACATTTCTGGGATGCTTTGGTTTCTTTATACCACCTTTAAAGATGCTTCACAAATTTATAAAATGTCTCCAAAATTTATAAAATTCCCTGAAAATTAATGAAAACTACAAAATTTATTTTGATATGAAAATGAAAACTACTACATTTATTTTGCTATGAAAATGAAAATTACAAAATTTATTTTGCTATGAATATAAAATCTATAAAATTTTAACTTCGTAGAAAAATGCTTCTACTTAATTCATTAACATTCCCCAAGTTCAAGAAAATTATCAATGGTAATTTTCATGAAAACTTTAAAGAAATATCATTTTCACTGAGATGTGTCAAAGCTACGTTTAAAAATGCTCCCTAATTTTATTAACATTCACAAAATTGCCTTCAAAATTTTATCAAACACCCTTAAAAAGGTTTAAAAGTTTAAAAAATAAGACTACTTATAAAAATATTCCACAAATTAAGAAAATTTCACCAACATCCATCAAATGCCTTAAAAATTCAACAAAACTCTTAAATTTTCAATTGTAGTTTTCATGAAAATTTCAAAGAGACATAATTTTCAGCGAGATATACCATTTCTCCCTAATTTTACAAACAATTGCGAAATTGCCTTCAAAGTTGTTTCATAAATTTGGATATCTCGAAAATTCATAAAATTTCTTCAAAATAATGAAAACTCCACAATTTTATACTCCATATGTTTATAAAATGCCATCAAGATTTGAGAAAATATTGTTTTTTTTAAAGAAACCGAATTGCAGATTTCAAAGGAAAAAAAAGGCAGAAAGAGGTACAGGAACTGGATGAACTGTATATCCCCCTTTTCATCTAATTTTGCCCATGAAGGAGATTCAGTTCAAATATTTCGAGGTCGATTATATGTACACTCTGACATTTATTTTGATCAAAATAGTATGTTTACGAAAAAAAAGTACTGGCTTCAGAATTTTTAATAAATCTTTTCCAGTTTTGTACTTAAAACGTACTGCTTCCATATGGAATCAATATTAGCGAATTTTGCAATCAATACGTGAACATTTCCTTTAACGCACTGAACACGTTTCCATTTCTTATCTAACACAATGTAAACGCCGTGACGTGCTTTCATCACGTTAACATTTCCCCGGCCCGTTTGATATTATAATCGCCCCGATACGATCCAATATGGCGGGGGATCGTTCACTTCCGCCATATAGGCCATTATGCCATCAGTACTGCGGGCCACAGCCTCGCACGACACAATGGGGCGCGTGACCCATTTCCGGGTGACCCCATTCTATCCGGCTCCTCGTGCAGTGCGCCTGCAATAACCAGTTGCACAAGATGAATACTGATGTGTGCGCGGAGTCAAGATGGGAGTCGATTCTGATCAATAAGTTCGCGTGTAATAATCTTCCTGCTAGCTGAATGAACTGGCAATATTATCAGATCAGAAAAAACGGATTCTATGGTCTTGCGATCAATGTGTGCAAATTGGGTTAGGGCCTGTTACTCCCCCAATATGCAGAGCACCGTTGATGGGCTCCCAATGATGAATGATGCCAATTTCACGTTTTCAGTATTTCAAAAAGTTGCTGCGGTACAACTTATTCGACGTTAAAATACATTGTTTTAACAACTTAATCATTTATACACTTTCATCTAAGATTTCTGAATACTTTTCTTCAAAGCAATGAATAGTACTGATGATTGCATGTTTTAACAACTTCTCATCAAAAGTATAAAGTGTAGCATGTACAGATTTGTACATGCACTTGTATTGCATTTGTACACAGACAGATTTGGATGGCAAGCTTTGAAGAAACTAATTTAGAAGGTTGCTATAGAAAATAATGTAATAAATAATTCTCGATATATGATTCTTTCAAAATTTGTTCAACATAATAAGATAAACATCATGCTAATAGAAAATTCATAAATTAAACTATACGCCATGCTTCGTTTTTCCGCAATTTTCATATTAAGTTGTCAGAACTAAAGAGACAGTCTTATATTTTTAAATACAATGTTTTTATTAACTTTTCGTGAATTAATAATTTTCACTAATAGAAAATCCGAAACTTATATTATGCCTAGTTCTTAGTTTTCTTGGAATTTTCACTGGTACTAAACACATTATTGTTTTCTCATTCTTAATGTCCTATGTTCTTAGGAAAATCATGCGGATTACTTTTTTTTTTAATTTGCCCAGTTTTCGAGTGAGATGTCAAAGTGGTGTTACCAATTCTTCTCCTCAATCATAACAATATTTTTTTATATCAAATTCACCAAATTTTCGTATGAAGGGCAATATTTCTTCATACGTGACATGAGAAATTCTCCTCCTCTTCTTCTTAACGTCTATATCCTATAGAAATAGAAGTCAAGCTTATTCGGCTATTGGCCATCGGCCTTTCTGCTTTATGCCCTTTATTTTCCAAGTTGGGACGCTTATATCTTCTCATACCATAATTTCTACATAAGTGATGTTAGATATACTTCTCTTCTTCTTAACATCAACATTCCGTAGAGATAGAAGTTAATCTTATTAGGCTATTGGCCGTCGGTATTTCTGCCTTTTGCCCTTTATTTTCCAAGTTGGGACGCTGATATCTTCTCATACCATCATTTCTACATAAGTGATGTTAGAAATTCTTCTCCTCTTCTTCTTAACGCAGAGATAGAAGTTAATCTTATTAGGCTATTGACCATCGGTCTTTCTGTCTTATGGCCTTTATTTTCCTAGTTGGGACGCTGATATCTTCTAATACCATCATTTCTACATAAGTGATGTTAGAAATTCTTCTCCTCTTCCTCTTAACACAGAGATAGAAGTTGAGCTTATTAGGGTATTGGCCATCGACCATTCTGCCTTATGGGCTTCATTTTCCAAGTTGGTACGCTGATATCTTCTCATACCATCATTTCTACATAAGTGATGTTGGAAATTCTTCTCCTCTTCTTCTTAACGCAGAGATAAAAGTTAAGCTTATTAGGGTATTGGCCATAGGTCTTTCTGCCTTATGCCCTTTATTTTCCAAGTTGGGACGCTGACATCTTCTCGTACCATCATTTATATATAAGTGATGTTAGAAATTCTTCTCCTCTTCTTCCTAACGCAGAGATAGAAGTTAATCTTATTAGGCTATTGGCCATCGGCCTTTCTGCCTTATGGCCTTTATTTTCCAAGTTGGTACGCTGATATCTTCTCATACCATCATTTCTACATAAGTGATGATAGATATTCTTCTCCTCTTCTTCTTTACATCAACATCTTGTAGAGATAGAAGTTAATTTTATTAGACTATTGACCATCGGCCTTTCTGCCTTATGCCCTTTATTTTCCAAGTTGCGACGCTGATATCTTCTCATACAATCATTTCTACATAAGTGATGTTAGAAATATTTCTCCTCTTCTTCTTTATATCAACATCCCGTAGAGATAGAAGTTAATCTTATTAGGCTATTGGCCATCGGCCTTTCTGCCTTATGGGCTTTATTTCCCAAGTTGGGACGCTGATATCTTCTCATACCATCATTTCTACATAAGTGATGTTAGAAATTCTGCTCCTCTTCTTCTTAACGCAGAGATATAAGTCAAGCTTATTAGGCTATTGGCCATCGGCCTTTCTGCCGTATGCCCTTTATTTTCCAAGTGCTGATATACGGTGATATCTTCTCATACCACCATTTCTATATAAGTGATGTTAGATATTCTTCTCCTCTTCTTCTTTACATCAACATCTTGTAGAGATAGAAGTTAATCTTATTAGACTATTGGCCTTATGCCCTTATGGCCTTATGCCCTTTATTTTCCAAGTTGGGACGCTGATATCTTCTCATACCATCATTTCTTCATAAGTGATGTTAGAAATTCTTCTCCTCTTCTCTTAATGCAGAGATAGAAGTTAATCTTATTGGGCTATTGGCCATCGGCTTTTCTGCCTTATGGCCTTTATTTTCCAAGTTGGGATTCTCATACCATCATTTCTACATAAGTGATGTTAGAAATTCTTCTCCTCTTCTTCTTAACGCAGAGATGTAAGTCATGCTTATTAGGCTATTGGCCATCGGCGTTTCTGCCTTATGCCCTTTATTTTCCAAGTGCTGATATACGCTGATATCTTCTCATACCATAATTTCTATATAAGTTATGTTAGATATTCTTCTCCTCTTCTTCTTTACATCAACATCCCATAGAGATAGAAGTTATCTTATTAGACTATTGGCCATCGGTTTTTCTGCCTTATGCCCTAATTTTCCAAGTTGGGACGCTGATATCTTCTCATACCATCATTTATATAAGTGATGTTAGAAATTCGTCTCCTCTTCTTCTTAACGCAGAGATAGAAGTTAATCTTATTAGGCTATTGACCATCGGCCTTTCTGCTTTATGCCCTTTATTTTCCAAGTTGGGACGCTAATATCCTCTCATACCATATTATTTTCTGGAATGTCTTGTGGAAAACTAATCGACGATGTTAAATATTAACCTGAAAATGATTATTTTTGCCACGTACCCACAAAAATGGCACGTTAACGTATAAGACTGAGCGAATTCCGAGGTTAATTAAGCCTGTGTACACATGCCATGCATATTTTTAGAGCCGGCCATTAGCTAGATTAAATATTTCGGAGCCTCGCATCGTAAAAAGTAGGTAATTCCCAAAAGGCGTCCGTAAATCACTTTAATATTTACCGGCCTAATTGAAGCGTGCTCACTTATTTACGATCAAATATGGTAGCATAAGTAATTACGGTTCGTGGAATTCGTCGAAATTAAATTTGCACTTTACAATATTGCTTTGATAATTTTTTCTAATAGGTCTGTGAGGTTTATGAGGTGTCACCATATCACTTAACGTCATACGTATTTGTAATTTTTGACAGATTCGTAACCACTTTTGTCATTTATGACAGAAACATAATCACATTTGTCATTTATGACAGAAACGTAACCACATGTGTAATTTTCGATAAGTTAAGTCTTCTAAATTCTAGAGTAGACACAAACAGACACACATTCTATAATCGCTTTAATACTACACTATAAAAACGTATAAACCTTAAATGTACCATTTTTCTATACACCTTCATTTTCTAAGTACGAAATGGAGTTTTGTCACCATACGACTTAAGCTCATATACGTATTTGTCATTTTTATCAGAAACATAACCACATTTGTCATTTGGGACAGTAACGTAACCACATTTGTCATTTTTGACAGAAACATAACCACATTTGTCATTTTTGACAGAACATAACCACATTTCTATTTTTTTACAGAAACAACCACATTTCGTCAATATCAGCGAATCATAACCTCCCTACCTATTTAAAAAAAAAAATAAAATATGAATTTTCAAGTCGATAAGTTAAACCTTCCGAGTTCTAGAGCGGATACAAACAGGCAGACATTTAATTTTTTATTATATCTGTAACACTACACTAAAACTAAAACTAAAACGAAGTAGAAACTTTTATGTTTTCGCCTATTGTGTACCTTAAATGCACTTTTATTACCAAGTGATATTTATGGCGCCAATCATAGATTTATTACTGTAATAAGTATCGCTAAATTGACATTTCAGCAACTAATTAGGTCAAACGGGCTATTAATGTGTGAACAAGCATCGATTGAACTTTAATAGGTCTTATAGTCGCCGTTTAGAGTATAATATATTCTTCCTGTAACGGCCGGAAAAAGGCTACGGATTGAAATTAATGTTAGTTTTGTTGGTTCATTAAAACTTCGATGGTATTCTAAAAACAAATCAAGTGAGACCTTTTCAAATACTAGTACAGAGCGTTTAAGAAAGTGGTGCCAACTTGTACGGTGGATACTAATAATGACACTGTTAAAGATATAAATTAATATATTTTGCAACTCTCTTTCTTGGACGCCCTGTATATTCGTGTTAATATGAAGAAAGATCAAATATTTAATTAAATTATTAGCTTACAATTTACAGTACGGATAGCCATAGACAATCTCTTCCCCCATGATTGCGATTTCAATCTATGAGCGAAACTTTAAAAATAATAATCCCATTACAACTCTGTCTTGCGAACTTTGCGAAGTTACAACCGCAGATGTAAAAGTTTCCTTGCCTTGTTTAGATAAAATCCTCTCATCTAATTTATAGCCAGGCCAGACATTCTGGATTCACTTCCCCTGCAATTTACTCCCTCTCTTCTGCTACAGACTGAAGTTATGTATGGCAGTCTTCCGCTTCCTGTTCAGCGTTTCCTCATAATTATAAAAAAAAAACCATTAAGTGAACAATAGTTCAAGAAAGAGTTGGGTGGGTTTTGGCATGTGCAGGTATTATTTGAAAATTAATATTAATTTCCACATTACTCGTACTTTAGGCTGTTATTTCAGCTTTGGACGCATAAAAACATACATAATATTAAAATAATTGAAAAATAATTAAAAACATTCATCAAAATATGAAAGACGATTATCGATTTAGTGAATCATGTTTTTTTTTAATCAAAAGAAACAAATTCAAATGAATTTGTTTCAAATTTCGAGAGAAAAAATTAAAATGAGAAAATGAAAACATATAACCTATTTTTATTTAAATATAACTTATTTTTTCAAGTCTAGTGACTTACAATGGCCCACATTGGCCAACAATACTATCACCCTAACAGAGCCAATTTAATTAAAAATAGAAATGGAACAGAGTTTACAATGGCCTTAAACATTTCAAAAATCATCGGTTTTGGAATTCATTTGTGTTTTTTTTCTTTTTTAAATTCGAATAGGTACATTTTATTGCTTCAAATTAAGACAAAAAAATGCAGTATAATGCATTTGCAATAAAATATCAATAACGATAATCGATTTATTGAACCAATTATGTCTTTTATTTAAAATAAAAATGAATACCTACATTTTTTGGTAAATTTATTGAAAACACCTTTTATAGTCATTTTAAGAACCGAAGCATATAACGAGAGATAATAATCCCTATTAGGATATTAGCTTTCGCCTTTTTTTTTCATATAATTACAATATTCATAATTTCCAATATTTCCGTAGAAATTGTTGCACATTACAAACTCGTTACATGAACCGCTCGCCATTCATTTCAAGCAACGTGAATTAATCAAGAGTCACCTCGTTAATTTCACGCAATTAAAACCAATCACCTAAATTTCCACTTCAATGAACGTTAATTCATTCCGCACTAGACCCATGCGGCTGTGACTCGTCCACTTAATTCATAATGCAGTGCGCATTTTAAAGCTCTAAGCCTTAAATGGGATTTAATTGGTGACATTGACAATTTTGTAAACAACGTTCGGCGAACACGTTGCGGAATTGCGAAACCTTGAACCAATTTTAATGCGAATTATGTGAATTTATGCGAATATGTGTGAATTACGAGATTTCTAGATGGAGATGGATATGGAATACGAGATGGAAATTTGCACCTTTTGCAAGAAATATAAAATATATTTTGTAGGTACATTCCTACTTAAATATATTTTTAATTTTTATTTAAAAAAAAGCCAAGTAATAATTTGTACTACTTGAAAAAGTGAAAAATGGAACACTCCATTTTTTTAGACTTTTGAGAATTTTTATCTAAATTGCATATTTCAGTTGTTTTCAACTACCTACTTAAAAAAAAGTAATACAGTTACTTAAAGCCCGTATTTTTAATCATCCACTGACGTCGCAATTTCCGTCGAAAGTGTTGTACTTTCGAGAGAAATGTGACATTGTGCAATGTGCAATGCAATGGGCATTTAAAAAAAATATTGTTTTAGCAACTAATCATTTTTGATTCCATGATTTATAGTTGAAAATTATGTAATACTAAACTAGAGTGCATTCTAAATTTTGTAAACCCCCCGTATTTTCAAAATTGAGAGTAATCGAAAATCTGCACAAAAAATGTAATTAAAATTTCAATTTGCATCATTATTTGGATGGCTTTAACCAAAATTTCTCACTAAACTAGGGAAGGGGTGTTTTTACTATTTTCGGATTTTCTGTAAATGTCTTACATCTTTGATAGTTTGATATTTGAGTTTTTATTTTTTGAATTCTCGCTATTAATATATTGACATTTGAACAAAAACAAACTCAACAACTAAGGATGGAATATATTTATGAATATTTCTTAGGTCATGTATTTTAAAGACTATAAACTCATAATTTTTAATAGCTGATGTAATGTTTGCTAATTTTGATAGCTAATGAAACGTTGCATTATGTAAATTTAGTAGATTTATTTATAAGAGTAGCATAGATCAGCAAATTTGATAATTATTACTATTACGTTTATATAATTACAGAACAAACCTTACACCAACAATGGTAGAAAGGGAAATGATTAAATAAATAAAAATTACAGAAAAATAGAACTATTATAAGAAACAATAGGATTTGTGACAGTAACAATGGGAGTTTAAACAGTAACAATGAAAGTATTATATGAAACAGTAGGATTTTTGACAGAAACAATGGAACTTTTATAAGAAACAATATAATATTTGACAGTATCACTAGAATTGTTACAAGAAACAATTGAACTGCTATATGAAACAATAGGATTTTTGAGAGTAGCAATGGAATTTTGGGGATACAATGGAACTATTATATGCAACTGTAGGATTGTTGACAGAAACAGTAGAACTATTATAATAAACTATATATTTTTTGACAGATACAATAGAAGTGTTCAAGATTTTTTTTTTTTTTTTTGCAGAATTATATTTTAAATGAGTTTTTGTCACGAACAATATTTTTGACAGAAACTACTGATTTGTTTAAATTAAATAATTTTGACTGTGTGCAAAATTAATAGAATTAACATAGTAGGGTAACGTAGGTGTGGGCAAATTTAGTAGAATCATTTAGTTTAGTAGAATTTGCTAGACATTTATTAGAATGATGTGTAGCTTCGATAGACTTACCTATGCACTTTGTAAAATCATTTGTAAATTTAGTAGAATTTTGTATAATTATATCAGAATCTCTTGAAAATTCCAGTGTTTTTGTAAGAATTAAATGCAAATTTAGTAGAATTATTTACATATAAAACAAAATATCATCTTATTCGATAATTACTAAAATTATGTGCAAGTTATATAAAATCGTTCGTTTTTGGTAAATACAATAGAAGTTTCATAAGAAACAATAGGATTTTTGACAGAAATAATATATTTTTTGACAGAAACAATGAAACTGTTACAAGAAACAATAGAAATGTTACAAGAAAAGATTGAACTGTTACAAGAAACAATAGAAATGTTTCAAGAAGCGATTGAAATGTTAAAATAACAAGGAATTTTGACAGAAACAATAGGACTTTTATAAAGAACAATCTGATTTTGACAGAAGCAATAGATCTTTTACGAGAAAATAATGATTTTTTTACAGTAACAATAGAATTTTTTAACAAATACAAAATAACTTTCTACTTTCTAATCTTTTTAATTGAATTGAATTGACTGGATGTGATATTAGTAGTTTGTATGCAAATTTAGTAGATTAATTAAATTTTGTAGAATCCACTAGAAATGTAGTAGAATATGTGTAGCTTCAATAGTGCGTAAATCTTGTAGACTCGGCTGGATATAGACAGACTCAGCTGTGCATTAGTAGTAATAGTAAAATTATTTCTAAATTCAGTGATTTTTACAGAATTATTATAATAGTAATTTTAGTAGCTTCTAAGAGTTGTATGAAAATTTAATTGAATCATTTAATTTTGTAGAATCTGCTACAAATATAGTAGAACATATGTGTGTATGTAGAACTCTTCCTCGTGCTCTTCTTACTCTTCTTCCTCTTCTTGGAATAAAATTATATATTTTTAATAACTTTATGAATTTTAGTTTTAAATTAAGTTTCATTCGCCAGAAATAAATTACCATTGACTGAAATGAATTAATAGACTTCAGCCTTTTCGAAGAAGAAGGGGAAGAGGAAGAATAAGAAGATCAAGAGGAGGAAGAGTTATAAAATATTTAAAGAAATAAAGTTGTAAAATTATATATTTTTTATAACTTTGTTTTTCAAGATAATTTATAACTCTTCCTCCTGCTCTTCTTTCTCTTATCTCGTATCTATTTGATATTTAAGTTTTATTCGCCAGTAATAAATAACCATTGAGTGAAATGAATTCATAGACTTCAGCTTTTTCGAAGAAAAAGGAGAACAAGAAGAATATGAAGAGGAGGAAGAGTTATAAAATATTTTAAGAAATAAAGTTGTAAAATTATATATTTTTTATAACTTTGTTTCTCAATATATTTTATAACTCTTCCTCCTGCTCTTCTTTCTCTTCTTCCTCTTCTTCGAATAAAATTATATATTTTTTATAACTTTATTGCTTCAGATATTTTATAACTCTTCCTCCTCTTCTTCCTCTGTTTCCCATTTTCGAATAAAATTTTATATTTTTTATAACTTTGGTTCTTAAGATATTTTATAACTCTTCCTCCTCCTCCTCTTCTTCTTCCTTCTCCTCTTCTTCTTCGACTAAAATTATATATTTTTAATAACTTCATTTCTTAAGATACTTTAAAACTCTTCCTCCTCCTCTTTTTCTTCTTCGAATAAAATTATATTTTTTTCATAACTTCATTTCTTAAGATAGGTACTTTATAACTCTTCCTCCTCTTCTTCTTGTTTTTTGTCTTCTGCTTCAAATACGTTTAAGTCTATTAATTAATAATTGGAAGGAGAAGCAGTTTATATGTAGAAATATTACTTCCAGACGAGTATACATTTTGTAATTCCTTGGCAATATTAATCCAATCTCATTACAGCCGTGAATCAATATAGTCTGCATGCGATATATACATTCCATGAAAAATGAAATTATGTTACTTACATATTGAATTAAACTGATTGCAAAAAATGTGGCTGGAGACAATTACTTTTGTTATGAAAATGATTGTAATATTGATTCGGAATTCATTGCACTAACAGAATTATTCGCATTTTTTCACCAATACAGTCCGGATCAAATTAACTTGGATATGTCCTATTAACAGATATGCACAGATTTGTATGCACTTATTAGTAGTAACATGAGAAAGTTCTATCGTATCTGTCAAAAAATATATGATTTCTTATAATAGTTGTATTGTTTCTGTCAACAATCCTGCAGTTGCATATAATTGTTCCATTGTTTCCATCCAAAATGACATTGCTACTGCCAAAAATTCTATTATTTTCTATAGCAGTTCAATTGTTTCTTGTAACAGTGTTACTGTTCCTGTCAAAAATTATATTGATTCTTATAAAAGTTCTGTTGTTTCTGTCAAAATTTCTATTGTTTTTATAAAAGTTGTATTGTTCTATCAAAAATGAGCTATTTTATCAAACTTTCGCATAATTCTAGTAATTATCGATAAGCTAATATTTTATTGTACTGTGTGTTAGAAAACTTATCGGATGTTTTACGAAAATTATAATTCCTGTGGAAAAAAAAAAGTCAACATGAGTCCGCAACTCAATTGTTTTCTGAGATATATAGGGTGGTTGATTTTTCAGTGTTTTCAGTGTCAATTATATTTGCGAAACTGTCAAAGTAGCAAAAAAGTTTCATAAGAAACTTGTCATTCGCAACCTGGTTTACGAAATGGCGCTATAATTTTTTTCCATAGCCTACTCAGCCTACTGATTTTCCTGAAAGATATCGGATTTTAATTGCCCAATAATAATTCTGGTGGAAAAAAAACAAAATATCTTAGTCAATATGAATCCGCAACTCAATTGTTTCTAAGATATACAGGGTGGTTGATTTTTCAGTGTCCCGCTATTTGCGAAATTGTCAAAGTAGCAAAAAAAGTTTCATTAGAAACTGGTCATACGCAACCTGGACCTGGTCTACGAAATGGCGGCATCATTTTTTTTCCAAGCCTACCGATTTTCCAGAAAGATATCGGATTATAATTACCCAATTATAAATCTTCTGGAAAAAAAAACAAAAAATCTTAGCCAACATAAGTCCGCAACTCAATTGCTTCTGAGATATACAGGGTGGTTGATTTTTCAGTGTCCAGCTTATATTTGCGAAACTGTCAAAGTAACAAAATAAAATTTCATAAGAAACTTGTCATACGCAACCTGGTCTACGAAATGACGCCATATTTTTTTCCATAGCCTACAGATTTTCCGTAAAGATATCAAACTTTTGTTTTTAAATGGAACATACTGTATATTTTTACAGATTTTTTTATAGATCAAATTCTGTTTATAATCGTGTACCATTTGTATCATTTTTCTAATTGACTTTATCTCTGAAACAGTTAAGTGTTCTAAGATTTTGTTGTTTTTTTTTTTAAAGGACTAATTGTGCAAAATATCCGAACATATTTTGAAACACCCGGTATATGTAAATATCTACTAAATTTGCTTGAAATTCTTACAAATTCAAAGAATATGATTGGAATTTTCGCGACGAATCTGCTATAATTATACAAAATTCTATTAAATTTACAAATAATTTTACGAAATACATAACTAACTGTGCTAAAATTATTGAATCTACACATAATTCTACTAAATTTCTAACAAATTCTAGTAAATAAAACGATTCTACTAAATTTGCACACAGCTACACGTGAAACTAATAATTTTCGCACACAGTCAAAAAATCAGTTGTCAAAAAATTGTACGTGACAAAAACTGTATTGTATCTGTCAGAAATTATTTTGTTTGTGCCAAAACAATAGGTTTCTATCGATAGCTCTATTGTTTATGTCAAAAATTATATTGTTCCTCATAAAACTGCCATTGTTTTTATCTAAAATCCCGTTGCTACTGTCAAAAATCCTATTGTTTCTTATAATTCTATTGTTTTGCCAAACTTTCCATTGTTTCTGCCAATATCACTTGATTTTACCAAACTTCTACTTAATAATTATAAAATTGCTGATCTAATTGACTAAATCTCTGAAACAGTTGAGTTGCGGTCCCATGCTGACTAAGATTTGTTCATTTTTTCTAATAAGTACTATAATTGGGTAAAATATCCGAACATATTTTGAAACTCCTTGTTCTAAATCCTGCATTCAAAAAAATGTACGTGACATTAACATGTATTGTATCTGTCAGAAATTATTTTGTTTGTGTCAAAACAATAGGTCTCTATCGAAAGCTATATTGTTTATGTCAAAAATTATATTGTTCCTTATAAATGTGCAATTCGTTCAATATAAAATCCCAATGCTACAATTTTATTGTTTTGCCAAACATTCAATTGTTTCTGCCAATAACACATAATTTTACCAAACTTCTACTTAATAATTATAAAATTGCTGATCAACTGCTATATTTATAAATAATTTGTGTCCAAAACAATTGGTTTCTATCAAAAGCTCTATTGTTTATGTCAAAAATTATATTGTTCCTTATTAAAGTGCCTTTGTTTCTATCTAAAATACCACTGCTACTGTCAAAAATCCTATTGTTTCTTATGATTTTATTGGGTTGCCAGACATTCAATTGTTTTTGTCAATACCACATGATTTTACAAAACTTCTACTGAGTAATTATCAAATTATAATTATAATTCTATTGTTTTGCCAAACATTCAATTGTTTCTGCCAATAATAGCACATGATTTTACCAAACTTCTACTTAATAATTATAAAATTGCTGATCAACTGCTAAATTTATAAATAATTTTTGTCCAAAACAATTGCTTAAATATCCATTATACAAAATTCTACAAAATTTGCAAATAATTTTACGAAATACATAACTAACTGTGCTAAAATTATTTAATCTACACATACTTCTACTAAATTTCTAACAAATTGTAGTAAATTAAACGATTCTACTAAATTTGCACACAGCTACACGTAAATCTAATAATTTTCGCAGTCATAAAAATGTAATTTAAAAATCAGTTCAAAATCTTGCAATAAAAAAATTGTACGTGATAAAAACTCTATTGTATCTGTCAGAAATTCTTTTGTTTGTGCCAAACCAATAAGTGTCTACCGAAACCTCTATTGTTTATGTCAAACAATATATTGTTCCCTATAAACGTGCCATTGTTTCTATCTAAAATATCACTGCTACTGTCAAAAATCCTATTGCTTCCTATAATTTTATTGTGTTGCCAAACATTCAATTGTTTCTGCCAATAGCACATGATTTTACCAAACTTCTACTTAATAATTATAAAATTGCTGATCTACTGCTATATTTATAAATAATGTTTGTCCAAAACAATTGGTTTCTATCGAAAGCTGTATTGTTTATGTCAAAAATTATATTGTTCCTTATAAAAGTGCCATTGTTTCTGTCTAAATCCATTTGCTACTGTCATAAATCCTATTGTTTCTAATAATTCTATTTGCCAAACATTCAATTGTTTTTTTTACCAATAGCACATGATTTTACAAAACTTCTACTTAATAATTATCAAAATGCTGATCTACTGCTATATTTATAACTAATTCTACTAAATTTCTAGCAATGTCTACATGATTTAATGATTCTACTAGATATGCACACAACTACATGTAATTCTACTAATTTTGACATCCGGTCAATAAAATTCTATTGAGAGAAATCAATAGTTTTTGTCATAAATATTGCAATGTGACAAAAACTCTATTGTATCGTTAGAAATACTTTGGGCAAGATAAAAAAGTTTCTATCAAAAGATTCTATTGTTTCTGTCAAAGATGATATTTTTTTGTTATAAAAGTTCTATTGTTTCTGTGATAAATCCTATGTTTTCTTGTAGAAGTTTCACAGTTTTGAATCGATGTTTTGCCAGAATATCGTCAATTGTCTTGTCCGTTTTCCTATTCTTCCCATAATTTCTACACCTAATTCCGTAATGATATGAAAATGATCCCGTATTTCTTCCAGTCCCTCGTTTCTTGAATTTTGTTTACTATTGAAACTTTAATTTCCTATTTATAAGGAAGTGCATCGTTCGTTTCTCGAATTTTGCTTTGAAACATTAATGCTGTATTGGAAATAAGTTTATGTGTACTAATCAGTGTAATTTCTGTTTTAGCACGGACAGCGGATGGGACAACCCGTTCAGGCCAGGCGGTGACCTGAGCAGGGAGGCGGACGAGATCGTGGAGCTGATCAAGGGCGGTAAGCCGATAACACCGACGTCGGCGGGCAACGCCTCACCACTGCCTCCGGCCTGCGACCAGATAGACGCAAACAACACGTCGACGCCGATCACCGAGTCCCCGAAGAAGGCGAGGGTGGCGCCGCTGATGAGCGCTGCGACGCCGAAGAGCGTGAAGAACGGCAACGTGCAGAACGACGCCAAGCCGGACTCCGTCGACGTGCAACGGGGGACCGCCGGCCAGCCCGCCGACGCCTCCCAAGTAGAACACGTAGTTATCAAAAAGAAACCCAAGTGCAAGTGCTGTGTGATACAATAACTATATGATCATGCCTATTAGTCAATAGACTTTGTTGTTATATATTTTATAGAACAAAAAAAAATGAATACGAAGCTGACATGCTTAACGCTTTTACCAGCCACACAAATACTACTAATTTATTTTCAGACTTTGCGGCCCTTTTATTGCGGATGAAATGCATTTATTCCGAACTCAGGACGATCGGTACTCTCACAAATAACTCAACCATTTGGCCATAAGACTCATTATAATGTTAACCGGTGCTTTGAAACGGCTTCTAGAAATTTTTATTCATAAGAGTAATTAAAAAAAACTTTAAATGAGACCTGAAGTACAAAATTTATTAATACACGAATGTCTTAGATTTGGGGCAGGCAGTAAAATGACCACTTGAACTGTACGGCTAAGACATTCCGTAAAAGTAGTAGCTGTTTCGGAATAAATGTATGTGTTTTATATATTTTTGTTTATAAAGAACTGAATTCATTTTCTTTGTTGTGACCAATGTTATATTTTCATGTAATATGTGAATTACCCTTAAGTTATCATTACAGACGATACGAGACAATCACAACGTGATTAAAAAAAAACAACACGCCTCACAACACTGCGAAATTAATTATTAAACGAAAACGTCAAAATCGCGACTGTAATAATAAACCGTAATTCACCTGCATGTACCCAAGGTAGCTAGAAGCTGCTCTTCTGTGCTGTATCTATTATTTATATTTACTCAATATTATATAATATATTTGTGTTATTAATTTGTGATCTAAGTCAAAATGATAATATTCTAATAATTGTGATTGTAAATTTACACAAGATAGCACACGGAGTTGGAAGGGATTTTTCTTTTTATACATATACATATGCAGACTTTACAGTTAAATTACGAATGATATCAGAAGGCGCTCCTACGGGGGTGTCACGTTAATCAATTACACGATAAGCTTGAGTGCTCTGTGTGTGTATGCGGATGTTAATAATAAAGTATAGGCATACAGTTTCATCAATTAAGGACGCTGCCGTTTATCTACACCCTGAAAATGTCATTAACATTTTGCCTTATTTACACAGATCTTATCTCGCTAATTACTTAGTAAATAGATCTAGCAAAGCAACTACTAGGTTTTAAGGAGTATACTAATATTAATGAGACGAGGGTGACACCTCAAGTAAGCTAACAAAAATCTCTACCAACTCTAATTATCGGAGCCTAAGTTCAGCTGATATTTCCGGAAACTTTGATCGTTACTACTTGTAGTATACTCGAGCCCTTGGTTTCTTTTTTTTATTGTAACTGTATATTGAAGAAAACTATTTGTTGTTAATGTTAATAATATTGTTTGTTATGTGTGTTTGTGTGCCTGAAGTGAAAGAATCGTCGAGATATGACGCACTTATTTTGATAGTAAATAAGTACACATTCGTTGAACTGTGCAGGCACTAGCAGTCGACGGACGAGACGGAATTCGGTTGTAACATATGAAGAGGAGCGAGGAGAGAATTACAAGTGCAGAGATATATTTAATATATTCTAGTTATTAAGGATACATAACGTCCCCCCTGTTTTATTTATATGTGTATGTAAAATGGAAATACCGCAGCTTTTCTGCTTCTACAAAAAATGGTGTATAGAAATAGAAGTATACATATATGTATAAGTATATGATGAATATCATTCTTTGAAGCACTGTTCTACTAAATAACTACTTTTTTCGATGATTAATATACATAATTTATATTTATATTGATTATATATCCTTTTTTGAAATACTTTGTAAAGATATTGTAAAAAAAATAATCTTATTTGTATACCAAGTCGCATTATATTAAATAATTTTATGATGTATCTATCTACATTACTCATTTATAAATATACCTGACTTATATTATTTTCTCAACAACAACATATAATTTCCAAAAATAAACCTCCACAATCACCCAATTTTTATATTTTCAACAAAATAGAAAAACATTTATATTAGACCCAAATTGTGCAAAATCACAATATGTTAAATTAACTTTTTTTTCCACTGTGATTTTAAAATGGTGAATATTTTCAGCAATAAAAAAATATTAACAGTTATACTCACAAAATGTGATTAATTATTTTTAGTAAGAAGAATATTAAAAATATGATAAACCTTAAAATCCCAACATCATAACTAATGAAAACTCATATTTTTTAAAATTCTCCATATTCTGGAATTTCAATTGTTTTAGTAAAGTAACAAAACATTCAGTTAAACTATGCCCTCAAAAAAGGTAAATTAAATTTTATCCTAATATTAAATAAACCCATTATATATTTTTCTTTTTTCCCAATTAAGGAATTTTTATCTTTTCAGCAATAACAAAACGTTCACAGTTATATTATACTCACAAAATGTGATTAATTGTTTTTACTTGGAAGAATATTAAAAATAGATAAACCTTAAAAACCCTTATTTGTTTAAAATTAAAATGAATCAATAAAATTGAGAATCTGCACACAAACTTCTATGAAATTTTATTAAAAATATGATGAACCTTAAAACCCCAATTTGTTTAACATTTAAATGAATCGATAAAATTGAGAATCTTCACACAAACTTCTCTCAAATTTTATGAATGTGTATATATACTTTGTATAAGTTTCATGAAATATTTGAAATTTCCATAAAATATATCACAATATTACCCACGTTTAAATCAGATTCAATCTTCTATACATTTTCAGAAAATTCCTTGAAATGTATAAAAATGTTATTGTTTTTTTTTTCTTTATTGGAGTACTTACTGTTTTTATTATTTCTTCTTCATCTTACTAGACTACTTTCGGCTATTGTGAGCCATTAAAATAATATCATTCAAAATGGATGAAACTGTAACAAAAAGTATAAAATTTTATTAAATTTTGTAAAATAACTAAAATTTCTATTTAATTATGGATCTTCGTTTAATATTGTATAAAATGTCAGAAATTGTAGGAACATTGAGTAAAATTTATTACAAAATCGTAGTATTTTCATAAATATCATCTCAATTACTATAAAATAAAATAAATATCATTAAAATTCAGAATCTTCACATAATATTCTACTAGATTAAAGAAAAATTGCAGGAATTTCATAAAATTTGTATAAGTTATTAAATTGGGAATTTTAATTCAATGATCAGTTATGTATTGTAATCAGAAAAAGATAATTCATAAAATTTCCAAAAACCCCAATTTGTATAAAATAAAATAAACAAAAAAAATCCAGATTAAAAAAAACTTCTATGAAATGTTATGAAGATATTAGGATAATATCTTAGATATTTTGTAGTTTCATGAAATATATAAAATTTCCATAAAACATCACATTGAATGCTGATTCAAAAGTCTTTGGAATCGGTATTCAATCTTCAATAGATATTCAGTAAATTGCTTAAAATGTATAAAGGTTCATAATATTTTTCTAAAATATATGAAATTTGTTTTAAATTATGGATCTTCATTTAATATTCTATAAAATATCAGAAAATGCTAGAAAAAAGACTAAAATTTATTAAAAAAATTATAGAATTTTCGTAAATCAGAATCTCCACATAATATTCTATATTAGATGACAGAAAAAATTGCTTGGATATTATAAAGATGACTGCTAGCCTTTGCATATTAAAATTATATCCTAATCAGAATATGTTAAATTCTCCCATTTTTTCCCACTAAATTCCATCATATTCGCAATTAAAAAAAATACGAAACTATAAAATCGAAACAAATAAAATAAAAAAATTCTTTTAGGAATACAGAAAATTTCAAAGAAAATGCCAGCAGTAAAAGGAGAACTAGAAATATTTAAGAAAATATAATTATCAGCTAATAAATCATGGAAAATTTAAGGTAATATTAACAAAATCATCTCAATTTTAAAATAATCTAAACATAAATATTAGTAAATTTCATCAATTTTACAATTAGTTACTGCAACGAGTTCAAATCATACGTTTGTGCAATTTTAATAATATAGAGCTGCACTGATTAATTATTGATTGATTCATTATCAACATTTTAATAATTACTAACAAAATTTGAATAATTTCTATAAATTTTAGTAATTATTTAGTTGTTACTGTTGCAGCAGTTAAAGGAGAACTAGAAATATTGAAGAAAATATAATTGTCAGCTAATAAATCATGGAAAATTTAAGGAAATATTAACAAAATCATCTGAATTTAAATAATTCTAAGCATAAATATTAGTAAATTTCATCAAATTTTCAATTAGTAACTGCAACAAGTTTAAATCATACGTTTGTACAATTTTATTAATATAGAGCTGCACTGATTAATTATTGATTCATTATCAAAATTTTAATGATTACTAAAAAAATTAGAATAATTTCTATCAATTTTAGTTATAATTTAGTTGTTGCCGTTGAATTATTTTCTTCCATCATCATGTCAAATATTGCTGCAAATGTTTCAATTATTTCTGTTTTTTTAATATAAAAATTGCAATAATTACCATGTCAGTTAGAGTTTCTGTTACTTCAGTTTAGTTAATCTTGAAAATATTATAGCTTAGTGCCAAATGTTCATTTTTTTGTAACTCATACATATTTTGTTAGTGAGAAAGTTGAATTGTAAAAGATTACTGTGAACATGTCAATTATACCTGCCAAAAGTGCAATTATGACTGTAAGTTTTAATGCAACTGAAATTACCTGCAACTTTTTAATCCTTAGTACAAATTCAGTAATTTCAGTAAAAAAAATATGCCAAGTTTTGAATGTTTAGTAAAATTTTAGTCATTACAACCAAAATTTCAAATATTACCAAAGTGTCAATTATTACTGTTAAATTATCTTACATTTATTATTTTGTATTCAATTTCCAATAATTTGTGTCAAAATTTCATGAATTCTGTCAAAATAGTTATGATTATGATCAAAATGTCAATTATTACTGTTACATTTTCTTACATTTATTATTTATTATTTAATTTCCAATAATTTCTGTAAAAATTTCATTAATTCTGTCAAAATAGTCATGATTATGATCAAAATGTCAATTATTACTGTTAAATTTTCTATCATGACCCATTTTTATATATATTGCTGCGGAATTATTACTATCTCAAGTTTCAATTCTCTCTCCGACAAATTTTCATTTTTTAGTGAAATTTCGCTAATCCAGAAGAAAATTACTGCCAAGTTTTTAATATGTAGTAACATTTCAGTCATTACAACTAAAATTTCAAAGATTAATGCAGATTTTACAATTATTACATTCAAAATATATTTATTATTTAATTTCTGTGAAAATAGTAATGATTATGATCAAAATGTCAATTATTACTGTTAAATTTTCTTACATTTATTATTTATTATTTAAATTACAGTAATTTCTGTCAAAATTTCAATAATTCTGTCAAAATAGTCATGATTATGATGATCAAAATGTCAATTATTACTGTTAAATTTTCTATCATGACCCATTTTTATAAATATTGCTGTGAAACTGGAATTATTACTATCTCAAGTTTCAATTCTACGTAAGTTTGAACGATTTCTGACAAATTTTCAATTTTTAGTGAAATTTCAGTAATCCAGAAGAAAACTGCCAAGATTTTTATTTTTAGTAAAATTTCAGTCATTACATCAAAAATTTCTAAGATTACTCAATTTTTTTCATTTAATACATTAGGAATATTATTTATTACTCTTAAATTTTTAATTGTTTCTGTCAAAATTTCATCAATTCTGTCAAAAAAGTCATGATTACAATAAAAATGACAATAATTTTTGTACAAATTTCAATTATTTTTGTTAAATTTTCTATTATTTCTTCTTTTTTCTTTTATTACTGCCAAACAGGAATCATTATTATCTTCAGTTCAATTCTAATGGTCAGTAATCTGATGAAAATGTTGAAAATGTTTTTTTTGTCAATACATCAATCGACAATCGTTAGCGTAAAAAACATCAATTTGAAATTTATAGCAAGTCTCAAATATTGAAAATTCCAAGACGTTCACCTTTCATACGAAACATCAAATATATCAGATGATATCAAAATCATCAATAAAACAATAGACAATATACAACAGATCGTCATTTCTTTTCGAGAATTGACGTAACATTTTTTTTATGACAACCGTTATTGTTTTAGGGATCCCTTGATTGCCAAAATGGCACATTAAATATATTAGCACCTTAAATAAAAATTAAAAAGAACTGTTATTTTTGAGTTAAAGTCTTGGTTAATCTTTTGTTTGAATTTTCTCTTTTATGTATCAAGTTAGAACATAAACCAAACATTTTACCAAATCATTCTTGTTGATTCATTTTATTTAGTAATTAATTAATTTAAGAAAAGTGTAATTCATCTAATTTATTTACATTTTTAAATATGTATGTTACATGTACTAAAAGCCGAGAATGAGGAATTGAAAGAGACTTTCAAAATTTGCTGAATGATAATTACGAGACATTACGAGTACCCATTTACATTTTGTCGGAATGAAGTCAAAATGATGTAAAAAAATCTCATCAAAAGTTGCTAAAGAAAGTAACTATTTAAAATCAATGAAACACTGAAGTAATGAAATAATGAAAGAATGTTTTCTTAGCGTACTTTATTTCCTTAATATAAAAAAATATCTAAAAGGAGGAAATAAAAAAATTACTCTATTAATATTCAATAATACAACGTATTCAAAACGTATGAACAATCTAAATCAATCAAAAATGTTATTTTTATACTTGCATTATTTTTAAAATACAAAATATTCAAAACTTATGGATACCGAATCAAATTAAAAAAAAAAATACTCGTATTATTTTTCAAAGTTTATGGTGAAGTTTTCAAATGATTTAGGATTCTTCCCTAAATAGCACTGAACTAATACCACCCACAATTCAAAACCATTTACTTCAGTTCTCTTCTATTACGTTATCGGTTTGGCAATTTTCATATTCGTCCTTCAGAATGCCGAATATCATTAGAATCTTTTAAAATGTTCTCAAAAGTTTTTCAATTTTGTGCGAATATTTTCGTAAAGAAATTGCGATAATTCTGTTAGGTGTACCAAAAATATAAAAATATTTTAACTACGTAATTCAAATAAAAATTATTAGAAGATATATGATCAAGGGACAAGTTTCCTTATAAATTGTTCTATTTTGAGCAAAAAAATCATAATTGGAATGCAAAAAATTCAATATATTGTACAAAAAGGTAAACCAAAAATTCTAAAAACGATCAACAAATATAAATTATTAGAACGTGTTAGAAATGTTTTTTCGCTCACCTGATTAATATTTTTTATAGATATATGTTTTTGTTTTCATATTCCTCGCATTCTTCATATGATGATTTTTTGTAATGGCAACTACCTATTTTTATCTTCTTCATTTTGATAGTTAAATTGCGAAAATGACAACTATTGCTTATACAACTTCTGCCATAATTTGTCACTCACCAGGTTGCGATGGTCAGTTGTTGTTAATATAATATCAATCTCAAAACTAGAAGTTTTCTTTCATTTACCACCCACCAGATTAAAAAGTCAGTTATTGCTGGCATATCAATCTTCAAAATAATATGTTTAAATACGTTTTTTCTCAGTGCATAATTACGTCGCGCATGCCGATTTCGTCCCATGGGAACTGGACGTCCATCTGATGGGAACATTCTTCCGCACATGTGAAAGTGCTAATTAATTAAGCACTAATTAATTTTCAGCAACGTTATACGACCGAACTAAAATATGACATTGAACTGCTCCCCATTATGAACGATGGCACGTCCTGTGGGTGGGAAGCATATAAATGTATAAATATTATAAGATTTTATCTGCCATCATCATCACCTTGTCGAACGTCCAGCAGACAACAACAATGCATCAGGTAATCTTTACATTAATACATATTAATTAATTTATCTATTCCCTTCGAAATCCGATAATAACGATTTTATAGCGTTAATAGCAAAGTATGCATTTTTTCTGTAAATATATTCTTATATTATTGTTTTAAATATTTATAAATTTATAATTATAAATTATTATAAAAAAAATAGTTATTTGTTTCTAATTAAATGGAAAATGTTCAAAACTAAATGTCATGTGTACTGACATGTAATGTTCAAAAACTGCCCAAGTAAAATAAATGAAATTTTGAAATTATGGGAATTGTGGGAAAAGTTAACGATTTACTCTAATAAATAAATTTGTCGGAATGAAGCCAAAATTATGTTAAGAGTGCTTTAAAGGAATCAAGTATTTTTTTATATCAAATAAATTTGACATAAAATTTACAAAATGCTTTTTAAAATTGAAGAGCAATGCTTTCTTGATTCAATGTGTTTGGAACAAGAATAAATTCTACTTTTGAGATACATACATAATTTTTTTATGACTAATTACTCAAATATTCAAATTGAATCCTATTTTCGGTGTAAAAATAAATTTCTTTTAAAAATGAACAAGGCCATTTTGGAATTTCGGTGCTCATAACTGGTATTTTCCATTTATTTTTTTGTTTAACGAATACTAAAGATATTTCAACAATATGTTTTAAACGTTTCTACCTTAATTTGCATATTTTTTGTGGGAAATAATATTTCACAGTACAATTGCTTTGCGAATTACGTTAAAATAAATTACGTTGAAATTTCATTTTAACTTTTACCAACTAGGAAAGTATTAATTAATATTAATGAAAAGTGTCGTGCACAATAAATTAGTAGTTTACATGAGTATTAGCGTGTATTAGGTAGTAAACCGATTAAAAATTAACGCATTTTTTAATGTAATTTAATGTTTTAGCATTTGGTCTATATTATACCTACTGGTACTATAAATACAAAGTTTATGGCAAATATAATAGAAATACATAAATTGAGTTATTCACATAAATTAAGTTGAATTGAATCATATTGCAATTTTTTAAGAAAAAATTCAGATTTTTACTCAAAATATTTTTCGAATTGTGTTCGAGTTGAAATATTTTTAATCTATTTTAAGAGAAGCAGTAAAATTGAATCCTTAATCACATTAGAAATTTAGTGTACATCTTTCTTTAATTAGGTAAATAAACAATTAATAAATCAAATTCGTATTCAGAAATTGGAACTAATCATTTGTTTGTTATTATGTACATGTTTTTTTAAAGAAACAATAATACAAACTTTGTTGCAAATTTAAGAACACCCAACAAAGAAAATTGGGTGGTAAATCACATTAGAAATTTATATTTTGGGCACTTATTAAATTCAAAACTACTACAACAAATTTAGATTTGTACTCACTAATTAAGGAATTGTAATTCAAAACTACTACAAAAAAATTATATTTGTACTCAGGAATTGTATGTTTAGTCAGCTTACCCTGATAGTTTTCAAGACTTAGATTTTAAATATAATTACTACAAATTTACGAAATGTTGAGTGCGCTTTTTTGGAATCAAGTACTGATTTATATAAAAATAAATTTAAGACATAAAATTTTCAAAATGCATTTTCACATTTAAGAGCCAAGAGTTTCTAAATTAATGTGTTTGGAACCAGAATAAATTTAACTTTTCAGATACATACTGCCAAAACTTACCCATTGCTTGCCAAACATTTGTGGGTGTAAGCAAGTTACGAGGTTTAACTCACTTACTTCAATGTACTTCTAATACCTTTTTTTAATTCTAGAATTCAAAATTATTCAATTCAATTTTTTTATTTTAATTGAAATAATCCAATTTTGAATTATAGTGCCCGCAATTAGAGTTTTTTTACTTGTACATTTTTTTTCCTGTCAATTGGCATATATTTTTACATTCATTGATATATTTATATTTACATTAATATAAACATAATTATAGTGATACAAACTGAGCCCTAAGTAATTATTTTGGTTTAAATTTTTATTTGGTTAAAACATTCAGAAATGTAAAATTTATGGAACATTTAAGAAGCAAACACAAAAATGAGCGGCAAATTACATTTTTTTATTTGGTTTTTAGTTACAATTCTGTGGTTAATTAATATTTTGTTTTTTTTATTAGTCAAACAGCAAATAAGATCAAATTTGTACCCAATTTTTTTTAGAATTGTACTTGCTCATTTTGCTATGATTTTCAATTCAAATCATATAAACAATCATAGAACAATAACAAAACAAAAATCATAAAACAAATACCAAAATCACAAACCCTTTGAAATGTTAGTGTTTTTCGTGTAAAAATAAATTTATCTTAACGAAAACTGCCCAAGAAACATAAATTAAATTTTGAAATTATGGGGAATTGTGGAAAAAGTCAACGATTTACACTTATAATTTTTGTGTTTTTTTTAATGAATAATTATTCATTCAATAATAAATACTGCAATCCAATCCAACTTTCGGTGTAAAAAAAAATGTTTTAAAAATGAAAAATCTCTTTTTGGAATTTCAGTGCGTATAGTTGGGTTTTTTCCATTTAATTTTTTGTAATAAAATTACCGGTTACACATACCTATTTAAGTAATTTATACCGAAAGTAGATTTTTAGGAAAAAGAAATTTAAGAAAAAAAGCGAGTAGAAAAATTCATTACAAAATTAGTGTCTGACATTTGACGTATTTTCTTGAATTAGTCAAAACGCAATAAAAAGTTCAAGCTTGTTCACAAAAATGTTTAAAATACTGTTTACTTACTCTACTAACTAATATGTTTTACGACTTTATTTGAATTATCATGACTTCAAATTTAAAGTATGTACTAAAGTATCGAAATTTGGAAGTATCGCTTTGGAAATTTGGTTTTTGGGTTGAAAATCAATTTAACTTAAAATTTATTTAAATTTTAAATTCTATTTAATTTAAATTAAAAAAAGAATTTGGATTTTTTTTTCAGGAGAACTACTCGCATTATTATAATCATCTGTTTCTGCATCTTACACCAGCGATTGCGTGTCGAAAGCATTATCGTATTTTATTCCTCTATGCTCTTCCTCCATTTTTTTTCTGTCTTTTGCTGCTTCTTGATTCCAGTCCTTCTTCTTTTAGTATTCTTAGTATTTCATCATTTCATTCCTCTTCCTCTTGTTGTTTTCTTCGTTTTTCCCATTTTTCACATAATTTTTCCCATTTTCTTGCTCGGCATTCTTATCATATGGCCCATATGGCACGATCTCAATCCTTTTTGTTCCCATGGGTTTTATTACTAGTTTTTTTCTACATTCCGCACTCTGTCAGATCTTACGCCTGCCATATTTCTTAGTGTATTATTCCTGTACGATCTTCCTCCATTTTTTTTTTCTGACTCTTGCTGCTTCTTCTGTGTCCTTCTATTCCAGTCCTTTCTCTTTTAGTATTCTTCGTATTTCATCATTTCAAGGCTTTTACTGCTTCTTCTGAGTCCTTCGATTCCAGTCCTGCCCCTTTTAGTATTCTTCGTATTTCATCATTCCATTCATTACATCATCCTTCTTTCGCAGTCCTCTTGTTGTTTTCTTCGTATTGCCCATTTTCCATATTATTTTTGCCATTCTCTCGCTCGGTATTCTTATCATATTGCCGAACCACCTCAAGGCTTTTTCATTTATTGTTTGTGCCATGGGTTTTATTCCAAGGTTTTTTTTTCTACATTCCTCACTCTGTCAGATCTTAGGCCTGCTATCTTGTGGACACAAAGGTGGATCTTAATCCACTTTTTTGTAGCTTTTGCTGCTTATTCTGCGTCCTTGGATTCCAGTCCTTTCTCTTCTAGTATTCTTTGTTTTTCATCATTCCATTACATTCATGCCATCATCCTTTTATTCTCGGTCTTCCTCTTGTTGTTTTCTTCGTTTTACCCATTTTCATATTATTTTTCCCATTCTCTCGCTCTGCATTCTTATCATATGGATGGCCTAACCACATCAAGGCTTTTTCGTTTATTGTTTGTTCCATGCTATATTTCTTAGTATTCTCATTCCTTTTGTTTTGTTTTTGTTCTCGGTTATTGTCCACAATTCTGCTCCATGTGTGAGGGTTGGCGTAAACATTGTTTTGTGCACTCTTATTTTTGTAGTTCTTACACTCTGTCAGATCTTACACCTGCTATATTTCTTAGTGTTCTCATTTCACTTGCTTGTATTATTTTCTTTTGTTTTTGTTCTTGATTGTTATCCATAGTTCTGCTCCATGTGTGAGGGTTGTCATAAATATTGTTTTGTGCACTCTAATTTTTGTACTTCTTGATATTTCCTAATTATTTATGGTTTGATTTTTAAGACAAAGTACAGTCTAGTATTCGCTTTGATCCTTTCGGCGAATTTCATGTCCATTTTATTATCTTCTGTTATTATTGTTCCAAAGTAGTTGGAATGTTTAACTTATTCTACTTTTTTATTGTCTAGTTTGATGTTGATCCTTTCTTGTCGAGTTGATACAATCGTTGTTTTAGTTTTGTTTTTGTTTATCTCTGTATTTAAGTGCTCATTTTTTAGTTCTTCTTTCCATATCTAATAAGTTGTAAGTTGGTAAGTTGTGTTATAGCTCTTCTTATTTTGCTAAAAGTATTAGAATACTAGATTATTTTCCATAGCTAGATGTATGTCCACGTCGTATTTTTGCATTTTTATTATATTTCATGGTCCATCAGAACTATGAACAATTACCTGGACTCGGCGATTCTTCCTATCACATTCCAGTTTTGGTACTAAATATTTTGAATATATAGTTATTTGTTCATACGTCGTTGGTTCTTTTATAAAGTCCTCATATATCTTATTAGTTTTGGGTTGATGTTATTTTCCTGAAGCGCTTTCCATATGTATCTTCTTCTAACTGAGTCAAATGCCTTAGCTATGCCGATGAAGCACATGTAGATTGTCTTATGAGCTTTTATTATTTCCATTATTATATATTCTTTCTATTAGTTGTTTTAGTATAAGTGTCGCATCTGTCATGCTTCTTCCTGCTCTTAACCCACTCTATGCTTCATCTTATTTCTTATTTACTTCCACTTTTATTCTTTCAACTAGTATGCTCTCCTATATCTTCTCGGCTGTGCTTAGCAGGGAGATGCCTCTGCAGTTGGCACAGTCATTCAAGTCTGCTTTTTGGTAGATTGTTAAAATCATTGCCAGTTCCCAATCTTCTGGTAGTGCATGCGTGTCTATTGTTTTATTCATTAATTCTAGAAGTAGTTTTATTCTCGATTCTCCCAGGTGTTTTATCATGACCTGTTTTTTTCCTGTTTTTATTTTCTTTATAACTTTTTCTAGTTCTTTCTCCGTTGTGTGATTTGTTTCATCTTCTGTATTATCTACTTCTTCGTCTATATTCTCTTCTGTTTCTGTATAGTTTCCTTCATTGTTATTGGTGCCTAGTAGTTCTACATCTATGAAGTGTTCTCGCCATCTTTCCATATTTCTTCTTCATTTGTCACTCGCTTTTTGTGTTTATCTTTGATGCGAATGATTTCTTCCATGTTCTTTGTTCTTCCTTTATTTACGACCCTGTTAACTCGCATTATGGATTCTTATAGTTCTTTCTCCTTTATGTGATTTGTTTCATCTTCTGTATTATCTGTTTCTTCGTCTATATTCTCTTGTTACTGTATAGTTTCCTTCATTGTTATTGCTGCCTAGTAGTTCTATGAAGTGTTCTCGCCATCTTTCCATATTTCATCATCATTTGTCAGTCGCTTTTTGTGTTTATCTTTGATGCGAATGATTTCTTCTTTTTTCTTTGTTCTTCCTTTACTTAAGACTCACATTAACTCACATTATGGATTTACTTTATTATCGATGATTCTTCGAACTCTTCGAACCAATGGAGCTTATTTTTACATTATATTATTATTAATATTTGTTTGTTCAGCTGCTGTGGAAATTTTGATTAGGTACTATTCACGTTTGGCAGATGGTGCTATGATTTCTTTTCCGTTTTATTTCGCCAAGAACTGTTCCTGTATTTTCTTTTATGTTTAATTTTTAAGATTCCGGCATTATTTGTGCTCATCGGAGCGGTGATGGTCGGTGCCCAAGACAGCCCTCGTCCTCACGTGGGCGTCGTCCGCCTGGAGAGCAACAACGACGGCGACGGCACGTACAACTACGCCTACGAGAGTGAGGACGGAACCGCCGCCCAGGAGGAGGGCTACCAGAAGACCCAGGACTCGCCGACGGCCCAGGGCTCGTTCAGTTTCACCGCCCCCGACGGCCAGCAGTACTCCATCCAGTACACCGCCGACGAGAACGGCTTCCTGCCGCAGGGCGCGCACATCCCCACTCCGCCCCCAATCCCGGTGGAGATCCTGAAGGCGCTGGAGCAGAACAGGGTCGACGAGGAGCGCGGCATCTTCGACGACGGAAAGTACCATCCGGAGAAGTACAACAACAATTAAGTGGGAACGATGGTATGCAGTTGTGGAAATTGTATTTAAGATCCGTGTACAAGAGAACTAAATAAATTTCAAATTCATCACACTTCATTTATTTATGTATTTCATTGCGGACACATTACTACTTTAGGCGCCACGTCGATCATGAAAGCCCAGGTAGTCTAACGTAATTGTTCCTCAGAAAAGAGGAAAAGAGGAAATTCCCCAAGACAAAATCCTGAAGGGCAGTGGTGACGGGGTATAAGAATCGCCAGCACAAGGCAGTGGCGGATTTAGGGGGTGGGGGGCTATGATGGCTATAACCCATGGCGGCAAAATCAAGGAGCGGCAAATTTTTGGAAAAATACCAAAGGCACAAGTCACAATAAAAAATAAATGTACAAATAAATAAATGGCGAACGAAAAAGGGCAAATACAAGAAGTGAAGCATCTAACTACCTCCTTCAACTTCAAAGATTAGAAACGACTTTTTTTTCCAATTTTATGCTGAGATATGTTATCTTGATTCAACGTATAAAGTAATAAGCTACAATAGTCTGAGATAGATCTATCAACCGTATCAGTATACAATGTAAAAGAACGAAATTTAACATATATGAAAATTGAGCACTAATGAAAGCGAAAGTAACTTAGTATGAAGATGAAACGAACAGAAAAAAAAATGAAAAACCCAGTCAAATTAAACCAGAGTAGGAGATTGATTGGTAGAGAAAATTTTAGAATCAATCGAGAGTACTAAAATTCTTTAAAAGTTCAACGTCCAAGAAGCACTTTGAGATTGTGTGCAAAGCTTCAGTAGGTACCCTCAGAATATTTTAGTTTTCGGAAAATTTCACTTTAAATTCTATGAACATTTTATCTTGTATTTAGTCGTAAATATTACTTCGAAAATTAACTTAGTCAATTGAACAAGTATCATCATACTACAAGAATGATTGTAATGTTTTTGGGACGTTTTCGTTTTCTTGACGCTGTTTTATCTCTTTCATTTAACTGCAGTTCGAACTAAAATTTATTTCTGTGATATTTCTCATATTAGGCTTCTTTTATTTTATAACTTAAGTAATAAGATTAAGGACGTACAATTATTACTTAAACTATAAAATTTATTTATTTTTATATAATTTATCAAAGTGTTGTTCATTTTCCCCCAGACTTTCAAAGGTTATAATTAAAGTTTTAATACTAAGAGAAGCCTTAGATGAATCAAACTTTTCATTCTGAAGCAATTGATGAACTCCTGAAGCGACTTCAATAATTTGTTCAAATATAAGAACAAACACAAAATGGTACATTTTTTAATGAGTAACGCATCTAGCCATTTTGCTATTGCAGTGTCTTGAAATACGCAAATTATACAGGGTGTCTAAATTATGTGGAAATGGCTTAACCACAGATTACTGGGATCAAAAGAAGACGATATAATTAAACTTAGCTATAAACACATTCGTTTGGTTTAGCCAGTATTCACCTTAAAAATTAATTTAAAAAAAACAAAATTTACTTATAAAAAGAGAACGTTTACATTGATTTTGATGTTGTTTGGTATGACACTTTATACGGGTATAACTCATATTTTGACATAATATTGTTATTATCAATAGACCGGTTGTGTATAAAACAAGTGAGGCCCAACATTAAAACATTCATATTTTTTAATGACAAAAGCAAATAACTTTAGAAAAATCAAACCGAACCAGGCATTCATTATTATGTATTTTTTTGTATCTTTATAGATTTTGATATCTGTTACAGTTTCGGCAAGATATGAGTGACTGCCCTACACTCATTCTCATTCTCATTTGGGTGAGCATCTAGACGTATGTGGTGATTTCAATATTGACTATTTGACGCAATACTCATACAGGGTGGAAACTTTAACTGGAATAAAATTCATAACTTCGATATAGGCGATTTTTGCAAAAAATCCCGAAACACGCTAAGTATTGTTTTTTCTTGCCCTCATTTCTATGTATATGCTGCTTGTTTATCTGTTCCCGGAAGAGCCCAGCCACCTCCGACTTTTTTTTTTCAAATGGAAAGGTATGTCAAGTGACACCTCGTTTGAAAGGTCTCTTCGCAAGTAATACAACACACTATTTATTTTAATAATTTAATTAAATTAATTTATTATTAAATTAATAAATTTAGGCATGAAATACGGCAAGTCACACCAGAAATGTTACAAAACATTAGAGATGCATGTTATCATCGATTTGCACTTTGCCAAGAAAGAAACGGTGCCCATTTTGAACATTTGTTGCATTAAATAGTATTCAAGTTATAAAAGTGTTTTTTTTTTATCACGTGGGATTTGTAAATATTCAAGAAATAAATAGTGTGTTGTATTACTTGCGCAGAGACCTTTCAAACGAGGTGTCACTTGACATACCTTTCTATTTGAAAAAAAAAGTCGGAGGTGGCTGGGCTCTTCCGGGAACAGATAAACAAGCAGCATATACATAGAAATGAGGGCAAGAGAAAACAATACTTAGCGTGTTTCGGGATTTTTTGCAAAAATCGCCTATATCGAAGTTATGAATTTTATTCCAGTTAAAGTTTGCACCCTGTATAATATATTGTTGGATGAAATATTTGTTTCATTTGAAAAGGTTTAATCTGAACTGCTCATCTCATGAACCTACTAGTATATCTACGGATCTCTATGGAAAATCATCAGTATCAAAGATAGACTACATCGCAACTAATGCAGAAACGTTGGCCCAATCGAGAATTACTCAGTCAAACATAGGTGACTATTTGGCAATGGTGTATGATATTGTCAGCCAGGTTAGGCCAAATAATGTTGGCCAACCGACCAAGACCTTTAGGAATACGTCCATAAACACTTTTCTATTTCTATTTCCAATTTCTAAAAAAAATTCTTCGCTGACTTTTTTAATAGCTGCACAAACCTGGACGAAATGGTCTCATTCATACAAGTAGTATCGTGGGCTATTGAAGTAAAATGTCCCCTAGCCAAGGCACACAACAACCATACAGATATGTCATGAATCACTAGGGAAATAATTGATGCGGGTACTAATTTTTAACATTTTTTGCTTTATGCGGCTAGTATTGACCCACACTTTAGAACTGAATATAATAATATGAAGAAACAACATGCTAAAGAAATTATAAGATGCAAAAAGGAATATTACTCCCACAAGCTTAATCATTCGAATAACAAACGAAATGAACTCTGGCGGATAATAAATCAATCATTAGGTAGAAATAAGCGAAATATCAACCTGGACAACTGATGCATGACAATGCAAAAATTCGGATTTCAAAACGTTGGCAGAACTCTTTGCCTAACACTTCGCAACTAAATCCCAAATCTCACTAGACAATCACTTCGGGCTACTTAAGCCAGAGCATTGTACAACTTCAGCTGGCCCTGTAAACAGCTACTCATATTTACATGTAACAACTGCAGGAATAGCTATTGTAATAAAAAACTTAATAATCAAGCCCAACACAGGAACATGTGTTGGGCTGTTGGGAATTATATACAGGGTGGAAACTTTAACTGGAATAAAATTCATAACTTCGATATAGGCGATTTTTGCATAAAATCCCGAAACACGTATTGTTTTTTCTTGCCCTCATTTCTATGTATATGCTGCTTGTTTATCTGTTCCCGGAAGAGCGCAGCCACCTCTGACTTTTTTTTTTCAAATGGAAAGGTATGTCAAGTGACACCTCGTTTGAAAGGTCTCTGCGCAAGTAATACAACACACTATTTATTTCTTGAATATTTACAAATCCCACGTGATAAAAAAAAACACTTTTATAACTGGAATACTATTTAATGCAACAAATGTTCAAAATGGGCACCGTATCTTTCTTGGCAAAGTGCAAATCGATGATAACATGCACCTCTAATGTTTTGTAACATTTCTGGTGTGACTTGCCGTATTTCATGCCTAATACGTTGCTTAAGGTCCTCAATGTCGTTTGGTTTGGTTACATAGATCTTACTCTTGAGATATCCCCACAAAAAAAAGTCAAGGGGACTAAGATCCGGAGATCTCGCCGGCCATTCAATGTGACCTCTTCTTCCAATCCATCTACTGGGAAAAACTTCGTCTAAATATCTACGAACGATCACAGCATAATGGGGTGGAGCTCCGTCCTGTTGATACCATATTCGTTCATTAGGTAAATCTGGATCTAATGGATTTGGAAATAAAGTGGCTAACGCTGGCATGAGGTCGTCTTGAAGAAACGTAAGATATGTTGCTCCATTAAGATTACCATCGAAGAATACTGGTCCTACAATCTGATCACCTATTATTCCAGCCCATACATTGACTTTTTGCGGGAACTGAGCATGAGTTTCTCGCATCCAATGAGGGTTATGATCAGCCCAATAACGACAATTTTGATGATTAACGTCACCATGTAAGGTAAAAGTACTTTCGCCGGAAAAAAGAATTGATGCTAATGAAATCTGGTTATTGTCGATCATGTTCATCATTTGCTCGCAAAATTCGATTCGGCGGTCCGGGTCATCCTCCGTTAATTCTTGGAGTGCCTGCATCTTGTAAGGATACAGCTTGGCTGATCTAAGAATTTTCAGGACAGTAGTATGACTAATCTCGTTGTCACGGGCCAGTTGCCTGGCTGGAGTCACTGGATTTTCTTGAAGAGTTAATAATACGTTTAGCCTGGTATCTGCTTGAACAACGGGATTTCGCTGTCTGGGCACAACCCTGACATGACCGAAATTGTTGTATTGTGTCTCAATTTTGCTTATGGTACTTTGGCTAATGGGTGATAAATCCGGATGCTCTTCTCGAAATAACTGAGCAACCTCAAGCTGACTTCGTCTTCTGTTACCATAACCGATCATCATCAGAATCGCGATTCGGAGATTTTCGGTTAAATACGGCATTTTAGAAATCACTTCGACAACTTCACGAGCGTATGTGACTGCTTTGGTGACTATTATTATCACTAGTAACTAAGCAACGCAGTTCCATAGCATCAAACACATGTCAAAAACATACAACTTTACGCCGAAACATGTTCAACGTAAAAGTGGTTTTCTTTTTTTTATCACGTGGGCTATGTAAATATTCAAGAAATAAATAGTGTGTTGTATTACTTGCGAAGAGACCTTTCAAACGAGGTGTCACTTGACATACCTTTCCCTTTGAAAAAAAAAAGTCGGAGGTGGCTGGGCTCTTCCGGGAACAGATAAACAAGCAGCATATACATAGAAATGAGGGCAAGAAAAAACAATACTTAGCGTGTTTCGGGATTTTTTGCAAAAATCGCCTATATCGAAGTTATGAATTTTATTCCAGTTAAAGTTTCCACCCTGTATATTAATAAAAATTATCAAGCATATAGGTAACGTACTTCTGGAACCACTAGAATTTTTGATTAACAAAATGATCGATGTAAGACATTTTCCAGATATTCTAAAGGGAGCTCTAGTGTTGCCCATTTATAAAAAATGGGCATTGCCCACGATAATGGATCAGATATCAATAATTACCGAGCAATTCTATAGCAATTCTAAATGTATTTTCCAAAATAATTGAAAAGCTAATATCCAACAAAGTGATACATTTTCTAATAACAGTTCCACCTGTTAAGAGATGCTCAACATGGCTTTAGAGCAGGAAAACCAACGGAAACTGCAACATTAAATTTTACTACAAAAGTGTATACCTGTCTGCATGAGGGTAAACATGTTGCAGGTATATTTTTTGACCTATCGCAGGCGTTTGGACATTGACTTTCTCTTAGAAAATTTATACTCTCTCGGTTTTCGAGGTAACATACTTTCATTCATAGAAGTATTCCTAACTAATATTCTGAAGACTAATATAGAAAATTCTGTGTAAAAGTTGCAGAGTCTAACTCTGGATACTACAACAACGACATAGGGGTACCACAAGGTTGTGTAATGGGCCCTTTATTATTTTTATTTTTTATAAATGATGTAACACGCTATCTACATTCCGATGAGACCACAATTTATGCAGATGATACCTCTATTCTTGTGTCAGGTCAAAATATTGAACGCCTTTGCGAAAAAGTGGAACAAATAGCTGAACAATTTCAAGTTTGGTGTAATAGGAATCTAGTTATGTTAAATGTATCTAAGACGATCTGTATATACTTTCGAAATATCAATTCCAATATCAACTTTCTTTTTTGACCAAACAACAAAAAAAATTCGGCGCAAGCGAGTACAAAATTCCTTGGCTGTTATACAGGGTGTATCAGCCAAATGGAATAAATTCAATAATAAATAAATGGGGGCGTGTTCGAAAAAACTCTCGGACACGTCGATTGTTATTTTTAGTTGCGCATTTTTTACAACAAAATTTTTTTATACAGGGTGTGTCATGTGACCGTGGCCAATACCAACTTTCTTATTTTAAATGCAATACCTGGTATATTATTCAATTTTTGGATTCTTCAGAAAATTCTAGACATATTTCATGTACAATGTCCTATACCTATCTTCTACTGTTTCGGAAATATTAAGTGTGTATATTAAGACGAATAATGCTTGCGATTAGATCGGTCACGCCTGAGATGTTGAGTAACGTTAGAAGAAATTTCTATTTAAGATTAGGATGTTGCCAAGACGTTCACGGCGAGCATTTTGAACATCTCCATTGAAATTTATTGTTTTTTTTTTTGTTTTTTTACATTATCAAGAAATAAACAGTATTACTTATTAGTTTTTGAGTGTGTTGTAACGAATTTCTGTAATAAAATAATTTTCTTTTTTTAATGTTAATTTTTGCAATAAATCTGAAAACACTTAATATTTCCGAAACAGTTGAAGATAGGTATAGGATATTGTACGTGAAATATGTCTAGAATTTTCTGAAGAATCCAAAAATTAAATAATATACCAGGTGTTGCATTTAAAATAAGAAAGTTGGTATTGGCCACGGTCACATGACACACCCTGTATAAAAAGTTTTTGTTGAAAAAAATGCGCAACTAAAAATAACAATCGACGTGTCCGAGCGTTTTTTCGAACACGCCCCCATTTATTTATTATCGAATTTATTCCATTTGGCTGATATACAGTGTATAGACAATTTGCTAAACTGGAACTGCCATTTAGATAAACTTGCCAAAAAAATCAACTCGGGCTACTTCGCGATTAGCAAACTCAAAGCAACTTTAAATCTCAGTGGCTAGTTAAATGCTTACTATTCACTTGTGTACAGTCATCTAACATTTAATATTGTTCTCTGGGGTCAAGCAGTAAATGTGCCTAGAATTGTCAGTGCTCAAAAGCAAATCTTACATCGACTATATAGTATTTCTCCAAGGGAGTCATGCAAACCATATTTCATAAGATACAAAATAATGCCATTATCTTGTATTTTGATTCTGAAAACATTCATGATGGTAAAGTCAAATTCGGAACTATTCCACAAAAATTCTGATTATCATAAATATAACACACGAAATGCCGAACATCTATTAATTGGCCATCACAAACTTACCAAATTTAAGAAGTCGCCTCAATACATTGGCGTGAAACAATTAAACCATCTGCCATGAGTGGTTCGCATCAACAATATCAATAGCTTCAAAAACATAGTTAAATCCATATTATTAACTAAATGCTACTACTCTATCGATGAATTCCTGAGTGATTCTTTTTCTTTTCTATGAATCTATTATATTGTGTTTGTATGATTTTGTTATATTTTTGGCGGTACACATTTGTTACTGCCGCCATGATTTTTTATTCTTTATGTTACTTTTGTTTTTATCATCGTTTTACGGTAATGCAATAATAATAACATTATTGCTGCTGCTTTGATTATTGTGTATGTTTTATTGTGTATGACCACTTTGATTTAACTTTTTAACTTTGTAACCCTGCTGACTTTTATATCTGTTCTTGTAATGGCCACACATACCAAAAAGATATTATTATTATTATTAATATTATTATTATTATTATTATTATTATCAGATATTCTTTAAAATATTCTAAAATTGTCGGATATGTTAATTTATCTTCTGTTCTACTATCATTGGCCATAACAGCAAAATAATATGCATCAATTGTATCTTTTACAAACATATTCAATAAGCAATTAGCGGTACTGTCTACAATTCCATTTAGATTCACACAATTCTAGACACAATTCTTGGGAGAATTATAACTTTGTAAAAATGGTTAAATTTTTTTTCAAAACCTCGAAAACTTCTTCTAAACAGTTTCCACGATTTGAACTTTCAGTCTTCCATTATGGCCTCTAAACAAAACAAATTTGGTGTTTATTTTGTAATTAAACAACTTCTACAGTGATCATATTTGAGAGAGCTATTAACCTCCTCGGGCCCACCGCTAAATTGATTATAAAATCTTTATAGTAAATGAGGCAACTCATTATTTTGGGTCCAAGTAACACCCTCCAGTAGGATTTTTTAAATTATTTTTGTCAATTTTCGGAAAAAACTAAAGTATCACTAATGATACTTCGGGCCTTAAGCACAACAAAAAAAATCATATTGTACTTATATTTATTGGTGAAATTGCGCAAAACAGTTTCGGTCAACGCTGCAGCATAAAAAAACCTTACAAAATGATCACTTGGTAAAAGTGAGTTTCTTGCAGCCCGGATAGCGACATTTAGATCGTGATTTTTGTTGATGTTTCATGAACTGCGGAAGATGTTTGTTCTCTTCCTTTCGAATCCTTTTCTCGGGAATTGCCTCTACCTTTCTGCACTTTCTACTGGTCTGTGCTGTTTCCTCATCCTCACTGTCACTCGAATCTGAATTTTGCGGGTTTGCAGCAAGTCCTAACGACAAAAGTGCCTTCGCAATTGGAAATTTACAATCCAGGTAATCCAGTTTTTATTTTTTGGGAACATTTGCAGCTTCAGCATCTTCTCGATATTCTAGCCAGGCGGCCGCTGCACTAAAGTCTACAAAATGGTAAATTGCACGAATGGTCCATTTCTTAGTATGACTCTTCATTGGGTAGTTTAAAATAACTCTATCAAGCAAATCAATGCCTCACATGTTTTCATTGTACGATTTTACAAGAGATGGACGTTTTATTTAAATGTATTTGTTGTCAACTTTTGACCAGCGCTTGCACAATCCCACAGGTTCAGTTACAAATTCCGAAGACCCGGTATGAACTGGCTTGGAGTCGTACTATTTAACCAAAGCTATTTTATTATTCTCAGTAACAAGCATATCTTGGGAACCACGGCCACATTTTTTCATTTGATTATCTGGTCTGAATCTCATCACTTTTAGGATTCGATTTTTCATGAGAGTGCCAGTGAGAGTAATCCCTCCAGCGAGAAGCGTTTCTATTAATGGTATTGACGTAAAAAATCTATCAGTAAAGACGGATACTCCACCTGCTAAAGTATCCGAAAGTCCGAGAACCACCCTTCCTCCAACATCTCATTTTTCGGGAGTTGGTACCAAGCAGGATTCCGTTGTTTTTCCCTTTCCTTCATACATGAGGAAGTCCAATGGAATTCCTTTTGCCGTCGTCATCACAAAATTCTTGAGACCAACAAGATGTGGTTTTCCACGAACAAATTGTCTCATTCTTACCTTATCATGAAAGGGAATCAATTGTTCATCCACTGATATTTCATTTGTCCTTTCATTCTGTAGACACGCTTTTTGAATTCGGTCTAACATTGGCCTTATTTTCCAAAATCTATCATTTTCCTGGGCCTCTCTCGATACAGCATTGTCATTTACTATTTTTAAACGAGTTCGAAGCGCAAAAAACTGATTTCTGGAAATGTTTTCACAAATAATTGGTACTCTGGTATCCATTTGCCAGTACATCCTGATTCGTGTTAGGTTGTAGATGCCAAGTAATATGCTGCATGCAAAGAAAACTTTCAGCTTTGCCGCAGAAGTATCTAAAGACTTTCCGGTTTAATTTACTTCGTTCATGTTGATCACAAGGGTCATGGATTCAAAGAAATCGTCTTCGAGATATCTGCTGAAATAACTTATTGGATCCGGAATGTTTTCAGGCAAAAGTTCATCACGAACCGTTGGTGTATATTTCACAGCAATTCTAGGTACAAAAGCACTTCGCTTTAATTTCCTTTTCTTTCCCTTTGGTAGCAAGTGAACCAAATGCTGCTCGTCATCTGAAGAACTGAGACTGTACCTCCAATTTGCCTCTCCTCTGCTTCATTTTCTTAGCCACTTTCTGTGGTACTGTTACCGTCATCATCAGTTTCAGCCGTTTGCTCTGGCACATCTTCCTCCATTTTACCAATTTCGTCTTCATTTTTACTGTCATTATCACGTAGTATATCACCATCAAGATCAGAGTCATCGAAGTTCCAATTATCAATGATCTCCTGGAGTTCTTTCTCAGAGAGAGCTAAAAAACGGATGATAGACAATTGTATTGGATATTGGGTAAGGCCCGAAGTATCACCAAAGATACTTCGAGTAGATAGGCCACTAGGTTTTGTAAACTTTTAGATACTCTAGCTTTGAAGGCACTAGAACCAACAACTAACCTTCACTCAATGAGACATTAGCGCAAAATGCATAATTAGTCATTACTTACCTTTTTTTGATCACGTTTTGAACTGTACGCCATAACTGCATTAACACTGCTCGATTTTTAATGATCAGACACTCTAGAACACGTGCGATTCGATTGTGAATTTTTGTGCGCAACCACCTCACGCATATCATATATGATACCGCTGGAAACGTAGCCAAATTCCGATTGGAAATAGCAAAAAAAAAATGTTGAGCCGTAGTATCGTATATGATACTCAGCGTCCGACGAGGTTAAAAAGAGACCATTTTTGCATAGCGACCCTATGATACTCAAAATCTCGATGTACTTGATATTTTCTCAAGCTTGCGTCCAATTTTTAAAGCCAAATGAGATTGGCTCATTTCGGCGATCGGCGACTTTTACCGGCGTTATTGATGAGCCGGCTCGCTCGCTAATTGCACACGAATCTAAACTAAAACGGAGAAGAAATTTATTGGGTAACCAAAAAGACAAAGTTCACCGGCGGTGAAAGGTCTCCGGAATCCGCCGGGTTTCCTGTGGCGAGCGCATTTCCAGGCCGATCGATCGCAGTTACGAACATCGTCCGGCGGAAAAATCGCCGCTCAGATTATCGATACAGAACACAATAATCGAAACCCGGCGCTTTCAATCCGTCCGATTGTTAAGGCCACGGGAGCATCTGAATTGTGCCGGCGTTACGTGACAGGCAATCACTTAAAGTAAGTGGCGATAATTCAGTGCAGCATTTAAGACGCTGGAGTAATCCAATTGCTCAAAACTGCATTTAACCCAAATTACATGGTGGATGTTTCTTACTCATGGACTTGCAATGCAACGCCGAGCCTTCGCTAACAGGTGTATAATTTATTCACGGATTTGCATAGATTTTAGTGGTAAAGTACCACAATACTTGCACAAACCTTAAAGCTCAAACTACGGGCCGTATGTCAGGATAATAATAATAATTATTAAGATTATCATTAATAGTACACTTGGTCTCCAGAACATCCGAACCTTTTTCAATCACCCATATCAGGGGTCCCCAAACTACAACCCGCGGGCTAGATCTTCTCTCTCGAAGAGAATTTACCCGGTCCGCGAATATTCTGAAATGGTTCCGTAAATAAACAATACAGTTTTTATACAGTAAACATACAACCAAAATAGTTATTAGAAGAGTTAATCATGAATGTTAAAATGCAACCAAAAGATTTTTTTTAATCCTACGCACAAGAGAATGAGATCGTTAATATAGGTTTGTAAATATTCCTGTTTATACTACTTAAATAAAAAGTTATTATTTTTATTTATTACTCATTGAAAAAACAGGTTAATTGCTTAATAGTTATTTAAGCATTAAGGGAGGTAAGTATTGTTTACCAGTCGAGGTCGAGTTTGCGCCCGAGCGATAGCGAGGGCTAGCAATACAGTTCGAGACTGGTCAAAACTTACCTCTCGAATTGCTTATAACTGTATTTCCACTCCTGAAGTTGGTTTAATTATTTGTGTTTGATATATTTATTTTCGCAACTTGAACAAAATATCCGTGCGGCTTTGGTTCCCAAGACTATTTTTCAACCAAAGTGTGAGTGTCAGAAATTGAATTCGTTCAGTTGTAAAATGAATTCCAATGAAAATAAACAAGAAATGGCAATTGAAGGGGCGGCAGATGCTGCCTGTTCCTTCCTACTGCCGGAGAAGTCGAATGCGCGTTATCAAAATGCGTATAAGTGTATAAATTAGTGGTGCCAGAGAAAGAACGCTACAGAAAACTTTTTACTTACCTCCCTGAGGGAGGTAAGTGTTTAATTGCATCCCGTTGTTCATAGTAACTAAACCTTTATCGGTAAGTGGGCCTTAGTTCCATCAAATCAATGTCACAACAGTGCACCAACAGTGGAAATTAGACTGCGTTCGTCGCTTGACTGAGCATAGAGTCTCCAGCACCTTGTTGCATAAACGCATGTAATTTCTGAACTATTAAAAAATTTGAACATCAGTTTCAGGAATTTGAAAGCCTGATTATCAATTATTGTCATATCAGAAATTAGTTGCAGCAACTATTGAGGTTATACAGTTATTTACGTGTCAATTCAAAATATTGCTTTTTAAATTATTGCATATGCAATTGATTTCATAAGTTAAAATATGGCAATTTAATGTAACTTATGATGGCTCCCTGTTGATTTGTAGCTAATGACATTTTTACTCTAATTTGTCATTGACTCGATTTATGTACCTAGTCGTTTATCTTTGACGTGATTTCTACTGTCATTGTGGCTAATGAGATTTTGACTTTATTTAACGTCATTTATCGCAACTCGTCTTCTAAACTCTGTTCCATTTTAATTTTTAACTAAGTTGGCTCTGTTAGGGTGATAGTATTGATGGGTAATGTAAAAAGCCACTAGACTTGAAAAATTAGGTTATATTTAAAAAAAAGACGTTATATTTTATGACAGTGGGCAATGTTGCCATCAAATTGAGTATCTATTGAGTACAGAATTTTTTTGCTATTTTTATTTCGCCTGACTAGTTTCGGTTTTTTTAAAAACCATCAGAGGCATGATATCTACGAAGAATGCAATAATTAGGTTAAATATAAATTATAGTTAAATTTGTTATAAAAATGTTTAAATATAAATTATAATAATATTTGTTATGTATTTATCATTATGGTAAGTATAAATTATTTAGTATTTATGTAATTTGTTAGTGAGGATATGAATCAAAATGTGTGAAATGATCTTTTTTGGGGGTATTAGTTTTGGTAATAGAAAGTAAAATCAATTCTTAAATAAGTGTTTTATTTTATTTATAATTAATAAAATGTATCACGAAGTAGACGCCAGCAGGATTCAAAATATTATATATTTAGAGTTATTTACCTACGTAATTTAGTATTTATATAACTTGATCTTATTTTTATGATAAATATTTGTTATTAATTTGAGTTATGATATTTGAAAAATATATTGATGATGGTTTATTAAAAAAACCGAAACTAGTCAGGCGAAATGAGATAAATAAATAATAAAATAAAATAAAAATAATTATTTGTCAGTAAGTAGATTTATAAATATTATAATATAATAACCTTAAATACATAACTGATATTTTATGGATAAAACCTTAAACTTAATTATATTAATTGTTATTGTTATAATAAAAATAATTATTATTATAGATATAATTAGATTTTGCTCATTCATTTAAAAATATTTGATTGCACCGATTTTCGAACTTCTAACTGCACATACCTGCTTATTTCATTACGGTATTTTTATTGATTTATAATTGAAAATAATCAATGCATTGATTATTTTTATTATACTTATTGTTATTGTTATAATAATAATAATGTCTCTGTAATATTTCTCATATTAAGGTTAATTATTTCAATTAATTATGTAAAAAAAATTACGTCCTTAATTTTTGATAAATTTCTTTATTTTATGTAAGCATTAACATGTTTAGCATGTTTTTTTACATAAATGATTGAAATAATAATAATAATAACTTTTATTATTAATTACAATTAGTTTTTGTAACGGTTGTATAACTTCATTATACAGGGTGGGAAAAAAGTCTGGAAAATATTCATTATGTCGGATTATGTTTTTCGAGTGACATATTTCTGATGTATGGAATAAAAAAATGTTACAGTTAAATTAAGAAAAAATGAGTATCGAATAAAATTATAAAATATTAGGGTTGCCATTAAAACAAAATCGATGACGTCATAACTCAAAAATAAATTATGACAAATGATTGCAAAAATTTTGGACAACAAAATGTGTATGTTTGAAAACAAAAATCGACGTGTCCGAGGCTTTTTTAAAAATATGTTTAATTTATGAAATGATAAATGCATGCAAAACTCTTTTCACACCCTGTATAATTACACTAAATAAATATATTAAAAAATAACGAAATTTCTATAAAAAATGAACAACGCTATATATATTATTGCATGCATCAATGATTACTTTACAGACAAATTTTTGCTGACTTTATTTAATATGTACTCTGTGATTGTTTTATGTGGGTATCACAATTTGCACAAAATTGTACAGTAACAACAACATGATAAGATAATAATAATGTCCACGTCAAGTGAAAACATTTACAAGTAAAAATGCTAAAATGGTAATAATATTATAACATTAAAAAAAATGTAATCGTTTTCTTTTTAAATGAATTGATTATTATTATACTAATTGTTACTGTTATAATAATTATAATAATAATAATCTGTATAATTAATAATAACAATAATAATTATTAATTATAATTAGTTTTTGTATCTAAAATGGATGAAACTATAACAAAAATATAACAGAAAGATAATATCAGCTATGAACATCGCAAAAAAACGATAATACACAGCTGCTATGGTCGAAACTAAAGTCACTGTAATTAAATGAGTTTCTTCTTAAATGTATTGATTATTATTATGATAATCATTGTTACTGTTATAATAATAATAATAATTATTATTATTATTATTAATTACAATTAGTTTTTGTATCCAAAATGGATGAAACTATAACAAACATATAACAAAAAGATAATAACAGCTATGATCATCGCAAAAAAATCGATAATACACAACTGCTATGGTCGAAACTAAAGTCGCTGTAATTAATAAAGTGTGATACCAATAAAGTTAAAATTCCATTATTTGTTTTAATAATGGATTAATTTAGTGCCGATTAATGTTCCCCTTACGTATTTGTATTTGATACCAATAAAGTTAAAATAGCATTATTTGTTAGAATAATGGATTACTTCAGTGCCGATTAATGTTCCCCTTACGTATTTGTATTTGATACCAATAAAGTTAAAATAGCATAATTTGTTAGAACAATGGATTACTTTAGTGCCGATTAATCTTCCCCTTACGAATTTGTATTTGATTCGTATTCGTGTGCATCTACATGACTCGTCGTTACCTCTCTTAATTATGTGTTAGATTATTATACAGGGCGTTTCAAATTAAACCACCCAAGTCAACATTTACATCCACCAGATGGCGTTTATATAGGGTAAAAAAGAAAAGAAAGTAGATCTGGCAACTAAGCCAAAACTTAGAACATGTAACTGTATTATATATCGATTGTCATTACTGTCAATGTCATCAGTTAAAGTTTCAAGATTTATAATAAATCAATGTTATTTGTATGTCCTACTTGGAATTAATGCAACCATATCACAATTAAAGCTCGTTATTGTAAATTTATTTTGTGCAAATATATTAGATGTGTGAATTGTTTGGAACTGACAGTGACAGCTGTCATCTTTTAAAATAATTAAAAATTTACGGATTGCCAAACTTCTGATTTCTACTTTATTGTACAGATAAATAATTGCCATCTGATGGGTGGAAATGGCGATTTGGATGGTTTAATTTGAAATATCCTGTATACCCCTACTATTTATTTAAATCTTATATTGCTTTTTTCTTCTTTTTATTCTTCTTTCTTTTCGAGTAGTTTCTTACCGGTAGGTATTTTTATTATATGAAGATTTTTGTTATAGTTTCATCCATAGAGAAGGAAGTTTCGTCCATTTTTCTTCCTGAAGGAGAAACCAATAAAAAATATAGATTTTTGGTTTATATAAATTTTATTAGTTTTGATTATTACCTAACTAGTTTCGGCTTATCTAGGCCATCTTCATAGGTGTCTTATATATATATATATATATATATATATATATATATATATATATATATATATATATATATAATATTCAAATAATTTCATTAATAGTATATTAAAGTATAAGTGGATATCAAGGCCTTTCAAGCACGAACGTTTTTCAAAAAACCGACCCGTCGCTCCCCGCTGCGCGGGGAGGCGGGGAGGTTTTTTGGATAGAGTGAGTGCTTGAAAGGCCAGATATCCACGCATACTTTACGCTATTTTTTATCATTGATGCCGTAAATTGGCCTAAACATTTGTAATTATAATTTCTATCTGATGTGCCGTCGATTTTGCCGTACAGTTTTAGTATCGTTGCTAAGATACTGAATAAATAACTAGCTAACATGGCGGCTGATACTATGCAATCGTTCTAGCCTTGGTTGTCAAAGTGTTGAATATCGTATGTAACAATCTTTCAATTTGGCGTCAGTTTTGATTTTGGTTGAAAATGCAACGAAACATTGATCAATTATGCTCCGAAGCAGAGAGGCGTTTAATTCCCCAAAAATCGGAATTGGCATATAAGAAGGAATACGATAAATTGGTAAAATGGATGGACGAACAGGAGGTGAAAACTGTAGATGAAAGAATGATTCTTGCTTACATGCAGAAAATGTCTACATGCTATAAGGCGTCAACAATGTGGGCAATACATTCCATTTGTATCCATGGAAACCTTTACAGGAAACGCGCGTTTTTGAAAGCCTGTTTTATGCACGCTACACGATGTTTTAAACAAGCAATATGATGCATCAATGATAAAAAAATATTTTGACTTTTAAATTATTTGTCAAATTTTGAAGTAAATGGCGAAACTGTAACAAATATGTATTTAAATAATGGACTGCTGTAGTGGCGATTATTGCTCGCCTTACTTATTCGTATCCTATTCGTATTCGTGTGCGTTTGCATGACTCACCGTCGCCTCTCTTGATTATCTGTTACATTATTAACCTCACGAATTTTACCGCAGTTAATAACCATTAATTCACGCCGAGCGCAATGCGTTTATATTGTAATCTGAATTATTAAATCATGCAGCAATGTAGCATAATGCGAGATTTCAGTGAAGGTGTAGTAAATGTCAGCGCGGTCGTTACGATCGACGGCGAAAGTGTTGGGGAATGAGGATTTTTGGTAATTAGTGCAGATGAGGATTTGCACGCCAAATCTTTGGTGAATCACAGAATAGCATTTCTCAAGAAGTGCGATTTGCACGCCGAATCATTGCGTCGAAGTGGTCTGCAGGAAAGCAAGCAAGGTTTAGGAAAGCAAACAATTGCAGGAAAAGTTTAGGTTTAATGGAGGGAAAGTCTCTAGGATGCAATTTGCTAGTAGGTAATTTGACGTATTTACATTGTTTACAAAAATTCGAAAAAAACACGAAAAACATTTTTTTAAACTGATTCCAATGTTATATCCCAATGAGTGATTATTATTAAATGTGATTATCAAAATTTCAGAAAATACCAATACCCTGTGCGCCAATGAGTGGACTGGGTGTAGATATTTTTGAAATTTTGAACACTGGCATCTTTGAAATTTTAATTTTTCTGTTGATGTAGTACACTCCTTCCTTCTTCAATTGGTGTAGTATCAATCAATTCATTCTCCAATACACTCTATCAATTCATTCTTCAATTGAACTAGTAGACTCTATCAATTCATTCTTCAATTGATGTACTAGACTATATCTAGTCATTATTCAATTCATGTAGTAGGGTCACAGGAACCTTTGAAATTTTCATTTTTCAGTTGATGTAATACACTCAATAGGTTACTTCTTCAATTGGTATAGTACACTCAATCAATTCATTCTTCAATTGATGTAGTAAACTCTATGAATTCATTTTTCAATTGATGTAGTAGACTCTATCAATTTATTATTCAATTGATGTAGTACAGTCTATCAATTCCATCTTCAGTTCTAGGCTATGCTATGTGATCCCAATGCTATGTGTGCCAATAAGGTGCCGATTTTCAAAATTTCAAAAAATACCAATAGCCTGTGGGCCAGTGAGTGGGCTGGGTGTAGGTATTTTTTGAAAATTTTATCATTGCCACCTTTGAAATTTAGTTTTTCCATTGATGTAGTACACTCAATCAATTCCTTCTTCAATTGATGTAGTACAGTCTATCAATTCCTTCTTTAATTCTATGCTATGCTATGTGTGCCAATGAGGTGCCGATTTTCAAAATTTCAAAAAATACCAATACTCTGTGCGCCTATGAGTGGACTGGGTGTAGATATTTTTGAAATTTTGATCATTGGCACCTTTGAAATTTTAATTTTTCTCTTGACGTAGTACACTCCTTCCTTCTTCAATTGGTGTAGCATCAATCAATTCATTCTCCAATACACTCTATCAATTCATTCTTAATTTGATCTAGTAGACTCTATCAATTCATTCTTCAATTGATGAAGTACCGTCTATCAATTCCTTCTTCAATTATATGCTAATCTATGTGTGCCAATGAGTGTAGTGGGTGTAGGATTTTTTTTTAAATTTTGATCATCGGCACGTTTGAAATTTTCATTTTTCAGTAGATGTAGTACACTCAATCAATTCCTTCTTCAATTGGTGTAGTACACTCAATCAATTCATTCTATAATACACTCTACCAATCCATCTTCAATTGATGTAGTAGACACTATCAATTCATTCTTCAGTTGATGTAGTAGACTTTATCAATTCATTATTCAATTGATGTAGTACAGTCTATCAATTCCTTCTTCAATTCTGTGCTATGTTATGTGTGCCAATGAGGTGCCGATTTTCAAAATTTCAAAAAATACCAATACCCTGTGCGCTAATGAGTGGACTGGGTGTAGGTATTTTTTTGAAACTTTGATCATCGGCACCTTTGAAATTTTCATTTTTCAGTTGATGCAGTACTCTGAATCAATTCCTTCTTCAATTAGTGTAGTACACTCAATCAATTCCTTCTCCAATACACTATCAATTTATTCTTCAGTTGATGTAGTAGACTCTATCAAATCATTTTTCAATTGATGTAGTAGATTCTATCAATTCATTATTCAATTGATGGAGTACAGATTATCAATTCCATCTTCAATTATATGCTGTGCTATGTGATTCTAATGCTGTGTGCCAATGAGGTGCCGATTATCAAAATTTCAAATATACCAATACCCTGTGCGCCAATGAGTGGTTTTTGAAATTTTGATTATCGGCACCTTTGAAATTTTCATTTTTCAGTTGATGTAATACACTCAATCGATTCTTTCTTCAATTGGTGTAGTACACTCAGTCAATTAATTCTCCAATATACTCCATCAATTCATCTTTAATTGATATAGTAGACTCTATCAATTAATTGTTCAGTTGTGTAGTAGACTTTATCAATTCATTATTCAATTGATGTAGTACAGTCTATCAATTCCTTCTTCAATTCTATGCTATGTTATGTGTGCCAATGAGGTGCCAATTTTCAAAATTTCAAAAAATACCAATACCATGTGCGCCTATGAGTGGACTGGGTGTAGGTATTTTATGAAATTTTGATTATTGGCACCTTTGAAATTTTAATTTTTCAGTTGATGTAATACACTCAATCAATTCCTTCTTCAATTGGTGTAGTGCACTCAATCAATTCAATCTCCAATACACTCTATCAATTCATTCTTGAATTGATGTAGTAGACTCTATCAATTCATTCTTTAAATGATGTACTGACTCTATCTAGTCATTATATAATTGATGTAGTACAGTCTATCAATTCCTTCTTCAATTCTATGCTATGCTATGTGATCCCAATGCTATGTGTGCCAATGAGGTGCCGATTATCGAAATTTTAAGAAAAAACCAATAGCCTGTCGGCCAATGAGTGTGCTGGGGTAAGTATTTTTTGAAACTTTTATCTTTGGCACCTTTGAAATTTTCATTTTTCACTGTTTCATAGTACACTCAATCAATTCAATCTCCAATACACTCTATCAATTCATTTTTCAATCGATGTAGTAGACTCCATCAATTCATTATTCAATTGATGTAGTACAGTCTAGCAATTCCTTCTTCAATGCTATACTATGCTATATGTTCCCAATGCTATGTGTGCAAAGAGGTGCCGATTATCAAAAATTAAAAAAACGTATTACCCTGTGGGCCTATGAGTGGGTTGGGTGTAGGTATTTTTAGAAATTTTTATAATTGTCACTTTGAAATTTTTATTTTTCAGTTGATGTACACTTAATCAATTCCTTCTTCAATTGGTGTAGTACACTGAATTAATTAATTATCCAATAAACTTTACAACTCATTCTTCAATTGATGTAGTAGAGTCAATCAATTCATTCTTCAATTAATGTAGTAGACTCTATCAATTAATTATTCAATTCATGTGGTTCAGTCTATCAATTCCATCTTCAATTCTATGCTATGCTATGCGATTCCAATGCTATGTGTGCCAATGAGGTGCCGATTATCAAAATTTCAAAATATACCAATACCCTGTGCGACAATGTGTGGTTTTTGAAATTTTGATCATCGGCACCTTTGAAATTTTCATTTTTCAGTTGATGTAGTACACTCCATCAATTCCTTCTTCAATTAGTGTAGTGCACTCAATTAATTTATTCTCAAATACACTCTATCAATTCATTCTTCAATTGATGTCGTAGACTCTATTAATTCATTCTTCAATTGATGTAGTAGACTTTATCAATTCATTATTCAATTGATGTAGTACAGTCTATCAATTCCTTCTTCAATTCTATGCTATGCTATGTGATCCCAATGCGATGTGTGCCAATGAGGTGCCGATTATCAAAATTTAAAAAAAAAACAGTAGCCTGTGGGCAAATGAGTGGGCTGGCTGTAGGTATCTTTTGATTTTTTTATCTTTTGCACCTTTGAAATTTTCATTTTTCAGTTGATGTAGTACACTCAATCAATTTTCCTTCTTTAATTGGTGTAGTATACTCAATCAATTCATTCTCAAATACACTCTATCAATGCATTCTTCAATTTATGTAGTAGACCCTATCAATTCATTATTCAATTGATGTAGTACAGTTTATCAATTCGTTCTTCAATTCTATGCTATTCTATGTGATCTCAATGCTATGTGTGCCAATGAGGTGCCGATTATCAGAATTTCAAGAATACAAATACTCTGTGCGCCTATGAGTGGACAGGGTGTAGGTATTTTTTGAAATTTTAATGATGTAGTACTATTATGTAGTAATGATGATTTTTATAGATGTAGTGATCCCAATGCACTAAATCATTTTTTTCTTCAATTGGTGTAGTACACTAAATCAATTCATTCTTCAATTGATGTAGTATACTCTATCAATTCATTCTTTACATGATGTAGTAGACTCTATCAATTCATTATTCAATTGATGTAGTACAGTCTATCAATTCCTCCTTCAATTCTATGCTATGCTATGTGATCCCAATACTATGTGTGCCAATGAGGTTCCAATTATAAAAATTTCAAACATACCACTACCTTGTGCGCCAATGAGTGGACTGGGTGTAGGTATTTTTTTGAAATTTTGATGATCGGCAGCTTTGAAATTTTCATTTTTCAGTTGATCTAGTACATTGAATCAATTTCTTCTTCAGTTGGTATAGTACACTCAATCAATTCATTCTCCAATACACCATATCAATTCATTCTTCAATTAATGTAGTAAACTCTACCAATTCAGTCTTCAATTGATGTAGTAGACTCTATCAATTCATTATTCAATTGATGTAGTACAGTATATCAATTTCTTTTTCAATTGATATAGTACACTCTATCAATTCCTTGTCAATTGATGAGCGTAATACATTAGAGTACAAATTACGTTTTTTTTTGCATATTGGGACTGCATTCGAAACTGTATAGTACTACAATCATGACCCGACTTAAGCCTAGTCATTTTGTTTTGAGAACCATTTATAGTTCCAACTACCATACAATTATCATAAGATACAATTTTTTGGTACACTTTATAGGCTGGTTTTTTAAATATCTTTTTAGTATATAAAACATCATACTATTACCTATTGGCAGTTCAATAGGCGAACTTCCTGGGACTGTCATATACTTGTCCTATTTGTACTAACGTAACTCAAAATAAAATTGCATTGATGCAAAATATTGCTATGTATATTTCAAAAGTCGTTTCTGAAAAATCACGAAAGCCTGCATATAATCTATAATAGTAAAGTCCAAGTTATAAGTGATTATTGATTGCTGTGTTGGTTGTATTTCTTGCCAAATAATTACGTCCTAAATTGTTTGGAACAGTAATCCTAATAATATTGCTGCCTGCCTGCAGAGTAATTGATAGCTATCCGATTTATTGATTTGCTGTGGGTAGTACCTAAATCACGGAATGCAGTAATCTTCGGCGAAAATTATATAACCTGATGGCATGAATAATCGAAGTAACCATCGAGAAAAGTAGGCCGGCTCTATACGTGCGCTCATAGAGTTCATCTTCGTCCGTGACGCAACATCGTTCTGTATACATTATTTAAGAGCATGATTTGTAATAGAGTGAAGGAACTCTCCCATGCGTGGTATTGGCAATATAAAAATAATAATTTTAAATACCGGCCTGTGTGATGGTGCCAAGGCGGAATGCTCCTCCGGACTAATAAAGCGCTTATGTAACCAGCACCAGCACCATCGGGGCCTGATGAAGATTGACGCCGAAGAATTCCGGAGGTTCTTTGGGGAGCCTCCGCACATCAAAAATGCTAATGCGTTTGGATGTGTGCTTGTCGGCGGCCGAAATGCATTCTTTTGTTGGCCATTGCACAACTCGTCACTTACCACGGGCAGTAATCAATGAGCAATAGAGAAAGGGAGCTGCAAGAAATAGGGAGAAAATATGTGTTAAAGCCCGGCTGTAAATTCCGATTCTTAAAATTAATAATTCCAATAAATATATGTTGCGGATGGCAATAAATTAACTTCTTAACAGTTATCAATCATCATTAGCTGTCAATACTATAGCAATGGCATATTAAATATTTTATAGTAGAAGGCCAAGAAAAAAAAATAGAAGAAGTTGTAAGAGACCTACATCCATGAGTAGATAGCGTAAGGCTGAGGAAGAAGATGATGAGGAAATTGCGAAAAATGATCTTGGAGAGTGAGCGAGAATTAATGCATAAAAAGTTATATTATTTAAACAACATCTATATTGCATAAATGTAGTCATACAAATCTTCAACGAAACATCCATTTAAAAAGGATATTTATAATATACCGTGTGATCATTTAAATTCCATCTCTAGTAAGAGCTGACTAGAGCTGAGAAACAGCTCTGGTAAGCTTACCAATAAGAACAGTGGCGGCGTAGCATGGGTTGGCACCAGGGGAGGATGGGGAACATACAAGCGGCCCGGGAACAAACTTTTATCGGCCCATTTTGCATTCACATAAAATTGCATTAATACCATATAATCAAAATAATAATCATACTTCAAAATTTGACAAATATGTAAAAATCAAAAATACTTTACAATAAATAATTTCAAATTGAATATATTATTTTTATTTTTAAAATATATTAAAATGTATTATCAGAGACATAACACCTCTGAGGATGGCTAATAAAAGCCGAAACAAGTTGGGTGAAGAACATCAAATAAAAAGATTACATAACTAAGAGAAAGTACTCCCCATAAAGAAAAAATCAATATAAAATTAAATACCGTAAGTTTTTCATAATACTTATTTATTTATTAACACAGAGGTTCCTAAAGTGTGCGTTTACTGTTCTGCTTTCAATCATATTAAATAAAATACGAAAAAGATATTGGAGTTTTATTCCGAAAGCATATCCCTCACAAAGTTGTTAAAATGTTCAGAGTTATTTGCAGAAAATTTATTGAACGTGAAAGAAAAAAATTAATAATTAAAAAAATTTAAATGTAATTTTCAACATTATTACTTTTACAAATTTTACATTACAAATTATAATTTAAATTGTAAAATATTAATCAAAACACAAAATCGTCATTTGCATTATACAATTTATATTGAAAATTATAATAATAATAATAATAATATTTACCAGCGGGAGAACGTGCATAATATACACATAAAAATTAAACATTAAAACTTACTAAATGAAAATGAATTTGAAACTTGATTTGAGATTTTACATGAAAGTAAAAAATGTAAATTATAAATTCCGAAACTCAAATGAAATAACAAAGTTATCATGATAAATGATAGAATTTAGTTGGAAATTATAAAATTCTTATAGTAAATACGAAAATATTAATTATAAATTTCAATGTTAAATTAAAATTTGAAATTTTTAGTATAAATTATAAAAAACTTTATCCTCAAAACATATAACTCACTAAGTTATTAATATTCTTTTGAAGACAGAAATTTGCAAAAATATTAATGCAAAATACAAAATTATGTACAAAATTACAAAGAGACGCCATGAAGTTTACATTGCAAATGTCAAATTTTGATATTTTATTACAAATTGCAAGTTCATCAAACCATAAAATTCTCATTGAAACATCTCGCTTGTAAACTGCAATGAATTGGAAATTACAAAATTTTCAGTAATAATATAACAAGAGAGTGAGAATAAATTGAAAATAATTTGACAGATTGTCGAAAACTTGTTGCCAGGCAATAGTCACGAGAGCCCTTCGGGCTCTCGTGACTATTGCCAAATGGCAACAAGTTTGAGACATAATCTGTCAAATTATTTTCTAATTTATCCAACTCTCGAGTTATATTTGATTAGATTATTTTTTGACGTTTTTTGCTTTCTAGTATTTCTTTATCAATTTCAGTATGCGAAACGCAGCTAAAGCGACTTTTATTCATTTTGTATGACACTTTAATATGATTGATAAATTAATAATTTGACAAATATTTTGATTGACAAGAGTGAACCTAGCTACCGAGATTATTCCCACTATAATAATCTCTAGAGAATATTCCCAGTATAATAATGACGGGATTGGTCCAGAAGTATCAATATGACAAAAATCGAAATATATCATTGGTTTTGAGAAACGTCAAAAAATAATCGTTAGAATTTATTAATATAATTACTAGACTTCATTCATAAATTGTAAAGATCAATGGAATCTGCGACTTTTTTAATTCTAATTTATAACGTCTTTCCCCAGAAATCATATTCCTTGCAAATGTATTAACCATTTCATAGAAATTCGCAAAAACTATAATGGATGTTGTAAAATGTTGATTAAAATGTTTTTAAATTCAACAAAAACAATGAAATTTTCGCATTTTAACTACACATTACAGAAATTTCTTCGAAAATCCTATAAATAGTAATAGCATTATGATGAATGTTACGAAGTTTTGATGAAGGATTTCAGTATCTCAATAGAAATTATGGAGAATTAATTATAAATTTCAAATGTTTTAGAATTTGTAAGTTTTTATTATGAATACAATATTTCAATGGAATTAGAAAACAATCATAAAGTATAAATAAGTTTACATTAACACTAAAACAAATACAATAATAAATAAGCAAATAAGTAAATAAAGACATAAATAAGTTTTATTGGAATTATGTAATTTTCATTGTGACTTTCATCATTCATCATTCTAAATTACCAAATTGCAATAACTTTATGAAAATTTCATTGTTATTTGATAAATTTTAAAGTATAAATAAGTTTACATTAACAGTATAACAAATACAATAATAAATAAGTTAATAAGTAAATAAAGAAATAAATAAGTTTTATTGGAATTATGTAATTTTAGTTGTGACTTTCATCATTCATCATTCTAAATTACAAAATTGCAATAAATTTATGAAATTTTTATTGTTAATTGATAAATTTCACTGTAAAATGTAAAATATTCAACATTCGTATTATAAATTACAACATTTCAGCAGCGATTATTAAAATTTTATTGTAAATTGCCAAAATTTCACTATAAAATGCAAAATGTCATTGGCATTTCCAAAATTTGTATCGAGTTGTTAAAATGTTTATAGTTATTTGCAGAAAATTTTATGAAAATAAACTTAGGTGGAAATTACGAACTGTTCATTAGAGATTACAAAATGTTTATTAGAAATTATGAAGTACTTATTATAAATACCAAAATTTTACTACATATACATTTTCCTTACAAATTAGAAAATTTTATTAAAAATTGCAAAAAGCTAATCAAACCACAACATATTAAAATTATATCATGTCGATTGTAAATTAAATTTACAAAAGCTTCAAAATTTTCAATACATTTTTTTATTAGAAATACCAATTTTATTATAAATTACAAAGATTAATGGAACCTGCCAATTTTTAGTTGAAAATTATAACGGCTATCTACACAATTTATATTCCTCGCCAAATTATTTTATATTTCATAAAAATTTGCAAAAAATATTATGGAAACGGAAAGGTTCCATGGAAAATCCTAGTTCAAAGAGGGAGCTGCGACGCGAAAAAGTTTAGGAACCACTGTGTTAATACATATATAAACAATCTTTATTGGGCTATCGCCCACATGGGGTCTTTCCGCCTTGTGTTAATACATTAAATCAAAATTATTAATAAACTTGTCGTCGGATCTGCCAGCCCAAAATTCTGGGGCTTCCGGCCCAACATTCGGGATGGCTACCGGCCCACCGGGAAATTTCCCATTTTCCCGTATGGCCCATCCGCCCCTGGTTGGCACCCGTGGAGGTTTTCTATTGAGCACCCCCAAAATGAAAAACAAATACTAAACGTGCTTACGTGATCACATTTTCAAAATTTACTTTCCTCATCTTTTCAATGGACAATATGGATAGATTGGAACGTCGCGCTTGGCTCATTGTTGATCTTAAGTAAGATTTTATCAACTTTAATTTTGAGAAACTTCTTTCACAAGAAGCCACCGAAATACAAACAGTTAAAAAATATCTTAGACACATTGCTACACTCGAAACAGACTCAGAATAGTCCCATTTTACAATGACTTTCAGAAGCTCGAAGGTAGTCCATTCCGCTTCTTGGAAAGAAATGCTGGCGGCTTCCAAGTGGCGCCTCAGTATTAAAATCTCCAAAATCATGGTTTTCTTCAATGTTTATCGGACATTCTTCAATTCTTATAGGATATTCTTCAATTTTTATTACAACATGTGATGACGAGTAACAATTGTAAAAGTGATGTTTTGTGTGGCGAATATTTTGGAGTTTATTTTTTCTTTAATTCGATAATTTTCAAAAGCGAATGTCCAGAAACAAATGTCAGGAAAATAATGATCTTGTATTTTGAAATTCTATATTTCCCAGTCTGCGAGAAATCGTTTGACAGCATCTCGAGAATGAGTGTTTCGAAGAATCGAAATTTTCATTTTTTCTCGAGAAATTGTCAGTGTGTGTTAATATTTTTAATTTTTAATAGAGATTTTATACAACGTATAGTTCAGTTATTATAGAATTTTAATTATTTTTAAAATTGGTCAAGGTTTTCACAACGAAATATGGAGATTTTATAGAATGTTTCTGTATGTATGTATATCAAATTTTCGTCAATGTTTATAAACATCCTTCAATTTTATTGTAAAAAAATATATGTGAAAAACTTTATTAGTTTTCTTAAATTTTTGGAAACGTGGAATCATTTATTGAAAATTTAGTATCAATTTTTGAAAATTTTGTATCAATTTTTGTAAAGTTTGTATTACTTTTTATATTTTTGGTATCAAATTTATGTAACAAAATTTACATGTAACAAAGTATTTTTTTATTTCGTAAAATTTCATTTACTTTTACTTTTTCATTTACTATGTGTTGCAAACATGTTATTTTCTATGTATAAAAGTTTGTTTGTATTTCATAGCACGTTTAGCGACTTTTACACAGTTTTCTTCAATTTTAAAATTGGGAAAATTTGTAGAAAACCATTTGGACGTTCTTCATTTTTTATAAATGTTTATTCAACTATAAAAATAGTACGATTTTTTAGATTTTATAGAACTTTCTTTATTCATTTTAGTTTGTACAGTGTATCCTAAATAGAGTGGGAATGCACGGGTATCTTTCTTAGTCCTAAAGCTAGAGATCTGGTTAAATAGGCAATATTGTGCAGTTTTATATGCTGGTTCAGATTATGTTGATTTTTTTTTTCAAAAATCCGAGCTGTTTAGAAGTTATTCTAAAAAAAACTAAAAAACTGCACAATATTGCCCATTTAACCAGATCTCTATCTATAGGAATAAGAAAGATACCCATGCAATCCCACTCTAGTTAGGACACCCTGTATATTGCAGTACCTATACAGGATGTTAAAAATTGAGTTGACTACCAAGGGCAGGTATATTTTTAATAACATCTCGGAAATCGCCATATTAAACTTTTTTAATTTTATTTATCATTTTTGAGTGTGTTTAATCAACTAAAGTAACTTTTGTCTGAAATATTTCTGGATAACTTTTATATTTTCCAAAATATTTGACAAACAACCAAATTGCGATTTTCAGTTTTTTTCAGAAAAAAACAATTTAAGACGTAATTATTTGGCAAGAAATAAAACCAACACAGCAAACAACAATCACTTATAACTTGGACTTAACAAGACTAACTATTTTTGAGGATTTTTGAAACTTTATCAACGGCATATTCCCAACCCTCAAAACTACGAAACATTGCCCATTTAACCGAATATTTTACTCAAATAATAAGAAACATAGCCACAGTAGTCTACTCAATTTGGGACACCCTGTATATGATATATAAGATGTCTCGAATTTTTTGGAGTTTAAAATTTATCATTTTAGTCTTAATTCGATAATTCTCAAAAGCGATTTAACTGTGCTATTTTCCATGTCTGAAAAAGAATGAGCCAATACTATGAAATCGTGAAATCCAATATTTCTCATTTTTCGTAGAATAATCTAAAAGCATGGCAAGAATGAGTCTACACTAATATTTTTAATTATGAAATTTCTCATTTCTTCATAAAAAGTATGAGCTAATATCTTTAATATTGCAAATTTCCAATTCCAATCTACATATTATATAAAAGTATCTGCAAACCGAGTTTGTGACTATATTTTAAAGTTATAAATTTCACATTTCTCAACCAATTATAACCGAGTCGGTGCTGTAATTTTCAAAAATCGGTTTTGAAAAACTGCGTATATTTCCCGTCAACATCGGATTTACGTAAGCATCAGGGTATAATGAAAGTAATGAATTGATACAATTTTATTTTGTAATCGACTTTTATCAGATCATTGCAAATGGTAGCTCGGACAAAATTATACGAGATCGGACAAAGAACCCAACTTGAATCACTCCCAAATTATGATTGCCTGGTGCCTAGGCCCAGGGCAAGGTAACCGCTAATACCGCTATTGTTTAAATAGCTTAATATTTATCACGAAATAATCATTCTTTCGAAATGCACACAGTACCAAACGTGACTGCGTCATTAACGCTGAAATTGTGTATCACATTCGGGATGAGATAATTTTTTTTTATAATTTCGGCGATAACCGTAAAATAGTTATGAGGTGTGACCTATACCTTATGGCTACTTATGCACTTATAAAATGGTTTTCAGATCAAATTAAGTTAATTAAACTGCGTGCCCATTGGCTCTGTTTGAACTTACGAAAAATGCAGACGTATGAATTAATTAAGCCGTGACTGTTTAATAAGGTAATAACTTTTTATGTTAAACCCCCCGCCGTTAGTTTTATCTAATACTTGTATCTTTTGGCATGGTCATAAAATATATGGTTCTCACTTTACGTATAATATCATTGAAACTATTTTATCGAAAACTGCATCTTGCTGATGATTATCTGTAAATATACTTTTATGGCTTCAATTAAATGTGCAGCATATTCATGTTATTCATTCATAAATTTTTATATATAATTATGGCATTACACTGCAGTAATTCTATTAACCTTTTCACTGTTTGTATTTGCAGAAGTAAATAATTCTATGAAATAAATGTTACGGATTTGCGAAGTTCAATTTTCCGCGCATACTTCTACATAAATTTCTTACGGAAAATAAGTTGATTATGTACTGAGTGATTATTTAAATTTCAGCTGTGGTTTTCCCCTCCACCCGCGCCATCATCGACAGACTGTATATTTTTTTAAATTCGGTAGAAATTTGCAAATGATTTTAGAAATATTGTGGATGATTGCAAAAAATCATAAAGTAATATTATAAAATAGCAAATTTTCAATATGAAAATTTATGAAACAGAAAGTTTTGGAGTAAGTTCCAATTTTAAAGAGAATTTGATGAATTCTGATGAAATTTTTGAGAAATAAAGAGAATTTAAATGTCGTATATTTCCGTACAACACCCGAATGATACACTAGACACACTAGTGACGTTTGGAAATAGTGACCAGCTGTATAATATTTTTATATATTTTCGTAAATACTTATTTGGTAGAAATTTAGAAATGGTTCTAGAATTATTGAGAAATGATTACAAAAAATCAAAAAGTAATATTTTCATTATTACTATAATCTTTATTCTTTTGCTCTTTTGGGTGTCGAAGTGGTGTTATCTTTTCTTCGTGTATTTTCTTTTTATCATTTGGTTCCGCCGTTTCTTGTTCCATGCTATTTCCTTCACTTGTGCATCGGTTATCCCCATCTTATGTAATATGTTTCCATTATTTTTGTTTCATTTCTTTTTTGGTCTTCCGACTCTTCTCTTTAGTGTTATCTTTGTTTCCCATATCTTCTTTGTTTGGTTGTTGTCTTCTCTCCTGATTAGGTATCTCAGCCATTGTTATTGTCTATCTTCTATCTGTTTATTGAGTTCTACCATTTCTAGTTCATTTCTGATGTCCACATTTCTCACTCAGTATATTTTGTTAATCCGTATACTATCCTCAGGTATTTCATGTCAAGGGCTTGGATTTTACTCTTTTGTCTCTTGTTGAGTGTCCACGTTTTACAGCCGTATAGTAGGGTAGGTACAAATAGTACTTTGTACATTATAAGTTTGGTTTTATTTGCAATATGTTGTTGTCTAGTATAATTTTGTTAATCGTGTGAAAGGTTCTCGTCGTTGCTAGTATTCTGTTGCTTATTTCTGTTTCCATATTACCTTTCCTTTCAATAATTCATCCTAAGTATTTTATGTATTCTACTTGTTCTACTTTCTCGTTATTTATTGTAATAATTATTGCTTCTTTAGTTTCTCCTACTTTCAATACCTTTGTTTTTGATATATTTATATTTAACCCAGCTTTTTCCAGTTAAGTTTCCCATATGTTAATATTTGTTTGTAAGTCTCTCTTATTTTGTGCGATGATTTCCACATCGTCTGCGCAAATACATTCAGTTATTGTTGTGGGTTTTAATTTGTTGTATCCTATCACTGTCTTCTTTGTCTTGGTTTTAATCATCTTCATGATTTCATCCATTGCTATTATGAACAAAATGGGGCTTAGTCAACCCCCTTGCCTTAATCCATTTGTAGTTTTTAATTTCGTTGTGATTATGTCTCCGGTTTTAATACAATTTTCTGTGTTGTTATACAGAGTGAGTTGGAAGAAACGGACCAAAGTCCAGGGGTGTATGTACACGTAAAAATGATTTTAAAAAACTCAAATGTTGTTATCCGATTTGCATTTGTTTTCAAGTGATAGTTTCGAACAGTTTGTTGAAAAGCCGGATAAATACATTTTTATCCAGAGTTTTCTGATGTGGAAACCGTTGACGATATCTTTCAACAGCAGCTGTAGCACTCCAATTACAAAAACCATAGACAAACACCACATTTGCATATTCAAGATTTCAAACTATAACTTGAAAACAAATGAAGATCGGATAACAACAGGATTTTTAAAAAATATTTTCACCTGTACAATACACTCCTGGAGTTTGGTCCGTTCCTTTCGGCTCACCCTGTATATGCTTTTGATTGCCCTCCTCGGGTTAGGTTAGGTCCTACGTTTCCACACAAATTCTCTTTCCATTTTATCAAACGCTTTTTCTAAGTCTACAAAGCAGATGTACATGCCTTTTAGGTGTTCTTTGGTCTCATTTATTAGGTCTCTTATTGTAAATAGGTGGTCTATTGTACAATGTGTTTTCCTGAACCCGCTTTGTGATGGTTCTCTTGCATTTTCAAGTTTTTCTCTAATTCTTCTTTCTAGTATGATTTCATATACTTTTTCCGCGGCGCACAGCAGAGATAGTTCCCTATAGTTGCGGCATTATTTGTTGTCTCCTTTCTTGTGTATGGGCAGTATCACCGCTGTCTGTCAGTCCCTAGGTGTTTCTCCTGAATTCCATATTTTATTTAATATGCTTGGAAAAAGTTGTATACCTTCTTCTCCCATATATTTCAACTGTTCATTTTTCACTTTGTTTATTCCTGGTGCTTTATCAGGTTTTATTTTTCCTATAGCTGCTCTAACTTCTTCTTTACCTATTTCGTGTTCTTCTTCGTTGCCTTGTTTGTCTCTCTTAATGTTATTATTTTCTATTGTTCTTTCTGTATTCTGTTTATCTTTTGTTTTGTCATATTTTTCCAGTAAACCTTCAAAGTATTGTTTCCATCTTTCTCCTATTTCTACTTTCTTTATAAGCATGTTTCCGTTCTCGTCCTTTATTTAGTGTATTATTGTCGTTTTGTCTTTCTTGTTTTTTCTGATAATTTTGTAGAATAGCTTCTGGTTCTCATGCTATTTTTTCCATTTTTTCTCCGAATTTTTCCCATGATGTTTCTTTTGATTGATTTATTATCTTTTTGGCTATATTTCTTTGTTCTTTGTATCTGCCGTAGTCTTGTGCTGTTCTCTTTTCTAGGTATTTTTGTGGATGATTATAAAAAATCAAAATATAATAGTAACAAATTGCAAATTATTAATTATATGAAAAGTAGTTTCATAGTTATATGAAAATTTATACAACTGAAAGTTTGTTCCAATTTGTTTGACAGTTTTATAAATTACAAAACGTACACAAAGTTTTAAATGACACTCAATAACAAACAGAGGTCCCACTACCACCAAAAAAGGTAAACGGCATATTTAGGGAGAATCATGAGAAGCTTGAGATATAAAGATATAAAGTTATAAAGAAAATAATAATCGAAGGAAAAAATAAAGTAAAACTTCCTGCTGAAAGATCTACGGCGATGTCTCAACTGTACATCGCTAGATACATTCCGAAAAGTAGCCTCCAAAATTCAATTAGCGATTTTGATCGCCAACCTTCGTCACGAGATCGAGATGAAGAAGAAAAACTTTCTCATGGAATGACATCAAATTTTTTTTAAAGTTTATCTTATTGCGGCCCCAATCCTTGGACTTCTGAGGATTATAGTTTTGATTGATAGTTTTAAGTTGTTTTTTTTTTTACTTTGGTGCCAGCCGGAATTGCAGATTGGTGATTTGGCAAGATAAATTGGCGGTAAGTGAGGCGTAATTTGATATATAAAAAAATGATTAGTCCAATTATGTTGACGCAAGACTCCGCCGAACTGGATATTCACACGTCGGCGAAGTCTTCCGAAAAATTAAATTGAACCGCTGACCTCGGTCATTGAAGATTGTCATTGAAGACTTTTTTCGTTCTTAATTCGGCGTAATTCGAGCCGCGATTATTATTAGAGACGCGAAATAATGGTTCTAGGATGCCATTATATCATTTATCTTATTATTAATATTGCGTAAAGCGTTGCACAAGGCGAATTTTCACTTTTGCAACGGCCGAGGAGTAATTTATACGTTTTCCTCTCATCACAGTAACTAGGTTTGCGTTCATCCTGATTGCGCCAATGCACGTTCGGTGTAGAAAAAATGCGTGTGTTACAAACAATATATTTATTTTAGATTATGTACAAAATGCAGTAAAGCTATGAGAAAGGTGCTTTGCGAGCCGCAGACTAGTATTTGTAACCTTGGCCTTGGCCCTGTCCGCCGCCGCCGCCACCGCCGCCCTGTTGGTTGTTGTTGTTGTACTGTTGGTGCGGCGAAGCCTCCGCCCTGTACTGGCCGTCGTCGAGGATGCCGCGCGCTTCATCGGCGCTGTTCTGCTCCAGAGCCTTGAGGATCTCTTCTGGGATTGGGGGCGGCGTGGGGAGGTGGGCGCCCTGTGGCTGGAAGCCGTTCTCGTCAGCGGTGTATTGGATGGAGAACTGTTGGCCATCGGGGGCGGTGAAGGCGAAGCCACCCTGTGCGGTAGGTGAGTCTGCGTCCTTCAGGTAACCCTGCTCCTGGGCGGAGGTGCCATCGCCGGTCTCGTATGCGTAGTTGTAGCCGCCCTCGCCGTTGTTGGTGTTCTCCAGGCGGAGGATTGGCACGTTGTTGTTGGCGTTGGGGAAGTTTCCACCGCCACCGCCACCGCCGCCGCCGGCGTTGTACCCGCCGCCACCGCTGCCACCTCCACCACCGCCGGCGTTGAAGTTGCCACCGCCGCCGCCGCCACCGCCGGCGTTGTAGTTGTAGCCCTGCTGGCCATCGGCGGCTGCCCAGGCGGCCACAGCGAGGATCACGATGAACTGAAACAAGAAAGCACCAATTGGATTAGCACAAGACTCACATATCGTCATTGTTCTCCTTACCTGCTTCATTGTACGTGTGCGGATGTGCGCGGTTGATCAGGAGAAGTGATGATGCCGGTGAAGATGCCGGCCGGGTGTATTTATACTGCGCCCGCTCCCTTCCATTAAAAATCTGGCCAGAAATCAAGAGTGTTGCAGAAGGTGCTCCGGGGCAAGGTCGTGAGTAAATCCGGGCCATCTCGTTCATTACATTTTGTTGCTATTTCCAAATATTGATTTTGTACTCGGCAGATCTCACAATTAACTTAATTGGAGGCCTCGGCTCCTTCACCGTCACTTTTTCGCTTTAATGCCGACGCGAAACGCCTCGGCTAAGTGGATCGATCTTATCCTCACATAAATCACAATCCTCGATAACATCGAACTTAACGCGAAATTACGCACCTAAACGCACCCAGAACCGATACCTGGGGGAGGCCACAGAACATTCAATACCATAAAGTCTGTATTTTGGCATCATTTTGACATCGTGATTAGTAATCTCAAAATTGCAAATTTTTGGCACGTCACATATGTTACCCAGCGAGAAATCCAAAGGACTTCTCGAAAAAATGAGATGAGATGAGACAACAAAGAAAAAAGTCTTAATAAACATGGGTCCTTAAAGTAACGGTTTCGGAAATATGGAAGATTATTCTTCTTTATCTCCTTTTTTCATTTTGCTAAAACTTTTTTTCATTTTCTTATGCATTTTCTTATCATAGTTGGCTGACGTTTTGTGAAATAAACATTCAGTATGTTTATTAGTATGTGGCTCATACTACTACCCCTTTAAATAGTTTACATTCTTTTTTTAACACCCTGTATAAAAGTTCACAATATTGGCGCATTCTTTTCCACAAATTTATTAGCAACAAATTGCGGACCTGGAAAAAACATTCCAAAAACATACATTTTTTGGACAAATTAGATTTAAGTGCTTACTTGAGAATTATCGAATTAAGACAAAAATGGGAAACTTCAAAATATTATCATACATAATAATGAACTAAAACATAATACAACATTTTCAGTTTTATAAATTTTTATATTGAAAATTTGCTATTTTAGAATATTTTTTTAGAATATGATTTTTTTGCATTATCCACGATATTTAAAATACGTTGGCGGTAAATTTCTTCACAATATTTAAAAAATGTGTGCAAATATTATACAGTTGATGACCATCTCCAATGGACAACTAGAGACCGATTTCGACCTAGTGGTTCTTTATTTTTCTCTGAAGCTATTTATTGTACTACTTGTTACTTGTACTACTTTTTTGTATTGTTTTCCATGTGTAATTTGTCCTGTACAAGGCATTCTAGTGTCAGAGGTATCAATCAATTATTATTATAGTATCTTGTCAGTCCAGTACTGTCTAGAGATATTGAACATTTTAAATTGTAGTTTTATTTTTCGAAATTTCAATACTAAATAACTAAAAATATGTATTAATGTATGCCATAAAGAAGTACATATTTACATTTCAGTGAATTTCTTTTATTATTTAGTGTTTTGCAGTCTGACTTCTGCAGACGTTTATCTTTGACGTGTTTTCAACTGTGCAAAATAATGATTCTAGGATGCCATTATATAATTTATTTTGTTATTAATTGAATTTCAATACTAAGTAGCCAAAAATATTTATTTATGTATCCGTTAAAGAAGTACATATGTACATTTAGATGAATTTCTTTTATTATTTGGTGTTTTTCAGTCTGACTTCTGCAGACGTCTGCCTTTGACGTGTTTTCAACTGTCATTTATAGTAAATGCAATGTTGACTATCATTTATCGACTTCTACAATCGTTTATCTATATGATAAACGACATTGCAGAGTGCACTCTGAATTGCACTCTGCAATTCAAAGTGCCATTTGTAGCTAATGCAATTTTGACTGTTATATGTAGGTAATGAGATTTTTACTGTTATTTGTAGCTAATGAGGATTTTACGGTCAATTATCGCTGACTCGAGTTCTACAGTCGTTTAACATTGACCCGATTTGGACTGTCATTTCTATCTAATGCAATTTATAATGCCATTTGTAGTTTATGAGATTTCAGCTATCATTTATCCCAGACTGCACTTCCATGGTCGTTTATCATTGATGCGAGTTCTACTGTCATTTGTAGCTAATGACATTTTTACTCTAATTTGTCATTTACTCGACATCTGCAGTCGTTTATGTTTAACGTGATTTGTACTGTCATTTGTAGCTAATGAGATTTTGATTGTCATTTATCGCAACTTGACTTCTACAATCGTTTAGCATTGACACGATTCCGACTGTCATTTGTAGCTAAATGCAAATTTCATTGTCATGCAATTTATGCAATTGGTATAAAGCAGTATAAATGCAATTTATACTGTCACTTGTAGTTAATACAATTTTGACGGTTATATGTATCTAACGAAATTTTGAGTGTTATTTCTCGCTGAGTCGATTACTACAATCGCTTAACATTGGCGCGGTTTCTATTGTCATTTGTAGCTAATGAGATGTTTACTAAAAAATCTAATATACTAATATTTATAAGTACAAAACTTTTCGCATGTTTTATATTGAAAAATTACTATTTTCTAATATGTATTACTAGATATATGATTTTTTGCATTATCCACGATATTTCAAAAACTAGTTATGGTAAATTTCTACCAAATATTTATAAAAATGTATTAAAATATTGTACAGTTGATCACCATCTCCAAAGAACAACTTGATACCGGTTTTGACCTAGTATGTCTTATCAGTCCTGTGCTCTCTGGGGATATTTAACATTTGAAATTGTTTTGTTATGTTTTGAAATATTTCAATACTATGTAACTGAAAATATTTATTAATGTATGCCTTAAAGAAGTACATAATTACATTTCAGTGAATTATTTTGCAGTTTATCTTTGACTGGATTTCCACTGTCAGTTGTAGCTAAAGCAATTTTTACTGTCATTTGTAGTATATGAGATTTCAACTATCATTTATCGCAAACTGCACTTCCACCATCGTTTATCATTGACGCGAGATCTACTGTCATTTGTAGCTAATGAGATTTTTACTCAAATTTGTCATTGACTCGACTTCTGTGGTCGTTTATCTTTGAGGTAATTTCTATTGTCATTTGTAGCTAATGAAATTTTTACTGTCATTTATCGGAACTCGATTTCTACAATCGTTTAGCATTGATGCGATTCCGACTGTCATTTGTAGCTAAATGCAAATGTCACTGTCATTTGTTGCTAACTCGACTTCTACAGTCGTTAATTACGACGAGATATAAGATATAAGACTGTTATATGTAGCTAATGAGATTTTGAGTGTCATTTATTGCTGACTCGACCACTACAGTCACTTAATATTGCCGCCGGTGTGTCATTACCGGATCAGTCAAGATGATAGTAAACAATGACTTGGACAATTCTTGCTGTCATTACTAGCATCAAACGATGTTTCTGGAGATGTCAAGGATTGTTATTTTCAAGGATTTTCATTTGCAAGAGGACATAAAATTTTGTACGTAGCTCCCTTGACTTGCAATTATCCTTTAATTTTAATATAGTAGATTAAAATTAAAATAATTATATTATAATTAAGGTTATTTTTAATTTTTATTGTTATTTATATTATTTTAATCTGGAAGTCACGGGATTACATAGGTCGCTCCTATGTCGCTCACCCAGCAAACTTTCCGGCATGCCCGTAACATACTAGGCTTGTCACGTAAATAACTATTCAATGGAAAATTGAATAGGGTTCGTCGTTTGACCGAGCATAAAGTCTCCAACACCTTGTTACATAAACGCCCGTCATTGTAAAACGACTAATTAATTTGAACATCCGTTTCCAGAATTTGAAAGCCATATTATCAGAAATTATCACATCAGAAGTTAGTTATAAAAGCTTTTGAGGTTATATAGTTATTTACGTGTCAATTCCAAATATTGCTTTTATATTATTGCGCACACAATTGATTAGATAAATTGAAATATGCAAACATAATGTAACTTGTGATGGCTCCCTGGTGATGGTTATTCGCCAAAGCTACACATATAGACCATTCTTAAAACACTACATAACTAAAAAATATGATTGTACCTATGGTAATGTAACTAATCAGTGCAACCAATGAACAAGTATAAAATTTTGCAAAATTGAAAAATATCTTAAACAATCTCTGAAATTGTCGAAACCTATTCATAAAATGAATACCAAAATTATAAAAAATTATACATACTTTTCAACAATTGATAGCAAATATTCAAAAAGAGATTCCACGCTCCCAAAAATTGTAGAAAAATAGTGAAGTTTTTCGTTTTCCAAAAAACGTTAAAGAAAATTTTATGTACATAGAAAAGTTTCCCGAATCGCTGGGAAAACTGCGGTCGCTGTGAAAACTGTGACCAATTTTAAAAATAACGAAAATTCTATAATAATTAAAAAACGTTCGATATTATGATGTCTATTAAAACTTTAAAATATTGACACACTCTAACCATTTCTCGATGAAAATGAAAAATTTGGTTTTTCGAAAGATTCATTCTCGAGATTATTTCAGACGCTTTCTGAAATCATATCGAATCACATATCGTCAACTGAGACATATCGAATTTCAAAATATTAGCTCATTCAATTCCATATATTTGTCAAATTGCTAATTATCAAATTAAGACTAAAATGACAAATTTTTAAATTTCAAATTATTATCACATAAGTATTCGATTTGGAGATAGCCCATATCTTACGATTAATTATCCCACATATTGTGGAATAGACACAACTACGAATTTCTCTAAAAATCATAAAATTTCTAAGAAACATCAATGAAAAGTTCAAAATTTTCAATCGTTCAATTAGTTTTCATAACGAGTCAGCGACAAAAGGGAGTAAAATCTCATTGGCTACAAATGACAGAAACAATTGCATTAGCTATAAATGGTAGTAGAAATCGCGTAAATGATAAACGACTGTAGAAGTCGAGTCAGCGATAAATGACAGTAAAACTCTCATTAGCTACAAATGACAGAAAAAAATGCATCTAAATATATAAAAGAAAGTGGTGTTAGTTAGACTATTTATAACTCAAGAACGGATGAACCGATTTGGCTGAAAATTAGTGGAGAGGTAGCTTATAATCAGGAGATGGACATAGGATACTTTTTATCCCGTTCGACCGCGTTTCCGTCAAGTCACTATAAATCGTGGTATAACATAAACGCATCTCACATGAAATAACAAAACGCTAACGACAGTGGAATATCTCTCTCTCTCTCACGTTTCTTTTCGGTGCATGATGCCTGATCGACTTTTGTTTATTAGGTCTGTTCGTGTTAAGGAAAATGTTACACATTTCTTACACTTTTTAAAAAACTCGAATTCTGATTGGTTGAAAATTCCAATTCAACCAATCAGAATTCGTGTTTTAAAATTTTCGTACACAAACCTAATTTTCAAACAAACATTTACACGCCACCACGCAAATATTATCGAGCAAATCATGCTTGCTATGGAAATCTGTATCCGCGCGTTACATTGCCCGGACTCTAATCGTAAACAATGCCGCGACCAAGACGATCAAATCTTTCCCGACAAAGCCGTAATGCAAGAAGGATACGAAACATTGCAAATGAAATGACTGAAGAAGCACAAGGAATTGCCCGTGAAGAGCTCCGCGTTAGTATGGCTCGACTTCGTGCTTCTCAATCACAAGATCAAAGAGAGGCAGCACGTGAAACGGCTCGGTTGGCAATGCGAAATCGTCGAGCGAATAACAGAAATGAAGAAGTAAATAATTTTCGACGCAAAAGAAGAAATGTATCAAGTGCTGATTTGAATCGAGCAGCGTTTCGATATGATTGCAGCACTGATTACTGCTTGCATCCTAGCGTTTGCATTGGGTCAATGGACGTTGTTTGCGAGTATTGTGACGCGTTTGGTACGCGTACGCGTTTGGTAGTAAGTAAATTGCTAAACAATGTGATTTACGCGACGATACTCAAAGGAAAATTCGAAGGTGAGGAAGTACTCATTCCGAGGATACCGATGATCCCAAACGATATGCCGTTTGAGTTTAAAAGACTTCAATTTCCGATCCGTCTTGCATTCGCCATGACCATTAACAAATCACAAGGACAATCCTTGAAAGTTTGTGGTCTGAATCTGGAAAATCAATGTTTTTCACATGGTCAATTATATGTGGCATGTTCACGGGTCGGAAGACCATCTGCGTTGTTTGTACTTGCACCTGATAATAAGACAAAAAATGTCGTGTATCACAAGGTGCTTAACTGAAAAGTGCAACCTATGCACCAAAATACATGAACAATAAAGAATCATTAAAATACTTGATTTTTTTATATATTTATATATATCTTTCCAAATAAAAAATAGAATTAAATAAAATCTAAAGTTTGTTTATTTACTGCCTCTAAGGCGGAACAGAGTTCGCCGGGTCCGCTAGTTAGCTATAAATGATATTCGAAATAGCGTAAATGTTTAACGACTGTAGAAGTCGAGTGAGAGATAATTGACAAGTAAATATGACATCTCATTAGCTACAAATAACAGTAAAAATTACATTAGCTACAAATGACAGTAGAAATCGTTTCAAAATAACCGTAGAAAACTCGTCATGATAAACGTATGTAGAAATGGAATCAGCGATAAATGACAATAGAATTATCATTAGCTACAAATAGTATAAATTGCATTAGCTACAAATGATATTCGAAATCACGTCAAGTTAAATCACTGCACAAGTAGGGTTTCTATAAGTGACTGTAAAAATATCATTAGCTACAAATGACAGTAGTAATTGCATTAGCTACAAATGACAATCGAAATCGCGACAATGATAAACGCTCGTAGGAGTAGAGTCAGCCATAAATGAAACTAAAAATCTCATTAGTTACAAATGAAAGTATAAATCTCGTCAATGGTAAACGACTGTGGAAATGCAATCTGCGATAAATGATAGTTAAGCTATCATAAGATACAAATGACAGTAAATTTGCATTAGCTAGAAATGGCAGTCGAAATCAGGTCAATGTTAAACGAGTGTAGAAGTGGAGTCACCGATAAATGCCAGTAGAAACCTCATTAGCTACAAATGGCAGTAAAATTGCATTAGCTATAAATGACAGTTTAAATCACATCAACGATAAACGATTGTAGAAGTCAAGTTGCGATAAATGACAGTATAAATCTCATTAGCTACAAATGATAATGGAAATTGCTTTAGCTACAAATGACATTCGAAATTGCGTCATTGCTAAACGACTGTAGAAGTCGAGTCAGCGATAAATGACAATAAAAACTTTATTAGCTACAACTGTCAGTCAAAATTACATTGGTTACAAATGACAGTAGAAATTGATTTATATTTACTGTCGAAATCTCGACATAATAAACGACTTTAGAAATCTAATCAGCGATAAATGACAATTAAATTCTCATTAGCTATAAAAGGGTGTAAAAGGGCTACAAATGATATTCAAAATCGCGTCAAAGTTAAACAGTCAAAGTCAAAGTCAAAATCAGTAGCTAAAAATGACAGTAGCAATTGCATTAGCTACAAATGACAATCGGAATCGCGGCAATGATAAACGCTTGTAGAATTCCAGTCAGCGATAAATGAAACTAAAAATCAAATTATAGTCGAAGTCTGATAAGCTACAAATGACAGTATAAATTACATTAGCTAGAAGTGGTAGTCGAAATCGGGTCAATGTTAAACGACTGTAGAAGTAGACTCAGCAAAAAATGACAGTAATATTTGCATTAGCTGCAAATGACAATCGGAAACGCTACAATGATAAACGCTTGTAGAAGTCAAGTCAGCAATAAATGAAATTAAAAATCTCATTATCTACAAGTAGAGTCTGCGATAAATGATAGTCTGATAAGCTACAAATGACAGTATAAATTGCATTAACTAGAAATGGCAGTCGAAATCGGGTCAATGTTAACGACTGTAGAAATGGATTCAGCGTAAAATCACAGTAAAAATCTCATTAGCAAAAATGACAGTAATAATTGCATTAGCTGCAAATGACAATCGGAAACGCGACAATGATAAACGTTTGTAGAAGTCGAGTCAGCGATAAATGAAACTAAACTTCTCATTAGCTACAAGTACAGTCTGCGATAAATGATAGTCTTATAAGCTACAAATGACAGTATAAATTGCAATAACAAGAAATGGCAATCGAAATCGTGTCAATGTTAAACGATTGTAGAAGTGGAGTCAGCGATAAATGACAATACAAATCTCATTAGCAACAAATGGCAGTAATAATTGCATTAGCTACAAATGTCAATCGGAAATGCGTGAATTATAAATGATTGTAGAAGAAAGTCAGCGATAAATGAAACTAAAAATCTCATTAGCTACAAGTACAGTCTGCGATAATTTATAGTCGAAGTCTGATAAGCTACAAATTACAGTATAAATTGCATTAGCTAAAAATGGCAGTCAAAATCGGGCCAATGTTAAACGACTGTAGAAGTGGAGTCAGCGATAAATGAAACTAAAAATCCCATTAGCAAAAAGTGACAGTAATAATTGCATTAGCTACAAATGTCAATCGGAAATGCGTCAATTATAAACGATTGTAGAAGTCGAGTTGCGATAATTCACAGAAAAAATTGCATTAGCTACAAGTGACATTGACAATCGCGTCAAATTAACACCAGAAATCTCGTCATACTAATCAACTGTAGAAATCGAGTCTGCTATAAATCGTATATTGTGACTAGATCGTTGCAGTCAATTTTCGTGCAATTTCGAGAGTCTATTATGGTTTACATAATTTCTTCAGCAAGTTTTACAGTTTTGCTCATCTAGAGTTCTAGACAGTTTGAGAACGATCAAACATTTTCAGCGATTTTCATTAATTTTATGCCATTTTTTAAATCTCAAAAAATATAGTACTTTAAAAACAACCAACCTCATTTCTTCCGTTCAAACAATTATTATTATTATGGGAAACATGATACTCTAAATATTTCTGCAGTCTACATTCACTTTTGATTGAGAGAAATAAGTTTAAATCTGAATAATCCCACTGGCAGAATCGCCATCATTTCATCATTTGATTAATCATCATTTGGCAGAATGATGTATTTAGGGTACCCAGTTATTCCAATACAAGATGGAAATATTTCTACGGCTAATCAGGCTGATAACATTTTTCATAGGGAACAAAATTATTAAAAAAGAAATAATGAGACCTATTTTTAAGATATCCAGGCACATTTTTCCCAAGTTAAAGATGCCAAAATGTTTCACCACATATTTTTCAATTGTAAGCAACTTTTAAGATTTTTTTATAAAATCCTTTTATACGTATTAATTTAATTCTTCTTGTGATCTCACTCTATCTGTTTAATTAAGGTGACATAAACAATGGTGCACGCTTGGGTATCCCCGTGACCGTGGTAATACTAATCACTCTGCTGGATTCAACGACAGAAAAATTACAATTGGCGTCATTTCTTATTGAATTTATAATATTATGGATATTTATTTAATTTCACAAATTTTTGGAAGTACTTATAACATTTTTTTTTTGTAATTGCAAACATTTTGTTTTTGTGTTCAATATTTTTTTTAATTGAAATTATGAAATATTATTTAATTATGAAATTATTGAGATATTGAAACCAAATATACTGAAATTTATGCATTGTTCATGTAACAATTTCTTTTGATACATATACATCATTTTTTTTTCTTTTAATTGATACTAATTTTTAATGTACCCCTGTTCATTAATTTCAACTTCCATCAAGAATATAGTAGTGGAAGTATCAACGGAAGAAATAAATTTGGTAATAATGAACATTGAACATTGTTTAGAAACGTGCTGCTGGTTTTATAGTGGTAATTTAGTAACGCCAACGAATCAAATTGATGTTTTGTGTGCGCAGTTTTGCAACGCGCTGATGCGACTCCTCTTAAAAGCCTGCGATTTGTTAACCCGCAGAATTAACACCGCATTAATCTCTCGAGCGCGGACACTTACATGCCAAAACACACGCGTTACATTCCCGGCATTGTTCTGCATTTCGACTTGAGCGATAATCTCGAGGAAACCCAGACGGTTACGATGTGTGAGAAACTCCGGGGAGGAACTCTCCGCGAATTTGCTAATGAATTAATTCCTATTGACATCTACATTCTACGCCGTTCCCAGCCATTCACGAAGGCGTCGCTTTTATGCAAGAGCCGCCGTTATTAATATAACGCGCTTATATCGCTGTATAAACAACGCCAATTACGCCGTTTCCCAGACGTCCGACGTTACAAACTCATAATCGTAATTATGCAAAAGTTACACTGCCATAATTCATGTGTTGGAAACTCAGTTTCAGAAAATTTCAGCAACCGAAGTAATTCTAACCCAAACAATATCTCGAAGATATTATTTGGGTCTATTCCAAAATTTCTTGTTTGACTGTTTTGGCCGTTTCTTGGAAAATTTTCTTTGGATATACAGTACGTCCAATAGCTATTGTTTGATCCAAACAGACAAGAAATTTTGGAATAGAACCAAACAATAGATATTGCACGTACTGTATGTACTGTAAAGAAAATTTTCCCAGAAATGGCCAAAAGAGCCAAACAAGAAATTTTGTAATAGATCCTATTACAAAATTTCTTGTTTGGCTCTTTTGGCCATTTCTGGGAAAATTTTCTTTACAGTACATACAGTACGTGCAATATCTATTGTTTGGTTCTATTCCAAAATTTCTTGTCCGACTTTTTTGGCTTTTTCTTGGACAATTTTCTTGCCTAAAAGAAAACTTAGCATATACACTACGTCCAAAGATATTGTTTGGGTTTCCTTCCTGTCCAATTATTTTTGTCTGATTGTCTTGGCTGTAAGAAAACTCCAAATAATGTTAAATTGAATTTCAAAAATCGCCTTTTCATATCTTCGCCCAATTAACTGATAAGTTAAGAGGCTAGCACGTGAGCAGGCCCGAAAACACAGCCCATTGTCCCGCACAAAGGTAATTTCAATCACCATTTCACTTTCTACAATTTTACCATACGAATTTATACAATTGCCCAAGACAATTGCGCGAATCCGCGCGGCTACCGTTAAGTAATTCTCCACTCTTAATTGCCATCTTCGCATTTTCGTCTCTCAGTCGCTGGCGTTATATAATTTCTCTGCAGGAGCGTCAGGATCTTTGGAGAGAGGATATCGTGTGTTAGCCAAACTTCCTCCTCGAATAACAAAAAGTTGCGGCAGCCGCTCTAATTAATAAGCATTTGTCTCAGGCGTCACGTTTCATAACTCAGTAGGTAATGCCAATGATCAGAGACGGCTGCGCAATTTGGATGCGAGGAAAGCCCCGATTTTCGCCTCTAATCAGAGCAAGATGAATCGCACAATTTCTTCTCGTCGTCTGTAGGTATCTAATATTGGCAACGCATCGGAATGTCCAAGAAGAAACTGGAAATTAAAATTGGTGCCTGCAGTCAGTTGCAAAAGTATTGTGGCTGAATTACGCTACATTTCGCTTTTCACTGTATTTTTCTAAAATCACGTACAATTTTTTATACCCTTTAAGTCTTTTAGTCTTATTCATAAAAATTAAAACCCTTTGACTATCGGATTCATGTGCAAAAAGCTTATAATCGGGGCTGTGAATATCATTCAAACAGATCTTTACCTTTACACTTTACTTTGTTTATATCACACTCGTTTATTGAAAAATAGTGACTATACTTTCGATCACGTACGTTCTATGACAATGCGTAAAGTGAGTTTTTACGCACTTTTCACCGTATGTAAAGTAATACATTTTTGCACAAGTGCGCAAAAACATTAACTGTGCGCAAAACAAGTTATGTGTGTAAAACTCATTCACTTACCAATTTAAAAAAGATTTAATATGATTTTATTTAGTATTTAAAGATTCAATATTTTCCATCATATTTCAACTGTTTTTCGTAATATCTGTCGTAGAAAAAACTTTGTATGATTTTCTTTGATATTTTGATAACATTTTCGTAAAATAGTGCTTTACGAAATTGTATCATAAATAACTATTTTTTATTTTTTATTATACATACCTATATTGATTATGATATATTGATTATATATTCATTAATATTTGGATTTCTACAAGTTTCGAACATTTTTTTTTAAATATATGAGGAATATTCTAAATCTATATTTACATAGAAACAAAATATTCTGCGAAAATTTTCCTAATTTGTAATATTTGTTTATATAATATTTGCAGAATATTTGCTGAAAACTTTTAATTAGTCTGGTATTTTCATTGCATATTTTTGGAATTTTTCAGTATATCTCCAAACAAACTTTATGGATACCTATCCAAAATGTTAATAAAATGTTATGCAAGTTCACTAAAAGTCATCATAGTTGTTAGAAACTCAATTAATTATTATTTTTTATATACTTATAACGATATTGCGAACATGTTTAAAAATTACAAATGTTTGTTAAAAAATGAATATTGAATTACAATTTGTACAGTAGTTTACATTTACTTAAAATTGACATTTACAAAATTGCAATCATTTTGTTAAAGGATATAATTAATGGTTTGAATGTTTATTATTGCTACTTTATTACTACTTGACATACTTAAATGATGTAAATATTTCATTAATGTAACAAAATAAAGCTAAGACTAAAAAACAATGAAATTATTGATAACGATAAAAGGTGAAAGTAACAATGTGTGTAATGTATGTAATTAACAATAATGTGTGTGTGTAATGTGTGTAATTAACAATAATGTGTGTGTGTAATGTGTGTAAACTAACATTTTACGCACTGTTGACAGTACGTAAAGTGATACATTTTAGCACAAGTCCGTAAAAACATCAAGTGTGCGTAAAACAGGTTTTATACACAATTCATTCACTCACCAATTTAAAAAAAGATATAACATGATCTTATTTAGTATTTAAAGTTTCAGTATTTTCCATCATATTTTAGCTGTTTTTCATAATAGCTATCGTAGAAAAAACTTTTTATGATATTCTTAGATATTTTGATAAATTTTCGTAAAGCAGTGCTTTACGAACTTGTACCATAAATAACAATTTTATTATTATTTTTATTGTAAATATATTGATTATATTTTGATTAATTTTTGGAGATTTCTTAAACTTTCGAACATATTTTTTTGTTGAAAATATGACGAATATTCTAAAACTATTTTTACATAGAAATAACATTCTGTGAAAACTTTCGTAATTTGTAATATTTGTTGATATAATATTTGCAGAATTGTTAATTAGTTTGATATTTTCATTGCATATTTTGGAAATCTTCAGAAAATCTCCAAAAAACTTTACGGACATGCAAAATCTTTAATAAAGGGTTATAAGTTCACAAAACAATGCAAATTCACTAAAAGTCATCATAGTTGTAGAAATTCATTTATATATATATATATATATATATATATATATATATATATATATATATATATACTTATTACGATATAGCGAACACGTCTAAAAATTACAAACCTTTGTTAAAAAATGAATATTGAATCATAATTTGTGCAGCTGTTGAGATTTACAAAATTGCAATTATTTTGACGAAGGATACAATTAAAGGTTTGAATGATCATTATTACTACTTTATCACTACTTGACATACTTTATAAATATTTAATTAATGTAACAAAAAAGAGTTAAAACTAAAAAAAAAATTAAATTATTGATAACGATAAATGGTGAAAATTATGAGATTTTAGAGTACTAAAGTTCTATTTTTCAGAACTAAAGTCAATAACAAGTTATTATAGATGTATAATTACTGCATAGTATACCGTATACCAGACACTAGAACTTTTAATATAGTGACTATAGTTTCGACCACGTACTGATCATTGTCAATCTTTAAGTTTTTTACACTATTTTTCAATAAATGAGTGTGATATAAACAAAGTAAAGTGTTTGTTTTATTTAATTTAATCATGTTTCACGAAGTAGATGCCTACAACATTGATCAAGATCTTTACCAGCTATTCAAAAACTTATAAACATCATTTTGCAAATTTCCTCACTTTTTGACTATCTAATTCATGTGACTTTGTCAGCAATAATCAAAATCTCATTTGAAGATTCATTATTTAAAATGATTGTTAAATACAAGCAAAGTAACGTTTCGTATTATTTTCAATGAGTAACTTTAGGTGTGCCTAATAATAATGTTTGTGCCTGAAAAACATTAAACTTGAGTTTTTGTATGTAAATTATATATTTAAAAATAAATTGTGGTGATGTGTTCCTAATGAAACACCATTAAAAGCCCGTCGCAAATTGAACACTTATTCAGCATTTTCCTTTTAATCACTACCACCTTACCGAACAGAAAATTCAGTTATTTTACTTGTAGATATATTAAAAGTAAAAAAAAATGTAAGAAACTTCATTGCTTAATGAGCGACACTTGTAAAATCAGAAAGTTACTTACTCGAATTTCTCATTTATTTAACACTTCGTCAAATTTTCTGAAAAATTGTCTTCAGGTATTATATTAAATATGCAAAGTATGCATTAACAGGTTTCCCAGCGACCTGGAAAACCGGGAAAAACCAGGGAATTTTCATGAGTCAGGGAAAAGGGAAATAATACATTTTTGATATATTTCTCGAATTAAACCCTTTGATACTCTTTGATAAAAAACTGGTAAACCGCGGTTTAAATTTTAACTACCAATACATTAGTATTGGTATTGGTACTAAGACTACCAATATCTACTACCACTAGATGTGATTGCTTCTGATTAAAAATAGTTTTCCCAAAAATATATAAAATAAAGTAGATAAAATATAAACATATTTTAGCAAAATATAAAATGTGTGGATGATTGGAAGTAATATTATAAAGAAATATACAGGGTGATCACTTTTATGACGCCCACCATTAGGATCTATTAAACGGAAATATATACAGAGTTGGTCAAATGGGATAAAAGTTTCTCATTTTTGTGCCTTTCAATATACTGAAACGAAATCCGGATTATCTTACAGAGTTCCTGAAATATCGCTCAAAAACTGAAAAAGTGCACTTTCCTTTTCCTTTTATAACTATTTAATTTTTGAAGGAAATTTTACGAAACTTGGCACTCTTACATTTTTCGACGTGAGCTATCTGATGACAGTTCCAAACATTTTCTGCGCCAACTAGATGCCCAAATTTTCACAGTCAACTTTTGATTTTCTTATGGCTGCTCTATTGGATTTTAATAGCATTCAAAAGAGTGAAAACATCCGATTTCAACCATGTATAACACATGGGCAATCTGACATTATTTACCACCAAAAATCGATAATTTAAAAATGTGTTGCAAAAATCAAAGTGCTGTGGACTGCTCTAAAAATCAAGTTGCCATGGAATAACAAATTACCGTTTTGACATTTCTTCATACAAAGAAAATAACTTCTGAGTAATTTTATTGTGTATAAAGTGCAAAAAAGGAGATATTATCTTTGATTAGGAAAAATGGCAAGATATTATCCTCAACATGAAAAAATTGACATGTACAATCTCTATGTAAGGAATAACAGAAATGCGATAGTCACATCTATAATTTATAGTAAATTGCATCCCGAAAGAAGACAGCCACATCCAACATATTTTCGGCGTTTGTGGAATCGTATAAAATGTCAGATTACCTATGTGTTATACATCGTTGAAACAGGAATTTTCCATTTTTGTAATGCTATTATAATACAATATAGCAGCCATAAGAAAATAAAAAGTTGACTGTGACAATTTGGGCATCTAGTTGGCGCAGAAAATGTTTGACACCGTCATCAGACAGCTTACGTCGAAAAATGTAAGAGTGCCAAGTTTCGTAAAATTTCCTCTAAAAGTAAAAAAGTTATAAAAGGAAAAGGACATTGCACTTTTACGATTTTCTGCGATATTTCAGGAACTGTGCAAGATGTCCCAGATTTCTTTTCCGAATATTAAAAGGCAAGAAAATAAGAAACTTTTCTCCCATTTGACCAACTCTGTATATATTTCCGTTTAATAAATCCTAATGGTGGGGGTCGTAAAAGTGACCACCGTGTATACAGGGTGTGTTGATAAAGTAATGGAAGTGTTGTCGTAAAAAACAAATTATTCAAGATATAGTTACAAATGTTTAAAAATATTCGAAGTACTAGTTCGAAGTACTAAGTATGTAGTTAAGTAAGTTTATGTAAGTAGATAGTACGTACAATTCAGGGATGATTATATTTATACATTTATTTTTTATTTATTTATTTATGATGATTACAACTGAATTCACAGTTAATTTATTTTTAATTTAATATTTATTATTCTAGTGATCCAGAAAACTCACGATTTCGAATTATTCGATATTTATTTTAATTTAATATTTATTATTCTTACATTACATACTACATTACTAAGTATGCAGTTATAGACGATACGTACAATTTAGAGGATTATTATATTTATACGCTTATTTTTAATTTATTTATTTATGATGATTACAACTGAATTCACAATTAATTTATTTTAATTTAATATTTATTATTCTAGTCATCCAGAAAATTCACGATTTCGGATTATTCGAAATTTATTTTAATTTAATATGTGTTATTCTAATCATCTAGAAAATTCACGATTTCGGATTAATAATTATTACTACCGGAATAAATTAGGGGATGATGTTTCTTGTAGGTACCCATCCGTATACCCTCCAATTTAACGTGAATAATGATAAACGCTTGATCAATAATCGATTTTCAAAAGAAAATCATTCATTACAATGTCAGTCATTGGGGAATTGCAAGAATTCAAATTTGTCAAGGAACCTAAGTAATTCTTAGAATTGTAACTAATTGTAACTAACATTTTCAATATTTAATAAATCTTGACGACGATAATTGGCCATAGCAGTGGAAATATGGAAGTGTCTTATTTTTCCTTTAATTCTAAAAATATGTAAATATATAAAATATGGAATAAAATTTCTGTTAACCATAATTGAAAATGCAGTTACAAAAGTAAACAATTAAAATAAATAAAGAATACATTATTAATTATTAAATTTATATTAATAAATACATTATTAATATAATTATTAAAATAAACCTTCCAGGAGAAAATGACAAATGATGTACTAAATAGTTAAGATAAGATGTAATAATGATAAGATAAATAAGATGTAATAAAGAACAGAACAAATTATAAAATATGCCAAAAACAACCAAAATTCATGGACAAAATTTTTCATTGTTAAAAATTTGAGTTATTGAATAAAACGCTGAAAATGTTTGGTCGTTTTTCAACTGTTTAAAAGAATATTTTAGAAGTATGTTCAAAATGAACAAAAAGTGCAGACAATAGTCACTAGGATTCTGTAAAACTATCTGCAGTAGAAATCATGTAAACCATAATCTACTCTTGAAAAGGCACGAAAATCGACTGCAATTTCTAGTGTCAGGTATGCGGTATCTACTGTCACATGCTATGCAGTGATTGTACATCTATATTTAACTTGTTATTGACTTGAGTTCTGAAAATTATGAGATTTAAGAGCAATAAATTCTAAAATCTCATAATATTCATCTTTTATCGTTATCAATAATTTCACATTTTTTTGAGTTTTAGATCTTTTTTGTTACTTATTATTTTTTTTTATTAATTTAATAATTACATAGTATATCAAGTAGTAATAAAGTAGTAATAATGATCATTCAAACCTTTAATTATATTCTTCAACAAAATAATTACAATTTTGTAAATGTAAATTTGTTTGTACTACTGTACAAATTATGATCCAATGTTAATATTTTAACAAACGTTTGTAATTTTTTTTAATTTGTATTCATAAAGACGTCATTAACGTCGTTATAACAAACAATCTAAACAACCGTTTATGTGCAATGCTACAATATTTTATAGCAACGGACGTTAAATTTTTTGTTTTATAGCAACGGACGTTAAAAACCGCCACAGCGGACTTTTCTGTTTAACGAGATAGAGAGAATGAGATACGAGAGGACGATATAACTAGAAGAACGAGATTGCGAATTAATTATTATTTAGTTAATAATAATAATCTAAACACATACAAATTATTTATCTTTCTTTACAATACTGAAATTAAACGTACATTTATTAAAGTGTCCACTAAGCGTAATTCTTCCGTCGTCACATATATCATTCATAATCGTTTGTTCATTGCTATTAGAGACGATTCCAGATGATGTAGATGGAATGTCATCAGCAGTTTTATTCGCCGAATTTGTAATTTTCTTTGCAATTTCCATTTTCTGGTACTCCGATTCCTCAATATATCCTTCCGCTACACTCGTTGAGCGCCATCCACCAAGACTTTTTAACGCAAATACATCACCTCCACCTTCTACCAACAAAGTGGCCGATGTTCTCCGAAAACAGTGTCCGGTGTATAATTTAAAATCCGGAAGTTTTAAATATTCGGCAACTTTTTGGGGAATATTTGCTATTGTGTGTATTCCAGCTGGCTGTACAGTACATTTTCCTCCGCGATAAGTTAAAAATAACCTTGTAGTTTTAACATGACCTGGCCGCAATGACAAATACTTTTTGTAAAGCATATAACCGTTGAATCCATCAGCATCATTCGTAATTACGAAAGATCTTGTTTTGTCGGTTTTTGTCGCTCCAAGAAACACCCGTAAAAATGAGCCATTCTCTTTCACATCGTTTACCGTCAAATTGACAAGTTCTTGGCGACGACAAGCACCAAAAACTCCAAAAAGAACCACAAGCTGAGAAGATTTGATATAGGTACATCAGTTTGTCTAGCAGAAATACAGTTTACCTACCTTTGCAAATAAAAAATGGAAATCATCAGCCTCTTTCAAAAATGCCATGACATTTTCTTTAGATAATACCTTTGACTTTTTAGGTCGGTAACCTCGGGAAATATTTTTCAAAAATTCTTGAGCACTAGCATATCTAACAATTTATACAAATCTAGTATTGAATTTATACATAGCAATATTAGAACTTACTTACTAATATCCACTTTTTCCTTTACTTTTAGCACTTTCTTCAACATTGAAAAATATGACCAAAGACTAGATGGTTTGACTTGTTTCGATTTCTCATTTAAGTAAGCCATAAGGACTTGTTCCGAAGTTTTTCGAACAGACATTTTGTTGCGCCAATCGCAAAACAACTTATACGTTTTTTCGTAAATGGCAGCCGACTTCACGGGCATCAATCGACTTTGTGCTTGTGCAGCTTGCTCGATAACTTCTGGTGGCAAATCATAATCTTCTTCGATATTATCTTCGATATCTGACATTTTGTCAAATTTAATTTGTCAACAACAACACTGTTGTTATGGTTGGAAATAACATATTTCAATATTATTTTCAAATCAATATGTGTACAAATTAAAAAAAAAGTTGTATGTTACACGTACGCTAAATGGTCTTTATGGACTTGGCCGGTTAAATGGCTCGGCTAACGCCTCGCCATTTAATCTTCCGGCCGCGTCCATAAACACCTATTTAGCGTACTTGTAACATAAATAACTATTTAAACCTGTTCTCAAATCGTTATAAGTATATAAAAAAAAAATTAAATGAAGTTCTAACAAATACGATGATTTACTGAACTTTTATATCCATAAAGTTTTTGGGATATTTACTAAGAATTTTCAAAATATGCAATGAAAATACCAAACTAATTAAATATTCTGCGAATATTATATCAACAAATATGTATTACAAATTACGAAAGTTTTCACAGAATGTTTTGTTTCTAAGTAAAAATTTTGTTTTCAAATATTACTCACATTTAAAACAATTTATTCGAAACTTCATGTTTCATCTCCAAAAATTAACTAAAATACAATCAACATATGCATAATTAAAGTTAAAAAATATATAGTTATTTATGATACAAGTTCGTAAAGCACTACTTTACAAAAAAAATTATCAAAATATCAAAGAAAATCATTCAAAGTTTTTTCTACGATTGCTATTATTAAAAATTAATAGCTAAAATATGATTCAAAATACGGAATCTATAAATATTAAATAAATACATACTAAATGTTTTTTAACTTGGTGAGTAAATTAATTGTCTGTAAAACTTATTTTACATTTTACGCACAGTTGATGTTTTTTCGCACTTGTGCTAAAATGCATGACTTTACGAACTGTGAACAGGCGTAAAAACTTAGTTTACGCATTGTCGCAAAAAAATAAAATTATAGCATTGAGCAATTTTAAATTATACATTGTTTTAAGATCAATTAATTTGGAAAATGTCCAAATTTGGAATTTCCAAATATTACAATCTACTTGTTTTATTGCTACATGTTTGTTTGTTAATATAATACGTTAGATATTTTTTTAATCTATGACACATCAAATTCATACTTCTTGCATACTTGCTGTTTTTTCTTAATACAAACTCTTTTCTCCATTCTTTATCTTTGGCATCCAAAATTAACATTCCATTTTTTTTACTTCCCGTTCGAAATTTTATTAATTTTTTGGTAGTTTTGTTAAATAAGTTTTTGAATAGAAACTTTTATTTGTATTCTTTATCTTTAGCATTTATATTTATATTTTGGAAAACAATATTGATGAATATTGAATTATAAATAGAATTATCGATAGAATTATAGATTTAGAATTAGTTGCCGACCGTTACACATATGTGATAATAAAATATTGGCATCTATATATTTTTTTATATAAAAATCATAATTTTGCCATGTGTCAGATGTCAATAATCTGCAACCACTCAATCGTCAATATACATATTACAAATGTAATTTTTGGATGCTCGGAGGATTATCACGTGTTGAACGAAAACAACGCCTTACCCTCAAAATATTTAACATATAATTCACAAAAAAACTACACTCACTAGATAGTTTACTACAAATTTGAAATTAATTAATTAATTTTGGAACAAAGTTTAGATTTGATTTGATGGGTTCTGGAAAAAAGTGGTAATATTTTTTTTGTTTATGTATTTTGTTTTCATATTGCTTTGCAGACAAGTGTTTTGGCATTTTTTTGTAGATAACCAAGTCAATGCCCCAAAAGTCATCATCTTTACTTAACAAACAGAGAAACAACTTGCTATGCTTTTACCACAAAATGTTTATTGATATACAGACATATACAATAAAATAACGCTCGAGTTTCGACGTCTTACGGTTATTTTGAAGTCGAAAAAGTAAAGTAAAAGGTCGTTGTGGTAAAAACATAGCAAGTTGTTTCTCTGTTTTTTTAATATGGACTACCACGTAGTAAAGGTCGATCCTGATATTTCTATTTTTTGAATTATTTTGTTCAGGTAGGTAAGTCATTAACCTAAAGTATCACAATTGTTTTACTTCATTTAATATGTTTTGGAATGATTTGGTTTTCTTTTCATATTCCTTCGCAGATTCAGTCATTAACACAAAATATTATATTTTGTTTGCAATCTCAGGATGCAGCGACTTATCCACTTGTCCGATGAAAAAATCGCCACGCCCTCAAAATGTTTGACATATAATTCACAAAAATTTGCACGCACTAGATAATTGACTACAAATTTGAAAATAATTAATTATTTTTAGAACAGAGTTTAGATTAGAACGAGTTTTGCAAAAAATTGAAATTTTGATTCTCATATTTCTTTGCCGATTATGGAACAAGTTTTTTGGTACTTTATGTAGCTAATCAAGATATTGCCACAAAAGTCACATTTTTTCACTGAATTTTTGTTTTTTTAAAATAATTTTGTTAATAGTAAGTCATTGACACAAACTATTTTTTGTAGATAAGTATTCAAGTATTCACTTTATTAGTAATTTGACTCTTTGCAGAGTATTAGATTGTCAATATATAAAAGTTATGACTTCTATTGAAATTAAGAGTCCTAATCTTAGGGTTATATTCATTAAATTACATACAATGAATTACACGGTAACGTTTAAGTAGATAAATATAACCAATTATAAATATATAATATAACGAAGTCAATACCCGAAAAGTCACAACTTTTTACTGATATTTTTTTATTATTATGTTCATTTCATATTTTTTTAAATTATTTGGTTTTATTTTCATATTTATTCGAAGATTATGGAAGTTTTTTGGCAAATTTTTTGAGATTATTCAGTCACTAACCCATAATATCATAATTTGTTTACTTCGTGTAAGTTTTTTAATGAGTTGTGTTTGTTCTCATATTTCGCAGATTATGGAACAAATGTAATATGTATGTTTTCATATTTCCCAGATTATGAAAAAAATGTAATATGTAGCTTCTTTTGAGATAACTTAGGCATTATGCTAAAATATCACATGTTTTGCATTACATTCTACATTACATATTCTTGAATTATTTGTTTCAGGTAACTCAAATAACACATGTTTTTTCCATAAGTTATAAAACCAAAATATGTGGTTTTTTTACTTACATTTTATTGAAATATCTGTCATTCAAATCGTTATAACAAATAAATACTTTTTTTACTTCTTATTATATATATTTTTAATTATTACTTACCGTAACTCAACTTATTAACCTAAAATGTCATATTTTTGATATATTCGTGAATTATTATCAAGTGTTAACATTTTTTTTACACAATCTAATGCAGCATGAGTCGCTGCAAAAAAATCATTTACAATTTAAATGATTATAATTTTTCATTCAGAGATGCAACAATCTCCAGCTGCAGCACAATGGAACTAAAAACATATTTGTCTGACTTGCGGATTTCAAAACACAATTAGAGTTTATTCACCTATCCAAGCACGTAATTACATTGTTTCCAAATTCTGTAAAAACACATTTCCTACATCGCAGCTTGCAGCTATAAATTAAGATACAGAATCGGAAGACATTTAAAACTCTTAGCCACAAATGAACATTTATTAAACTGCTCATTTCAACTGCCATGCAGTCATTCACGGAGTTTTAATTTTCTCTAATTATGAATTTCCACAACTCCCAAAATACCTGACGAATTATGGCGATAAAACTAGATGAGGAATTTATAGAGCTTATGGCAATCGAGTTAATTCAGGAATCTGAAACATTCACATTACCTCCAAATTTATTGGATCAATTTTCAAGTCATTAAGATCGTTTATATTTCTATACGCAGTTTATGACGAAAAATCGCCCAATTTTGTACAAGATCAAGGATATTCAGGACATCCAAGATCTTCACTTTCACTTTCCGTTGGCATTGAATCGCTGTACCCTAGAAAAAATATGTAAAGCAGTGTATCGTGAGAAATCATAAATTTAAATTGTAACACGGTGACCTCGCCATCCGAGCAATTGCACTATCCATCTGCATTGCTCCCAACTTTTTGCAGACTCTGTTGGTACATCGAGTCTTGAAAGTACAGTGAATGAAGGCAATGCCCAGAAGCACATTGCAAATTTCGTACAAGAATTGTTAATGGAGCAGGAAATGTGCAGATTCGCAAAAAATTTCAAGCTAAATAGGCGAAATTAAATGCGTCAGTATTTCGATGAGCAAGACATTTTTTATCTCCCCAATTCTTATATGACTATACAATACATATATACAATATATGATTAGCTCATACAATTTATTTTATTTATTTATTTATTTATTAGCTATACAATTTATGATTAGCTCATTCTAACAGTCATATCCTTGATTAATAGGGAGCGCCAGATTTTCCACGTGAGGTGCTCTCTTGTACACTGTGCTCGAGATAATTTCGTAGATAACCTATGAACTACTGGCGATTTTTCGCAACGCTCTTTTTGACAGGGCAAATTTCTTTTATTGGCTATTCGTGCTGCGAAATCGTGTCAAGGGAATAGGTGGATCGAGAGTACTTCCAGGAAGGCTGCGAATGTGAGAAGGAGGCGGATCAGATTAGCGGGCAGCGGATTTGCAATTCCTCCGGTCACAATTCACCGCGGATTGAAGCAGGCATGCAAATGAAGAGCGCTCAAAGTTGGATTGGAACAGAATACGCTCAATTAATCTGCTTTGTTTAAAAAATATATGTAATGACTTCCACTCACTAAATCATACATTTAGTTCTTTAATTTATTCAAATACACATAAAATAATTAGAACAAATAAACAAAAATCGCCAAAATATCTGGAGATCGTTCACCATTGATTTTTAAAAAGTGAAGAGTTGCAGAAAATATCTTAGTTATAAGAAAATTTTAGACAATTTTAGTTTTGCAGTAAAATAACGTAAATTACCTTAACTCAATAAAATTTGAACTCCCGTGGGCAATGGAAATCTCATGCTGATGGTCCAAGATTGTGAGTGTAATTTGAACATATTAAAGTTTCCCTGACTTCCCTGTCAGGATTTTTTTTAAATTCCTATGGTTACTTCGTTTGTGAGTGAAATTTCATTGCAATAGAAAAATAATTAAATAATAGTATTGCCATTAAAAAATATATATTGCCATTATGGCAGAATTTCGCAGGATTTTAGGGAATTTCCCATATAAGTGTCATGTGTGTTTATGTTACTACCACGACGCTAAATTTATTGTATGATATTTGTACGATATTGTATGATATTTATTACATGAATACGTTGCTTGTTATATTCGATTTTACCTACAAATGTTATTAGTTTGTTGCCACGCCCATGTGTATCACCATTTCCATCTCCGGATTTGAATCTTGACATTAAGCGTGCGGTTATTACACCAAATCCATTTAAAAAGAAAGAGAATTACATCAAGGATTTAATTAATATCACATTATGAGTAATGCTGCTCGATTCGTGAAGGATCACGGTGAACGCATGAAAACGATGCCCGAATGAATACAAAGGCAATTAAACTCTAACGAGATCTTTGCGCTCGCGTAATAAATATTAAAGCGTGATTGGATTTAGACAATAGACTATTTTTAGATATAATTATTTATTGCTATAACACTAATATCAAATAAGTATACATCCTGTTCCGGGTCCGTCCTAAATGAACTACTAGACCGACTCGGAATATGTGGTAAGCTCTAATATTCTCTAATATTTCTAGAATTGAGAATTCAAAAATTGCCTTTTTTTAAAATAAGAGATATTTGTTTATGTTTGCAAAATAAGTATCTATTTATGTACCTACAAATTAACTGTTTGTAAATGGATGATATTGACGATATTGACGATGAAGACGATATTTTTTGCACAATCGCTAAAACATTCATAATAAAACAAAACGTTATTTGTGCTAGAAGAGCACAAAGAGGTACATTTTACATAGATATTTTACATTTTTTACATAGATAATTATTAAATATTATTAATATTTTCAACTATAATCTCACACATTTAAATGTCGATAGTTGAAGTTGAACACCTGAGAAGTTTTGTCAGTTACAGTTGAAAATATGACAATTTTGTTAGTTACAGTTGAAAATTTGACAAATTTTGTTAGTTACAATTGAAAATATCACAAATATATAAATGTCGATAGCTACAGTTGAAAACCTGACAACTTTTGTCAGTAACAGTTGAAAATGTAACAAATTTTTATTAGTTACAGTTGAAAATTTTAACAAATTTTGTCAATTATAGTTAAAAATATCTCAAATATTCAAATGTCGATAGTTGAAGTTGAACACTTGAGAAGTTTTGTCAGTTTCAGTTGAAAATTTGACAATTTTGTTAGTTACAGTTCAAATTTTGGTAAATTTTGTTAGTTACAATTGAAAATATCACAAATATATAAATGTCGATAGCTACAGTTGAAAACCCGACAACTTCTGTTAGTAACAGTTGAAAATGTAACAATTTTTTATCAGTTACACTTAAAAAATTTAACAAATTTTGTCAGTTATAGTTGAAAATATCTAAAATAATCAAATATCGATAGTTGAAGTTGAACACCTGAGAAGTTTTGTCAGTTACACTTGAAAATTTGACAATTTTGTTAGTTACAGTTGAAAATTTGACAAATTTTGTTAATTACAATTGAAAATATTACAAAATATATAAATGTCGATAGCTACAGTTGAAAACCTGACAACTTTTGTTAGTATCAGTTGAAAATGTTACAAGTTTTTATAAGTTACAGTCGAAAATATCTTATGTATGCATATATCGATAGCTACAGTTGAAAACCTGAGAAATTTTGTCAGCTACTGTTGAAAATTTGACCAATTTCAGACGGTTGTATTGAGATAAATCTGGTGATATACTAAATATTCAGAAGAAAGTTTCTGACTAATTCCTATTATTAATAAGTAAATCTGGATATTTCCAGGAATGACGATGACAATTTTAACTATATTCGAATATTTTTACGTTATTACTAATATTAATAATAGTAATAATAATTTTTAGTAGTGGTTTACCATTTTATACCAGTTGAATTCAATTTACCGATTTTTTTCTTCGTTATTTTATACGCACTGGTAATATTTAAATAAAATATATTTATCTTTATTATATTTTGTTTATTCCTGACTAGTTTCGGCAGGTTATGCCATCTTCAGAGGATAATTAATTTTTTATATTAAAAAATAGAATAATATTCTATATTATTAAGTTTAAGGTTTTATCCATATTGTGTCTTATGCCTCTGATGATGGTTTGCTAAAAAACTGAAACTAGTCAGGTAAAATAAAGTAAATAAATAATAAAATAAAATAAAAATAACTACCAGTAAGTACAGAATAATAATATCTTATTCTATATTATATTTAAAAACTTTTTGACTTTTTGCATTCAAGAATAAACAAATATAATAGAGATAAAAATATTTTATTTGTATATTACCAGTACGTATAAAATAACCAAAACACAAATTAAAATAATAATAATAATATAAAAAAATATATAAAAAAATATCATACAGATTCTGATGAATTCGCATAAGTTCCAAGATTGCCAGCCAAAATTTATTATTCTGACTAATTGTGACACATCTGTGTAAACCTGACATATCCAGGTAATTCTATATATTCACTTCTTAGTAAATATAGATCAATTGAGGTAAATCCGCAGATTTATAGGTAAATACTGATATATCCAGGATAGTCAGAAAAATGTTGATTGATTGAAATCCGAAAACCGGAAACCAGAAGCTTGATACTGCTTATTATTTGTTATTTAGAAACTATTTTGCTTTCCGGGGAAATCAATTCCCCGAGAGCAACAATGGCTCCTTGCGCCCGAATTGCCCACAAAATGTGTCCTACAATTTATTGTTTCGTAATACAATCGTTGATTAAGCGGATGGCAGGATACAATAATTATAATTGACTTTTTAAATGATATGTAATTGATCGAGCGATCAGGTAACATTTGCAAAACCGTCTCTATTTGCATTATTCGTAAGCAACAAACTGTTTACGTGAACTTTGCGCTTGTTGTCAATAGCAACGCGCGATAAAATGATAAAATGGTCCTCGTAAAACGTCAACTTTTCGCTCGAAATAACAAGCAAAAAGACCTACTTTGTGTGTCAATTGTAGGACAATGATTATATGAATGATAATATCTGTCAATAGTGTCATAGATATTATTTGAAGTATTTAAGTATTGAATGGTTTAAAGCAACTGCGGACCGGTGAAAATAGGAGAAATATTTCGCGGACCGGTAATTAAAAAAAACAATTGATTATACTCGTAATATGACTAGGTGTATATTTTTTTTTTCGTCTTATTTTGTAACTAGAGCAAATAAATAACACTCTTACTGCAAATACAAACAAAAATAGAACATAAAAACAAAAGCATCATTTTTTAGTTAAAAAAAATAGTGAGATATCTGCTGTTGAGTCTTTCGCAGAATAGTTGATAAACTTGGCTTTAGTGTTGCTTCCGACAGACGAGGTGCATCAGTAACGTCCAATCGGTTTCTCAGCTTTGTTTTGATTATCGACATGGAGAAAAACGTCTTCAGTAAGTAGTTGAAAAGATTGTTAACAATTTAATTGCTTTGTGGGTTTAGAATGGATATTCTTTTTCCATCGATAACCAAAACTGAGCCAATGTTTGCACTTTATGTTTGGATACCAGAAGAGCATCCGAAGACAAATCAATTAAGTTTTCTTTTTCTTGAACATTGAGTGACATGCTGTCGTGCCTTGCATGAAGGGATTATTAATTCACAGATTACCTCTACGCGGATTCTCATTTTCGGGGTAATAAAGATTAAAATATTTAATAATTTTCCATAAATGATCACTAATTATGTTGAAAATTCATTTTCTCTTTATTTTAGCGGCAGATCAAAATTCTTCCAAAGTGGAAACATCTCCATGCTTTCCTTTGGTTTGCACATATCCTGATAAGCCAGCTCCTTTTTAAACGCATCCATCTTGTTTCTTAACGTAACCACATTTGTTGAAAATCCTTGGAGAGACATATTGAGCTGATTGAGAAGACTAAATATATCCGCCATATATATGCCATGCAAGTTTAGCCATCCACTCATCATTTAACAAAGGCTCTAATAGGGCCTGGTTTCGCTCTCTCAAAAACTGTTTTACTTCTCTCTGTTCAACAAAGCGTGAAAGAACCCTTCCTCTCGATAGCTACCGCACCTCTGGGTGGAGGAGATGTTGGTATTTTAAGTCCATACTCTCCTACAGTGTTGTGAACAATCTGGAGTTCACAGCACGGCTACGTATTTCATTAATGATCTTTATTGCGTCATTCATCACCCTGTTTAGCTCCAAAGATATCATTTTGAGCTAGATGCTCTCGGTGGATCATACAGTGAGTGAGCAAAATTTCAAGATGAGCTTTGTCCTTTATTTTTGCAACCACACCTGAACGATATCCAGTCATATTTGCAGGAACGTCTGTACAAACTCCGACGCACTTCCCCCCGTCCAAACCACAGTCTAAGCCCTGCGCTTGTATATAGTAGTCCGTCCAGGTAGGTCAAGGCAACAAAGAAGTTTCAGGGAGGAACTTCTTTATTGCCTTGTTGCCTTTGTTGTCTTCAACTTCTCTATTCCTCACAAAACATAGTAGTTACTATGTTACTATGTTAAGTAGTTACTTCACGTCAGTTGTTTCATCAATTTGACACACATCGGACCAGGAGAAAATTTGAGAAATTTTCCGCGGACCGGCAGAAACTTTACACGGACCGGCACCGGTCCGCGGACCGGCGGTTGAGAAACGCTGGTTTAAAGGACAAATATGATTCATTTACACACTAGGGCTTAAAACTATGTCATTCGTAAACTATAATGACAATCAAAATATTATCTTCAGGAGTCGATTGTAGAAAAAAAAACATTTAATTTCGAATCCTTTATCTGGGTCTAATAATTAGCTCAACTTTTTAAATATCTGTTTTGGAATTTTTATAGGTATATCCATTCACATTTGAAAATTATTCGAGTAATTCGGAAACTGTTTCTAAATTCTCACGTTTATTAAACTTATAGCCAATGAAACCATATAGCTGAATTTCTTTATCTTTTCCTACTAAAATTAACAGTCCAATTTTCTTCCGATTCTCTTAAATGTTTCGGGCTTACCAAATTTTGGATATTTCGACGTGACATACAAGATCCACTAACTTATTTGTTTTTGCTGTGAATTTAAAATACACGTCAAATTCCTTTTAATTTTTGGCAATATTATCAAATTTTATGTACTGTAAATTTTGGAGGTGGAATAAAAATTGTAGAACAAATACAGGGTGCCTCTAAATTATGTGGACATGGCTTAACCACTGATTACTGGGTTAAATCAAAAACTATAAAGATACAAAAAAACTTAATAATGAATGCCTGCGTCCGATTTGATTTGATTTTTAAGTTTTTGCTTTGTCATTAAAAAATATGAATATGTTAATGTTGGGCCACCCTTGTTTTGTACACAGCTGGTTTACTGATAATAACAATATTATGTCAAAATATGAGTTATACCCGTATAGAGTGTCATACCAAACAACATCCAAATCAATGAAACGTTCTCTTGTTATAAGCAAAATTTGTATTTTTTAAATTAACTTTGAAGCTGAATACTGGCTAAACCAAACGCATTTGTATATAGATAAGTTTTATTAAATCGTCTTTTTTTGATCCCAGTAATCTGTGGTTAAGCCATGTCCACGTAATTTAGAGACACCCTGTATAACATTCGCAAATATTTCTATCTACTTTTTGAATGTTCTTGAAATTTCTATTCTACTGCTTTGTATTGCTTTTTATTATAATCTAGAATTATCAATCTTAAGTATCTAATAATTTGTATAAATTTAATTTAATAAATTTAATAAATTTTTTTGGTTTAAAATTTTTTTAACCTTGAAATTTGTAAATTAATGTAACAATTTAAACAATATTTCCAAATGTTCTATTGCTAAGCTTTTCGAAACACCTTTGACGTTCAACCTAATGTTTCTCAAAAATGTTGCCTGCTGGATTTTCTTTTATGTTAAGTTTGGATTCGGACTCAACATACTTAAAAACATAGAACTAAGCCAAAATTTCTCAAGGGAGCAAATAAAAGTTTTTTTGCAGGCGGCGTTTAGTTTCTGGTTCATTTTTTTTTAAATTATTTGGATTGCAATTTTTATAAACCTATGGTATTTTGCTCTCATTTTCCTTTAATTTAAAAAATGTATGTTTAAATTTTTAATTATTTGTTTTGGCATTTCTACAAACCTATACAAATTTGAAAATGAATCCACGAATTTGCAAAATGTTTCCTAATATACTTGTTCTATTGCTAAGCTTTGTCAATAGAAACACCTTTGATGTTCAACCTAATTTTTCTCAAAAATGGTGCCTGCTGGATTTTTGTGTGTGAAGTTCGGATTTGGACTCTGTACACTTGAAAACATATTCCTATAAGGTAAAATTTCACGTTTTTTTTTGTAGTACAGCAGATATATAGTGTTTTTGTTTAATTTTTTAATTGTTTCAATTGAATTTTTATAAACATAGAAATTTGAAAATTAATCCTCTAATTAAAAAAATGTTTCCAAATATTGTTGTTCTATTGCCAAGCTTTGTCACCAGAAACATTTACCTCAATTTCTTTATCTTTGGCATCTAAAATTAACATATCATAATAAACACAAAAATCGAAATTTTGAAGTTGAGTTGAGTTGAACGATTCAAAATCAAGTGTACTTTTAACTGGGAGAGTGACATATTTCAGCTTTCAAAAATTGCTTTCTGTCTACTTCTGGAGATTTTCTCACCTATTTAAAATGGAAACTTCATCAAATTTGCAGAAGAATTGTATGCAGGTATAGTGTATACATATCTAGCATGAAGTATACAATACATGAATTAGATAAATTTTCAGAAATTTCAGTAATTGATAATTCACACTGCTGAAACCAGATATACATTCGATTTTCTCACTTATTTAAGACGGATTCTGCGTCAAATTTGCAAAAGAATTGTATGCAGGTGTAGTGTATACATATCTGGCATGAAATATACAATACATGAATTAGATAAATTTTCAGAAATATCAGTAATTGATAATTCATACTGCTCAAGTCAGAAAGTTATACAGTCGATTTTCTCACTTATTTAAAACGGAATCTTCTTCAAATTTGCAGAATAATTGTATGCAGGTATAGTATATACATATATATATATATATATATATATATATATATATATATATATATATATATATATATATATATATATATATATATATATATATATATTTACGTTTTCGCAACAGAACAGAACAGTTTCAGCCCCTCACATGAAAGACTACAACATACATTTCCCAACTAAAGTTCAACTAAAGTACAACTAAAGTTCAACAACTAAAGTAGCAATGAAGAACCACCAAACGTAACAGAAGACGAATACTATGTCGTACTATATAACAAAAAAAATGATAATGCATATTTTAATGAGTAAATAGTTATTAATTATAATTAGCATCAAACTGAAGTACCCATTAGATCTAACTCAATAAAATATGCGTTTGACAGATTTTTCCAGCATCACCTTAAATTGCAGCACTTAGAATACTCTGAACTCCAGAATATTCTGAAAGTGCTAAAGTGAAGGTCCAGAATTTTCTGAAAGTGCTGCATGTTATAGGTACTGTCTGTGAACGGAAGGCCTGATTCACAATACACTTGAATTGATGAATACTAAAATACCTCTTGGTTTGTAATGATTCTTCTGATGTTGAACTGTTGGTGTGAATGAAGCCGCCCAATTCACCGATGCCGTTATCTTTTTATTTTATACATGAGAGATCTCGCCTTCAGCCCTATTTTACTCATGTGAATCTACAAGATAAGATAGTTTTGTTCGATACCTCTTCGGAACCCGGAGACCTGCAGAGGGCAACTTAATTGAGGTCAACAGTGTCACAAGAAACTCTCGATTGTTGTCTACAACGCAACACCAGTACTCAATGACGGTAGGTGCAACAGAGAACTATGAATCGGGCTCGACAAGAACTCTGAACAAGGAACACTCAATCACGATCTGCAATGCTGCACCAGAAGTCAATGGCAGAGTTACAGCGAAACCTCAATTTGGCTTAACTTGCTTCATGACAACTCAATCCGGACACCGGGTTAAGAACTTCCTGCTTACTACTAACATGCATTTTCGGTGTCAAAGCAAGAAAATAAAACCCGAGTGTAAAGTTGGGGCGCACTTTTGAAGAGGAATGAATCGAGACTCTACTTTATGAAACGCGCTCTAAAGCAAACATGCAGCATACAAAAGAAGAAAGATCGCGGTATAAGTATACTTCGTAATATACTTTGCAACAAGCAAGTACTGTATACTTACTAATGTACTTGCAACAAATAAGTACTGTATACGAAGTAATAGTAGTTGCAACAAGCAAGTACTGCATACTTGTATACTGTGGGCGTGACAGCGAGGAAGTGCAGAAAAAATGTACTCACTTTGATACGTCTTGGAGCTCTTCTCAAAAAAAGACCTACCTTGAAATTGACTTTTAAAGTTGTATTGGCGAAGATCCAGTACCCTGCAACTCCGAACTCGGAAAACAAATCGGAGTTCGGAGTCTGACGGTGTGGCGCGGGTGAGGAAAGCACGAAACAAACGCAACAATCCTCAGGCTCAACCTTACCCGAACTTTCGACACTACTACGCACTGGCTTTAAAAGGACATGTATCGTCAGAAGGTAATCTGAACCGCTCAAGATACTTTCACTAATTATTTATTGAAGACAAGACAAAGAAAACACTAAAAAGTATACGTTTGACTTCTGAAGGTAATCCCAAAGTATAATCGCGAATTTAAAACTTACTGGAAGCGTAATTACAAATTAGTAAATACAATGCACGCACAGGCAGGCACTCACTCAATACCTACCTCAATATATACTCAAGCTGCAATAGAGAACTATGAGTAGGGCTCAACAAGAACTCTGAACAAGGAGCCCTCAATCACGATCTACAATATTTCACCAAAAGCCAATGGGTTATTCATACACACCTTTCATTTACACCACACTTCAACCAAATCCAGGTTGGCCCAGAAGTGTGTTTGAACACAAATATAAGATCATCTCAGATGATTCACTTTGTGAAGTTCTAGGTTCCCTGAAAGATAGAGAAGAAACTTTGAATGCGTAAAATTAATACCTTGATTTCTGGTGAAAAGGTTTAAAAGATTACATTCAATAAAGTCAGTACTTCCATAATCATCGTGTAAATGAATAGCCATTTGATTAAATTGATATTGTAAGTTAATAATGTAGAAGTGGAGCAACTGTAATAATTAAAATTGCATGAGTACAAAGCAAGAAAAGGTAAAATTATAATTTTATAATTTTTAATAGGATTTTTGTATAAGTAAAATTGAGAGGATAAGAAGGAAAATGGGAAACATTCAAAAGAAATATAAAGCGACAAGGGAGACCTGCGGAACAACAAAAATTGGAAACAGGGAAATGAAAAAGACAAACTGGTGGACTGAGGAAGTCAAAAAGGAGATAAAAGACAAACAAGAGCAATGGAAAAGATACCTACAAACAAATAAAATAGAAGATTATGAAAAATACAAAGAAAAGAGAAATAAAACAAATTCAATAATAAAAGAAGCAAAACAAAAGTCATGGGCGAAATATGGTGAAAGAATGAATGAGAATTTTTGGGTTCAACCAAAAACTATTCTACGGAATACTAAAGCAACTAAAACAGAAAAAAGAACACAACATGATGAACATAAAAGATAAAAATGGAACAATTATCACGAATGAAGGACAAGATAATGGAAATATGGAGACAATATTTCAAAGAAATAACTGAACAGGATGAAGAAGATAATGTAACACATGAATGGAGGAAAAGTGGCAAGAAAGGCAAGAGAAAAAAATTGAACAATTTAAAAAAGAAGAAGTACAAGAAGCAAGAAAGAAACTAAAAAAACGGGAAAGCACCAGGAACAGACCATATAACCCCGGAGATGGTGAAACACATGGGAGAAGAGGGAATAACACAAATAACGAAACTAATAAATGACATAATAAGCAACGGGGAGAATCAAGAGAATGGAATAAAGGAAAAATTCTACAATACATAAGAAAGGGGATAAAAAGTATGCGAAAATTACAGAGGTATCAAGAAAAAAGGATGCGAGATAAACTAGAAACAACAATAGAGGACAGCCAATGCAGATTCAGAAGAGGGAGAAGTACGAAGACCAAATATTCATACTCAGACAACTAAGCGAGAAACTAATTAAGAAGAACAGAGAAATGCACATATGCTTCGTAAATCTCGAAAAGACATTCGACAGGGGAAGGAGAGAGGACATATGGAACGAACTAGCAGAAAGAGAAATAGAGGAAGAAATAATAATTGTAATGAAATACAAGTACAGAGAAAACAGAAATATTGTGAGAACAAACAATGAGGAATCATAAGAATTCGAAACGAAGAAAGGAGTTAAACAAGGATGCGTGCTAAGCGCTTTGATTTTCACAATTGTATTGGATAAATAAAAATGCTAAAAATTGGATACTGGAAAATGGAGATAACAAACATAGCAGGACTACTATTCGCGGATGACATGGCAATAATTGCAGAAACTGCAATACAAGATGGAAATAATTGAGAAAGAGATTAAGAAAATAAACATGAAAATAAACTAAGAAAAGACAAAAACCTTGATAATTACCAAAGAGAAAAAGAAACACGAAATAAAAATACATTTACAAAAAAGTAGAATAATACAGATATTTAGGAACAATCATACAGAGCAATGGTAAATTAGATAATAAAATAGAAGATAAAATAGGAAAAACCGCAAAACTATATAACATATTAAAAAACATATTTTTTAGCAAGAAGGAGATATCAAGAGCCAGAAGAACATAAATAGTCAAAAAGTAATTAGACGCTAACTTACAGCAGCGAAACCCGGACATTGACAGAAAAATAAAATAAAAAGAATAAATGCCATGGAGATGAGATTCCAAAGAAAAATAGAAAACAACACAAGAAGAGACACGATAAGGAACGAGACGCACAGGAAAAACTTAAAAATAAAAGCAATACAGGAAAAAATAACAAAAGGCCAAATGAGGTGGTATGGACACATGAGACGAATGAGAGATGAAAGAAACACTAAGAAAATATATGAGACAAGAGTAACAGGAAAACAAGAGAGAGGAAGACCGAGAAAAGAGCGCAATAAAAGAAGAGGCAACAAGAAAAGGGAACACATGGGAAGAAATAAAGGAATTAACAAAAGATAGGAGGAAGTGGAGAGAATTTTATAAAAATTAATAATGTATGCCTTACACCAAAAAGTAGAAAGGCAAAGGAATAAATAAGTAAAATTAGTTTTGTGTACAAGCAGAACTCGTATTTTTGTGGCCACATCATTGTAAATACAAGCCAAAATAAAGTTAATAGTGGCAGAACTACTGATACTAGATTTAATCAATGAGAAGTAGAAAAGTAATTATTTTAAGTAATAAAAAAAATATAGCAGTGGAACTTAAAAGAATTAAAATTTTATACGCCCCGGCAAAAATAATCCCAAATTGTACCAACATGCGAAATTCAACTTATTTATTTTTTCATGTTTCATTTCCATTTCACAGTCGATGATTTTAAAGTCTGATAAAATTTGCGCAAACAATTAATTAAACATATAACACTTACATATGCCGTCCTCACCATCTTTCCGTAGAAGTCCACAATTCCCAGTTAAAGCCGCAGTTTTTGAAAACCAAGTCCAAAGGCATTGAAAACGTATCATTTTCGGAGATGAATTCCGCCGAAGAGATTTTTATCTGAGATCGGCCGTGCTCGGTGGCTCGTGCCCTCAGGTAACCTGCAATAATACATTATATGTCAAAATTTGTGCTAAATTTCTTGATTGATTCATGATGAGATTTTGAGTCGTCAAGACGATTACGAACCCGGGCAATACGGACAAAAGTTATGGCAGGCACCATATCGAAGGATTGCGATTCATTTTGGTGCCTGGCGATGGGTGATTTTATAAAATCTTGTGATATCGTGGAGCGCCCACATAGAAGACGCGAAGATTCTGCGACACCTTTGCGCCACCCGTACCATAGCAGCCAATTGATTCCCCTATGAATCAATGATTGAGATTAATCATGAATTGATTCATCACCGGCCACTGATTAATTACGCGGTTGTTTAAATAGTTCTTAGTGCAATTATAAGCGAAACGTTTAGGGTCAGTAAGTAAACTAGACGCACACACCGAGCAATAACCAAGTGCTTGGTTATTGTTCGGTGACCTCGACGCGTACCTGAATGAAATAATTACCCATTTTCCCGAGAAGCCGTTGGAGGATTTCCGCCAAATTGACACACAGTGGCGACGGACGACCGAGGAACAATCCCTGCCAATTTCATCCCGATCCGGCACCTTTTTCCGGGGTGAAAATTGGAAAATTCGGGATAGACGCAAAGAACCCTTCTTCCTTGATTGGCCCGTGGGCCACACTGGCTGTACGGGGTAAGGTGAGTCCGCCCTTCGGCCTTTGTTCGGACGTTTCCGGGCAAAAAACGTAATCGTGCACAGACATGTCTCTTGACATTGAGCAGAATTAATAACATTATGGAAACAAACTATGATATTTGTATGGAAAACGTTGCATTTAGCAGGAACATTTTTGAGATTTTACATTTTAAGTACTTAAAAATATATAATTTTATATAGAAATCTGAGCAATTTTGCAACAAACTTTGCACTTTTGCTGAAAAACTATGGTATTTGTATGGAAAATGTTGCAATTTGGCAGGAAATATATTTGAGATTTGAGCCATACAATTATATTACTTGGAAACTTGCGATTTCGTGTAGAAAACTACGCGTTTTTCATGTACGAGGAAAACTTTGAGATTTTGTATAAAAAATGGAATATTTCATAAATAACTATCGGATTTGTGTGCAAAATGAAGCAAATTCTTGAAATTTTACACTGTAAAGTTGTGCAGGAAGATGTATTAATCGATTCTGTACGAATAATTTAGAATTTTTAATTTTTTCTTGAAAACTACGGGTTTTCTATGAAAAACGTTACAATTTTGCATGGAAAAATTAGATATTTTATATGAAAATCTACTAAATTTCACTTACTTTCAGATTTTGGGTAAAAAAATTAGATATTTCATGAAAAATTACTAGATTCTGAAGGGAAATTCCCCATTTGTGCATGAAAATCCAGATAGAGAAATATAATTACTTATATATAATTTGGTATAGAAAACTGACTGAGTTTGCACCAAACTTTGCACTTTTCCTGAAAAACTATGATATTTGTATAGAAAACGTTGCATTTGGCAGGAACATTTTTGAGATTTTACATTTTAAGTACCTACTTATATATAATTTTGTTTAGAAATCTGAGCGATTTTGCAACAAACTTTGCACTTTTCCTGAAAAACTATGATATTTGTATAGAAAACGTTGGATTTGGTACAAAAATTTTTGAGATTTTACATTTTAGGTACTTATATGTAATTTTGAATAGAAATCTGAGAGATTTTGCAACAAACTTTGCACTTTTCCTGAAAAACTATGATATTTGTTTAGAAAACGTTGCACTTGGCAGGAAATATTTTGAGATTTTACATTTTATGTACTTATATATAATTTTGTATAGAAATCTACATCACTATCATCTACAAAAGTACATACATCGTGACATATTAAAGTATATTAACCAAGTTGTTATATGTTTATAACAAACAATCCTTGATAGTTGCTTCAACCCTTATTGCTTCTAGTAACACGTTGACATGTGCTTTATTTGGGATATCATTTCTATATAATATATAATACGGTAATTATATTATTATTTTGTGGTTTTCAATGGTTTTCTGCGTGCTGTGGCACCAGTTTTTGATAACGATCCCCTAAATGCGCTCACAACCCCCAGCGCGTTTGATTTTTTAACGGCGTTATTAGTTGCCAAAAAAATACGAAACAAATATCACGTACTTAGCAATATGTATTGTAATACGGGATAATTTTATATTTTGAAAGCAATCATCCCTTACAAAACAGCAACAACTTTTATGAGGTAGGGATGATTCCAGTCAATTACACTTAATACGCGTATTACCCCTTGTAAATACATACATACGTCGTGCCATATGAAGTATATTAACCAAGTTGTTATATGTTTATAACAAACAACCCTTACTAGTTGCTTCAACCCTTATTGCTTCTAGTAACACGACACATCGACATGTGCTTCATGTGGAACATCTTTTCTATGTCATATATAAAACGGTAATGATATTATTATTTTGTGGTTTTCAATGGTTTTCAATGATTAACTTTTATAAAAATAAATATGATCCTATCCACAGCATGTAACTTTCCTAATAAAATACCTCAACAATAAAACAAGGGAGAGATATGAAGAATATAAAAACGCAAGAAACAAGGTAAAGCAGATATTACTCAAGAACAAACAGAAGCAATGGGAAGAATTTGGACACAAACTCGAAAGAAATAGAACGGAAAACCAAAAACTATTCAACAGCGTAATCAATTATCGTTATTATAACAATATGGAACTTCAAATGCAACTTCAGAAATCACGACTTATGACATTGTTGCAGCAATTGTGCATTACATAGAGAGAACTAATTTTATTTATTACTTCGTTATTGCAACCAATGAGCATACATCTGAATTTTATGTTGCAGAAGAACAATAAAAAAATACGAAACAGACTATCGTCTGCATCGCTATAAAATGAAAAGTAAAGCGGAAATGGACGTTCATGGTCAAATAATAGGATCCTTATGAGCTCGGCTGTCAGAATTGGTTTAGAGGACGCTAAATTATTTTTCTTCTCAAGTGGAATCGCAAAACGAACACGGAAATCATCGCATTTAAACGGTCCATTAAGTACAAAATTCCACAAGTTTTCAATTATAGCCAATTATGTGTTTAATAAAATGTCATGTAAATATAATTATAATTTAATATTATATAAATATATGAATATTACCGCTTTATAATAAAAAAAACATTAATAGCATAATATGTTATAATTGTTATTAATAATGTGTTAGCATTATTTATAGTAGAAGGAAGTTAATGTTAAAAAACATTCTACAAAATAAAATTAAACTATTATAGCAAAAATTTGTTTTAAGAAATCGGTGAAAATATTTTTTTAGAATAATAAAAATTAGGCCATTAATAGGAATGTTTGTGGTTCCATTTTGAATTACAATTTAATTTGTGGCGATTGTTTTTTTCAAATATTATAAATTTTAAGTTTAATTTGTATTAAGATTTACCTACTCATATTTAAGGTCGAAAATGAAGTTTAATTTGACGTTTGGGTGTTACTGTCTCTTTTTTGCAGTAATCGATTCACTTATGTCACATTTTCGAAAACCTGTTAGAATTTTTAATTACAATATTTTTATTATTTGCATTTCAAAATAATTTAGTTACACATTTTCGTAGAATCTATATACAGTGCCATTGAGCAAAGAATAATAGATATTCCTTAATCAATGCCAGTGCGTATATTGAAGATAATAAAAGATATATAAATTAAGCTAAATGTTTCTATTGGCAAAGTTCACAAATAAAACAAGAATATTTGGAAACATTTTCCAAATTAGAATATTAATTTTCAAATTTCTATAGATTTATAAAAATTCCAATCTAAATAATTTTAAGAAATAAACAAAAAACACTACACAACATATTTTGCCTTATGTGTTTCAAGTATGCAGAGACCGAAATCAAAGCAAAATTCCATCAAGCACTATTTTTGAGAAAAATTAGGTGGAACGTCAAAAACAAAAAATGGTATGTTTATTATTTTTTTTAGTACCTACAACCTTATTTTTCTCAAAAATTTTGCATAGTGAAAACATACTGAAAACAAATAAAATATAATTGGGTCAGAATTGTCTGTCAAACCATAATGATAACCAATTACGCCATAGGTGGAGGAGCAGTAGGGATTATTATTATTATTATTATTATAGGAATAAGGCAAAATTTCTCAAAGAAACGAAAAAAGTTTATTTTTGTAGAACAGTTATTGACGAAATAGTTTTGTACAAAAGACATAGGGTATATGATAGTAAATAAAAATAGTGTCTATTTTTTTTTTGTTTAAAATAAAACCGAAATGTGTAGCGATTTTTTTTATATAATTGTTTAAATGTTAACGAATTTATTTCATATTTTAGTATACAGGGTATCCCACGCTAATGGACCATTAAAAGTTTATGGGATTCCCGATAAAATAACAATTCGAAAAATATCGTCCAGACATGGCTTCTTCTGTTCTTCCCAGGTGAAATACTTTCAACCTTCTATCACTTCTGTTTCTACCGGAAATAGCCATCAACTTTTGTTTGTTAAATGGAATACCCTATATATTATTATGTTTCTGGCTTCCCCTTTTAATTTGAAACATATTTTGTAAACATGTGAGTCCACCTATCTATTTACTCTCTAAAATAAAAATTAAATTCCAAGATTTTGACCTCAAAAAGACGTTGAGAAAAATGGCTTCAATTTCTCTTACAAATAAGATAAAAACGGAAAATGTATTTTGAATTGTACTTGAAAAAGGTACCTCTATGACTGATATATTTTTTAGCAAAAACTTAGACAATCAGTCATTCACAAATGTCATTAGTTAAGTACCCACTTAAATTAGGCGCATTTCATTTTTTTTTTTTAATGAATGACATACTTTCAAATTTTCATCTGAAACATATATCAGTTAAAGAGGTACACTTAGGTATGATATTTTTTTTTATTTGATCTTATTTGTAAGAGAAATTGAAGCCATTTTTTCTTAACATCTTGTTAAGGTCAAAATCTGGGAATTTAAATTTTATCTCAGAACCCAGAAAAGATAGGTGTACACACATTTCTAGGCAAGATTTTTCAAATTAAATGGAGAAGCCAGAAACATAATAATATATAGGGTGTTCAATTTTAAATACAAAAGTTGATGGCCACTTCGTGGCTACGTTGATGGCTCCGGATTTTTTCATATTTTTATCTTATAACCCCATAAACTTGTGTTTAAACCCCATAAACCCCATGTATCGAATTATCAATTAAATACAGATTTTTTTTTGGCAACGAAAATTGTATTTAATTTTATTCCGCAATGACGAAAGGTGCAATAATTTAATAGCGCACCCATTTGGTAGTTGCAATTCTGAAATGAGAGCAGCCATCACATTAGGCTACTTATCCTCAGTTAATAATTTAATTACAATAATTATCGTAACATAAACTTTTACTTATCCTTATATAATCGTAGAACAAACCGTTTGTGGCCGCTGAGAGTTTGAGCCGCTCAGGACTGCGATTATTAATTTACGACCGCATTAAGACAAATCGCTAATTAGACAGGTCCAAGCTCAATCTCCGTATTACGTTCGGCCGGGTTTTTTCAATGGTTGACAATAAACTCACGCAACTTATTACACGATTACATCCTCACATAATTACATAAAGTGACCGCTTGCACACGATAAATTATCGACTGCGGAAATTACTTAAAGTCCCCCCCCGACGTTTTTCCTCCAGAGGCCGTCGTAATGGAGTTCCTTCCTGCGCCGGACGCTCGGACGTTATTATTATAATTAGAGGTAAAAAATCTGTATCGTGAACGGCAAACGTGAGACCCGTCAAGTCGATGTTACAGTAAATCCAGGATCCTGAAATTGCCCAGCTGGTCTTCGTTGTGCAAACAAAAATTTGACATTTACGAGAACAATCGACTTGGCGAACCAGGAAATGCAATAAAAACGGGCGAAATTATAACATTGCCCCGTGTGGGCTCTGCAGATTATACAGGAGGGATTTTTACCGCAACCTAATGCCCAGGTTTGCGGACCGTGATTGATGTAATGATACATTTTCGGGTGTAAGTCGTGTGCTCGATTTTCCCGAGGCTCTGAGGATGATTGGACGAGATGAGAGACGATGTTGTGTAAGACGGTGGTCGTTACAGCACGATCTGCACCCGAAAATTGTTAGTAGATCTAGGCAGTCCAACACCTTAATTCCATACGTTTATACCATGAGCAGCTCAAGTATGAAACAAATTCTTTAAAATTGAAACAATAATTGTTATTAAAGATAAATCCTCGTACACAATCATGTCTTCTATGCAGATTGCAGAACCATGAGAATCCTCAATGTCATCGTCAATAATCAGATGAACAGAATAACAATTTCGGCAAATTTTTGTTCTACCGCTGAGTTTGCTTGAATAATAACATTTCGAATGGTATATCTCAAGTGTCTTATAATATGTTTAACTTTTTAACTATTTGTTTAGGAATTCTTATAAATCCATAGAAATGAAAATTAATCCACTAAGTTAAAAAATGTTTCCAGATAATATATATATATATATATATACATACAGTGCCATTGAGCAAGGAATAATATATATTCCTTAATTTGATGCACTTAAGTCATTTTGGGAACGTACATGTGCAATCAAAATTGTGGAATGAAAATATAATTCACAGATATTTCCACCTACGTTTTGGAATTTACTTAAAATTTCTAGTCTACTGCCGAATTTGCTCGAATAAAAACTTTAAAAATTCATTTTCTTTAACATCTAATAATGTGCATTACTTTTTAATAATATCTAGCGATTGTTTTATAAAAACCTATAGAAACTTAAAAATTAATCCACTTAAGGAAATATTTTCAGAATTTTGTTTTTTTTGTTTTATTGCTTATTGCTGAACTTATAATAGAAAAACAATATAATAGAAACAGATTTTAAATGCATTGTGAAGAATGATGAAAAAATAGTGATACGTTGTTTATTTTTGCCATCTTATACTCAATTATTTTTGCAATTTTCTAGTATATTTCATGCGTTAAAAATTTTGATCATAAATTTTAATATGATTTTCGAGATTACACAAAACTGCTTCTTATTACAAAAATAAATTTTAAATACATAAATATGTAACAATAAAATGCGACCCAAACCGAACACTTTAAAAACGAATTCTAACTAAATATACAAACGATTCTTTACAAATTTTCTAAAACTGACTGAACGTCATCAAAGGTGTGTAAAAATAAATTAAATATCAGGAAATTTGATGACATATATAAAAATTTATGAGTATATTAATATAAAACTTAAAAGCTATTGTATTAACAAAATGTACAAAGTGTGAGACAGAAAATATCACAGAACGAACAATTGTCTGAATTGTCAAATGACCTCAAAATTCGTTTTCATTAATAGTAATGTTTTCAAATTTGATGCACTTATGTTATTTTAGTAACGTACATGTGCAATCAAATTTATAGAATGAAAATAAAATTCACAGATATTTCTACCTACGCGTTTCGAATTTTCTCAAAATTTCTAATCAACTGCCGAGTTTGGTTGAATACGAACTTTCAACATTCATTTTCTTAAACATCTAATAATGTGCATTACTTTTTGATTATATCTATCGATTGTTTTATGAAAAACTATAGAAACTTAAACATTATTCCACTAATTAGAAAATATTTTCATAATTTTAGTGTTTTAGTGTTGAACTTTCTTAATAGAAACCAAACTTTAAATTCATTCTGAGAAATGATGAAGAAAGAGTGATACGTTGTTTATCGTTGCCATCTTAAATTCAATTATTTTCAAAATTTTCTTACATTTTTCATGCGTCGCCAATTTTGGGCATTCCTACATTAAATTTAAATCGATTTTCGAGATTACACAAAATTGCTTGTTTTACTGTGAATAAATTACATCTTAAATTTGGTAATGTCTGTGCTAATGCATTAAAATTAAATTACTTCAATCAGCTTTGGAACATGGCTAAATTTACATATATACAGGCTGTCCATGATAAGGATCAACAGAATGCGGATCTCGGAAACCGCAAAAGTTACAAAGGCGGTTACATTACAAAAAAGTTGCGCAATTTACAGGTCAGTAATATTCTGTTGAGAAAACCAGAAATTTCTACTTACTTTCGGAGATATTCGATAAAATCCGACATCTTGCGATTTCGTTTTTTATTTTTTTCTGAAGTTATTTAGGAAGATATAAGAAAAGAAAAGGTACTTTCTCATTGCCACTTTTTTAGCTCTGCAAGACAGCGTTTACAAAAACGTTTCGTTTCGAAGAAAGCATCATCCACTCTATTTTTTTATATGACCCCTAAAAAATGTTCACCATGTATTAGATAGCATTTCCTATTATTTGCCCGTAATTGTGGAATTTTAAGACTTCTTTTAAAAAATCTTATATTTTATAAATTTATTTAAAGACACTTGTTTATCCCATTGTCCTTTATGATGTGCGATATGTGATATATGATGCAACTCTTGAAATTTTCCGAAACTGTGACATTGTAAGACGTTAAAAAAATTGTTTGTTTGTAATGATACCAATGTTCGTTGATGATATAATATGTTTAATTTATTAATGACTAATGTTTCAATGTCTAATTATTAATGACCGATGTTTCACTGTTTAATTATTAATTGCAGATGTTTCAATGGTGAAGTATGACCAATAATTGTACACAAATTTCCCAAAAAAATTGTATTGAGTATTAAAAAAATAGTACTTATTGTAAATTACGCAGGTTTATATTGTTGTTTTAATAAAATTACTTTGTTTTTTTATAACTACGTTAAGTAATTTCATTTTATTTAAATAAAAAATAACATAATTGTCTAGAACCTCTTTTTGTTGTCGTTTGAAACAAATACCAACAAGTTATTAAAAATTATGTTATTTTTTTAATAAATAAAAATGCTGTTAATTATTTTATGTATTTACTTAAATTTTATTTATTATTACTATTATTACTTTTAATACCACTACTAATAATTTTGTCTACGACTATCTCATAATACACTTATTATACCTATGTTTTCTCAATTATAAATGATATCCATTTATCACTACCAGACCCATCATACACTGCCAGGCGTGTATAATATGATTTATTATACACTACCGAAATATTATTTGGACTTTCGTAATCTCATACAGATTACATATGACTCGAACGATTTACTCCACTCCCTAACGGCTCGCTCAGTAAACGTCGTTCTCGTGATTAATAGCCATCATTATACGGTCGTTGTATATTATACTATTATTTATTATTACTTATTATTACACTGATTAAGTAAAAATAACGATGTCCTTTTTTTATGTAATTAAAAAATGTTATATATTTTATTGTATTTTGAAATTTATAATCATCATTTCTTTATGTACTGCGGTATAGTTTGTTAGAACTTTTATTTATATATTGTTACAACGGATAACAACAGAGTTAGATACATAACACCAGAAATTTAAAAAAATAGTAATATTTTGATGAAATAGATTATTGCAAAAATAGTATCGTTATTTAAATTGTTTGTTTTTTTGTACATTTATTTCTTTGCGTAATTTGCTGGACACAATCTATTATTTCTCGAAGAGTATTTATAAAGTAAGAATACCAATGCCAGGGGCATTGGTATTATACATATTATGTATTATACATACATATTATTATACATACATAATAGTATTATTATATTAGTATTATAGTATTATTATGCTTCAGACCCAGAAGGTTGATAAGTCCTCCGAAGATCCATTTTATAAAATTATGTCTGCATTAATTTTTATATTACACATACGCTTATATGGTGAAAGTAAAAATTTATATGAGAAAATACACGTCACATTGTGGGTATAAATAGTGCAAACTCAAGGTAGGGCAGCACAGTTGGATTAGATCGTGCCATGATACCACACATCGGCGTCGTACCAAAGTTATTTATCCTAAAATATACCTGTGCTATTAAAATCAGCAATTTCACTGAATAAATGATACAGCTGTAACGGAATCAGCACAATACTGCCGAAATCAGTAGTTCAATAATAAAATTACAATACTGATTTTAGCATCAGGGAAGTACTGAATTCACGAACAAACTTAGTAATTTATGTAAGTACCACAACTCTGCTACTCAACGAAATCTACAATGTACTAACAGCAGTAGTACTTAATTGGCAAAATTTGTTTATATGCACAAAATCAGTGAGTTGTTTTAATGAGTAAAGCGTAAAATAGATCCACACTATGCTACTGAAATCAGCAATTTATTGATAAAATTTCAGTGCTTACTAGCATTTTCAGTAAATTTAAAAAAGTAATGTATTTCACATGAATAATGTTTATGACAATAATTATTGATAAATAATATATAACAATATAAATAATAAAATTAAAAAACTAGTGTGCATAACAACAGAGTTCGAGTCATAAAATCAGAAATTTAAAAAAAACAGTAATATTCTGAAAAAAATGCAAAATTAGTATCGTAGGTACTCATTAAATTGTCAATTTATCGATGCCACAATATCAGATTATACTAAACAAAATCAGTAATTTTTTGGGACAATCAGTAATAATCTGATCCAATAAAAATGCGTGCACATAAATTAGCTATTTATAGATAAATAAAACATGTACTAGCAGAATTTCTTACTTCTGAAGAAAAAATCAGTATTTTACAGATAAAATTAGTCACTCTTCTGATGTGGAATCATTTTATAAATAACGTGTTGTAAATTATATTTTATCTTTTTAAGTAAGTTTTTTAGAGTAATTTAATACCAGTGCAATGTGTGCACCAAATAAGTGATTGATTGATTGAATGATTGAAAAGGATCAGATTATTTTATCAGTGCTATACTAATAAAACAAGTTCTTTATAGACAATCCATGTACCTGCGAAATCATCAACATGAAATGTATGAGTATGCGAGTGTACTAGTAATGTGATACTATTGAGTATGATAACTGTATTATCACAATCAGTGTGGTATTCACAAAAATATTGAAACTTTAATATCATCATAATTACCGAAATAAAGAATAAAACTTGCATAACAATCTAGAAAAATTTAAGACTTGTAAAAATACAAACAAATTCAATGATTTTTAAAGATTGAAAATCATGGTATAATGTAGCAACTGTTTATAGTTGTATAACTGTTAAGATTAAGAAGAACGAATATATTGTATTTGTTACATTCTCGTGAAATAGACTAAAAGAAATTAAAAAAAAAATCAGCAGTTGGAAACAGTAATTATGGCGTACCACAGCAATATACAGATACTATTATAGATATATAGTATATATTGGTAATTGTACTGGGTGATCCATATTGAGTGTAGAGTTCGTAACTTCGCATGGTCGCATATTTATCAATAATATTTACCGGGAGCCATGAAAGGGATCGGAACAATTTGGAGAATAAATCTATGGTCGTCTCGCCACGAGCTGGGTATGACTTATCGCTTAATATTGCAGGAATTCGACATACGTTTCTTATTTCATGTCATTCTATTACAATAATCTTAAGCATGCTATCGAGCATAGAAAACGCGATTCTTTGTTCAAAATCCAGTACCCAGCTCTCGGCGAGACGACTATACACTCATTATGGATCACCCAGTATTTAAATTTAAATAAAGTTTTATAATCACCCGATGATATTGTTCCTCGTGTTGGTTATATATATATATATATATATATATATATATATATATATATATATATATATATATATATATATATATATATATATATATATATTTAAGAGCAAAAGTGCTGTGAAATGATTAGTTTAGGTTAGGTTAGTATAATGGCATGGCATTAACTTGTTTAACTAAGTATTGACTGATTTCCAGCATCACCCAAACTAGGGTACCTAGTAAAAGGTACAGTCTGCGAACTGAATGCTCCATTTACAACCTCAACTAAAACGTTATATACCACTAAGTTATTCTGATGCAAGGTTTTCCTTGTAAATAGATTTCTCCTTTTTTATCGCAATCTTTAACATAACCCACATCGTCTATGTTCTATGATCATGTATACAGGGTGGCTAACTTATAATATCACAGCCGACTATAATAATTCTAAGGTTTTGAAATATTGAGCATAATTTAAAAGCAATATGGTACTTGTGATTCACCATTGTAAAGAGAAGAGATAAAGAGAAACATATACAGGGTGTTCGATTTAAATAAACAGAGTTAGATATCTTTCCGCAAGAGGTGGGCTATGTAAAAAAATATTGCGCCATTTTGTAGATCAGTATACGTATGGCAATATTCTTATGACACTTTTTTTGTATCTTTGACAGTTTCGCAGATATAAGCTGGACACTAAAAAATCAACCACCCTGTATATGATATGCACTGTTTGGACACGAAATCCCAAAAAGCTGTGATGCAAACTAATGTCACATTAATATTTACAAAAATACCTCGTAACGTTTCCCTTTCTATTGCATTGCATATAAAATAATTATATTTTTATATTTTTGGTAAACTTTTTGGAAAGATTTTACGTACTTGTATTGTATATTGTAAATTAAGTGCCAATAATTCGGTTATTGCATTTAAGTAAAACAAACACTCTAAGTGATTTGACTTTTTTGGAATTAAGTTAAAAAAATAGATTTTTCTGTTTGTTACACCAAATTGATAACGAAACATTTAATTGTCGTTACAATACAGCAAAAAAATTAAATTTGTGACAACAAATTTACAACGATTTTTTAATTTTTAATTGAAATAAAGCCTAAAAAATCCAATTTGAAAAACGAATTTCAATCCAAACGAAATGCCTGTAGAATCTGGTTCTGAAAAAATATACAGGGTGTTCCATTAAAAAAACAGAGTTAGATATCTTTCCGGAAGAGGTGGGCTATAGAAAAAGAATTGCGCTATGTTGTAGATTAGTTTACGTATGACAAGTTTCTTATGAAACTTGTTTTTGTATCTTTGATAGTTTCGCAGATATAAGCCGGACACTAAAAAATCAACCACCCTGTATATGATATGCACTGTTTGGGAACGAAATCACATAAAGCTGTGAAATGAAATTAATGTCACGTTAAGATTTACAAAAATCACCTCGTAATGTTTGCCTTTCTATTGCATTTAAGAAGATTTTTGACATTTTTGGTAAACTATTTTGTATTACCACGTATTACTTACCTAATTGTAAATTTGGTGCCAATAAACTTGGTTTTTGCACTTGAGCAAAAAAAATCCTCTATGTAATTTAACTTTATTAATTAAGCTAAACCAAATAGATTTTTCTATTTGTCACACCAAATTGATAATGAAATTATAATTTTTGTTACAATACAGCAAAAAAAATGTATTTGTGACGCCAATTTTTCAAGATTTTTAAATGTTTTATTGAAATGAAGCCGAATAAAATCCAATTTGGTATTTGTGACACCAAAATTACAACGAAATGCATGTAGATATCATTATTGTTTTCGCAGTGCACAGATTAAAAAACAGAGCCGAAACAGTTACTCCATATAATTGCATCTTTTAGACCAGTGATTCTCAACTTATGGGCTGCTACCCAAAACTGGATAGGTAAAATCTTACCAAAAAAGTTTGTCAAAATTTTTAAAATAACATCATATTGTGGTGAAAAGTCCTACCCTGGATCTTTCTTATGAATAAAAAAAAATGAAGTAAAAAAAATGCATTTGTGACACCAAAATTACAACGAAATGCTTTTAGATATCATTATAGTTTTTCGGAGTATACAGATTATAAGTCGGAGCCCAAACTATTTATACCATATAGCCTCATTGCTTAGGCATATATCTCACAATATCTTCGGATAGTGAAAGATTTTTTTTGAGAATCTCAGAATAACATTTTTGGATTAATTTTTTTATGAAGTTTGGAATCGAAAGTTTTAAAATTTTGTAAAAAAGATGTGAATTCTGGTATACAGAATATATCTTAATGGAAAAATTTTTACATTTAAGATTTCCCGAGAATATTGGAATAATCAAAGAACATTATAAGATTCATTTTGTTAGGATTTTCATTAGTATTTTGGAATATCGTGATTAAAAATTATGTCAAAATATGAAAATTCTGAAAACGAGGCGATAATATGTACTAAAAAGTCTTATTTTTTAATCTTTCTAGAGAATAATCAAGCTGCTGACATATTGTATAATAATTTAGCAAGAACTTCCTTTGTTTTTTATGGAGTCTTTCGCGTCTTGCTCAATTTTTTAACATTTAACATGAAAAATTCGAAAATTGTAGCAAAGTTCTAAAGATAATTTAAAAAAATAACACATTAATGTACAGATTTCCAATTTTTTGGTATTACTTTATAAATATTTTACAGCTAATATATTTTTTTTAATCCAATCCAAAATTGCAATGCAATATTTTAAATTGTTTAAACCTCTGTGTACTAAATTTGCACCTATTCAAAAGTTGATTAAGATATTCAAAATATCAAAATTCAAAAGTTCTAACTTTCTTTATAATATTTTGTTTAACTTTTTTTGTTGAACGTAACTTGGAAATGTTACAGCTTTTTTACCTTCGTAAGTGCGCAGGTTTCTAAAACTCTAGCCATTGTGAAGGAATTTAATTATAAGCAGTAAAACTGATTTCTCGAGAATTTTATTTATTTTTATTTATTTCATAATTTGTATTATTGACACTATCTTGGGATTATAGAATAATCAAAGAAAACTTTGAGATGATTTTTTTTAGTATTTTCATTAGTAGGTATTTTGGAATATCGAGATTTAAAATTATGTCAAAATATGAAAATTCTGAAATGGAGGCGGTAATATGTACTGAAAAGTAGTATTTTTTAATCTTTCTAGAGAATAATCAAGAAAAATTGTTCAGATTCATATTAGCCAAATCTCACATGACTTCATTTAACTGCTGATATATTGTATAATGATTTAGCGATAATTTCGTTTGTCTTTTATGCAGTCTTTCGAGTCTTACACATGTTTTTAACATCTCATTCAAATTTCATATACACGACTTAATAATTCTAAAATTTTGGCCTATCGATGATTTCTTCTTTCTTGACGATCTTTGATCTATGATTTCTGCCATAACTTTGTTAACTTTTGTTGTAATTTTCTGTAATTTCTGTAGATTTATTTGTATAATGTATTTTGGTAGAAATTTTGAGATTTTAGATTAAGGAAAACTTAATTATTTAGTATCTTTCATAATTCCTGAATAATCTAATTATTTCAACTAGCCTTAATTCAGATCATCCCGTAAACTGCAATGATTCCACTTGCATCAATGAATCGTTTGAATTTATATCTGCATTAACTGCCCGCGTTTGGAATCCGCCAAGTCATGCCAATTAAAATCAACGAATAGCGTACTGTTGAATGCTCATGTAACACTATCCGAAGAAGGCATTGCTCAACTGCCGCATTGAATGGATATCATGACTGCATCGGTTTTTGGTGTGAGAAAGTGATACCAGTTCTCTTTCGTTGGATAGGAAGATGTCGCCGTGACGGCCGGAGACGACGGCCAATTAGCAAATTTTTTTGAATCTGTTTTGTCCTGGTTACGTGCAGCAGTTGCGTAATTAGGAAGTGAGCAGGCTGTTAATTACTTGGCTGGGCTCTTCGAGAGCTCAGGTGACATCATGCCTTCCGATCCTCAAACAACAACTAGTTTTAGAAAAAAATCCAAAAAAGTGAAGGACCTGTCCAAGAAAATTACTACGTAATTGAAAGAAACTCAATTTCGTACAAACATTTAACATTTTACAGAAGCCATTTCCTTCATTTGCTTTGTAGGAATCTAAAAAGAAAAAAGAATTATTTATGGAGATTTTTGATTCAATTATGTCAATAAATTCCCAAAAAATTTACGGAAATCTCTACATTCTGAAAATTTTCATTAATACAAAATTAAATTTTCAATTTTTTTTAATTTCGATTTTTAATCGAAAAAGTTTCAACGTTTTGCAGAATGTTAAATTGTAATGCAAGGATATTTTTCTTTTTATTTTATATAGATATTTTAAGAAACAAAACGATTTGTTGAGACAAACTCAGTATATTGATCTCTAAATTTTCTATCACGTACCTATCCAGAAAAATATATTTTTTTTATTAATAAGCCAAAAAAAGAGTTATTTTAAAATATTTCTAACTGTGCCTTAAATACAGTAATTCATTCACTAAATATTAATACAGAATTGTATTAGAAATAAAGAAAAAAACTTGATAATTATCTATAACATTTAACACAAAATAAAATTTTCAAGTCAAAATCTTTTATTTTGCGAATATATTTTATTTGTATTAGAATACATAATTTGCTTTAACGTACAGTTCTGGATTCTGGAGATATTTTAAAGGGTGACCTACTGGTCAGAGAACTTGGGCCTCATTAGGCCCATTAGGCAGTGCCGTAACAGATGCATTTTTTTGGTATCTAGATACAGATACATGTAATCGTAAAAACTGTAAACATAAAAATGTTAGTCATGCATCTGTTAAATGTTAAATGGTATCTAGATACAAATCAAGATACAAATTTGAAAATGTATCTAGGTACAGATACAGAAACATTTGAAAAGTATCTAGATACTTCTAGAGACATTGAGATTTTGGATAAATTAGTCAGGGAAGGATCCAAAAGATCCTAAATTAAACATTTAAATGAAAACAAAGTCTAAAAAGTATATAAGTTCATTAATTATTTTATCAAAATTGCTGATTCTGTAACTGAATCAAAAATGCTGAAAGTTTAGTATATGTGTTTATATTTTAATATCATTATTACACACCGGATTGGCTAATATATATATATTATAGATAAAACATATTTATTAGGCGGTCAGTAGCTATAATAATAAGTTCATAATAATAATATAATAATAAGCTATTATAAGGTCTCAGTTGTTTTTAGATTGATTATATTTTTAATAACTTTAGCGGATTTATTATAAGTTTCGTGCAATTTTCTGACATATTCAGGAATATTCTGAAACTGGAATGAAGCCATTTTGTAATCCTTTTTTAAAATTTTAAACAATAAAATATTGTAGCATTTTCGTTATTTGTATCATTAGTTCATAGATTGTTCCCAGATTTTAAACTTTCTGATACTTTTGGTATTTTAATTAAACATACTGGATTTTTTTAAACCTATTGATATTTTGGAAATTCTCATTAAATCTCCATAATTTTTTTTTGCGATTTCAGAAATGTTTTTGTATTGAAATTTTCATTAATTTGAAGACATTTTGTAGACCGTTTTTAATAATATAAACGATAAAATTTTGTGGTATTTCCGTAATTTGCATCATTAGTTAATAGATTATACATATTGGTGATTTTTGAAGTATTTTTTTTAATTTTCATTTGTTTTGTGTTTTTGTTATTATGCTCTCATTACTTAACTGTGTAGATTTAATAGAAACTTATTCAAATTTTCAGAAAATCAGGGAACTTTTCTAAAACTCTTTATATGTATTTCCATAGACTTTCAAATTCTAAAATTTTCTATTTTCATAAAAAAAATACATTTTGTATAACTTTACAATAAATTTCATAAATTTTCTGTCTGTGAATCGGAATAAACCATCGTAGACCTATTGTAGACCTATAATCATCTAGCATTTCACTACATAACAAAAAAACAAAAAAAAACTTTTTATTTTTTGAAATTTTCATGAGTTTTATGTTTTTGTTATTGTGCTCTCATTAACTATGTCGATTTATTAGAAACTTATTCAAATTTTTAGAAAATTAGGGAGCTTTTCTAAAACTCCGCGTATATTTTCTATAGACGTTCTAATTCTAAAATTTTATATTTTCATTACATTTTCTGCATTTTGTATAACTTTACAATAATTTTAATAAATCTTCAGTCTGTCAATAGGAATAAACCATCGTAGATTGTAGACCTAAAATCATCTAGCATTTCACTTTAGAACAAAGAAACAAAAAAAAACTTTTTATTTTTTGAAATTTTCATGAGTTTTATGTTTTTGTTATTATGCTCTCATTAACTATGTAGATTTATTAGAAACTTATTCAAATTTTTAGAAAATTAGGGAGCGTTTCTAAAACTCCCGGTATACATTTCCATAGACGTTCTAATTCTAAAATTTTATATTTTCATTACATTTTCTGTATTTTGTATAACTTTACAACAATTTTAATAAATTATCTGTCTGTCAATAGGAATAAACCATCGTAGATTGTAGACCTATTATCATCTAGCATTTCACTATATGCAACTCATTTGACGACGATACTTCCAAAATTATCATATACTATAGAAAACGCGTGCAAAATTGTTTAAATAATTTGTCTAATAGTTTATCCTATGCAACCCATCCAACGTTTGTTCTTAGTGGTTGCCAATAGCCAATGCTTAAACTAGCGCAAATTATAAAACAAATTATAGGAATATCAAATTTTACAACGTGCAAAATTCTGCAGATCATGATATTAATTGTTATCTGATGGGAAAACATATGACGTTTTTAAGAAATCTCTGTACTAAAATTGTACTTTCTGTAGAAAAATCGACAATTCTAACAAAGATCTAAGTAGAATTCTGATAATTTATACTTTATTGCACAGATTTTTTGCTATTGCAGATGGAAATTTGATTGTTCAGAAATATTTATACTAAATTTGTACTTTATTTCGAACTTTTATAAGATTTTTACCAAAATGATGAACTAATAATAATAATAATAATAAATTAAATAATAAAAATTCAAAAAAAATCTCATTGAAAATAATGGGACGAATGTCTTACTTCGAACTTTTAAGATTTTTACCAAAATGAATAACTAATAATAATAATAATAAATTAAATAAAAATACTTGAAAAAGAATCTGATTGAAAATAATAGAACTAATGTCTACACTTATTTATCAATTTATCATTATTGACATGATTCACTATACTGATACTGCTATACGGTATACAGATAAGATTTATTACGTAACACTTTACTACAATAAATCGAATTATGACCTATGTAAACATATATTACTGTATTTTGAATACAGAATGAATCAATTTGAATTGAATTGAATATTCGAAAATTCCAACTAAGAATAATTCTAAGAAATAAAAACTTGAATGTACATTCCTCAAAATTTGGCATGGAAATTTCACAGCAAAGTAATTTTTCATGTTTTTCAGAGGGGAAATTCTGTGTACTCAATTGCTACTTTCTTTAAATAAATCGAAATTCTAGCAACGTTCTAAACCTAGTCCTAAGAAATCAAACATTAATGTACAGGTTTTCCAAAATTTTGACATTATTTTATGAATATTTTACAGAAGATACGTTTTTTTGCAATATTTCAAATTGTTTATAACTCTGCCCACTAAATCTGTACTTTATCAAAATCCGAAAGTTCTAACTTTCCTTAGATTTTTTTTAATTGAATATAATTGGAGATTTGTACAAGTTTTTGTAGAGTACTTAGAAAACACTTTTATTAAGTTTTCTCGCAAGTGCTCGGTTTTCTAAAACTTTTGCAAATGTTACGGAAATTTTATTATAAGCAGTAAAACTGATTTCTCGACAATTTTATTTTATGTTATTTATTACAAAATTATGATTAATTATGTCTTAGGAGTCTAAAGTTTTTTTTTTGAGATTCTCGGAATAATCCAGGAACATTTTGGAGATTTTTTTTTAAGAATTTTGGAATCTAGAGCTTTAAAGATTTGCAAAAAAATTGAACTCTGCTATCCAGAGTAATAACCTAATGGAAAAATCGTATTTTTTAATATTCAAGATTTCTCGAGATTATGTGAATAGTCAAAGAAAGCTTTTGATTCATTTTTTAAGTATTTTAGAATATCGAAATTGAAAATTAGGTGAAAGTATGAGAATTCTGAAATGCAGGGTAGGTATGACAAAGTCGTATTTTTTATCTTTGTCGAAAATAATCACAGAACATTTTCGAAATACACATTAGTCTAAATCTCACATGACCCATTTAACTGCTGACATATTGTAGCATAATTTATTGAGAATTTCTTCTGCCTTCTATGGAGTCTTTAAAAGTTTTCCACGATTTTTTTTTAATTTCATTCAAATTTCATATACACGACTTAATAGTAATTGCAAAAATTTTACGTATCTATGATTTCTGGCGTAACTTTGCTGACTTTTGGTGTACTGTTTTGTACTTGTAGATTTTTTGTACAACGTATTTTGAGTATTTTACTAGATACGATAGGTCTAAAAATTAAAAAAAATATATTTTATTTATTACAAAATTGGTATGATTGATTATGTCCTGGGCTAGTCAAAGAAAAGTTTTGAGAATCTCGGAATGATAAAAGAAACTTTTATGAGATTCATTATCTTAAGAATTTTGAAATGATTTTTTTTAATATTTTGGAATATCGAGATTTAAAATATGTAAAAATGAGGGAATTCTGAAATCCGTGGCATGCTATATACGGAAACGTCGTATTTTTCATCTTTCTTAAGAACAATACAAAAAATATATATTGTATATGAATTGTGCAATTTAGCGTATGTATAGCTTATAGTATGGCAAAATCGTATTTTTTATCTTTAAGATTTCTCGCAAATATGGAATTAATCAAAGAAAACATTTGTGATTAATTTTATTAGTAGTAGTAATAGTAGTATTAGTATTTTATTAGTAATATTATTTATTAGTTTTATTAGTATTTTATTAGTAATATTATTTATTAGTTTTATTAGTATTTTATTAGTAGTATTAGTAGTAGATTTTTTTAATCTTTCTGGAGAATAATCATAGTACATTTTCCAAATTCACATTAGACAAAATCTCACATGACCTCGTTTAACCAGGGACATATTTATATTCTGTGATTTTAGATTTTTTGTATTACATATTTTGAATTTGATACAATTAGTTTTAGACAATTTAGAGAAAATTAAAAAAATATAACGATATTGATAATAAGTTGCTAAACTGTTAAAATTTCACCATTTATGGCTTCCATACAACATATTCTTACTTGATTTATTAACCAATTACAAAATCCGTTATAACATTCGTTTGCCATAACGGGAGCGCAATAATTATGATTTTTTTAACTTATGTTGTAATGATTATAAATTATATTAATACGATTTTCAAGAACGTCTGTGAATGAACACGTTCCATTAATTAGTCAGTTGTGAAATGAAATGCATATGGTTTGAAAATGAATTGTATTTACAGCTACAATTGTAAAATTCTTGGAAAACTCATTTAAATCAAGCGAAAAGGCCGATGGCCAATAACCTAATAAATTAAAAGAAAAATATAACACTTGGTTGAGTTTCACTGATTTTTATAGATTTCTCTACAATTGTTTCGACCATTTAGAAGAGTTACAATTAACTTACAATTTAAGCCTAATACATTTTGTTATCTCTCTCTCTCTCTCTCTCTCATTTAAATTTTACTCTGAAACAAAAGTTAAAATTTAACAAATCATTTTAAAAAGTATCGATAATTTAACTCAGTATCAAAATAATTAGATAATATGTCAATGTGTTTATCCTGGAAAAGTTATGAAAATTGTGTTTTATATAAAACTTTTAAAAAAAGTTAAAATTTAACAAATCATTTTAAAAAGTATCGATAATTTAACTCAGTATCAAAATTATTAGATAATATGTCAATGTGTTTATCCTGGAAAAGTTATGAAAATTGTGTTTTATATAAAATTTGACTGAATATCAAGTTAATTTTGTTAGCTATTCATTATTTCTTTTAATCAATTTTGTCGATTTTGTACAAAGTTGATATAAATTTAGACGTTTGTAGATTGTTTTCTTGATTCCAGATTCATTCCAGAAAATTTCCACCTCTTTTTAAGGATCTAATTCTAATTATTGTATCTTTTGTATTATACCTTTTACATGTATATTTAAAACATTGACGATCATATCCACGAGATAACAATACTTACCGCGTATCATTGTAATGTGGTCAAAATGAAAATAAAGTACTTATCTATCAATCTATTGAATTCAGAAATTTTGAAAACTCAAAGTTCTTTCGAGTTTTTTAGCTATAGATTAAAATTGTCAACATTTCATGAGATTGTTGGAATATTGAGAGCAAGCCAAAATATTTAAAAAAAAGTGATGACAATTGCATGGATTTTTTTAATCTTCATACATTCCTTGCGATAATTATGATTTTTCTTAGATTTTTTTCTTCATTTCTCTCCAGTTGGCATAAATTTAGATGCATGTAGTTTTTCCTTGATCTGGGATTTTTTTTTTGAGTAACATTTATTATTTTTATGTTACATAATTATTAAAACTGATCACATATGATCAACCATTAATTTACCTCAGGTACATCTTAACCTAAACTTGATCTGGAATAAAAGAAACTGCTGTTTGTCAATTGTTGGGATATTGAGAGCAAGCTAAAATATTTTCGAAAATAAAAAACAAAAAAGTGAAGACAATGGCATGGATTGTTTTAATCTTCATACATTCCTCGCGACAATTTGGATTTTTCTTAGATTTTTTTTAATTTTACACAGTTGGCATCAATTTAGATGCATGTAGTTTTTCCTTGATCTGGAATGGAAGAAACTATCATCCTCTTTTTTAAGAATCTTTGAAAACTTTGATAATTCAAATATATGTTTATGAATCTTCATACATTTCTTATGACAATTTTCTATAAATTATTCTCGATTTCATACAGACTTGGCGATAATTTAGACGCAGTTTTTTTTGTCCTATTTTGAAGAATCTGGTACAGAAAACTTTGAGAATTCAACGATTCAACGAGAGTTTTTTGAGATTTTTCAGCTTTTGATTAAAATTCTTAACCTCATTTTTCCTAAGAACAAAAATAAGTTTTCCCTATGATAATTTCATGAATTGCATGGTTTCATTTAAGGAATTATAGGATTAAATCAAATCAGATTACGAAAAATAATACAGAAAACTTTGAGAATTCAACGAGAGTTTTTTGAGATCTTTCAGCTACTGATTAAAATTCTTAACCTCATTTGTTCTAAAAACAAAAATAAGTTTTCTCTATGATAATTGCATGACTGTCATGGTTTTATTTAAGGAATTATAGGATTCAATCAAATCAGATTACGAAAAATGATACAGAAAACACTTTGAGAATTCGCGAGAGTTTTTTTGAGATTTTCCAGCTGCTGATTAAAATTCATAACCTCATTTTTTCTAAAAACCAAAATACGTTTCCCCTATGATAATAGCATGAATTGCATGGTTTCATTTAAGGAATTTTATAATTAAATCAAATCAGATTACGACAAATGATTCAGAAAACTTTGAGAATTCAACGAGAGTTTTTTCGAGATTTTCAGCTACTGATTAAAATTTTTAACGTCATTTTTCTAAAAACAAAAACTAGTTTTCCCTATGATAATTGCATGAATTGCATGGTTTCATTTAAGGAATTATAGGATTAAATCAAATCAAATTACGAAAAATTATAGCTTATTCATCCATTAATCATATTAGTCTTCATATATTTCTTACGACACTTGCTTTTTTTAATGAATTTTCTCGATTTTATACAAAGTTGGTATCAACTGAAAAGTAGTAGTTTTTTGTTTCTTTCCTCCTGTTTTTAGGAATCTGATTATTATTACTACATAACTTATGGACCAATTTGGACGATGTAGCAGAAAAAACCTATAAAACCTTCACAGTTAGAACGATAATTGAGCCTTTGGAAATTGTACATCTAAGTAATAATCACAAATCAACCAGCAGCCGTCTGTAGCTTCACTTCTTGCATTGAGATGCCCGTAGATGCCCGTTTCCTGTGAGACCCATAATAGGACTCGTCGTGAAATATTGTCGAGTAATCGATAAATCGATCTTCATTGAACGCGGAGAAATTGTGCGCACAGTAAATAACATTATCACGTAATAGATCATTATTACGTGAGTGCGCTTTGTAGGAGTACACTGATCATCTTTGCAGACTGCACGAGCTTCTGATTTACAAACAATTTACAAATGTAATAAATTATTAATTTTGATACCATCTACAACTTTTCTTTGTATAATAATGGTGCATGTATATATTTTTAATAACAATTTAGGCAATAAAACGTGAACATATTTTTTTTTTGTGCAATTTTCTTCAAATATTTGTTATATTTTAGAAACCAGTATAACGGCAATCCATACTTTATTTTGCTATGGCATTGCAATTCATAATTTACAAATATTGTTTTGCAACATTTTATATTGAAGTTCAAGCTAATTTTTTTTTATGTGATTCTTGATACTTGGTGTGATGCCTGATTGTTGATGTGATGCGTGTACATGCTTCATTATGTACCTGTGTACCATTAATAATTTTGAGACGACTAAAATAACAAATTTTTTGAAAAAAAAAATTGCTGTAAAAATTTTGAAATGTTTTTTTCTTTTTCGTCCATCTAGATCTAGATAATCTGTGATAACTTCCATCTTTTACGGCTCATCTACACCTGTGACGATTTACAGCAGGACATACATTATTGCAAAATGTGATTTAATTATCTCGAACAACACAATTGCCAGTTAAGGCAATCATTTGCAATTATTCGCGCCAACATCAATTAACAAATAAAACGTGCGAGTTACATGTTCCAACACGTCGTAAGAATTCGGCTTCGTTGTGCACGAGTTATTGCCGATGACAAGATTACTCTGCTTTTGTTGGGATGCATGAGGAGTGCGCTCTTCAGTGTTTTGTCGGTTTCTCACGGCGCCTCGCCTTAAACCCAATCCGACTTCTGGTTCATGAATTCGCAATCGATCTTGCTTACAATTAACACGCAATAATTGTTCCACTTCTTAATAAACACGAATCTGTTGCAAGAATCACTGCAGTTTACGATCCTCGCAGTGACTCTGAACTTTACATTCTACGTTATGTACCCTCTTTGTTGCGTAAAAATATTGGTGCTATTTAAGTAAACAGTAGGCGATTTAATAGCAGAATTAAGTTTCATTAATACGCTCCGATTCATTAATTAGTTTCGTATTTTTGTAGCTCCAGAAATAATTTATCATTGATTGCGAAATTACTCAACACCAGAGGTTTGCAGCAATGGCTAAACAGTAGGAATATCAGCAGATGTTGACAATCTTAGTCAATAGCAGAAAGCACTAAAAAAACAAAGGTTTCTGAAACATTTTAAAAATTGGAGAAAAGAAAAAATCTGCATATGTCCAAATTGATGCAAACACAAGAAAATTTCTAAAAAAAATTCAATTATCATAAGGAATGTATGAAGATTCATAAAAATATCTATGCAACTGTCACAAGTAAATCGTTTTTATTCTGAATTTGGAAAGAAATGTCTGAAAATTATAGCTTGCACTCAAAATCCCAAGAACGTCATAAAATGTTGGCATTTTTGATCGTTTGTTGAAAAAAAACTTAAATAACTTTAAGTATACGAAATTTTCTGAAGTAAATTCTTAACAAGAGGTCGAAAAGATCTTCCATTCCAAATCGCGAAGAAAATCTTCATATGTCTAAATTGGTGCCAACTGTATACAAAATCTACAAAAATTATTTAAAAAAACATAAAAATCAAAAGAAATTAACTTGACATTAGGTCAGATATTACATGAAACAACATATTCATGACTTTTTTCAGATTTCATGTGATTTGTTGATTGTTTCTCAAAACAATTCTCTTTGCCTCGATTTAATTTTTAGATTACAAAGATTAAACCACTGTTATACCGCGGCTTCTCCCAAAGAGCGTCATCAAATGATGACATTTTTAATCATTTGTTGAAAAAAACCGAAATAACTTCGAGTATATAACATTTTCTGAAGTAGAATCTTAACAAGAGGTGGAAATTTTCTTCCATTCCAAATCACGAAAAAAATATCTTGATATATCTAAATTGGTGTCAGTTTGTACAAATTCTACAGAAGTTATTTAAAAAAAAACATAAAAATCAAAAGAAATTTACTTGATATGAGGTCAGATATTACATGAAACCAAATTTTCATGACTTTTCACAGAGTTGGAGTGATTTATTGATTGTTTTTTCTCAAAAAAATTCTCTTTGCGTTGATTTAATTTGAATATACATTAATCAAAATCCTACAGAAGTGGTAAAAACTACAAAAAAATACAACAAATCTATTTAAATTGACATTTAACGTTTTTGACATTTTACTTTCATTTTTATTTTCATAAGTAACTTAATTTATTTAATAACATTTGCAATAAGAATAATGTCCAGAATTTATAAGTTTTTGACCAATATTATTTTTTTCTTCAAAAGTAACTTCTTCAAAAGTAAGTAACTCAATTAAGACCAAAACTAGATTTTAAAAGATTTAGACAAAGATTACTACGATGTTCAGAAATAAGTTAATTTAAAGAAACTTACAGAGTTCCAATTGCTTTTCACCATGTATCAGTTATGTTTCCCTTTATCTCAAATGCTTTCCCTCTTGTCAACACTTGATCTAATATTATTATTAATAATAATAATAATAATATATATTTAGTGTCAGTACAAATAATAATGTTTACACAAGTCAGGTACATGTAGGGTTCATAAGAGGTCATATAGGTATAATAAGAACAATGTAATGTAACGATAAGAGTAACAAATTATTATTATTATTAACATCCAGATTTTTAAAGTTTTTGACAAATATTTTTCTTTTCTTCAAAGGTAACTTAATTTATTCTATAAAGCTTTTCAATTAAGAACAAAATCTAGATTTTAAAAGGTTCTGAATTACTTCGATGTTCATAAGTAACTTAATTTTAAGAAACTTAAGTCATAATTTTGCCATAAAAATCTTTATACACGAATTAGCTTGGAAATATGACATAATAAATTTGCAATGAAAAGTTATAATAACAGTTTCTCTATAATTACCCAGAGATAAAAAGGCATGAAAATAATCAAACAAAAGCAGTGGAAATTCATAATTAACTCAATTTCGTCCTCTAAATTATCAAAAATAGCTCAAGATTATTGACTACAGTTTTTGAATTGAATTTTCCCAGCAAAATCTACATTTAAAATGAGTTAAGAGTGAAGTTAAGGTATTTCAGTAATTCTAGCATCAAAATCTTGGAATGCCTCCTTTCGACAATTATGAATTACTTACATTATTAAACTGGCTATTTACAATTGTAAACTAATTGAGAAATATCATTCTCTATATTATATAATATAAACGTAATATTTTCCTTTTTTTTTCTTCATGAAAGTAAGGGATAAGACAGTGAAATAGGAAGATTTATAGGAAGATAGGAAATAGCAGAAATTATGTTTCCTTTTGTAATTTAAATGGTCAAATTTAAATGGTCAAATGGTCAAATTTAAAAGTCAATAAGTTGCCACTTGATGTACAATACTTAAAATTTGGTAATGAAGACATTTGGTCCTTGAATTTTTTTGTCGTATTGTAGAATTTTACCAAGGATTAGACCAAATAGTAACTCACTGCATATCCATTTACCTATGCAGTGAGCCTATGCTTTTAAATTACAAAAAAATATTTATTTTTGGCCCCTTGAAATCTCCCCCTTTTTCTGATTCACCCTCTATATGATGGAAGTATTGTTTTCGTGAAAATTTTAGAATTACAGTTTTAAAAACAACATGCCATTTAACCAACTTTTGATTTTCTGATTATCCTAAAAAAATAGGTTTCAGATTATTTTTAAGTTTAGTTTTCAGAATTAAAAAAAACAGTTTTAAGATTTTAAATTGAGAAATATAAATTTCGAAATTTCTGCAATTAACAACTGATTTGACCAAGTATCAGTATTCTATTTAATTTTAACAGAATTTTTGAAACTTTTAAAGATGAGGTTACAATATTGTGAATTTTATTTTTATAAGAATTTAACGTCAATTGAGAAGTTTTTCAAAATTATATAATTTTTTAACCTCAAATGATTGCAATTCAACAAAAAAATATTTATTTTTAGCCCCTTGAAATCTTCCCATTTTACCTCATATGATGATGATATTATCCTCTATATGATGAAAGTATTGTTTTCGTGAAAGTTTTAGAATTACAGTTTAGCAAACAACATGCCTTTTAACAAACTTTTGATTTTCTGATTTACAAAAATTAGTCTTCATAATAATAAAAAAAAACATTTTAATGATTTTAAATTGAGATTTATAAATTTCGAGATTAACTGCAATTAACAACTGATTTATTTGATAAAGTAGCAGTATTCTATTTACTTTTAATAGAATTTTTTAAATTTTTAAAGATGAGGTGACAATGTTGTGAATTGTATTTTTATAAGAATTTAACAGTATTCTATTTAATTTTAACAGAATTTTTGAAACTTTTAAAGATGAGAATTGTATTTTTACAAGAAGTTCAGAAGTTCCGTAGTTTTTCAAAATAATAAAAAAAAAACCTTAAATGGTTGCAATTTCGTTTGTTTTTCATAGAACTCTTTTGATAAAAATTGAACAGTTTTCTGGCACTTCAATACACCAGAATCTGATTATCTGACAATCTTTCTGGCTTATGGAAATATTTGAAAATTCCTTAAACAAGGTGGCGCACTCACCCATTGGTTTAAATAATACATGCATTCTAGATTTGTTAAAATTTGTCAGTGTAATTTTCAAAGTTTTATTATCTGTTAGAGTTATTCGTATTGAATTTTAGCGAGTTTCGCTTTTACACAGTTGCACTTTTTTGATATTCCAAAATTAATGGAAATGATGAGTGGAATAACAAAGTTGCTTTATTTTATTGTATTCAAATATAAATCATGTTTCGAAATATTATGAATTATTAACCAATTGTTGTGAATTTGTAGAACATTTATGCAACTTGTTATTACAAAATTATTGACGGTTTATTTAAAATAAAATATTACTTTAAGTTTCAGGTTTTATCCATAAATTATCATTTATTATTTTATTTTATGATTTATTTATTTTATTTCGCCTGACTAGATTCGGTTATATACAACCATCATCAGATGATGATGACAACCATCATCATCTGATGATGGTTGTATATAACCGAAACTAGTCAGGCGAAATTTAACTCAATATTACTTAATATTTTTAATTTAAATTATTGAAATTAATGTTAATTCATTTTAGATTACTAGAAAACAATTTTAAACAAACTCTATTGATTCGTATATTCAATATTACTATTGGTTCATAAAGGATTAATTGATCCCGTTTGACCACGTGATTAAAGAAATGAGGATTGTTTCACTTAGTAAGATTAATCTGAAAATTTGGATAGAATACTTTTTAGTATTTGAAGCGTTCGAAACAAAATTGAATTTTTTGAACTTCGGTTTTCAGCCTTTTTTATATAATTTTTACATTTGCTCAAAATATTCTTTAAATTTGCCACCATTATTTTTAAAGTTTGTGTGTATTTTATGATATTAAAACTGAGCGAGGAGTTTCAACGATCTTAGAAAATCTTCGTTAAAAATTTAAACATGTCAACGAGTGAAAATTTGAAAAGGTTTTACCGACAAAAGTGACAAATTTCAGAGATTTCCAACAACATTGAAAATTTGAAGAAATGTTTTACCAATATGAAGTGACATATTTCACACCTTTTACCAAAGTAAATCACACATTTAAAATTTGTATTCACCTATTTAACTTTTGATTTGTTTTTTATTATTTAAGTTTTTACAAAAAAGCGAAAATGTTGAAATTTATGTGATAGATTTTTAAGTTTGACTGTTTTTATCACTATCCTAAATTATCCATCGACATTTATTTTATAAACTAATACTAGTACTAGCTAACTAGTACTAGTTAACTAGTACTCACCAGTGTCAGTACTTTCGTGAGGTATGAGGTAACTGATTAACTTGAATCGATTGTTATTTTATTATTTTATATTACAAGCATTGTGACTACCAAATTGAATGAATGAATGAATGAATGAAACATAAGTAGAATAAAAATGAAACCAAAACCGATTATGGCTAATGGCCCAAAAAAGAAAAAAAACACTTATTGAAATCAATAGGAAACTGCAACCTTAAACTGTTAGTAAACCAATCGCCAACAAATTTAAAAAAAACGAACACGAAAGCAAATAAACAAAATTTATTTTAATGAAAAACATCAACAAAAAAATGAACTAAGAAGCAATAAAATTAGAAAAAAACGCAGTTCAATAAAATGAACAAACGCATTTTAATTTTCCCTAAAAAAAAAATGTCTCGAAAACTATTAATTTAAAAGTTTGGCTCCATAAAATAAATGCAGAATTTAAAGTAGAATGTGTTTCAATTTAAACACGTCTTTAATAAGAAACAGTACAATTCAACATTCTACTCCAGCTAGAAATTATAATTAGATGAAGATATATGTATGTATAAGCAATAAATTGTTTCAATAAATGTACCACTTTCAATTTGCAATGATATATAATTATTACTTATTACATCCTGCCATAATAACTAACTGAGATTGACCAACTACAAAGATAATTCATTACAGAGCAGTCAGATTTCTGATGTAAACGACTATTTGAGGATCTGAAAAAAAACTAAAAGGTGCTATTAAAGTAATTTATTCAAACCGCAATTCGATATTATAGCGTATCATTAGTTGGTTCGGTTTCATCGTTGGTTCGATTATTGAGCCAAATTTCTTCATAATGATTACAACAATTTGTTATTCATATGTTGGTAACTCGAAAAAAAAGTGGTTAACAAAAAACTACAGTATTTGAGAAACGATATTATTGAATTGCAAAATTTGTTTCAAGTTATAATATTATTACAAATCATTATAATAATAACATTCATTATAATAACTGATTGGTTGTAATTTTTTCTTGTAACACCCAAAATAATTGATTTCTCACAACGTTTTAAATGTTACATTTAAAGCAGATGATTGCCGTTCCCCGGCCTTGGTTCCATTGTTAAATAACTGACAACAATGTAAGTGCAAATCATGCAAATTATTTCAGACCGCAAATAAGCCGTGAAATTTTTCGGGATTTATTGCTGTCGGTTGACAGGGAGTTTTTTAAATAAGTTTTTTATCGTCTTCATTTTTCGAATATTGATTTTTTATTTAAATACATTTTTTTTAAGTTTCTGTAATAATTTTATATTTTTTATTCATAATATATGTATGTATGTATGTATGTATGTATATCTGTTCTTCATTTCTCTTATTTTGTGCGTTAGATTTCTCTATATCTAGTAACACGTTTCTTATTTATTACTCGTCTTCTTCATCAAAGTGTTTTCTTAATTTTTTTCTCTATAAAAATTATCTTCTTTAATTTTTTTATTTATCTTTTATATCTTTATCTATTAATCTATTTCCTTGAAACTGTTTTTCTCAAAAAAAGTATCTTTGCTTCAATTCAATTAGAATGTATCATCGAAGTTTATGTATATATTTATTATGTATCTAATTTTGTGTGTATGTATACAATTTAAGACATTGATAAAACCATATTTGAGGTAAATGCTCTCGTCTGCCCTATGAACCGTATTAAACGTTTCTCACTTACCATTATTAGTATAAATTGCAGCTTAATAATAGCGATAATAATACGTGTAGCTTAAAAGGTTATTACTATCCAGCTTTGTGTGCATAATCTTTTTCTGCGAATTCCATCTAGGAAACACACGGCAATTATTAATTACCGATTTTGAGAGGAGCACGTCGGTCTGGTTAAAATCACCATTACATATCGATTTATTGGCCAATTAGTTGTGCAATTCTGCGAGCACAGAAGTGATAGACAGTTATCCAATGTTTGACGTTCAACAGTCTTGTAACTTACACACGTTCGTCTGTAAATTGCGAGATCTGTCTATGCGCGCCAATTAGTAGCGAGAATTTGTTAATTTGTATTATTTTTTTACCGTTGTGACATTCATTGCTAATGCACGTCTATGTTCGATTTACCTGCTCACTGCAAAGAAAGCAACAGTTTGTAGGCAATTCATAATCATTTAATAATGTTGATAATATGTATACAACTGAAAGCATATACTAGTATGAAAAAATTGATATATTTAATTTGAATTGAGGCAAAGAAGAGATTTTTTTGAAGAATCAAAATTGAAGAAAAAACTTTTCTAAATGGGACGAGTAACAGTGAAGAGAAATGAAATTAGATATGAAGAAATATGTTGTATATGAATGTTAATAATATGTATACAACTTAAAAGGATATACTAATATGCAAAAAATTGATATATTTTATTTGAATTGATGCAAAGACAAGATTTTTTTTGAAGAACAAAATTGAAGAATAAACTTTTGCAAAGGGGACGAGTAACAGTGAAGAGACATGTAATTACATATGAAGAAACAGGTGATCAAAATAAGAGAGATCAAGAATTGAAGTAGAAAAAATAATAAAACACCACTACAGAAATTCTCATTTCCCATTTTTTGTTATTAACATTTTTGACTCAGAATGTTATGACCAACATTACGACGTGTAGTACCTTTGGCAATTTATATACCCTGTATATGTTTATACAAAGTAGTTTCATAGCAAAGTTGAACAAAAACGTTCCATGTTTCCAGCGTTGTAAAATGTTACAACGTTGCTTCGGCCAACTCTTCAATTATTGAAATTTACACTCACTCTGTCAATGTTTAGTGTCAAATTTTCACTTAACCTTCAAAAATTCAATTGTTTACTATTAAATGTGCACTTATTCTGTTAAAATTATAATATTTACTGCAAAAATTTCACTTATTCTATCAAAATTATAATATTTAATGTTTAATCATAACAGTAATCATTTAAATTTAAACTTATTGTCTCAAAATATCAATGTTTAATATTAAATTTATAATACTGTCAAAATCTGTCAATATACTGTCAAATTTACAATAATTCTGACAAAACTTTCAATAACTGTTACTGGTGATTTAAATGTGCACTTATTCCTTCAAAATCACAATGTGTACTGTAAAACTTTCATTTATTCTGTAGTTAAATATTTAATCATTAACGGTAATCATTGAAATTTATATTTATTCTGTCAAAATATAAATTTTTACTGTCAAATTTGCACTTATTCTGCCAAAATATCAACGTTTAAGAATAAAGATTAGTAAACGTTAATTAGATTTAGAGTACGAGAAGAAAATCAAGAAAAAAAAACCATATCAGGATAAATTGAGAAACAAAGAGACAACAAAAAAACACGGAAATCTTGAAATTAAAAAAAATGCTAGAGAGGGCTATTATATAGCTAGTCCAAGGCACTTAATGGTCTGAATCAAACTTTGGTCACCTCTGGTATGCCACAAGGATCAAACCTAGGTGCTGCTTCATGAAACATCTTCATACATGGATTTGGTTAAGGTAAAATTTTGGATATCGAATCTCAACGTCTGAAATCGTTACTTCATGATAATTCGTCATAAAACATACAAATTATGAAAAACTCAACCAGATTATTTCAGAAATTGGGATATTTCTTGTGCGGTTTCTTCAGTTCCTCATTTAATCTTCTAAATCACCTATGCTCAATTTTCTTTTTCTTTTCTCTCTCTTCTTCTTAAATCTCTTCTTCTTCTCTTCTCTTCCTAAATTATTCTCTTCTTAAATATAATAATTTATAATAAAGCTTTCTGGGCGTAGTTTTTTTTTTAGTAGTGACGAAATGTATTTCGTCCTAAATTTCCTTAATACCCAATCAAATTTTATGAGATTTAAAACGTAGTTAAAAAAGGAAATTACATTTCATAAAGGTTCTAGAAATTGCCAAAATATTTTATGGAGGTTAAAAAATCCAAAGTAAAATTTCAAATAGGTTCAAACTTTCAGTAATTTTAATAAAATAATCAATGACGCTAGATAACATTTCATAAAGATTTTAGAAAAAAACAAAACGGTTTATGGAGATCGAAAACATACAATTAAATATCTAGTTAAACTCGAGTTAAAATTTTCATTAAATAGTTACACACCGAATCATAAGTTTTTCGAATTTGTCGAAAAGTTTCAAAGGGATCGAAAATATCCAAAATATACAATCAAATTTCTAGAAAAAAAACTTTCAGCAATTTTACTAAAATAATCAATGGAGTACCACAACATTTCATAATTATTGTGATAATTGACAAATATCCTTATGAAGGTAGAAAATTTTCAAAATAAGGCATCAATATTTAAGAGATAAATGTCCAGCAAATATAATAAAATAATGAAAGAAGTTAGAATTATACATTTCATGAAGATTTTAGAAATTGTTACAAAGTTTTATGGAAATCGAAAACTTCTAAAAACAAATTTGAAGTGCGTGCAAAGCTTCAGCAATTATAATAAAATGATCAATGATTTCAAGTTTTCATAAAACTTTGGAAATAGACCAAACTTTTTATGGAGATCGAATTCATACAATCAAATATCCAGAATAAAAATTGTCAGTAATTTTTATAAAATAGTCACGCAACGTACAAAGCTTTCGAATTTGACGAAAATTTTATAGGGATCAGAAATTTCCAAAATAAGCAATCAAATTTAAAGAGAGTAAAAACATACAGCATTTTTAATAAAATAATGAGGGAAGTTGCCAAAAATCTCATCAAGTTTTTAGAGTAATATAGATAATAGAGTTCAGTAGTTTTAAGTAATTCTAAAATATTTAGTATTTTAATACATATTAGTAATTTATTACATATTAGTACTTAGTACTTTTAAGTCCTTTTTAAAATACTTTTAAAGTAGTTTAGTTTTTAAAAATTGACGGAAAGTTTTATGGAGTTCGAATATTTCAAAAATATATATGAGAAAGAAAGAAAGAATCAAAGAATCAAAGAGAATCAAATTTCAAGAAAGTAAACAAAAACTAATAAAATAATGAAGTACTTACTGGTATTTATTTTTATTTATTTTATTATTTATTTCTATGGCCTGATTTTATTATAATAAAATAATGAAAGAATTTTAAATACATTTTGTAAAAATTATAGAAATTGACAAAAAGTCTTACATGAAAATGTGTTTATTTTAACGTTTTCAAAGTCTACAAGGGCTGATTGAAAATCGTTTCAGAATACTGCTCAAATTTTCACGAAACTCTTAACAAATATGTGAAAGTTACATATATTTTTAAACTTTAAAAATTACTGATTGAAAATAGTTTCTGAATATTGCTCAAATTTTCACGAAACTCTTAACAAACCTGTGAATGTTACGCATTTTTATGAAACATTTTTAACATTGAGCGAAACGTAGTTGAAATCTACTGGGAAGGAAAATGTACTTGAAACTAATTTTTAATGCCATTTTGTATTGAATGAACTTAATCGCCATTAAGATTTAAAAAAAAATCTGTAATTCTCTCATTTTACATATATATGAATATTTTAAAAATTTAAAAGACGTATTATCTCAATTACGAAAATTGCAAGAAAATTAAATTATTTTAAATGTTTTAAAAGAGTCTACAAAGGCTATACAAAAATAGTCTCAGAATATTCCTCAAATTTTCACTAATTTAAAATACTTAAATTTTGAATACTCCGATTTAGTATTGAGTAAACACTTTAAATATAAAAACATTAGATTTTCAAGAAACTCTTAAGAAATCTTAGAATGTTTTTTAACATTTTTGACTTTGAATGAAAGTAACTGAACTAGTTGAAATCTACTGTAAAGAAAGTGCAGTTAAAATAAATTTTGATTTTGTATTGAGTAAACACTTTAAATATAAAAACTTTAGATTTTCAAAAAACTCTTGAGAAATCTGTAAGAGTTAATAATATGTTTTTTAACATTTTTTACTTTGAATGAAAGTAACTAAACTAGTTGAAATCTACTGTGAAAAAAATGCATTTAAAATAAATTTTGAATATTCCGATTTAGAATTGAGTAAACACTTTAAATATAAAAAAATAGATTTTCAGGAAACTCTTAATGAATCTGTAAGAGATAATAATATGTTTTTTTAACATTTTTGACATTGAGTGAAAGTAACTGAACTAGTTGAAATCTACGTAAAGAAAAAATGCATTTAAAATAAATTTTGAATACTCCGATTTTGTATTAAGTAAACACTTTAAATATAAAACTTCAGATTTACAATAAACTCTTAACAAATCTGTAAGAGTTCGTAATTTTCTTCACTTCATCTTCAATCAGTCTTCACTTCCTCGAGTCACATTTTCTTGCATATATTTCTCCATAGCTTCCTGCTTCTTGTTTTTTCTTCTTTGCTATTGATCCCTATAGAGATTATCTATTACTTCTTGTAACCACTCAGATCTTGGTCTACCATGTCTTCTTTTACCTCCTGGTTATTATTCTTAATATTGTATCATCGAGCTTGGTCCTGCATCCATCCATTCATGTGCTTGCCATTTTGCTCGTCGTTTATGTTTTGTGACTATGTCTTCTGCTGATTCTTGTAACAGTTCGTGGTTTATTCTTATTCTGTGGTCATTTGGATTTATTTTTATTGGTCATGGTATTGTTCCAAATTTTAGTTCTAATATCCTAGGGTTTTCCTATTGTTTTTTTTACTTAGTTATTTATACAATACAATAAAAAATGGGATTGACAAAAATATATTGAAAATACAGCTTTGAAAAATATTGGTACGAGTCTCTGGGATTTATCAATTTTTGCTATTGCTTGTTGAAAAATCACAATGTATACTGTAAGATTTTCATTTATTCTGTAAAAAGTATAGTTAAATGTTTAATCAGTAACGGTACTCATTGAAAGTTTCACTTATTCTGTCAAAATATGAATTTGAGTGTTAAATTTGCACTTATTCTACCAAAATATCAATGTTGAAGAATAAAGATTAGTAGACTTTCATTATCTTAAGAGTACGAGAAGAAAATCAAGCAAAATTACTATATAAGAAAAAATAGAGTAACAAAGAGAGAACAGAAAACAGGGAAATTTTAAAATAAAAAAAGCGAGAGAGAGAGCTATTATATAGCTAGTCCGAGGCAGGTAACGGTCTGCATCAAATTTTGGTCCCCTCTGGTATGCCACAAGGATCAAACCTAGGTGCTGCTTCATGAAACATCTTCATAAATGGTTTTAGTTAAGGTAAAATTTTGGATATCGAATCTCAACGTCTGAAATTGTTACTTGATGATAATTCGTCATGAAACATACAAATGATGAAAAACTCAAGAAAACTGTTTCATAAATGAGGATATTCCTTGTGCGGTTTCTTCAGTTCCTCATTTAATCTTCAAAATCACCTATCATCAATTTTCTTTATCTTTTCTCTCTCTCTTCTTCTTAAATATCTTCTTCTTCTCTTCTCTTCGTAAATTATTCTCTTCTTAAATAATTTATAATAAAGCTTTCTGGGTATAGTTTTTTTTTAGTAGTGACGAAATGATTTATGGTGTTCAAAAATTTCCTCAATATCCAATCAAATTTCATGAGATTTAAAACTTAGTTTAAAAAAAAGAAGTTACATTTCATAATGGTTCTAGAAATTGCCAACATGTTTTTCTTGCATATATTTCTTCATAGTTTCATGCTTCTTGTTTTTTCTTTTTTCGTGTTGATCCCTTTCTTATAGAGATTATCAATTACTTCTTGTAACTAGTACTACTACCAGGCTGACGTGACACTTCGATGGCCTGTCCATCCGGTGCACCATGAAGTTAGCCTCTCCATCCGGAGAGACATTAAATGTTAAAATTGTTGCCTGAAGAAGTGTGTCGACAATGACCAAAAGGTGAAGATGTGCCTGAAGAAGTGTGTCACCAATGACCAGAAAGTGAAGAAGTTTGGGGTCAATGAACTTTATGCCGAAGAGGTGTGTCAGCAATGACATTGGAAGATGAAGAAGTTTGGGGTCAATGCACTTTAAGCTGAAGAAGTGTGTTCCAATGACCAGAAGCCGAAGAAGTTTCATAGTTTCATGCTTCTTATTTTTTACTTTTTGGTATTGATCCCTGCCCTATTGAGATTATCAATTACTTTTTGTAACTAGTACTACTACCAGGCTGACGTGACACTTCGATGGCTTGTCCATCCGGAGCGACCATGAAGACGGCCTGTCCATCCTGAGAGACATTAAATGATAAAATCGTTGCCTGAATAAGTGTGTCGACAATGACCAGAAGGCGAAGAAGTGCCTGAAGAAGTGTGTCACCAATGACCAGAAGGTGAAGAAGTTTGGGGTCAATGAACTTAGAGATGAAGAAGTCTGTCACCAATGACATTGGAAGGTGAAGAAGTTTGGGGTCAAAGCACTTTAAGCTGCAGAAGTGTGTACCAATGACCAGCTTAAGGTGCATTGAGCTGAAGAAGTGGGTACCATTGACCAGAAGCCGAAGAAGTTTCATCAATCAGTTTCACCATTTCCAGAAGGTGGTCGTCGTCGAAGAAGTCTACAATGACCAGAAGGTTGCATAAGAAGAAGTGTCGACAATGACCAGAAGCTTTGCGCGGGGATTTTTTTTTTTAAAAGGATGGCGTTCATCAGTTGTTTGTGAAAATATCAGGTGGGTAGATGTCTCTCATCGAGTTTAGGCCAGACATCACTAGATGGCACTCGAACTAACACATCTTCACTGGGCTGCTTAAAGCTTGAGGAGAGAAAAATAATACATTTTTTTAATGATCAGTAAATATTATTTCTTATTTAAACATTACATAAATATCTAATAATAGAATTATTCTATATTTGTGTTCCTGCTTGGTCATAATCTAATACGAGTATTATTGATCACCCGTTAATCCAAATCTTTTTTCACCCCGTGCATTGATTATTTTAATTTCTTTAACTTCCTCCAATTTGGGATAGAATTTTTTTTCACATATAAATTGTGCAATTCTATCCCCTTTCATAAACTGGTGATCTTATTCTGAATAATTAAACAATAACACATTTATTTCACCATCAAAATTTTGATCCACAACTCCTGCTTCAACAATTGTACCTCGAACTGCCAATCCAGATCTTGATGCTATCCTTCCATAACATCCTTCAGGAAGCTTAAAAATACTAATATTTACAAGAACTCTTCACCCTTTAGGGACCGTAATGTTCTCACAGCTTCTTGAATCACAACCAGCTGATTTGGCGAAGAATTTGCACGGAGCACCACTCAGATCTTGGTCTACCACGTCTTCTTTTGCCTCATTGTTCTCATTCTAATATTGTATCATCGAGCTTGGTCCTGCAGCCATTCATGTGCTTGCCATTTTCTTCGTCGTTTATGTTTTGTGACTATGTCTTTTCCTGCTGATTCTTGTAATAGTTCGTGGTGCATTCTTATTCTGTGGTTATTTGCATTTATTTTTATTGGTCATGGTATTGTTCCAAACATTTTTACCGTTCTAATATCCTGGGGTTTCCTCTTGTTTCTTTTTTACCTTGTATTATATATTGAAAATACAGCATTTGAAAAATATTGGTACGAGAGTCTCTGGGATTTATCAATTTGTGTTTTTGCTTGTTGAGAAAATATTAGTTTGGTGAACATATCTGATTCAAAAATTTCCAAATTATTGTATTGTTCCAAATTTTTTTACCGTTCTAAATCCTGGGGTTTTCCTCTTGTTTCTTTTTTACTTTGTCATTTATAGGTACAATACAATAAAAATTGGGATTGACAAAAATATATTGAAAATACATCATTTGAAAAATATTGGAGGAGAGTCTCTGGGATTTATCAATTTTTGTTTTTGCTTGTTGAAAAAATATTAGTTCCGTGAACATTTCTGATTCCAAAATTTGTATGGATTGTAGTAGATACTACTCGGGTCTGGGAGGAGCATTTTTGAAGCAACTTTTATAAGGATATCTCGATGAACTAATTTCCACATCCGCGTATTAAAATAACAAACCGCGATGTTTTGCACTTGCACAAGCCTCTTCAGGTTTAATATTTAGGAGCGATGATCTAAAGCGTATGAATTCCATTGCGCAACGGACGGCACGACGTGCATAATTCTCTGTTACAATTGTAAGTCATGCGACCGCGGGCTGTAATCGGCTGTACACTCATTTTTTTTCCAAAGCACACTTCTCGTTTAACTGGTGCAATCGTTGAAATGGACTCGCGAGTGTGATTAATTGCGGATTTATCACGATTTTGCGCTGTCCTTTGCCGGATTGCCGGCGTGCAGTGCAGCGCCTTGACATGTCGCCAATTCCCAAGAAACTGCTTCAACAGGAATCGGCAATTAGGAAAATGATTCAGAAGGCTGAAAAATAATCTTTCCAAAGTTTAGAAAATCTTGATAGACGTGCACACAAAAAAACTAGCAGCCCAATCTTTTGTGGACACTTTAAATACTCAGGAAAGTTTCTAGCACGCCTATACAAAACTATACACTATACAAAAAATCCATTAAATATAATCAAATCCACGAACATCCATCAAATATGCAAAATACCCCAACAAACAACTCTCTCACCTAGCTCCTAACAATTTTCGCCTGATGATGGCTCCATAATGAGTCGAAATTGTTTGCGAATGTAGATAACAAATAAAGATTACAAAGAATAATTAAGGAAGTACACATTTTTTATTACAAACCTCAGAAAACTATTCGCAATGTTGCAAGACGATTTTTTTTTGTGTTTTCAGGGTATTGCTGACATCAAAGCTACAAGTTTATTTGACCTAAACCCATCCTTAATAAGCTCATCATCTGAATAAAAGAACTTGTTAATATTCATAATGGTGATAGTATCCCTAACAACTTTATCATAATGGTGATAGTATCCCTAACAACTTTATCATCATGAAGTGGTTCATTGATATGAAATACCAAGGCACTGACGGATGAAAAGCTATCGACAATTACATCGAAGCAATCGAGATGATCTAGAAATCGACTCTAATGAATTGAAGCGGTTTTAAAGGCAACCTTGCAAAATTTAAAGGTTTCTGTAGCGCTCTCCATTGAAAAGGTCACAGGCATTAAGCCATCCGAGCTTATATAAAGGAAGTCATGCTCCTCGCGTCGCACCCGAGGAATTAAACACGCGAGATAATAATTTGTGTGCAATCATGCTATACGGAATCCCTGGCAGACCAAGTGGCGTAATGTCGATAAGATGTGGAAGAATAGAAATAAAAATAACGTTCTAATAAATCAACAATATGTCAGGAAGGCATAGATGAAATTTCGCTTTTCGAATTCCAAATTTTAACGAAATTGTCCGTTCTTGAGGTTCTCTAAGTTCCTTAAGACCTTTTTCTTTTAAATATCTATGATGTTTGGATGAAATTACTTTCAGTGGAAACGAAACTTCAAACATCGCTCAAATAACCGAATAACAGTTTCCGCTTAAGATTTTGATGTCAAAAATCTTTGCACATCTTATCCTGAAATATTAAAATGTTAGCTAATTAACCTAATGGGTTCATACCGAAAGTAATGTTTCCAGGGTTGAATAAAAATGAATATTAATTGGCAAAATCTAGATTAGAAAAGTTTTTTTTTAAAATCGAAACCCAGAAGTGGATGTTTAATATTATCTAATTTTTGTTTTTTAATAATAATTCTAAAAATATTGCAGCATTAAAAAAATATTTATATAAAATACAATTTTGACCTTTGCTTTTAGCACTCATGGAGTGAAATTTTCTTAAACTTATAATTTTTTTGTGTTATACAGGGTGTTAGGGAAGTCGATCTAAAAATGTCTAGGGGTGAATCAGGGAATGAAGAGAATATTCCTTTCCCTGTATAGTGATCACCAGACTTTCATATGAGTGCTCATTCGTCAAGATCAGCTTTCGTATTTTCGACTTTTTCTGATTATTACAAGACTTTCAATTTTTTTTTGTAGAAAATTGTTCTGTCTATTGCCCCATCGTACAAAAACTATGTCATTCCTTTAAAAAAACAAATGAATTGTGACATTTTGAAGTGTACCTGTAAATATTTGAAGTTATGAAATATTACTCGTAAAATATCAACATATACGAATTATTGTAATGATAAAGCCATACTTCTGCTACAATATTCAAAAAACTTTAAGTCTTTATCTCATTTATAAGAGAGATTATGATGAAAACTTTTTAAATTGTCTGTTTGAAGCAAAAATTTCTGAAAATATTTTTTTTTTACTAAAACTACTAAACTACTAAAACTAGTACCAAGACTACTAAAGTTAAGTGCTCTATAGGCTTAATTAAATGTGTTCAGAATTGAACAGGCAATCTGAATATGTAAAAATATACAGAGTATTCTATTTAAAATAACAAAGTTGAAAGCAACTTCCGGTAGAAACGGAAGTGGTAGAAACATGTACGTATTTTATTTTTGGAGATAACGACGAACCATATTTGTGTGAATTTTTTCAAATGTTTATTTCATCAGGAACCCTATAAACTTTTAAACACTTGCGTAACCCTGTATTTGATATTGGATATTTTGAATACATTACCATGATACTGGTAAACTTAAAAATGCTCAAATCTCGACTTTTTTTTTAATTGTGCACTTTACTTAGTACCTAATGCCCAAAGCTGCCCAAAGCCCAAAGCAAGTTTTTGAAAATTTGTAATTTTTGTGATTTTCTTAATATTTTTTTAAAACTGTTGGAAATATACGACCGCACCTCCTAAAACTCATTTTTATTTTAAACTATATACCCCATATAGTCTCTAATGTCAAAAGATACTATACCAATTTATTTCAAAATTGAATACTTTTTTTTTTATTATACCTGCACCCCAATGTGGAAATAAAAAGAAACTTAGAAACATTTAGATTCATTTTATAAGGTAGGTATGCGAGGATCTCATTTTTTATGTTGTTCACCTCTATGTTGTTCATAACATGGAGATGTTTGGAATTTGTTGCATCAATGTCATCAACAAAATTCTGAAGGTTGAAACTGCTAGTATATTATACGTCATTTTTTATTGTACCTGCACCACAATGTAGAAATATAGAGAAATTAAGAATCATTTAGATTAATTTTGCAAGGTCGTGGAGGGTTGGCATTTGTTGTATGAATGTTATCTGCTATAGTCAGTGCTATCAATGAAATTCTGAAGGTTGAAACTCATAGTTTGCAAATCACCAATAATAAGGAGTATGAAGCTTCTGGTTTCTGGTTTTCACATTTTCAGCAACAGTAAGTGTATGTTGAATATTTATTTCAATCAAAATTAGTGCTGCAAGACGTTTATTGTCGTTAAAGTTGGTCAATAAATGTGTTATTACTAGGCAACTTTATAACACGCCGTGCCATAAAAACGTATTTTCGCACGTTTATTAGTGCGATAACCAAAGATTGTGTTGCAGGTATGTTAAAAAAAAGTTTTTCTTACGACATTGTATGAATATTTTTAAGAATCTTTCAACAATTGAATTTTTCTAGAATTTTTCCCGATTTTATACAGAGTTGGCATCAATTTAGACGTAACCTTTTTTGTATCATTCTAAGATTACTAATTCAAAGATACTACTTTAGATTTTTTCAGCTATTGATTAACAAAATTTTGAAAAATTATAATTCTTACGATATAAATTTTGTTTGCACCTCCTAAAACTTTTTTTTTTGGGGAAACCCTTTTAGTTTCTAATGTTAAAAGGTGGCATAGCAAACTTAAAATACAAATGTATTATCACGATTTTCTTAAATTTGTTTCGAAAATAATGGAAATATCGCGCGACCGCGCTTCCTGAAAATAACTTTTTTTTTTTTGGAAAACTGTCTAACCCCATATAGTTTCTAATGTAATTTTTTTTAATCTGAACTGTTCAGAAGGACTAACTACAATCCATACTTGTCTATTTTTCTAGATTACTTGATTTTAAAAATCAATTCGAAACAATATGGGTTATATGTATAGATAGTTTTCAAAAGAATAGTATTTTTTAGAATTAAAATCAAATGGATTTTTTTAATTTAGAAAATCGTGAGAATTGCAAATTTTCAAAATAATGCTATTTTACTATTGAGGTTTATAAATTATTAAATTGATAGTATTATAATTTACAGAGGTATAAGGACTAGAAGACTGCTAGAAGTAAATTACATACTAATTTTCAAAAATTCGCAGATATAAATTAGAAACTACATGGGGTAAACTGTCTTCTAATAAAAAGTGAGTTTCAGGAAGGAAGGATAAACACTACATGTTTATTTGAACTATTTATCCCATGCCGTTTGGAGCAAAAAACTCGGATCTAGCAGACTAGCAGAATCTATATGGGGTAACCGAACTAGCAAACTGGCAGAAACTACATGGGGTAGGTAAATAGTTTTCCCTAAAAAAAGTAGTGAGTAATCCTGAACCTCACCTTTTCTGAAAAACTATTTACCCACACTACATATTCATTTCAACTATTTACCCCGTGTAGTTCCTGCTAGTTTGCTAGTTCGATTACCCCATGTCTATATCCTCCCCAAGCTAGTATGAAGTTTCAGGCAAAAAATTCGAAACTGTATGGGGTAAATAGTTTAAATAAAAGTGGAGTGAGGGTAAATAGTTTTCCAAAAAGTGTGAGCTTTAGGATTACTCACAATACTCCTCTTTTAGTAACCTATTTACCCAATACTCGCATGTAGTTTCTAGTTTAGCATTGTGAATTATTAAAAACCGCAATTATTTTTTTTTTGTTTTTACTATTTGCCTCGTGCAGTTTCGAGCAAAAACTCGAAACTAGCAGAATAGCAGAAACTACATGGGATATTCAAACTGGCAAACTAACAATAACTACATGGGGTAAATAGTTTTCATGTGGTTTCTGCTAGTTTGCTAGTTCGATTTCCCTATGTAGTTTCTGCTAGTCTGCATACGCAATTTCGAGCAAAAATCTCGAAAAGTGCATGGGGTAAATAGTTTAAATAAAAATGTAGTGAGGGTAAACAGTTTTCCAAAAAAGACAATGGTTCAGAATGACTCACTATACTTTTTTTTTAAATTATTTACCCCTTAGTCACATGTAATTTCTAGTTCACCATTGTGAAGTTTTGAAAAACTTTTTTTTTACTATTTACCCATACAGTTTCGACCAAAATTCTCTAATCTAGCATACTAGCAGAAATTACATGATGTAATCGAACTAGCATACTATCAGGAACCACATGGGGTAAATAGTTTTAACAATATATATATATACTTAGTGAGTCCTCCTGAAACTTACTTTATTTTTGGAAAACTATTTACACCATGTATTTTCTGCTTGTATGCTAGTTCGATTAGCCCATGTAACATAGTTTCTGCTAGGCTGCTACTTACGAGTTTTTTGCTATGTGTAATATAGATTTGATTTTAACATTATGAATTTTTTAAACCGTTTTTTTTTGTAATATAATATGTTTTTAAGGAGTTATAATTTGTATATTATAAGTTATAATATGTTTAATATTTATTGTGCATCTGTAAATTATGATTCTACCAATTTAATAATTTACGTACCCCAATAGCAAAATACCATAATACTTAAGTATCAGCATTCCTCATGTAACATCTTCCTGCATATTACGAATTCTATTTGTGCCCTATTACAAGCGCGTGAATATATTATCTACACTGCTCTCTGAAACCGCCGTACATTATGATTATACATTCCCAATTATATTATGTTCAGTCATAAGTTCGCGCATTAAATAAGTACATAAACATTTATTTGGTTATATAATTTTATTTAAATGAGTCGTAAATTGTGAATCAAATCGCTAAGTATTGTCGGGTATCAAAGGTTGTAGTGCAATAAGGAACACATTAAAGGATTTTAAGTAAAAGTTTAAGCAATCATGATTTGCTATTAAACATTTTAGAAGCTTCATACTCCTTGGCGATTTGGAAAAGCGCAATTTTAACCTTCAGAATTTCGTTGATGACGTTGAGGTTTATTAGCAGATGACATTGATGCAAACAAATGCCAACCCTCTCCATGTTAAAAATGACAAAAAATAACTGACTAATCTAAACTAAATAAAACAAACACTTTTCTTTGTTTATATCACACTGTTTATTAAAATTTGTAACTATAGTTTTGATCACGTTCTGATCATTATCAAACTTAGAGTCTAAATCTAAAGTCTAAAATCTAGAGTCTAAAATATTAATCAAAATGTTTCTTATTTTCTCTTTATTTCCACATTGTCCTATAGCTATAATAAAAAAAGCGTATGATTCACGTGCCTATGGTCATTTAAAGCACTTTACTTTGTGTCGTGCCTTAAACCCGGCAAACGGGCTTGATAACAGAGCCTTATGCACTTGTATCATAATATACTATTCTGATAAGTTTAGTTGTAATAATATTAGACAAAATACATGAAAGTAAGATTATATCCTCACCGCAGCGCATCTAGTTATTTGTTTGCGCGAGAGGATGAGTAATTACTGCTTAACCTGGTTCGCTCGAAAGGAATTCCCCCCTTTTTATGCAGCTTTAGCATTTACTTCGGCCATTCAAAATTATTTTTATGCATTCATTGATTTCGCGTCCGTTTGACCTTTATCAACGTGCACATGTGATACGGCTGCGTCCATATTTGGAGGATCCTCTAATCAAGATGTGGAACCCCCTTTCCTTGATTGTGCCATAAATAATATGTGCGCTTATATGGAGCTGAGAATAATAAAAATCGTGCATGTGTGGAAACCGCAGAGTAATGCCGTTGATGCAGTGTGGTAAAGACCGATTTTTACTTTGGCGCATTGAGATGCATCCCACACCGACCTAAGCGATATGTGCGGTAGATTTAATGTTGCAGTAATTACTGTTGGATGTTGGCTCATCTTCGCTCTCGGTCATCCAGATAAGTTGAGACGAGGTAATCGTTAGTCTACGAGGTGTCGTCAGCTATTTTGCTATCGTAAAGCTATTGAATCCGTTAAAAGCTATTGAATCTTACATTTCTCTCAATTGTTCTGATACACTGAGAAGAAAATAGATTGAAGATTATGATACAAAATGATTACCACTTTGGCCTAAGGTGCAAATATATTTGAAGCCCACCAAAAATTAATAGGTCCGGGAAGATAGACCCCCCGCCCCCCCAACTTTGAATTAAATTTTTTATGTAAATATTTAGTGGTTAATTAGTGCTTAATTAGTGCTAATATGTGCCGTTTATCCCAGAATTTGTGCTTCTTTAGTTTAGCCGCAATTTTGAGGTATGTTTAAGAGGGGCTAACTTCACGCAGCCCCCCCCCCCGCCCATTAAAATTTCAATTTTTTGCCTTCTAATAATTAGTGCTTAATTTGTGCTAATTTGTGCCGTTAATGTTGAATTTGTGCGTAATTAATAAAAGAGTTATTCATGTCTAACCAAACCGCTCTACACCACCCTCCCACCCCCCACTATGGATTTTTCATTTTTTATGCCAATATTTAGTGCTTAACTAATGCTAATTTGTGCCCTTCAAAATTAAATTTTGACAATTAGTCATTCAAAAATGTCATTAGTTAAGAGCCCACATAAAGTAAGCGTATTTCATTTTTTTTTTAATGACATACATACAGCCGGTGACATACAGAAAGATGAGCCTTTTGAGAGTGAAATCGAAAATTAGGTTGTTGATTTACAGCCTTCACATGAAGAGCGGGAATTAGAAGGTATGGAAGAAACACCTACACACACAGCAAATCCTAGGAAACGACAAAGACGCCCAGAAAAATGGAAACAAAATGTTGCTAAAACAAAACGGCAACGTGAAGAAAGCTATGTTTCGTCTAGGGGAAATTATGTACCTGGTGAAAGTGTAATCAGAAATTTTCACCACAAGAAAGACTGGACATTTTTCAGCGGTATTATAAATTAGAGACATATGAAATAAAACGCGATTTTATTCATTCTAACGCAGATAAAATTGCTAAAAAAAAGCACAACAAAAGAGGGATCGAACAGAAATTTTACTCTGTATTTTTATTACCACAAAGCAACGAAAGGGTCAAGTTTGTAAGACCATGTTTTTGTATACACTTGGTATTCGTAAAGGTGTTGTGGATATGGCTATGATAAAGATAACGTCAGAAAATACAAGTGAAGGAGATAAAAGAGGCCGGCAGGTGAAAAAAACTACATCTACTGAACTGTTGGGCAATGTGAGAAACCACATTGAAAGATTTGCAGTTGTTGATTCCCATTATTGTCGCTCAGGAACAAATACTTAGATTCCTCGCTTAACATCACAATAATGTATTCCATGTACAAGTCAGTATGCACAGAAAATGGTCATGTAGTGGCTACTTTAGCTACATATAGAAACATTTTCACAGAAGAGTACAATCTAGGGTTCCACCGCCCAAAACAAGATCAGTGCCGTATTTGCATGGCATACAATACTTCCGGAAACAAAGATGAAATTAAAGCAAATTATGACTCTCATATTGTAGCAAAAGATAGTCCCCCAGCCGAAAAAACGAGGGACAAAGAGCAAGCTGTAAATTCAAACGAGACAATGGTGAGTTGCAATTTTGATCTTCAGCAAGTTCTGTTGGCTCCAATGGACCCTACTAACAATGCTCTGTTTTATAAGCAACGATTTAAATCTTCTAATTTCACAATATACGACGTCAGCACAAAACGTGGAGACTGTTTTATGTAGACAGAAGTACAAGGAAAAAGAGGTAGTTGTGATATTGCAAGCCATCTATATCAATTATATTCCATCTGTAAATCACATTTCCTGTTTCAGTGACAGATGTGGTGGACAGAATCTTAACAAGTTTGTTGCTGCAATGTGCTTGATCGCTGTTCAGGAACTACCAACCATACAAACCATTGATCTGAAATTTTTAGTTGTGGGTCAATGCGAAATGGAATGTGATTCAATGAATTTGGCCATAAGTACGGAACAAAAAAGGATCGGAAAAGTGAACTTGCCTGCCGATTGGAAAACCATCGAAGTGCAACCATCGAACAATGCTCGAAGTGCTAGGAGGAAAGGTGACAAGCCGTATGTTGTTCATGAGATTACCACAGAAAATATAATAGATTGGAAATCTCACCTGAACCGAGACATGGTTATCAGGAAAGAAGGCGAAAATCGTAAATCAGTCAGTTGGCAAAAAAGGAGCTGGTTGAATTTCACTAAAAGCAGGCCATTGGTCATACGTTTCAAAAAGAGTTTTGATGAAGAGTTTAGGGTACTTGACTGCAAGAAGAAAACGAAGGTCAGTAATCAGAAACTACCATTATCAGACACAATGAAACCATTCTACATATCATTAATTCCCATTCCAAAAGAAAAATACGACAATTTGAATCTTTATTTACGTCAGCCACTTCAGCTTTAGCGCTAGAATACAGACCATTTATGAAAATTAGCCACACCAAGGAGACACAAAAAAGAGTGCAGTCCGACGACAGGAATTTTCAGAAAGCGATGATACAGGCCCTAAAGATGAATGAATGAAGTATTCTCATAATTTTGATATGTTCAGAATTATAGATTATGAAAGTTGCGAATATAACCGCTTTATGTTACTCCCAGTGTGTTTTCTTCCCAAAATCAAAAGTGAATAACTCCTATTAAACCAATTTTCAAGTTAGTGCAACAAATAGGTATCTCGTTTTTTTTTCAAAAATTTGCAAAATGTCAAAAAATATCTTATAAAAAATTCAAAATATACTTCCTTTCTGATAAAGTCAGCAAAACATAATAAAAATTATATTTAATGTTTATTAGCTGTAATGAACTCAATTTTATGCAAATGTTCAAATCAGTTTTCTCAGCAATGTGCTTTTTAAAGTTATCCAGTTGTGTTTATCCAGATGACGATATTTAGATCGCTTTGGTCAGTTAAGGAACAATTTTTTCTCCAAGATCTGCGTTTATGTAGATAGGTTCCTCAACATTTTTTTTTTACCTCACTGTTCTTCGGTATTTTCATTTGATCGGATGTGTTCTCTGTTTCCACTTGCTGGCCATAAAATGATGAACAGTATTTATGTCAATTTCGCAAATGAGCCAAGTACATCGGCGACAGAACCAGTCTTGTTCATGGAGGTTAATAGGAGTCGCTCGCAATTTGATTCCAGGAAGGAATTGCGGAGATCACGCGGCAAATCTCGCAAGAGTCTGGCGGATGCGTCGAAATACCAGTCCGGGGGAGTCGTTACGTGCAAAGTTCAGAGCTGACCTGGAGGAGCATCTCCGTGGAGCATCCCCGGCCGCGGATCCTGCACGCCCAGGCATGATACATCATGACCTGTTACGGCATCGGGTTTTCGCAGGGGGCACCGAACAATCGTAAGCCGCTCAAAAAATCTCCATAGGTCATCTCGTCGCGCCGACGGCGTTGCATAATTCCCACTAAATGTTACAAATTAATGCGGGGATACTTATAATTACGGAGCTTAAAACTAAATTATAGCAAAACGCGCGCAGGATGCACGTGGAAATGTTCGCTGAAATGCCAAGAAATTGGAACTTCTTGTCTGAATATGATCGCTCTTTAATGCGCCGTTCGCTGTGATGAAAGTTTAATAATCTTGTTATTTATAAATTGCACGCATAAAGAGGCATTGATGAACTCTGTAACGCACACTTACAAAAATAGCTTTTATTAACTAGCATAGAAATATCACTCACTGTATACTATTGAATGCCACATTAAACATCTGCATTGCAGATTTTTTTTTGCAAATTACTGAAAATTTATCAAATGTATAAAATATTGCAAGTAATTGCAAAAAATTTAAGTCTACCAGAAGGTACTGAAATGTTGCCCAATTTTCTGAAAGTTTCATAAATTAATTTTCTAATACTTACATCTAAAGCACTTAAAGAAAAGTATAATTAGGAAAAAACAAAACAAATCGCAAAAATATATCAGAAGTTGCTACTGAAAACCCTACAAATAAAAATACTTGAAGTTTCAGAGATGTTTCTAAATTTCCTAAAACATACCAGGAAATCTAAGAAACTTAAAGATTATTTGAATGTAACGTTTATGTTTCCCATAAATATTTCACGTTCATAAAATTTCGTGAAATTATTAACAAAATTTGCGGATTGGCTTTACCAAATACTCGAAGAAAATTTTACATTTCTTGTAATCAATTTTTGCCAGTTGTTGAAATTAATTAATCGTCCATCAGATTACCAATATGATGTTGAAAATTTACGGCAGCCTTGTGGGCACGTTCTATACGAATGTGGTTGGTAAGCAATTGCATCAAATCACAGAGATTTATTGTTCGAAATATTAACTAGCAGTTATCGGCGGCTATTTGTAACCTGAAAGCCTACAAGAACTAATTGCCGCGTTTCGATTGCGATTTGCGACATCGGATGCGGTTTAGAAGCTGGAAATTATCATTTGCCACACGCTCTCCGTCTTCGGCTCGCATTACATAAACTGCTAACGGCACCGGAGAATAAATCAATATCCGAAGTGTGCACTCTATTGAGGCAGATCGTCAAAAATGTGGGTCGCGTGAGGCTGCGAGCGGGTCATCATCATCATGGTAATCATCATGTGCGCAATATGCTCGTCTGTTGGCGGGTTTTAGAAAATAGTTCAACACTGAGAAAAATAGTTGTTAGAAATTAGACATAAAAAATATAAGGTTGGTTTATTAACATGTTTGTATTTACAGGGTGGCCCACCTATCCTGGCTCAGACCATTGTTGCTAGACTAATGAAAATTTAGGAAAACATCTGATTGGAAGTTATTGGATACTTGATGATGAACTTGACTTGAACTAGACTTGAAGAATCTGCGTATGCAAGTACCTAAGAAATGTGCCAAAACGTACACAACATTTTGAGTCACGTAGAATACACAGGGTGTTCTGAAACAACACTCGAATTTTGCAATTTCCAAAGGACTAAAACTCTTTTTTTTTAAGTGGAACACCCGGTATATAGCATCATATTCTGAGTGCCATCCAATGAGCTATTCAATGGTAGCATATGGACTATAATCTAATAAAAATCATGGACCTGGAAAAAAATTCAACAAAACCTTATTATAAGAGATCAATGAAAGAATCTGGGTATGCAAGTACCCAAGCAATGTGCCAAAACATACACAATATTTGGAGTCAAGTTGAATACACAGGGTGTTCTTACACAACGATCGAATTTTGCTATTTTCAAATGGCTAAAACTTATTGAGATTCATCGTTATTTACCTATTAAAAAGTATTATTAGATTACAGTTCATAAGCTACCTTTGAATAGCTCATTAGATGAGCACTCAGAATACGATGCTATATACAGGGTGTTCCATTTGAAAAAAAAAATAGTTTTCGCCAGTTAAAAATAGCAAAATTGTGTCATGTTGTTTCTTGGTTTTTCCATTTCCTGTATGGTTTTAATACTCTATAAAATAGTTTCAGATTTCCTTTGCTGTCCTCCTCCATCTTTTCACCAAATACTTCCCGTTCTCTTGCTTTGGCTTTCTTAATTGCCTCTCTAACTATCGTCCTTGTTTCCTTATATAGACATAAGATCTCAGATCGTTTTCTTCCATTGCATTCATGTTTCTCTTGCACTGGTGTCAATGCAGATAGTTATATCCTCGATTTTCTCACTTATTTACTACTAAAACATTATCAAATTTTCAGGAGAATTAGCTTCAGGTGTACTAAACACAAATCTAATATTAAATACGCAATAAATATATTTTCATAAATTTCAGTAATAGCTAACCCATAATAGTCAATGCAGAAAGTTAGATCCACCATTTTCTGACTTATTTACTACTAAAACTTTATCAAATTTTCATGAGAATTAGGTTCAGGTGGACTAAACACAAATCTAATATTATATATGCAAATAATAAATTTTCAGAAACTTCAGTAATAGCTAACTCATACTTGTCAATGCAGAAAGTTATATCCACAATTTTTTCAGTTATTTACTTTTAAAAGTTTGTCAAATTTTCAGGAGAATTAGATTTATGTGTACTAAACACAAATCTAATATTAAATATGCAATTGATAAATCTTGAGAAATTTCGGTAATAGCTTGTCAATGCAGAAAGTTATATACTCGATTTTCGCATTTATTTACTACTTAAACTTTGTATTTTTTAGGAGAAATAGCTTCAGGTACTAAACACAAATCTAATACTAAATATGCAATTAATACATTTTCAGAAATTTCGGTATTGGCTAAGTCATACTTGTTAATGCAGAAAGTTATATCATCGATTTTCTCAATTATTTACTGCTAAAACTTTGTACATTTTTTAGGAGAATTAGCTTCAGGTGTACTAAACACAAATCTAATATTAAATATGCAATTAATAAATTTTCAGAAATTTCAGTAATAGCTAACTCATACTTGTTAATGCAGAAAGTTATATACTCGATTTTCGCACTTATTTACTACTAAAACTTTGTAATGTTTTAGAAGAATTCGCCTCAGGTGTACTAAACACAAATCTAATAATAAATATGAAATTAATAAATTTTCAGAATTTCAGTAATAGCTAACTCATACTTGTCAATGCAGAAAGTAATATACTCGATTTTCGCACTTATTTACTACTAAAACTTTGTACATTTTTAGGAGAATTAGCTTAAGGTGTATTAAACACAAATCTAATAATAAATATGCAATTAATAAATTTTCAGAAATTCCAGTAATAGCTAACTCATACTTGTTAATGCAGAAAGTTATAACCTCGATTTTCTCACATATTTACTGCAAAAACTTTATCAAATTTTGAGGAGAATTAGCTTCAGGTGTACTAAACACAAATCTAATACTAAATATGCATTTAATAAATTTCCAGAAATTTCAGTAATAGCTAACTCATACATGTTAACGCAGGAAGTTATATTTACAATTTTCTCACTTATTTACTATTAAAACTTGATCAAATTTTCAGGAGAATTAGCTTTAAGTGTACTAAACACAAATGTAATAATAAATATGAAATTAATAAATTTTTAAAAATTTCAGTAATAGCTAACACTACTTGTTAATTCAGAAAGTTATATCCTCGATTTTCCCACATACTTACTGCTAAAACTTTATCAAATTTTCAAGAGAATTAGCTTTACGTGTAGTAAACACAAATCTAATACTAAATATGAAATTAATAAAATTTCAGAAATTTCAGTAATAGCTAACTCATACTTGTTAATGCAGAAAGTTATAATCTCGATTTTCTCACATATTTACTGCTAAGTCTCGTTGGGATTTATAAATTTTTATTTGTTCATTGGGAAAATGTTGGTTTCGTGAACGTTACTAATTTCGAAATTTCAACGGATTGAGGTTCTCGAGTCTGCAAGGATAATTTTTGAAATGTATTTGGAGCAACTTTTTTAATGATGTTTCCATATCCGTAAAAACATGTGTTGTAAAATTTTGCTTTTCGAACCTCAAATCCAAAACTGTTACTTCGTGATAATTCGTCACAAAACATACAAATGATGAAAAACTCACCACGATTGTTCCTTAAATTGGGATGTGCCTAGCAAAAATTTCAGATCAGCGATCTATTATCGAGGCTTTTATTAAAATGTGGTTCATGCAATAATAAGTAATTCGTTGGCTCAGTCTTGACCGATCCCCGTCATGAAAGCGCTCGCTTAAAAACGCACAGGTACTTCAAAGTGGAATATTAGAAAATTGCTTAAATGTCAGAAAGGAGTGCTGTATAACGAAATATTGTGTATTAAATCGATTCAGCGTCCAGAGAAATGCACGGCAATTTATCCGCAACAACGATGACACATGTAGTCCATGGATGCCTGCGCTCTCCCATCACAGCAGTTAATATTGAAATAATTAATTTGATTGCGCTATACATATAATTGATTGGATTAATTATCAATAAACGTCCGACCCGTCGGCGGTAAACCCGTAAAGATCAAGGTGGCAGCAGCGTCTTTATCATCGCCACGAAGAAGTGCAGCGTTTTCTCACCTCACACGCATAGCTCGCATTCCACAATTAATTAACCGCCGGATTATTTTTTCTGGTACTCAAAAGACACCTCCCAAGCGATCAAACCTAATTCAATACATCAATACGCCTTGATGCAACGGCGCTTTGCAACATAGGTCAGTGATGAAAGTGTCTTTCAAATTTGAGGCACTGCTCGCGTTGCTCGCGGCCCTTCGTCGGGTAATTAATGGACCATGATTACACGTTCGCGGGTGTTATGGCGGGTCTTTGATTGACCTTTTCGCTGCGGTCACTTTGCGGCAAGGCTGGGATCGCCGCAATTACTTCTTGTACAATTAAGGACGGGCCCGAATGATACACTTCACGATCCGCAGATCGGGCAGTTCCAGAAGCGTCTCGCGCACAATGGGAATCCCCCGGAGCCCCGATTGCCGCATTGATAGGCGGGTAATTCGAGTAATCGAATTATTAGTAAATCAAGAGGCGATCCGGCGGTCTTTAAGACCGACGCAGATTTAAGGAAGTCTACCAAAGTTTATCTGATCAATCAAAAGAGAACGTCTAAATTTTGACATTTTGACGTCAAAACAAACGTTTTGACAAATGCAGTTTTTTTATGTCCAATTTTATTTCGCTATTATAAAAACAAAATAATTCGCCATGTATTATTGCAAAAATTGGATGATTGTTGGGCGAAATGACACTGACATTTTTGTTTTAAATTCTTACGAACAAAGTACACTACAGCTAACTAAAATTATATATAATCAATTTACATCTCCTATACCTTTTCGGGTGTCGAGATTCATGCCACCACCAATTTATGTTGTCTACGAAGTCTTTCCGTTCCTTTCCATTTGTAGCCTTTTTCCTTGCTTCTTGTTGATCGAGGTCGTTTCTTCTTAGGATCTCTCCTATGTTGTTTTCCTATCTTTTCCTTGGTCTTCCTCTTTCCTTCTTTTTCTTTTCGTCTTTTGATGTCCATACTATTTTTGTTTGTCTGCCTTCTGGCATTCTTATCAGGTGCCCGAACCATCCTAGTTGTCGTTTCTGTATTAATTTTTGCACACTTTGTATTTGTAGGTATTCCCTGATCTGTTCGTTTCTTACTCTGTCTAATCTCGTGACTCCTTCAACTTTTCTTAAGTATCTCATTTCGGTTGCTTGTATTTTGTTCATCGTCTTTTCATTTGTTGCCCAGGTTTCGCTTCCATATAAGAGTGTTGGTTTATAAACTGTCTTGAAGAGTGCCATTTTCATGTTTTTGGAGATTCTTCTATTGTTTAGAATGTACTTGTTCATTGCATAGTTGGTTTTATTTGCGGCCATGATTCTGTTATTATTTCGTTTTCCATGGTTCCTTTATTACGTATTATTGTACCTAAATATTTGAAGGTTTCAACTTGTTCTCTCCTTTTCAAATTTATTAGTATTTTTGCTTTTGTTTCCTCTTTTGCTACTACCATTACTTTTGTTTTGTTTATATTAATTACCATGTTGTGTTTTTTCAGTTAATCCTCCCATATGCTTATATTGTGTTGCAGGTCTTCTTCGCTTTTGGCTAGCATGACTAAATCAGCAGCAAAAGCACATTTTGCTATTACTATTCTTTTTATTTTATAGTATCCTATTTCTACTTACTTGGTGCTATCCTTAATTGTTTTCATTATCTTGTCTAGGAATATAATAAAGAGCAGAGAACTTGAAGCGCCCCCTTGTCGAAGACCTTGTGTGGTTGTGAAATTCTCAGATGTTGAATTATTTGTCCTTACGTAGTTTTCTGTGGTTTCATATATTTGATTGCTTTTATTAAATGCACTTTTATCTTCCTTTCTTAAAGTATTTCCCACACTTTGGCCCTAGGGACTCTACCAAATGCCTTCTCTAAGTCCACGAATATCATGTATTGTTTTGTCTTAATATTTTGTCTGTCATCTCTTTAATTGTAAAGATACGTTCTTGTGTTGAATGTCCTTTCATGAATCCACTTTGTGACTTTTCCATTGTTTTTTCAATTTCCTTTCTTAGTTTGTTCTCTAGTATTGATTCGTACAGTTTTGCCGCTATGCACAGCTGGGATATTCCCCTAAAGTTGTTGCAATTTCTACTGTCTCCCTTTTTATGTATTGGGAAGATCACTGCTTTTTGCCAGTCTGCTGGTATTTTTCCTGTTTTCCATATTATATTTGTTAACTGTAGTAGTAGTTGTTTCCCATCCTTTCCTATGTATTTCAGCTGTTCAGTCAGCTGTTCAGATTTGATTTTGTCGTGACCTGGGGCTTTTCCGTTCTTTAACTTCTTTAGTGCGTTTTCTAACTCTTCTTCTGTTATAGATCCCTCTTCTTCTTCTGTTTCGTTACTATTTTCTTGTTCCTCTTCGTTTTCATTTCCTTCATTGGTTGTCTCTTTTCCAGACAGAAGCTCTTGGAAGTGCTGTTTCCATCTGTTCAGGATTTCTTTATCCTCTTTCATTAGACACCATATTTATTTTTGAGTAGATTGAGGTTTGTTTCTTTTTCCTTTCTGCAGCTTTTCAATGTTCTGTAGAAAAGTTTTTGATTTCCTTTAAAATGTTCCTCTAATTTGGTTCCGAAATCCTCCCATTTTCTGTCTTTTTCCTGCCTTATTATTGCTTTTACTCTTTTTCTTTACTGCTTGTATATTTCGTAGTCTTCTTCGTTTTTTATGCTTAGGTATTTTTTTCTTAATAGTTCTTGTATTGATTCCTGGTAGTTTTCCCTTACTTGTTTGTCACTTAGCTTATATATTCTAAACTTCTCTATTCTTACTTCCTTGTCGACTGTTTTCTGTGTTTGTTTCGGTTCCTTTCTTGTTGTTTTTATTCGTGCTGTTAGAAGATGTGGTCACTGTCAATTTCGCTACCTCTTTTGACTTTAATATCCATTACTTCCTTCACTTGTGCTTTGTTTGTTAAAAAGTAGTCTATTATGGACTTCTCGTTTCTGTTTCTTTCCTCTCTTGTGTATTTGTGTATTTCCTTGTGTGCAAATTTGGTGTTCAATATTGTTAAATCATTCAATATGCAGAAATCAATAAGTCTTCTTCTATTGTTGTTGATCTTCGTTTCTCCGTGTGTTCCCATTATGCTCTCCAGTCCCTTGTTTTTATTACCTACACGGACATTTAGGTCTCCTATTACGTATGTAGGCTCTGTAGGCTTTTCGTATTCTTCTTGTACCTCTTCGCAGAACTAATCTTTGTCGGTTTTGCTTTCATCTTCATTTACTCCATATACTACCATAATAATTGCTTCAAACTAATCTGTCTCTTCTATTTTGACCGTCAGTATCCCTTAATTTATACACTTCCATTCCGTGATTGTTTTTTCCATTTCCTTTCTTATTATACATTCCACTCATGCTTTCGCTCTCTCATTTTGTTCTACTCCCCTGTATATTAGTATGTGCACGTTTTCTATTCTCATTATTCCTTTTCTTTTCTTCTTTGTTTCTGTTGTTATTAGTATATATGTTCCTGCTGTTTCAAATTCTTCTATTACTTCTGTTTCCTCTATTTTCAGACTTCTTATGTTCTAATTTCCTACATATATTGTCTCTGCTTTATTCTCTTTTGACTGTACCGTTTATGTTCTTTCCTTCTTTTTACCTTTGTCAGTTTGTGCCCATTTAGTTCCCTTATATTGTTTTCCGTTTTTTGAGTCCATTTCCATTGCTTGATTCTTCATTGTTGTTTTTTTCCAGTTTATTAACTTTTCCTGCCTCTTTTCCGTTTCTGTAGTGTGTAGTGTGAAATATTTACAAATTTTTAATTTTATTTTATGCAGCACATTTGCAAAATGTGCAAATATACTGTTCCAAATATAATACAAATTTCGAAGTTTGTTACAACAATTTTGTAACCACTGTTATAACATTTTCGGAATTTCTTGACAATGAATGGAATGAACTTACGTGAATTAGTCTCTCGCGTTTTATTCTTAATAAATGTGTTCATTTTAAATTACATATTGTAATTTTTTTGACTTGTCATACCGAACTATTGATCTCACCTGATTAATATATTATGTTTATGCTTATGTTCATGTTCATATTTTTCACCGCAAATATCATTTTAATAGTAATAAAAACAAAAAATAATTTAATACGTTAACTTATGCAAACTTACGCAAACAGGTTTTAGACAAATTGCAATTCATTGTGCAGTAATGCTTTCAGTCATTTGCGCGCAAGGATGATTATGAATGGCTTGTAAGTGCAATTTCGGGCCTGAAGTAATTGCATAAGGCTCGGGCGAGTGTTAGGACCGATGTGTTAATGCAGATTGGATCGCAAAACGGATTCGTGGGGGGCGTTAGCTTTCACTAACACGGTGCGATCTCAGTTGTATAACAATTATTCTGCTCAAGTGTAAATCACGACCGAAGCCAAACAAGACTCGTTTCATCAAAATGCCATTGTTACCCAGAAATGGCTCAATTTGCTCGAGTTACACGATCAATCCTCTTCGGATTAAACGGTAATTTGTAATATGTGGCGATGTTACGATATTGTTGATGCCGTTACTATAAAGTAGTAAATGTTCACTAACTGTATCTGTTCTGTTAAAAAAATTCTGAAAACATTTTTTTTTATATTTACTGACAGAGCGTTCAAGAAAATGGTGTCAACTTTTCCAACTATTTCCAACAAAATAATAATAAATGGTGATATTTGAAAAAATCTTGTTAAATTATATGCTTGTATCATAGGAAACATTTCAGCAAAATTGCAAAATATATTTGATTTTCATATTAAACAGTGTCATCTATTAGTATCTAGTGTAAAAGTTGACACCACTTTCTTGAACGCTCTATATACCTCTTAGTTTCTGTAGTTCGATCAAATTGTACGTTTTTTTTTTAATTGTTCCAAATTTATAAATCCGGATAAAATCTATAATCAGGTAAAGAACCAATATGGCGTCCAATTATGATAGGAAATATATTAATATCTCGATCACGTTCTTCTTCAAATCAAATGATGGCTGATAATCTTAAATGCGTTTGCGATTAAAACCGCCGGCATGTATAGATTACGTGTTCATGTATGTATTATCGTACATTGACTGTTATTACGTGAAGTATTTGTTTATATCAATTTATGCACGATATAAATTAGACAGAATTAGAAGAATAACTTTACTGCAAAATATTGCAGGATGTTAATTGATGGGCGAAATAATTAATCTTAATGTAAGAGTATCAATTTTATAAATATCTTTTTAAGGCTCTTGAATTTTGCAAATAGTCTTCAAAATATATGCAAGAAATAAGAAAATTCTTCAAGATTTACGAGTGTTATCTAAAAAACATATAGGGACTAATGATGAATTTTCTCGAAATTTATTCATATTTTCAGGAAATTTTATGAAAACTTTTTTTTATATGCAGAACAGCAGCGACTTGTAAATGAAGATCATGGAAAGCAATGTATTTGGTTGACTCTTGAATTTTGCAAATAATCTTCAAAATATATACAAAAAAATTAAAAATTCTCCAATATTTATGAGTGTTATGAACATCTAGGGACCAATGATAAATTTTCTCGAAAATTTCATAAAATTTTATGACCATTTTTCTAAATACAGCAAAGCAGCCTCCAGCAAAATAGTTTGTAGATTCTGGAAAGCAAATTATTTGATTGGTTCGTGAATTTTTGCTAATAGTCTTCCAGAAATATATAAAAATTTGAAAATTCTCCAAGATTTACGAATGAAAAAATCTGTTACTAGTGTTATAAAAATAATCTAGGGACTAATGATTGTTTTTTTCGAAATTTATTCATATTTTGAGAAAATTTTATGAAAATTTATTTCTAAATGCAGAAAAGCAGCGATTAGCAAAATAGTTTGTAGATTCTGGAAAGCAAAATATTTTATTGGCTCTTGAATTTTGCAATTCAGTAATGTTCAAAATATATGCCAGAAAATTGAAAATTCTGCAAGATTTACGAGTGTTATCAAAAAAACATATAGGGACTAATGATGAATTTTCGCGAAATGTATTCATATTTTCAGGAAATTTATGAAAACTTATTTCTATATGCAGAAAAGCAGCGACGTGTAAATGTAGATCGTGGAAAGCAATGTATTTGATTGACTCTTGAATTTTGCAAATAATCTTCAAAGTATATGCAAAAAAATTGAAAATTGTCCAAGATTTACGAGTGTTATGAACATCTAGGGACCAATGATAAATTTCTCGAAAATTTCATAAAATTTGATGATTTTTTTTCTAAATACAGAAAAGCTGCCACTAGCAAAATAGTTTGTAGATTCTGGAAAGCAAATTATTTGATTGGCTCGTCAGATTTTGCTAATATTCTTCCAAAAATATACAAAAAAATTAAAATTCTCCAAGATTTTCAAGTGAAAAAATCTTTTACTAGTGTTATAGAAAAAAATCTAGGGACTAATGATTGTTTTTTTCAAAATTTATTCATATTTTGAGGAAATTTTATGAAAATGTATTTCTAAATGCAGCGACTAGCAAAATAGTTTGTAGATTCTGGAAAGCAAAGTATTTTATTGGCTCTTGAGTTTTGCAAATAATTTTCAAAATATATGCAAGAAAATTGAAATTTTTCAAGATTTACGAGTGTTATCAAAAAACATATAGACTAATGATAAATGTTCGCGAGATTTATACATATTTCTAGGAAATTTTATAAAAACTTATTTTTATATGCAGAAAAGCAGCAACTTGTAGATGTAGATCGTGGAAAGCAATGTATTTGATTGACTCTTGAATTTTGCAAATAATCTTCAAAATATATGCAAAAAAATTTAAAATTGTCCAAGATTTATGAGTGTTATGAACATCTAGGGACCAATGATAAATTTTCTGGAAAATTTCATAAAATTTTATGGAATCTTTTCTAAATACAGAAAAGCAGCCACTAGCAAAATAGTTTGTAGATTCTGGAAAGTAAATTATTTGATTGGCTCGTGAATTTTTGCTAATAATCTTTCAAAAATATAGAAAAATTTGAAAATTCTCTAAGATATACGAGTGAAAAAATCTTTTACTAGTGTTATAGAAATAATCTAGGGACTAATGATTGTTTTTCTCGAAATTTAGTCACATTATGAGGAAATTTTATGAAAATGTATTTCCAAATGCAAAAAAAAGCGACTAGTATAATAGTTTGTAGATCCTCAAAAGCAAAATATTATATTGGCTCTTGAATTTTGCAAATAATCTTCATAATATATACAATAAAATTGAAAATTCTTCAAGATTTACGATTGTAATAAAAAAAACAATAGTGACTAATGATAAATGTTCGCGAGATTTATTCATATTTCCGGGAAATTTTATAAAAACTTATTTTTATATGCAGAAAAGCAGCGACTTTTAAATGTAGATCGTGGAAAGCAATGTATTTGATTGACTCTTGAATTCTGCTAATAATCTTCAAAGTATATTCAAAAAAATTTAAAATTGTCCAAGATTTACGAGTGTTATGAACATCTAAGGATCAATGATAAATTTTCTCGAAAATTTCATAAAATTTTATGAAAATTTTTCTTAATACAGATAAGTAGCCACTAGCAAAATAGTTTGTAGATTCTGGAATGCAAATTATTTGATTGGCTCGTAAATTTTTGCTAATAATCTTCCAAAAATATACAAAAATTTGAAAATTCTCCAAGGTTTACGAGTAAAAAAATCTTTTACTGGTGCTATAAAAATAATCTAGGGACTAATGATTGTTTTTTTCGAAATTTATTCATATTTTGAGGAAATTTTATGAAAATTTATTTCTAAATGCAGAAAATCAGCGACTAGCAAAATAGTTTGTAGATTCTGGAAAGCAAAGTATTTTATTGGCTCTTGAGTTTTGCAAATAATTTTCAAACTATATGCAAGAAAATTGAAAATTCTGCAAGATTTACGAGTGTTATCAAAATATCATGTAGGGACTAATGATGAATTTTCGCGAAATATATTCATATTTTCAGGAGATTTTATGAAAACTTATTTTTATATGCAGAAAAGCAGAAACTTATAAATGTAGTTCGTGGAAAGCAATGTATTTGATTGAATCTTGAGTATTGCAAATAAACATCAAAATATATGCACAAAAAAATTGAAAATTTTAAAAAAATTACGAGTGTTATGAACATCTAGGGACCAATGATAAATTTTCTCGAAATTTATTTATATTTTCAGGAAATTTTATGAAAACTTATTTTTATATGCAGAAAAGCAGCGACTTGTAAATGTAGATCGTGGGAAGCAATGTATTTGATTGACTCTTGAGATTTGCAAATAAACATAAAAATATATGCAAAAAAAAATAGAAAATAGTATATTCAAAAAAATTTAAAATTGTCCAAGATTTACTAGTGTTACATCTAGGGACCAATGATACTTTTTCTCGAAATTTCCTAAAATTTTATGATTTTTTTTCTAACTACAGTAAAGCAGCCACTAACAAAATAGTATTTAGATTCTGGAAAGCAAATTATTTGATTGGCTCGTGAATTTTTGCTAATAATCTTTAAAAAATATACAATAATTTGAAAATTCTCCAAGATTTACGAGTGAAAAAATATTTTACTAGTATTATAATAATAATCTAGGGACTAACGATTGTGTTTTCGAAATTTATTCATATTTTGAGGAAATTTTATGAAAATTTATTTCTAAATGCAGAAAAGCAGCGACTAGCAAAACAGTTTGTAGATTCTGGAAAGCAAAGAATTTGATTGGCTCTTGAACTTTGCAAATAAGTAATCTTCAAAATTTATGCAAGAAAATTGAAAATTCTCCAAGATTTATGAGTGTTATCAAAAAGAGATGTAGGGACTAATAATGAATATTCGCTAGATTTATTCATGTTTTCAGAAAAATGTATGAAAACTTATTTTTATATGCAGAAAACCAGCGACTTGTAAATGTAGATCGTGGAAAGCAATGCATTTCATTACCTCTTGAATTTTGCAAATAATCTTCAAATATATGCAAAAAAATTGAAAATTCTCCAAGATTTACGAGTGTTATGAAAATCTAGGGACCAATGATACATTTTCTTGAAAATTTCATTAAATTTTATGAAAATTTTTCTAAATACAGAAAAGCAGCGACTAGCAAAATAGTTTGTAGATTCAGGAAAGTAAAGTATTGGATTGGATCGTAAATTTTTGCTAACAATCTTAAAAAAATATCAAAAAATTTGAAAATTCTCCAAAATTTATGCGTGAAAAAATATTTTAATAGTGTTATAAAAATAATATTTGCACTAATAATAGTTTTTTTCGAAATTTATTCATATATTGAGGAAATTTTAGGAAAATTGATTTCTAAATGCAGAAAAGAATCGTCTAGCAAAATAGATTGTAGATCCTCGAAAGTAAAATATGTTATGCTCCACACATTTTTTTTTCAATTTCAAGTTTACCAGGTTTATTCTAATTATAAATCTTTAATTTATTTTGAGTATTGAATTTTGACTGTTGGTACAGCATACTCAAAATTCTGCACTTTTTTGTCGTGCTTTGTTATAGTATTATTACAATCTAACATCACGAGTGTAATCAATTGTATATCTACAGGTGTTCACAATACTTAATAAATCACCGGCGTGACTTTGCAATTTGGGCACGTGTCGCCACCTAATCAGCGGTTATTAGCCTTGTATTATTGCCAGGTGAGGAAGACCGGGCTAGAGCAAGGTGTCGTTCGAGTGAGGCGGACTCGAGAGGCGAAGAAGCGCCAAAGAAAGAGAAAGGACGAGCCGAAGACGTTCGTGGGTTTTAAGGATTGCACAACGAATTATGATTAGAGACTCGCGCTTTTTAATAAGTGGGCCAACCGATCGCCTCCACCACAGACAATGGTAACGTGAGGAGACGCTCAGAGAACCCTTGATCTCTAATCGGCCGGTGCCGACCGTTATATTTACATCCGATTGCGCTAGCGAATTCCTGGAGTCTCATTGTCCTGCTCCTCAAAGTGATGTGACTTAATTGCGGATCACTTTTCACCTGCATCTGCAATACGTCCCAAGGACGGCCCCGTCGCCCTCAAACTAATTGCGCCGGTGATTTTTCCATCTGGATTAAGTGTTGAGTGTTAAGGACGACCTCGCCGATTGTTAATTTCGACGTGCTCCTCGTTCCACTTGCTTTCAGGCTGAATATGGAGCTGCCGGCGTTAATTCGACTTTAATAATGCTGGAGCATCAAGGTGGAAGTCCTTCTCCGATATGAGTTATGATTGAATAAAAGTGGCGCTCATTTTTTGCACCCGATCGCCGATGGAAAAGCACATTCCAATTGCGATGTTTCCATAAGGCCACATTGCATCCCACCGTTTCCATCACTTCGGGCGCATTTTTAGCCACGAACATTTAAGGATGCCGTTACAATTGACCTAATCCGGGATTATTTGCAATCTCATGCTTTCACGATCCACCAGTATATGATGATTGCTTAAATATGCATAATTTAATAAACAAATTAGAATGAGGGATTAAAATCGGCACTCAATTCGCAAAACTATTCAATTCGATGCGATTTCTGCTTGCAAGTTTTACAGATGCCATTTCTACAGTTTTTTTGTGAAAACATGCCAGTCTACCTGGAAAAACACTAAGGTCCAGTTGTACGATCGTGGATCATTGTTGACCATGCTTCAGTTACCTGGGATATACAATGGTATCCATAGAACCTGAACCACGATCAAAGATATTGCATGATCGTACAACTGGGCCGAAGACCCAGTTGTATGATCGTGGATCATTGTTGACCATGGTTCAGTTACCTAGGATATACCATGGTATCCATAGAACCTGCACCACGATCAAAGGTATTCTATGATCCTACAACTGGGCCTAAGACCCAGTTGTACAATCGTGGAGCATTGTTGACCATGGTTCAGTTACCTAGGATATACCATGGTATCCATAGAACCTGAACTACGATGAAAGATCGTACAACATGATCGTACAACTGGGCCTAAGACCTAGTTGTACGATCGTGGATCACCCTTGACCATGATTCAGTTACCTAGGTTACAATTGTCAACACAATCGAATCCATTCGATCACGATCAACGAAAATCGTACATCTGGGCCAGTCAGTATCAATTAAAAAACAAGAAAGTTGTAGAAATTTTTATTATAATATCAAAATATACAAAGCCACTTTTAGTTGAAAAAAGTACGAAATTTTTTTGAATGTGAAATAAAAATATCAAAACATCTAAAAAGTCCAGAATTTCAATAAAAATATCAAAAGTATCAGAAGGTTCTGAAATTACGTACGTTGTAGTAAACCTCAATAACTTAGCAAAAGCATTAAGAAACCAAAGACAGTGTTTTTTTTTTTAAGCAGAAAACTTATTAACAATATGAAAATCTACAAATGTATTCACTAAACTATCAGCAATTTAGATAAAATAATCAATGAAGTTAAATGATTTAAAAAAAATTCCATTTAAAAGTTTCATTTGGCAATTATGACTTTTAAACAACTGAAAATAGATTTCTTTTTAAGACTTTTAAAAATCAAACAGATTTTTTTTGTTTTTTAACAGAAAACTTAATAACAATATGAAAATCTACAAGTAAATACAGTAAACTATCAGCAATTTAGATAAAATAATCAATCAAGTCACATAATTTAAAACTATAATATAACATACAAAAACTATACAAATAAAAAAACTAAACTTTCTGCAATTTTGATAAAATAATCAATGAAGTTACATAATTTACAGAAATTTAATTTCTATTTAAAAGTATCATTTGGCTATTATCTTTTGGATCCGTTCCAGTTCCCCTTTTATTCAACCAAAAAGTTTTATGGAGGTGTAAAGAAATTTTTCAAAATATCCAAAGTCCAGTTTGTCAAATACATTTAAACGACTGAAAATAGTTTTCTTTTTAAGATTTTAAAGACTTTTAAAAATCAAAAAGACGATTTTCTTTATTAACAGTAAACTTAGTAACAATATGAAAATCTACAAACAAATACACTAAACTATCAGCAATTTAGATAAAATAAACAATATATATATCTATTTATATATCGATTATATATATATATCTATTTAAAAGTTCCATAGAAAATAGTTTTCTTTTTAAGATTTTAAAGACTTTTATAAATCAAAAAGACGTTTTTCTTTTTTAACAGTAAACTTAGTAACAATATGAAAATCTACAAACAAATACACTAAACTATCAGCAATTTAGATAAAATAAACAATGAAGTTACATAATTTAAAAAATATATATTTCTATTTAAAAGTTCCATTTGGCTATTATCTCTTGGATCCGTTCCAGTTCCCCTTTTATTCAACCAAAAAGTTTTATGGAGATTTAAGTAAAATTTTCAAAATATCAATATTCCAGTAAGTTAAAAAGGCTTTTAACCGACTAAAAATAGTTTTCTTTTTAAAAGGTTAAAGACTTTTGAAAATCAAAAAGACGTTTTTTTTTCTTTTTAAGCAGAGAACTTAATAATAATATGAAAATATACAAATAAAAACACTAAACTTTCTGCAATTTTGATATAATTATCAATGAAGTTACATAATTTAAAGAAATTTCATTTCTATTTAAATGTTTCATTTGGCTTTTATCTTTTGGACCCATTCCAGTTTCCCTTTTATTCAACCAAACAGTTTTATGGAGATTTAATGAAAATTTTCAAAATATCAAAAGTCCAGAAAGTTAAAAAGACTTTTAAACGACTGAAAATAGTTTTCTTTTGAAAACTTTAAAGACTTTTAAAAATCAAAAAGACTTTTTTTCTTTTTTAACAGAAAACTTAATAACAATATGAAAATCTACAAATAAATACACTAAACTATCACCAATTTATATAAAATAATCAATAGAGTGACCTAATTTAAAAAAATGATTTTTACTTAAAAGTTTCATTTGGCAATTATAACTTTTAAACGACTGAAAATAGTTTTCTTTTTAAGACTTTAAAGGCTTTTGAAATTCAAAAGCATATTTTTTCCTTTTTAAGCAGAAAACTTAATAATAATATGAAAATATACAAATAAAAACACTAAACTTTCTGCAATTTTAATAAAATAATCAATGAAGTTACATAATTTAAAGAAATTTAATTTATATTTAAATGTTTCATTTGGCTATTATCTTTTGGATCGGGTCCAGTTCCCCTTTTATTCAACAAAAAAGTTTTATGGAGATTTAATGAAAATTTTCAAAATATCAAAAGTCCAGTAAGTTAAAAAGATTTTTATACGACTAAAAATAGTTTTCTTTTTAAGACTTTAAAGACTTTTAAAAATCAAAAAGACGTTTTTTCTTTTTTAACAGAAAACTTAATAACAATATGAAAATCTACAAATAAATACCCTAAACTACAGCAATTTAGATAAAATAATCAATGTAGTTGCATGATTTAAAAAAAATATATTTCTATTTAAAAGTTTCATTTGGCAATTATGACTTTTAAACGACTGAAAATAGTTTTCTTTTTAAGACTTAAACACTTTTTTAAATCAAAAAGATGTTTTTTCCTTTTTAAGCAGAAAACTTAATAACAATATGAAAATCTACAAATAAATACACCAAACTATTAGAAATTTAGATTAAATAATCAATGAAGCTACATAATTTGAAAAAAAAGTCTATTTAAAAGTCTCATTTCGCTATTATCTTTTGGATCCGTTCCAGTTCCCCTTTTATTAAACCAAAAAGTTTTATGGAGATTTAATGAATATTTTCAAAGTATCAAAAGGCCAGTAAGTTAAAAAGACTTTTATACGACGTTTTATTTTTAAGACTTTACAGTCTTACGTTTTTCTTTTTAAGCAGAAAACTTTTTAATTTCATTTCTATTTAAATGTTTCATTTGGATTATCTTTTGGATCAGTTTCCCTTTTATTCAGCCAAAAAGTTTTATGGAGATTTAATGAAACTTTTCAAAATATCAAAAGTCCACCACGTTAAAAGTATACGACCAAAAAGAAGTCTAAAAACACTTTTAAAAATCAAAAAGACGATTAAAAAGGCTGGACTGAAAGTCCAGTAGTAAATGGCAGACAGCTGCTTATAAGCAACATAACAAAATAAAATTCACTAAATCTATAAAAGTTACTAATCACGTGGTCTTGGGGCTTTTTGCTGGCTCTGTATAAATTTTAAAGCAAAACATTCTAAGGTAAAATAAATTAAATTAGCAAACCAACAGGTTCCAACATTATAACATAATTTAATGTAGAATATTAATAGTTATTATTATAGTCTATTATATTATAGTGTATATAGACTATTATGTTATAGTCAGGAAAATGATCCATTACTTACAAGAAGCCACAGTGAAATACGAGACACTTTGTGCCGAGTATTTTTCAGCCCTCTGAGTAAAGTAAGACATTTTACTGACAAGTCGTGTATTATTTTTTTTTTCTGAACCCCCCAATTATAATTAAAATGAATAGTTATTAATTTAATTAATTGAATGGCCGATTTTCTATGTACCTACCTATCTAGCAGTACGTTTCTCTGTTTCTAAGAAAACGTCAACATAAACACATAATATACACTACGTAAATGTTTTCGTGACTAGTCAGAGCGAGGGTCAGGGCCCTGACATGCGGCCGCATGTCAGAATAAGTTTCAGGAAAAGAAAATTATCAGATTGTATTTATTCTGTATGAAAATTTAGCGTATAGATTTCTGTATTTATGTCACAGTAAATGTAATATTAATACAAATTTTGAGATTTTTTTTTAATATCTAGAAAACTGTAGTAGGCATTATAGTGAATTTTATCCTCAGTAATCAATTTGTTTCTTAAAATAGTGTATAAATTATAAAACAAAATATTCTGGCGTTACAATTTGACTTCACGCAGAATATTTATGAAACTTTTTGGATTTTTTTTATTTAAAACAATTGTCGTAAGGAATATTAGTGAAAATTTTCATAATCTGGACATTTTTATAACAGCTTAGTAAACAATTACCGAATTTAGTTGATACAGTAGTATCAAAACTTCTCCATAAATCTTTTTTTCTTAACTAATGTTTCAAAATTTTAATTAATAATCTTGTACTACGCATAATTCGCGATCTGTCCATTGAAAACTATTCAACAACTAACGGAATATAATGGCCGTTTAAAATGATCGTTTAATTATAATTACACACTCGCAACAATAATTGTTACAGAGTAATGATGTAAATGCGCCAAATTATAACAATTAATCCTCCACTTTATAACAGTCACTCCTGATTACGGCAAACAAATGGAGACGTCAATCATCTTTCCACGCCGGTTTGGGAATGGAAATCGATTAATCGTAAATGTTAATGGTTCATCCGCGGTGCTCGCCTAAAATACATCGATTTTGCAATTTGCATATTAACATTCTAAAATTGTAAAATTAATTAAAAGTGAGGATTGATGAATGATGACAGTTATCAGACTCAACATAAGTATGAGTTTTGATGATATAAAACAGATTGATATTTATATTGAATTATTGGTTTGAATAATTTTCGACATTATTATTTATTTCATAAGTTGTAGATCGATTAATATTAATATTCTAATATATTAATACATACTAGTAAGGTACATATTAGTTACATATTAGTTATATCAGTTACTTATACATATTGAGATTTACAATTTTAATTTTAATTGCAGATTAAATTATAGTTGACACTTTGCAATTTGCATATTAACATTCTAAAATTGTAAAATTAATTAAAAGTGAGGATTGATGAATGATGGCAGTTATCAGACTCAACATAAGTATGAGTTTTTAGGATATAAAACAGATTGATTCTCATATTGAATTATTGGATCGAATAATTTTCGACATAATTATTTATTTAATAAGTTGTAGATCGATTAATATTAATATTCTAGTATATTTATACATATTAGTTACATATTAGTTATATCAGTTACTTATACATATTGCGATTTACAATTTTAACTATAATTGCAGTTTGAATTATAGTTAACTGGAAATAGATATTAAAAATTCCATCCATCAACATAATTATTTGAAAATTTATTTGAAGGTTGTTATTAAAATAAATTCTTCAACCATGATAATAAAAAGAATGTGGAATTAATGAATATTTTTTTGAAACTTAAACATTACATATTAAATCAAATATTTACAAAGCAATAAAAGCAATTTAAATTAAAATGATCTAAATTAGAAGTTATTACTTTACTTTAAAAGTTATTAGAACAAAGAATTGTCAACATAATGTAAAGTAGACAAAAAAAAGGTTGTCGTTAAAAAAAAATAATTACAACAGCACTTGTAACTTAAAGTATAAAAATATGCAATAATTTCCAATATTAGATAGATATAAATGTTAAAACAAATCGCGAGAAATACTAAGTATATTATGATACCAGTACATAAAAGAGCCTTTCAGGCACGCTCGTCGGGTGTAAGTGCACGACGCGAAGCTGAGTGCTGGCGCAGTGCATGTAAGGCTCTCTTTGACAAGTGTATCATGCGTTGTTTATTTTATTACACCGTCGCCACAAGGAGGAAATAAAGAGAAAATATGGAACATTAGGATTCATTTTACTAGGTATGTACACGTGGATGTATTTTTTTTATCGTTGGAGAGAATTGGAGAATTGGAATTGGAGAGTTGAAGAATTGGAACATGGAGAGAATTGTTATTTGTTGCATCAATGTCATCTGCAAATGGTCATCATATCATCATGGCGTGTTTAAATAGATGCCAATGTCATCAACGAAATTCTGAAGGTTGAAACTGATAGAATCCAAATAACCAACCATAAAGATTAAAGAGTGTGAAACTTCTGGTCTCTAGTTCTCGTATTTCCAGCAATAATGTACACTTAATATTTATTTCAATAAAAATGAGTACTGCCTAACGTTTATTGTTGCTCAAAGTTGGTTAATAAGTGTGTAGTTACTAAGCAACACTAAAATACGCCGGGCTATAAAGACGAATTTTTGCACGGTTATTAGTTCGATAACCAAAGAGTATGATTTAGGCATGTTTAAAAAGATTTTTAACACCCTATAACAGTTTTCAAAACGGAAAACTCTCGATATTTCTCAGATATAATAAGTGTCTAGGCAACTCTAAAACACGCCGGGCTAGAAAAACGATTTTTTGCACGCTTATTAGTTCGATAGCCAAAGATTATGATTCAGTTCCCTGTAACAGTTTTCAAAACGATATTCTCAGATATAATAGGTGTAAATGACACACCCTGTATAAAATACCGTTGTATCTTATTGAGTTGCAGGTGATCTGATCCTTGATGTGATTGATTGTCCGTGCTATGCATGTAATACTCGTCGTGAGGACTCTAGGACACGTAGCACTTAATTCCGTTAATTTCAAAAAGTGAATATTAATTGAACGCCTGCAGTTACATCAAGAAGAACATTATATAGACCTATTACGATTCCTTCAATTTCCACGGAGTAATTCAGCAATCGACCTTAATCTTGAATTTTAGGATTCAAGATTTCAATGGATATATCTGTTTTGAGGACCTTCGAATCTTTCAATTTCGATGGAGTAATTCAGCAATCGACCTTAATCTTGTATTTTCGGATTCAAGATTTGAACGGATATATCCGTTTTGAGGTCCTCCGAATCCATTAACTATTTTTGAAAAAAGTCTGTCTGTACGAGTACATGCGTGTGGATTTATAACGTTTTTTGGGAACTCTATAAGACAAAAATCATAATTTCAGATTTATGAAATTAAGATCTTTAGAACTTCTAGGTTTGAAAGGATTTTTGGAAAAATCCTGAAGTCGGTGTTTACTAGTGTCTTGTTTTCATTTTCATCAATAGCATGAAAAATAGTGCAGACATTTAATTTCTTTTTTGTGGACTCTATAAGTCACAAACCATAATTTTAAAATTATAAAATTAAGATTTTTTGAACAACATCTAGGTTTGAAAGGATTTTTGGAAAAATCTGGTGTTTACAGTTGTCATGTTTTCGTTTTCATAAATAAGTTCAAAAATAATGCAGATATTAAACAAAAGTTTTAATAAAAGTTACAAACAATCTTATAGTGCGCGTCTTTTGTAGAAAACCAAATTTGATAGCAGCCTTGCTTTGCTAAAAAAACTAAGTTGAAATGTAATTTTTATCATATTATTCCTCCCTATTAATACGAATAATATAATACTAAATTTCAACTTAGTTTTGTCCGCAATGCTGCTATGTAATTTAGATTCCTACGTAGAAGTCATCAGATTTTTATGAAGAAGTTATAAAGTAAAATATTCAAAAGTTCGTAAGACATTCAACGAAAGTGGCATATTTATTATCTAAATTAAAATCTTGCTTGTTTCTTGCACGTAGAAGTGTAGAAGCCCGATCATTTATAATCCGTAAAGATGCACCGGCGATGTGTGATTACCGCAATATTATACATTGTAAGCTATTTACCAACAAAGACGTGGTAATTAGCCACGATAAAGAGGAGTTAGTAATAATCGACGACCAGCGCATCGAGTCATTTTCCGCTCCGAGGAGATCAATCAAAGTTATATTGCATCATTTGCATTTAGGCTAGAGCACATTACGCCTCGCTCGATCATCAACGTGAACTGTTGAACTTAGCGAAGATGCAAATTCGAAGCACGGGAAGAACTGCATATAAATATGCTCTGATGGGTTTTGTGCGGTATGCGAATAATTTTTTTCTTTGATGCGTTAGGAGTTTGAATTTCGTAAGAGTACGTAATTGCTTTATGGAATGCTTGAGGAGCCTGTATACCATATAGGGCGATCGAATATGTGTTTATTCGCCTCTTCCATTGATTTATTGTAAATTAATGTTTAAATTAGAGTGGATACTAATAGATGATGATATAATCTTACCTAGCTACAAAAAATAACGACGACGGACTTGAATTTAGTTGGAGAGTTATTTAAATATTTAGTACCTTCCAAGTATAATTTCAGAATATAATGTGCAAATACAAATTCACTCCAAACTTTTCATGACCTATTGATATAATTGTATAGATTTACAAGCTCAAAAAACTTCATAAAAACGTTAAGATTTGCAAATTTCACCTCCAGCTAGTACAGATTCACAATAATTCCAAGATATTCTTAAACTCGTCCAGATTTATAAATGTATCCTCCCAAAATTCCATAAATTTGTACAAATTTCTCCAAACATCTTATAAATTTGTGATGGTTTACAAACCTATAACAACAAATATAACCTCCAACTCATAGATGTACAAATATCTCCTAACATTTCTGTAGACTTCCATAAATTTATACAAAATCCTCCAAACTCCTCATAAATTTGTGATGGTTTACAATTATTACCTCTAACTCATATAGATCTACAAATATCTGCAAACATTTCTTAAACTCATCCAGACTTATAAATATTACCTCCCAGTTCTTCACAAATTCGACTAAAATTGTAAATCACTCAAAACTTCCCATAAACTCATACAGATCACAAAAGTCACCCAACTTCATTCAAATTTGCAGATATCTCATATACTATCCACAAAGTCATCGAAATTAAAAAATCTAATCTACAAACTCATCATAAACGTGCAGATTTTAGAAATATCACCTTAGAACTATTCGTAAGCTTATGAAAATCTATAAATTTCTTCTAATAAACTCGTACAGATTTGCAAATGTGTTCCTAAATGAAATTTAAAAAAAATAGGAAACATTTAGATTCATTTTACTAGGTATTTACACGTTTAGAATTTAGTTAGATAGTTATTTTAATTTAGTACCTTAAAAGTAAGAATTTCACAGCATAATATGCAAATGCAAATGTACAATTCGTTCCAAACTTTTCATGACGTATCGATACAATTGTACAGATTTACAAGCTCAAAAATCTTCATAAATTCATTAAGATTTTCAAATTTCACCTCTAGCTAGTATAAATTCACAAATGATTCCAAGCTATTCTAAAACTCGTCAAGATTTATAAATGTACCCTCCCAAAATACCATAAATTTATGCACATTTCTTCAAACTTCCCATAAATTTGGGATGGTTTACAAATATAATCTCCAACTCATATAGATGTACAAATATCTGCAAGCATTTCTTAACTCATCCAGACTTATAAATATTACCTGCCAGTTCTTCATAAATTCGACTAAAATTTCAAATCACTCCAAACTTCCCAAAAACTTATACAGATTCGCAAACGCCATCCGATTTCATTCAAATTTGCAGATGTCTCACATAATCTCCGCAAAGTCATTGAGATTAACAGATCTTACCTACAAAGTCTTCATAATCTCGTGAAGATTTAAAAAATATCACTTTCGTAGGCTTATGAAAATCTCTAAATTTCTTCTAATAAGCTCCTACAGATTTGTAGGCTTATGAAAATCTATAAATTTCTTCCAATAAGCTCGTACAGATATGCAAGCTCAAAAATCTTCATAAATTCATCAATATTTGCACATTTAAGTATAGATTCATAAATAATTCCAAGCTATTCTTAAATTCATCCAGATTTATTAATGTACCCTCCCAAAATTCCATAAATTTGTACAAATTTCTCCAAACATCTTATAAATTTGTGATGGTTTACAAATATAACCTCCAACTCATAGATGTACAAATATCTCCTAACATTTCTGTAGACTTTAATAAATTTGTACAAATTGCTGCAAACTCCTCATAAATTTGTTAGGGTTTACAAATTTTACCTCATATAGATCTCATTCAGATAGATGTAAATATTTCTTAAACTCATCCAGACTTAAAAATATTGCCTTCTCATAAATTTGTGATGGTTTACAAATATAACCTCCTACTCAATAGATGTACAAACATCTCCAAACAGTTCTGTAGACTTCCATAAATTTGTACAAATTTCTTCAAACTCATAAATTTATGATAGTTCACAAATATTACCTCCAACTTATATAGATGTATAAATATCTCCAAATATTTCTTAAACTCATCCTGACTTATAAATATTGCCTCCCAGTTCTTCATAAATTCGACCAAAATTGCAAATCTTCTCATAAACTCATACAGATTCACAAATGCCATCCAACTTCATGCAAATTTGCAGGTATCTTATCTACCATCTTATCTACAAACTCTTCATAATCTCGTGCAGATTTAAAAAATATCACCTTCGTAGGCTTATGAAAAATCTTTAAATTTCTTCTAATAAGCTCGTACAGATTTGCAAGTTCAAAAATCTTCATAAATTTATCAAGATTTGCAAATTTCACCTCCAGCTAGTATAGATTCACAAAAAAATCCAAGCTATTCTTAAACTCGTCCAGATTTATAAATGTATCCTCCCAAAATTCCATAAATTTGTACAAATTTCTCCAAACATCTTATAAATTTGTGATGGTTTACAAACCTATAACAACAAATATAACCTCCAACTCATAGATGTACAAATATCTCCTTACATTTCTGTAGACTTTAATAAATTTGTACAAATTGCTGCAAACTCTTCATAAATTTGTTAGGGTTTACAAATTTTACCTCATATAGATCTCACTCATATAGATGTATGAGTGTTCATAAATTCGACTAAAATTACAATGACTCCAAACTTCTCTTAAGCTCATTCAGATTCATAAACGCCATTCAACTTCATTCAAATTTACAGATATCTCATATACTATCTACAAAGTCATCGAGATTAACAAATCTCATCTACAAACACGTCATAAACGTGCAGATTTTAGAAATATCACCCTAGAACTATTCGTAGGCTTATGAAAATCTATAAATTTCTTCTAATAAACTCGTACAGATTTGCAAATGTATTCCTAAATGTCTTCACAAAGTTTTGAAAAGTTTCCGTAAACTGTTACAGATTTATAAACGTTGCCCCAAATCCCACACAAACTCTTACAAATGGCTCAAAACTTTGCATAAACTCTTCAAAAACTCATACGTACGTAAAAGTTCATATCTGAACCTCTCATAAACTCATAAATTTGTCAAGGTTTCCATCGTGAAATGTTTAACACCGATTCTTTTATAGATTTTTGTTATATTTTGGAAATCTGCTACACAAATTTTTTAATTTGTAAATGTATCTCATGTTGTGAAATTGATTAAATTTTGCAGCAATAATTACAGTGTTTGCATGTATTAAGTATCAACAATTAAATTTATTTTTTATTTTTTACTTTTACTCTTTTTTTTTTTCAGAATAAGTTTGTCAAAGAGATTCAAATTTAAGCTATTTCGTGTATCACAGTTTGTCATAGACACAATCATAGAGATTAAAAAAATAGCATTTTGTAAAGGGTAGGCCATTTTAATCAATCAACAGAAATTACTCTGAAGAGTACGATAGCAAAAGTTCGATATAAGGGGGACATCTGATGATGACCTTAACTTGACTTTGAAGTTGACTTCCAAGGTCATTTCAAGGCCAACTTATTTTTTTTAAATAATAACCCTACTTTTTGAATTTTTATTACGAAAGAGCGTCATCATATTAGTATAGCTGCGTAAAACTTTAAATACCTTACATGAGAAAATTTGCTACAATTTTTTTTTTAAGTTTACTAAAAAACTACTTAAAAACGTTTTCTTGCATAGGAAACAAACGATATTTCCGGCTACCAACATAATAAAGCCGTATATGTCAGGTCGTTGACAATAGTAACAATAAAGAATAAACAATTTTTTCCTAAAAAAAAGGAGGTTTTTGTACTATTATTTAAAAAAATATATGAAGTTAACTTAATTTAAAAAACTAGAATATGAAAATATAATTGACAGAATTCGAACCGCCAGGACTTTCAGCGTCAAATTAATTCATGTGTCCAGCAGAATGGAAATGTCTTTGAGCATCTTTTTAAATATTTTTTTTTAATAATTGCTCAAAAATGTTATACATGCCATTATTGTTTATTGTTCATTATTATACAAAGCTTACAGAAATATTGTTTAATTTCCTTTGAAAGTGAACTTTTGAACTTTGATTTAATCTTTCAGAAACTTTTCTTTAATTTTTTCCTCGGAAATTTTATGCAATAAGGTATAATATTATGCAATACGCTGCCGTACTAATATGATGACCCTCTTTCAAAATAAAAATTGAAAAAGTCAATCGGCATTTTAGGGTTACTATTTAAAGTTTTCAAGTTGACCATGTAATTAACTTGGAAGTAAACTTCAAGGTTAAGCTAAAGATCATCATCAGATGGTCCCCTTATAGCTATACAACTTTTGTTAGGGTGAATTTTCGCTATGGAACATACCTTCGGAGAGTCTTACGTGGATTGATTAAAATGGCCTACCCTGTATATCAAAATGTGTCATAGAGATGTGTCAAACTCATCCCTCTCAAAAAGAGCCATAGAAATAAAGTCTTATGCTGTTTTGTGTGCTAAAGGTTGTAATAGAGATTCGTAATCGATGCTTTTCGCGTAACAAAGTTTGTCACAGAGCTAAAGAAATATAACAGTCTAGTTTATCAAAGTTTTTCTTTAAGTTGAAAAATCGAGCTCTATCCCATCAATGCTCATCATAGAGATACAAAATCGTAGTTTTTCGTCTGTCCAAATTTGTCGTAGAGATAAAAATCAAGCTCATTTATTTCTGCAAACTTTCGCCAGTCAAAAGTTTTCATAGCGATACAAATCAAGATCCTTTCGCCTCTTAAAGTCTGTTAAAAAGATTCAAATTTAAGGTGTTTTGTGTATCAAAGTTAGTCATATCGTATAGGTAGTTGAAAATAATTCGAGCTTTATGCCATCAATGCTCATCATAGAGATACAAAATCGTAGTTTTTCGTCTGTCAAAATTAGTCGTAGAGATAAAATTCAAGCTCATTCATTTCTTCAAACTTTCGCCAGTCTATAGAGATACAAATCAAGCCTCTTTCGTCTCTGAAAGTCTGTCAAAGAGATACAAATTTAAGATGTTTCGTGTATCAAAGTTAGGTAAAGAATGGCAATTTATCATCTATCAACAGTTATCATGAAGCTCAAAAATCAAGTCAAATTTATCGTAGAGATAAAAATCATGAACTAAAAGCTTGTTATAGAGATAAAAATTTAAGCTAAATCAAAGTTTGTCAAAGAGATACAAAATTGGTGTTATTGGTTTATATTGCAAAAATCGGCAAAGAGATAAAAATTGAACTATTTTACATGTCGAAATGTATCTTTCAGTTAAAAATAGATCACTGCTATATTTGTTATTCAGATCAAATGAGATTGGATTAAATTAGTTGGTTACCCACACATTTTTTAAAGAGATTTTTTAAAGAGCTTAAAGATAATAAATCTTATCATAGAAGCGCATCTCTGATGACTATTCTCATCATTTCTCTATTTTTAGAAATTTAAACTATTTCTAGCGTCTCAAATTGTAAACCCCGGAATTGTTACAACATAGTCATATTTTAATTACAAATACATCCACACGTTTTATGCAGACATTTTCACCATTTTCAAAAACACATATATAAAATTTCATCTCTGAACGTTTCATAAAGTCATGTAGATATGTTTTTTTTTATACATTTGTCGTAGAAATAAAAATCATGCTCATTTAGTTCTTCAAACTTTCGCCAGTCAAAATTTTCCATAGAGATACAAATCAAGCTCCTTTCGTCTCTGAAAGTCTGTCAAAGAGATACAAATTTAAGATGTTTCGTATATCAAAGTTAGGTAAAGAATGGCAATGTATCATCTATCAACAGTTATCATGACGCACAAAAATCAAGTCAAAATTTACCGTAGAGATAAAAATCAAGAACTAAAAGCTTGTCATAGAGATACAAATTTAAGCTATATCAAAGTTTGTCAAAGAGATATAAAATTGGTGTTATTGGTTTATATTGCAAAAATTGGCACAGAGATAAAAAGTCGAACTATTTTACATGTAGAAATTTATCTTTCAGTTAAAAAATAAATCGCAGCTAAGTTTGTTATTCAGATGAAAATAGATTGAATTAAATTAGTTGGTTACCCACACATTTTTAAAGAGATTTTTTAAAGAGCTTAAAGACAATAAATCTTATCATAGAAGCACATCTCTGATGACTATTCTCATCATTTCTCTATTTTTAGAAATTTAAACTATTTCTAGCGTCTCAAATTGTAAATCCCGGAATTCTTACCATATTGTCATATTTTAATTACAAATGCATACACACGTTTCAAACAGACATTTCCACATTTTCAAAAACCGACACCTATATAAAATTTCATCTCTGAACGTTTCATAAACTCATGTAGATATGTTTTTTTATAAATTTGTCGTAGAGATAAAAATCAAGCTCATTCATTTCTGCAAACTTTCGCCAGTCAAAATTTTCCATAGAGATACAAATCAAGCCCCTTTCGTCTCTGAAAGTCTGTCAAAGAGATACAAATTTAAGATGTTTCGTATATAAATGTTAGGTAAAGAATGGCAATGTATCATCTATCAACAGTTATCATGACGCACAAAAAACAAGTAAAAATTTACCGTAGAGATAAAAATCAAGAACTAAAAGCTTGTCATAGAGATAAAAATTTAAGCTATATTAAAGTTTGTCAAAGAGATTGGCGTTATTGGTTTATATTGCAAAACTCGGCACAGAGATAAAATGTCGAACTATTTTACATGTCGAAATTTACCTTTCAGTTAAAAAATATATCGCAGCTATGTTTGTTATCCACATAAAAAGAGATTGAATTAAATTAGTTTTTTACCCACACATTGTTTAAAGAGATTTATTTAAGAGATTAGAGATAATACATCTTATCATAGAAGCACAGCATCTCTGATGACTATTCTCATCATTTCTCTATTATTAGAAATTTAAACTATTTCTAGCGTCTCAAATTGTAAATTCCGGAATTGTTGCCATATTATCATATTTTAATTACAAATGCCTCCACACGTTTCATACCGACATTTTCACCATTTTCAAATATATTTAAAATTTTATCTCTGAACGTTCAAAAAATGAACATAAATTGATGTTGATATGTAGAGGTCTTTTCCAAATTCTTCACAAAATCTGATATTTTTTTTGTAAACTCCACATTTTTTCAAGAATCTCTAAATCTCTTATAAAATTTGTTTTCTGTAATAAACTTTGCCATAATTTAGATACAATGCGGAAATCTTTCACCTGTCGAAGTTTGGCATAGAACAAAAAAAAACGGTCTTGTATGGTGTATCAACGTTTGTCATAGAGCTGATATAGAATTACATTAGTATAAACCCCCAAATTTTTCAAAAACTCGTGCACACTTTCAGATATCTCTAAACTAATTAAACTTAAAATCGTAATCACATATGACTCCGATTTACTATAAATTCCAGATAAACTCGCGGAGATTAACTAATATGCATCTACAAAATGTGCATAAACTCTTGCAAACTTATATAGTCTTTAAACTTCTCGTAAACTCATGAAGACTTATAAATGTTAAAATTCGCTTTCTGCTAAACTAAAAATGCAAGTGCAATAAATAATATGTTATTGATTTGTTTTCTTATTAGTCTGGTATATAAATACATTTTATAGGTACTTATATAATGCGTGAACTTATGACCCAACATAATGTAACTAAGAATAGACTCTTACAAATTTATAATTGCCTCTAACTTATCATAAACTCATAAAAACTTGTGATGTTCTTGAAAATTATAAGAAATGTGGTGCTATTATAACATCGAAAAAATCACAATTTTCAATTTAAAAACAAAATTGTGTTCTTATAAATTTGTCAATGACGCCTTCAAACTCCTCAAAAACACAATCAAATTTAGAAATGAATCCAAACTTTTCACAAAATCTTTGAAATCGCTAATGTACTTAAATTGCCATCGCATTTGTTTACGGTCCAATTTCTGTGATATATTTTTTTCAGATTGCATACGTTAACTATAATTAATGTAATTAAATAACTATATTAATTATGTAAATAAGAAATTAAATCGCCAATAAGTAACGTTAATCGACTCTTCAGGCAACTCATCACTTCATTGGCACTTCTGCTTTCAGCCGAATTCATCAAGTCATCCCAACGTCTCGGTTTCATCGATCAATCGATCGCTTATCGGCGTTTTTCCAGTCGATTGTTAATTTTAGCGTCGACTTTCCTTTTGCAGCGGGATGCACCTCCTGGCCAGCCTTGTGCGCTATGAAGTGACGACCTGATCTGGATCACCGGGTCTGCGAATTCCTCGACGGCAAATGCCGAGGCTCATCTTCAATTAGAACGAAGATTGGAGTGGGGGCGGGCAGGTGGTGCTTCCAAAGTACTATATAAATCATTTGCATCCACTGCAAATTCGCATCACTTGTGAATCACAATTACATCCGACAATATGAGATTCGTAAGTACACAGAGCCATTCGCTAGCAAATAACAGGCGCAAGCGCAAACCTAAAGCTTCTAACTGCTTCTTAATAAACAGATTACAAATTATTACTTCGTATAATAATTATATTATTATTACGAATAATTTAGCTGCTTCTTATTAAATACGTAGTTTATTATAACATTAAAATTTACTCTTAAATAATACATTCATTATGTACGTAACTATGGTAACGTAATACCCTGCATAATGCACCGGTGTTTTATGAATTATAAAACACAGAACTGTCATCACTACATTGTTTTGCTATTAAATCAAGCCAACGTTTGTTCACTGTATAATTTTTTTGAACGCCATTTCTAAAATCAACAATTTTGAATTTCCAAAAGCTAATATTGTCTTATGTTTTATTTATTTTTTTAATTTTTATTTATATATTTATGTCAGAGAGCAATCTTATTTTTGTGATGATCAATAATCTGAAGAAAAATTTTATATGACGTTTTTAGTTTTCAAAATATCAATGATATTTTGTTTTTTTTTTCGAAATGTTGACCATTGCCAACCAATACATTTTACACTGACTTTTTATTTTCGTTTTTAAATTTTTCAATTATTTAATCGCTCTTAAACAAAGTTGAATGGCGAGCATAAATTCATTTCATAAAATTTTAAAAATGCAATTATTATTTTTATACTTTTATTCGAAAAGTTGCTTATTTCTAAACTTTATTTCTATTTTATAACTTTTCAACTGAGTTTCATTTTTTATTTTTTGAAGTGTTTAATCGCTTTTGAACAAAGTTGATTTGACAATCATAAACTTATTTCACTCGTGTATGATATTTTATGAACTTCTGCCACTATTGAGAATGGTACATTTTTTTTTAATTTTTGTAATGCCCATTAATTCTATTCGTGCAGCACTGAATTATCTTGTGTATGATTTTTCTTTCTATTTCATAACTTTTCAACTGATGCTTATTTTTCATTTTTCATTTTTTGAAGTTTTTAATTTTCTGCCACTACTGAGAATGGTAAATAATTTTTTTTTTATTCCCATTAAGTCCATTCGTGCAGCACAAATTTAGCTTGTGTATGATTTTTGTTGTTGCTTATTTCTAAACTTTCGTTCTAGTAGTAGTATATATAATTTATTGAAGCATTTTTATACAAAAATATTGTTTTATTACAAGTGTATGATGATAAGGCTTCGGGGGTGCTTCAATTGGCCATCAGCCGGAGCCTTTCAGCCTGAACTTTCGTTCTATTTAATAACTTTTCAACTGATGTTGATATTTATTTTTCAATTTTCATTTTCTGAAGTTTTTAATCGCTTTTGAACAAAGTTGATTTGACAATCATAAACTTATTTCACTCGTGTATTTTGCAAATTTCTGCCACTACCAAAAATAGTAATTTTTTTTTAAATTTTGTAATGCCCATTAAGTCTATTCATACAGCACAAATTTATCTTACTTGTATTATAATTTTATTATTACTAATTTCTTCCGCAACTTTTGGTATTTTCTCGTCGTCTTCCTCATTTTCATGTTTTCTACAAGCAACTTTCGCAAACATAAAAATCAAAATTATTATTATTTATCAATAGTACACGTGGGTAAATTATTATTAATATTTTTTTTAATTTTTTTTTTTAATCTTCCTCTACTGTTATTATTATATGTATTATAATTTTATTATTACTAATTTCTTCCGCAGTTATACCAAACCAATATTTATAAGTGCTATCAATCTTTTGGTATTTCATCATCGTCTCTCTCATTGTCATATTTTCTACAAGCAACTTTCGCCAACATTAAAATCTAAATTATTATAATTCCTCAATAGTGCTACAGGTGTGCAAACTATTATTAATAAGTACATGATTATTATTTTTATGTATCACGTATAATTTTTATCTTATTCTCATTGATAATAATTGTTATAATAATACGCATGAGACCCTTCTATAACACACAATTTTCCATAAAGGCATAATTTCCATGTGCCCCAGATCGCTCCTTGACGAGGGTAATTAGCCATAGCAGCATACAGGCCTCCGCTAAAGAAACAAAATAATAACAATAATACACGATTTACAATGTAATACAAATAATAGTGATAATAATACACATTATTTTTACCCGTCAATAGCACTCGATTTTCCATAAAGGCACACATTCCATGTGCCGCAGATCGCTCCTTGACGACGGTAATTAGCCATAGTAGCATGCTTGTCATAGAGGTAGTAAACTGGACTTTTTCGAGTATCAAATTTCGTCAGAAATATGTGTCATATCTAAAGAAATGTCAGGGAGATAAAAATGTAACCTATAGTCGTGTATCTAAGTTTGTATAAAGATATATAATGGGGGGATTGGGGAATGTTTTCGACGATCAAATTTATTTAGAGGTAGTTTTAGAGGTAGCTAAAGATACAAAATAATAACAATAATACACAATTTACAATGTTCCACAATTAAACATTTAACTACAAATAATTTAAATATTCAACACACAATTATCAATCATTTATATAAGGCATCCAATAATAAGTGAAACAGTCAGATATCTTCTTTGCACCATTAAATACAGTCACGAACTAATATTAGACAATCATTGACATTCACAACAGTTTATGGGCCGAAAGACGAAAGTCGATAGCCCATTCCATATATCATGTATCACATCATATATCTTATATCTATCTATCTATTATCATCAATATTATATTATTATATGTATTAAGTATGCTGTAGATATGAACCTGTATATGGAATAAATGTTCATACTACTACTACTACTAAGACAAAAGTTACGCCAGTACCAAAAATGTAACAGCTGCCACCGTTTTACATTCTAAAACAATTTCTAACATTGCCAGTACAGGACTATTGCTCGCCCTATCAATAAAGTTTGTCATAGATATTCAAATCAAGCTGTCCAATCTCTAAAAATAAGCAATCAATTTAAGATATTTCGTGCAACAAAGTTTGTCATAGAGACAGAAAAAAAGGGTTTTTAGTATCATATTTTTTAGAGGCAATAAAATATCTACTAAATGATTTTTAGAGAAAATTTTAAGATTTCAATTTTAATTTAGAGATTTTAGATATTTCTAGCCCATTCGTCTCTAAAAATTAGAGAAGTCTGAGAGATATCATTTTAAGCCGTTTCGTGTATCTAAGTTTATCAGAGAGACAGAAAAAAGGTGTTTTTAGTATCATATTTTTAATAATAGGGTAATAAAATATCTACTAAATGATTTTTAGAGATAATAATATAACTATTCAATAATATGAGTCAAATACAAGATAATAATATAAGTTGAATTTTAAGCTTATCATTGAGGTAGTAAACTTTACCTTTTCGAGTATCAAATTTCGTCAGAAATATGTGTCTCTAAAAAAATTTCAGTGAGATAAAACTGTAACCTTTTATCGTGTATCTAAGTTTGTATAGACATATATAATGGGGGATGCTTTCGAGGATCAAATTTTCTAGACGTAATAAAATAACACTCTAACAAAATGTCAGATTAAAATTTAACCGGTAGTCGTATAGTTTGTTTAGAGACTGAAAATGGGGAATTTTTTCGAGGATCATATTTTTCGATAAGTAATAAAATAGCAGGGTGTGGTTACTTTTTTTTCCGACATATAAAAATGTAAACTGTATTCATGTATCTAAGTTTATCATAGAGACAAATAATTGGGGATTTGAGTGTCAAATTTTGTCAGAGATATAAACAAGCGGGCGAGTCTTTAAAAATTTGCTAGGGAGTTAAAAATGTCAGCTGTATTCGTGAATCTAAGTTTGCCATAGAGACAAAACATTGGGGATTTGAGTATCAAATTTTGTCAGAGATATAAACAAGCGGGTGAGTCTCTAAAAGTTTGCCAGGGAGATAAAAATGTCAGCTGTATTCGTAAATCTAAGTTTGTCATAGAGACAGAAAATTGGGGTTTTTCGAGTATCAACTTTTGTCAGAGGTAATACAATAGCGGGAGTAGTCTCTAAAAATTTGTCTGGGAGTTAAAATTGTCAGCTGTATTCATGTATCTAAGCTTGTTATAGTGACAGAAAATTGGGGTTTTTCGAGTATCAAATTTTGTCAGAGATCATAAAATATGAGGGTGTCAACTTTTATTTTTTTCACGAGACAAATTTAAGATGTTTAGTGTACCCAAGTACGTCATAGAGACAGATAATTCGGGATTATAATCAGATAATCAGATAACATATTTTTCCAGGGGCAATAATAAAATATCTACTACATGATTTTCAGAGTTCTAATCTAAGCTTGTCATAGAGATAGTACACTAGAGTTTTTTGAGTAACGAATTTCATAATTAATATAATAAAATAGTGGGGTGTTTTCTCTAAAATAATGTCACATAAAAATGTAACCTGTAGTCGTATAGTTTGTATAGAGACTGAAAATGGGGGATTTTTTCGAGGATCATGTTGTTCTATAGGTAATGAAATAGCTGGGTGTGGCCTTAAAATATTTTCATACAAATAGTAATATAAGCTGTATTCATGTATCTAAGTTTGCCATAGAGACAAAAATTGGGGATTTGAATATCAAATTTTGTCAGAGATATACACAAGTGGGTGTAGTCTCTTAAAATTTGTTAAACAGTTAAAAATATCAGCTGTATTCGCGAATGTAAGATTGTCATAGAGACAGAAAATTGGGGTTTTTGAGTATCTAATTTTGTCAGAGATAATAAAATTGGAGGGTGTGGTTCCTTCAAATCTTTTCCGGCAGATAATAATGTAAACTGTATTCATGTATCTAAGTTTGTCATAGAGACAGAAAATTGGGGTTTTTCGAGTGTCAAATTTAGTCAGAGGTAATACAATAGCAGGGTGTCATCTTTTTTTTCACAGAGACAAATTTAAGCTGTTTTGTGTACCGAAGTTTGTCATAGAGACAAATAATTCGGGTTTATCGTATATCACAATTTGTCAGCAGGTAATAAAATCGTCTCCGAATTTTTTTATTTATCCGAAATTTTATTCGGAAAGATAAAAAATGCAAACTGTATTCTGTGTATCTAAGTTTGTCATAGAGACAGACAACTGGTGTTTTTCGAGTGTCAAATTTTATCAGAGAAGTAATAAAATAGTGGACTGTTGTTTCTTTACATTTTTTTAGAGAAATTAATTTTAAGCTGTTTAGTATATCTAAGTTTGTCATAGAGATAGACAAATGGGATCTTTGAGTATTATATTTTGTCAGAGATTATAAAATAGTGGCACATCGCCTCTAAAAATTTATCACACATATAAAAACGTAAGCTGTATACGTGTATTTAACTTTATCATGGAGACTCGTTTCTTTATATTATATCGAATTCTATGTGTTGTTTCTTTAAATTTTTCCAGAGAAATAAAAATTTAAGCTGTTTCGTGTATCTAGGTTTGTCATAGAGATAGAAAATTGGGGTTTTTCGAATATCAAATTTTGTCATAGGTAATAAAATAGCAGGGTCTCTTTCCTTTCTCAGAGACAAATTTAAGCTGTTTTGTTTACTGAAGTTTGTCATAGAGACAAATAACTCGGGGTTTATCGTATATCACATTTTGCCAGAGGTAATAAAATGGCAGGGTATCGTCTCTGAAATTATATTCAGGAGATCATAAATGTAAACCGTATTCGTGTATCTAAGTTTGTCATAGAGACAGATAACTGGTGTTTTTCGAGTGTCTAATTTTGTCTGACAAATAATAAAATAGCGGAGTGTTGTTTCTTTACATTTTTTCAGAGAAATAAAAATCTGAGCTGTTTCGTGTATGTTTGTCATAGAGACAGAAAATTGGGGTCTTTGAGTATCATATTTTACTAGAGATAAAAAAAAAGCGCCACATCATTTCAAATAATTTGTCACAGAGATAAAAACGTAAGCTCTTAACGAGTACCTAACATTATCATAGAGACTCGTTTCTTTGCATTATCTCGAATTCTATGTATCTGTACTTGTCGGATTTTGCTCCTAGGAATTATTATTATTATTATTATCGTTAATCTTTGTTTTAGGTGGTCGTATCAATGCTCTTCGGAGCGGCGTTCTGCGCCCGCCTCGACAACACCTACCTACCTCCTGCCGGCGCTGGAGGCTCCGGAGGGTACAACGCCCCTGGGTTCGGAGGCGCCCCCGGTAGATTCGGTGGAGGAGGAGGCGCCGGAGGAGGCGGCGGTGGCGGCAGATTCGGCGGCGGATCAGGAGGCGGCGGAGGCGGAAGGTTCGGCGGAGGCGGCGGATCAGGAGGCGGCGGCGGCGGGAGGTTTGGTGGAGGCGGCGGCAGCGGCGGCGGTGGAGGTGCCAACATCCCCATCCTTCGCTACGACAACGAAAACAACGGTGACGGGAACTACAACTACGCCTACGAAACCGGAAACGGAATCTCCGCCCAGGAGAAGGGAACTCTGAAGGTGAGTCGCTATCTGAAGACTTTAGAGCTCAGACTTAGATCTCTCCAGTCTTGAGACTTATGTTTACAAAGTCTTTTTTTTATCAAGATTACAAATTCAAGTTATTAGACTCTAGATTTCAGACTAACGTCTGCACAGCATTTCGTCATTACTCTAATTCTTGCAGCATATTTGATAATCTTATGACTTAAGTCTTCAGACTCAAGTTTCGAAAATCAAAGTTTCAGCTTCAAGTTTATAGACTTTAACTTTACTGATACTCGAGTTTACAAAATTAAATTAAAATTCACAAAATATCAAGATTTTAGAGAAACTCAAGAGGACTCAAGAATCTTCAAAACTATTGATCGTGTTCTCCAGCTCAGAGTTTAAAGTCTCGCATCTTCAAAACTATTGATCGTGTTCTCCTGTTCAGAGTTTTAAGATTACAAATTCAAGTATTTGGAAAGTTTATAACCTAAGTTTTTCAAAACTTTAAACTTTAACTTGTTGAGTGTCGAGTTGAGTACTTTTTTGACTCGATATTTCTCAACCGTACATCGTCCTGTCTAATCTTGAGTATCAAGCTTCCTGAGTCAAGTTTAGAACATCAAGTTGTCATTCTCAAGATTATACTTGCTCTACTTATTAGGACCAAAGTATTGCACACAAGATTTTAGTCTCAGGTCTTCAGTACTTTAAACCATCTTCTCAAGTTTTGAGGCTGTAAAATGTTTTTGATCAGGTTTAAACCCTAGATTTCAGACTCAAGTATTCAGCTCATTCGTCGATCATGAGACTAATGTTTTCAGACTGACGTTTTCTAGACTAGTTTCGCCATTAGAATCAATATGAAACTCTCTTACAGGCACGTGCAGCAAAGTGTTATAGATATCGAAATCTTCTCTAAAAAATAAGCCTTGGATAAAAAAATGTATATAAAAGTTTATTGTAGAGTTGAAAAATAAACCTGTTAAGTCTCTAAAAATTTGTCATTTTACACAAAAACTCGCAGATTTTTGTAATTTCTCAATTTTTAGAACGACGCCGTATCTGCGACTGGTTCCTTCTCGTACACTGGCGATGATGGTCAACAGTACTCCATCCAGTACACCGCCGACGAGAACGGCTTCAGGCCCGTCGGTGCGCACCTCCCTACGCCGCCCCCAATCCCGGAGGCCATCCTGAGGTCTCTTGAGCAGAACGCAGCCGAGGAGGCGCGAGGAGGCGGCGGCGGCGGCGGTGGCTACGGAGGCGGTGGCAGCGGCGGCGGTGGCGGAGATGACGGCCAATACCGTGGAGGCTCCGGAGGTGGCGGAAACGGAGGCGGAGGCGGCGGCGGCGGCGGTTTCAGACCCGGCAACAAGGCATACGTCCCCCCACGTCCCAGTGGATCCTTCAGTCCACAAGCCGGTTATAATTATTAAGATGATTTCGTAGATTTTATAGGATACTGATCTGTGGTACAATATATATATAATAATAAAATAATATATAATATATATAATATAACAGTAGAGTACAATATGCTACTTCTAGACCAAGGTGATTGAGCGCTTTCAAAAATGCCTAATAATCGACAAATGATCCAAAACCGTTTGAAATACTAATCTACTCAAAATGTTATTCCAAAACTTGGAACCTCAACTCATTTGAGGCACCACCAATTGAGATAGTTGAGGACATATTGTACTCTACTAATGACTTATTTATTATGCTTTTGTACATTAATATTATATCGCATTAAATGAATATTTTTATAACTTCGTTGTTTTATTTGCAGTTTCAAAAACTGAAAATCTTCAAAATAAGTTCAAAAGTCATTCTCGACATCCCTAAAAAGATTGAAGAAATTTTATAAAAAAAGTAAATGTATTCATATGAAAATAAACTAAAATTCAATAAGGAACATGGTAAAGGAAATTGCATGGAAAGTGTTATAAAAAAAGTTGTAAATCTGAGTCAATTTCAAATTTCCCGAAAAAAATGGAAAAGTACTGCAAAAACTTATAACAACATTGAAAAATCATAATAACTTTGGACAACAACAGGAATGCTATAAAAACGAAGAATGGCCTTAGAAAAGTATGAAATCGTTAATAACTCGGTATGAGTTCCAGAAAAAAATGCAAAATAACTGCAAAAACTTATAAACAACATTGTAAAAATCCTAAAAACTCAGGAGTCGAAATGAATAAATAAATGAATGAAAATACGAAATAATTAAAAAAATATGAAAATTCTATAAAGAAAAATGCACAAGAACTGCAAAAAATTATAACATTGGAAAATTATAACAACATTGGAAAATCATAAACACTTTGAACACAACTGTATGCCAAAGAAAGGCATACTAGTCTTACATAAGCTTGAGATATTTAGGAAACCGACAGAGTTCCACCAAAAAAATGCAGAAGAACTGCAAAAACTTAAAAAATAAACAACATTGGAAAAATCATAAAAAACGCAGGAGTCCAATTGAAATGCCGAAATGAATAAATAAATGAATAAAAATAAGAAATAATGAAAATTCTATAAAGAAAAACGCAAAAGAACTGCAAAAATTTATAACAACATTGGAAAAATCATGAACACTTTCAACCCAATTGGAATGCCAAAAAAAGGCAGAATAGTCTTACATAAGCTTGAGAGGATTAAGAAACCGATAAGGTTCCACCAAAAAAATGCAGAAGAACTGCAAAAACTTAAAAAATAAACAACATTGGAAAAATCCTAAAAACTCAGGGGTTCAATTGCCAATTGAAATGCCGAAATGAATAAATAAATGAATGAAAATGCGAAATAATTTTTTAAAAAACGTATGAAAATTCTATCAAGAAAAATGAACATAAATCAACTAAAAATCATGAACACTTTGAACATAATTGGAATGCCAAAAAAAAAGTAGAATAGTCTTACATAAGCTTAAGAGGATTAAGTAAACTTCCACCAAAAAAATGCAAAAGAACAGCAAAATCTTATAGCAACTGAAATGCTATAGAAATATAAAATTTAGCTAGGCATGAAGGGCATCTAGATAGACTAGATAGGCATGAAATTATTAAAAACTCGTTCAAAATTCTAGAAAAAAAGCAAAACAACTACAAAAAACTGATGACAACATTTTAAAAACTATAAAAACTTTTGAGAACAATTGAATGCTCTAAAAGTGCAGAATAGCCAAAATCAGGCAAAATGACAATAAAATAGAAACAGGAAAAATTATACAAACTTTTAAGAACAATTGGAATACTATAACAAGGCATTGTCTTACATATACACATAAAATGATTTAAAAAAATCGCTATAAACACTAGAAACATAATGTGATAGAACTGTAAAAACTTATAACAATATTGGAAAAATCATTGAAACTGTTGAGAACTATTCTGCCGACTAAGCACACAGGTGGTAACTCACTTTTTTGACGAAAATGAGTTATCAGTTTTAGATGTTGTAATATCAATTGGTGAACAATTTTATAATATAATGAAACAATTAAATTTATTTTTCCACAATAAAAATAGTTTATAAAAGTTGCCGCATCTTCTAAAAAGATGTGTATTACTACAAAAATTAGCCGTATCTATCATTTACTAAGATATTTTAATCGTAATTCAAAAAGTTACGCTAAAATATTTCAGTATTTTCGAGATACGCTTATTTTACCTACTATCTATACTACTATACTACCTTACTAACTATCAGTTTCGTCAATTATCCTTGGTAATAATAATGGAAGGCAATTGGAAATTCCGTTATAATGAAAGTATTCAATCTAGTAAAATCATGTATTGCTCATTTTTTAAATTTCTTTTATGTTTGTACGCCCGTGGATTGAGGACAAGCCCTTTGAAGGCGATACTTGAGCCCAATGACCACGACACGCAACTTTGTGGACAAAAAGTGGACTGTAATGTAATATTTTTTGTGAGCGAGCCGCGGGGTTAGCTTCTACGTGCTACCACCTACCTTGGATCGACCAGAAGGGCGGCGTCACTTGACTCGTGGATTCGACACTATTGTTCTCTTCTCTCACTATATTCTGTGTGTCCTCTTCAACGTACGTTTCGAGACTCTTCTTCCGTGAGCCCGGGTGTCGCGCGAAATACAATTATCGCACGCGCACTTCAGTCGCGTACCGGTCGCTCACAATTACAATATACAGGGTGGACGTCCGAACATACCGCCCACCTTGGAATATCCTATTCCAAAACAAATTGTTCATTCTAGCAACAACAAAAATTCAAAATTAAAGAATCCACCACAACCGACTAAGCCCCAAACAAAGGAGATAAACCGGTTGGAAAACGGTTTTACAACAAAAACTAATAAACCAAAACAAAATTCGATAATACCAAAACTAACTCTCATTTGTTATACTACTCCCTACGAGTAGTATAAAATTCCCGACACTAAATAACGTAACAACAACGAAAGGGGTGTTACAATTCGTAACAAATAACAAACCAAAACTGATGTTTCTATATAACCATATAACAATATCCTAGGGTGCTAGGCGATAAGTTGGCTATATTTGGACAGGGATATAGGGTACAGGATCAATCGAACTTCACTCCGCCCGGGCGATAGGGGAGACTTCGCGAAGAAAGGTAGCCCTTAAGTGGATAGGCATGTCAGGATACGACACCCTAGGTTCCCGTACATCCCTATTTATACCTATACTTCAGAAGACCCAGGCAAGGGGCATAATTTTACCACCGCTCGCCTAAGGACACCAGTTGCAGTTTTAACATCAGCAACTCTAACAACTCCATCTCTTCCAGCGTGTACGCTTAATACACGGCCCAGTCGCCAGGAAAGTGGGGGTAGATTGTCATCCTTTATGAGGACCATGGTACCAACTGCTAAATTTGCAGAAACTTTGGTCCATTTTGTCCGTTGTTGGAGCGTGCATAAATATTCCTTGTACCATCTCTTCCAAAAGGAACTAACGATGTGTGAAAGTAACTTCCAACGAGTAGTGCCAGTTCCCACAGATGACTCTGGTTCCATTAACGTCGTAGGAGATTCGAGTAATAAAAAATGGCCTGGAGTTAATGCTTCCAAATCATTGGGGTCCGATGACATCTGAGTTAGTGGGCGTGAATTTAATGTATTTTCGACCTGTATCAGTACCGTATTAAATTCTTCATACGTCAGAAATTGATTTCCAATGGTATGTGCTAATAACCGCTTAGTGGATTTAATAGCAGCCTCCCATATGCCACCAAAATGAGGACTGGATGGAGGGTTGAGATGCCATTGAATGCCTCGATCCGCTAAATGCCCACCTACTTCTCGTTTATTCTCGTCTGACAACAACAACTGAGCCCATGCTTCAATTTTGCGTTTTGCACCAACAAAATTTGTGCCGCAGTCACTGTATATGTGCGCTACCGTTCCTCGACGTGCAACAAAGCGTCTGAGTGCGGCCAGAAATGCTTCCGTGGTGAGCTCCGATACCAACTCTAAGTGGACTGCTTTTGTAGCGAGGCACACAAATAAACAAATATATGCCTTGTATCTTTTGGCATTCCTAATTTTTCCTAGTGAAATTTCGAATGGTCCACCAAAATCTATTCCTGTGGCCATAAATGCCTTTACGGATGCCAAGCGCGCCACAGGTAAATCCCCCATAATAGGTTGCAATGCCGTCGGCCGGGTACGGAAGCACTGGAGACACCGTTGTAACCGACGACGGATCACATCACGACCAGAGATTATCCAATATTGACCTCGTATAAGACAATGTAGATTTTGTGGTCCCGGGTGCATGTAAGACTGGTGATAGAAATCTACTATAAGATTTGTCACATGTGATGATTTTGGTAGTAAGATTGGGTGGCGGCGGCTGAATGAAACTGGAGCATGATGTATTCGCCCACCGACTCGAATCAACCCATGGGAATCAATGAAGGGATTAAGATTGCGTAACCGAGATGACACAATTTTTCCCTCTCGAATAGATGACTTTTCCCGTCTAAATTCGCTAGTTTGTACAGTTCTAACGCAGACAACAGTTGCTGCGGCCAATTCCTTCGCTGTTAACATACCCTTACGTCGAGGTCCAGTCTTTTGCGAATTATGTGAAAAACGTAGGATCCATGCTACTACTCTCCTCATCGTCGTCCATGAGGAGAATCGTTCAAAGGGGAGGGTTCCGTCTTCTATCGGTGTGTCCTCCACTGTAATGTGTAGAGCGAGCACCTTAGCTTCACAATCCTCAGGCTCCTGGCCCTCGATGGTCGTTGGATTCCCTTTCTCCTTAGGCCACTCTATCTCCGATTTCGCTAACCACTCCGGTCCTGTACGCCATAATGGATGATCGAGCAACTCTTTGGGAGTGAGCCCTCTGGAACCACAGTCTGCGGGGTTCTGGGCGGAAGGTACATGGCGAAATTGCTTTGGTGACATAATTGACTGAATCTGGCTAACTCTATTTGCAACATATGTTTTCCATTTGTGAGGCGAGGAGCGGATCCAGCTTAATGTGACCATCGAATCTGTCCAAACTACTGACGGTGACATTGTCGGGAATTGCGATGCGAATAATTTCCGAGCATGTTGCACTAATTTGGCGACTGTTACAACGGCACATAATTCAAGCCTAGGCAATGTCTCCCTCTTTAAGGGAGCCACTCGACTCTTTGCAATGACAAGCGAAACGACTATATCACCATTAGCGTGTTCTGCCCTCAAATACACTACCCCACAGTATCCCTTTTCCGAGCTATCTGCGAATCCGTGAAGTTGGATTTTGGAAGCGGGATCAATCTTCAACCACCTCGGTAATTGAAAACTAGATAATGAAGGTAATTCCTCTCGAAATGCAATCCACTTGCGGCAAACGTCTTCTGGAGGAGTTTGATCCCAATCCAAACCCAACTGCCACAGATATTGAATGATCCATTTTCCCATAAATGTGACAGGAGCTATATATCCCATTGGATCAAATAGCTTACAGATATCCGATAAAATGGCTCTTTTTGTGAGTTGATTTGGGCTAACGACAACTTGATACGACATGCTATCCGTAGAAGGGTCCCACACTAATCCGAGAATTTTGGTGAATGCATTCGGATCATCCCCAAATACGAGTGATTTACGGGATATTGCACAATGATCCTTTGGCAATGCTTCTAATACTTCCGGACAATTGCTCATCCATTTTCTAAGGGCAAATCCTCCTTGATTCAATAATTTAATTAGCTGAGACTGTAAATCCAATGCATCTTTTACAGTCGGTACGGACATAACAAAATCGTCCATGTATGTACACTCTAATATCGCAGCGACAGCGTCAGGTAGGTTGGCACCTTCATCCTGAGCTAATTGGTGCAGAGTCCTTATAGCGAGGAAAGGAGAGGCAGATATGCCATAAACGACGGTGGACAAACAATATTCTTTTAACGGTTCCGATGGATCCCATCGCCATAATATTTTCTGAAACTGATGGTGCTTCTCCGCTAATCTAATATTTCTATACATTTGCTTTATGTCTGTCACTACAACTACCTGATAAATCCTAAACTTAATCAATATGTCTACGATATTCAATTGCAATTTAGGTCCCGTATGTAGGATTTCATTCAGTGATGGGCCATGTTTAGTTTTCATGGATGCATCGAATACGACACGAAATTTTACTATATTATCAATGGCTGTGTCGTCAGTACGCTTGAAGATACAGTGATGTGGTATGAAGTACGATGACCCACATCCCTCTTGAGAAGGTGGTGCTAGACTCATATGTCCTTGCTCAATATAATCCGTCATAAACGCATTGTACTGCAACCGTAGCTCAGGATACCTGGTTAGCTTTCGTTCTAATAACTGAAATCGACGCAAAGCTAACTCGCGACTGTCATTCAGATTGAGAACCGAGGACAAAAATGGTAACTCGACAACATATGTACCATTACTCGAGCGAGAGACCGTTCTCTTGTAATGTTCTTCGCACTCCTGCTCAGTAGGGCACGATACAGTTACTGAAGGGAGTTCCTCTACTTGCCAAAACTTCCGAATCAGATTATCCGTATCATTTTGCAGTGTCATGCAAAATGACGATACTGACGGGTTGTTCGAACATCCCGCAGGCGGTGGCTCGATACGACCAATTAAACAATATCCCCAAATTGTAAGAAGGGCACTAGGGGTCCCTTTAGGACCGACAATAGGTTCACCGAGTGCGATATACGGGAACCACTCTGCTCCTAACAAGATATCAACATCGTGTGGTACATGGAAAGCCGTATCGGCGAGGGGTAATCCCTCCAAGTGAGGCCAATTATACTGTTCAATGTGCATAGACGGGCACTTAGTGATGTTTCGAATTTCCATAGCATCTACTTCTAAACAAATATTATCGACAGGCTCAAATGAACACTTAATTGTGCCCCTAGAGATCCCTACTGGAACTTTCGCCAATCCGAATATTGGGACTTGTGCGACCTGTGGTGTCAACCCTAGTCGTTTTGAACAGTGCGCACTAATAAATGTGCCTTCACTAGCAGTATCGAGTAGAACTCGTACGCGTGTATACCGTCCAGAATGATCACGTACGTATGCTTGTGCAGTCAACAATAACACACAAGACCTAGTGGACGTTTGTAGCGATGATACACTAGGGAGGTTGCGTACTAGGGCCTCATTAACGTGCTTCACTGAATTCTCATTGACTTCGGGGGAGGGTGACTTCTCCGATTTTACTTCCACAACCTCTTTATGTGGCATATGGAGTAAAGTGTGATGGCGTTGGCGACATATCCTACATGAGCCTCTAGAGTCACAACGCGCTAGATAATGACCCGGGTTTAAACAATTAAGGCATACACGCTGCCTCTTTGCGAATTCAAATCGATCGATTATGGATTTATTTCTAAATGGTGCACACTGTGCTAAATGGTGATTATCGTTACACAGTGGGCAGTGGGACAGATCCTTTGCCTTTGTCTCCGTGCGAACTACCAACGACGTAGTTGCCTTTCTAGCTGAAGTAAACCTTGCGGGGGCGTTCGAGAACTGTTTCTTATTAATTATCGATTTATAATTAATAGAATCACCGCAAGATTCTATTACTCGGCATTCACTTGACAAAAACGATATAAATTGCTTCAATGTACCTACTTCACAATTACTGACGGCTTGTTCCCACTTTTCTCTCAGTACGGGCGTCAATTTCTTCTTAAACAAGTGTAATAAAGGCACCGACCAACTCGCGACGTCATGACCTAACGCTGATAACGCACCAGAATACTCTGTCAGCGTTGTTACGAATTTCCGCATGGATGTGGGATCACACGTGAGCGTTACGTTAAATAATTCATCCAAGTACGAACTAGTTAGTAGTTTCTTGTCGTTATATCTATCCTGTAAGGTATCCCATGCAACCTGATAATTATTTGCGGTCAACGGTAGCGACGAAATTTGTGCGAGGGCGTCTCCATGCAGTGCCGATCGCAGGTACATGAATTTCTGAACGTCCGACAAATTACTATTGTGCACGGTGGACGTGTACATATCGAAGAAGTTGTGCCATTGATTTAAATCGCCATCGAATTCAACTAATTTTAATTTCGGAAGCGCGACTCCGGAGACGGCGTTTGAAGATTGCGTAATCGGACCCACCGAATGGTCGCGATTGCGATGAAACTCAGGAAATGCCATTGCAATAATGGCTTTGGCATTGTAATAAGACGCTTCTACTTCTTCTATGTCTGGTTGGAGATCTTTCGGTGTTTTTAACTTATTATAACACGCCGATAATCTACCTATCGCGTCATTAAATTCCCTAAACAAATCCTCCAAGCCTTCCGACATAACTTTAAGAAGCGCTATTGACTTCTTATCATCGGGGTCGGCGTCTACCGATTGTGCGATTAATTCGACACGCAAAATCTTTCGACGGGCAGTTTCCACCTTGAATATAACTTCCTCGAGAGACGGCATGTTGCTAATTTTAAACTACAAACTGAGCGAGAAATGATAATAAGATAAGAAGATTATAAAGAAACCGTCGCCGATAAATATCGACGATCACAAAACATACAACTGTTGGAATCGACCAGATGTACCAGATGTGGTGAGAGAGAGACCACACAACGAGGTCAAGAGAGAACGAATGCTAGAACGATTAACAAAACGAGCGACGGGATCGAGAACTAACGTATTAATAAGCGAAAAACTGTAATTAATACAGCGCTAATTATCACAATATAAACCGAATCCGGCTCGAAGGACCAAAATGTACGCCCGTGGATTGAGGACAAGCCCTTTGAAGGCGATACTTGAGCCCAATGACCACGACACGCAACTTTGTGGACAAAAAGTGGACTGTAATGTAATATTTTTTGTCCACAAAGTTGCGTGTCGTGGTCATTGGGCTCAAGTATCGCCTTCAAAGGGCTTGTCCTCAATCCACGGGCGTACATTTTGGTCCTTCGAGCCGGATTCGGTTTATATTGTGATAATTAGCGCTGTATTAATTACAGTTTTTCGCTTATTAATACGTTAGTTCTCGATCCCGTCGCTCGTTTTGTTAATCGTTCTAGCATTCGTTCTCTCTTGACCTCGTTGTGTGGTCTCTCTCTCACCACATCTGGTACATCTGGTCGATTCCAACAGTTGTATGTTTTGTGATCGTCGATATTTATCGGCGACGGTTTCTTTATAATCTTCTTATCTTATTATCATTTCTCGCTCAGTTTGTAGTTTAAAATTTGTAATATTTTTGTAATATTTTTTGTGAGCGAGCCGCGGGGTTAGCTTCTACGTGCTACCACCTACCTTGGATCGACCAGAAGGGCGGCGTCACTTGACTCGTGGATTCGACACTATTGTTCTCTTCTCTCACTATATTCTGTGTGTCCTCTTCAACGTACGTTTCGAGACTCTTCTTCCGTGAGCCCGGGTGTCGCGCGAAATACAATTATCGCACGCGCACTTCAGTCGCGTACCGGTCGCTCACAATTACAATATACAGGGTGGACGTCCGAACAATGTTAATAAAAGATAAAGGTACATAATGCGATCTTATTTGGTTTATTATTTGTTTAGTATTTTGTCTATAATTAATAATAGGACATTTCAAAATAATTTTCGTTTCATCGTGACAGACGTTACATTTCTAAGTTAGGAGATGAATTGCATTCCACAAATAAGAAAATCTTTTTGATGATTTAATTTGATAGTGCATGAGACGTGTATTTTTTGCTGATTCATTTCACCACGGGGTCGAGTACTCAAAGTAAAGAAAAAAGTGACGCAAAGAGTCCGTCACAAATGTGTCAAAAAATAAATATTTTGGAAATGAAAGTTGAAGATTTCTTTGAGTGGCAAGATTTCAGTTCCATATACGTATTGAAAAATACTAAATGTAATTCTCAACGTCCATGCGTTAAATATTTTTGTAAGTAAGAGACGAATGAGGAAGCTGGTCATTAATATATAAAAGTACTTTTGAAGATGCTGAATATACCATAGTTAAATTTTTGAAGAATAAAATCATTAAAGAAGGGATAAAGGAACCAGAATTGGTACAAACCAATGGTATTCCACAAGAATTATTTTTTCCAAAAAATTAACTCAAATTTTGGCAAGACCAATTTCTGGAACAGTTAATGATAACAATGAATCGGCTGAAGAAAATTGATATATTTGTTTTAATTAAAAGGGTATTTTACTTATAACTGAAAATGTTATTTTACCTACATATAAGTTAATTTATCTTAGTAGAAGTATATTTCTTATTTGCAATAATCTCTCTACTATGTTTTTCCCAGTTAAGTAATAAAATAAAATGATTTTATTCATCTAAAAGTGGTCAGTGTACAAAAAAATCTTTTAACTATTTAATTATTTAGTAATTAATAATTTTATAACATTAACAATTAATATAACCTTTTACCTTTATGATTCAATTCAAATTTGAAAATTTATTGAGTTCAAATCTAACTTTTAGAGACTGAGAATCTTGGAAATTAAAAACTGTGAATATCTCAAAATGGGCACAAAACAAGTTACCAGTAATGTGCTTAGCACGGCAGAATTGGATTGCTATAAAATGGCAGAATAGTGTTACATGAACCCTGTATATATTTTGTAAGATATCATGGAGTAAAAGCTACAGTTAATAAAATTTCCAAAGAATTAGAAAATCTCAAAATCTGTAAAGTTAAACTACCAAAACCGATAACGCGACTTTTATTAATTTTATGCGAAATACAGGTCACATAAATGAAAGTTAAAACACCCCGTAGAAGGTAATAACAAAATGTACATTGTATCATTAATGTAAGAAAATAATTAAGCACCCAAAAAATCTATTTTTAAATATTTCATTTTCAGTTTTCAAAAAATGCTATAAATAATTTGAGATAATGCAGGACTCTTTTGCCCAACAACGTTTTCCTTTAAAATGTATACTAAAAAACTGTCCCTTTTGTTACCCATTATTTTGATCACACTGTATATAAATCAATACTAATAGTTAAAATACGAAATATTCAATAAGACAGTCGTTGAAAGCTACAAGGAATTGCAGAATATAAATGAAAAAGTTGTAACAGATCAGTGGAAATTGTGGAAAATCTGAGCAAATTTTAAAAATAAAACCAAAATATGTCATGCAACCATAATTTTAACCTTGAATAGGAATTTTCAGAAGTGGCTACAAACTTGGAAGCGGACTGTTAGGACTCAGTATCCATTAGTCAGGCGACGTACCATACATATATGCAGTATACATATATGGCATCAAATATCCAAAGTATGCATTATATTGGATATTATTATACTGATATCTCCAGATACTGATATTTACAATAAAATTCAAATTAAGATTCAAATAAACTTGAAAATACGTAAAAATCGCGATTTGAAGGCGGATGATTACTACTATTTATTATTATTACTTATTATTTTTTATTTATTACTTATTATTTTCCATTTAATATTTATTATTTATTATTTCTGATTTATCATTATTATTAATATTATTATTACTACTACTACTACTACATGCTACTACTATATTATTATTACTTACTACTATTTAGTATACGTTCACTGCTTTCTGCTCACAAACTCATTTTCAACCCATGCAACCCCATGTACTCACGTATGTACATTTGGTTGCCAACAAATAAGTTGGTGTTCCCAAGATATGCACCAATTAACTTAAATGTATTATTATTATTACTACTATTTATTATTATTTATTATTTATTATTTATTAATTATGAATTATTAATTATTTATTATTATTATTACTCTATTACGTAGTATAAGTTCACTGCTTTCTGCTCACTAACTCATTTTCAACCCATGCAACCCCATTTACTCACGTGTGTACATTGGTTGCTAACAAATGAGTTAACATTAGCTCTATAAAGGTCGCAATTGAGATGTCCAGAAGAAAAGACAACGCCAGGCAACGTTTATGTTTTGTTTTGGGCCTGTCTACAGCACTAAGCGCATAAATAATATTAAACAGTTTCCCGAGCTGCTGAAAATGTAGTTGTTGGAGGGCAAATTGGACAGCATTCTGGACACCTCGATTCAGCGGGTAGGTGACCAAACGCGCATGTGTCGAGAAAACTGTAGGAACGTTAGAAACTACGCGTGCGCCACACTTAAAACAAAAACCTAACGACTTCGCGATCTTCATTTGATCTTCATCTTAATTAGCAGCGCAAATATAAGCGCACAAAAGGCGCGCTGCCATTAATTAGCCATAAATTGCGCTGCAAAAGTTAACTGCGTGCGATTAATCTCCGCTTCGACCGGTGATTTTAAAGCCGCATCTAATATAGACAATCTCTCGTGGCATTTGCACGCTGCAAGCACGCATTACGAAAATAAACCTAATGATTTCAGTTTACGTAACTTCAGGTTCCCCCCTAAACGCAAGAGCCCGTCCAGCCTGCGCCACTTCGCACCGTTTCCATTTCCTGTTCCGCCTCTGCAACACATAAGCCCAAGGTTAAAGTTGTCATCCCGGAGCCCCTCGTACATGCACAAGGACGAGAAGCAGCAGGCAGCACCCCCAGCCCAGCGCAGACGGCACGCGCGTTTTATGCGAGACCAGAGCCACGAGACCGCCGAAAGCCCCTAAACGGAAATAGGTGAGACAAGTTTGAGGTTATGTCGTATTTACTGTTGTCATGTTGAGGAGTTTTGTGCAATAAAAGCAACGCGCCGACCCCCGCAGAACAACGCGAAACCCCACGAGTGCACCATGCAGGCGGGATATTAAACGGAATTCGAGCGGCCGCGAGAATCCGGGGCTCACCTGCGAACCTTCATCGCAATATGACAGTGTAACGAACCGAGTTTCATTCACCGTTCACCCCATCAAATCACCCGCAGTTGCTCAGTGGTATTAGAATTACAACTTTTATGTGTACGCAGTACGGCGGTTAGAGCAAACGAACCTTATACCAATATTTCGGTCGACGGTGTGACATATGTCGATCGTCTCCGAAAGTTTACAAAGTTTTCGGTGATAATTTAGCGCTTCCATGTGAAGTGTATATGTACTTGTGCAGATGTACGTGAGCTAACTTCTGGCTGGGTGTAATTGTCAACATTTCATTTAGGTGCGCTCAAAGCAATTTGTTGCCCCGAAATTTCATAATTCATGCGCAGAAGAACCAGGAAAATTTTATAATTTCGCCCTAAATTAATGTCTCGCAACCGAAATTAGCACTTCCTCTATCACTTACCTCCTCACAATGAACTGTAAAGTTGACAAGTTGACTCTTTGCAGTTCACTTGTTTAAATAATTTTATTTGCTGTTCACTTGTTTAATTTTTTTATTACTCCCTTATTAAATTGATTTTGTTTATTGTTCCCTTCTTTGACTGATACTATGTTATTCGCATGTTTAAATGATTTTGTTTGCTGTTCACTTGTTTAATTGTTTGTTATTCACTTGTTTGATTGATTTTGTTTATTATTCCTTTGTTTAACTGATATTTTGTTATTCGCTTGTTTAAATGATTTTGTTTGCTGTCCACTTCTTTAATTGTTTGATTAATTGTTTATTATTCGCTTGTTAAATTGATTTTGTTTATTGCTACCTTGTTCGATTGATTATTTATTGCTTGCTTGTTCAATTTTGTTACCTGTTGACCGCTGATTACCGTCTTGCCTGTTTCAGGATGTTCATAAGCCGTGGCAGAGGCAGAGGCCGGGGCAGAGGTTTCTACAAGAGCCCGGCAAGCGCACCGAACGCGGAATCCCCGGAGACAATGCAGCAGCACCAGCAGCGCCCCGCCGCTCCCAGCCCCAGCCAACCGCTGGCCGTCGACCGCAGCAGCACCGTGACCGTGAACCTCGACCTGGACGAGTCAGCTGAGAACTGGCTAGCACAGTTGAAGCAGTCCTGGGTCTACTGTAAGCCCGAAACGACCAATCTTCTTGCCTTGTCTCCCCCAAACCACAAGCAATTGGGCCCCCAATTTTAAAGTTTGATAGTACTTAAGTTGCTAACATTAATAGTTATGTCATATATTATTAAGCCTATTCTCAAACCAGACTTAAGATCAAGCAATTCCAGTTGTTTCTATTCCTAATTCCTGATAAAGTTTGTACGAACCCTTCAGGATTGTGGTACATAGAGGGTGGGCCATTTAGAGGTTTCTTTTTAAATCATAGGTTATTTTGACACTGGCAGCTTTTTCCCGCTCGAAATCTTAACAGAAAGTCAGTATCATACCTCCGCGGTACGAAATGAGCCGCTTTACGCTTGAACAACGTTGTGAAATATTGTAAATTTATTTCCAAAGTGAGTGCTGTGTAGCCCAAACAGTGCGTTTGTTAAAAATAAGTTTTGGCCGAAATGAATCACCTATCGCGCCTGCTGTACGCAAGTTTGTGCAAAAAGTTCGTGAGACTGGCATGCTAGTGGACAACACTCATGGTCCTCGTTCTTGTACGGTGCGCACAGACGAGAATGTGGCTGCTGTAGCCAAGAGTGTGACACTTAATCCACGAACATCAACTCGCCGTCGATTTCATCAGCCAAACATTTCACGCACTAGCCTGAGGAGAATTCTGCACAATGATCTCGGATTATTCGCTTACAAGGTCCAATTGACTCAGCAATTGAAGGCGCACGACCATCCGCTTTGTTATCGCTACGCAGGTTTGGCCTTAGAGCAGCTTGAAATGGACAACGATTTTGGTCGAAAAATCATATTTTCTGACGAGACGCATTTTCATCTTTACGGCTACGTTAACAAACAAAATTGCCGCATCTGCTGCTCGGAAAATCCGCACGTTATTGTCGAGAAACCAATGCATCCACAGAGCATCATTGGACCATTTTTCTTCGATGATGAGGCTGGGAACAACGTTTCGGTCAACGGTGAGCGTTACAGCGTTACATCTTATCCTACTTTTTTTTACTGAAATTGAAGACATGGATTTACACGACCTTTGGTTCATGCAGGATGGCGCATCATGCCACACAGCCCATGCCACAATCGATCCTTTTCGCACAAAATTCCCAAATCGTGTTATCAGCCGTCTTGGCGATGTCAATTGGCCACCTCGGAGCTGCAATTTCACCCGTTTGAATTTTTTTTTGTGGACAACCGTGAATGACCAATGTTATGCCAACAATCCAGAAACGATTCAAGCACTTCAGGACAATATCATCCAAACAATCCGTGAGCTACAGCCCGAAACCATCAACATTGTCTTGGAAAATTGGAGTGACAAAATGCGCTACTGTGAAGCCAGCCGAGGCAGCCACTTGAACGAAGTTGTGTTCCATCATTAATGGGAATGTTTGCTCTTACTAATAAAGCCATAATACATGGGAAAAAAATGATTTGTTCATTTTATTGCATTTTTAAAAAGAAACTTGTATCTGGCCCATCCTTTATTTGTTTATTTTACTTGAACTTTTTCACTAAAATTCCTGTTTCTGATTTTTGCTTCCGAATTTTACTTTCGATCTGCACGTTTCTCATTTATAATCTGCATCCTTTGTGTGTTAGTGAAGAAGAGTCCGTCAATAGTGAACATGATCGTGCAGCGGTTTGAGGCTTGCGCTAACCCGTACGAGGAGGCACTCCGGCTGATGTACAACTGCGTCGACTTCAAGTATGCCAAGCCCAAGTCGCTGGCGTTCCTGATCCTGGACGAGTTTCGGACGTGGTGCTCGCTAGTCCGTAACAAGATCATCCACCTGCTGACGCCCGAGGTCAAGGTGTCTGCCTTCAACATCGTCCGGCGCCAGAACATCTTCTCCTTCATGAAGCTTGCCGCCGAGGTCTACGAGATGTCCACCGACTGTGATATGTTTTTAGATGTGATTCACCTAATGATAATACAGAAACAGTACAAAGAGGTAAAGATTGAGACAAATTCAGACAAATTTTTGCATGAAAAAGGTTTGGGATGTATAAGAGGTAATAGGTAGTGCAAAGTAGTTGGGAGAAAAATTTGTGTATATATCACCGTTCCGCAGAAACAATGACGCAACTGCAAAATTTTTCAGGAGAGACAAATAACGGTTGTTAATTATTGAGTTTTAAAGAAGTGAATAAATGTTATTGGTAATGATTTTAAATGATAAAAATAATGATCAAATTTATTTGCTTCTTTAAAACTTATTAATTAACAATCGTTTTTCGTATCTCCTGAAAAATCCATCATTTTGCATTTACGTCATTGTTCTCTGGAACGGTGATTCTCTGAACTGGAAGCGTTTTCTTTCTCTTAAGTTTTAAAAGACTAATCTTAAATTTAGTTTACAACACTAATATTTTATATGTTGATCATGAGTCGTATTTATGGGTGTAGTTATAATTCCTTAAATTTCCTGACAGTCAAAGTAACCTCTAAATTTTCACATAAAATCTCGATAGACACACAATAGGCGATTTACATCAAGGCGGCAGCGCCACGGTGGCGCATTCACGTACTAGCCTTGGGCGGCATTTGACGCTTCCAGACATGTGTTCCTATGTGTATCTTGTGCTAAAGTGTGCGATTTGTTTCAAATTCACGACTTCTGCCGTTTATCGTACAGTTATCAATCTGGTGGTTATGGTTTAACATCAACAATGGCAAAATATAAAAGGGTTTGTACCGTATTCCTCCAACGCTGACAGCAACAAAAATCTTGACGTCCTATGTGTTTGTTGTGCTAAAGTGTGCGATTCGTATCAAATTCGTCGTCTTCTGCAGTTTATCGTACAGTTATCAATCTGGTGGTTATGGTTTAACACCAACAAACCCACAATAAAAAAGGGTTTGTACCGTATTCTACGCTAGTTTCCACCGATTCCCGGCTGCAGGTAAAAGGTGTGCCATTCGTATCCAGTTCGTCGATTGATACGCGCATTATAACTGTACGATGAATACTGCAATGTATACGATGGATACGCAACTTGGTATTTTCAAGAGAAAATTCAAACCTCTCATTCGAAAATAGTTTTCAGGAAGAAAATGCTTGGAATATATATGTAAACACTTTAATGAACACGACTGTACTTGCTTTTTCATGCCCATTCTTAATTTGAGCTTCCATGCTCTTTGTATATCCATCAGCTCGGTGTTTGCCAGCTTCATTACATATTTCACGTTCATTTTGCCTGCAGGCGGGAATCGATGCTAACTGACGTCAAGATTTTTGTTGCTGTCAGCGTTGGAGGAATACGGTGCAAACCTTTTTGGATTTTGCCATTGTTGATGTTAAACCATAACCACCAGAATGATAACTGTACGATAAACGGCAGAAGTCGACGAATTTGAAACAAATCGCACACTTTAGCACAAGAAACACATAGGAACACATGTCTGGAAGCGTCAAATGCCGCCCAAGGCTAGTACGTGAATGAGCCACCGCGGCGCTGCCGCCTTGATGTAAATCGCCTATACTATTTAAAATAATATTTTGTGATTAAATAGAAATCAATTCATATTAAAAAGATAACACATTTAGAGAAACATTTATCAAATTTCAAGGTTCGAGACTACTAAAACTAAAGTTTTGTTTGTTGCATTTTACAGGCATGCCAAAGTGCCGCTCTCCTAGGCCTGCACAAAAAGTTCGGCATCGACGGGTTCCTCATACCCCTGATCTTGCAAGACAAAATCATCGTAGCCGAAGATTTCCTGGCCGACAGTCCCCAGCACCAGGTGGAACTCGTCAGCTTCCTCGACTCCGTGCTCGGAAAGAACTCGAGCATCAGGAACAACCTGGAAAATTTCGTGGTGTAAGTGTAACGATCGATCCACTGGAAAACGGGGAAACGCTAATCCAATGTCATAACACCCTTTCCAAATGTGGAGTTTTATTAACTAGGCATGAGTGCACAATAAATTAGTGTCTGCGAACAGTGATACAAAAATTAAAATGGGTTGTGTCAGATTGTTATCCATATTTATCCATATTTTTATTATTTTTATTATACAAATGTATAAATTTTTTCAACCCTGCATGCAACGTTTGCAGACCCTTGTAACTCTTTTCCGGTTAATTTAATCTTATCGTTTTGCAGACAATATGATATTGCCGAGATTAAATGGGATAAGCTGCACTACAAGGCCTTTCGAAAGCTCATCACTCGCCTTAAGAAGAACTACAACTTGTCCGACGAAGTGACGCCGTTCTTAATCAAGAAGCAAAATGAGGGGGCATTACAGTTTCTGGTTCACCGACGATACATCGAAAATACCATAGGTATGCAATCGATATTTAAAAGTTTGCTCGGATCGCTCGAGTTGGAATTAGAGGAGTAAATATGTTCCTTAGAGTTAAACACCGTTTACGATCTCGCCAAATTTGGTTCTGATATTTTTTTTGTCAAGTTTCATGCATTAATTTTAATGCACATCAAAATGTGCAGACTACGTTAATTTGGCATCAGTGTCAGTGCAACTATATCAACGTCCTGTACAAAATTAATTTAGCACACTTTCGATGCAACTACCATAAATTGTCACATTTTGAGTAACTAGTAATAATTACGTTTTTTTAAATTCAGATGTTATTTTTTTTTGTTGCTGCTAGTGGGTGGCTTACTTTCTGTGTGACGATTTCATTTTTAATGATTAAATATTCGTAGGAGACGAAAGCTTCAAAGAGATGGTCCACGAAGCAGTGCAAGATGACCCGAAGCTGCAGCTGGATTTGGTGCTGCAAGTGGCACACCACCACGATCTGCCTGGAGCCCTGCACTTTGCGCACATTTACAAAATCCCCAAAGAGAATTGGCCATTCAACTTGCGATTGTTCCAAGAGAATCCAAAACAAGACAGGTACATTTCAAGCATGGGTTGTTCCGATACCCAACATTTTCTATATAGAGTTATTTTCATCTAACTCTATCTACCGCGGATCTTAACAATTCTATGGATGTCTTTACGGTCAATTGTCACAGATTTCTTAGCCAGGACGTTCGTCATCTTTACTTTTCAGGGCGTCTTTTATCTCATAATTTTTATTACATTTATGTGTCGTTCTTTCAGGGTGTATACAGTGCCCTAACAAATTAGTGTTGACGATATGCAAATGTAAAATGTCTTATTTCAGGCACCAACAACAGAACACGTCTCTTATTGATGAATCTTGGGATAATGATGTGACTGCGGCGAGCAAGGAATTCTATAAACTCAAGCTTCCCTTCCATAATGTGTACTTAATTGACTGTGAAAATGCATTTGAGAATTTCCTCCAAGTTGGTTTGCAAGTAAGTATTTAAATATAATTCTTATTGGTTACAATCTAAAAACTGGTGTTCCCATCTATATCTGAAATCTTTTCATTGCAGAACGTAGTAATAGTTGGAATCGACTGCGAGTGGAAGCCTAGTTTTGGCTGCCAGAAAAACGAACTGGCGTTGATACAGATAGCCACCAGGAAGGACGTGTACATAGTGGACGTCGTACGCATTGGAACGAATGCCGCGCATCTGTGGCAGACACTCGGAAAGGCTTGTTTCAATAACTGTGATATTTTAAAATTAGGTAATCCGCTTGCGCCCTCTGGCATTTAAACTCCATGGCCCGCCGTCGGTGCGATGAGCAAACGGCGACTGTAAATTGATGATTTTAGGTTTCGGACTAATGAGTGATATGTCTATGATAAGGCAATCTTTACCGCATATAAACATTAATCAAAAAGTGGGGTTCCTGGATTTGCTGAACCTGTGGAAGCAGATCGAGAAGAACTCAAAAGTTAAATTGCCATACGAAGGTGAGTCCCATTCTGTTTAACAACAATTTGTGCTTTACATCATTGTATTGCGTAGCACACTATTCGTAGTAGGCACCGACTTTTTTACGCAACATAAAAATTGTATGGTGAAATTTGTGACAGTTGTTAAAAGTCAAGTAGAGGTTATTCGTTATTTCATCTTTTCATCCATTGTAAAATGTTATTGGCGATTATTGGCGCATTTCACATGTAATGGACTACTGTATAAACGTATAAGCTGTGTCTTAGAGAAAATTTTTTACAGGTGTAATTTTTATTTGACAGATATTAACTATAATTGACTACAGTTTGATTCTGGCTTATGGTTTTGATTCGTGATGTTCATGTCGTCAGTTTATTTCACAAATGTCTATTTAATTCAATCATTTACGTCATTTTCGAGGTTGTTCACACTTTGCAGGCCAGAGCGAAGAATTTTTATTTGAGAGACATTAACATTGTTGACTTGCAGTCCGATTCTTGACTTTATGGGCTCTTGGTTTTGATTCCTTATGTTGTCAGTTCATTTGACAAATGTCTGTTTAATTTGACTCCTGTCATTTTCGAGGATATTAAATGGCTTACACTTTCCAGGCCAGAGCGGGGGACCCAGCCTGAGCACGTTAGTCCAGCAGTGCCTCGGATTGCCTCTGAACAAGGCCGATCAGTTCTCCAACTGGGAGAAGAGACCTCTACGCAGGAGCCAGCTCGAGTATGCGGCGCTAGACGCCTTCTGCCTTATCGAAGTTTATGATGTCCTCAAAAAGTGCTGTGAGATCGCCAGTTTTCCCTTCGACGACGCCTGCTACAGCCTGATGAGCTGCTCGAAGGTCGCCCAAAAGAAATCAAAGAAACACTTTCAAAAACGGGTGAGCGACACCATGACTTTGTGGTGACACATTAAAGTTACTACTGTCCTATCAATATGGAATTCAGTTTTTTTTATGTTAAATAAAGCTAAACATTTTTAGGTTAGGTCTCATAAAAAATCTAGTAACTTCTGCGTTATGTACAGCATTCGCTAGAGTTCTGAAGTTTATGTAACTATGCATACACATTGTACCGTGTTGAGTACTGCACTATAGTCTACCAAGCATATGCGTTGCACCGTATTCAGTACTGTGCATATGCTTAGTAGCCTAAACTGCAGTACTGTTTATTCCAGTGAACACTGTACATCAAATATGTCTTGACGAGAGCTGATTATGGCTCATCGCTCCATATTGCCTAAGTTCGACATACATTTCTTATTTCAATTCAATCTATTGTATTTACCTTAAGTATCCGAACAGGCATAGAAAACACGATTCTTTATTCGAGAAAATATGAGTCATTATCAGCTCTCTTCGGGCGACTATAAACGGTGCAAATTTTTAGATCAGGTGTCCCAAAAAATCTCATCAAAATTTTTATTGAAAGTCTCCACCGGATGCATATTTCCTAGAATCCTTTGTTGGTATAGAAACGTTTGGAAGAGGTGTACCCCCAGCCGCCGAACCCGGACCCGAGCCCCGCCAGGGCGGAAGACCTAAAGTTTGTCTGTGACACGATGGTGCAGGGCCTGGGCAAGACCCTCAGGAAATGCGGCATCGACACGGCCTTGCTGCAGGAGCAGGACGACCACATGGAGTGCGTCAAGATGTACCAGGACGAACAGAGATACATCCTCACCAGGGGGCTGGTGTTCAATAAGGTAGGCTCGGTGTCCTGGCAAGGCAATCTTACATCTGGGTGTTGTTTCAGCTGAGTGGCTCCGTGCCGCACGGGCACTGCTTTCGGGTGACCGAGGACGACTGCAAGGAGCAGCTGAAGGAGGTCCTCGCGTATTACAATATTGTTGTGAAGAAGGAGAATATCTTCAGTAGATGCCAGGTATGAAAAATATGTCATTTTCTCTTGGCAGATGTAAGTTTCATTTGAAGATATCAACCGTTGCTAATTTGGAGATTATGATTCTTGCATTTATTACGGCGATTGAGACTGTACAGCCATTCAGTAACTAAAATGTCAACAAAATAAATGGGTTTAACGTATGCGCATGGTATTGATTGTTGTTTGAAAATGATTTTCATTTGAGGGATGTGAACCGTTATTGATTTTTAGGTTAATATTCTTCAATTTAATGTCTCGGCCTCCCTGATCTCCACTGCGGTCATTTCCCACCTTCTAATCTAGCATCTAGCAATCTTCTAATGAGCATTTGTTTGTAGATATGTAATGCGAACAGTTTCGTCAAGCTTTCGAAGTCAACGATGTATGCATTGGTGGAGTCATCGAAGAATGAATCAAAACCTTATCGCAGTGCTTGCTATGCCGACGATTATCTGGCAGACGAGGCTACAGGCTTCTCCAGTGAGGAGGACGATGATGAATTAGTACAACGTAGGCCAGTAATATCAAGAAAGTGGGAATTGTGTAAGTTGTAGATATTTCAAATAATGTCAAGCACTAATTTTTTGACATTTAGAATTATTACAATACGATTAACACGAAGGTGTTTTCACTGCTGGTTATTTTTATTACATAAATTTATCATTCTCAAGGTTCGGATGAGCACGTGGACGTGGGCCTGTGCCAGACCCGGCTGGGCGTAAAAATCCAGGTGGAGAATATACCTGACGGCACACTGACGAGCACGGACCTTTACTACGTTTGCGAGCAGTGCGGCAAGGTGTACTGGGATGGCACGCACTTGGACAGGATAATCTCAAACAAACTCCAGGGAATTGTATTGTAATTTCTAATACAGGATCACTTTGATTTGACTCGATAGCGATAGATTTTCATTTGTACAAAGTAACCGCGTTCAAACCATAACCGTTCAAAAAGTTTCCGCCGACGCGGCTGGCCGGCCGACCGCGGCTCGATGTGCTAGCGAACTTGTTACCGGTTATTTCGGCTGTGTCGGTTGATTATTTTATTACGCTTTGCTGCGTCGGGTGTTTTAATGTTTTTTTATTACGTACCGCCACGTCGGTTAAATATTTTATTATGTTACGTTGCTTCGGTTGATGTTAGTATGTTAAGCATTCGACGGCGGGATTAAAGCGCCAGTGCCCGTAGATGGTGATGCGCTTACCCCAATTTAAAAAAAATGTCAATTTATTCCTATTTTTTAGCACATAAAGGTTCATTCTTACATGCAATATTACACTCAGCGATTTACTTTAATAATAATAATTAACAGATAGTAACCTTATGTGTTTACAATGGTACCGAAGGAAATCAAATTTCCGTTCAATTACATCATGAAATTATCACACCATGAATGTGTGATCACCGCTCTAAATCCTCTGCCACTTTACTCGACAATATTCGAGTTAATGCAGCTCTCACACTTGCCAGCATAACTTTGTTGGTAAGCCTGGTGATTGCCCTATAGAACTGAATTTTCGTGGTTAAATATCGTAGATTCAACCCAAATGTTTTACAATTTCTGACAATCGGCAGTCTCTGAATGCAATGCGATGTTAACAACCTTCCGCCTCAAATAATAATTTGTTATTATACTCCATAGCTCTTTTCTATTGCTACACTGATTATAATAATATGATTTATCAACCCTTTAATTTTCTTCAATTCATTTATCTATTTAGCGTATGGCTAAGTACGCTTAAAAAATTCTTGTATTTGGGTGATCAACAAATTTCCCACCAAAAGTTTGTGGATTTCATAAGCCGACTTCATGTTTGTGCTTCCATTTCCCAATTGAGCCTATTGTGCTAATGACAATACGGTCCTATCACTGCTCAATTGCTTAAAGTGACATGCGCACATGCCTGCACAAACAAAATCTCCAAATTTGAGCTATGAAATTTGAATCTGCCCCCCACATTGTTCTGTAATACTGTTGATGAAATACATTGTTGATCGCATTGCATCAATCATGAGGAATAATTAGTTTCACTACACACTATAAATATACAGGATGTTAAAAAGCTTCCCAGTTTTCCATTTACTACCTATAGAAGGAACTAATTCAAGGAATTATTTCATTGAAAAAGTGACAACGTCGCTATTAACGTATAATAATTTTGGGGGATTTTAAAATCTCAAAATCAATTTTAAAATTGATTCAAGAATTTTTATGTTATATACCATATATCATTTCGACATGTCGGGAGTTTTCTAAATTCACTATACTTACCTAACTAATTATATAGTGTAATAATCAGTCTACTCATCTTCTGTGCTACACCAACAGTATTATTATTGCTGAAGTTTATAACATGAAATGAAGATGTTTTGCTCCATTTAGTGAGCTTGTGGGAATAGTGAGTAGATTTTTCAGAAACACCCTGTATATTATAAACGTTTTCAATTTGTAGCAAGCCTTGGTTCATGCAATGACAGACAATTCGACAAAACTTCAACACTAACCTTATATGATTTTACTATTAAATTTTCTTATATTATTAATTTGTTTGCAATTATGTAACGTAACATTTTGCGGATAGCCCTTATGCTGCCTCCTATTTTATTGGCAACATTTGTTACTTGTGCCTATTTTTGATTGTTAGAATTCACATTTAGCGTACCTACATACATATTATCAGAAGTTGCTCATATTACTTTTGTAATCGCGCTCGTCGAACGTCGAATGTATTATGCGTAACATTTCTATAACAGGTACTTAACGCCATTAAGGCTTTTTTTTATTTTATGACATTATTTAGTTATTGATTGACAAATGTAAAACATTTACCTAAATATATTATATACAAACTTGGAAATTGTTTTAATTACCAAACCCCAAATTTATTACTTATGGTAGTGACTTACACACTAAAAAGAGTAATCGTCTACCAAGATTCTTGATATCAAAGTAAAAATTGTTGAAATGGTACTTTTGTTTAATGATTTTGTTAATGAAATTTAAAAAAAATGCATTAGCAGGAACACAATTTTTGTAACCCACAATTTTGAAAATCTAAAGGCTAAACTTTGCGATTACAATTTTCCAATGTCAAAGATTGTTGAAATTGAATTTTTATTATAAAAATAGTGATAGTAATTATGTTTTCTTAAAATAGCATAAAAATATATTTCTGCTGCCAAATAAAGAACATACATAAGGTTTCTAACAACAATTTTAAACATTTAATGTAAACCTGGAGATTGCATTTTTCCTACTACCAAAGATTGTTGAAATAGAGCATTTTTTTTATAATTTTACTTTCTTAAAATCGAAAAGAATATAGTTATACCACCATATCAGCAGGAACATGATTTTTCTATTTACAATATTGAAAATTAGACAATATTTTTTTATAGCCTTAAGCAGTCGCCTGTCAAAATACCTGTCAATTATTAGGTTAGATTGCAATAAAAAAATGCTAGATGCAACCCAATAAACACTTTCAAGTGCAGTTTGCCTACCTTCTGACCACGTTTTTTAAATTGAATAACCAAGAAAAGTTTATCAGCTTCTGACTTAAAGGATTGGTTAAATCAAAGTTCAAATTCACATCAATTTCGCTCTTGGGGCACAAATGCGGGCCCCAGAAACCCTCTGGCCAGCAGATTCCTGTAGCGCCGAAATTGATTTGACATTGTCCATGATTGAAATGTCAAATTTTGAAATGATCGAAAATAGATCCCGCTGTTAAGAGAGCGAACATGCTCTGAGATCTCTGAGAACCCCCAAAATTCGATGTCGACGCTCCCGAGCCGCCCCCTCGAACTCGACACACCAGCTATCAGGTGAACCCCGGAGGTCACACGCGCTTCACTATGGTCGTCGGGTGCACGACCCACCACCTGATCAACACGAGTGCCAGCAGGGGCCTGCAGCTGTGCGCCAGCTCTATAGGCTTGAACAGCTTCTTCAGGAGCAGTGCCAGCCCGCTGGGCAGGAACCCGTTCAGACTGGGCTGCAGCCGAACGTTCCACACGTCCAAGGAGCCACGTTCATCCTTTGCCAAATTAACCCCACAAGAGGTAAGAGATGTAACAGTAATGATAACTAGTTTGTCAGCCAGGGTGTTACGCCTTATTACTCTGGTTAGTGTCTTGACTCACTCGGAAAGAGCCGTTCGTTCCGCTTCCAATTGCCTACTCTTAGTTTCGTTAGATCCTTCACGCTCTTTTGTACATATTCCTCTCACCTTGCTTGCAATGAAAATCTTTTTGACTTTTATCGCCCGATCCACTCTCATCGTACTCGTGTTTCAAATTTAGCACTTATGGCCAGGATCGTGTGTTCGAGACAAGTCAAAACATGGTGAGCCATGCAGCGGTATTTATTCATCACTTATTAACTGTTTCTATAGTTTTCCTGGACCTGCACAATTTTTGGTATAAACCAGAATATGTGTTGTAATCTTGCCACTCACTCAGGCATTCAAGCCTGCACCTGACCAATAAATCTTCATAAGAACATGTAATCACCGTCCATAAACTACTCGTTACGATAGTGCGCCTCAACATTATTGCCCCACGTACATATATTATTGCCTGCGAGTGTTGATAGGACTAACAAGGTTTCACACACCCAGAAAATTGGGCAACATGTTTCTGCACCCCGTTTATTTTTTGCTGCTCTTCCCGTGCAACGTGAGTAACTTTTAATTCTGCACTCACAGAACACGGTAACTAATTGTGTGACCGATTCTAGATTGTAGTGTGTCAGTTAGGCGCTCTCGGCGCAAATGGTGGACTAGGAAATCTTGCAGGCGGGCTTGCAAATATCGGCGGTGGACTTGGAAATCTTGCTGGTGGACTTGTAAATGCAGGTGGGGAGCTTGGCGATAGCGGAGGCGGACTTGGGGCCGTTGGTAACCTTGGTAAACTAACGCAAGGCAATGGACTGGATGCAACTGGTACCATTGGAAATGCCGTGGGTGGGCTTAGAAATCAGAGAAGCGGACTCGGTGACGGTTTAGGTGGACTTCTGGGAAGCTTACTTGGAGGTTCCGAAGGTACAACTGGAAACGAAGAAGGTGGACTTGGATTAGGAACGCTCGGCTTACTGGGTTCTGGAAACCTCGGTTCCGGGGGCCTCGGATCATTACCTCTGGCCTCGCTGTTGTCGAGATTGTTAAAAACCGTCACTGAACCATTGAGCAGCACATTGTTGAACAAGCTAATCAAAAGGGGCGTGGAAAGATTGAACGTCGACTTCTCGCCACTGAACCGGCAGTTGAATTTGCGCCGCTTCCCATCGCTCCATGCGAACCTCTTCGACTCAATAGCACACACATACAACACGTCCTCGGAGAGCATCGCTCGAATCATCGTCAGATCACAGGGAGACCCCCTGAAGCTTATTAACGATTTAAATAGCCTGTTCCAATGCAAACTATTTTACGTCAGCAACGACGCCCTTAAAGTCGACCTCAACGAGTTCAACCACGTGCTCTTAAGAACCAAAGAGAAATACATAAGAGACATCGACTCGTCCAGGGTGGGGTTCCTGGCAGGGGCGGTCGAAGATTTTCTAACCCGCAGGAACAACACACAGTACGACAGTATGCGAAGCTTCGTCGAGCGCGTGGAAATACCATTTCCGCTACTTGAAAGGGTCCTGCGGCCGGCTATTAAAATGGGCCCTGCTGGAGACGCGGTGCGGAACCTCGTGTCCGCGCATGTGGACAGCTCCGTATTTGATTTCAAGCGGAACCTGGACCTAATTATGAAGAAGGTCCTGTGGCAGTACAAGGCGCAGTATGTTGATAAGCTCTTTGGGAAACGGGCCCAGGCAATTGTGGCACGGGAGGTAGGGAAGGTGGCGGCTACGTATCAGCGAATCATCAAGGATCTAGTCGATTCTGTGAAGCCCAACTTGGAAACTAAATCTATACTTGCTGATGGTATAAACAAGGACGAAGTGTCGAATGGTAATATTTTTACCAGCATCCGCATCTTGACCGACGCCTGGCTGAAGGAGATCACCAAAGCAATCGCCTTTAAGGTGGACAGGTCAGCTCTACCACCTCTCATTGATTTGGCGAAGGCTTGGTCGGAGGTTATGAACGAAATTAAGAATTGGTGGTTTACTTACATCAAAGGCTTTAAAAATGTGTAAAGGATTCCTGATAGAACAATTCTATTTTCTTCTGGAGTTGGCTAGGGACACAAATAGTATGTTTTGGATGAAAACTGATGTAATTATTGTTATAACGAATCGTTAACAGTTCATATTAATTTTTGGGCTTATAGGAAGTTGCTTAGTTGGTGTACAACACATACAATTTTTTTCCACAGCTTCTTCAAAGGTAATTCAATTAATCTCTTTTTATTTCTACTGTTATTAATTATGGAGATAATTGTTGTAATGTAACAAAAAATTAAAGCGCTTCTGCTAGCAATTATGAACTTGATTGTATGTTAACCCTTTCTTCTACGCTACAGGACTCTTCGGTTGTGGTAGGTCATTTTAGTTTAGAATAGATTAGATTAAGTAGGTCTATTGAAGTGTGACGGAAACTTTCCCCATCATTGGTGTCACACCGTAGTATCTTTACATATGGACAAAGGCACTGCACAAGATTTCTCAGTAAAAACATTTTGAGAAATGTGTCACTGTATCATACGGTAACGTCTTTCTTTTTCAATTATGAATCAATTATTACTAATTATCCCTTCAATTAATTAGTTTTTGCGGAAGATTCATCAAAAATTACAAATCATTTGTGAACTGTTTTTAATCAACGGTCAATTTGTAAATTGTTTAATTTTTCGTAGAAGGTTCATCAACAATTACAAATCAATTATCAACTGTCAATGTTTTAACAATAATTATCAACTGTCATTCTTCAATTGTTTATTTATTTCGCCCACCTCTTTCAATTGTTTTTAAACAAGAATTCTTTTTTAATTATTTATTTCCAATTCTTAAGATACAGATATTTGTTTTAGGTAGACACAGTGTTACGCGCTAATGAATATAACCACGAATTCTCACCTGGCAGCAGTATCAAGTCCTACGATTCTAACCAGTTAGCTTCGAACAACCCTATTGAAGATACAAGATCGGAAGCGAGCTGCTTATTAACGACAGGTACAGAATATATGAATACATTTTTAATGCCCACTTTTCATATATGCGAAACCAATTGATGATTGGTGATTATGTTTTTTCAATATCACCACACCGTTTATAATTTTTGTTTCACTTACTTTTAAAGCTTACTTTTATATTTTTATGCTCAAATCATTACTATTTCATAGGTTTGCTAATTGGAGTCTTTGACGGACATGCAGGAGGTGCGTGTGCACAGGTTATTGCCAAGCGGCTCTTCCACTATATCACAGCCTGCATGCTGCCCCCGGAAAGCCTCGAGCAATACATAGCCTCATTGCCTACTTCCGCGCCATTGGAGCTCATCAAAACGTACAACGACAAGGTGCAGTTCGTGGACGATGTCAGGGAAATTTACAAAACGAGCTTTCTGAATTTCCTCGAAGATTTAGTAAAGGTAAACAAATGTATTAAGTAAGCAAGTCTAATTTTTGTAAATGTAATAACGGGGTTACAAATAAAAATATTGTTTTTACTATCTTAGGTGGAGGAGAAGAAAATGTTTGAAATGAACAAGGCCCTCGAGAAGGCGTTTCTGCGGTTGGACGAAGATCTCTCCAAAGAGGGTTTGCCGCAAGAGGATGGTAAGATCAACATGAAAACTCTGTCGGTGGCAATGACTGGATCGGTGGCTTGCGTGGCTCACATCGACGGCCCGCACCTCCACGTGGCGAACGTAGGAGATTGCAATGCAGTCTTAGGTTTGTAGAATAGTTTCTGCATTTGTTGGAGGGCAAATGATTTTCGATAATCTATTCCAGGCATCGTCATTTAAAAACTCAAAAGACATTAAGAGGATTCTAATATTTTACGAATTTTGTATCTCCGAAATTCTTAAAAATTCGTATCGATTGTATTGAGATTCGTCAATGATACCAATTTACTAGTAGTTTAAAACATACAAAAACTCATGAAAAGTCTTGATTTTTCACAGTAGTTATACTGTTATTCCAGAATTTTCAATTTTTTACATTTTTCATCTAGATTCGAAAATTCTTAAAAAATATAAATCTAAAAAAAATGTCTGATAAATCCCTAAACATTGTCAATCATAAAAAATTACTGATAGGAAAAATACATTTTTTTATATACAATTACAGTTTTGATTCAATTTGTTTATGGATAACATTTTCAAAATCAATAAAAACAACATTCTATGAATTTAAAAAATTCATCATTCATGTCATGAAACACTTCCGGAAACACTTTTATTTAATTTTTTCACATTTTTTAAGGCACGTTTAAACAGTGTTTATTGGACTAACAATATTTATTTATTTTGCATTGATTTAAATGCCCTTTTCTTTGTGTAGGTGTGCGAACGGAGACAAACTCTTGGACGTCGAAGAAGCTCACGATGGAGCACAACACGTACAACCAAGCGGAAGTGGAGCGGATTCTGGGCGAGCACCCGCGCAATGAGAGCAACACGGTGATAAAGATGGAGCGTCTGCTGGGCCAGCTGGCGCCACTGCGGGCACTCGGGGACTTCCGGTACAAGTGGAGCAAAGACATAATGTCGAGCATAGTGACCAAGTACTTCGGCGAGAACATGGTGGCCCCCAATTATTATACACCGCCATACCTGACTGCCAGGCCGGACGTGACCTACCACCGACTGACGCCCAGGGACAAGTTCCTGGTGCTCGCGACGGACGGCCTGTGGGACATTGTCTCGCCGCTGCAGGTCGTCCGGCTGGTCGGCGAGCACATGAGCGGAAAGGTGACGCTCAGCCCGCTCAAGCTGCCCCGCAAGAATATGAAACTCTGTGATATTAACGAGATGCTACTGCAGCGGAAGGAGGGGCTCAAGACGAAGCCCAAGGACACGAACGCGGCTACCCACCTGATCAGGAATGCACTCGGCGGCACCGAGTACGGAATCGATCACAGGAAGCTCTCGCAGCTGCTCAGCCTGCCCGATGACGTCGTCAGGGTGTTCCGGGACGACATCACCATCACAGTTGTGTACTTTGATTCGGAATTTTTACGGCATTGCCCCGCTTGATTTACACCCTAGTACATTGTGAGATGTACGTTCTACTAGTGTTCTATGTTCTTCAACTGTTATACATGATTTTATTTTGTTAGCACTGCAGTTTTCTTTTACATCATACAACCCAATCCAAATTATATAAATTGTAACACAATTATAAATGATTTATTAGTATCGCTGTTATTTATGCCTACAAAAAAAATTGTAGATATAAAAGTTGCTTGGAACAAACATCAGCAAACTTAAAATGATAATTATAATCTGCCCTTTTCCTTCACATGTGGCATAATTGGTTAGATTCACATTTTTGACGAACAATAGTTATCAGTTGCCTAGATTTAAGCGAACTTTTAATTGTGATATGTTTTATATTGTGGCAATAGAGTACAATGGGAACTGTATATTGCCGATATATTTCTATATCTTATGCAAAGTTGCAAAATCACTCCAGGAAAATGTTTCAATGAAATTCTGACCGATGCTTCAATTATGTTAACTCATGTGCTACTGCACATGAAAATTTAAAAAAATTCAAACTTTGTAGGGGTGTTCAAAAAATAACGAAAGTAACGAATTTCAAATAAACAGTATTACTTATTAGTTTTTGAGTGTGTTGTAACGAATTTCTGTAATCAAATAATTTTCTTTTTTTAATGTTTATTTTTGCAATAAATCTGAAAACACTTAATATTTCCGAAACAGTTGAAGATAGGTATAGGACATTGTACATGAAATATGTCTAGAATTTTCTGAAGAATCCAAAAATTGAATAATATACCAGGTGTTGCATTTAAAATAAGAAAGTTGGTATTGGCCACGGTCACATGACACCCTGTATAAAAAGTTTTTGGTGAAAAAAATGCGCAACTAAAAATAACAATCGACGTGTCCGAGCGTTTTTTTGAACACGCCCCCATTTATTTATTATAGAATTTATTCCATTTGGCTGATACACAGTGTATAGAAACTCCACCACTGCAAAAAACTTAAAAACTTGCTTAGTGCTGGCCAATCACTTTTTTGGGTTCAGGGGGCATTTTCCATTACAAACAATGATTACTTAAATAAAATATTGATGGAATTTCTTTATTAGAACTTAAACATATAAAAACTTATTCCGGCTTCTTCGCCTTCTGCTTCTTGGGCGCGATGATGGGCTTCTGTGACCTGAGAACAGCGCTGGCCCTGCGGAGGGCAGCCTGAAACAAATATCCGAATCATACCATATATCTTAAACATACACGCAAATACACGCCAAGCGGGGAAAACTTCAGTAAGTAGCATAAGTTTTCTTCACATTAATCGGAGATCTTGGTGGTAAAGTCATCATGTCAATATAAATCAGTAATATTCTAAAGCTATCATGACCTTGACACTTAAGATTGCAGAAACACATTGAAGTGCAAACCAAGTGCAGTAGACAAATTGCAAGGCTTCAGGGACATTGAACTCGAACGAAATTTTGATCTATTAAATTATAGTTTTGTGAATTTTTGAGGTATTAAATTGCATCATTGAACTATCACTCGCCATATTTAATAGTCTGAACAACATGTTTAAGGCCAATTGAAATCCTCTGCTGAAGAATTAGGAATTTAGTTGGCCGACAATTCTAATTACTCGACAATTCTAATTACACAATGAAGCCTTGCGTCGAGGATAAAACGGTAATACGATTGGCCAATTCATAATTAAAACCGCAAATTTTTCGGAGGGAAATTTATTAGGCTACAAACTGATCGGTTACAAAACTATTATACCCCTTTTCTGACACTGGCACGATGGTTTGCCAGTTGGCACATATTTCCGAGTTCAAGCTTGTATTGTTTCAATCATAACCTATGAATCGAACGTTGAAATTGTCAACATGATAGCTTTTGAATTTTTTATTTTTGAAACTAAAAATTTGCAGTAAAACCTCTTACCTTAGTCAAGTCTGTGCGGTACTTATTCTTGTTCAACAAGCGTTTCAGCTTGTAGAGCGAACGACGGGGGCCAGCCTTCATGGTCCTCTTGACTGTGCTCTTCCTTGGTTTGTTCTGCAATCACAAAAAAAAAACATAATTGGCAGGCTTAAGTGAAACCCAGTTCGCATAGCTGCAAATAATCGAAATCAGTCAAAATGACAGATTTTCATCATTTAATGAGGAGTTGGCTCGTCGGGTAACACAACTAAACCTAAGTTCATGCACTAGTGTTGTAGATTGCGATTTCCATACAAATTTACGGTGGTATTACCAGCAAATAAATGCGGCAGTGATTTGATTCGTTGAAAGTAGTAACTTTTTATTCAATAAAAATAGGGTAGAGAATAATAATAGGATTTGTTAGTAGAGAAATTGTAATTGAAAATTTCTGCCACTACCCTAATCATTTCAGGAATAAGGTGGTAAATAATTATATTGATGTTATGTCTAGCAGAAAACGCATAATGTTGAAATCATTTGAAGTTTTGCAGTAAATGCAAAATGTTGACGTGGTAAGTTTACTGATATGAAATTTAACCAATCAGAACAATAATCGCAACACTTAAGTGCGTGAACTTGGCCTGATTATGCATGGAAGATCTTCCGCACTCACCTGCTGGCTGGCCTTCTTGTAGCCGACAGTGAAACCCTTCTTATCGGCCGCATCGGTGATCGCAACCGACTTCTTGTGGATCAATCCATTATACCTGTATGAGCTCAAGTTCGTCAGGTTATTGCTTTCCTGAAATCATAATGTACGTTAGCTACAAGATGATACGTAAATGCATTCTACTATGAGAAAAGCTGTGCGTCAGAAGTAGCAAATGATATCATCACGGCTCCTCAAAGATCTTGGTGGTAAAAATCATCATGTTCACAGGGTTATTAATATACAGCACCTTCAGGAAGAATAGTAAACTTTTTGGCAGCATACAATATATTTAGACAAACTGTGAAATTCTCAATGGCCTCAGTCGCTAGAAACTGATGAAAAATGATTTAGAGAGCTGGAAGCAGGAAATAATTGTGCATCTCCACTAATCTAATCAAAATAATAAATGCTACTAGGTCCTAAAGGTTCGGGGTATCGCAAAATTGACCAAACCAAAATAAATCATGTACGTGATTAATGAAAAGTGATGTTAATGAAAGTGATCACCCTAGTTGATGGATTAACAAGCTGGCTGCAGCATCGGCAGATTCATCTGCATTAATTAATCCAGGGGGCCTGTGCCTCAAGATATTTAGTATTCTCCCTTGAACACTGCATAGTAACAAAATAAATTTAAGTAAAAAACATACGTACTTACAGTACTGAATGGCTTGCTAATGTTACGCTTCTTCAGTAAGAAAGCATTGTTGTTGCGGATGATACCCCAAACTAGGTGAGACGACATTTTCGCTGTAACAAAAATATATATCGGTTCATGTTTGAATGTGATACAAATTTTTAGATTCTATTTGTACGATGTCTGATACCGAACATTTGCTATCATGGCCGTTGCCGAACATTGGCTAACATGTTAGCTATTATTTTATTGGCTGCTGCTCGGATAGAGATATCGGACAGAGACTTACGAATTAGTCTTACGGAAATATTTTACTTTATCAAAATTAAACAAAGAACACGTATCTAATGATTTTGAAATTTTCGAATCCCCGATCAACCTGTGTTAACCTCAATCAACTATATTCCGCTGCCTGGCGCGACTAAATTAATCCAACTTAGTATTATTGTATAAACCCCCTACAAAATCAAAGTCTAAAGTTGTGGATGGGCTGCGACCTCATATTACCTTACGAAAAATGTGACTACACGTGTTGTCGATATTGGAAACATTTTTTACGGCTTTGCGTGCCTAAAACCGAAAATCCAACTAACGACGGATACGATGTGATATTGTCGCAAATGGTTTCAACCATTTCGAAACAAACAAACTATTTTTAAACAAGAATTTACAAGAAACGCTTCGAAACGTGCACTCACCTCTCAACACGACAAATGAAAGGAAGATGGCGAAAAGGGAACCGGAAACGGGCCAATGGCAATGCAGAGGGCGCGCAAAAGTCCAAATCACACAACTAAATGAAACATAGATGGGGTGTTGCCACGTTTTGCAGGAATGTCGTGTGTCACCGGTTGCCTGGAGTATATTTGGTTGTCTAACTACAGGGATGATTTATTTATACTTCTTGTTTACTCGTTATATCTTGCCATCGAAATGATACTTTACAGGTACGTATACTGATAGAACCCAATAGAAACCAGATATGCAGCACAATAGTATTCTAGATACCGAAATTTAATTAATTACGTTTGTTTTGTTAATAGATTTAATAAAAGTAAATTTTATGAAAACACAAATATAAATTAATTTAATCCACACTAATAAAATGTACTTATAAAATTCTTCACCTATATTAATTGGCTTATTCAATTTAGAATGCCACTGACGGCTGGCATAAACTAGATGTGCAATCTATCTTTCAGATCTACTCAGTTATCAGTGGTATGCTAAATCGGATCACACTGTTTAAATTAATGAGATAAAAAGTGTCTTGTATGTGTCACATCATGTAGATAAAGCTAAATGATGTGCTCATCTAGTTAAAAATAAAATCAGCCCCAACTAAATATTCCCACACAATCAAACTACGAGCACCAATTCGCAAGGCGGGCTTATCCTGTTAAGTAATTAATGCCCTTTTTCAGTTTATTGCAGAAAACCAATATTGTCAAGAAACTGCATATATAGCACGACACTGTACACTAAACAGTTGTGTACACTAAACACTAAACAGTACGACAGTTCAAGCAGGGTAATTGCAAAACTTTTATAAAAAACAAACAATCACCGCATTTTTAAAATCTCACGTGTCGCCACCAAGCAAATTACGTTAAAGTCAGTCTTAATATGCGCCCGCCAGAACTTGCATCTGCCCCAGATCACGGCCGGATAGTTGGGGCTGGGAATCCCATAGAAGATCCTCGCGATGGCCCGGCCGCTGAACGTGTTGTCCCTGTACATTCCCACCATGGTGCGCACGTCCTTGGCGATCAGAGCCTCGTCGCAGATCCGCTCCTTGATTTTTGCCGAGCCGAGTGGCTCCGCGCTGTCAAAGTACTCCCTGATCTTGAACTTGAGCGCGAGCTCCCCCGTCGACGCCTCCCCGGCGATGCAGGTCCTGTAGGTCGGACCCGCCACTGCCATCACAGTCTCGTGCAGGGAGTGCAGCTGTAGCAGAGAGGTACGCTCCTGGTCGACGACACGCCGGTACAGGCTGTCGAGGGTTTCATCAAGCTGTTCGCCTGTCAGGTTGCCGGGGGCCAATAGTCGGAACCCCAAGGTCGTGAACTGCACGGTGAGCAGCGAACGCTTGGGTTGCCCGTTCTCTGCAAGACAGATGTGACGATTGTTATCAAAAATTATTATATTACCGCGCAGCTGTAATACAGAATTCCAGGACATGTGATTCAGCGTTGCTTAGATGTTGAGAAAAAAGGCTATGTGTGTCCTCCAGCTGGCATTTATAAATGTACATTGACAGTATACTGAAATTTTCTATAAAAAGGCTATAAATTTGAAAAAATTTTGATATGCATTGTGTTAATTAAGTTATAAATCTTACAATAATTTATATCAAAATAGCGCATAAAAGTAACACTCAAACATCGCAAATACATAAGCTTTTATAGACGTTCATCGCAATTACAAAATCCACTTCAATTAGGAAATGGTCAAAATTCATGCCTACAACTGGACAAAACTTGTGGAAAATAGATCGAGAAAGATGTTTAGCAGTAATTAATAATCACCTTCAATCCACTCAAGATTTTTCAGCTTGTGCTTGCAAATCCCACTGTCCCATCCCATAGCAGCGGCGACGTCGACCACAGGAAATTCTAATGTGGTCCCCATGTCCTCCTTGCCGAACATAGCGAGCGCCATAGCCAGAGGCGGACACTCCTTCGCCGCCCGCCTGATGTCGTTTATTCCACCATACGCGATCACTCTGCACGTGGTGTAGGCGGGGCTCAGAACCTCGATGTAGCGCTCCTCATGCAGCTCCAGATAGCAGAGCAGCGTGGATATGTTCTCCTCGGGGATGTCCAGTAGACTGACGGTTTCCAGGACGGAGAACGCCACCTCGTGCTTCGGGCAGGTCTGCTTGCAGGAGCACGGAACGAAGATGTTTTGCAGAAGCTTCCTGATCACGTGCCTGTCAATCGAGTCCGAGTACACGTGTCGCTGCAGTTCGCTCTCGTCGTTTCCCTAGAAAAAACTTGGTTCACGGTGGCCTACGTTTTGATGTGTGTCAAATACCCTTGCGTCGAGGAACAAGTGGCAGTGAGCCGGCAGGCCATCTCTTCCAGCCCTTCCGACTTCTTGCACGTAACTCTCAAAATTCTTTGGTAGGTTATAATGTATGACAGCTCTAATGTCCGATTTATTAATACCCATACCTATAATCACACAAGCGGAATATTTGTACTAATATTTATATGAATGCTTTAGATAAATTGTTTATTATTCAGTTTTTTCCGTGTCTGCAAATTGCATTGAATCAAAAAATCATTATCCGTTGCATTATGATTGAAAAACAAAAATGTCACTAAGCAGGCGTCAAGGTGTCAGGTAACAATATCATGCCTGTTTCATGACAATTTTAGAATGTCATGTGAGACAATTTAAAATAAAGCCAATAAAATGGAGAAATTTGTTAACTGTTTCTACTAAATTAGCAATTGGGCGTTGTTGTAACCTAATCTGACAAATGGACCCAACATTGAGTAACCATCAAATTCAGGGCAAACTTTGTAATGTTCCCACTTTCGATAGACATTTGAAGTAACATAAACTCAATTTCATTTTCCATGAAATGATTTGCGTACAGTGTACGCTTGGCTCTGCTTTGTGTGTAAATTGCAATTTTGCTCGTTTTTGATTAATAAACAGAGAATACGCAGTTTACAGATTAAGCCGAAGAAATGTAGTATACTGAAAGAGGTTTAAGCCTCTCTGGAGTTTATCGGTAGGAGCTTACGCCTTTGAGCACCACTGTGCTAGTTGATATGTTGATTCATGATCTTACCAAAAGCCACAGTGGCAACAACAATCCTCAAGTCGCCCTTCATAAAATTATTCTGGATTGTCCGCCTGCGGCTCGCACTCATCCCGGCATGGTACGGCTCGGCCTGCACGTTCAGCTTCTTCCTCTTCTTCCCGCCATCCTCTGTCGGCTTGAGCGACTTCAGGCTCGTCCGCAGAAACGAGGCTATCCTCTCGCACTCCTGCCGCCTAGTGCAGTATACGATCACGCTCTTCAAGTTCTCGAACCGCTCAGAAAGGAGCAGGCCAAGAAGAGCCTGGTCCCGGTTCGCATCCCTCGAGACTGTCAGGCGCAGGTTGTCGGGCAGCGGGACGTCGCTGATGATCCCGTCCCTGCCGTCCGGGATGGAGAGGTGGCTTATGATGCTGTCACTCGTCGCTCTCGTAGCCGTCGCTGTGAGCCCCAGGATCGTGTGGATCCCCAGGCGCTCCTTGAGGATGCGGCAAATCATGAGGTAGGACGGGCGGAAGTTGTGCGACCACTGCGAGACACAATGCGCCTCATCGATACATGCGAAGGCCACCGGCGGCAGTTTCCTGAGCAGTGACCCAAAACCTAAACATAGGAATCTTCATAATTATACGGTCTGAAATATTTAAATTGACTGGTAGTTACATCATCGATGACAACTCCTCAATAGCTTTGAAAATTGAGACATTCAATGGTTTTTGTTATTGTGAAAATTTGAAATTTCAAAATTTACTGAACAGAGTGCGTAGCTAATTCGAAAGTACTTCAAAATCTTTAAAGTTACCACAAGTTTTGAATATTTGAGTGACACTGTTCATAATAATCACATATTCAAACCTGTAGACTTTTCTCCGGCAACGATAGCTTCCGGTGAAACCAGGAGCACGTCCAGGCTACCCGTGCGGACCGCCTCGAGGATCTTTTCCCGCTGCACCTTCGTCTTGTTGGTGTGCAGGCAGGCAGCCTTCAGGAAGTCCGGCACCCCCATCACCTGGTCCTCCATGAGAGACACCAGCGGCGATATTATCAGGGTGATGCACGGCTCACGTTTGGCGTACAGATAGGCGGGAAGTTGGTAGCACAAGCTCTTCCCCGATCCAGTGCTCAGCGTTACGAGAGTCGATTGACCGGAGAGTATGCGCATAACCGCTTTTTCCTGGCCAGGACGGAACGACGAGTGGCCGAATAGCCGCAGTGCTTCCATAACTTCCGAAGGGGTATCTAAAAGAAATTTGCAATAAATCATTTATTTACAGCTATAAAAAAATGTACTCGAAACTTAACTCTAAATGAAGATAGCATAAAAAGGAGTGTTGTTTTACAGTTCCACCACACAACGAAACTAAATATAAAATGATAAACTTTACCTATAAGACACCCATCTTCTCTAACTTCGTAGTACGGTTTAATACGCCTGGATTCATCGATGTACTGCTGCATGTCGATTTTTTTAACATATTCTTCCAACTTTAACGCTTCCGCCAGCAGATCATCGTCACTGTTCTCTTCTGTGCCGTCACCTTTCTCCTGTTGATCCTCACAATCGTCACCATCAGAATTAACTTCAGAAGCAATCTTTGCCGACTCGCCTCCAGCAGCAGTAGGTTTTCTCACTACGTGCTGGCTTTCTTGCGCCATCTGAGACGCCTCCACCAGCGTAGGAAAAGGACAGTACTCCTGGTCGGCTGCCATCAGAGGAAGCAACTTGTCACCCTTCAGTGCAGTACACTTCTGCGCAAAATGACCGACTTGCCCGCAATTAAAGCAAGTTAACATACCTACAACGTAATGAAAAAATTAAAACAAACTCAAACCATATAAAAAATAACATACCTACTCTTTTTATTAATCAAAAGGCCATCACCTGTTGCAACTGGCATCACGGTGCCAGGTTAGCAATATTGCGCCTATTTCCCACTCTGTCAGAGCATTTAAAAAAGATTCCAATAAATAGGAGAAATTTGTTGAAATATGGTTTAACCGATTAACGGTTCTACAAAATTAGCAATTGGACAATGGTGTGACCTAATTGGACAAATGGACCCACATTGAGTCACCATCAAATTCACGACAAACTTTGTGATGTTCCGAGTTTCAATTGCCATTTGAAGTAATATAACATTAATTTCATTTTACACTAGTTTTCGACCAAATGATTTTAGTAGTGTTGCTGGCTATATGTTTTGTGTAAATTGCAATATTAGTGGTTTTTTGATTAATAAACAAAGTATATAAATTGGCTTACTGCTTACGATTTTGTATTTGTACTAACCACCATCGCATCCACCCATATTCTCCGGTCCAGCCAGAGCGTTGTTCTTCTTATGCTGCTTCCACATTTTCTTCTTGTACTTGCTGAAGTTGATTCCCTTTTTTCCCCTGGCATAGATCTTCTTCTTCAAGTCGACTCGGACGAAATTATCATTCAGGTTACCCGAGGCGATTTTCTTCTCGAGCTTTTCCAAAGCCTGGCGCCTCTTGTCTTTGATTACCGCGCCGCCAACCTCTCGTTCATGCCCGTCCTTGGCTTCGATAAGTTCAAGCTTGGCGGCTACGTTTTTTATTACCTTGCTCAAGTTGGCGTGTCGTGGTACACTGACGATTCGTGGTTTCACTGAGTACTCCAGCTCGTAAGGGGCTTCGGCATCATCGGGCGCCTCAACCTCGTCTTTGTTGACCGTGAGGTTTTGTTTCTCCTTGACAGGTTTCCTTGCTCTTGGGGTTTTTGCCTTGCCCTTTTGTTTCGGAGCTTCGGGCGGCTCTTCGGAGTCATCAAAGTTAAATGTTTGTGATTCCGATTTCTTGGGTTGATAGTCGGGGTCGCCCTCTTCGGGGTCAGCAAACGGTGATTCCGGTTCCGAATTAGGTTCTAATTCGTAGATGGTTTTCCTTAGCCTAGTTAACGTTCGTCGTTGCGGTGCTTCAGCTATAACCTCGGCTTCATTCGTTTTAACAGGTTTCTTGTTATTTTGTTTCAATTGCGTTTTTGTATTCGTTTTAATGCCATCATCAGCCCTGATAACCTCAATAACGGTCTCGAGTTTGTCACCGCCACTTAATTGCTGGTCATTTGGAAGTGCCTCATTTTTATGCCCAACGCTTGTAAAGATATTTGAGAAATCTAGTTTGGCGTTCGGAAGCGATTTGTTGTACACAATGTTCTGACTCGATTCGGCGCAGCTCATGCGCCTTCTCTTCACAACGTGCAATTCAGAACTGTCTTCATCTGAATCGTCAATAATATCTTCACTATCGTATCCACCTGCATCATTGTTTTGAGTATTAATTCTTTGGCTTAACCCAAAGTTAGTTTCGTTGATGCTGCTGTTGGTTAATTTGGTGCCGGACATCAGCGCAACCCTCTCCATCCAACCGGCATCGACGCTTCGGGAGCAGTTAAAGCCGTCTTCTACAGCGATGTGTAAAGATTTGGACTGCACAGGTTCCAAGACACTTGTGATTTTAACGGAGTCAAAGAACTTAAAGGTCGCCGCTTTACTGAATGAGCAGCTCAGAGCCACATCCTCGGAGTTTTCTTTGTCCATGCTCGAGGAAGCAACCGGCTGTGACAGCGACTTTGAGGGACCAGAAAAGGTCTCCGACTTTCGTTGGCGGAACGAGAGGGACTTGCGGGGGTTGCGCTTCGAGAAGCTCGAGTTCTTGAAGAGCTTCTGCGTGAAATTCGAGTGCACGGTTGGCCGGTTCTCCGCCTTATCACGTTCGGTGGTTGCAGAAACGTTGTTCAAATGGGTTCCCCAGGTTTTTTCCGTGTTTTGTAAATGCATGTCTTCTGTGTCTTCTGTCGCGTTATCACAAGGTTTGTCGACAAGGGGCAAGGCCAAGTCTTCGGTCGAGTTGGCAGAGCTCACGTTCTGCATGCATAGTGTACTATTTGGAGTTTCGTCGTCTGAATTAAAACCATCAATGTCCTGGAAGCTTTGCTCCAAAGCAGCGCTCTTGAGCTCGAAGTAAGTCCTGTAGGCCGAGCGAATTTCACGATCTGCTTCTCGTATATCCAACTAACAAGGATAAGCATTAATTTAATTACATGGTTTGCATCATGATGAAAAAGTTTTTAGTGAAATTCATTCTTTTGAATGTAAATATATTTGCAACCCTAGCAGTTTTATTGAGGGACCAGGCATGATCACCAGACATTATTACTATCATTATTATTACTAAAAATGGTAACGCGATGTCATTGACACGCAAAAACTGCAAACGAGTCATTGCCCAGCGCCGTGTTAAATAAGGTCGATGAATTAGAATAACTTAAACGCGAACGGATGTTAACCCGTCGGAATAATTTTAAGCCGGTTATTAATTCATATGTAAACAAGTCAATGATAATTGCAGCAAGTAAATCAACAACTTTTATTACAAAGCGGAGCAACAAATATTTTCCTACATGTTAAATATTTAATTTCACATGTTAAACTGGTGAAATTGTTTCACATGTTTATTGAAAATTTATTTAAATGAATTTCTTCAATATTTTATTTTCCTAGTATCCCATATTAGGACGATAGTGTCTTCCTTGCATGCATTAGTGTAGTTTTATTATAAAATGAGTTATAAAACACTAGGTTGTTTAAGTTTCACAGATTTATTGCTAATAACTACAACAATTGTTTTGCCACACGGTGGCTTCATCAGGCAGATGAATAATGGAAAATAACGAAATAAAATGAGTTATCAAATATACCAATACATAGCTTGAAACTTATATCTTTTGTAGTTTATTTTGAATCATCTCGTTTTAATAGTTATCTAGATCTGTCTTTAAGTTGACGCATATAGGAGGTCTATTGTTATTATAAATTTCCTGATTTTGTTCACAATAATCTTCACAAAGATGATATCGGTTTTTAACTTACTTTGGAAGGCAATCGTCCGTGTTTCTTCTTAAAGTAATGCTCCCAATATTTTACTTTGTACTTGCACTTCTCGTACGTGCCTTTAACCTCTGGTTTCAGCAGTAATTCCATATTTTCCACGTGTATCCAACCCAAACTCCAATCCAAGATTTCCTAAAATAATCCTTCAACCTCAAACGAGAACCACAAACCACAGCTGATTATGGTTTACATGGGTTTCCCGCCAAGTCAGTCTATCCAACTATATACCAAAAAGAAAGAAATTCACACAAAAACAATACAAATAAATGCCAAATAACTTATAGTTAATTGAATTAGATATACACACACAATTTACATAAGAGCCTCTGTTGATTATTGAGTAAAATACATACCTAAATGTATATCAATGATCCTGCCTAATAAACGTTTTTATTAGGTTTGCAATTATACATTGAAGGATCGTAGCTATGTTCGTATGTTGTCAACTTAATACAAATAAATGTCAACTAACTTTCGTAATATAATGAATTAAACTTACAAATACAAAATCTACGCAATATTCTTTATTGGTTATTGAGTAATCCACCCTTATATAAAATAAACTACAATGCCTAACAAATGTATGAATTTTTATGTAGTTGCAGTTATACATTGAAGGATAGCAGCTAATATCCGTACGTTGCCAACTTCAACTGTAAACATGTCCTCGTCTGTATGGAAACTTTGCAGTGCTAATTTAAACTCGAAAATAGGCCCCAAGTTTTGTGCATCAGTGAGGAATGGGCATCACATGCGTGGAAAGCCCCCCGGCATCGCCAGGTCTCTGGAGCAACGCATGCAAGGTAAAATTTTGGGGTTACCTTTCTCTTTGCTCTTTAATTACATCCGTTTTACATTGCAGAGCTGAACTACAAAGACCCTTCGCTGCATTTTAAAGTTGACATAGGCCTTCCGTCGAAGAAGCCCGGCAGGACCCAGGGGCTTGACGAGAGATTGTCCGTCTTGAAAGCGAACCGAACCAACGAAGACCTGGAGAAGAAAGCTCGGAACAAATCACGTATTTACTTTGTCTAATACTTGATTGCTCAAAGATTTTTATTTAATCCTCCTCCTCTATCCTTCACCCTTCGTGAGGGTTTGGTGACATCAGCGATGTGTTGATCCCATTTCTGCCGCCCACCGTCCTTACTTGTGCAGCCCTAGCAGCCTCATGCCTGGTGAATGGTGAATACTCGTTTTGAGTACTCTTTACTTAAACTTAAACACTGTTCACGATCTATTGTTGCATGTTTTTTGGCTGTTTTTTTATTTGTCAATTTGCATGCATGATTTTTTTTTATTTTGTCAATTTACATGCATAAATTTTCGAACTTCAAAATGTAATTTGGACAAAAATTTGGAAGTTTAGGATAACTGCTGAATGAATTTTGTAACGAATTATCATTATACGAACATTACAGTCATACAATTTGCTGGCAATAATTGAACCGTTAAAAGCCAGAGTGATGCTTTTTATGTAAATTCAGATAAGCCCAGAAAGGTTTTCAACGGCTCAATTATAACATCTTATTGAAATTAGCATAAGCATTTGCAATGTCACGAGAATAGATTATGGAGGGTATTTCAACTCAAGCTCAGTAATCTCGGTTTTGAAAAATATGAGCTACACATCAATAAAAGTCATACTTTATTGAACGCACTCACTTTTAAAAAGTTCTCATTACTGATTTCAGTTCAAATCGATCTTGACGAGACGAGGCGAATCTGGGCGAACACGCTAGGACCGAATCACATAAGGACCATAGCCGAGCACTACGGCATCTTCGAGCACCTGTACGGAGATGCGTACTTCATTCCGCAGGTGCCGTTGGAGGTTAGCTACAGCAACGGGGAGTCGGTGGTACCCGTTTACCATGGCAACTGTGTGAAACCGACGGAGGCCGCGCAGAAACCCAGCGTGGGGTTCGAGAGTGAAGACGGGAGCCTGTGGACTTTGGTTCTAACTAATCCCGATGGGCACTTTACTGATCAGAGCAAGGAGTACATCCACTGGTTTGTGTAAGTGCGATGAGCAGTGCGATCAACAATCAACAAAAAATTAGGGGATTTTTGTCGTAATCAATGGAGCAATCGAACGACTATTTTGTCATTAGCTCTGTCCCCAAATTTTTGCCTCTTAAATTGAATGATTCTCAAACATTGTTGTACTGTACAACATAATAACTAACGAGTGCTATCGCATGTCAGTTAATATCAAAATATTTTTCAGCTTGTTCCCCCGTTATATTTTTTATTTAAATTTTTATAACGTGCCATGTTTATTAATAATTGTCTTGTTTTTGTCTTAGTGGTAACATCCCTGGTAATAAAATAGATCAGGGAGAACCGCTAATCGAGTACCTTCAACCGTTCCCACCGAGGGGGACCGGCTTCCATAGACACATCTTCATTTTGTACAAACAGGAGAAGAAAATGGACTATGCAGAATTTAAAAAGGAGGGAGCCTGGTAACGAAGCTTGCATATTTACGAGTGTTTTCACTAAATCATTTGCAATTTACAGTTTGAAATTGGAGGACCGAACATTCTCCACCTTGGAGTTCTACAAGGCGAGGCAGGATGATTTAACTCCAGCCGGATTAGCCTTTTTCCAGTCAGACTGGGATAAAAGTCTCACCGATTTCTACCACAAAACGCTCGGTATGTTATAGATATCGGTGTATGGTCGATATTAAAGACTGAAAGAGTGTTAAAGAGAATTAAAGAGAGGGCATTTTTATTAATAATATTCTCAAATTTAAAGAAATATAACCTTTTTTCTCATCTAGTTATTTTTCATGTGTTTCCAACAAAAAAGTGTCGGCAGAGTTTGGCGCGTATATATCCTGAATTAACCATTCCAACAAATTCTAACCTCATTATTCACTTAAATCGTCTTAAGTAACGCAACATTTTTTTAACAATAACCAAGAGTGGGAAATGTAAATATTACATATCATATTTCAGATATGAAGGAGCCGGTGTTCGAGTATGACTTCCCTGAGCCGTACGTGAAGCCGCAGGTGTGGTTTCCTCTGCGGCAGGCCTTCAATCTGTACATGGATAGGTACCGTGACCCGAAGCAGATCAACAAGGAGTTCCTGGCGAGGAAACTCAAGGAGGTGCATCCGTTCAAGCCTCCGCCGAAGCCTTTGCCCTTCCCGAACGCCAAGTACCCTGAGGGTTACGTGCCATCATGGCTAAAATTAGAGATGACGAAATCCAGGAATAAATGGGGGAGGGTTAACGATGTATAGAGAGAGAGAGAATCAGGTGTAAATAAATGTAACTTATGATGCTAGCAGAGATTTGTTTCCGTAATAATTCACCCGAAGAAAGTGATTGGTATGAATTGATCGGTGCAAAATAGAAATGTAACGAAAGCTCAAAACAGAGGCGTTTGCTATTGGTGACCAGGAACAGCATCAAGTACAGAGTCTCGATAAGCTCTTTGTAACTTTTCAGATGAGCACTTCTTGCAAACTTGTCGGCGGAGTTTGCTGGTTGATGATGATCGTATTAATTTTGGTAATCCGGTTGGTGCTCAAGTAGAGTGTATGCTCAATTTGCACCATCCTAGGATAATATAAAGTGGCTTAAAATATAATTAGATCTAGTCTACTTTTTTTTGTTTTTGTAAAATAAAATGTGCTGCGCTCACGCAATTCTGTTATGCTAATATGTATAACATAAGTAATAACATAACCTCAATAAGTTTTGTTGGCAGTTTGAATTACAGTTCTGGAAATGCCACACTATTATACCAATAATGGCACATAATTCGCAGGTAACTAGATGTAACTATTTTTAGGACCCACTGTATATTGTAACATGTACAGATAACCTAGCTTAATTTTCCACGCCAATTATTAAATTATTAAAAATACATAATGGCTTACCCCGTTAGCTCGGAAGGGGTTCTGTGTAACCAAAAATCATGTAATCGTGTAACCAAAATGTCATCTAACTCTGGGAACACGAAGGCAGATATCAGTGCAGCTTTGTGCACTAGTTTTAAGCATGGCTTTAAAGGAATTGAGGAAAATAAAAGTTCCCATTGAATGAAAACAATTAAAATTTAATTTTTACAATTAACGTTTGAACAGATTCCAAATAGTGGCGGAGGTTTACCCTTCCATTAAGGACACGATGCTTCTCAGTAACCGACTCCACCGGTGCGCACACTTTAATACATCCCGCCGCTAAAGCTAAACTACGATCAAAGCCACACCTCACCTTAAGTAAACCGACCGCGCCGCACTTATTTATTCAACCCTAAACTTAACCCTGAGATCGTGGGTCCGCCGGTGGCGGACGAGACTACGTGACGATCCTCCGGAAGTACTCGGCGCTGTTCTTGGTGAACCGGTTGCTCCGTCTGTCGTCCTGCATGCGGATGATCTTGTTCTTGGTGCTCTCGTCGATGCACGAGGCGCAGAACTCACTGACGATGACGTGCAGCGGGCTCCGGTAGTACATGTCCTTGCCGCGCATCGACCTGTTCTTCTTGTGGGCCCATACGTGGAGGAGCATCTCGGCGGCGCCGAGGAACACGGCCACCACTGGCACGAAGAAGACGGTCGGCATGAGGAACAGGATGACCGGGCTCAGGCCACTGGCCACCTGAGTCGGGGCGGTGGCGGTGTCGTCTGGCTCCGGCTTCATGTAGCTCCTGGGGATCTTGAAGGGCCTGCGGTACCTGGGGCCGGTGCGGGCGATCTCCCTCTCGCCCGTCTCGGAATTGAGCTGGGGTTTCGCCGGTGCCTCGCCTGTCTCCTGGTCGCGGAACTTTTCTCCTGTCTCTAGGTCCATCGTCTGAAACCGCGTGTGCGAATGAGAACCAGTTTTTTTGCGGTGGTAATTAGGTGCAATTATTTTTTTTTATTGGTTCGCAGCAAACTCGTTTTTTAACCTTGGGGTGGAAATGCGTGGCTTGCATTACAATTAAACACATTTATGAGGCATTAAGGAAGCAATGGGCTTTACATGATCTATTGTTTTGATATACATTATGCAAATTGGCGGCGACTTTTGACCCGCTCGTCGCTTATAAAACTCGCTGATTACTATCAATATTGAATCAGATACTGGCGATGTTTTCGATACAAAAAACGGCACGCTTATAGATTACGTGTGCGCTATAATAGTGATAATATACGCACGCGTTTCCTTGGGATACGCGGATCAACGCAATTGCACGTTAGGAGGACTACATGGAACTAATTATATAAATTTAAACATAACTGGAGAGTAGGTTGTTTACATTTTGCAATAAAGTTACGTAATAATTACCAGGTGCGCAATTAAACACTGGAATTTGGCAGCCGCTGGCCTCGCTTTTAAATCACTGCAGAATTAGTGCCTCATTAGGTTTCCACTATTCTTCTGTTTGTCTCAGCGTTTGGTGACGGCTGAGTTGCGAAATATCGTGAAATGCTTTCGTGCCACCGATTATCGTTTCAATGAGTCAAGGCACATATTCCTACTCCACTTAAAACAAATATGAACAAACATTCAGATTAAGTACTGGTGCTTTCGCTGGTAGTGACATCTGCCGGTAATGAAGAGGAGACCAGGACATATTCGCAATTCCGCGCATTATTAAACGTTTTCGGTCAGACCGAATTAAACCGAATGAAACCGACACGTCGGCCATTTACGAAATTCAATTGTTTTCTTACTTTTGAAAATTTTGAATGATTTTTCAATGTTCAAATTTTTGAGTTGTCCACCAGTCATCTCAAAACTATTAGTTTCTATTAATAAATTAAACTCGAATTCTCCTGTGACGCTCTTTGATTTAAATAATTGTCAAGGGCCAATATCAATAGAAATAATTATTATTAAAAAAGTTTAAAAATATTTCTACATAATTATTTTTATTCAATATTATCTTTTATTTGTCAATAAAAAAAAAAAAAAGAGTTTAAATAAAGTTATTTGTCAATCGTATGCCACAAGTTGACGATTTCCAATATTTTTCTGACGTAATCCTCAGCTAATGATGTGATTGAAAACAAAAATTAATTGGCAACCCATACTTTGGGTAATAAAATCGGACATTAGTATTGTTTCTCTTTACGACCATGAAATAAATTGAATAAGAAGGGCGCAAGATCTGGAACAATGGAAGAGATTGGAAGGGTCTATGTCCGAGAGTGGATGGCGACAGGTTGAGGAAGAAGAAGAAGGAAGGAAGAAGAAGAAACATCACATTTAAAGTTTAACAGTGTTATTCATAAAAATGTATGCTGTTAGACTGCGTTATAAAAAGTAAAATTTCTCCATAATAACAAGTGATATGAATAAAGTTTACACATGAAAGCTACTTTACAAGCTATAAAATTATGTCAAAAGAAAATGCAAGATGGCGGTGTACGAGATATTAATAGCAACTTTTCTATATTTAGTAGAGGTCTTGTTCGATTTTAATATGATTAAATAGATTTTCTTTCTTTTCGCACAGATATGACAACCTACGTCTAAATAGAACAACATGAGAAATATTAATTGTTTATTAATTGTGGACATGGGTCCAAGAATAGCGTAAGTCAAAAAAATGAGTTTCGAGAAAAATGCTTCGAAAGATTCAAAACTTAATAAAAGCTGAAATATAGTAATAATTGCTATATTTTCTAATATTTTTCTTATATTTAACAGACTTATAAATACGGGTACAAATATTCTAATAAACAAATTTGCTCAAAAACCGCATAAATCGACTTACGCTGTTCTTGCACCCAGCTTCTCAATTGTTGTTAATTGAAAAATTTGAACATCTGCCCCGATAAATTAATATTAAACAATTACTGTAACAGTTTCAATAAAGTAATTTGATTTTCTCATGATAAAGGACAAGTGAGAAATAGCAGACCTATGGCCGTATTCACCAACATTCAATAAAGCTATTGGGCCAATAACGTTAATATGTTATGAAGTTTTATGTAACACTCACAGATAAACTGAAATACTGCAATAATATTCGCTTGACCTTATTTTTGGTTTCATTCTGATTACAGGTGATAGACAGAGATTACATGATTCCGCTGGGGTATTCAAAACAATTAAAAAGCCATTTCGGTCAAGGCAATAATGAACTACTGTGATTAATATACCACAAATAATTATTAAATGTAGCAGAGATGAAAATATGTAATCAATAATTTACTAAATTAATTAGCCTACTTACCTTATAACGAACAAATAATGTACGCTTAGGTAACAGAATTATTATAAGTAGATATTAGATTAAGAAACAACAATCCACTATTAATGTATTTTATATTAGAATTAAATAAACAAATGGAAAAAAAAAACACAATAAAACATGTTATTGGTCCAATAGTTATACCTCGGGTATGATACGAGTGGTGGGTGGCTGCGGCAAGCGGCAAAACTTGATACTTGATGCTTACCGCTGCTCCTAGACATTAATACTCACCGCTCGTATCATATCTGAGGCTTTATACATTGCTTTATCGGGCGTTGGTGAATATGGCCTTTATACCTAAATTGTAATATTTTTGAAATTCTAAATCGAAGAAACAAGTACATGATAGATTGCTGTTAATCATCACATGTAATATATGAATATTTGGTGTGATTTTTCCTATCAAATCATTATCAAAACGGAAGGTATTTGTAACATTTGTCATGAAAGTATCGGGCTTTGGCTTTTGGTATAAGGCGAGATGGATATATGAATGAACCCTCGGTTCTATGAACACACTTCAAGCTGGTGAGATGGCCTGTAGGTACCTTACTGTTCCATTACTGTGACGAATTAAGAATTACAAATACCTTCTCGATAAACAAAAGAAGTAAAGGAATCGGAGGTTGTATAATGAAATTACTACTTACCGATGTATTCCCTCGCAAGTTGTGGAAACTTAATGACCTTAATACCTCTATTATCTTTGAATTGCTGAAACAAGCCACTAGTTATGTATACAACAAAGAAGTTTGTTTACCATCAGAGGTTAAGTATATTTGACAGCGGATTGTATGCTGCGAAGTTTGCATACATCAAAGTATAGATTGTGGCAAATTAATGTATAAATGTGCAGGCAACCAGTTCTACAAACAGTATTAAATTTGCCAATAAAACCACTTTATAAATAGGTACATACTTTGACATAATATTAATAAAGTGTAGTCATTAAATTATTACTTTATACATGCAGTAAATTCTGTGTAGGTCCCGGATGTGAAATATGCTAGGTCCTTGAATACACATAAGCTGCTCAACACAGACATTTAATTAACTTTCTTTGTCCTGTACAGTTTTTGTAATGTTGATTACGCAAATAAATTATAATTATTAATACATGCAGTTTACTTTATTTATTAGCTCATAAATATCAAAATTGATAATTGTTACATTTTTGTAATAGTTAAGATACGCGAAAGCAGTTGCCTACCTCGAAACTACAACTAATTACTAATCTAATGAAACTAAGTTTTACACTAAAATAGGACAGTATATCACTTTTTTCATTAAAGAATTTCATCCTACAATGACAATATAATACTCTATTTTGAGTCTTAATATGTACTAACAAATGATTGCATTGTGTTGTAGTATTTGCCGATGTAAATAAATTTGATACGTATTTGCAATAAACAAAATAAATCACAGCCAACTATAATAATTCAATGTTTTTAAATATTGAGCATAATTTAAGACCAAAATGCTACAACATTGTAAAGAGAACATGTTTTACAAACTGATGCTGTAAAAATATACAGGGTATTCCGATTAAGAACAAAACATTGTTACTTAATTTTCCGGAAAATTGGTTGGCTATGGAAACAAAAATCTGTAGACCAGGTTACGTATGACACCTTTTATTACTCATATTCTTTATTACGAATTATTCTTTGTACATTTCATATTTGAGCAAATATAAGCTGGACAATGTAAAATGAACCACCCTGTATATTTCCATCAGTTATTGTCCGACACCATGAGACCATATAGGCAGAACAGGCACATTTAAATACTGCCTTACCATGTTTTATAGTAATATAAATAGTTAATTAGCGAATTTAATAAGAGTTATGTGCAACATTTATTCATCACAAATGCGAGCAGTTTGGCAAAATTGTGGCTAACTTCAAACTGCTATAATTTATTTATATGTGGCGTCTAATTGTTGCTATTACGACTAATGAATGCAGACTTGTGAAATTACGATGGCATTTTTGTGGGTAAGTATCAAAAACAAATGTATATATCCAGAACATGAGACAAACGCATTTCGTTATTCAAGTTTTTTAGTATACCAAGTGAGCATAGTAAAAATCCTTATAACCCCAAAATAACAGTAAAACAACACTGTATATTAACTTAGTTTTATTATTTGTGTGCTCCTTATTAATCCTCAATTAAATTATGACAATCACACCAATAAACACTTATTTCTGGGTTTGACAAATATTTACCGATGTAAAGATATTTGATAGCCATTTTCGAAACAAAAAGTAATATCACAGATGACTATAATAATTCTGTGTTTTGAAATATTGAGCATAATTTAAATGCAAATAAATACAATGCAATAATTAAGGCATCACAAATGAGAGCAGTTTGAAGTTAGCGACAATTTTGGCGGGTATTTTTACGTCGCTAACTTCAAACTGATATTATTTAATTATTTGTGGCGTCTAATTGTTGCTATTACGACTAATGAATGCAGAGACTTCTGAAAATACAACGGCATTTTTGTGGGTTCGTATTAAAAACAAATACATATATCCAGAACATGAGACAAGCGCATGTCGTTATTCAAGTGTTCTAGTATACCAAGTGAGCATAGTAAAAAACCTCTAACCCCAAAATAACAGTAAAACAGCACATTACATCAACTTAGTATCATTATTCGTGTGCTCCTTATTAAATTTCCTCAATTAAGTTATGACAATTACACTAACACAGACTTATTTCTGTGTTTGACAAGTATTTACCTATGTAACGATATTTGATAGTCAATTTCGAAAAACCAAATAATATCACAGATGAGTATATTATTTCTGTGTTTTGAAATATTGAGCATAATTTAAATGCAAAAAATGCAATGCAATAATTAAGGCATCACAAATGAGAGCAGTTTGAAGTTAGCGACAATTTTGTATTTTACTAAACAAAATTGTCGCTAACTTCAAACTACTATTAATTGTTTATTTGTTGTGTCTAATTGTAGCTATTACGACTAGTGAATGCAGAGACTGGTGCAAAAACGACGTTATTTATGTGGGTACGTGGGTTATTTAATAGTTAATTAGCTAATTTAATAATAGTCATGTGCAACATTTAGGCATCACAAGGAGAGCACTTTGAAGTTAGCAACAATTTTGGGGTGCATTTTTACAAAACAAAATTGTCGCTAACTTCAAACTGCTATTATTTATTTATTTGTGGTGTCTAATTGTTGCTATTACGACTAATGAATGCAGAGATTTGTGTAAATACGACGGAATTTGTGTGGGTACGTATTAAACACAAATACATATATCCAGAACATGAGACAAACGCATGTCGTTATTTAAGTTTTGTAGTATACCAAGTGAGCATAGTAAAAGAACCTCATAACCCCAAAATAACGGTGAAACAGCACAATATATCAATGTATTGTCATTATTTGTGTACTCATTATTAAATTTCCGCAAATAAGTTATGACAATTACACTAATAAAGACTTATTTCTGTGCTTGGCAAGTATTTACCAATGAAAAGATATATGATGATAATTTTCGAGAAACATAATAATATCACAGATGACTATAATAATTCTGTGTTTTGAAATATCGAGCATAATTTAAAACAAATAAATGCAATGCAATAATTAAGGCATTACAAATGGGAGCAGTCTGAAGTTGGCGACAATTTTGGGGTGTATTTTTACTAAACAAAATTGTGGCTAACTACAAACTGCTATAATTTATTTATTTGTGGCGTCTAATTGTTGCTATTACGACTAATGAATGCAGACTGGTGAAATACGACGGCATTTTTGTGGGTATGTATTTAAAATAAATATATCCAGAACATGTGACAAACGCCTGTCGTTATTCAAGTTTTCTAGTATACCAAGTGAGCATAGTAAAAGTACCTCATAACCCCAAAATAACGGTAAAACAGCACAGTATATCAATGTATTTTCATTATTTGTGTACTCATTATTAAATTTCCCCAATTAAGTTATGACAATTACTTTAATAAAGACTTATTTTATGTCTTTGACAAGTATTTACCGATGTAAAGATATTTGATAGTCATTATCGGAAAACAAAATAATATCACAGATGACTATAATAATTCTGTGTTTTGAAATATTGAGCATAATTTAAATGCAAAATGGTACTTGTGATACAACATTGTAAAGAGAATTTGTTTTAAAAACTGATTCTGTGAAAATATACAGGGTAGTCCGTTTAAAAAAAAACGATTTTAGTATTTTTTTCTGAAAATAGATAGACTAGGAAACAAACATTTGCAGATTGCATATGACAAGTACATTGTTAAACTCTTTTTTATATCATTCATATTTGAACAGATATAAGCTGGACTATGTAAAATGAGACATCCTGTATAGTGCCATCAGTAATTCAAGTTAGCTTATCAAGTTTTACGGTTTGATTTAATAGTTAATTAGCTAATTTAATAATAGTTATGTGCAACATATAGGCATCACAAGGAGAGCAGTATGAAGTTAGCAACAATTTTGGGGTGCATTTTTACTAAACAAAATTGTCGCTACCTTCAAACTGCTATTATTTATTTATTTGTGGTGTCTAATTGTTGCTATTACGACTAATGAATGCAGAGATTTGTGTAAATACGACGGAATTTGTGTGGGTACGTATTAAAAACAAATACATATATCCAGAACATGAGACAAACGCATGTCGTTATTTAAGTTTTGTAGTATACCAAGTGAGCATAGTAAAAGAACCTCATAACCCCAAAATAACGGTGAAACAGCACAATATATTAATGTATTGTCAATATGTGTGTACTCATTATTAAATTTCCGCAATTAAGTTATGACAATTACACTAATAAAGACTTATTTCTGTGCTTGGCAAGTATTTACCAATGAAAAGATATATGATGATAATTTTCGAGAAACATAATAATATCACAGATGACTATAATAATTCTGTGTTTTGAAATATCGAGCATAATTTAAAACAAATAAATGCAATGCAATAATTAAGGCATTACAAATGGGAGCAGTCTGAAGTTGGCGACAATTTTGGGGTGTACTTTTACTAAACAAAATTGTGGCTAACTTCAAACTGCTATAATTTATTTATTTGTGGCGTCTAATTGTTGCTATTACGACTAATGAATGCAGACTGGTGAAATACGACGGCATTTTTGTGGGTATGTATTTAAAATAAATATATCTAGAACATGTGACAAACGCCTGTCGTTATTCAAGTTTTCTAGTATACCAAGTGAGCATAGTAAAAACCTCATAACCTCAAAATAACAGTAAAACAGCATAGTATATCAATATATTTTCATTATTTGTGTACTCATTATTAAATATCCCCAATTAAGCTATGTCAATTACTCTAATCAAGACTTATTTCTGTGTCTTTGATAAGTATTTACCGATGTAAAGATTTTTGATAGTAATTTTCGAAAAACAAAATTATATCACATATGACTAATAATTCTGTGTTTTGAAATATTGAGCATAATTTAAATTCAAAATGGTACATGTTTTACAACATTGTAAAGAGAATTTGTTTTAAAAACTGATACTGTGAAAATATACAGGGTATTGCGTTAAAAAAAAAGTGAGTTATTTTTTCCTGAAAATAGATAGGCTATGGAAACAAAAATCTGCAGGTTGCATATAACAAGTACATTGTTAAACTCTTTTTTATATCTTTCATATTTGAGCAGATATAAGCTGGACTATGTAAAATGAGCCATCCTGTATAGTGCCATCAGTAATTGGCAGGCACCATAAGACCACATAGGGTGCATATGCACATTTAATAACTGCCTTATCAAGTTTTGTGGTTTGATTTAATAGTTAATTAGCTAATTTAATAATAGTTATGTGCAACATATAGGCATCACAAGGAGAGCAGTATGAAGTTAGCAACAATTTTGGGGTGCATATTTATTAAACAAAATTGTCGCTAACTTCAAACTGGTATTATTTATTTATTTGTGGCGTCTAATTGTTGCTATTACGACTAATGAATGCAGAGACTGGTGCAAATACGACAGCATTTTTGTGGGTGCGTATTAAGAACAAATTGTAACGGTCCAAAAATAGCGTTGGCAGAAACTGCTTTTTAATAATTAACTGGCGTATAGACCTGCACGGTAGGCAACCATGCTTGCATTTTTTTGTTGTGGTGACGCGTTTCCCCGTGAGCGATTTTTAAAATTCGCCGGCGGAGCGCCGCCATGAGGCAGAACTGAATTGACTCGTGCCCAGTATAGATCGTGCCAGAAGAACCGTTGCAGATAAGGTATATCACCATCCGGTTTACGGGAATAATCAACGGTTCTCAGCTAACCACCCTTGAGGGGGATTGAGGCACCGAGTACGGGGCAGAGAACACGCTCATAACACCTGAGTAAGTAGTTATTTCTTCTCCTCTTCGTGAAGCCACGTGTCCGGCCATTTTGATTAAGGCCATGTGCTTCCAGGCGTTTGGCTACGGGCTAAACAGCTCGGCCAAAACCATTCTTGGCTGGAGGCCGCGGACCAAGCCCAGGCGTCCTCGACGGGAACCGCCGACATCCCGGAGCTGAACCCAGCCACCGGCGAGACCATCCGGAACTCAGGCCAGATCCAAATATATATAAATTCTTTTTTGTGTGTGCTCGATTGAGCCACTTTTCTGTTTATTCTTTGTGTAAGAGTGCGTCTACGTGTTTCGTGTCGTACGTGTTTTGCGCTAGTGTACGAGAAAGGTTGCTCCCTCGGCCCTTTCAATCGCGCGATTAGGAGCTTATTTTATTCGGCCGAATAGAGTAAACCCTGCGCGAAAGGGTGGCGTTCGGAGGTATTTGTTTTCAGGAGCGCAGACACGGTGTCCGTCATTGGTTTGTGTGAATAAACGCCGATATTACACTACAAACTCACACCTGTTATTTTTTTGTTCCCCCCCGCGTTTTCTCATTTACAGTTTTCTATTCTCACTGCGAGATTTAAACCTGGTGGTGTTGGCGCCAAACGGTCAGCGTTGTGACAGTTCGTGATTTCTGAACTTCGCTGACTGTCTGTCGTCCACCCACGCAGGTAGGGTGGAGCCACCCTTGCGACGAAGTAGCAACGAGGTAAAATTACGTGGAGCCTTTTTTTAACCCCCCCCCCCCACTCTCTGACACCGAGAGCCTGGCCCTCGTCACTACTTCGAAGGGACCCTCCACTCGCTCCACGGCCTAACGCGCCGACTGCCCTTCAGGTACGTCACAAAATATATCCAGAACATGCGACAAACGCCTGTCGTGATTCAAGTTTTCTAGTATACCAAGTGAGCATAGTAAAAACCTCATAACCTCAAATTAACAGTAACGCAGCATAGTATATCAATGTATTTTCATTATTTGTGTACTCATTATTAAATGTCCTCAATTAAGTTATGACAATAACTCTAATCAAGACTTATTTATGTGTCTTTGATAAGTATTTACCGATGTAAAGATTTCTGATAGTAATTATCGAAAAACAAAATAATATCACATATCACTATAATAATTCTGTGTTTTGAAATATTGAGCATCATTTAAAAGCAAAATGGTACTTGTGATACAACATTGTAAAGATAATTTGGTTTACAAACTGATTCTGTTAAAATATACAGGGTATTCCGTTAAGAATACCCTGTATATTCTTTCTTGTCAGCGGCAAAGAATATACAGTTTGCCGGTATAAAATAGTTTCTTGTCACCGGCACCCAAATTATTAAATTTTTGAAATTTTGATGCATTGGCCTCTAGATTATTGTGCAAAATTTAACCAACTTTCTATCTCTTACCGTTTACGATATCCCCATGTTGGGCACGATAACTGGGACACCCTGTAGATTGCTTTTTTGTAACAATTCAACAGTTACGATTATAATTTCACTGCAAATTAATATGATAAAGTAATGCGATGTATGTTGGATGTATGCAAGTATGTACAAATAATAACGGATTCTGGGATGTTGTCGAAGGGGGGGTTCGGGCGGAGGAGCGGTCGCCCGGGCGGCCACGTGAACATTTATCGAGCGGCCGCCCCGCCAAGTCCCCCCCTCCCCCCACCAGCTTCGCAGCCGCCACCGCCGCCCACGCTTCGGCCTGCGACCTACTCGCTCGCAGACGCACACAGACGGACGTGTATCACTCATTAGCCCTCTGTCCGCATGTAAAATGCGTGCAGACAATAAGGGATTTGCCAAACCCGCTATTGATGCGAGCCACCCCCAAGCGGCCGCCCCCACACGGTACACCGTCTTAGCGGCAGGGCTGCGGGGGTGGGTCGGCCCCCCGTGCCACTTGTAGAGTCGTCGCATCGCCGTCTGCCCATTATCATGGATATTGGTTCATCTTTTCTTCTGGCACGAAGACGTGACAATTTCGTAAAGTCTATTGCGTTTTTCCCCCGTCCGTCCCCCCCGACGCCCAACTTCCTATTACGGAAATAATGAATGGCGGCGAGTCGATTATTCGGCACCGCCGCCATCTCATCCTCAACTAACAAGAATTGTTCGGAACAATTCGTGCAGCGGCAGAGGAATTGCCGTACAGATTCTTCTTGTTTAGGCTTACATCTCTCGTTCATAAATAGCGTTCGATCAATCCAAAAAAACCCAAAAACAAAACTCTCGCTTATATATACAGCATGTCTTATCAGAAATCGGGAAAGGGAAATCGTGTGAGGATGATTTTATATTTGTGTTTCATCCTTTGCACATGTCACCGCTTCTGGGTCAATCTGAGTTTGATTGAAGTTTCTTATATATTTTGTAATAACGGATAACATATAATTTCTTCCAGAAAGTTTTAAATTCGTGATAATACATAGGGATTACCTTCCCGAGTCAAAAGTATACGTTTTACCGCGTTCTTGTTCAATTAATAATTAAGCGAGGGTGTGCGTTCAGATTACCTTCTGACGTATACCTTGCCCCTTCAATTGCCTCGTAAATAATCCGTTAGCGCCTAAGCCGTGGGAGCAATGATTTGTTCTAGACTTAAAACACTCTCATTAAGTCCATTACTAGGATGGAGAGTTGGCTGTTCTTACTGTTCTTGATAATATGTTATTATAAGTATAAGTATTATAAGTTATAATGGTATTATTAATACCATATGTTCATAATAAAAGTCCATCGGGGGCGGCTGTGGAAACTTAAAAGTATGTCCGTGACTTGATTCACATTCATAAAATTCAAATCTAATCATATCATCATCATATCATCATTTAAATCATTGAGCTGTCTGTCAGTGTCAAAAACATGGCAAAACTGTCGAATAGTTCCGGAAAACTGGCAGCGTAGATTAAAAAAAACGGAAACTGCCGGCCTACAGCGCGTACGCAGGAAGTCATTGCTGATGTGCAAGAACTGTTGTTGAGCCATGTGGCACAAGAGGTTAGTTTTTCACTTGGAACTTGTCACAAAATTGAAAATCTGAAACAAGTCACGGACATACGTTTGAAATTGTACAGCTACCCCTGATGGACTTTTTATATGAATATATGGTATATCTACACCCAGAAACCTAAAACTGTAAGGTATCTTATAATAACATTTATTCAAATTATATTATGTAAAATTTTCAGGATATTTGACTAATTAATATATATTACTAATTATTAATATTTAACTTTATTAAATAGTGATAAAATATAAAAAAACTGCGAAACTGATTCATTGAAGTGCAGAGTATTTTTGTATTTTGTGCAAATTTGTATAATTGTGGAAAATTTATTGGAAATATCAAATGTTGCAAGTAAAATTTTATGAAAATTATATTTATTAATTTTTGACACTTATGAAATTGAAAATATTGCAATAAATTTCAAAATATCGTAGAAAATGTGCCTGTGCTAATGCAGAAAAATTTATAAAAACACAGTTTTATCCATAAAATTTGAGAGATGCCATTTAATCTGAAAACACGTAGCAAAAGTGATGTGAAACTAATTAAATAAATAAAGGAAATTGCAGAAAATAATTATAATATTAAAATATACAAATAAATATACAAGTAAAGCGTTAGCTAAGTTTTTGAAGATTACTACAATGTTTGCTATTTCTGAACTTTTCGATACTTTTGATATCTTGATTGAAATTCTGGACTTTTAACTTTTGGTGTATTCAATGCCCATTCTACATTACAGACATTTCTTCGCGTACTTATCATACCTGCGTTTTTCCTGTTTTTTTTCGATTTGACAGCTTCCTATAGGCAACTCTCAAAATTCTGACTACACCAATTCTTCGCGTACTCACCATACCTGCGTTTTTCCCGTTTTTTTCGATTTGACAGCTTCCTGTGACAACTGTCAAAATTCTGACTACAATAAATTATAGCCCGACTTTTTGACCACACCATAAATCTCGATTTTTTCTGCACTATTATGCCAAATTTCAATATTCCCGTAGCGATAATGCAAATATATATGCAAATATAGGCAAATATAGGCATTCTCCTTTTCCTGTTATTTTTTCAATTTGACAGCTTCGTATGATAATTAAAAAATCTGACTAAACCTATTTAAAGCCCGATTTTGTCTGCACCATACTGCCAAATTTCAGTAATCCCGGAGCTATAACAGCAGAGTTATTAAATTAAAGACCGAATATTTCTGCATCATACTGTACGAAACCGAAGAAATTAAAATATCAGAAACTTTTGTTGATATTATAGGTACAAATTATAATAGCACTGATATTATCAGTGACATTTCTTCGCGTGCTCATCATACCTGCGTTTTTCCTATTTTTTTCTGACTACATCAAATTAAAACCGAATTAATTGACTACACCATATAAAAAGAACGATTTTTTCTTATATATTTTTAAATATATTCACGTGTTCCTGTAATTTTTTCGATTTGACAGCTTCGTATGATAGCTAAAAAAATCTGACTAAACCTATTTAAACCCCGAATATTTCTGCATCATACTGCCAAAATTCAGTATTCCCAGAGTTATAATGGCAGAGATCTGACGTTTTTCCTGTTATTTTTTCGATTTGACTGCTTCCTAAGTCAGATGCTCAAAATTTTGACAACATCAAATTAAAACAAGAATTTTATTTTTTGACTACACCAAATTAGAGCCTAAATTTGTATGCACCATACTGAAACATTTTCAATATTCCCGGAGATATCGAGGCAAAGATATTCACATTTATCCTGCTATTTTTCGAGCTTCCTATGTCAGATGCTCAAAATTCTGACAACACCAAATACAAACACGAATCTTATATTTTATTTTTGACTACACCAAATTAAAGCCTAAATTTGTCTGCACCATACTGAAAAAATGCAATATTCCCGGAGATATCGAGGCAAATATATTCACGTTTTTCCTGCTATTTTTCGATTTGACAGCTGTCAAAATTCTGACTACACCAAATTAAAAGCCGATTTTTTCTGCACCATACTGCCAAACTTCAGTATTCCCGGAGTTATAATGACAGAGATATTAACGCTTTTCCTGTTATTTTTTTGATATGACAGCTTCTACGACAGCTGTCAAAATTTTGACACGGAATAGTACACTAAATTAAAGGTCGAATATTTCTGCATTATACTGCCAAAATTCAGTACTCCCGGAGTTATAATGGCAGAGATCTTGACGTTTTTCCTGTTATTTTCGATTTGACAGCTTCCTATGTCAGATGCCCAAAATTCTACACACTAAATTAAAACCAGAATTTAATTTTTTGACTACACCAAATTAAAGCACAAATTTGTCTGCACCATACTAAAAATTTCAATATTCCCGGAGCTATAGAGGCAGATATATTCACGTTTTTCCTTATATTTTTTCAATATGACAGCTTCCTATGAGACCTGTCAAAATTCTGACCACACCAAATTAAATCAGAAATGAATATTATGAAATGAATAAGGGAAGTTGCAGAAAATTTAATTATAATATTAATATAGGTATACAAATAAATATGCAAGTTCCACCAAATTTCACAAATGGTTAAGCAATTCCCTCATAGTTTTATGCAAAAGTTATGCCCAGATCTTTAAAGTACCAAAAGTATTAGAAGATTCAGAAATAGTGAACATTGTGTTAACTTCAAAAACTTGACGAAAGCTTTACGAAACCGGAGAAATTGAAAAATTTGAAAGTTTTATAGAAATTATACAAATTATAATGACACTTTTATATTATAAATAACTTTTCTTCGCGAACTCATTATACCTACGTATTTCATGTTTCTCTGTCGATTTGACAGCTTCCAATGTCAACATTCTGATTACACCAAATTAATGCCTGAAGTTTTCTGCACCAGAATTTTAGTATTTCCGGAGCTATAATGACAGTGATATAGGTAAACGTCTTTGTGTTATTTTTTCGACTTCTCAGCTTCCAATGTCAGTTGTCAAAATTCTGACTTCACTAAGTTAGAGCCCGAAGTTTTTTGACTACATCAAATTAAAGAACGAAGTTTGTTGACTGCATCAAATTAATGCCGAATTTTTTTTTTTGGCTAGGTACATCAAATTAAAGCCCGAATGTTTCTGCACTGGAGTATGTTCTATAAAAAGCTCCCAAGGCTATAGCGACATCAATTGTTATGTAACTATCAACAAGTTGCAAGTTGATGAAAAAAAAACACCTTAATTTATTTGTTGTCACAGAAATTTTATTAAATGGTTCGGTATTATTTGTTTGTTGTATTCTTGTAGAGCATTTTAAGTACTTTCCACCAGTCTGGATTTTTAGTAGAGTTATACTATCATATTTTTGCAAAAAATGTAATAAGCTGATTTGAGCTAGTAGGCTGTTAAATCCAAAATTCTGTGGAATATTTTTTTCAACTTTACAACTTCCTGTGACAGCTGTCATTATTATGACTACATCAAATTTAACCTAGAATTTTTCTGCACCATACTGCCAAATAACAGTATTCCCAGAGCTGTAATGGCAGAGGTTTCACGTTTTCCTGTTATTTTTTCGATTTGACAACTTGCTATGTCAGTTGTCAAAATTCTGACTACACCAAATTGAAGCCCGAATTCTTCTGCACCTTGCTGAAAAAAAAAATCAATATTTCCGGAGCTATAAAGTCAGATATATTTATGTTTTTCCTGTTATTAATGCGTACTTCAGTTTTATGGTAATGCTAAATAGTTACCACTTACTCATTAAAATATAAATCATCGAACTTAAGTAGGTATTTAGTACATCATAGTATTTGTTTTCTTTTACGATTGGTGGTTCTTCATTGTCTTCGCTTTCGTCTGTCGTACCAGTCTTTCGTCATTTTAAACAAATTTGAAAAAATCGCCTATTAGGCAAGTCACCACTGAAATGTGGAAAGTTTTCTAGTAAATTTACACCAATTTTGAATATACCCAAATCACTTTACACTATTTAAAACTGACCACTAAATAAAACGCTCAAGATGATGGCGATGGTAAGATATAAGATCTGATTTATTGTGTGCCGTATATAATTGCATATTTAAAAAAGACATTAAAAAACGTATTCATTTACAATAAAGAATACGTTTTTTGAACACGTGCAAATATACAAGTGCTTACTCTGATTTAGTCTAGTATTCAGTTCAAGGATGGCCGATAATAAGCACAAAGAGCGACTCGAGCGCAAGTATTTTTCGCAAAAACCACTACAATGGCTCCGTGCTGTGTCTATTATCTTGAGAGGAACACGCTCAGTCGTCGGTGATTTCCGTGCGGAGAAGTGTTCCTCGGTTTTAGAGAAAATTACCACCAAAGTGTTCCTTAAGAATAAAATTTGAGAAGGCCTGCTCATACATTCATCCGATATCAGAACGGCATTAATATTTGTAAGATGATATTCCTGGATTACTGCACACAGTCTTTACACTTCACCCTCATATCTGCAAAAACCTGGGAGCCACAAGGTGAATTTCAATTGGGTTTAGTTAACAGCAAAAAGGTGTTAAATTTGTGATTACTTTTAAAATAGCGGTATATATCAGTAAGCAAAGTTGGTTTTTGTATTTGCTTTGAAATTTGCCTATCAATAAATATTTAATATTGCAATTGTACCTCGGTAATTTTGAAAAACGTATGATAATTTTCGGGACAATATTGGAAAATCAGTACAATCTAAATAATAATACAAGTTGTGAAAAGATAAAAAGTGAGGGTGAAGATGACATTATCTGACACTATCTGAGATGCTCACTGTCAGAGACATCTGGAACTTTTTATTTACGTTTTCTTCTTTCCATTGTCATTTCATCAAAACATTTGATGTGAAAGGTCTTAAAATTTCGTTCGCTTGATCTTCTTTTACGTGAATTTGTAGTTCAGGTATACTATTATTATACAGGGTGTTTTATAATAGTTACAACAAAAATGAAATGACGTATGCAGGATCTCATTCTAAGTCGAAATGAGAGAATAAACTTGTTATGAATTTCTTAGGGTTAAGTTCTAGAGGAGTTCTTTAGAGTTAACTGAATTTGTACCTTGGGTTAAAAAATAGTTTATTTTGTTATTATTTATTTATTAAGAATAACATAGGCTGACACAAAAATGAAACACGTTACTACGTTTTTTATCACTTTATAATAAAGTGATAAAAAACGTAGTAACGTGTTTCATTTTTGTATCATCATGATTAATTATCACATAGTAACGGCTTCCTCCATCAACTTTATTAACAACATATGCCTTGGAATGAAAAATAAATAAGTACATATTAATAATAATAATAATAATATATTTATTGACGCCATCACAGAGATAGTGTCACATAAGTCAGAATATGAGGTACACATAATATAATATGTGGCATTATTTAGATATTATCAGGCATTAGTCAATTGAACACATGTTAATTAAGTCAACAAACATATAATGGATATCAATCATGTCGCAATTCAATTAGTTTGCTAAATGAAATTAATTAACTGTTAATGGACAGAATTTTTAATACTGTTCATGATATCTGTAATAGACAGATATTTCAAGACATTTGCAAGTCTTTAATACTTGTATCCTTAATTCTTTGAACAATTCTTATAATGTTTTATATTTTTTGTCTATCATTTTGTTTTTGTCCGTCATTTTTATTCCAAGGCATTTGTTATTCCTAATTAATTAATTAATCATTTTACCTAATTTTTAAGCTCGGTTAACTCAGAAACGAAAGACGCAAAGAGTCTATTCTCTCGTTTCGACTCAAATGTGATCCTGCATATGTCATTTCATTTCTGCACACCTGTTATAAAACATCCTGTATGTTATAACTACAATCAATAATATTGCAAAGTATTTTGTGTTGTGCAATATTATCGATTGCATATTGCTTGTTTGATCACAGACACAATATGTAAACTCTGTTTTTCACTGCATTATCTAATTTACAATCATAATTTTGCAATTTTTAATGAAAATGTGCAATTTTTAATTACAAATTACATATTTTTTATGTAGATTTTAGGAATTTCAAAGACAATTTCCCTCAAACATTTTGAATTTGCCACAATTTTTTTAAATTTATACCACGAATTTTATCATTTTCATTGCATTGTTTAATTAACAATCACAATTTTGCAATTTCCAATGAAAATATGTAAATTTTGGTAAGAATTTTATCATTTTCACTACAATGTTTAATTAACAATCACAATTTCGCAATTTCCAATGAAAATATGTAAATTTTGGTAAGAATTTTATGATTTTCGATAAATATTTGTGTCAGTGTCAATGAAAACTTTCGTGTCTATTAATAATTTTACAATTACTAACTTTACTAAAATTTTAATTTAGGCTAAAATTTTTATAATTTTCAGTGCAATTTTTAATTTACATTAAAAATGTTTCACTTTTCAATAAAAAATTATAAATTTCAATTAGATTTCGTAATTTCGATGAATACATTATGAGTTTTCGTATAAATTTCCTCATTTCCAGTAAATTTTCATTTATGGCGATGTTTTTCAATGCAATATTTATTTTATTTTTCGCAATTTTCATTGAAAATTTGTAATTACCAATTATTGCCATACAAATATTTTATAAGTTTGGAACAATTTATGTCTAGTAAAATTTTGACTATTATAGTTAGCAAAATTTTAAATTCATGCTGTAAGTTTTATAATTTTCACTGCGATGTTTAATTTACAATTATGACTAAAATAAGCAATTAGTCTACAATCCAGTCTTTGATGATGAGTAAACACCGGATAAATAAGCACAAACAGTCTTTAAAAAAACACATAAAAAGAATATATCTTTGAAAAAAAAAACACAAAACGCAATAAAATATAAATTGACATAAAGAAGCACAAAAAAACACAAAAACGCAAAAATTTAGAAAATTGTGTTTTCGGAAAAGGAAAATACTCCTGATTCATTTCTTACTTTAAATTAGAAATCAACTACAGAATATTTTGATAAATTTTCCTACACGAAAAATATTAACTGAAAAAGCATCGAGTTCTAGATGGAACGAAGGATACAAATTTAAGCATTTATTTAAAAGAAAATACATTTAATTTTAAATTTATGCAATATTGTATATTAACTCTGTTCAATTTTTATTTTTAACTAAGAAGGCTATGGTGTCATTCTATAAAGTTGTACACATGAACACAAAAAAAAAAAAACTTACAGTAAAAAAAAAATTAATTGTTCGATTTCTAACAACGTTGCCTTATTCATATATTAAAATAAGTAAATTATTGCTTCAATCATTCAAGCTGGTTTTTTAATTATTTAAAAAACGCCAAATGCCATTGATGAAAATTCGAACCAAAATGACTTATTTGCTTTTGTAAAATAATAATAGCAAATAAATTCTGTACTCAATAGATATTCAATTTGATGGCAACATTGCCCACTGTCATAAATTATAAGCTCTATTTTTTAAATATAACCTATTTTTTCAAGTCTAGTGACATTTTACATTGGCCAACACAACTGTCACCCTAACAGAGCCAACTTAGTTAAAAATAAAAATGGAAAGTAGTATATACTCTGTTGTTTTTTAACCATTTAAGCCATTTTTATTTTTAACTTAGTTGGCTCTGTTACGGTGACAGTATTTTTGGCCAATGCAAAAAGTCACTAGACTTGAAAAAATTGGTAATATTTGAAAAAAAAGGGGTTATATTTGAAAAAAATGGGGTTATATTTTATGACAGTTGGCAATGTTGCCATCAAATTGAGTACAGAATCTATTAACATTTTTATTATATTATATAATTATAATTATTATATAATTAATATAATAAAAAGCCAGCACACTTGATTGATTGAAGCAATAGTTTAATTATTTTACTATATTAATTAGGCAACGTTGTTAGCAATCTGACATGTAATAATTTTCTCACTATCAGATCATTTTTGTTAGTGTTCATGTGTAAAACTTTATAAAAATAAACCACAGTCTTCTTAGCTAAAAATAAAATGGTCAAAATATTTAAAAAATCATAAGGAAGGTAGGCATAAATCTCAATAGTTTCGGAGATACTTATGTTTGAAATGTGAAGGGTTTTATTATCTATTATAAAGAAGAAAGAAAACAATACAAATTATTATTATTGTTGTTCTCGAAAATAGAATTGTGGACTTGTCCACTCATGAACAAATAATAATAATAATAATAATAATTATAATTAAGTTTAAGGTTTTATCCATAAATTACCAGTACTAAATATAACAACCTTAAATTATAATAATAATATTTAAAATTATAATAGTGTTAATATATATTTTTTCTTTTATTTTGATCCATACCGCCACAAATATTTACCTTTCCTCTTGACTCACTCTGTATCTACACCTAGAATCCTTGAATCATAAAAAACAACAATATTTATTCAAATTGTAGAAATTGGTTTGCAAATTACAGAAAATACCAAAATTACCGAACAAGTTGGAACTAATAATCCTACAAATACATTTTTTTAATTCAGAGAAATTTCCTGAAATTAAAGGAAATCTAAGGAAACTTGAAGAAAATTTGGAGGCTCATGTTTATTTTTCCCATAAATATTTCATATTCATAAAATTTAATGAAAATGTCAATAATGTATAATAGCAATTCATATAATGAAATAATCAGGGGAAATTCTTTTTTAACGATAGGTATAAAGCTGTGATTAACCCCACAAATTTCAGAGAAATTTATTACGTAGTGTGTCCAGTCTTTGTTGGATGTGTATGATTTTGGTGATCTTGTATAAATTTATGTTTGATATGTTATGAAGATGATTATTCTTGTGTCTTAGTTTTTTGAGCAGTCTTAATGTCTTCCATTCAGTTACGTCCGTAATTCGTTTGCAGGCGTTTCTTACATTTTTAAGTATGATCTGGCCGTAGTCAATCACGGGCCTGCAGATGGATTTGTACATTTTTGTTGCGGTACTAATGGATATCCCTCTTCCTCCGTATGTCAGACATCTAAAAGTTTTGCTCGTTTTTGTATTTCTTTGTGTTCCGTAAATGTTTGTCGAGTTTGTGCTTATTGTCAATAGGCATTTCTAAGTACTTTATCGTCATTGTGGGATGTACGTTTGTTCCGTTAACATGTATTGTCGATGAGTTGTTATTGATTCTGTGGTTGGGAATAAGCAGTTGGCATTTTGTGGGGATGGGTTCGAGGCTCCATTTGTTGAACCAGTGCATTGTTTTGTCAGTCAGTATTTGAAGTGTGTCTATTATGTCATCCAGTTGTTTTTTTGTGTGTTATTAATGCTGTGTCGTGGGCGTATTGTATAATATACTGTTCTAAGTCTGTCTGCCTGTGTGTTCGATGTATGTCATGGCAATATGTGTTGTTCAGGAGGGGTGAGAGAGGAGAACCCTGTGGCAAACCTTGTTCTGGCGAAAATGATCTTGATGTATTTTCAGAGAATAAGCAAAATTGAACAGTAGAAAATATTGAAATTATATTTGTTTTTTTTATCAGACATTACAATCGGTCTTGTGACTTCTGTAGTGTTTCAAGTAGCAATATATAATAAAACTTTAAGAAAACGGAAAACTTTTCCGTTTTCTTAAAGTTTATGCAAGAAACATTTTGTCATGTAGTTTACATGCCAATTGAATTATAATACTGCCTACTTCTGCCTATTTTAATAATTATTGCTGCCTATTGGAATACCTATTTTAAAACTTATCAGTGCCTACAACCCGTTCTGAGTGAGTTCGCCAGTGTGCAGTGCGAAGATATTTTAATCTCGGCCAAAGCTCCGAGTGTCACCGATATCAGATTCCGCTTTTGAAGCTGGTTTTCCCACATATCAGCGGCTCTTTAGTTTTGCAAGATAAATGTAAATATCGTTAATTGCCTGAGTAAATGGAGTTTGAAAATTGTTATACCAACTGGAGCTCCTCAGCGAGCAGTGCTAATATTATTGTTGCCGGCTTACACTTGCGGTGGTCTGCAGATAACAGTTAGACAGACAGACGGAGCCCCGGACTCCTAGTAATCCCGCGTATAGTCCGGGGGATCCCCGTGAGGCCGACGCGTCAGCGGAGGAATCAATGCGCCCCATGCGATAGCTGCCACCCTGCGTGTGTGTACATACAACAAGTGTACGTGTACTAGTCGTGCACATCTGCGTGGGTGTTCTTGGTGTTCGCGCGGGGGTGTGTGTCTGTGTGTGTGTACACGGCACACAGTTCGATGAGATGCGCACGCATTTTCCCGGACCGCCGTACCTACTTGTTACACCGGAGTCTCGCCTGGTCCGGGCCGGGTCTCGCTCCGGGTGGTGTGATGATGTGCGTGTAGTGACTGCCACCAGTTGATTATAAGGACGAATTTACTGAATATACACACACATTCTCTCTCCATGGACAGCACAGGTACCTCCAATATATCAATTATCACATGTCGTTGTACGTGCATTTTCGTAACTCGTAAGTGTTAATTGGCGCGAGGCGGGAGTACGGGGGCGACATTTTCGGCTTGCACCTTGCAATTTGAACAGTCCAAGTCGCGAGCCTCTGCCCACTGCAACTCCGCCAGCTCTATCGCAAAAATTAACCAAGATAATATTTTGATGATTATTTCTTATAAAAAGATTAGAAAAACAATGTTAATTAGTCCGTCGCTCTTAATTACAAGTCGTTCTATGAGAATTAGAACTGTGTGTTGTGCGGATTATGGCCGTGTTACTGGTCTACCAGGATAATTAACTTTTTTTATTACCGTGTAAACTAAGAAATTATTTTTTTGTGTACACCCCAACTCAGAACAAAAACAAATTTTGAACTGTAATGAATTATTTTTAACTGAAGAGTTTCTAATGATTTCTGAATTTTTTTGTTAAATTTAATTTAATTTAAAAAAAACATAAAATTTAGCATAAGTAACATTCATAAATTATTCAACAAGAAATTTAAATGTGTAGTCGTAAATTATTCAGCATGTAATTTAAATACCTATATGTAATAAATTATGAATAGAAATAGTTTTACAATGTCAGAAAACTAAAGTTCTATATCTAAAATTGCAAAAGCTCGTATTCAAGGTCTCAATGACAACTTTCAGAATAAAATTTAATTTAAAAGTATATTTTTGTGGATTTAGTAATCTAAAAAATATTAAATGTAGATATACAGAGAGTTTTTTTTATCGTGCAACATAGGGCTAATCATTTTTATGGTTATACACTTCTGTCACAATGACAGCAATATATCAAAGCGTCTTTTTTTAAATGCAACATACAAGTAAAATTAATTCTCTGTGAGGGAAATACTACAGTTTACGAAGTGAACAATGTTAAGCTGAGGTTTGCAGCATTAACCATTTGAATATCTGAACTCTTTCTTCAGTTGTATACATTGTTCACTTCGTAAACTGTAATATTTGCCTCACAGACAATTACTTGTATGTTGCATTTTAAAACAGATGTTTTGATACATTGTTGTCATTATGTCAGAAGTGTGTAACTATTGAAATGATTAATCCTATGTTGCACGATAAAAAAACTCTCTGTATGGGTACTAAACATACTTACAACATAATATGTATTTGTATAAATAGTAAAAAAACTGAAACTTGCTGATTAATAAAATTACGTAGCTAAACATGCAAGACAATTTTAATGGAGCCGTGTTCTACAAATATTTTGTACTTGCTAGATTTTTAGAAAGTAGTCATCAAAACAACTGAAACTTGCTGGCTAATAAAATTACGTAGCTAACCATTCAAGATAATCTCTATGGCGTCATGTAGAAATATTTTGTACTAGAAAATTTTTTAGAAGTAATCATAAAAAAAACTAAAATTTGCTGATTATTAAATTACGTAGTTCAATAGATTTGCTATTAAGAGATTTAGCTATTAGCTAAGAGGTAGCTATTCAAAATATTCTTAATAGCGCTTTGTTCTAGAAATATCTTAAGACAATCTGTATGGCGTTATGTTTTGTTCTTGTATTCATGGTCTCAAAGACAGCTTTCGGAATGAAATAATAATTTTAAAGTTGGTATATTTTTTGTGGATTTAGTTATTTAAAAACATATTAAATGAATATAGATAATAAACATGTATATATTTACAACATAATATTTATTTGTACAAATAGTCATAAAAAAGCTGAAAGTTGCTGATTAATAAAATTACGTAGCTAAACTTCAAGACAATCGTAATGGAGGCATGTTCTAGAAATATTTTGTACTTGCTAGATTTTTAGAAAGTAGTAATCAAAACAACTGAAACAAGCTGGCTAATAAAATTACGTAGCTAACCATTCAAGATAATCTCAATGGCACCATGTTTTAGAAATATTTTGTTGTAGGAACATTTTTAGAAGCAGTCACAAAAAAAAAACTGAAGTTTGCTAACAATTAAATGGTAAAAAATGGTAAAGGAGCGGGTCTCTGCTTGCGCCTTAATAGCGCCTTGTTCTAGAAATATCTTAAGAGAATCTTTATGGCGTCATATTCCAGATATATTCTGTACTAGGAAGATTTTTCGACAGCAGTAAAAAAACTGAAATATTGCTGACGTATAAAATTATTTAACTAAACATTCAAGATAATCTTATTAGCGCATTGTTCTAGAAACATCTTAAGAGAATCTTTATGGTGTCATGTTCTAGAAATATTCTGTAGTACGAAGATTTTTCGAAAGCAGTTCGAAAGCAAAAAACTGAAATTTGGAACTTATAAAATTACATAGAAATATCTTAAAATAATCTTTATGGCACCATGTTCTAGAAATATTTTGTAGTAGGAAGTTTAAAATAATCGGTTGGAGCTTGTGAAATATTAAAACTTCAAGAAAAATAACAAATTGTCCTTATTCACAACGACATTTATTTCTCTAAATGTACTATTTAACCACTACGTGGTCATCTTCAGTAGACATGTCACTACAAATGTCTACTGAAGATGACCACGTAATGGTTGAAATGTACATTTAGAGAAATAAATGTCGTTGTGAAAAAGAATAATTTGTTATTTTTCTTTTAAGTAGGAAGTTTTTTACAAAGTAGACATAAAAAAACTAAAATTTACCTATTACTACAGTTACATAGCTAAGCATTCAAATTAATCTTAATAGCAGCGCGTGTATTAGAAATATCTTGTTGAATGGCGATTAATAAATTATAATCTCGATAACATTACCGCAACAATTCGATTGAATTAATAAATTTAAACAAAATTTATTGTTATTTTTAAATAAAAATTATATTCTTTGATATTTCTACAAAGATATTGATTCATAATTTATTTAAAGAGTTGCACGAATACAATATATTTCGTGATAACGATAATGATATCTTGAAATATATCATATTAATGTAACGCGCAAAATATAATAATGTGTATACAAGAAAATGAGCACTAAAACGAGTGTTAAATACATGAAATTATATCTTGAAATATGTCATATTAATGCATCGCGCAAAAAAAAGAAAAGTTTAATTGATACAAGAAAATGAGCACTAAAACGAATGTTTTCATGTATTTAGTCGATGACATTTAATTTTGAAAACAAATGAATGACAAATGACAAAAGAATAGACAAGCAACAATAGAAATCGAGTCAAAGCAAATCGGTCGTAGAAATATCTTCAATTTCAAACAATATCTGAACTAGTATCAGCAAGAAACGACTGTAGAAATCGCGTCAGCGACAAAAATCGGCAGAAATGGCATCACAGATTCTTGACTCATTTGTCAACGAGAGAAAAAAAAAATCGCGACAATCTCAATTGACGGACATAATTTTAAATGGCAGTAGAAATCGTGCTGGCAATAAATGACTATAGAAATCGGGTAAACGACAGAGATATATAAAAATCACTTAAGTGACAATCGACAGTAGAAATAGCAATGGTAACAAGCGACGTGGAATCTTGAAAATCGTGTCAACTGCAAAAGACTAAAAATTGCTTCAGTTTCAAATGATAATATAAATAGTGTTAGCGGCAAATGAAATTGTGTCAGTCATAAAATATTGCAGAAATTGTGTCAGCGACAAGCGACAAAGTCGAGTCAAAGCCAATCGATCGTAGATATTGCTTCGATTTCAAACGACTACTAAACTAGTGTGAGCTACAAAAAACTGTGGAAATTGTGTCAGCGACAAAAATCTATAATAATCGCGTCAGTGGCAATCGACTACAATCGACAATCGACAATCTATACATGTCGCCGACATGTAGAAATCATGTCGGCGATAAGTGACAATTGAAATATTGAAATTGTGGCAGTAACTAAAGATTGTAGAAACTACGTCAGTGACAAAATGCTGTACAAATCTTGCCAGCAACAAAAGCTCGTAGTAATTGTGTCAACGACAACAAGCTCTGGAAAACGCGTCAGTGACAAGAGGCAATAGAAATCGTGTTAGTGACAAAATATTGTTGAAATAGCGTCAGCGACAAGCAACAACTCGAATCAAAGTCAATCGATCGTAGAAATCGCCTCAATTTCAAACGTCATCTGAAATAGCGTCAGCAAAAAACGACAAAAGACGTATGACAAATGACTGTAGAAATGTAGAAATTGGGTCCGTGGCAAAAAATCTATGAAAATCGCATTGCGCCAGTGACAATCGACTGTAGAAATTATGTCTGCGACAAGTGACAATTAAAATCGAGTCAGTGACGAAATATTGTAGAAATAGCATCAGCGACAAGCGACAAAGTCGAGTCAAAGCCAATCGATCGTAGAAATCGGTATAATCTCAAACTTATTCTGAACAAGTGTCAGCTGCAAATGACTGTAGAAATTGGGTTAGCGACTAAAATTTATAAAAATCGCGTCAGTGACAATCGACTATAGAAATCACGTCGGCGACAACTGACAATGAAAATCGTGTCAGTGACAAAAGTTTGTAGAAATCGGATTAGCGACAATCGGCTCCGGAAATTGCGTCAGCGACAAGTGACAATGAAAATCGTGTCAGTGACAAAAGTTTGTAGAAATCGGATTATCGACAACCGGCTCCGGAAATTGCGTCAGCGACAAGTGACAATATGAATTGTGACAGTTACAAAATATTGTAGAAATTGCGTCAGCGACAAAATACTGTAGAAATCTTGCTAGCGACAATAGTTTGTAGAAATCGGATTTGCGACAACCGGTTCCGGAAATTGCGTCATCGATAAGTGACAATATGAAACGTGACAGTGACAAAATATTGTAGAAATAGTGCTAGCGAAAAGCGACAAAGTCGAATCAAATCCAATCGATCGTAGAAATCGCTTTAATTTCAAACGTCATCTCAAATAGGGTCAGCAACAAATGACAAAAGACACATGACAAATTACTGTAAAAACTGGGCCAGCGACAAAAATCTGAAAAAATCTCTACAGTGACAATCCCCTGTAGAAATTACGTCAGCGACAAATGACAATAAAAATCGTGTCTGTCACAAAATATTGTCATAAGTAGAAATAGCGTTAGCGACTGCGACAAAGCCAATCGATTGTAGAAATCGGCGTAATTTCAAACAACTTCTTAAGTGGTGTCATCTACAAATAACTGTAGAAATTGGATCAGCGACAAAAATCTATAAACATCGCATCAGTGACAATCGATTATAGAAATCACGTCAGCGACAACTGACAATGGAAATTGCGCCAGTGACAAAATATTGTAGATATCACGCCAGCGACAAAATACTGTAGAAATATTGCCAGCGACAAAAGTTCAGCAACAATTGACAAAAGACATATGACAAACGACTGTAGAAATTGGGCCAGCGACAAAAATCTACTAGAATCGCATCATTGCTATAATTGACTGTAGAAATCGCACAAGCTACAAAATATGTAAAAATCGAGCCAGCGCTAAACGACAATAGAAATCACTTTGTTGACAACTACTTTAGAAATCGTGTTAGAAAAAAAGTAGAAATGCAATCAGCAACAGTAGAGAGTAGAATTTGTGCTAGCGACAATAGTCTGTAGAGGCCTCTTTAAGGACAATATACTGTGCAAATCATGTCTGTGACAAAGGACAGTAACAATGGCATTGGACTCTATAGCTCTGTGTCATTACCAAACAAAAATCTATAAAAATCGCATTAGTGACAAACGACTATACAAATCACGTCAGCGACAAGTGACAATAGAAATCGTGTCAGTGAGTTAGCGACATGTGACCATAGAAATCGACAATAGACTAACGATTGTAGAAATGGTGTCAGCGATAAAATAACATAGAAATATTGACAGCGACAAAGACAAAAATGAACAGTAATGACATCAGATACTCTTGGCTGATTTAACAAGATTAAGTGCAACAAACTCAAAATGTACTTATGATATACAGAGTGATCAAGTCGCTAGGTGGCAAAATTTACCAGATGATATAGATAACGTGATTCTAAGAAAAACAAAAAAAAACATAAACATGGGTCAGATTTGCTTTGATTTCGGAGTCACTTATGACACTTTATAAATACTTTATGACTTACAAGTTTTCGTAAACAAAAAATAATCTCTTCAAATAAAAAAAAAACAAAAACAAAACTTAGTATCTACCTCTATCCTATCTGCATTTTCTTCTGTAGTCGATGCATACATTTTTCAGTTAACAAACTGTTCTAAATGTACAGAAACATAAATAATAATAGTATTAATAATAATAATAATAATAACAATAATAATAACAATAATAATAACAATAACAATAATAATAATAATAATAATAATAATAATAATAATAATAATAATAATAATAATAATAAGCAAAAGTAACATCACATATGCAACAATTGTACAACTTTTATTTAGAGTGATCCTTATATTTGCCAACTTTGAAATGTCATGACTTCGGAACAAACGCGAATCGGACCCATGGTCATAATAGTTATTTATGTATTAAGGTCATAAATGTGTTTTGGAACGCTCAATCATTCCAAATTAGGAACATGTTAAGGGTAGAAAAACACCTTTATGGACTTATATACAAAATTTTATGCATGACTCAATTTATGCTTTAATGTTCAAATATAATATAATTATAGAAATTAATAGGTGTCATCATAGGTCATAGGTAGTGACATTAATAAAATTCAAATTTAATCGCAACGTTTTTGCATCATGTATCTTGGTTATTATATATATATATATATATATATATATATATATATATATTACTATAAAGTTATTTATTACTATAAACAACAAGCGCCATATTAGTATTGAAAACTTTTGTAAATCAAATTTAATCCAGCAAATATTACTATCTAATTAAATTAACTAATTAAATAATTAAATTAAATATTACTATCTAATTAATTATCTAATTAAATTATCTAATTGTAATAATTGTATTGTGAATGCTAAATTGTAAATTATTTAATTAATTAAAAGTTATTCCGTAAATTTAAAGTTATTTCCAGTAATAATGTTTGGGTAAATAAATTAAAAAAACCTAAAGGCCATAATGAACTCTAGGGCCATAAAAGCTCGTTTATGTCCGCTTTGTGGGGCAATAATCAAGACATTTTAGATAAGTCGTGCATAAAGCTTTTTATTCATAATTTTTTTACCATTTTTATTCATTCAGTAGATCAACTTGTAAAATATGCCCGAAAAATGTATTAATCAGTTATTTATATATATAGTTAACATTAACACCGTTTACCTACAAGTTGCCTCCAAAATAATCGTATCTCGTTATGATATATTATTTGTGTTAATCGCATCATATTAAAACGTATTGCGTTATACATAAGTTATTTCCCAATTGTAATTCGAAGCGGATCAATATGCAGTCGTTACAACGTTATGAGAGAATTATCGTTAATTGCAATACCTCCATTCGTAAAAAGTTATGGAGGGTAATTTGTGTGTGACCATGTACTTAATAGCAGTACACAATTTTGGCACTAATTTGATTCGTGCTGCGTTAGTTAACAATAACTTTATGTAGCAATGAATAATTTTAGTCGTGAGTGCTTACAGATAACGTTTTTATCAATATAATTCATCGTTAATTATATCAACTGTATTTGCGATCTTTATGGACGGAAATACAAACACATTTCGCCCTCCGAATATGTTAGGCATTTGCAGCAAGTTTAGGTTATGAATTAATGACATTTAGCAAAGGTCCTACTGCCATTTCGGTATTTTGGGCATTTTTCGATTTTTAGAGGTCATTATCGTAACGTCCAAATGTTTCAATAAAATAGTCGTTTATCTACTTACTTAAACATTTTTGAGAAATTTGATTGACAACTTGGATGAGAAATTATTGATTGCATTATTGACGGCATCTATTTGTTCTACCACAGTGCGCAAACTATGTTTTTACGTACTGTTCATAGTGTGTAAAGTGATATGTTTACATCAACTGTGAATAAAATAAGTTTTACATACAATTCATTCACCAATTAAAAAATGATGCAAAATATTCAAATGGATATTTTGAAAATTATATGCCATATTTGGATACAGTCTGAAGATATATCCTCGGAAAATTTGACGCAGGTTATGAAGTAAATAAATGAGAAAATCGAACACAAAACTTTCCCCGTTGACAGGTATCGCTATACCTGTAACTGAAATATCTGCAAATTTGTCTAATACATATTTTGAAAATTTTATGCCAGATTCGGATACAGTGTGCCTGAAGTTATATTCTCTGAAAATTTGACGAAGGTTATGAAGTAAATAAGAGAAAAAATCGAACATATAACTTTCCCAGTTGACAGGTATCGCTACATCTGTCACTGAAATTTCTGAAAATTTGTCAGTGTATATTTTGAAAATTTTATGCCATATTTGGATGTAGTATGCATGCAGATATATCCTCTGAAAATTTGAGGAAGGTTATGAAGCAAATAAGAGGAAAAATCGAACATATAACTTTCCCAGTTGACAGGTATCGCTATATCTGTCACTGAAAATTCTGAAAACTTGTTTAATGACTATTTAGAAAATTTTATACCAGATTTGGATACAGTATGCCTGAAGATATATCCTCGGAAAATTTGACGAAGGTTATGAAGTAAATAAGTGAGATTATAGATTATAGATCAGAGTTTAGTGAGTTTCCATAAAATTCTGAAGATTATGCATTATAAAAGTAGTTTTTGTTTATAATTCTGTGCATAATTTGAGGAATATTGTGAATTGTAGGTAGATTTTGCAAGATTTCACGTAAATTAATTGTAGAATTTTTATGAGTTCTTAGGAATTTCAATGCAAGAAATTCTGCACAATTTCAATGCAAGAAATTCTGCACTATATCATGGCAAGAAATGAAGTTGTTTGCCGAATTTGATGATCACCAATTAAAATCAATCAACCGAAAGTAAAATAGATCTTAGAAAAAGGATCAATACTTTTTTTATGAAATTGATTTTACTTTCTCTGAAGTTGATTCTACCTTTCTCGAATTTGATATTACTTTTTCTGAAATTGACTTTAATTTATTTCTGAAATTAAATATGTATAGTGTAAGATATCTAAAATTTTGTGCTGAACTCGAATTAGATATTGTCTTTTTGTTGTTGTTCAGAGACACAATCAACAAAGTGTTACGGTTTCAAAGTTATGATGTTACTTTTTCAGAATTTGATGATCATCAATTAAAGTCAATTAACAGGAAGCAAAATATATCTGAGAAAAAGTATCAATTTTTTTCTGAAATTGATATTACCCTCTTTTTCTCTGATATTACGTGTTTCGTATTTGATATTACTTATTTTCTGAAATTGAAAATATATAGTGTAAGATATTTAAAACTTTGTGTTGAACTCGAATTGGATATTGCTCTTTTGTTGCTTAGAGACAAAATTAACAAAGTTTTACGGTTTCAAAGTTATGATGTTACTTTTTCCGAATTTAATGATCATCAATTAAAATCAATCAACAGAAAGTAAAATCGATCTCAGAAAAAAGTATCAACACTTTTTTCTGAAACTCATTTTACTTTCTCTGAAGTTGATTCTACCTTTCTCGAATTTGATATTACTTTTTCTGAAATTGACTTTACTTTATTTCTCAAATTAAATATGTATAGTGTAAGATATCTAAAATTTTGTGCAGAACTCGAATTAGATATTGTTTTTTTTTTGTTGTTCAGAGACAAAATCAACAAAGTGTTACGGTTTCAAAGTTATGATGTTACTCTTTCAGAATGTGATGATCATCAATTAAAATCAATTAACAGAAAGTAAAATCGATCACAGAAAAAGTATCTTCACATTTTTTTGTACATAAAATCCGAAGTTGATGCTATTTTTTTCGAATTTGATACATATTACTTTTCTGAAATTAACTTTACTTTTTTCTTAAATTGAAAATGTATAGTGTAAGATAACTAAAATCTTGTCCTGGACTCGAATTAAATATTGCTTTTTTGTTGCTTAGAGACAAAATCAACAAAGTTTTACTGTTTCAAAGTTATGATGTTACTTTTTCTGAATTTAATGATCATCAATTAAAATAAATCAACAGAAAGTAAAATCGATCTCAGAAAAAGTATCAAGTATCTTTCTGAAATTCATTTTACTTTCTCTGAAGATGATTCTACTTTTCTCGAATTTGATATTACTATTTCTGAAATTAAATTTACATTTGCATATGTTGCATAAAATTTTGCTTAGAAGTCAAAATTCAATAATACGAAAGAAGTTCAAAACTTTAAACATTGAGGTTAATGATACAATTGGTACAATGTGAGGTATTCAATTTATTCATAATAGCTATCACAGACAAAAAAAAATTTGTACGATACACTTTCGTAAATAGCATTGTTGCACTCTCGTTTTTTGTTGAACTCGGCTGTGCCTCGTTCAACAAAATTCATGCTCGTACAAGAAAGCTCTACTTTACGAACTAAAAGGTTATTTTAGTGTATATCTCGACGGTGCGATGCTCAATAATAATAATAATAATTCTTTAATCACGTCGCCACGTGTACAGTCTATTTACATCTGCTAGTGTATGTGACAGTCAACATCAAAATTACAAATAGCTAAAAATACTAAAATACAATATAAAAATACAATACATAATACGAAATAACAATAATAATCATCATGAATAAGTAATGTTTTTGTGTATCTGCTCCTGCAATGGCCCTAAAAAAAAGCACCACTTTCCTCACTTAACCTTCTCCGCAACTCAAATAATAACGGTGCACACTATACGTGGAACACCCTGTATATATGACGAATCGATGCCAATTACAGTTTTGTATTAATATATTTCCACGACAGAGCATTGTAATGGAATATAAAATACAACGTTCTGTTGCCTGGAATTGAGTTCTATGGCATTACAATTTCATGGTCTCGTGCGAGTGCGAAATAATTTTTACCCCCGTTCAATGCTCGTTCATCACGTCGTTTGTATGAGCGGAGAAACAACGGCACAATGGATAGAGAAAATCGGGTGCTGGATCGAATGCATTTTCACATGCATCACACGAATTCACAGTGTGTTAGTTCTATAGCTGTTTTTGTTGTACAATTACACATTAATAGTTATTTGTGTACACAAGCAATTAATTTTTTTATAACCAACATGAATGTTATTTGTTACATCCGTGGCAAATAAACCCGTGAATGATAAAAAATAAGCCTAATGACGAGTTGCATGTCACGTTTTTTTTTTAAATCTCATCGGCCCAAACCGATAATTTAACTTGACCGACTTTTGTGGTAAAATAGGTATGTAGTTCTTATCAAACTCACCTCTTGACCTCTAGGTTCTATCTACTATCCGTCTCACTCACTCCTTTATTACATATTGGAACCAGCCTGGGCCGGCCGGGTTCGTAGATTTAAAGAAACTCATACTACCACTAATTACTGCTTTTATTAAAAATAAAGGTCACTACTATTTACAATTTACACCGCTTACACCGGTTAGTCACTATCTGTCTTCGCTTTCTTCGCTGACCGACTTGTACCGACTGCCTGGTCACGTCGTTCATTCCTTTTTATATCCCTCCGAATTGTTTCTAGGCTTTTCTATTTCCAGAAGACAGGACCTCGATTTTTCCACCTAATCGCGCTAGAAACTTCCGGAGTGATGACTCACCCACAGCGCGAACTTTCGAGCAGGTGGTTGACCTTGACCCAACATGACTTCCGGGGCGACGGTCGTCACAATATTTAGTACCTTCTTTCGCCTACCGTGAACTATTGTTCTCTTCATTTGACTTTCTTGCAAGGAAGTTTTGTCTTAAATTGGCAAAGATGGTCGACGCGACGGTTATAAACAATAACACTGACTGACTGTGATTGTTTGTTTGATTGGCTTTGGATTGGCAAAGAATCACGATTTCCAGATTTTCATTGATGTGGCTAATTCAATGAAAATCTGGAACGTTGCGGTGGGTAATTTTTTTACGTTTATTGAGTGAAAAGGTGAATTTTAATCTTGGTGTTTCCCCGCCGCTCGCTTTATTCCGCACGATAATGAGGCCGTAATTTGTTTACCCCCCTCAGTTTAATTCTAATCACGTTAAAATTTCATCCCGCCGAAACGCTTTTAACATGCTTTTAATGGCATGCGAGTCGTGAGGTATTTGAGGCTGCCATGCCGAGCGACGATGCGGCGAAAAATGCGGTTTTTAGTGTAGATTGAAAGCACGAGAGACGTTCAGGGAATTTACAAGGAGGCGGCAAGTGAATTGGGCCGAGCGTTAATGCCATCAGTAATATCGCAACTGGCGCAAAAGTATTGTTTTTTACCCCGAATTGGGTTCAGCGTTAATAGATGCAAATCCGGTTTTCCCAGGCTCAGCTACGTGCAAACGGGACATCGAGGGGGTGTGGAAACTCATTATCGCGACAATGCGAAAATCCCGTCCCACCCTCTGGGTGAATGGAAAGGATATGCAAGGCACTGTAACTGTATTTATTTGAAATAGGAGTGCTCGGCGAACGCGATATTCTCACAAAGGCGGAAGAGAAGTGAACTGTCTGCGAAAATACATCCAAGAATAAAGATTACTCCAGTGTACTCGCGTACAATGTTATAGTGAAGTTTTCTGGAAGTCTCTTGGTGCTCGGAGTAACCTAAACCACAACCTACGAAGGGGTATTCTCGTACCCGCGATTACTTTACTGTTCACTTAAAATAATTCTGAAACAGTTCCGTACATAAACAATAGATATAGTTTGTATACTGTAAACATATAACATGGTTATTAAAAGAGTTAATTATGAATAGGGCTGAGATAGTTAGGTTTTTACATAAAATAATATGTAAAAGCATATTTCAGCATTTATTTTATAAAAGAATAGTTTTATACAGAGTGTCTCAAAAGTGACGTCCGTGCTTTTGGAATTTGATTCAGGGGGCCAAAACAAATTGAAAAGTGAGAGTGGAAACTTTTCCGTTTATCCCTCGTTATAAAGTTATTGATAAAAATGTAAACAATAACTTTTTTATTTAATTTAATATTTTGTTAAATCTGTCAACTGTCAGATTTGACAATTAGTTCGATAGATGTCTTGTTTTTTTAATATTATTAGTTTTTAATAAAGTTATAGTTGAAATGTAATTTATTTTATCAATAACTCTATAACGAGGGCAAGAGGAAAATTTTCCACATCTGAGATACCCTGTATATTTTACATATTTTTGCACATAATTAGATTTTTTTGCATATTTTGCACAACAATTTCACAATTTTTCTAAGTCTCAAAATATAGAAAATAATCATTACCAAAAATGCTGTTGCTGGTATCTCCTCAGCATAAATCAAATGAGCAGGTTTAATTTTAGTAAGGCAAACAATTCTAATTTCATTAATTAGAGGATTTTTATGTTTAAATTTACTTAAAGCAAAAATCTAATTAATTAACGATTTTATAAAACACTTGTATGATTGAAGCAATAATTTAATTATTTTAATTTATGAATTAGGCAAAGTTCTTAAAAATCTGACATTTAATAATTTGTTTAACTGTCAGATAATTTTTGTCGGTGTTCATGTTTAAAACTTTATAAAATGAAATCACAACCTTCTTAGTTAAAAATAAAAATGGAACAGAGAATAAAACGAATTTCATTGAAGAAATGTTTATAAAATTACGAATTTCTAAATATTAAAATTACCATTAACTCTAAAATTATTGATAAAAATGTGGAAACCAGTTTCGAATTATTTCTTAAAAATGCTAAGGAAATCCTAAGATATCTAAAATAAATTCATAAAGAAAATAAACAATATTTATAAAAGTAACGAATTTCTTAACGAATGTCATCAAAGGAAAAAAAACAATGTAAATAAAATTACAAATTTCCAAATATAAAAAAATCCAGGAACTCAAAAATAATCAGTTTAATAATAAAAATGTCAAAACCAGTTTCTAACAATTTTTCAAAAATGCCCTTAAAACTCTAAGATATCTAAAAAGAAATTGATAAAGAAAATAAACAATATTTATAAAAGTACAAATTTCAGTGTAATATATAAAATAAAATACATATTCCTACGCACAAAAGTGCGTGAAATGCGAAAAAGTAATATAAATATGAAAACAGTGTAACTTCTAATAAATTAGATAAAATTAAAATTGTGACAGTCAATATTCCAGATATAAATAAGCCAGATAGTCGATAGAAAAAATAGTGTAACTTATAAAAAATTATACAAAAAAATGGAGCAGAAAATTTATGACATCCAAAAAACATAAACCAAAAAGTAAAATCAATAATAAAATTGTAACAGTCAAATTTCCAGATATTAAACATCCAGAAAGTCGATTGAAAAATTGTGTAATTTATAAAAAAAAAAAAATACAAAAAAATGAGCAGAAAATTTCAGACACCCAAAATATATAAACCAAAGATTAAAATCAATAATAAAATTGTAACAGTACAAATTTGCATATAAAATATCCAGAAAGTCGATAATTTTCAATACAATTTGGATAAATTGCAAATTTCCAAATATAAGATCAATATTTAAATAAAAATTGGTATTTTCTTCGAATTAGTAAAATTAAAAGGTATTTTCAGAATATTTCAGAAAGCCAAATATGTTAGACAAGAATTTATAAAAATTAATAAAGAACGCTGATAAAATATATAAAATAAATTTCCAAATACGTAATAAAAATTCTGAAAGTCATAAATCTGTGGTACTAAGACAAAACACGAAAAATCAAAAATCTATATTCAGTATAAGAATTCATTTTCAATACAAATGTGGAAAAAATGCAAATTTCCAATTATAAGATCAACATTTAAGAAAATCATTGGTATTTCATTCAAGGTAATGAAAAAAAAAGGTATTTTCAGATTATTTCGGATGTCCAAATATCTCAAACGACAATTTATAAAAATTAATAAGGAACGCTAGCAATATGACAAAGTTACAAATTTTCAGATTATTTCGGATATCCAAATATCTCAAACGACAATTTATAAAAATTAATAAGCAATCCTAACAATATGACAAAGTTACAAATTTCCAAATTTGTAACAAAAATCCTGAGTCATATCTGAGAATAAGTCATATCCTGAAAGTCATAAGTGGTACTAAGACAAAACCCTATAAGCCAAAAATCTAACGTCAAAATATGATTTGGTTTTGCTACAAACATAAATTATCAAGAAAGTCTATAATTTTTAATACAAATGTGGAAAAGTTACAAATTTCTAAATATAAGATCAATATTTAAGTAAAACATTGGAATTTTCTCCTAAGGTATTGAAATAAAACAGGTATTTTTTAGAATGTTTCGGAAAGCCAACATCCAAATCGATGATATGCTGAATTTTGTAAAAAGTACAACAAAATTATGAGCAAATTTTTATAAATGTTGTATGAAAAAATTGAATATGCTCCACTATTAAGAAAATATTTTGAAAATTCTAGAAAACTCCTTGATAATTTCTGTAAATTTTTGATAAAATTCGTTCAATAGTATTAAAAAATCCGTACTTATTCCAGACTATATGGAGAAAAAATACCCGAATTTCTTTAATAACATTTTGTAAAACTTTTTTTTAAGTATTCAGACATTCATGATTTTTGAAGGATTCATAAATATCCGGGAAGTTCCGCAGTAAACATTCTCAAATATTTCGAAAACATGCCGGAAAAATGTGTATAAAAGTCGTAATTTTAATTAAGTGTACAAATTTCATAGTTTGCAAAATTTTCATAAATATTCTGAAGAGGTCCATAGATTTTAAGGAAATCTAAAAATTAAAGAGATTTTAAAAAACATGATATACAAATATCGTTAGAATGAATTTAATACAGATTAAATTCATTCTTACGATTGAAAAAATTTCCAAAATATCTTGAAATCTTTGAAAAAGAGAGAGAGGAGAGAGAGAGAGAGAGAGAGAGAGAGCGAGAGAGAGAGAGAGAGAGAGAAAGAGAGTTATTAGTTCAAGAAAATATGCTAATATTCATTCTTTCATTCATATTTATAATAGTAGTTGACTTGCAAGTTGGAAGTTGGAATATCGCGAAAATATGCGGGTCCAGAATCTTCATTTGAAATGTTCATAGGTCCATAACCATATCCTAAAGAATTCTCTAGGTTTGCTAGCAAATTTCATAAAAAATGTCCACATATTCCACATATATGCAGGAAATTATAGAAAATTTTGAATTGAATATATGAAAATTAAATTTTGGTAAATATTTCGAAAAACCACACAAAATGTTTAAATGTATCAAACGTGCTAAAACGTATGTGCTAAAATATTCTGATAACAATTAAGTGTAGAAACGTTCGTAGTTTTTTTAAATATCAAAGATATTCGGAATTTCCACAAATATTTAATAAATTCCTAAAAATAATTTACGACTACATGATATGCTGAATTTTGTAGAAAATACAACATTATGAGCAAATATTTTGTTGTAGGAAAAAAACATATATGCTCAACTATTAAGAAAATATTTTGAAAATTCTACAAAACTTCTTGATAATTTCTATCATTTTTGTAAATTATTTATTGAGAAAATTCGTCCAATAGTATTAAAAATTCCGTACTAAATTCAGAACATATGTGGAAAAACACTCCAGAATTTCTTTAATAACATTTTGAAAAACTTATTGAAGTCTTCAGACATTTATGATTTTTGAACGTTTCATAAATATCCGGGGAGTCCCTCAGTAAACATTCTCAAATATTTCGAAAATATGCCGGAAAAATGTGTAAAACTCGTGAATTTAATTAAGTGTACAAATTTAATGGTTTCACAACCATGATTTCATGAACCATGATTTCATGATTTTCATGATGATTTCATAGAGAGTTATTATTTTAAGAAAAAAAGTTGTAGAACATATTTGAAAATTTAATTGATGTGTAGGTACAATTTTTGACGTTACCGCCTCGAAGTCCATTTTCGATTAAGTCGATCAAATTCGTCGACCTATTAACGATTTGGCTTACAGATTGGCCGAAAATGAAAAACCTTACCTAAAGGACGATAACGGCCGCTGAGTATAACAATTCGAGATCTAATTAATGCAGCCAATCCCAAAAATTAATCCAGCACTCAGCTGACGTTGGGGGAGGGTATCAGCACACCATACACACAATCCAACAATATCACGCCTTAATGGCGGTCGTTTTAACCCGACAACTATGCGGATCTTTGTTTTTCATAAAACTAACGACCTGCCGGCCAGCGTGAAGACTCGAATACGAATGGCCTAAGTGGCTTTGCGTCAATCACGATGGCAGAGGGGGAAGACGGAAGAGCCCGCTGCCAAGGTGTTAAGTTAGGCCGTCCTACAACCATGCGCGTATGCGAAAAATAAAACGTTACATAGTATTATTAAAAAAACCCAGGTTACTCATTTTTAAAAGATGTAAATAATGTTATCGATGGTACACATGCACATACTGTAGGAGAATTTTTAACTGCAAGCGATATAAATGCAATGAAATAAGGCCTAATAGTACTATGTAATAGTACTAATTGATAAGAATTTGATCCCGATTATACAGTGTGGGCATAATCGAATGTCAAATATTTTCATCTAAAAGTTTTCGATCGTGAAATTCCCGCTTCTATTGTTTCGTCGACCCGTTCGAACGAAATTTCCCAAAAGCCAATGTTTGCACCGGGGAAATTGGAAGGGTCCGGGTCTCCGGAGCGAACCACCTGCAGCGCGGCCCTCGACGTCCGCAAACACTGACCTTCCAAGACACAATGTCGAGCTCCGTGCGTACCCCGGGTCTCGTCAAATATTTAACCCAAATACATATCGATTGGGACGGGCATTCTGGATATTAACCGGGGGCGGCGGTTCGGCCCGATTCGCGCGCTCCTCGCTTATTAATTATGACATTCGGAATTGGTCTCGCCCTGTGCCGCCGTCCCCGACTCGAAAAACTGGAATTTCGTGGATACTGCGGGGGCCATCGATCAACACCGCGCCGGTAAAGACGACCTTCCGGCCGGAAAAATCGTGGGGCGCGTAAATTGTGATTTATCACGATGTGGACGAGATTATAATTGTGCCGGATCGGATTAACCGGCGGGGGCGGCGGAATTGGATTGATTCGAGTACCGAAATCAGCTGAAACGAAAAAAGGGCAGCCACTGAGGACAAAATTAAATTAAAACAGTCCTTTTGCAAATTCTACGCTGCAAATGTTGTCGCATGAGCTCCAGTTCCACGTCAAGGTGAGGCACTCAATACGGGAGTCAACTGGATACCACGAGGCATCCAGAGGGGTCAGAGACCATGCGCAGGTGTTTTCGGCACGAGTTCACTTATAGGACTGAACTAATGGACCGACCCACATACCCCCCCCCCACCCATTTTTCTAACGGATTGCAATAACAACTTTGAGGAAAGTTTCAAAGTTAACAGTAAATTTTTGAATTTTAATTAGAAATTCGTATAAAACATATAATCCAGTTTTGTAAATTAGTTAAATCAACTCTTTTTTCATGCATTTCCATAAAACATAGGCAAACACTAAATTTGTTAAATAATATTTATAGATTACTACCAAACATTATCATAGTTTTAAGATAAATTTGTAAAGTTTGCAGTAAATTTTGAAATTTCAATCAGAAATTCAGAAGTGATGTATCATTGGTAAAAAAACACACATAGATTACTTTGTTAGTTCCTATTTTTACCTATTTCACAATGTATCACAAAGTAGAGCTGTCAAGCTTTACTCAGCTAAGACATGTATCATTCACGCGGGGATTTATAAATTCTTAAAGAATTTTAACATTTTCGTTTATTTCAAGGACTTCCTGGGTTTCTTTAGTTTCCATTCAGTTTTATTTTGATTTGAATGTGTTTATGGAATATAAGAATAACCTCTATTCATTTTTACTTTTTGATGTGAATGTGTTTATGGAATATAAGAATAGCCATGGATTAAAAAAAAATCATTAGGAACTTTAAAGAGATATTTATATTTTCGCGAAGTTTAACTAAATTTTCATCAGTTCACTAAAATTTAAATCAGGGTTAGAATAAATCATGATTAAAAAAAATCGAAAATCAATGATTTTAAAAAACATATAAATCATGATTGATTTTTTTAATATTTCTGATCAGATTTTGAATTTTGATGTGATTTATGTCAATTGATTTACATCACGATTTAAATTATTTTTTTTTTCTGATAAATTCTTAAATTTGAACAAGAATTGATGATTGAAAAAAAACGGTGTATCAAACCAAAAATGGAAGAACAGAAAAATATTTCACTTATTTACAATTATATACTTTAAAGCATGTTAAATATATAGTTACATCATATTTTTCATTGTTTACTTATTGGAATACATAAACAGTTAAAAAACAATGATGAATTTAGAAAAAAAAAACTCAATTTTGATTTGAATCAATGATTTATTTAAAAAAATCAGTTGATTTAAATCATGGTTTAAACCAATTGGTTTAAATCAATTGGATTTAAAACAACCCTGGTTTAAAAAAAGTTTACATAAAATTTATATAGTGTGATCACATTTATTCAACTGTTTTATGAATGCCAAGTATAGAAATAAAGCAAAACGCACGAATTACAAATATTGTTCTATGAATTTCAAATAATTTATTTTTAATTTGATTACGAAATTTTCATTAATTTTAAAAACATGATCTATAACTTATTTATAACATACTATTTTAAATTTTCATAAATTCAATTCAAGTTTCAAAACTGGTTAACAAGATAAATGTTAAATCATGATTTAAAACACAACAACCCTGTTTTAAATAAAGGATACACAAAATTTATATAGTGTGATGACTTCTTTAATTTCTTCAACTGTTGTATGAATGCAAAGTATAGAAATAAAGCAAAACGCATGAATTACAAATATATTTTTCTATGAATTGCAAATAATTTATTTTTAATTTGATTACGAAATTTTCATAAATTTTAAAAACATGATCTCTAACTTATTTATAACATACGATTTTAAATTTTACTGAATTCAATTTTTTTCAAATGTCATCAATTTTGTTGACATTTTTTATGAAATGTCAAATATTTGTGGAACTTAGTAAAACAAATATAAATTTCAAATATTTTTTTGTGAATTTGTAAAATTTATTTCTGAAGTTGAAATTTATATTTAATTTTAATGAATTATATACTAAATTATCATAATTGTTAATAAGAGTTTCATTAGCCATAGCTTATTTTTAATTTGTTCTTTGGAATTTTCATGAATATCCAGTCAATCCATAAATTTTATTCATATTTTCACGAAATTTTATGAATGTGAAATATTTGTGGGATTATTTTTCCCAACCAACCAACCAACCAAATTTTCATTAAGTTTTCTAAATTTCCTGGTATGTTTCAGAAAAATTGCAACTGCTGATGTTTTCATTAAATTTTCTACAATTTCCATGTATTTTGTGTGAAATATTAATATTTTGACTTAACTCTTAAGAAATTGGTGAACTTTTCAGAAACTTCTGGTAGACTCTTCTGCAATTTCCATGCATTTTCTGTGAAATATTTATTTTTTGACATAACTCTTAAGAAATTGGAGAAATTTTCAGAAACTTCTCGTAGACTCATAAAATTGTCGAAAACTTCTTGATATATTCAATCAATTTTCAGTAATGTACAAAATAAATTCTACATTTTCAATAAATTTGATTAATTATTGTGTTTCTAGGATTTTAGGTGTAGATTAGATATATGAATATCATGTCGGGTGATTAAAAAAAACTTATATCAAAGTTGCCATGATAAAAAAAGATAGATATAAAATGTATGTCTTAGCTTACAATTGATTAATTCAAATCATGATTTAAATCAACTCATTTAAATCACAACAACCCTGGTTTAAATAAAGTTTACATAAAATTTATGTAGTGTGATAATATTTTTAATTTCTTCAACTGTTTTGCTAAACCAAACGCATTTGTATATAGATAAGTTTTGTTAAATCGTATTTTTTTATCCCAGTAATCTGTGGTTTAGCCATGTCCACGTAATTTAGAGACACCCTGTATAGTGTGATAACATTTTTAATTTCTTCAACTGTTTTATGAATGCCAAGTATATAAAAAAAGCAAAACGCATGAATTACAACTATTTCTGTATGAATTTCAAATAATTTATTTTTAATTTGATTACGAAATTTTCATAAATTTTAAAAACATGATCTATAACTTATTTATAATATACGATTTTAAATTTTCATGAATTCAATTTAAGTTTAATTAATTTTGTTGATATTTGTTATGAAATTTCATGTACGTATGTCAAATATTTGTGAAACTTAATAAAACAAGTATAAATTTCAAATAAGTTTTTTGCAAATTTGAAATATTTAATCGTGAATTTAAAATAATTTATATTTAATTTTAATGAAATATTTACGAAATTATCATAAATGTTAATAAGAGTTTCATAATCCATAACTTATTTATATTTTTGTTCTTTGGAATTTCCATGATTATCCATTCAATCCACAAATTTTACTGATATTTTCATGAAATTTTATGAATGTGAAATATTTATGGGAGAAATAAATATGAACTCCAAATTTTCTTCAAGTTTCTTTAGATTTCATTTAATTTCAGGAAATTTAAAAACATCTATGAAATTAAAAAATCTGAAATATCTCAGAATTAAATAATTTTTATTTGTAGGATTATTAGTTTCGTTACATTTCCTGGTATATTTCAGAAAAGTTGCAACTGCTGATGTATTTATTAAATTTTCTGCAATTTGCATGCATTTTCTGCGAAATTTTTACTTTTTGACTTGACTCTCAAGAAATCGGAGAACTTTTCAGAAACTTCCGGTAGACTCATAAAATTGTCGAAGATTTCTTGATATTTTCTTTAAATTTAAAAATTTACAAAAAAAGTCTTCTGCATTTTCAATAAATTTTATTAATTATTGTGGTTCTAGGATTCTAGGTATAGATACAGTAGATATATAAATATCATATCGGGTGATTCAAAAAAAAAAATTATCAAAGTTGCCTTGAATAAAAATATATATATATATATATATATATATATATATATATAAAATGTATGTCTTAGCTTACGATTGAGTGATTTAAATCACAACAACCCTGAGTGACAACTGGCACCAGAAATCGCTTCTATGGTGTCCACGAAAATTGACAGCAACAATAAAATAATAATAAAAATATAAATTGCGTGCTTAATTGGATAAACTTGTAGACGCTCTAGTATTTCAAGCAGGGATCGCGCCGGCGAAATTTGCACAATTAATTCCATAATCGCGTTTCAATTTTGCCGAAATTAATTTGATTCACAGACGGTTATTGCCAAATCAGCGTCAACCCTGACGACTACGAAACGCGCAGACCTGTTTGTTTTTAGTGCTTACTCCTGTGTTCCGTGTGCTCGCCTCGCAATTAATAAAACCGGGGCTCCCCACTGCTCGCAGCATAATTGTAATTAATTTTGCGAGGGGGCTGCGGGGGCTGCGCAGGATTGGGGGGGGGGATTAATAAGACCTGATCCCCGTGAACAGGGCAGGATTGAGGCGTTCTGACGCTTGCGGGCTCTGTGGGCGCCAATTATAATCGTATTTAGAAATATCCCAATCAACCCGGGTGTAATTAAGCCGCGACTTATCCGCGCGCTTACTTCGTTTGCCCCATTATTTGGTGTTAATTGCGTTAATCGATCGATTCGAGTCGCTGCGGTCCGCGGCGTGTAGGTATCATCCTGGATTTAATCCTCAGTTTAAAATGTCTAGGCTCTCAAATGAGGATTTAGTCCACAGTTTCCTGTAAAGTTCAAAAGGTCTCGGCTCTCAAGTGAGGGCCGAGCATGAGAATGAAAGCATCCATCAACCGAACATGCTACTGACAATTTCTTTTTATCTTTCATATTTTATGTTGCTATAATGTAGGCAACGCTATGTTATGTTTTAAAAATATATCTGATAAACTTACGTTTGTCAAACTTTCCTGTTTCAAACATTATAAAGTAATAAAAATTAACAGTGTTATAATCATTAAATCGATATAAAAATTTAAAAAAATCTAGCCTTACGGCGGCAAAATCTTTCAAAATATCATCCTTATCTATTGATCTTGCTGTATCGTTTTCAATAGCGAGAATGGCCAAAGAGGACAGTCTTTCCTGGGTCATTGTTGATCATAGATACTTTTTTTAACCTCGAAAAACAGCGTTCACAGCTAGCAACGCTAACTGGCAATGTCAATGAGATTTTTAATGCAATATATAAATTTGGGTACATCGGCACAAGTAACAATTATTTGTTATATATTTTAAAATATCATTCGGATCATCAGTATCTTTAGCAATATTTGAAATGAAAATTAATTCTTCCAAATGTTGAATTACGTTAATATCTTTATTGCACCCATCGGTTAAAATTATTTCCAAATTTTGGCAGTGTTTTAAGATGTCTTGTTTTTTATATAAATATTTGTAATTTTGAAATATTTAGTAAAAATCCAAAAGTATTATTGTATTAGAATACTTGAATTTCTTGCTACATCCAATAAATTGTAATATACATCTACTCTTAATTTTAGAGAAGGATTTTCGATGTGTTCATCTTCTGTTTCGTAATCAAATTGTTTCTTTCGTTTTCAGTATCTTACTTCTTCAAATTGGGGTTCAACTTGAATTGTCTGTGCTATTTCTCGGGATTCAATGAAGAGGTTGTCATCACCTAACTCCTTATTTTTTTTAATTGTTGACTTGATTAAAAGACTAACACGATTTAAGTTAATAATAGGTTATTTTAATAATATAATATTAGTTTATTTTATAGTTTATTTACTTCCAGTAAGATATTGTACCAAAGAATCACAGCACAGATAAAATTGTAATTCTTTATTTTTCCTAACAACGATTTGGCATCCAATCTCGTTGTTTCCGTGTGCACCTCTTAAAGAATTGTCTTCCAAAATTTCTAGTAGAGTGTCGTAAATTAGTTCTATGTGGAATTGTATTGGTCGGATTACATTAATTCGGCTTTCACATCTAGTATTATAAATTGGTTTTAATGTTAAATGTGGTAATTTTTCAATTAACTTATACCATCTATGAGTTGACGCCGCGAAAAAATTATGCAATGACTGTACTGTGCTAAAGAAATTGACCATTTGTATATTAGATTCTGCAGCATCATTTAAGAGAAGATTTAATGAATGGCAAGAGAATGGTACAAAAAGGGCACGTGGGTGTAAATTCAAAATTTGTTTTTGCAGACCATTATGCTTGCCTTTCATATCGGCCCCATTATCGCACCCTTAGGCCCTGCAATTCTTTAAGTTTAATCCTAAATTTTTTATTTGATCCAAAAATGTTGTTGAAAGTCCAAATCCTGACGTATCCTTCACTTCCACAAATCCTGAAAAGTGCTCCTCAACTAAATGCATATTATTTGAATCAATATTGACAAAACGAATAACTAAAGTCCATTGTACCTTGTGACTTATACAAAAGTAGAATCCATAATTATAGAAAAACAAACGATCGTCATTATTTAAAAAAAAGCGCCCATTGAATTTTGCGCCTCAGACTGTCGCCTGTCCTGCCTGTGTCTAACGGCGGCCCTGCTTGCAGGTGTAATTAATATACATTGAAATGCTAATTGTAGGAGGTGTGGTATACAATAATAATAAAATGGATATATTTTTTTAATTCACGCGATATTAGCGCGCAAATGTGAAAATTATATTTTTTCTACTCATATACAGGGTGAGTTTTTTCGGATGTTTAGTTTTTTCGGATGTTTAGTTTCTTCGGATGTTAGATCCCAGTATGGGGATCTCGGAAACCAGCGGAGATATAGGGACGATTAAATGGGGAAAGAATTGCAGTTTTACGAGTTCAATTTCATGAGCTTTTTGTTTTTTGGAAAAATTACATAGCTAACTAGATATCTCGAAAAAATATATTTTTTGTTATTTTGTTCGGAGCATATTGCTCTGTTATTATTGACTTTAGAAAAAATGTGTAAAGGAAAAAGTTATAGGAAATGATGTGCTTAATAATACAGTCTAACCGATTATTTTATTTAAGCTATAATTTTTGAGTTATGACACAAACTTGTGTTTTTTCTAATGGAAACCATAGTCGGCCATCACTTTATAAAAAGTGCCTCTTTTCAACGATTCTAATGATACATCATATTACATAGGTATTTTTATAAATTATTAAATTATGGGAATTTTTTTCTTTTCAGTTTCGAACTATTCGAAGTAGTACGCTATAGAAACAATTGATAGATTCAAACGACAATTATAGAGGTGGCCGATCTCCCGATCTCTCTGTTTTAGATTTTTATTTATGGGGAATGGTAAAAGATGGAGTGTAGCAAACATCGTACGTCACAGTAGATGACCATAGAGAAGCTATACTTACATGTTACAAGTTTTTGCTAATATTGATGGACGCTCCGTTAGAAAAGCAGCAAATTCTGTTTTAAAAACATGTGTTTGAATCATAATGGTGAACCTTTTGAACATATTTAGTCTTAAATACTTTCCTAACTTTAATTACGTTGTTTTGGTACTACTTTAGTTACGTTCTAATATGCTTGTATTGTTTCTGAATTTATCGTCTGTCATTCCCTGTTTAGTAGTTTTGCACTTACGTAATTTTGTTTTATCAGAAATAATGTTTATATAAAATTGTAACTCCAACGAAATAAACATTTTACACCAAAATAATAATGTTTATAATGTCGAAATGAAAAGAAAAATTTTAATAACTAACTTGAATATTATTATTTAACGCGTTGCACATCTATCAATTGTTTCCATAGCCAACTTCTTGAATAGTTCGAAAATGAAAAGTAAAAAATAACGATAATTTAATTATTTATAAAAATAACTATATCAAGTGGTATATCATTAGAATAGTTGAAAAAGCGCCTGTTTTATAAAGTCATTGCCAACTATGGTTTCCATTAGAAAAAACTCAATTTTGTCTCATAACTCAAAAATTATAGCTTTAATAAAATAATCGGTTAGATTTTATTATTAAGCACATAATTACGTACAACTTTTTCCTTTACACATTTTTTCTAAAGTCAATAATAACAGATCTATAGGCACCGAACCAAATAACAAAAAATATATTTTTTCGAGATATCTAGTTAGCCATGCAATTTTTTCAAAAAACAAAAAGCTCATGATATTGGACTCGTAAAACTGCAATGCTTTCCCCATTTAATCGTTCCTCTATCTCCGCTAGTTTCCGAGATCCCCATACTAAACATCCGAAAAAGCTCACCCTGTATATATGTAAAAGTAGCATTTTTTTCACGGCTTACTATACATGAAAGTGATACTTTTTCACTCTAGAGATGAAAATAGTTTCATATCTAAAGATGAAAATAAACATGAAAATGGAAGTATTATTAAATTATAAAGATAAAGTATCATCAATATTTTGATATTCTGCTGCCAATAAAAATATATTATTAAACATTGACTAACTGTACTTATTGACTAATGTAGTTACATGTTTATTATACCGTGTCATATTTTTAACTCTGAACATTGTCAATACAACGTCCCTATGTTGTCAGTCAATGAGAAACAACAGACAAAAAACAAAAAATAGTATAACATACAGTAACAAATACATGGTACACATTATGACATTACAGTTTTATAATGACACATTGAAATAATTATTGATATCACAGATGAATTCACATCTTCTTAAAATCGGCGTGTACGGCTTCTGAAGCTTGTTTTGAAGCTTGTTGTTGTTGTAGTAATATACAGTATGTCCCCGGATTGAGTTTACAAGAGGGATATTTTTTTAATTTTCACTTTTAAGTAAAAATGTTATATTAATTATAATTCCTGCTTTGTCTGAAACTACCAGTTCAGTAATCGAAACTTTGATTTATTTATACAGGGTGTTGGTAAAATAAATTTTTTTAAATCTTATTTTGACACTTATTTATTTACTATTTGCCAAAGGAATTTAAAATTACATTTAACAGCATTAAAGAAAAATAAAATCATTCAAACAATCCCCCAAATGCAGAAAATGATACTGTAAATTTAAAAACTATTGAAGAAATCTAAAACAGTATTCAGGAGTTTCATACCAGGCTTGATAATTTAAATGATTGTTTAAATGATGTTATTTTTCATAATTGTTTGACATAAAGTGTCAAAATTAGATGTTTTTTTAATTTAGCCAACACCCTGTATAAATAAATCAATGTTTTAATAAGTCAAATGGTAATTTCAGACCAAGCAGGAATTATAATTCCTATAACATTTTTACTTAACAGTAAAAATAAAAATAAAATACCTCTTGTAAACTCAATCCGGGGACATACTGTATGTATTATTAGCAACACCAAAGAAAATACAATTCTCCAGAGGATATATCTTCTTTGGCAACACCCATCATTATGTGTATTTCTGGAGGTGAAATTATTTATAGAATTACTGCGTTTTCAGCTGATTTTTTAAAAGATTTCTTCAGATGATTAAACGATGGGACGAAAAATACAGTTGCCAAATTTCGTCAATTCATTTTTGTTTCCTCCACAAACTGACCAATTATTATATATTTTTTAATGTTCCATAAAGATCTTGAAATACCGTTGTTCAGCAAATTATATTTATTTATATTACACCATGTGCATGGACATTGAAATATTTGATTCAAATAATTTTGTTCCAGCAGCTTTGCGTAACTCTAAAGCTGATTTTTATACATAAATCCAACGATAAATTGTAGTTTTGCAAGCTAGTCTATAAAGAAATTTGTGTCTTTATTTACTGAATCTGTATTATTGAGGTTTACAGAAATTGGAAGTCATGTATTTGTATTTACTAAAATAATATTTTCTTCGATTGTATGCTGCTGTTTTTGTGCTTCGAAAGGTAATTTCGAAAATAATAAATAATAAAAACAAATTTTAACTTGGTGAGGAAAATATAGGAAAATATTATAGTTATAGATTAAAATATGTATTTGTTTGAAACTCTATCGGTAAATCATTTTAAATGTTACATTTATTTAAAAAACGAAAAGCAAGAAATAGTTTTAACTCAAAATTGGGTTTGGACATTTTTTTTATACATGAGTCATGGTTTGGCGACCTGGAAAACCTTTTTTCCAGGTTAACTTGGAATCCAGATTTAGGCCCAAGTATTTGGCTGTCTTTACTTGGAATTGTGTTATTTAATTTCACTGGGTGGTCGTCTATTTTCCGATTCGTAAAATTGACATGAACACATTTACCTTCATTATTTTTTATACGCCATTTGTCGATCCATGCCTTTATTTTGTCCATTGCCATTTGGAGATTTGCTGTTGTTTCTATACCTACCTACTGCTAGAATTGCAGTATCGTCTGCAAACGTTCCTAACTTGATGTTTTCTGCTACTGGGATGTCACACGTGTATTGTAAGTATAAAACTGGTCCAAGTACACTCCCTTGGGGCACACCTGCTGCTAGTGATTTGAGTTCGGAGTATTTGCTTTCTTGTCTAACTTTGAAGGTTCTGGGAGTTACGTATGATTCCAAGAGCTGTACGTACTGGTCTGCAAGCATCTTTTTAATTTCACTATTAGCCCTTTATGCTAAACTTTGCCAAATGCTTGAGCAACATCTAGGAACACGGCTGAGCATATTTTCTTTTCTTCCAAGCACTTTTCTATAACGTCCGTTATTCGGTGCACTTTGTCGACTGTCGTATGTTTATTCCTGAATCCAAATTGATGGTTTGGAATTAGTTGTTTTCCTTCAATTATTCTCTTCATTCTTTTTAGAAACAGTTTTTCAAATAATTTGGGAATTACAGGTAGAAAATATTACAGGCGAACAGACCCTATGGGGTTGATAGCCTAATAAAGATTGTTTACATATACAGGTAGGAGTAAGATTGGCCTGTAAGACTTAACTTCATTTGTGTGCTTCCTCGGTTTCGGTAACATTATCACCTCGGCCATTTTCCATATTATTGGAACGTGTTTTTAGTCTGAAAGCGGCATTTATCAGTTGTGTTAGTTTCACAATGCCTTTTCTTGGTAGCTGTTTTAGGATTTCACCTGTGATTAAGTCGAAACCTGGAATTTTTTTGTGTGTTAATATTGTGTTTTATTGCATTAGCTACTTCCTTGGGTTTGACTAGTTCTATTTCCTCATTTTCTTGTGGATTGACTGTTTGATCAATTCGTATCAGTTTCTCATTAGGTTGAAAAACTTTTTCTATGTGCGAGGCAAACAGTTTTGCTTTTCTTTTATTATCTCTAGCCCATGTTCCATTTTCCTATCGCAATGGTGGAATTTCTTTAGTTGGTCTGTTAGCACTTTTTGTGGCTTACCACATGTGCTTTGGTCATACGTTAATTCCCTTAGATAGTTGTTAATAGATTCGTTTTTAATTTCTACGATTTCTCCTTTCAGGTGTTGTGTAACATTGTTTAATTTATTTTTATTTTCTCGTGTTCTGGATATTAGGCCACTCTTTCCTGGCCTTTCTCCTGTGAGACTTCAATTTTCCCAATATTTAATAATTAGGTATATTTTACTTGTAATCATAAATTCTTATAATTTATTATATTTGTTTTGGCTCGTGATTTATCTATTTTACATTTATTTGTGTTCGGTGTGATCGTATAATGACAGTACTTCTTTACGTTATCTTTGATATAAAACCATTATCGTGACAACTTCAACTTCTTTTAGAGGTTTAGAGGTATTAGTAACAATAATATTAATAAAATAGAGACACATATTTATGGATGAAGTGTAATTTATTCACTTTAAAGAATTTTGCAACAATAATTAAACATCAACTTGAATTCACTTTCTTTATTGACTCAAAAATAATTAGTTAGTTTTGGATAATAAATACATCGTTTATGACGTCAATGACTTCACACATTGCTCAATTCTACGTGCCCGCAAAACTGCTCAATGCATGTCACCACTTCATGAAATATGTCACTGTTTGTGCCTTCCAATGTCACATTCCATTTATTACTTCAGGATTCACTAACTAGGTTTTGATAGATACAAGTTTGTTAAATATATCCTGTAGATTGTTCGTATGACTGATATTAATGAATTTGCAATATGATTATTTATAACTCGTTTATACTCATTACACAAAACAACCAATAATTTGCTACACTATTGCCCAGTTATTAAGTAAATTATACCTTAATATTTTATATTTATTCCCTGGAGAACATTATTGTTTTTTTGATTTCAGCTTTAAATTTAGAATAAGATTTATTAAACAAGCAATTTCGATAATTTTATTCATTTCATTTTATTAACCTTTAGTTTTATTTCTGTAATGTTTCTCATTTAAACTTAATCTTCATTTGATTCAAATTCATGTTATTAATTACTCGTAATTAAATAATGTTTTGCTACTTTAGCGAAGAGATAATATTTAGGTTATATTTTAATAATTTATACTTATTCCTTGACGAGTATTATCCTCTCTATACTTCATTTTAAATTTATTATAATGACAGTATTTTATTAAAGAGGAAATTCAAATGATATTACGCAATTCATTTTAATTGATATTTTTATTACTTCTGTTAACTTGTGAAGGGAATTGTTAATCATGTCTACTAAGGTAAACACAATTGGAGATGGTAGCATTATCCTGCCTGAACGAGAATGAAACCGGAAAGATTACCTTATCAACCTCCACGGCACCGCTTATAAAACGTATACCAGAAATTAATAAAGCTCTCTAAGAACTGCATATACTGTTACGGCCACGCTTTTAGCTTTTATGCCAACAATATATTGAGAAGGAACATGATTTCGGTTCCGCAAAATACTTACGGGGTATTTGTTTTTGGTAAGATTTGGAGGAATGCACTGATTATTACTACTCAATTTCGAAATAATGAATATTATTTCGAAAATATTATTTTTTGAGTATGAACATATTTTTCTCTTTCATAATGTATTATGTTGTTTTTTACGATGTTTGCTACTCCTCCCCTTGTTGAGTTTTGTGGGTGCACGGCGTGATAGACTTGGTATCCCTCAATTCTGATATACATTTGGTTCGTGAAGTGTGATTCCGAAATTAGGCAATGTCAATATTCTGGGTGTCGACAGTCTTCTTGTCTTTTCTCTTGCTGTTCCATTTTGTCCTTTAACTTTTTTAACATCAGCGTTGTGGAATCAACACTGCTTTCGGCATCTTGTTGTGATTCACTTGCCATCTGGGCAAATGATACTTTAGTGTTTACTTGCTCGTATATGTTGTTTCTGGCAGTATTTGTTTCGGTGCTTTATTTTTGTGACAGTTTTTAATTAGAAGTTTTGTTTCTCAATTCCTGGGGCGTTATTGCCGTGCTACAACCCCTGTAGCATACGACACAGAATAAAATAAAATAATTATTTGCATTTATACCTACGTGTTGTTTTGAGAAGTCATCGAGGGATGATAAAATTCAAACTGCAATAGGAATTTGTCGCAATTTACTTTCGCAGCAAATGGAATTGTGACAACTTTTAGTGCGACTGGGGTCCCTACAAAGGGAGTACCGGATCGGCAATTCCTTTCGATTAGTGGCCCGGTGTTCACCTGGCCGGGTCCACAGACGTTCAAAAGGGGCGCTTTCATCTTCGTAATCTCTTATAAATAGACGGGCGCCATCGATTCCCGCCGTAAAAACAAATGCACCGCCAGTTTTCGTTTCCAGCTCTGTTGTGTAATAGGACGTGGATGAGTCCGCACTTCGCGATGATTGGTTGTGAAAATAACCGCCGGTATCCTTTTCCGGCTCGTATTATGTAATAGGATGTGCATGGAGTGCATCACAATGACACAAATGTTATAAGTCCACCAGGAGTTTCTGAAAAGTTGCCCATTTTCTGAAAATTTCATCAATTATCGAAAATACATCTACATACATACATCTCATACATCTAAAACACTTCTCCAAATCCCCAATTTTTTTTTCGAAATGGAAATTTAATAAAAATAACAGACGTTGCAAAAACTATTTTTTTATTTATTTATTCCTCTGCCTTTCTACCTTTCTGTGTAAGGCATACATTATTAATTTTTATAATATTCTCACCACTTCCTCCTATCTTTTGTTAATTCCTTTATTTCTTTCCATGTGTTCCCTTTTCTTGTTGCCTCTTCTTTTATTGCGCTGTTCCAATCTTTTCTCGGTCTTCTTCTTTGTTGTTTTCATGTTGCTCTGGTCTCATATATTTTCTTAGTGTTTCTTTCTTCTCTCATTCGTCTCATGTGTCCATACCACCTCATTTGGCATTCTGTAATTTTTTCCTGTATTGGTTTTATTTTTAAGTTTTTCCTGTGCGTCTCGTTCCTTATCCTGTCTCTTCTTGTTTTGTTTCCTTCTGAAACATGCCGGTAAATTAATGAAAATTTAAGGAAACTAAAGAAATCAAAGAACGAGGAAAATTGCAGAATATGTAATTTGACCTCAGTATTTATGCTAAAACTGACCGTTCTTAATTTATTCACGAGGAACTGCTTTTTTTTTCGACCGGCGAAACGAAAATTAGAATTTACAGCCTAAAACCTGTGTGTTAAAAAATCGTTAGTGGACCCCTATAGCTGTGTTGTACGCCACGATATTTTTGGCATACATACTTGACTCGTATGTATGTAAACTTTCTGCATACACTCAGTGTACAACTACGCTGTGTGTTGATTGATTTGGTGACTAGAGTTGTATGACTCAAGGGGCACGACATTTAAAATATGTTATTTTACTTCAGTATTTACGTTAAAACTGACCGTTTTCGTTTATTCACGAAGAACTGATTTTAAGTCTCATCTAAAGAAAATTGGAATACGTTACAAAAATCTTTAGTGGACCCCTATAGCTGTGCTGTACGCCACGAAACGTTACTTTTTTCTTTATTAATTTAGTTAGTTACGTTTAGTGTGAAGTTAATAGAGGTTAATCTCTTTTTTATATCGTACGTATTTAAACTTTCTGAATAAACTAAATGTCCAACCGCGCTGTATGTTGATTGATTTGGTGACTGGAGTTGTATAACTCAAGGGGAACGAAATTTTAAAATGTGAAAGCAGTAGGGACGAACAATCGCCAAAAAACGAGGGAATTCGTCAGATTCCACGGACGCAATTCTCTCGGCATGAATAAGTCGATTAAAGGGCGTCCCTTCTGTATAAATATTTCATCGCCGGAATTCGAGTGGACGCTGCGCGCTTTTACAACGTATTGGGAAAGCTGAATGGTCCACTTCTCAAATGTGAAAGCAGGGCCGTAGCTAGGGACACATCAGGAAAAACAAATCAGCAAAATATATATATTTGAATTTAAAAAGTATATCATCAGGATGGTTTCGAACTTTACTACGTGGTAGTTCATATTAAAAAAAAAAACAGAGAAACAACTTGCTATGTTTTTACCACAAAATGTTCTTCTTTATGACTTCTTCGATCTGTTGACTCCTTTAAGTGAAAATTAAGAAGTCGAAACTCGAGTCATTATTTTATTGTATATGTCTATATATCAATACACATTAAGTGGTAAAAACATAGCATGTTGTTTCTCTGTTTAAAATATATATATATATATATATATATATATAGAACTGCCTACTTTATGAACCGTGAAGGTGTTCAAACCTAATGATTACTTAAACAGTTCAAATTTTCGGATTTTGTCTTGTAAATTCTCAATATTTCTGTCGAAATATATGAAACATGAAGGTGTTCAAACCTGATGATTAGTTAAATGGTTGAAATTTTCGGGTTTTGTCTTGTAAATTCTCAATATTTCTGTTGAAATATATGAAACGTGAAGGTGTTTAAACCTGATTATTAGTTAAACAGTTCAAATTGTCGGGTTTTGTCTTATAAATTCTTAATATTTCTGTCGAAATATATGAAACGTGAAGTTGTTCAAACCTGATGATTAGTTAAACAGTTCAAATTTTCGGGTTTTGTCTTGTAAATTCTCAATATTTCTGTCGAAATATATGAAGCGTGAAGGTGTTCGTACCTGATGATTAGTTAAACAGTTCAAATGGAAGGGCCACAACGGTATTTTGTGAATTCTTGACGGACAGGGCCTTCTTTTACTTGTATTTACATATAATATTAATATATCTATACCTAGAATCGTAAAATCATAATCAAGATCAACTTTTATCGATTTTTTTTTTTGCAAATTACTGAAAATTTGTAGAAAATATCAAATTGTGCGTGCAAGAAGTAGTCTTCGACATTTTGTAAGTCTACTAGAAGTTTCTGAAAAGTTGCACAACTTTCTGAAAATGTAGTCTATTGGTTTTCTAAACCTACATCTAAAATAAAGGGTTTTCCAATAAGAGGTGTTATTTTGATATTCAAAGAAAAATGCCATTTTTTATTATAAATCATCAGATGTTTATTTCATTACAAAGAGGAAGGTATGCCGTTAATAGTGGAAAATAACATCAAGCAAATGACCACCACGGCCACGCTTACAGGACAAAATCCTTTTCATGAAATTTTCCATAACTAAATCGCAAAGTGGCTGCTGTATGTCCTCGATAGCCTCACGAATTCCATCTTTGAGGTCTTGAATCGATACTGGGCTGTTGGCGTAGACCTTCTCCTTCACGTGGCCCCAAAGAAAGAAGTCGCAAGGTGTTAAATCACAAGATCTCGGTGGCCAATTGTGATCACCTCTTCGAGAGATAACACGGTCCGGAAACTTTTCCCTTAAAAGATCAATGGTTTCGTTGCTTGTGTGGCACGTAGCGCCGTCTTGTTGAAAGTGAACGTTGTCCAGATCAATACCATCCAATTCCGGCCATAAAAAATCGTTAATCATCTCTTGATAGCGCAATCCATTCACCGTAACTGTTGCGCCAGCCTCATTTTCGAAAAAGTAAGGTCCAATGACTCCGCCGGACCATAAACCGCACCAAACAGTCACACGTTGAGGATAGAGAGGCTTTTCAACAATAACTCTTGGGTTTTCTGAGCCCCAGATGCGACAATTTTGCTTGTTGACGAAGCCACCGAGGTGGAAATGGGCCTCATCACTGAAGATGATTTTTCGATGGAATTCCGGATCATTTTCATGCATTTCAACGACCCAATCAGCAAAGTCACGACGTTGTTGATGATCGGCCGGCTTGAGTTCTTGTGTTAACTGGACTTTATAAGCCTTAAGACCCAAATCTTTATGCAAAATACGGTGTAATGACGTTTGTGGAATACCTAATTCCAAAGAACGACGAGGAATGGACAAACCTGGGTTTTCTTCAACACTTTCGGCTACAGCAGCAATATTCTCGGCTGTTCTTGAGCGACGTGCACGGGTTTTATTCTTCTCATCACTAACTTGTCCCAACAGCTCGAATTTTTCCACCAATTTCTGTATTGCGGTCCGACAAGGTGCTTCACGACGACCCAAAAATGTTCGAGTTTTACGAACCGTCTCTGCCAAATTTTCACCATTTTTATAGTGAATTTTAATCATTTCAATGCGTTGTTGAAGCGTGTATCGTACCATTTTTATTAATGGCGTAGTTTCTACTTGTCAAATGCCAAGAAATGACAGCTTCAAAAGTGACATCTACCGAAATAGCGGGCTATTCAAAATAACACCTCTTATTGGAAAACCCTTTAGTTAATGGCAGTAAAATTAGTAAAAAACGCAGAAAATGTATGCATATTGTAGCAAATTTAATAAAAATATTAGAAATTACAACTAAAAACCCTACAAATAAAAATACTTGAAGTTTCAGAGACGTTTCTATTTTTTTTTCAATTTCTAAAATTTTGAGTTAATCTTTATTTTTGCCATAAATATTTCACATTCATAAAATTTCATGAAAATCTCAATACAATTGGAGTCAATTGAATGGATATTCTTGAAAATTCGAAACAATAAATTCTAAATAAGTTACGCATTATGAAACTCATATTAACATTTATGATAATTTCGTAAATATTTTGTAAAAATGAAATATAAATTTAAAAAAAATGAAAATTAAATATTTAAAATTCTCTATAACTAAAAAAATTGAAATCATTTAATTTCCAAAAATACATTTTAACTGTACTAGATATGAATTAAAAACAAATAAATGTGTCATTTTTTTCTTTAGTATTTACTGGTGTTCAGTGTTCAAAAAGAATACTACTTTTGTTTTTTGAAAAAGAACACAGTTTTTGTGTTATAATACATTTTTTTGGCATACTTGGCTTGTCCATTTTTAAAATGAAAAAAAAAAACTCTTTGTAACTATGGAAGGTTATACATACATAAAAGTATGTATAGCTACTTTGATAAATACACGCGATGTAATAATTTGCGTAGTATAATTAGAATAGAAAAGTGAACAGAACTTTCGTAGTAAGAGGAAAAAAAATTATCCATGGCAAACTCGTATAGCAAACCTAGTATTGCTATAAAATGAAAAAAATGTCGTTTTTAAAAATGTCAAAGCCAACTTAAGGTATTTAAAAAAGTAAAGTTTGTATTATAACTCAAAAACTGTTTTGTTTTTCAAAAACAAAATTATATCTTGCATATGCTCTTAAAACGACAACTCTTTCCTCATTTAACAGAATCTCTATGTCTTATAGTCTCCGAGATACCAATGCTTAAAATGAAAAAAAAACTCACCCTGTATATAAAATAGCAGCATTAACACTGACATAATTATAAATACATAGTATAAAATAATTGAAACATGTGTAAATATAAAAACAGCAGCATCTAAGCTGACATAAAAATAATTATTAGTACAAAAGAAGTAAAATAGGTGTATACATAAAAACAGCAGCACATTTTTCGCATTTTATTTTTATATTTGACAGATGTCAATTGGGTATTTATTTGATGAATTAGATTTCATTTTGATGAATTGACAAATAAATACTTAATTGACATCTGTCAAATATAATCTATTTAGTACTCTGTTAGTTTTTCATTTCATATCTAGTACTATTAAATTGTAGCTTTGCAAATGATAAATCTTTTATATTGTGCAGTTATACAGTATGCAGGATAGAGTATATTGCATATGTATGCAAGTAAATGGAGTGTGCAATATTAATCTTGATCATCTTAGGTTAGGTTAGATGTTATTTGACATTTATATGAAACAATTTCTTCTGAAATAATTTGGGGAGCAAAGGTTACGTAAAAACTGTTTTTCCATGTACACAGTGTATTCATTAAACCACAAATTACCAACAATCAATTACCTATTTCCATCAGTAAACAAAAGCTCGTAAAGTAAAGTAAAGTAAAGTAAAGTATTTTATTGGTGTTAAGTAACATTAAAGTTTTACACAAGTCAAATTACACATTTAAAGTTCCAACAGTTCTTAACACTACAACAATTGTGTATCACAGAAGTTTTCATTAAAATATTTGTCACTTATTTAAAAATACACTATATAAAATAAAGCTGTGTACAGCTCTACAGGAAACACATAAAGAAAGCCAGATAAACTAGCAACCTCGTGGAGGTTCATCTTCAGGTTTACCAATTATTTAGATGAAACAACCTCAGATATGAGGAGCTAAGCGCAAGAATGACCTCACTCCCAAATTCGAATAACCAAGTTGCAGGCAATTGAATTAAATGAAAATAATTCTAATGTATTTTTGAAATATCGTTTATATTAATAAAGAAAATAACACCTTTGTCACAAAACACATTTATTTTATCTAAATGTACGTTTCGATTTCTAGGCAACCATCTTCAGTAGAAATATTTCTGATGAATTATTCTACTGAAGATTGTCGCCTAGCGATCGAAATGTACATTTAGATAAAATAAATGTGTATTGTGAAAAAGGTGTTTTTTCTTTATTAATACGAACCTTTCACAAGCTCCAAGATACCACTTATATCGTTTATAGTTACACATATTTTAGCTTTTCTATAGGATATTATGAAACTGCCTTATTATTATAAACAATATGAGTGTCCTCAATTTATCAAAATTACGGCAAAAAACATAGTTAGACCGTTATTGCATTTGATCATTTTTGATTCCTTAAAACGCTTTTGGAATGGATTTTTATTATCGAAGTGGATCGATTGCATTTTTAGCCAGTATATAGAGAGTTTCTGACGTTTTACAATAACTTTTTCTAAACTTTTTGTGCTAAATAAATGGACCTATATGCAGCATTTCTATATTCCTAAAATGATTTCGTTTTCGGGAGTTTTTACATTGCTATCAGCGAATTATTTGGCACAAAAATGTCATTGTAATTTTTTTTGTGATATACGCTGATAGTAAGTTAGGCCAGTCTTGCACAACCAGCTATTTCTCTAATTTAAATGCAAAACACATCTATTGGCTCGCTCTCGTGGAAAATTGTAGAACATCGTTTATTTTGATATTGCATCATAATATTTTAGTTAGTAGGAAATCAAAAATTATGTTATCTCAAGTAACCGTTTTTATTTTAAATTTTTGCCGTTCTTGCGCTTAGCGCCTCATATCATTAACGCAAATTAAAGCGCATTTCCCTATACAGGGTGTTAAAAAGGAATGTCAAATATTTAAGGGGGCATTAGTATGAACCAGAACAAAGAAAAAAGTCTTGATAAACATGGGTCCTTAAAGTAACGGTTTCGGAGATATGGAAGATTATTCATTTTACCTCTTTTTTTTATTTTGCTAAGACTTGCATTTTCTTATCATAGTTGGCTGATGTTTTGTGAAATAATCATTCAGTATTTGACAGTTGTTGTAAGTGCACAAGTTTTCATTGCTATGGATGCAGAATTAGCCGACATGTATTTCATGTATGGTCGTGCAAATGGAATTGTCACCGAAGCGCGACGTCTTTATGTAGAAGCTTATCCAAAGCTTTTCCAAAACTTATCAAAATTGCCAGATTCTTGCACATCGTATGTTTGGAAGAATTCACCAGAGATTGTGTGATACCAGTTCACTTCGCAAACAGTGCTATCTTTCCGGCAGGCGGGCAAACATCTACTTTAACTCTGTTCTTTGTTTTTGCCAGAAGCTCCCTTTGTCTGGTTGCATATAATCAATAAGTAATAAATAATTGCAAATAGGCAAGTACATGTTTCAAACAAGAATAATCTTCCATGTCTCCGAAACCGTTACTTTGTGGACCCATGTTTATCATGACTTTTTTATTTATTGTGATTCATACTACTACCCCCTAAAATATTTTGCACTCTTTTTTTAACACCCCGTATATCTGTTCTTGTGAAATCGTTTGCCGCACTAGATTCAAATTGAAAGAAAATAGTGTATTCATCAAACCACAAATTACTAACCACCAATTGCCCATCTCCATTAGTAAACAAAGGCTCGTAGAGTTTCACCTTCATGTTTATAAATTAATTAGAGGAAACCACATCAGATATCATTGACGCACGTTAGAGCGCAATCTTTCCATTATATCTATGTTGTGGATTATTTTTCTATATCACGATTATATCAAGATCCAGATGGAAAGGGATCTAACATATCGTGAACATAAAACGTAATAAAACACATAATAATAGTGTTTGTTCTTATATTTAAAGAAATTATTGAAGTTGCTTCAGGAGTTCATGAATTGCTTCAGAGTGAATAGTTTGATTCATGTAAAGCTTCTCTTCGTATTAAAACTTTAATTGTAACCTTTGAAACTGTGCGGGAAAAGAACAACACTTTGATAAATTATATGAAAATAAATAAATTTCATAGTTTAAGTAATAATTGTACGTCCTCAATCTTATTACTAAAATTGTAGAAGTTATGAACCTTAATATGAGAAATATCACAGAAATAAATTTTAGTTCGAACTGCAGTTAAATGAAAGAGATAAAACTGCGTCAAGAAAGCGAAAACGTAAAAAAACATTACAATCTTTCTTGTAGTATGGTCATACTTTTCGATACATTTCTATTTCTTCTAGATCAAATGTTCATAGAATTAAAAGTGATATTTTCTGAAAAAGTAAAATATTCTATAAAAGTGTACCTACTTAAGCTTTGCACACAATGTGAAAGTGCTCCTTGGACATTGAACTTTTAATGAATTTTAGTACTTTTGATTGATTCTGAAATTTTCTTTATCAATCAATTTTACAGCTCTGAATTTTGCCCTCTGGGCTACAGCCCTCAACCCCCGGTAAATCCGTCACTGTAATCTTGTAACTAGAAATTGCTTGCTCAACATCACATGATGTAGTCTTCCAACCAACAATACAAAATAGTGAATACTAAAAACATAAGTTTAAACATTTTATATATTTATTAAACATACATATATATTATAGTTTCATTTCTGCAACTAAAATATATTAAAAAATGAAAATCAGTAAATGACAAACAAAAATTACTCCTATTAAATTTCAATAAATACGAATTTTCATTCTGACGCTCCCATTTTTCGAGGTCCATTGTGCCTCTTTGTAAGTACGGCTCTGTGTATATACAATTAGTGCGATTAAATTGTATTAAACGACTCTATGTTGATAATAAAGTTTGATTAGCATTGCTTGAAGTAGCTTTAAGTTAAATCACAATTTATCACTACGTACGAAGGCGAACATTAATATTGTGTTTAATAAGACGAGGTATGCAAAGATAAAAAACGCAAATAACGTTCATAAAGATTTCTCTTCGCAGCGAGATAATTACATTCGCCGGTATATTCGGCAATAAAGCCGACCCGGAGGGTGAAGTTGCTAGAGACGATGAGATAATAATGTATACGTCGAGTGTGATTTGAATTGTAAAACCGCACCATCCACGGCCCTCTCAGCCGGTAGTGTTTTATGCCCTGCCGGGGCGCAATTAAATCCTGGAAGGTCGGTGTCCACCCGAACGCGCCCGCAGGCGGGGAAGGTGGGAAAAAACTGCAGCAGGCAATTAAGTTATTAAATTAAAAGAAATTCCGCCTAATTCGCCGGGCGGTCCAAACTTTTCCGTTTATAATTTTTTTAATGAATAAGTTAGCAGCGCCCGCTTTGAAGCTCCGGCTCGTAACCGAATTAACGAGTTTGCGGCCCTAATTACGCGCACAATCAATACGGTAATCGATATTTGCAATTAGCAGCCCTTCATCCCGCGCTGCACGTCAATAGTTCAGCGCCGAAGAGATATCGCAATAAAGGCAAGGATGAAGCCGCCGTATTGTTGTTTTCAGAGCCGAGAGCAGAAATTGCGTTGTCTTCGGCGACCCAGTTACGTGTTTGGTGATTTATGGGGTACGCGGGGGTGGTCTCCAATCGCATTACGTATCGATTACGCGGAGTGGATCTCGTAATTTACCTGTGTTGATATTGAAAAAGTAATTTATGGCGGGGAACACGTGCGACAAACACGTAAAGGCATCCGATAATCACCGCTCAATTCAATCGCGCGGCAATCAATCGCACGAAAAAACCGTAATCGACACGTGAAATATCATTATTGCCGATCAAGCGTGAAACGTTTATTACTGAGAAGGGAATTATATTTATTGGCAAAGAAACGCATTTCTTTATTATTTCTTATCGGGAACTAGCATTAGACTGCTGTGATAATGAAAGTCAAAATCGTTAATGATATATCACTTTATTGCACAGTGACAATATTGTGCCATAAAATAACAATGTTATGTCATAAAGTGATAATATTGTGCCATAAAGTGGCAATCTTGTGCAGTGGCGGCGTAGCATGGCTTGGCACTCGGGGCGGTTTTCTATTGCTCTATTGAGCACCCCCAAAATAAAACAACAAATACTAAACGTGCTTAAGTGACTTTATTTTGCTACAATATTCGATCACATTATCAAAATTTACTTTCCTCTCCTTTTCAATGTCTATATGGAAAGATCGGTAAGTCGCGCTTGGCTCATTGTTGATCTTAAGTAAGATTTTATCAACTTTAATTTTGATAAACTTCTGTCACAAGAACCACCGAAACACAATGAACAATGATTAGCACAAGGCATAAACAACGCTTTAGGATTGTGTTCTTTGATTTTTGCTTGTACACCACCATGAACTCCTGCATGATTGCAGTGTTATCATATTCTCCTCGGGCCCACCGCTAAATTGATTATAAAATCTGTATAGTAAATGAGACAACTTATTATTTTGGGTCCAAATACCACCCTCCAGTAGGATTTTAGGAAAACGAAAGTATCACTAATGATACTTTGGGCCCTAGCACAACAAAAAAAAATCATATTGAACTTATATTTTATTGGTGAAATTGCGTGAAACAGTTTCGGTCAATACTGCAGCATAAAAAACCTTACAAAATGAGCACTTGGCAAAACTGAGTTTCTTGCAGCCCGGATAGCGACGTTTAGATCGTGATTTTTGTTGATGTTTTATGAACTGCGGAAGATGTTTGTTCTCTTTCTTTCGAATTCTTTTCTCGGGAATTGCCTTTACCTTTCAGCGCTTTCTACTGATCTGTGCTGTTTCCTCATCCTCAATGTCACTCGAATCTGAATTTTGCGGGTTTGCAGCAAGTCCTGACGACAAAAGTGCTTTCGCAATTGAAAATTTAAAATCAAGGTAATCCACTTTCTCTTGTTTGGAACATTTGCAGCTTCAGCATCTTCTCGATATTCTAACCAGGCGGCCGCTGCACTAACGTCTACAAAATGGTAAATTGCACCAATGGTCCATTTCTTAGTACGACTCTTCATTCGGTAGTTTGAAATAACTCGATCAAGCAAATCAATGCCTCCCATGTTTTCATTGAACGATTTTACAAGAGATGGATGATTTATTTCAATGTATTTGTTGTCAACTTTTGACCAGCGCTTGCACAATCCCACAGGTTCAGTTCCAAATTCCAAAGACCCGATATGAACTGGCTTGGAGTCGTACCATTTAACCAAAGCTATTTTATTATCCTCAGTAACAAGCATATCTTGGGAACCACGGCCAGATTTTTTCATTTGATTATCTGTTCTGAAACTTACCACTTTTGGGATTCGATTTTTCATGAGAGTGCCAGTGAGAGTAATCCCTCGAGAGAGAAGCGTTTCTATTAATGGTATTGACGTAAAAAATCTATCAGTAAAGACTGATACTCCCACTGGTAAAGTATCCGCAAGTCTGAGAACCACCCATCCTCCAACATCTAATTTTTCGGGAGTAGGTACCAAGCAGGATTCCGTTGTTTTTCCCTTTCCTTCTTACATGAGGAAGTCCAATGGAATTCCTTTTGCCGTCGTCATCACAAAATTCTTGAGACCAACAAGATGTGGTTTTCCACGAACAAATAGTCTCATTCTTACCTTACCATGAAAGGGGATCGTTTGTGAATCCACTGATACTTCATTTGTCCTTTCATTCTGCAGACACGATTTTTGAATTCGGTCAAACATTGGCCTTATTTTCCCAAAATCTATCATTTTCCCGGGCTTCTTTCGATACAGCATTGTCATCTACTATTTTTAAACGAGTTCGAAGCGCAAAAAACTGATTTCTGGAAATGTTTTCACAAATAATTGGTACTCTGGTATCCATTTGCCAGTACATCCTGATTCGTGGTAGGTTGTAGATGCCAATTAACATGCTGCATGCAAAGAAACCTTTCAGCTTTGCCGCAGAAGTATCTAAAGACTTTCCGGTTTTATTTACTTCGTTCGTGTTGGTCATAAGGGCCATGGATTCAAAGAAATCGTCTTATAGATATCTGCTGAAATAACTTATTGGATCCGAAATGTTTTCAGGCAAAAGTTCAGCACTAACCGTTGGTGAATGTTTCACAGCAATTCTAGGTACAAAAGCACTTCGCTTCCATTTCCTTTTCTTTCCCTTTGGTAGCAAGTAAACCAAAGACTGCTCGTCATCTGAAGAAGAGACTGTACCTTCAATTTGGCTCTCCTCTGCTTCATTTTCTTCGCCACTTTCTGTGGTACTGTTACCGTCATCATCAGTTTCAGCCGTTTGCTCTGGCACATCTTCCTCCATTTTACCAATTTCGTCTTCATTTTCACTGTCATCATCAGATAGTATATCACCGTCAAGATCAGAGTCTCGAAGTTCCAATTATCAACGATCTCCTGGAGTTCTTTCTCAGAGAGAGCTATAAAAACGGATGATAGACAATTGTATTGGATATTGGGTAAGACCCGAAGTATCACCAAAGATACTTCGAGTAGATAGGCCAATAGGTTTTGTAAACTTTTAGATACTGTAGCTTTGAAGGCACTAGAACCAACAACTAACCTTCACTCAATGAGACGCTAGCGCAAAATGCATAATTAGTCATTACTTACCTTTTTTTATTATGTTTAGAACTGGACGCCATAACTGCATAAAGACTGCTGGATTTTTAATGACCAGACACTCTAGAACACGTGCGATTCGATTGTGAATTTTTGTGCGCAACCACCTCACGTATAACATATATGATACCGCTGGAAACATAACCAAATTCCGATTGGAAATAGCAAAAAAAAAATGTTGAGCCGTAGTATCGTATAAGTCACGCCACTTCCTTTTTTCTTGACCAAAGATAACTTGATGTTCACGGTCAATGGTATTTTGCAGCCTCAATCCATTTTCTAACATTTTTCATTTTTCAAAATCGGAGAGATGGTTCTCAGAATTCTCGTGTTCAGACACTTTAGGATTTAGTTTCCACCATGAATTAAACCCGTTGGTAAAACTCTGATGTTTTGTTCATGGTGCGTAAACAGTTTGCAGCAAAAGCAGTACAAACTGTTTTTTGTTGGAGAGTATTCCATCCATTTTCTGAGTACTTTTCTCAATTTGGTAACGCTTTATAAAACCATTCTGAATTGAAATGTCGGCTCTTTCCTTTCATTTTATCTCCAGATCTTTGGACAGTATCTAAAAATAGGCCATGTCTATTTTGATGGGTTCACTTCTCGTTTTAACAATTTCAACTCTCAAATCATCAGACAGTGGTGTTGGCCAAGTAGCAACATCGAAACGAGTTAAATAAGATGCATTTGTTTTGTCATTATCATGTAGCTCTTCTTCATCGTTTTTAATTTGCTCTGATTCTTCTTCATTGTCGCTATTCCGTCCTTTTTCTTGGTCATATCCTTCTTGATGTGGATCTTCTCCACCTTGTCTTTCGTCTTGTAATAGCGTCGTGTTGTTAAACCCGACGAGCGCACTTGAAATGCTCTCTTATGCACTTGTATCATAATATACTATTACTTTTTTTTTAATCATGAATTTTCACATGTATTCTATCTACGCATATTACTTTATAATATCGAAAATGATTAAAATTACGTAGGTTTGAAAAACGTTCAGGTTCCCAATTTGACGCTGAATCTCCCATTACTGGCGGGGCGCAGATTCATCACTCCCCGCCCGCGGTTTCAAATTTACGAATGCAAATGCGGAATATTTATGGGGCGTAATGTACCCCCGGGGGGCTCCATTGTTAGGTCGTCTCTCAGACTCTTCGCCCACGTCTCCGGTAACTTTCCGGCGCAATAATAGCGCCGTTAATGTCGAGAGCGTGTACAGCGTGTACACGTGAGCGTGTGTACACGGTCGCTTGTTGGCTTGTTGCGAACCCGAAACTTGGGGCCCCGAAGTTGTAAAGTGGGGCCAGACAGAGACCTTCTGCCGCCGCAAACTCAACACCGATCCCATGTACTTCAAATACCTCGCGAGTCTTGTTTTTGTTCGTTAAAAACTCGAAGCTGTTCAGAATGTTGAGAATATCGAGAAGACTCAAAAAAATCGAAGGTTTTAAGAAGTTTTATTGAAAAAAGTATGAAACACATTCTAGCTACTACATACCTGACCGCGATTGCGGTGCATACCCTATAGTGGATATTTCGGTGGACGCGTTTGGCATTTAATGATATGAAACACATTACATACAATGCAGGCATCTGAGTGCTCGGTTATTCACTCTTCATAACAATCAGTAATGTTCACACTATTGGGGAAATCTGTAATTGAGTAGATATAGTTTAATCCAAAACTAAGAATTGAAAACATTGTTTGAAGCAAATTCTACGTGATATCTTGTAACCTTCTTGTAACCTTGTAATCTTCTCTTAACCCTTTGTCTTAACTCTTGTAATCTTGTAACCTCCTCATACTACTTTGAAATCACAACAAAAACATCAGAAGTTAGAAACTAAGAACCCGTCAACTAAAAATTCCTGAAGTTTCAGAGATGTTTCTTAATTTTCTGAAACATACCAGGAAATCTGAGGAAACTTAAAAGTTCATGTGTATTTTTCACACTAATTTCATAAATTTTTTGAACATATCGATAAAATGTGTGTAAGATTTCGTATCAGTAATGTTCTTACCCTTCAACTAAAAATTCCTGAAGTTTCAAAGATGTTTCTTAAATTTCTGAAACATACCAGGAAATCTAAGGAAACTTAAAAGTTCATGTGTATTTTGCACATTCATTTCATAAATTTTCATGAACATATCGATAAAATGCATGTAAGGTTCGTATCAATAATGTTCTTACCTTTCAACTAAAAATTCCTGAAATTTCAGAGATATTTCTTAATTTTCTGAAACATACCAGGATATCTAAGGAAACTTAAAAGTTCATGTGTATTTTGCACATTCATTTCCTAACATTTCATGAACATATCGATAAAATGTGTGTAAAGTTTCGTATCAATAATGTTCTTACCCTTAAACTAAATATTCCTGAGTTTCAGATATGTTTCTTAATTTTCTGAAACGTACCAGGAAATCTAGGGAAACTTAAAAGTTCCTGTGTATTTTGCACATTCATTTCATAACATTTCATGAACATATCGATAAAATATGTGCAAGGTTTCGTATCAATAATGTATTGATTCCTTTTGTTGTTGGATCAAGTTGGAGGATGTTTATACTTTTCCCAGACATTCCCTTTCCCTTCAATTCTGCGAAAATAATGATTACTACTTCAGCTGCAATTGTTCAAAAATATAACATTCAGATGCAGATGAATATAAATAAATGAAGGTGATGATTTATACTGCCGCCGGATTTAAATAATGGATGATTATACTCGTGTCCACCCACCCACCCTCCAATTTTACGTGAACAATGACCAATAATTGACCTGCAATTGTTTTTTAATATGATTAAGATACAAACATAGAAAAGTGTTTGTTTTATTTAATTGATTAAGATACAGATGATTAATGATAAACGGAACATAAATTATAGCTGTTGTCATTGCAACAAAATGTAGTTACAATGCCTTACATTGCAGGAAATTTAGATTGGAGGGTGAGTGAGACGGCACACTATAACCATCCTCCAAATTGAACACGCAACAGTATGAATCATCACATTATTGATACGAAATCATGAATGAATTGGATGATTAAAATATGTGTTCTAAAAAACTATGCTATTAAAACTGACACGTAGAAGGGGGACACATTTACTTGAGAATTATACTTGTGCCCACCCACCCACGCTCGAATTCTGCTATAATAATGATTATTACGTGATCTACAATTGTTGATCATTAATAAATACATTATTATTAAGAAGTAAATTTTTTATATTGTTGCTGTATTAAAATAGGGCATACTTATTTTTTTGGCCACATCATTATCATCACCATCATCACCATCATCATAATCATCATCATCATCATCATCACCAACAACACCACCACCACCACCACCACCATCATAATCACCATCACAATCAGCGTCATCATCACCATCATCATCACCATCATCATCACCAGCATTATCATCACCATCATCATCATCACATTATTGATAGCAAATCAGGAAATCGTGAATAAACGGAATGATTAATATGTGTGCTCTAAAAAAATATCCAATTAGAAGTGACACGTGGAATTTACGGGAGGGTTATATTTGTGCCCACCCACCCTCCAATTCTGCGAAAATAATAATAATTACGTGATCTGCAATTGTTGATCATTAAGAAGCAGATGATTATTAAGAAATTAAATGATTATTTAAATTGCTGATTTATTAAAATAGGGGATGCTTATTCTTGTGCCCACTTCTTCATCATCATCATCATCACATTATAGGTACGAAATCATGAATAAATCAATGATGATCAATGATAATAAAATTTATGTTCTAAAAAAATATGCATTAAGCTGACAATATTAAGCTGACAATATTAAGCTGGCAATAAACACGTAGAATTTAGGGTGCGATTATACTTGTGCCCACTCACCAACCCTCAAATTCTGTGAAAATGATGATTTTTACTTGATCTTAAGAAATTAAATGATGATTTATGTTACTGCTGCATTTAAAATAGGGGATGGTTATTCTTGTGCTCGTCCACATACCTTTTAATTATACATGAATAATGTTCAATAATTGACCTGCATTTGTTTTTAAAAACGAGTAAGATATAGATGATTCAAAATAAAAGAAGATCAATCTAAAGCTGCTGTCATTGCAAAAATATGTAGTTACTACGCTATACATTGCCCAAAATTTAGATTTTTAGGCACACTATTATCATCCACTAACTTAAACCCGTAATAGTATGAATTATCACACTATTGATACGAAATCATGATAAACTTGATTATTAAAATTTATGTTCTAAAAAAATATTATTTAAAGCTGACAAGAATTTAGGGCAAGATTATATTTATATTTTCCGAATTTATAAAAATTTGACAAGATTGGAAATATTCTATTATTTTTTTCAATCGTCTACATTTCCGGATCTTAATAAAATTTTAGTAGTGACTGTATTTGTTAAGGATATTATCCCTCACTGGCTATCGACGAACGTGGGTCCTTCTGCCGAATAAAATTTTATATTTGCAAAAATTCGATTAAAAGACTAGATAGTTCTAAATGTAGGTTAAAAATTTAAAATATGTAGGATACTACAAATTACATGAAAATTGGAGAATTTACTAAGAATTCCACTTTAATTATTGAAATCAAATTCCTGGAAATATGGGACATTTGATAGTTTTTAATCAAAAGTTCAAAACATTCTTTAAAAATCGACCAGAATTCCAGAACTTGAAGAATTTAAATTCAGAATTGATAATTGCAGAAGTGTCATAAATATTCTGGATAATTCCAAAGGCAGGTTAAAAATTGCCAGTCTTTGGGAATAGTAAGATTACTAATATAACCTCAAATAATTAATTGAAAATATATCTCAAAATACTAAAACAAAAATCGTGAACTAGACAATTTCTATAATGAATATAAAAATTCATAAACATGTGAGATTATTTAGAATATCATCAAATGGTAAAAACCAAACAAAAACTGTTCAGATTTGCAGAAACTCCATTAACATTCTAAAAATTTACAGAAGAAATATATTTTGATCAATTCTGTAATCCAAAAATTCATTAAGATTAAGGACGTACATTTTTTTCTTAAATTACAGATATTTTGATCAATGTTTGAAAATTTTATTATTTTTTTTGCAATTATAAAGAATTTTATAATCTCAAGAATTTCTTCATGTTATAAGAATGGCATAATGATTTCATAGATTTCTTTAAATAATTTTATGTATTTTATAACACTTTTTTTAAATTTCTGATTTCATGCAAATTGTTGATGAGAGTTTAATTATTTTATTCCTGGATTTTACATTAATTTCGTGGTTTCTGTGGGAATTACATTTATTTTCGAATTGTTTCATGTATTTTATGACAATTTAATACTTATATCTTATAATTAATTCATGTATTTTATGATAATGGTATTATAATTTGATCAATATTTGGAAATTTTGTTATTTTGTTGCAATTGTTAAGAATTTATTAATAATTTTATTATTTTGTTGCAATTGTTAAGAATTTATTAATATTTTTTTTTAAACAATTGTATAGTCGAGATATAAAATTTCAAGACTGTTAATTAATAATTTCTGTTAATTAAGAATTTGATTATATTTTCGTGGATTCTGTGGCAATTGTTATTTTATGATATTTTCATGTATTTTAAATAACTTCAAGGAATTTAGAACATTTTCATGCATGATTTTGTTGTTGTTTAATTTCTGGAAATTTGGAAATTTAATTGGTTATTTTGATAGCTGTATGTATTTTATAAAAAAATAATTAAACATATAACTAAAAATACAAAAAAAAAATCGGGGTTATTAGACTAGAGAGAGAATCATAATTTAAGAAGTAGAGAAACTACAAAATTTCTACAACAAATATTAATAGTTATTTATATAACACGTGAGTTAAGTGAATGTTTTTCACGACAATAAAATTTAGGCCACGAGCTCGTCAGGGCGAGTGGAATAATTTATTCGAGGTTCTTAACTCACGTGTTTTATACAATATTTTATTCAATTTGGTCGAAAAACGTTTAGAAGTTACACATTTCATATTTATAATATCAAGTCGGTGAAAAGTAATACTGACATTTATTGTCAAATTAAAATTTTAAAAGGCCGATTGCAGTGTTTTTGTACCAGAAGGGGTTCCAAATAAAGCCCCAGAAGCAGTGTGAAAGTTGGTGTCCACGAATTATTCTATCAAATCGATGTTGTATAATTCTGAATTTGAATGAATTAAAAGTTTTAAATTCACTAGTGGAATGAAGAAATTTTTATTTCGCTTGAAGATAAACAACTGCTTATGATGTCTGCTAAGAGGTATATAACGCCAGTTTGAAACATCACAATTGAATGAAATTAATAAAAATATGAGATTATTTATAATATTTCATCAAATATTGGAATGTGTGTGGATCCATCCTGAGTTTTTGGTTAATGGAGAAGTATTTATGCACTCTCAGGTTTAGGGTAAATAAAACTGTTTTTATGAACTAGTTTCGGCTTGGGAGCCGTCTTCGGCATTCAAATCTTTAATTAAAAATATATAGTTACAATTCAGTTACATGACAATTTGTTTGTTTTTCAAACTTACAGTCAATTATAAGTTTAAGTTTAAGTTTAAGTATAAGGGTTTTTTTTTATGAACATATGGTATATGTCATTACGAGTCTGGAAATAATGATTTTTCCATGCGTAAGTGACAATTCCCGTGTGAGGCGAAGCAGAACACGGGAAGTCATGCAAGCACGAAAAAAATAATTTCTGGACGTGTAATGAACGATACATTTTATTACACTTTATTATAATTTATTATTACTTTTTTTGCGCACGAAAAAAAAATGATCGGGAAAAGTTTTCCGTGCGTTGTTCTGAAAATGTCACCATTCCGTCAGTGTTAAAACGGATGGAAACTAGGTTTTTTTCGTAATAAGTATAATATAGTATAATAGTAAATAAAAAGTAAGTAGTAAGAGTATAAGTATAATAAGAAGTATTATAAAAACATTTTTTTAATGTTTGCTGGATAAAAACTGTATTGTTTCTTTTACGGAACTGGTTAACGCAGGCCGGATAAAACCCCTTCGTGAAACTCTTAGGTGCGCCACTGCCCCCCCCCCAGCCCTGTTTGTGTCGCTCAAACGTGTGCACCGCCCACGTGGCAGATAATTGCGATCGCAATTAGTGACACATGAGCGCCGGCCACTGCATAATCATCTGGGCGAGTCATTGTGTAATATTGCGTTTATGGATATTGAATACTGAATAGTATTATTGTTTATCGAAACCGAACAACCGAATTGCTCGAGTGGAAGTGTGGGCTTCGAGGAATGCGATTTACGTCGAGGGCACGAAAACAATACGTTTCGATAGCAGTAATTTTCGGAAAATCCGCAGTTTCGCGAGAATTTCGCATTATAAATCGAATCTCATAGGTTAGATTCGTCGAACGTTTGAATTCAATCATGAAGGTGCAGAGTAATTTTATTGTTTATGAAAATTCTGGGAGAAGAATTTCGATTTTCGAGTTTGAAATTTGAATATATTTCTTTGTTATTCTATAGGTTTAGATAGAAACCACGTTTAGGCTCAAAAAATGCTATGTTATATTGTGTTCGCTCTTTATCTCAGGGTCTCGAGTAGATTCCAATAAATTGAAACAACTAAAACAATTATCGGCGTATCGATGCTGTTTGTTTCTAAACTATCTTCCGTTTCTTCCTCATTGAGACGTGAGCTTACCGGCAACGAATGTAAACTGGGACGTCTGGTGTCATCGGTCATATTTTTAGAAACAGCGACCAGACTGTCACTTTTCTATTATTGATTTTTCGTTTGGCAAAATTCCTAAATAACTATAAAATTAACTGATAAATATCATCACAATATATATATTGAGGTAAAAAGAGTTTTACAGATTAGAAGCTTTTTTCGATTTGCGAACTCACTTATCGGTAATACATGTTTTCAGACACTTGCCTCAAGTTTTTCAGTAGTGTCTGTCAATTAGTACAAAATTGTTGTTAGCCCTTTCATTTGGCCCTACAATTATTTCGAGCTTTCGAATGTAACTCAAACAGAGGAGATTTGGATATAAATGCTTTGAGGGCCCTTGATGGCTGCCCCCCATTAGTAGTCAGGGCCGTAATGGCAGCATTTTCGGATTTAATGCAGTAATTCTCAGAGCTCTACGTAATGCCCGGCAATTTGTAACGCGGCCGCCCGCGATTAATACCATGAAAAACCGTGCGGGGTGGGGGGCAGAATAAGCGCCACTAATGGGGCGGCGTGCACTGTGGCGGGAGTGAAGGGGGGAGTTTAATAACGACCCGCTATTTGCGGGACGCAAAATAAGACGTTACATTTATTTTAGAAGAAAATGCTTTGTGAACATAATTCTGGAATATTCGAATTCCTGTGTGGTTGGGTGGAGCGATGGGGGATGGCAATTGGGAATAAAAAAAAACGGGGATATATTAAAGGGAAGCCGGCGTAATTGGATGCGGATTTAAAATCGAGCCTTAATTAAATTTCGTACTGCATCCTGGTTATTGAAACGTTGAAAGGGAAGATTTGGCGGACATTTGGCATGTATGAATGACTGGGTATTATTAGCCGTGTAGCTAACTTTATCAGTTTTAAAATTTTAACAGCCCATTGATTGTTCAGGATTTTATGCACATGGAGCACTCTACGTGTAATCAAAGCACGTTCATAGCGATGCAATTAAAACAAATCCCAATCAACACAAATATCTGGCCGAGCAATGGTCAATGCAGGGCTGCTACTGGTCATTGCTCGGCCAGACATTTGCGTTTATTGGGATGTGTTTTTCTGTTATTAAAATCCTCGCCAAATAATTTGTCACTCTTCTAATAAAACTGAAATCCCGCCTCTTGATGGGTTGAACTAATGAGAATGCACCCTAAACTTGCGGAGCGGTTTTAAACTAGAAACCATAAATGTATTCCTTTGATCCCTTAGAAATGAAGTGCTTTGGAAAAAGCAACCGCGTTACTATGGGATTTTAAAGTCACTATCGTACCTCAATAATTGCCTAAAATGTTGCATTGTTTTGTACAAAACTATAAAAACTCTTATTGTGTCCCTTTTTGAATATTTGAAAATCTGGATGTTAATTTGAAATTTAAAAATCAAAGTAGCACACATAATCGTAAAAGGCCAATCGGTCTCTGAGTTTCGTAGTACCTAGTAGAGCTTAAAAAGTGGCCATGAGAAAGTGTCTTTTGTTTTTTTTTAATACTATTTCAAATAACTTCAGCAAAACTCCGGAAGTAAGCGGAATTTTCTGGTTTTTTCGAGAGAATATCCGAGATCCCCATGCTGTTGATCCTCAATTTGGACACCCTGTATAACAAAAATAATTTAAAGTGTAGAACTTCAAAAATATCAGAATACAGGGTGTCTCAAAATTGACGCCTGTGATTTTGGGATTTGATTCAGGGGGCTGAAACAAATTGAAAATCAAAAGTGTAAAATTTTCCGTTCGTCTCTCATTATAGAGTTATTGATTAAAAAATAACATTTCAACTTTAAACTTTATTAAAAACTAATAATATTAAAAAAACAAGATATTGCCCACATTTCAAATCTGACAGTTATGCCTCTAGATTTGACAATAGTGTGGTCGATTTGTGGTCGAAAAAGTTATTGTTTCCATTTTTAACAATAACTTTATACCGTGGGATAAATGGACAATTTTCCACTCTTATTTTTCAATTTTTGTTTGCCCTCTGAATGGGGGCGTCAATTTTGAGACACCCTGTGATCTCAAGCTCAAGTTATCAGAATAATAATGAAAATTCATAATTTTAGTAGGTACATAATACTTATGTTGATTCTTTTACAATAAATATATGGAATATTGTTTATGTACTACAAAGAACCGATAATCTCAACACAATGATAATCACATCCATATAATGAATATAGCTACGTGAAATAAAGAATTCCGTTGAATAATAATAAAATATATAGACGTACTGAGTACGTTAAAATGAAAATCATTTTAAAAAACTAAAATATTTTTTCGTACAAGTAGGTACAAAATTTCAAAATTCCAGTGTTGACATACTCAGTGCACATTATTAAACCAATCGATGTAGGTCCTAATTTTTGTGTACATGTACTAATTTTTGTTAGTGTCAATGGTGTTATTCGATCCGGCGACACGCTTGAACATCCGGTTCGAAGGACTATCATGTTATGTGTTCTGTTGTAATATAATAATAGGTTTCTGGGTTTTTCTAAATAGTTTTGTGATTTTAAACGAATTAATAAACAGATTTAGAAAAACACGTACAAATTATGTCGCAAATCGCAAAAAAATGATTCAGCGAAGTGTCGTAATCTGCGAAAAATACCATTCCCAAGGTAATAATCTTCATTAATCCTTCATTAATAATTTTCTGGAAATTTCTAGACTGCTACAATAAGCAGGTAACTAAACGATCGAACAATATGTCAATTAGGGTAGCGAGTAGTTTTGCGGATTTAAGGCTTTAACTTAATTATAATCACACTGTGTTAATTGCAGTGAGGCTGTAACACCCCCCCTCCTTTTGAAATGACTAAATTTGAAAATAGAACGATGAGCACAAAAACAAGCACCTAAAATGCACAAAATAGGCCTAATAGGAAGTCGAAACATTCTTCAAATATAGAATTACCACAAAAAAATGAGAAATAGAAGAATAAAATGATAATTTAAAAATTATAAATACTAAATACTAAATCTAGAATAATAAAATAAGTCAATAATAAACTAATTAAAAAATGAAGTCCAAATTAAAGTAATTTGGGTTCAATATAACTAACATTGGGACACGCACACAATTTTACTTAGGGTCTCACCATCAAGTCATTCGCGGTTTAGATGAGCAATTTTCTAATTTAAGTACAAGAAAAATTATGAAGTTGTGACTCTTTGTACGGATGAATTTCACTTATTCTTCACAAAAATTAATAAATTTTGCAATTTTCTAACCAAAACTAAAGTAATTATGACCTTTTCTATATAAAAATGTAACAAACAAATATTCTCATTCAAAACTGAAGAAAGTTATCCTTTGGTCAACAATAATTAAGAATTTGTAATCTTTAGAAAAAAGTTTATAAATCTTTACTCTTTTTACACAAAAAAAAATTGTTACTGAGCAATTCATGTCATTAATTCAACGACAATATGTGATGGACTATTTGTATCTATTATAGGAAGTGGAAAATCCAATTTGCATAAAATCATTCAACAATGGATTACTTTAGAGCCGATTTCTCTTACTTTTCCGACGATTTCTCTTACTTTACCGAAGATTTCTCTTACTTTGCCGACGATTTCTCTTACTCTGCCAACGATTTCTCTTTACCGGCGACTTCCCTTTCTCTGCTGACGATTTCTCTTCATCTATCGACGATTTCTCTTCCTCTATCGACGATATCTCTTATTCTACCAACGATTTCTCTTTATCGGCGATTGCTCTTCCTCGGTCGACGATTTCTCTTCCTCAGCCGACGATTTCTCTTACTTTACCGACGATTTCTCTTACTCTACCAACGATTTCTCTTTACCGGCGTAGTAAAATTTTTCCACTTTCCATTAAAAAATTGTAAATTTCAATTAGATTTCGTAATTTCGATGAATACTTTATGAGTTTCAGTACAAATTTCGTCATTTCCAGTAAAAATTTCATTTATGGCGATTATTTCATGACTTTTAATGCAATTTTTATTTTACATTTCGCAATTTTCATTGTAAATTTGTAATTTCCAATTACTGTTATGATGTCCAAGGGTGTCCAAGATAGTGATCTACAGCATTGGGATCTCATAAACCGTAAAAGTTACAAAGGCGATTAAATTACAAAAAAAATGCTCAATTTGGTGGTCAGTAATATTTTGTTGAGAAAACCAGAAAATTCCGCTTACTTCCTTAGATATTCGACAAAATCCGAAATTTTGCGATATCGTTTTTATGTTTTTCTAAAGTTATTTGAAAAGGTATAAAAGAACAAAATACACTTTCTTATTGCCACTTTTTTAGCTCTATAAGACAGCGTTCTTAAATTCTCAGTACAACGTTTCGCTTCGAAGAAACCATCATCAACTTTATATTTTCATATGGCCCGTAAATAAAGTACACCATGTATTAAATAGCATTTTCAATTACGAATTCAACGATTTATATCACAGTATGATTTCTTATGTTTTTATTCTGAAAAAAAGGCTTGTTAATACATTTCCAACATTTTGCTGTAGCAGGCGTTGAAATGAGCGACAAAGACAAAATGTATCACCTAATTTTGGGATTTTAAGATAATTTAATGAACAGAGCAATTCTCATAATACCATAGTAAAATAATAATAACTGTGGTTCTCAATAACTATAATGTTTGATTGTTTAACAACTATTCTTGCTAAATTGTTTTTAGTCACTATTTTGGTACCTATTCTGGATTAAAATTAGGTAATAATTGTTATCTTCGTCGCCATTAAATGAACAGAACAATTCTCATACCATCTATCAACGATTTCTCTTCATCTACTGACGATTTCTTTTCCTCTACCGACGATTTCTTTTCCTCTATCGACGATTTCTCTTATTCTACCAACGATTTCTCTTTACCGGCGATTTCTCTTTCTCTGTTGACCGATTTCTCTTCCTCTATGGACGATTTTTCTTCCTCTATCGACGATTTCTCTTACTCTACCTACGATTTCTTTTTATCGGCGATTGCTCTTCCTCTGTCGACGATTTCTCTTCCTCCGCCCACGATTTCTCTTACTTTACCGACAATTCTCTGCTGACGATTTCTCTTCCTCCGCCCACGATTTCTCTTACTTTACCGACAATTCTCTGCTGACGATTTCTCTTCCTCTATCGACAATTTCTCTTTCTCTATCGACGATTTCTCTTACTATACCAACGATTTCTCTTTATCGGCGATTGCTCTTCCTCTGTCGATGATTTCTCTACCTCTATTGACGATTTCTCTTACTTTACCGACGATTTCTCTTACTCTACCAACGATTTCTCTTTACCGGCGATTTATCTTCCTATGCTCACGATTTTTCTTCCTTTATCGACGATTTCTCTTATTCTATCAACGATTTCTCTTTACCGGCGATTGCTCTTCCTCTGTCGACGGTTTCTCTTCTTCTGCCGATGATTTCTCTTACTTTGCCGACAATTTCTCTTACTCTACCAACGATTTCTCTTTACCGGCGATTTATCTTTCTCTGCTGACGATTTCTCTTCCTCTATCGACGATTTCTCTTATTCTACCAACGTATTCTCTTTACCGGCGATTGCTCTTACTCTGTCGACGATTTTTCTTCCTGTGCCGACGATTTCTCTTCTTCTATCGACGATTTCTTTTACATTACCGACGATTTTTCTTATTCTACCAACGATTTATCTTTACCGACGATTTCTCTTCCTCCGTTGACGATTTCTCTTCCTCTATTGACGTTTTCTCTTACTTTACCGACGATTTGTCTTACTCTACCAACGATTTCTCTTTACCGGCGATTTATCTTCCTCTGCTGACGATTTTTCTTCCTCTATCGACGGTTTCTCTTCCTCTACCAACGATTTCTCTTCCTCTTTCGACGATATCTCTTACTTTGCCGACGATTTCTCTTACTCTACCAACGATTTCTCTTTACCGGCGATTTCTCTTCCTCTGCTCACAATTTTTCTTCCTCTATGAACGATTTCTCTTATTCTACCAACGATTTATCTTTACCGACGATTGGTCTTCCTCTGTCGACGATTTATCTTCCTTTGCCGACGATTTCTCTTCCTCTATCGACGATATCTCTTACTTTAACGACGATTTCTCTTACTCTACCAACGATTTCTCTCTACCGGCGATTTATCTTTCTCTGCTCACGATTTTTCTTCCTCTATCGACGATTTTTCTTCCTCTATCGACGATTTCTTTTCCTCTATCGACGATTTCTCTTCTTCTACGAACGATTTCTCTTTACCGGCGATTGCTGTTCCTCTGTCGACAATTTCTCTTACTCTACCGACGATTTCAGGAAGAAAAAATCAATAAGAGTGAAAATGTCTCGCAGAACCTAAGACCTTCTGGATAATAATTCCAAAATTATTCTTATGCTATAAGTGCAGCTTACGTTGATGTGCGACTCGGCGCCTCCGTTATTCGCCTCACGGATGCATAAAACTCCCGAGAAAGTTTCCGGGACGGCCGTGGAATTCGGGCGGCGGAACTTCCGGAAAATGGGTTGCGGCAGCCCCCTCGAGGGTAACGTCGACATATCATTCCTCCGCACTTTACGCTATTAACTTCTCACCGCGGCCGAGGTCGCCCCCACACACACATAACTTCCACCAACTTCACAGACGCCGACGATTTTCCGCACGTACTCGAGCTTGAAGTCATTGTATAACCAGTTTTCTTGAAATTAACGAGTTAAATGGTGCAAAAGGTTGTGATTAGTTGAGATTCTTCCAAGATTATTTCCAACGCGAAATTGAAAGTCTTCAGGTTTTAACATTGTTAACAAACTAACTTTTTACAACGTCGTCTCAGATCTATAAGTCTGCTTTCGCTAACTTTTTCGAAAATTGCTCAAATCTTCTTGTCTTATTTGCAGAAAGTGCCATCAGTGGCTTCATGTGCCTGTAAGTTAAACCAGTTATCTCTGAAACTGGGAATTCGCGTTGCTGTGTGCAGCGCAATTCCGAGAGCACAGTTACGTTTTGCATAACGCCCGAGTTAATAATTATCGCCACCCATTCCCGGAAAATCCCCGGGACGAATTTAGTTTCTGGGGGTGGCGCATTGTCGGCCACATTAGCGGCTTTCTCGCGCCCCCGTAAGCTCGCCGTGGGCCCTCGGGGGCTGCAGTTCTGGCCCCTCCGGCTCTGCCTGAATATTTCAGGGGGCGCCGGCTTAAAAGGCACCTGGGTACGTGCCCTTAAATAAGTGATGAAGTGTGCGGTCGCGCGGGGGCCCTTCTTAGTGCCCTGCCGCGTTTAACGCAAGGACTCCCATGAATTATTGAGGCCTCCTACGAGGAAACTTTTCCTAACTGCCGATAAAAACAGCAACTCGAACGAACGATTCCGCGGAGGAATTCAAAGACATCACAGTTACAAAAAAAAAAAACAATAGCCTCCCTAATGTTATCAGGTGGATATTTTTGGAGGAAATTTCTGAATCTTTAAGTTTAAATTTTAGTTTTTTAAAAACGTTTGAAACGTAGAAATATAAAAGTATATTTAAATATGTAAACAGATTTATGCAATTGTGCAGTTCTTTAAAAACGTTTGAAACGTAGAAACATAAACGTATATTTAAATATGTAAAAAGATATATACAGTCTCAGGTTTTACAAACATACTATTGATAAAAACTATCATTGTGCATTTGGGAATTATTTCATCGGACAACTGAAGACCGGTTTAGACCTATCAGGTTTTGTCAGTTCAGCGTGTGTCCGATTTCAGACGTATATGTCATAAAACTAAGATTAAAAGAATTTACATCTTCTTCAACTAGTGATAATACTTCTGGGAAAAACTAGAGATGAGCATATCCTGATTTTCATATTTTCTCATATAATGAAGCATACTTTTCAATTTTTGAGCCGTAAAATTGTCCAAAATAAATTCAAAAAAATTGTAAAACAAAGTCTGTTTATTCAAAAAAACTATTTGCGGTGTGCAAAAGTTGATGATGATAGTAGCTTAGGGTTCTTAAGATATATTCAGTAAAACATTCACAAGCCGGATAAATCCCCTTCGTGAGCAGGATTCGGCCCGTGGGCCCTAGTTTGAAGAGCCCTGTTCAGGGGCGGATGGGCAACATACAAACAGCCCGGGAAATAGCTTTTGTCGGCCCATTTTACATTCACATAAAATTGCAATAACACCACATAATTTTTTGTAATACTTATTTATTTATTAATTGTATGAATCCTAACCTGAATTAATTTGATTTGAAGTAGAACGATTTATGCACCTATCTCAGGAAAACAGTTTATATTCACTAATGTGAATTCATAAACTGTAAAGTTATTTGAAATGTACATCTGGAAATTATTTCCTCGGGCAATCGGAGACCGGTTTCGTTCTTATTAGAACTCATCAACTCATCAACAAGTATTTGTTAATATAGAGGTCTTTCTAAAGACGCCACGGAATATTGCAAACATTTCAAATCTAGTAAAAAAAATTGAATGGAAAAAATTAACCTATTTTGTGAACTCACTTTGATCACATCATTTTGAGTCTGCGCATGAGACTTTTAAGCATGAAACTGCTTTCAATACCATTTTGTCAGTTTTATAATTTTCACTGCAATGAATAATTTGCCATCATTCAATTTAATTATTTTCGATAAATATTTAATACTTTTCAATGAAAATTTCATCATTTTCACTAAAAATTTTGCTATTGCTGGAACATTTATAAGTTCCTGTTGAAATTTTTATAATTTTCAGGTAATTGTTCAATTTATAACCATAATTTTGCAATTTCCTACGAAAATGTGTAATTTTTAATTACAATTTCATATTTTTTTTATGTATATTTTAGGAGCTTCATAGAAAATGTTGCCATTTCCATACAAAATTTTGCATTTACCACTAAAACTTTAAATTAATGCTCTGAATTTTATCATTTTCACTGCAATATTTAATTTACAACCACAATTTTGAAATTTCCAATGAATATATGTCATTTTTAATAAGAGTTTTATCATTTTTGATGGAAATTTGTAAGTGTCAGTGAAAATATCATCATTGCACTATTAGAGACTACTATTAATTATTTTTGATTAATATATATATATAAACAATATTTATTGGGCTATCGAGACCATGGGGTCTTTCCACCTTGTCTAACATTACATTACATATTATATTATATTACATTACATACATGTGATTTAGGAGTGATTGTTTTGATAAGAGAGTGTTATGAAGTGCAATATGATTCATGAAGCGTTTTTATCAGATGTAATTTTGTAGTTCGTTTGTCTCTGTCTTTTAATACATAATTCGTCGTGTATTGCCTATTTTCCTGTTTTTGTTGAAATTTATTTCGTAGTTTGTCCAATCTTTATTGGATGGGTATGACTTTAGTGATCTTGTATAAATTTATGTTCGATATGTTATGAAGATGATTGATTAATATTTTACATGTTTCAATAAAAAATTCATTATTTCCAGTAAGAATTTTGCAATTGCCAGTAAAATTTTTAATTTATAATTTTCAAAGCAATGTTTAATTTACTTACAATAAAATTTTCCCATTTTCCAATAAAAATTTGTCAATTTCAATTACACTTCATAATTTCGAAGAATACTCTATAGGTTTAAATGAATATTTAGTCATTTCGAGTAATTTTTTTTACAAATTTTCATTTATGCTGATAATTTTATGATTTTTAATGGAATGTTTATTTAAAATTTTGCAATGTTCAATAAACATTTGTAATTTGAAATTACCACCATTCGGTAAATCATTTTCGGTAAATATTTTATAACTAAAAAACATTTCCAGAAAAGTTTTACAATTGTGAGCATAATTTTAAATCTATATTTAAGTGAGTTTTATAATTGTCAGTGCAATGCTAAATTTACAAAATTATGACAATTTACAATGAAAATTTGTAATTTTCCATTACAATTTCATTATTTTCGATTAATATTTGATACTTTTCAAAGACAATTTCGTCATTTCCCTCAAACATTTTTAATTTGCCACTAACATTTTTAATTAACAATCACAATTTAGCAATTTCAAATGAAAATATGTAAATTTTGGTAAGAATTTTATGATTTTCGATAAATATTTCATTAGTGTCAGTGTCAATGAAAACTTTCATGTCTGCTATTAATTTTGTAATTACTAGTAAAATTTTAATTTAGGTTGAAAATATTATAACTTTCAATGCAATTCTCAATTTGATTAAAAAATTTCCACTTTCCACTGAAAAATTGTAAATCCCAATTAGATTTCGTAATTTCGATGAATACTTTATGAGTTTCAGTATAAATTTCGTAATTTCCCGTAAAAAATTCATTTATGACCATTACTCATTATTTTCAATGCATATTTTATTTTACATTTAGCAATTTTCATTGAAAATTTGTAATTTCCAATTACTGCCATAAAAATATTTTATAAGTTTGAAAAAAATAATTTCTAATAAAATTTTGACAATTATTGTCAGCAAAATTTTGAATTCATACTGCAAGTTTTATAATTTTCACTGCGATGTTTAATTTACAATTATGACTAAAATAGGTAATTAGTCTACAATCTAATCATTGATGATGAGTAAACATCTAAAAAAAATCATTAAAAAAGCACGTAAATAATAATACATTAAAAAAATTCCTACATAACGCAAAAAATCATTTACACACAAAACGCAAAATCCCAAACAACATTTTGAAAATTGTTTTCTGAGAATAGGAAAATACTCCTGATTAATTATTTTACTTTAAATTAGAAAATCAACTACTTAATATTTTGATAAACTTCCCTACACGAAAAATATTAACTGAAAAATCATCCAGTTCTAGATAGGAGTTCTAATAGGAAATGCCATGAAGTGGTTTATTGATTGCAGATATGTTTATAGATGAATTATAGTATTGAGTAGTACTATGTAGTACCTAATATATTATAAAATTTGGGATTGCAAAATAAATAATAATAATAAATAAACAATGTACAATCTTGTGGTGGAAATCTTTTTTTCGCTCTAATGACTGCTCTAAATATAATGACTGCTTTAAATACTGCTCTAATGACATTTATGAAAAACTGATAATGGGGTATTTTCACATTTTCTATGTGAAAATGTGAATTTTCATATTTTGATGTGAAAAATGATCATCATGATTTCATTTCTAACAACAAAAAATAAATGGTAACTTTTGACATCTTCCTTATAAATTACAAAATGTAAATGCAAAATATATAAAGTACTCAATAAGAATTATATAATTTAAATTGTAAATTACTAAATTACAATCATTATCGCGAATTTATATTGGTGATTACAATTTTGTTCTACTATCGAAACTTCCAAAATTTAATGGAATGGAATAGCAAAGCAGTCATAATTCATTACACAATTTAGTTGTAAATTACTAAATCTTTATAATTCCAAAATTACATATTCCATAATCTTCATTATAAATTAGAAAGTTTAATTAAATCCTGCCAATTTGTTTTGAAAATTGTTGGGGTTTTATTCAGAAAGCATATAATTCACTAACTTATTAGTATTTTGATAAATTATAGAGTTCAGTTGGAAATTATGAAATTATTATCGTAAATACCAAAATTTTAATTATAAATATCAATTTTAATTACAACCTGAAATTTTGAGTATAAATTATAAAGAATTTATCCACAAAGCATATAACTTACTAAGTTATTAACATTTTGGCAGCAATTTGCAAAACTTTTAATGATTTTTTTTTTGTTTATAGAAATTATGAAATTTTCCTTGCAAATGGTAAATTTTGAATGCAAATTTTCAACATTTTCCCTAAAAATTAAGAGGTTTTATAACATATTGCAATTACATAGTTCATCAAACACAAAATTCTCAATGAAGTGATATCATTTCCATTTCAAATTACAATGAATGTTGCATTTCTATTGGAAATTCCAAAATTTTCGTTGAATTTTTGAAGATTATTACAAAAATGTTCATAAATTGTAAAGATTAATGAAACCTGTGGTTTTTTTATTGTAAATTTTAAAGTCTTTCCCCACAAATCATATCCGTTGCAAAATTATTAAAGATTTCCTAGAAATTTGCAAAGAATATAATGGAACAATGAAACTATGAAATTTTCGTCATTTTAACTATGAATTATAAAATTTCTTCGAAAACCTCATAAATTGTAATATCATTATGATGAATATTGTGACATTTTTAAGATGGATTTCAATATTTATGGATTTCAATGTTCTGGGGCCTTCCGGCCCAAAATTCCCAAATGAGTAATTTCCCATTTTCCCGTATGCCCATATGGTTCTTTGGGGCGTAATTTATTTACTAATTATACCTTTTGTTGCAGGGATGCCGTTTATCTCGGGAAGATCAAACCGGAAAGTGAGAAAGTGTTAATAAAACAAGAGAGCTTTAAATTACCAATAAGAAATATTTTAAACTAAGCCGTGTAAACTTTAGTGTTAGTGTGTGGACAATACGCCGCCATGTTGCCTACGAACGTGATGTCCTTCATGAAGAAGGTAAGTGTCCTCGCCCATTAAACTTTTTTTCTCGCTGCACTTTCATTCCCCACGAATCGGTGGGGAGTGCAATGAAATCGATAATTTTATAGCTATTTTTACCCCTGATTTGTGATGTATCGGCAATTTGGGTCGCCTCGATTTCCACCCGTTTACCGACGTTTTCCGCGCGAACAATGCGGAAACGGCCATTTGCATGCTGCACGTGAGAGTGTCCATCCGGTGTACACGTTTGTGTACACGCCGTGTACACACACGTGTACGGGCTTATTAAGGCCCGTGCACGCGGACACAGGGGTCGTCATTTAGTGGCGAAAAATCGATGGAAAAGGCATTAAGAGCGTAAACGCGGCGATGCGATTAAATTCCAGTGATTGGCGGTGAAGCGCAAACCTGGACTTAATGCATGGCGCATTAGCAGGGCAATTATTTAAATTAATTATTTAGCCCTTAATAATAATATGAATCAATTGTGCCGATTTGCAGATAGCAAATCGGCTAATAGATGCTGATGCATCTAGCAGATGCATCAGCCGAGATGCAGTGGCTCTTAATTCTACGGAAATTCGCCATAATTGTGCGAGTACAAAATTTTATGTACGACTAATTAATATTTTTTTTTTTAAATTATGAATCAAATTCTATCGATTGCCACTGGCATATAAAGTTTAAAATTGGGTTATATTACTGGGCGGGCCATAATGGCTCTTTAATGCCCAAGCGCCACATCGGGGGTTGAGTACTTTAGAAGGCATACAAAAATAATATGCTACTAGAACATTATAATTCTTAAGATTAAAGTTTTATCCATATTATTACCAGTTATTTATTTAAGGTATTAATTTGTACTTTCTGGTAAAATATATCAGAGTTATCAAGATCAGGTCTCTGACGATAGTTTAATAAAGACCGAAACTAGTAAAGCAAAAACAACAATAAATAACTAAAATAAAATAAGAAATATTTTACCAGAAAGTACAAATTAATACCTTAAATAAATAACTGGTAATAATATGGACAAAACTTTAAACTTTATGAAAAAGGCTAGTACGCCAAAACTTATCCAGATTCTCTACAAGTCTACATTGAAAAAGAAGATAACAGAATAGCACATTAACTTCTTAAAAACATGCAAAAAAGAAAAACTAACTCCAACCTTCATATATTACAAATTCCCCTCTTATATTAACAAACGATTCCAAGATCATGCAAAAAAGAAAAACTAACTCCAACCTTCATATATTACAAATTCCCCTCTTATATTAACAAACGATTCCAAGATCATGCAAAAAAGAAAAACTAACTCCAACCTTCATAAATTAGAAATTCCCCTCTTATATTAACAACGATCCCAAGTTTAAACAAAATAAACTAAAGAATGAAATACATAAACACTACGCAAACATAGAAACAACAAAAACTAAAATTGAAATATTATTCTTGAATAACAGAACAGACATCATAAATCTACAATCAACCATAGATAATATAAATCTACAACTCAAACATCTTCTGAAGAAAAAACAACTAATCAAAAACAACAAGATTATAAAATTAAGAAAGAAGAAAGAAAACTAAGAAGAATTTAACAATAAGAAACTAATAAACAATTATACCTATATTAACAATACAAACAATTATACACTAACACAACCAAAAATAACTAATCTTTCAAATACATCATTTGACAAAGAATAATTAAAACTATTTAATAAGGACACAAATATGTATTAACCCCAAAAAATATCAATTTCCCTCCTCTTTCAATAGAATTAGATATTTCACTATCACATATTTACACATTTATATGTGTATTTATTGTATGTATATGTGAATTTACTCTCATTAGCATGTAACTTTTAATTTGACATATGTAAATCCTCCTGGATATTGACATGAATAAATTTATTATTATTATTATTATTAAAACACCACCCACAAGAACAACAAATAAAAGGATAATGCATAAAAATAATTGAAATAGCAAAAAAAAACACTAACACATACACAAAAACTAATGAAAAAGAAAAATCAATTCTTAATAATATAAAAAAGAAAATTAATAACAACTTAACAATTGTAACTGCAGATAAAAATACAGGTATAGTAATTTTAAATAAAACAACCTATATAAATAAAACAGAAAATTTCATAAATAACAACAATTTTACACTACTAACCAAAAATCCAATTATCTATTTTACAAACCAAACAAAAACTATTATAAAAAAACACAAACACAACTTTAGAAAAATATACAAATAATTTAAAAAACATAATACCAATGAATCTTATTACACCTAAATTTTACGGTCAACCAAAATTACATAAAAAAGACAACCCAATTAGACCAATTATATCCTCTATCAACTCTCCAACACATAAATTAGCTATACTTTTAAATAATATAATTAAAAACACCATAAATTACAAACCAAAAGACACAATAAATAAAAACCCAATCATCTCTTTTACAAACAAAACAAAAACTATTATAAAAAAACACAAAAACTACATTAGAAAAATATATAAATAATTAAAAAAAAAATAATACCAATGAATCCCATTACACCTAAATTTTACGGTCAACCAAAATTACATAAAAAGACAACCCAATTAGACCAATTATGTCCTCTATCAACTCTCCAACACATAAATTAGCTAAAATTTTAAATAATATAATTAAAAACACTATAAATTACAAACCAAAACATACAATAAATAACAGAAACTAACTTATTCAACACATAAACAACACAAAATTACCAACAAAATACACTCTAGCCTCATTCGATATCACAAATTTATACACAAATATACCAATTAATGAAACACATACTTATACACACAATATAATTGAATCCTATTACACCTACATTTTATGGTCAACCAAAATTCCATAAAAAAGACAACCCAATTAGACCATTCATATCCTCTATCAACTCTCCAACACATAAATTAGCTAAAATTTTAAATAATATAATTAAAAACACTATAAATAACAAACAAAAACACACAATAAATAACAGAAACGAACTTATTCAAAACATAAACAACACAAAATTACCAAGAAAATACACTTTAGCCTCATTCGACATAACAAATTTATACACAAATATACCAATTAATGAAACACTTACTTATACACACAATATAATTGAATCCTATTACACCTAAATTTTACGGCCAACCAAAAATATATAAGAAAGACAACTCAATTAGACCAATTATATCCTCCTATTATATCAACTCTCCAACACATAAATTAGCTAAAATTTGAAATAATATAATTAAAAACACTATAAATTACTAATCAAAACATACAATAAATAACAGGAACGAACTTATACAACACATAAACAACACAAAATTACCAATAAAATACACTTTAGCCTCATTCGACATCACAAATTTATACACAAATATACCAATTAATGAAACATTTACTTATACACACAATATAATTAAAAAAAACATACTAAATCAAACAGAAAATACAGACATTTTCAATTTAATTAAATTACCAATTGAACAAAATTTCTGTTATTTCAATAACAAATAGTATAAAATGAACAATGGCCTACTTATGGGCTCACCACGTAGTAGCATACTAGCAAACATCTTTCTTGACAATCTAGAAAACCAAATTATTAAAAACATAAATCCTTTCAATAAATACATAACTTTTTGGAAACGCTATGTAGATGACATATTAATAATTTGGATAAATAATAACAAACACACAATCACAGATTTACATAATTACATAAACACATTACACAAAAACATCAATTTTACTTTAGAAATAGAACAAAATAACAGTACTAATTTCTTAGATCTAACTTGATATAAATCAAATAATAAAATCGAATTCAATATTTATTGAAAACCTACACAAACAGACATTATCCCAGCAAACTATTTTTACCCCAATACACACAAATACGCTGCCATATACACATACATACACAGAATGTTAACAACACCTCTTGATGAACATAATAAATTAAATGAAATAAATTTAATGAAACAAATCGCTTATAATAATGGTTTCAATTTAAACACAATAAATAAAATAATTAAAAAAACAACATACAATTATTTCAAAAAACTAAACAATATAAATAATAATACAATAATATCGAAAACACAAACAGAAAACAATAGAAATACAACATACTATAAATCATTTACATTTAAAGGAAACATAAGCAACAAAATTAACCAAACACTTAAACATTATATATTAAAACATATTTTTCAAGCAAACACAAAAATACACAACACAACCCTAAAGATAAAACAAACTTTTTAGATAAACATGGAACTTACCCAATAACGTGCAACGATTGTGATGCAAAATACATTGGAGAAACCGGCAGACCTTTAAAATTAAGAATAAAGGAACATTTAAGAGACATAAACATTTCAAACTTTGGACAACACCTACATTTTTACAATCACACTTTCGACATAAACAAAAATACTAAACTGTTACACAATACTGATAAAGGCCTAAAACAAATTTTATTAGAAGCTTTTGAAATTGATAAAACTATAAAAACAGAACACAACATACAGTGCCTTAACGAATAAACTGAATTAACATTTAAACCTCTTTATAATTTTTTAAATAATACCTTTAACATATACATATACCAACAATTAACTTAAACTATAAAATAGACATCTATCAAAAGTTATATATATATATATATATATATATATATATATATATATATATATATATATATATATATATATATATATATATATATATATATATATATATATATATATATATATATATATATATATATATATATATATCATTTCGAATATTTACCTTAACCAAATTAATACCTTAAATTAGAATACTTGCCTAACAAAATACTATAACAATTTGTTTTCTTATTGAAAGCTGGAACGAAGAGTTGAACGAGAAAGTTCACTGGGCCATAATGGCTCTTTATTGCCCCAGCGCCATATAGCACAACAATTCGTTTTGTAATTGAAAGCTGGAATGCATGGTTGGACGAGAAAGTTGACGGGCAGGCCATAATGAGTCTTTATTGCCCCGGCGCCATAAAGTGATATTTAACGGTTCAAACGAGCCAGGTCGCAGGTAAATTAATTATTACTCACTGGCCCACACCTGATTCTGCAGTAAGCAGCATTGAGTGTGTGGCATTGGCCATTATAAAGTCGTCACGCGAATCCCAGGACTACCCGAGTCGTTTAATCGCGTCGTCCTGGACGATTTATGAGATAGGAAGACCCACCTCGTTAAACCGGCGGAATAAATTTAAAGCCGCTCCTCCACGGCACCGGAAAACTTAACGTAACTTAACTTTTCCCCGAGCGAATACAAGGAGACGAAACACGAAGTACCTATATATGCAGATTGAAAGCCTTTATGTGGTCCCTTGTATGCGTACACTTATCCGCCCTTTTCCGGCATCTGTCTCGATTCCTGCAGCCGTATTTTTGCCTCCGCAGGACTGTCCTCGTTAGGAGCGGAAACAGTTGTTTTTGTCGCCGCTGCGCTTATGGAATTACTATTTTCTCTCATATTGGAATTGCGGGGACGGGAAATGATGAAAACGCTCCCCCAGTCGCATTTTCCCGGAAAATTGAATTAAGCGCGGCGCATGTTTGGATGCCCGTATTTATAAGGCAGCGAATGTATTGAATTATGAAAGCACGCCAAATTGAAAATATCTTCGCGACGTTTCATCAGCATTAGAGTCGCACAAACAATGGTGCATTCGTATATGAGAATATGAGAACCCCTCGACGTGGAAGATGGCATCAAAGAGGACGTAGTGAAAGGCTGAAGCTTATAAGGCAACATTTTTCAGAGAAAATCACAGACCCACAGGAAATATATGTCCAAAAATGCTCTAATTAAAAGAGAACAAAACAGTAAAGATTATTGAAATATCGGTAACATTTGTCGCCAAAATTATTTTGAAATTGCGACCAGACTGGAGCAATATAATATAGTGCGAGAGAAGCGTGTGAACGCCACCTCAAATAAAAACACCACTCTTCGTTATAAAAACTTCATTTAAATCCAAACACACAATAAAATCTCTACTTTTTAACGCTAAGAACCAAACAAATTTCAAAGACAAAAATGGAGTTTATGCTATTACATGTAGTGATTACAGTGCTAATTATAATGAGTGAAGAGCGGATTATAGGCACTGATAAGTCTTAAAATAGGTGGGCAAGTAGGCAGCAATAATTATTAAAGTAGGCAGAAATAGGCAGTAATAAAATTTGATAGGCATTTAGCAAGTAATAAGAAAGAAACTACAATAAACAAAAACAAAGACATAAACAGTAAAAAAAAAACTAATCATAACAAAAACTAACAAACTAAACAAAAATTTACATAAACAAATCATAAAACAAAACAAAAGCATAAACATTTATAAGGAAACATTGGCAGCCCTTCAACTAGGTGGGGGTGCGGCTCCACATAATTTAATCACAAGGCGGTAGGGTGAACTCGTGAATAGTCAATTCAAATTATGAAAAATTATCCCACAACAAAATGTAAAATTTATTAAATAAATAAATAGTAAATCGTATAAAGTAAAATAACTGTATAAGACAACATAAAATAAAGGGGTGCGTTAGGCGATTTAATACCGCACCGCAGAATCCACAATTTCGTCCAACGCTGTGTACACAAACACGCACTTCGAAATCGGAAATCGCGATATGTCTACTTTCCAGTAAAAAATTGTAAATTCCAATTAATTTTCTTGATTTCAGTCTCAAAATTTCTAAAATCTTTATGAAACGTTGTAAATGTTCACTGATTACTTTAGTAAAATTTGTTATTTGTTATTTGTTTGTTAAAATTTTGATATGTCCTAAGGTCCTGAGGATGGATAAAAATAAGAAAAATATTCCTACAGGATTTATTTTCACTTTTAAAGAATACTTGATCACTTCCACTAAAAATGTTGCAATTGCCAGCAAAATTATAAGTTTCTGTTGAAAATGTCATAATTGTTACTGTATTGTTGTAATTTGTTGTTATTGTTGTTTCTGTAATTTACAATCATTTGCAATTCCCAATGCAATTTATAATCTTTATTATAATTTTATCATTTTCGACGCAGTTTTTGGGAGTTTTAAAGAGAAAATCCTAATTTCTATTAAAATTTTTGCATTTGTCACTAAAATTTTAATTTTATGCTCTGACTTTTATCATTTTTACTGCAACGTTTAATTTAAAGCGACAATTCAAACGGTAAGAAGCAAATTTGTATCGAACAATAAACATTAAATTTTTGCAATTACTAGAAATTATGTATTGGTTTGTCAAATAAAATATTATTATTATGATACAAGTACAAAATAATACATGAAGAAATGGTTTTTAAATGTTATTACAGATTTTACGGCAATCAACTAACTTAGAACTTAATTTTCTCGGAATCATGAAATTATTGCTAAAACCATTTTGCTTCTTAACTCTTCAATTTAGAATTTGATGAGTAATTTCGATGAATACTTTATAACTTAAAATGAAAATTATTTCTGGTAATTATTGTTGCAATTTATCATTTATGCTGATAATTTTATGATTTTTAATGCAATTTTGCAATATTTTGCATCATTCAATGAAGATATGTAATTTCCAATTACCATCATTCATCATTGTAGATAAATATTTTATAACTTAAAAAACTACATATAAAAAAAAAAAATTAACGTTGTGAGCAAAATTTTAAATTCATATTGTGAGTTTTATAATTTTCACTGCAATGCGTATTTGCCCTCATAATTTTTCAATGAAAATTTGTAATAATACATTCAATTTCATTATTTTCGATTAATATTTAATACTTTTCAATGAATATTTCATCATTTCCTCTAAAACTTTTGCTATTGCCAGCAAATTTATAAGTTCCTGTTGAAATTTTTATAATTATCATTTCATTCTTCAATTTATAAGCATAATTTTGCAGTTTCCTACGAAAATGTGTATTTTTTAATAACAATTTCATGATTTATTATGTACATTTTAGGAGCTCCAACGAAAATGTCATCATTTCCATCAAAAATTTTGCTCCGAATTTTGTTATTTTCACTGCAATGTTTAATTTACAACCACAATTTTAAAATTTCCAATTAATAGATGTTTTAATAAGAATTTTATAATTTTCGACGAAAAGTTATAAGTGTCAATGAAAATTTCATTATTCGCACTATTACTTACTACTATTAATTATTTTGACTAATATATTTTAAGTTTCAACGAATATTTCGGTATTTCTAGTAAGAATTTTGCACTTGTCAGTAAAAATTTTAATTTATGATGAAAATTTTATAATTTTCAATTCAATGTTTAATTTACTTACAATAAAATTTTCTCACTGTCCAATAAAAATTTCCATAATTTCCAATTCCATAATTTCGATGAATACGGTATAAGTTTAAATGAAAATTTAGTAATTTCCAGCAATTTTTCATTTATGCTGATAATTTAATGATATTTGGAGCAATGTTTATTTTAAATTTTGTAATATTCAATGAATATTTCTAAATTCTAATTACTATTATTCATCATTTTCGGTAAATATTTTTTAAATTAAAAAAAATTCCTAGGGAAAAAAATACAATTGTGAGCAACATCTTAAATTCATATTGTGAGTTTTATAGTTTTCACTGCAATGCTTAATTTACATTCATAATTTTAGAATTTACAATGAAAATTTGTAATTTTCCATTACAATGTCATTATTTTCGATTATTATTTAATACTTTTAAATGAAAATTTCATAATTTCCCTCAAAAATTTTGAGTTTACATTTTTATAGTTTTCACTGTATGTTTAATTTACAATCATAAACTTGTAATATCCAACGAAAATGTTACAATTTCATAATTTTTAGGAGCTTCAAAGAAAATATCGTAATTGCCATACAAAAAAATTAATTTGCCACTAAAATTTTAAATTTATACCCCGAATTTTATCATTTTCTCTGCAATATTTAATTAACAATCACAATTTCTCTCTTCCATTCAAATGAAAATATATAAATTTTGATACATTTTTCATGTCAATGAAAACTTTTCTACTATTGATTTTGTAATTATCAGTAAAATTTTAATTCAGGAAAAAAAATTTAATTCATGTTGAAAATGTTATAGTTTTCACTGCAATATTTAATTTAGATTCAAAATTTTCCATTTTTCAATAACAATTTGTAAATTTAGATTAGATTTCATAATTTCGATGAATACTTTATTGGTTACTCGAATTTCAACGAAAATTTTGTCATTTCCAGTATTTTTTTCTGCAATTTTCAGTAATTTTTACAATTTTGCAAATTTAATAAACGAGAGAGGCACTAAGCGCAATCTCCTGGTGAAATGCATTATCAATGAGAAACACATCGTACTCCCGAATCTTTCTAATGATTTTTTAGAAACATTTTTCATTTATGATGATAATTTCATGATTTTCAAATAAATTTTGATTTTAAATTTCGCCATTTGCGTTGAATATTTGTATTTTCCAATTACTATCATAAAAATATTTTATAAGTTTCAAAGACTAATTTTGACAATTGCCAGTAAAATTTTCAATTCATGCTGTGAGTTTTATAATTTTCACTGCAATGCTCAATTTACAATTATGACTGAAATAGGCAATTAGCCTACAATCCGCTCTTTAATGATGACTAAACACAAGATGAATAAGTGCAAAAAAACATTTAAAGAAGCACTTGACAACAAATACATTTTTGAATAAAATAGATTACACTTCTACTACTAGAAGTGTTTACTAGAAAACACTTAAAAACGAATACATTTTCGAATGAAATAATAAAATATTCCCACATAAACGCAAAAAAAGCATACGTTGACATATAAAAGCACAAAAAATTGGACTTTTTTGTGTTTTTGTATGTCAATTTATGCTTTTTTGCGTTTATGTGGGAATATTTTATTATTTTATTCGAAACTGCATTCGTATTTAAGTGTTTCATTAAATGTTTTTTGCACTTATTTATCCGGTGTTTAGTTAAACACCATCATCATTAAAGAGCGGATTGTAGGCTAATTGCCTACATAAAATCCCAAATAAAAAAAACAAATAAAATTTAGAAAATTATTTTTTTTTTTGGAAACGAAAAATAAGCCTGATTCATTTTTTACTTTAAATTAGAAAATGAATTACAGAATATTTTTATAAACTTACCTACACGAAAAATATTAATTGAAAAAGCATCGAGTTTTAGATACCACCAAGGATACACATTGAAACATTTATTTTTTACAAAAATGCATTTAATTTTAAATTTATACAATATTATATATTTTGGTTGTTCAAAAATAGTAATATAAGCGTCTGCGGATTGTACGGAGTAAATCAGCAAAAATTTGCTCAGGCAAGAACTAGACCTTCATGGTTATACACCATATTTGAAGGGCAATATCAATACAATGAGATCTCTGTATTGCCGATATACATATTTCTATATTTATAAATGCAAAGTTCAAAAGGTTCAAAGGCACACCCTTTAATTTTACAGATTTAAAAGTTTTCAAAACACCAGTTTTCCTGAAAATAGTTTACAAGTGCATAAGTATAAATTTTCCATGCTGCATTAATCGGCACGGTAATTAAATTTTGTTTCAACTCTAAATCAGCTAAAAAATGTACTAAATATGTTGTGTAAGATGTAAAAAAAGATTGAAAAAAGATGTAAAATGAGCAAAATTAGCATTACAAAAAACCAAAAAGCACAAACATGTAAAAAATAAGCACAACATTGCAAGAACAGCAAAACAGCACAAAAATAAATTATTGAATGATCAATTTCTTTCCCAATCGTCTGAATATTTAAATAATGTGTTAACGCTTTAAATATTTACAAAAATCATAAAGGTTAGAAAGCAGGTTTCTAATGATAACTTTACAAGTCATGGAAATTGTATATTTTGGCTACTATCTGCGGACGCCTAGACTGATGAAACCTATTAGGTCGAAACCGGTCTTGAGTTGTCCGCGGTACATTCAAAATGTACAACACATGTATCTTTAATATTAGACTGGAATATTTAACATTCAAATCTGAAAAGTTTCTTGTTAAGATGCCATCATACTGTAAGCTAGAAATAGCGATGGCCATTTTACCTTTTTGTGTTTTATTTGTTCTCCATAAATCATTAAAAAAAATCTTGAACAGATTCAAGCAACTGCACCGGCGAAACTTTTTATAGCCGCCTCACGTAAATTGCCCGCGCAATTTTAATTTTGCAGGATAATGATCCCATTTTTCAAAAATTAATTAAGGGTCGCGCGTCCTCTGTCTTGCATTAGCACCAGGAAGGGTCGTAAATAATGCGGGCGCCGGCTTTAGGGTGTTAATTCAAGATACAATAAACAACGCCCGAACTGACGACTCGAATTGCATTTGAAATGCTTTCAGCTATTCAAACACCGTCCCCTCGAAAATTAGCAAACCTCACCTCCACCGGAACCGGATTCGTTCGGTCATCTGCTAATTAATTCCTCACTCCCACGGATATGAAGACATTTATTGTTGTTGTAGGTAAAAGCGTAAACACAGATGTGATTGTAAGAATCTTGATAAATGACAGTAGAAATTTTTCAAATTTCGATTTATCCACTTCTGGTTATTTTAACAAGTACATACCTACTATTGTATCATATCATTCTTGCCACTAATTCTTCTACTATCTTTCCACCCTACATTTTGACAAACATATAAATTATTGTCGTAAATATTTCTGCAAGCTGATTACGAAGCACCAAAACGGTCGACTTCTGTCTGGAGAAAGTAATATACAAGGTGTCCCATAACTTCGTAGCCTAACTTTAGGGGCATGATAAGAAAGGCAAAATTAAATGAAAATGTATTTTTTTTCTTCTAATCGCTTTTGTTTCCATAATATAGAACTTTAAAGAGTTACTTAACAAATCAGTTTTCTTATTAACATTTCTACCAGAGTAGACTTGGAAATCTGATATTTTGCGACGAGTTACCTACTATAAATACACATATTCACAAATACTTACAATCATCAAGAAAGGCAAAATGAAATGAAAATGTTTTTTTTTTCTAATCGCTTTTGTTTCAAAAATATATGACCTTAAAGTGTTACTTAACAAATCAGTTTTCTTATTAACATTTCTAGTAGAGTAGACTTGGAAATCTGATATTTTGCGACGAGTCACCTACTATCAATACACATATTCACAAATATTTACAATCATCTGAGTAAAAACAATACCGCAGAAACAGGGGTTCTTGTATGGTTATTGCTACATAAAAACTTTGAGGTTAGAAATTTTTTGAAATCATATACCATTTTCGGTGAATATACCCAGTGCTTTCGGTATACTTCTTTACTTCTTGAACTTCGAAAAAATGAAGATTTTCTGAGAGTTTCTGAGATATTCGAGGTTAAACTAGGCAGAACACATAAAATAATTATTAAGTTTGAGGTTTTATTGAAAAATATTAGGCGACAAAAATAAATAATAAAATAAACAAACAAATACCAGTAAGTACCTATTAAAAGAACCTTAAAATAATTCGGTACCTGAGAAGCAGAAGGATGTATATCCAAAAACTAAAATGTTAATGTAAAGCAAATAGGTGGCAGAGTTTTGCGGTGCTTATACAAACTACTGAATTATAAATAACTTAAACAATAGTTCTTAATTACTTCCCAACTATTTAAAGTAATTTAATTATTTTTTATTACTTTTACTTAAAACTTAAATTTTATGTTACATATATAAAATGAATAAAAAATAATAAACATTTAAAGTAGGACATACATCATTATACGTCCACGTCCACGTTATAGAGAATTAATAATTATCATAATTATTATCGTATTGTTTATATTATTAAAGATCAATTAATCAAGGTAATAATACATTTTTTCCACTCCCTGCATGGTAAGTACACTGTTATAACATTGATTTAGTGGAAGTAAGTCCCACTTACCGATAAAGCTTTGGTTACTATGAGCAACGGGAAGTAAGTAATCACTTACTTCCCTCAGGGAAGTAAGTAAAATAATTTCAATAGCGTTTTTTCTCTGGCACCAGTCTTTGAAACACTTTTGATAACACCCCTTCGACTTCTCCGGCAGTAGGAAGGAACAGGCAGCATCTGCAGCTTCTTCAATGGCCATTTCTTGTTTATTTTCATTGGAATTCATTTTACAACTGAACGAATGCAATTTCTGACATTCACACTTTGTTTGAAAAATAGTCTTAGCAACCAAAGCCGTACTGACATTTTGTTTATGTTGCGAAAATATATTAATCAAACACAAACAATTAAACCAACTTCAGGAGTGGAAAAACAGTTATAAGCAATTCGAGAGGTAAGTTTTGACCAGTCTCGGTCTTTATTGCTAGCCCTCGCTGTCGCTCGGGCGCAAAATCGACCTCGACTGGTAACAGACACTTACCTCTCTTAATACTTAAATAACTATTTCAGAAAAGCTATAGTTTATTAAAATACTACATCAGTTTGGAAAAATGTTTGTAGTTAAAAAGAAGTTATCGCCCATTTCATTCGGAATCATTCTCATCAGGAAAATTATCTGCATTGTAAGCCAAGTTTCTATAAAAATGTCTACATTCCTCTGGAATAAATTGTAATAACGTTTGAAGATTATCAAACTAGTGTTTATTTAATGGAATCGGTGTCCCTCGAATTGGTGAAATGTTCTCTGGCAACATTGTATAGGTTCTTTTGTTACGTTTTATATAATACTCTTAAATTTTTCCTATGTAAATGCCGTTTTGTACCGAAAAATTTCAGGCTTACGTTGTACCAACTTGCTACAACTCTTGACCATACTACTTTAGGCATCGAAAACGGTTCGTTTTCATTATTAACTTTTCCATTCAAAAATGAACTTCCTGGTCCTTTTGACATATCAGCAAAGTTTTTTAAGTCTTTCATGCTCATATGGACTACATTAAGAGGTTTTTCTTCATTGTTACAGTCTTCACAAAAAAATCCCAATCACGTGGGAGGCAAATTTCGAAGTCTTTGATTGTCTTTTCTTTCTTTCTATGACGTGTGTTATAGAATGAAAAATTTATGATCTATAGTCTCAAGATTAGGATACTGAGACAATACAAATTAACAATGATAATACTCTTAAATTTTTCCTATGTAAATGCCGTTTTGTACTGAAAAATTTCAGTCTTACTTTGTTCAACTCTTAACCATACTATTAGGCATCGAAAACAGTTCGTTTTCATTATTAACTTTTCTATTAAAAAATGGATTTCCTGTCCTTTCGACATATCAGCAAATAACAAATAACAATACATCAGGTACACATTCCGATTTTGTCCAGTGCAATTATCCGACCAAAATGTTATTTGCTTTACTTATGGTGTTACTTCCTTTTGTGCCCATTTGTAATACAAGAACCTACCTCGTTCACTTTTATTCCACATCATGCAAAATACATTTCCATTAGTGCTATTGTAAATTGTTTCATTGAGTACCCACAATTTACGTAAATTTAAAGATTGAGAGTTTTTTAAACTTGCTGTTGGACGGCTGTTGGACCAATTCATCATTTTCAGTCTTTTCTTTAGCTCGACATTTGTCTTCAGATTTAAAATTGTATCTAGATTTAGCATCATCCAAATGAATAATTTTTCTTCTTCTAAACGATGCTTTTCTTCTCCTGATACTGCTGGTATAGATATAATTAATAAGTCGCAGGTATAGCAAGTGTCATTCGCTGGAGGATGGAAGCCTGAATTAAATGTCTCATTATATATTTTTTCTATATATTCATTCTGATGCAGGAACTTCATTGTTTATTTTACAATTATTAGTATAACGACTATACATTTAATTCAGAGCCAAGATATTTTCTCTTGGTCCGTTCCGTTGAAAAATGTGATTCATAAATAGGGAAGGATTCAATGTGTTGTCTAACAGAATCTATAATGGTGTCTGCAGTCTTATTACTGGGGGTATGCTTCCCTCTCTGAACAGCCCTATAATTTTAGCTAAAAGGTACCGATTTCTTGTTGTCAAATAATTGAATATACGACTAATTATATACAATGACAAACAGTTCAAGAAACCATTCACAAAACTTTAAAAAATTACAAACATTTTACTTTGGAGCACGAACGAAATCACAAGCATAATTCCGCCATCTATAAAAAGACAGAAGCTTGTAGTTAGGTTCAAATGGGTGTGCATTGGTGTAGCAACACAACATAAATACTTTTGTTTCAGGGAGATTTGTAATTGTCGCGTAATTTGAATTGTCCCTTTCAATACGTGTCCCTTCCATGCCACCTCTCCCCTACAGAATTATAAAAAAAATGTTGAATCTTTCCGTGTACAGTCTTTTTGCGGCTGCTGAATTTACTTGGTATTCGCCCAGTATTAAAAGTATATTCACTGTTGGGGTAATTTTCCATAGTTATTCAAGAAAATATTTTTAGTTTTTACAGAATAACACTCAAAAATTTTGTTTTCTTAATGGAATAAAATTAAACAGTTTTTCCTAATGTCAATTAACATTATTAAACAATTATGGAATGCTTTTAAGCACACTACATTATTATTAGATTTGTTTTTTTACAAGGGGCTATACAAGGGACACCTTGTATAGTCGGCCGTTGAGAGCTGACCATGACTCATCGATCGATATTGCCAGAATTCGACATACGTATCATATTTCATTTCACTTTATTACATTTACTTGAAGCATGCGAACTAGCATTGAATACGCTATTTTTTGTTCCAAAGTGCATGAGTTATAGTCAGCTCTCGTCGGGTGACTATACTAGGCAATATACGAGGCAGTATGCATATCAAAGCGCGGATTTATAAGCATAAAAAAATACAAAATAAGCCCTTAAAGATGCATAAAAATCTTAGAAAATAAGCATATAAAATAGCATAAAGATTAGAATAAGCACAAAAACGCAGAAAAAGCATGAAAAGGCATATTTTATTTTTTATGAAACTACAGAAAAATAAAACAAAACATAATTTTATTAACAAGAACGCACTATAGGTAGATAAAAGTAATATTTTAATAACATAGGTTTTGGTGGTTAATACTAATAACAATAATAATTAATAACATATAATGATTACTGCTCATTTTTAAATGAACTAATAATTACATGTTTTTCTAAATTTTCAATGGAAAATCCCATTCTCCTATCACTGAGAACATTTTTTAAGTGTGAAAAGTTTCTCTCCACATACACACTTGTAATCGGTGCATATTTAAATTTGGGAACAATTGTAATATTTATCAGCAAATCTTCCACGAAATCTCATTTTAAAACTGTTGATATTTTTTGTAACTCGCCAAACCCTTTATTTCTTGACAAAACTGCATCACATTTTTGTTTAATAATCTCTCCTATAGATCCCCGTATGTTTGAGACGTCGTTCCTAAAATCTTCAACTATTTGAACCACATCTACCAAAGTGGTGTCCTTTGCTTGGAGTTTATCAATAGCTTTGCTTACGAAACTGTAGTTGGTTTTTAGGAATGCTAATTTTTGTACAACCCTCCTATCTTTAAGAACTTTGTGGCATTCTTTAATTGCCTCTGACACATTTTCGGGAAACTCTAACACAAGCTCCTTAAATGAATCGAAATGGTCGGCATAATAGCAGGCAGCATCTAGCCACGTACCCCATCTAGTTATAACCAGTGCCGGAGGAAGAGGTACATTTGGCATTCTTTCCCTAAACATTTCAACCCTCAGTGGAGCTTTTAGGAAAATTTTCTTCCCGGTTTTTATCAAATCATTGACTAGGGGAAATTACAGTCTAATCGTTTCAGCAACTCGATTAAAACCATGTGCCAAACAGATGCAATGCATTAATTGCTCATAAAATACTTTTAAATTAGAATATGCCTTCAACATATATGCAGCGGCATCAGAAAGCATCAATAATAATTTATCATTTGGTACGGGGTTTGGCTAAAAATAAGTGTTAATCCATCGTGAACGAATTTGTTTTTCTAACTGCTTGGAACTAATTAAAAATGCATTGGTGGAGTCTTCGTTTAATATTCCAATCATTAAATGGGCGATGTACCGACCACATGAATCAGTAGTTTCATCTACACTGAACTATATGTAATTGTTGCCAATTATCTTTTACATTTCCTCAATAGTGTGTTTATATACTTGCTCGACATAGTTTTTGCGAATGGTTGATTCGGCAGGAATATGTCTACCGGTGTATTTTTGCAAAAAAAGATTTAAACATACTATTGTCTAGTTTTTTTAACGGAATGTTAGAAGTTACCATCGTATTGCATAGTAAAATTCCTTTTCATTCGGTATAGAAGAACTCGCAAAAGACTCGGAAATAGTTTGCAGGGTACTTAGGGTACTGCTTGCAGATTTGTGTTTTTTTAAATTTTCTAGGTGAACTGTTGTTTTGATATGTTGTGTTATGTTAAATTTTTTTTCGCAGTTAATCTACAACATAATACATGCTTGTGCCAAGGCCAATTGCAACACAAAATAATACTTACCGGGTTGATAAAAGCCCTGCAAATTAATTTGCCGTCCTCATATTTTAATTCAGAATGTCCACGTATCCATTTATTGACGGAAAGTTTTCTTTTCGGCATTTTATACAAGAAAACTTATTAACACGTAATACACACAAGGCACAAGCACAACGCACTGAAGATTAAGATAAATTGGACTGAATTGATAGCACACTTGCCCCAGATGTGTTCTGTGCACGTAAAGATAGGGTGATCCCCGAAATAATCAGGCATTATTTACCAAATATCACGTACGCACGCTCGCTTTGTTGATGATTTTGTGATAACCAAGCCCTCTAGACGTAACGGAGTAATATTAATACTGAATTCTCATTACAATAATGTGCAACAAAATATATTCCTAGCTAATATAAATAATATGCTATAAAATTGAGCAATAAGCAAATAAGCACAAAAAATAAGTAAATATGCACAAAAAATGCATTAAAGCAATTATAAGCTTAAAAACTGAAAATAAGCATAAAAGCACAAAACAAATTTTGTCACGTTAATTCATTTGCTAAAATTCGTATAGATACGAGGTCATTTTGGTCTGCTATTAAAACTGATACCTAGAAATCCGCGCCTTGATGCATATATAGTAGTCCCGACGAAAGCTGGGAATGAATCATGTTTTTTCGATCTAATAATCGAAATATCTATCCTCGGTTGAGTGCTTAAAGTAAATGTAATATAATGAAATGAAATAAGAGACGTATGCCGAGAAATGTAATATAAAGCGATGAGTCATTGTCAGTTCCCGACAGAACGAGTATAGCTTCAGTCGCAATTTGCAGCAGTTACACTTCACGCACAAAATGTGAAATTAATCGCGTTATTATGCGCGTATTTTTCCGTCCCAATTTTGAATTGAGCCTTTAGGCACGCAAAACAATACTTTCCAACTCGGCCGATCGGACGCTCCCCAAGTATTTTTCCATTAATATCGGCGCCCATCACGCACAAAGTTATTTTTTAATTCCCTCGGAGGCCCGGCGAAGTTTTCGAGGAGTGCTCCAGCGAAATAAGCCTGGGGGCCGATGGAAAAATCGATGTTCCAAATTCCGGCGGAGTATAAAGTGTTTGAGCGTTGTTTTGCCATCCGCTCGGTTTCATTTGCGAATCCTAAATGTCGCTTAATTTTTTATCGCGGAAATATCCGTTTACGATCGGCAATGTTGTCGGCTTTAAAAGTGCAGCTCGGTTTAATGATGATTGGGTTATTTATTGTGAAATAATTTATGAAGCGTTTAGTTTTGTAACAGACTAATATTGCGCCATAAAAGCACTCTGCTTCGCGTCGTGCTCTTAAATCGGTCGAGCGTGCATGGCTTTTTTATGCACTTGTGGCGGCGTAGCATGGGTTTGCATCCGGGGCGGTTTTCTATTGAGCCCCCCCCCCCCCAAAAAAAAACAACAAATACTAAACGTGCTTACGTGACTTTGTTAAAATATTCGACCACATTTTCAAAATTTACTTTCCTCTCCTTTCCAATGTACAATATGGAAAGATTGGAAAGTTGCTCTTGGCTCATTGTTGATCTTAAGTAAGATTTTATCAACTTTAATTTGGAGAAACTTCTTTCACAAGAAGCCATCGAAACACAAACAGTTAAAAAAAATCTTGGATACAGCGCTAGACTCGAGACAATTTACAATGAATTTCAGAAGCTCCAAGGTGTCCATTGGACCGCTTCTTGGAAAGAAGTGCTAGCGGCTTCCAAGTGGCGCCTCAGTCTTAAAACCTCTAAAATAATGTCCTCTGCAGAAAATTCATCATAGATTTTTGTCAGATTTGGAACTATACCACGAAGTTCTTCTTCTGTTGACGTAAGCAGAGTTTTAGGCTGAACAACACCAAATGTTATGAGAATGTCATCGATTGACCTGTAACGATGGTCTAGTTTTCCGTAAAATCTATCAAGACATTCTAACGTAGCTCTCTACAGCTCTTCTGGCAATGTAAGTACAGCGTCTTGGGATATTTCTCCTGGCATACATTTTCGGTATCTCCACCTTCCTCTTCTTTCAATCGAGATATCCAAGTCCTCACATTTTCAGTTGCGTAGGAAATAGCGCTTTCCACTATTTGGATACGTTGGCTTTGAAGAAAACTTTTTTGGGCTTTGATTTTTATGACACACTTTTCCAGCGATAACCTAGATGTTTGTATATACTTTTGTGTCTGGTTTACTTCTTCTATGACTTCGCACCAAAAATAAAGGTAGCATAAACAAACTGAAGTCACACAAAGCTGGTAAGAGTGTGGATGCTGCTTCTCTTGTGCCGACGTTTTCTCTGCGGGATCAAACATGTCTGCGAGTGTTGATACAAATTTCTCAAAATTATTTTTCAGTGGTTTAACATCGTCCTGATGAGCACTCCATCTTGTCTCTACTAGACTTTTGACTGATACGCCTACACTTTTCATTAAAATTTCCCATCGATGTGTGGATGACGAAAGGAACGTGTAAACTCTTTCTGCTGTCCCGAAAAAAGTTACACTTGAACTAACACTCCCGAAAGAGTGCACTCCACATGGATTTAGCGAATGATTAGCACAAGGCATAAACAACGCTTTAGAATTGTGCTCTTTGATTTTTGCTTGTACACCACCATTAACTCCTACCATGATTGCAGCGTTATCTTATCATTGAGCCCAACATAGATGTATGTCCAAGTTATCACTCTCCAGCTGCGTAAGGATATTTTCAGTAAGTTCGACTGCAGTCTTTCCCGCTATAAGGAAGAAACCTAGAAATGATTCCTTGACTTCATCTTGATCGCATTCATTATGAACATATTTGATTACATAACTCCTCTGATCAACATGTGATATGTCTGGAGTGCAATAAAAAATAATTCCGAAATATTTACCCTTTTTATGTCGTCCACAATGTCATTTTTCACCTCTTTCCCCAAAATTTCGATGAACTCATTTTGAATGTCTTTGGACAAAAAAGAATCTACCCGTTTCCGTTTTGTACAGGCGATAGCATGTTCAATTCTTAGCATATGCTATTTTAGCACTGGGTCATATTTCGACAATTGATTAACTAATTCTTAGAAATTCCTCCTCTTGTCTGATGAAACCCCCTCTCTTCCCCCTAAAAAGAACGTTTTGGCGTACCAGGAAAAGAACAACATCTAAAAGGCGACTCAAAATGTCACGCTACTTCTTTTTTTTTTGGTCAAGGACCATTTGATGTTCATGGTCAATGGTTTTTTGCAGCCTCAATCCATTTTCCAAGACTTTCCATTTTTCAAAACAGGAGAGATGGTTCTCAGAAGTCTCGTGTTCAGACCCTTTAGGATTTGGTTTCCACCATGAATTAAACCCGTTGGAAAATATCTGATGTTTTGTTTCATAGTGCGTAAACAGTTTGCAGCAAAAACAGTATAAACTGTTTTATATTGGAGAGTATACTATTCATTTTCTGAGCATTTTTTCTCCATTTGGTAACGCTTTATAAAACTATTCTGAAGTGAAATGTCCGCTCTTTCCTTTTATTTTATCTCCAGATCTTTGGACAGTATCTGAAAATGGGCCATCTCTTTTTTGATAGGGTTCCCTTCTCGTTTTAACAATTTCACGTCTCAAATCTTCAGGCATTTATGTTGGCCAAGTAGCAACATCGTAACGAGTAAAATAAGATGAATTTGCTTTGTCATTATCATGTAGCTCTTCTTCATCGTTTTCAATTTGCTCTGATTCTTCTTCATTGTTGCTATTCCGTCCATTTTCTTGGTCATATCATTCTTGATGTTGATCTTCTCCACCTTGTCTTTCGTCTTGTATGTCAGGCCCTCTTACCAGCGTCCTTCCATCCAATGCATTTGGGCACTGTCTTTCTATATCATCTGTTTCATCAAGAAGATTAGTTTCAACACTTTGCTGTGTTGTATTTGATACCTATAAACCGAAGGTGCTACATACTTAAAAATGGATCCAGATAACGATTCGGTCTCAAGTTCTTTGATTTCTTGATTCTTCCTTGCTGAGATCTACTAGGTCTATTTCGCTTCATATTGAAGTTTTATTCTGTAAAGACCGATAAATAAATACTCGTTGCCTTTGACAGTTATTTTTATCGCTCAATTTTGCATTATACAATTTATAATATCGACCGGAAGTTAAATTCAGATTGGCCCAAACCGATAATTTAACTTTACTGACTTTTGTGGTAAAATAGGTATGTAGTTCATATCAAACTCACCTCTTGACCTCTAGGCTCTATCTGCCATCCGTCTCACTCACTCCTTTATTACATATTGTAACGAGCCTGGGTCGGCCGGGTTCGTAAATTAAAAGAAACTCGTACTACCACTAAATACTGATTTTTATTAAAAATAATGGTTACTACTATTTAGAATTTACACCGCTAATTATTCGCAATAACGTCCGGTTAGTCACTATCTGGCTTCGCTTGCTTCGCTGACCGACTTGTACCGACTGTCTGGTCACGTCATTCATTCCTTTTTATATCCCTCCGAAGTGTTTCTAGGCTTTTTTATTTCCAGAAGACAGGGCCTCGATTTTTTCAGCTAATCGCGCTAGAAATTTCTGCAGTGAAGACTCACCCAAAGCGCGAACCTACGAGCAGATGGTTGACCATGACCCAATATGACTTCCGGGGCGACGGTCGTCGCAATATTTAGTACCTACTTTCACCTACCGTGACTATTCTTCTCTTTATTTGACTTTAATTTTCTCGCAAGGGAGTTTTGTGTGAAATTGGCAAAGATGGTCGACGCGACGGTTATAAACAATAACACTGACTGACTGTCATTGTTTGTTTAACATTACAGTGTTTCTACAGTTTTACTTTCTGGATGCAGAATTTAGCCATATGTCGGATATGTTATTTGCATGTAACACGTCTTCCAATCTCCAAACCTTCCACAATGCTTACGTGTTGTAAGCAAAACACGTTCGAAAGTAACCAGCTGCGTTTCAAATTTATGTGAGTGGATTATTCCGGGAAAATCTGATATTTTTGCGTGTGCTCTCAATTTTCCCAACATTTTGCTAAATCCGTATGTTGCTGATGTATCGACACAAGGCACGACCCCACTCTTCGAAATTAAGGATGCACCTTCCCCGCACTGATCGACTCCACTTTATCACAGCCGCAGAATATAATCAAGAGGAGAGCCCCACGTGCGCCACTTAACCTCCCCCGGGCGGTAAATATGCAGAAATATGGGGGCGGTGCGGCCGCCGGAATGCCAAGCAGGAGTGGGGGGGGGGCACCCGGCCGGGGGCACATAAATCGGCATCGGCGTTTTCGGCGGTAACCCCCCGTGATGTACGCGCCATCCGCGGCCCAGCTTTTCAATCGATCTCCCCCGGAGCCCTGCGCGGGGGCCCCACTTTGTTATCGAATTAATACCTGTGGGGGACGCGATAAATTTATATCGGATTATTATGCTTTTAGGGACAAGCGCTAACCGTGCGAAGCCCTTAGAGGGCCGTCGTGATTAAATTTTCATCAAATTGCGCTCCACTTCCAGCGAGGACTTCAAGGAGGTAATCAAGAGGCAAGAAATATACAACCATGGCGCCTTACTGTTTACCAATTTTTGTTCGCTGATTGGTAATTAAAAGCTAAAATCACATCAGTAACAAGTACAAATAGAATGCCATAGTTGACAGTAGAAATCGCACCAACGACAAATGACAGTACAAATCACTGACAAACGAAACTAGAAATTTCATAAGCGACAACATACACAACACGACACTAATTCAATATGAAACAAAATGAACGCTTGACAATAGAAAGCAAGTCCTATCACTAATTAACAAACTAACACCATCAATATTTAATAACAAGAATTCCCTAAATTCCTAATTCGCACAATTAACTCCCTAATTGAGTAGTAATTTTAGTAAATTCTACCTGGCATTCATATTCATGTTCCTAGTGAATAGCGGCAACTCGCAGTGGTGATCGGCAATCCTGATTGCAGATGTCGAATAAGTAAATTCGATAAAGTCGGCACCAATTCCCTCGATTCAAAGTCCTGCTGTCCTCGGTTGATCCTCTTCTATAGTTGACGTTCTCGCTGAATCGTCTTTGGGGTTGAAGTTCTCGTTGAATCCTCTTGGACTCCTTTCAGCTGTTCCGTGTTGATAATGATACCCTAGTTCACGTCGAGTGTTTACAGATGCTCGAACGCAAATAATTAATATCCCGAAATTGATTATATCCACGTAAACAAAACGTAAATCAAACTGTTTTTGAATAACGCGTGAATGTAAATAACTATTGTTCGACGATATTTGTTTCTGTACAACTGTTTTTCTTTTACTCTGCTGACCGACGTGGATGCTTCGGGATCTAAAGCGAATCTGATTCTTTATCGACGTTCAGCCTTTTTAAAACTTCGGTTAAAAAAGTGATTTTCGCTTGTTAAAATCCGCCTACGTTGATCCAAATAAGCGTGTAAATTGTCGAGTTGCTACCCGAATCCACTTTGTAACCACGGCAACAAATCAACAAATTTTAATTGTGATTATAATTATCCATATACCGGTGAAACCATAATTCCAACTGTGATTTGAATCTGATATTCGAGATCCTTGTATTTTTCTGCTTCTATACGAATGTCGAACGTCTTTGTTCGATGAGTTTGAATTTTCCTTTGAATTTTATACATATTACTGACTCATTACAATTATTTTACGTTAATTGTGTACTGAATTAATTATAATTCTAGCTATACAAATAATATTTGACTACCTAAGTAATTTATATATAAATACCCTAAATCTAATATATTCAGTATAATTATCTATAAACAAAATCCTATCCAACGTATACTATAAAATAACAAATTAAATCTATTAAATAACATCACAATATATATCATTCAATTAAAAAAAAAAGAACTATAATGATTTCAAATTGATTAAGTTTGCCTATTCAATACAAGCCACTGAAAGGACAAATTTCAAAACTTTTGGCATTATTAGACGAGTACCTATAAATATTCATAACCAATTCCGTTTTTCTTAATTTTTAAATAGAGTCTTAGAACGATTATTTTTGTTGACCCTTGTTTTCAACATTTTTTTGAGAAAAATCTAAACAACTTAGCTACACTGTGGTAAAATTTAAAATAAAAATTGTTCTGATTTAACAAAGTTGTGCTGCAATAAAATATCCTAAAGAATACAGGGTGTTCCATTAAAAAATGTATATTATATTGATTTTATCGTATACAGAACACCCTGTATATTTGAAATACAGGGTGTACAGGGCATATAGGGTATACTAGTTTTACTATATGAAATTATGAATATTTTTTTTTGTATTTTCAAAATTAAACGAGATATCCTCCTATCCCGCACTGTTGACTCACCCTGTATAAATTGTTTTAGAAATAAAAGACTGTAGAAATCGTGTTAGTGACATAACAATGTAAAATTGCGTTAGTGGTACAATATATCGAAAGGCGGAAAGGCGAAAGGCGGAAAGGCGAAAGGCGGAAAGGCGAAAGGCGGAAAGGCCGAGGGCCAATAGCCTAATAAAGATTGTTATCTCTGTATAGCAAACCTAACGTTTTAATTTGTATCCGACTATACGTAATATCATGAAATTTTAGATTTCAATGAATTTTTTTCAGTAATCCCAAAAGCCCTAATTCAATTTTAGTTCGACAGGAAAATCTTAATCCGGCACAGATCACACCCAAGTAAATTGTTTACTCAACTATATTTCGAGTAGAATCGAGTGCATATCTTAAAATATTTGACTTCAATGAATTTTTTTCCGTAAATCAAAATGCCTGTTTTTTTTTTATGAGTATCAACTAAATTTTAATTTGTCACTGATCATACCCAAGTTTATTTGTAGCTGACTATGCAATACCTGACTATATAATAGCTGACTACAGGTATACGATGTTAGGTGCATTGCAATGGAGCTTTCTCTATAAAACAAAAACCTTTAAAATGCCTATTGCAACAAAAGGTAATTTCCTTTCTTGTTAAAAATTTACAGTTTATTAAATTTATGTACCAACAATTTTTCTTTGACAGCGACCAATAAATCTTAATTCCGAAGTGATGACAGCCAAGTTAATTTGCACCCGACTATACGTAATATCGTAAAATTTTACACTTCAATTATTTTTTTTCCATAAACCCAAAAGCATAATTCAATTTTTATTAAGTAAAATTTTAATCAGGCTAAGATTACGCCAAAGTTAATTTGCATCCGACTATACGTAATATCACAAAATGTTTGATTTTAATTAAATAAGGCGGAAAGGCCGCATGGGGTGGATAGCCCAATAAAGATTGTTTATATATATAATTAAATATTTTCCATAAACCAAAATGTCAAATTTAATTTTTGCCCGATGGCTATCAACAACTTCTTAATCTGGCACTGATCACACACAAATTTATTTCTAGCTGACTATGTAACACCATAAAATGTTATATTTCTGGACTTTTCTCTATAAAACAAAACCCTTTGAAATGTATATTGCAACACAAGTAAATTTCATGTTTTGTTAAAAATTTACAGTTTATTAAACTTATGTAACAACGATTTTTCGTTGACAGCGACCAACAAAATCTTATCTGGCACTGATCACACCCAAGGTTATTTGTAGCTGACTATGTAATACCATAAAATGTTATATTTCATTGGAGTTTTCTCGATTTTTCTTTGACAGCGACCAACATAATCTTAATCCTGCAGTGATAACACCCAAGTTAATTTGTACGCGACTCTACATAATATCATTAAATATTAGTTTTCAATAGATTATTTTCCATATACCCGAAAGCGTAATTTTATTTTTCTTTAACGGGAAAATCTTAAGCCGGCACAGATTACACCCAAGTTAATTTAAACCTGACTATGTAACATCACCAAAGTTTAATTTCAATGATTTTTCTTCCATAAATCAAAATGTCTAATTTAAATTTTCATTGATAGATCTTAATCTGACACTGATCACACCAAAGCTTATTTGTAGCTGACTATGTAATACCAAAAATGATATATTTCAATGGAGTTTACTTTCAAGTAAAACCTTTAAAATGTATATTGTAACAAAAAGAAATATAGTAACAGTTTATGAAATTTATGTAACAACGATTTTTGTTTGATATTGACCAACAAAATGTTAATCCTGCAGTAACGACACTCAAGATAATTTACACCTGACTATAAGCAATGTCACAAAATTTTAGTTTTCAATGATTTTTTTTTCATAAACCCGAAAATCGACAAGAAATAACAATAGAAATTGAACAAGTGCCGAAAATTGCATAAATCTGCGATAAATAGAAATCGCTTGAGCCATAGAACAAAGTAAAAATCATGTCATCTTGTGACAAGACACTTTAAAAATTGCATCAGTGGAAAAATACAGCAGAAATAACGTCAATGACAAAATTCTTTAGAAAGACCATAGCGACATATTATAGACAAACGATAGTAGAAACTACGTCGGAAACAGAAGACAGTAGAAACAGCAGAATGATGAAAAATATATTTTTAGTCACTTATTATACATTATTATTACTATAAAAATGATTTATTCATATACAGGGAGTTTTAAAAGTAACTGATAAAATCAATAAAAACTTTAAAAACACTCTTTTTTTATTGAATTCAACATCAAATTGTACTTTGCTATATGATTTTTTAAAGTTGGGGTTACTAGCGCTTACGGGTTGAGGGGTGAGGGGTTGAAAATTCTCTAAATTCCAATTTAAAAATAGAAATCTACCCGCCCGAGCATTTTTTTTTCAAATAATTTTCTCAACTATTTTATGGATTGTATTTGGTATTTTTGAAACTCCTTATATAAATCGCTTTAACTATAATAGACAGTAAAAATTGTTTTAATGACAAGACAAGAAATAGCATTAGTGGTGAAATAAAAAAGAAATAACGTCAATGACAACATTCTTTAGAAATTACGATAGCGAACTATACGATAGTAGAAACTACGTCCGCAATAGACGACGGTAGAATGGTGAAAAATGAATCGTCAGTGCCTTAGTACACAAACCCTTATTATTAATATAAATCTAATTTATTCGGATATATTAATTGAAAGTCAGCCACATACAATAGTAGACACCCATCAGTAACAAGATATTAGAAAAATGTCTGTGACAAAAGACAGTAAAATTCACGCAAAGGCAAACTAAGCATTGCACCAATGAGAAACCACAGTAGAAATCGGCAACAAATGCAGAAAGAATCTACGAGTCAAGACCGTAGAAATCGTGTAAGTGTCAAACGATAACAAAAGTCGATTCAGCAACAACACTAAATTATATTTTGACACATTTTATTTTGTTTTATGGGCATAAATGATAATAATAGTTATTATTGTTATTATTATGGCAATAATAAATTATTAAGGAAATATCTAATATTATTATATCAATTCATTTAGGCCTTGCTCGTATATCTAGGTATAATAGTAGAAGTCAACAACAAAAACAATATAAATCGACGACAAAAGACATTATAAATCAACGCCAAAGACACTAGAAATTGACAACAAAATATAATAGAAATTGACGACAAAAGGCAGTAGCAACCGACAACAAAAGACAATAGAAATCGCGTTAGCATCTAAAGGCAACAGAAATCACGCCAACGAAGAATTGCCGTAGAAATTGTGTGAGTTAATTAACGACAAAATACAGTAGAAATCGTACTGTCGACTGTCGACAAATGATAGTAGACACTGTGTCAAAAATATTAAGGAAATATCTCGACTGTGTATACTCGTATATGAAGGTATATAATAGTAGAAATCGACGACAAAACACAATATAAATCGACGACAAAAAGACAACATAAATCAGTGACAAAATACGATATAAATTAATGACAAAAGACACTAGAAATCGACGACAAGAGATAATATAAATCGACGATAAAATACAATATAAATCAATGACTAAATATATAAATCGACGACAGAAGACACTAGAAATTGACGACGAAAGACAATAGATATCTACGACAAAAGACAATAGAAACCGACAACAGAAGACAATAGAAATCGCGTCACCATCTAAAGACAATTGAAATCACGACGGAGCAATGCAGTAGAAATTGTGTCAGTGAATTAACGACAAAATACAGCAGAAATCGTACTGTGGACTGTCGACAAATGATAGTAGACACTGTGTCAAAAATATTAAGGAAATATCTCCTACTGTGTGTACTCGTATATCTAGGTACAATAGTAGAAATCGACGACAAAAAACAATATAAATCGACGACAAAAAACAATATAAATCGACGACAAAAGACAACATAAAAAGTGACAAAATACGATATAAATTAATGACAAAAGACACTAGAAATCGACGACAAAAGATAATATAAATCGACGATAAAAGACAATATTATTCAATGACTAAAGATATAAATCGACGACAGAAGACACTAGAAATTGACGACGAAAGACAATAGATATCGACGACAAAAGACAATAGAAACCGACAACAGAAGACACTAGAAATCGCGTCAGCATCTAAAGACAATTGAAATCACGACGGAGCAATGCAGTAGAAATTGTGTCAGTGAATTAACGACAAAATACAGCAGAAATCGTACTGGCGACTGTCGACAAATGATAGTAGCCACTGTGTCAAAAATATTAAGGAAATATCTCCTACTGTGTGTACTCGTATATCTAGGTACAATAGTAGAAATCGACGACAAAACATAATATTGATCGACGACAAAAGACAACATAAATCAGTGACAAAATACGATATAAATTAATGACAAAAGACACTAGAAATCGACGACAAGAGATAATATAAATCGACGATAAAAGACAATATAAATCAATGACTAAAGATATAAATCGACGACAGAAGACACTAGAAATTTACGACGAAAGACAATAGATATCGACGACAAAAGACAATAGAAACCGACAACAAAAGACAATAGAAATCGCGTCAGCATCTAAAGACAATTGAAATCACGACGGAGCAATGTAGTAGAAATTGTGTCAGTGAATTAACGACAAAATACAGCAGAAATCGTACTATCGGCAAATTATAGTAGAATAGTTAATAGCAACTGTGTCAGTGATAAAAAAACAGTAGAAATTGCTTCAGCAAAAATAAGTACAACAGCGTCATTGACAAAAGTTAGTATAAATTGCGTCAACGATAAAATGACGTTGATGTCATAAACCGTATATACATGGCATAATAATAATAATAATAATAATAATAATAATAATAAAATAATAATTATAATGAAATAATAATAATTAAATAATTATAATTAAATAATAATAATAAGAATTTTAGTTATAGTTTTAGTTCAAAATGGATGATTTTTAATACCAGTTATTTTTCTACTTTTTATTGTTTCCTTCCTTTTTTATTGGAGTACTTACTGGTAGTGTTTTGTGTTTCTAAAGACAACCAGTAAGTATACTCAAATAAAGAAGGAAGAAAACAATAAAAAATAATAATAATAAAATAATAATAAAAATAATTCCTACTGCTCCTTACCTATGGCGGTACTGTCATCTCAATTTTAAGAAAATTCAGAATTTGCTTAAAAATTCTCAATGAGAATTGAGAATTCTCATTGAGAGTTCAATGAGAACTCTCATATTGAATGCTTCCTATTAGAATACGATTTAAGATGCCATAGTTTAATACAATTCCAAAAATGACCAATTCTATTTTTTCTTCTTACAAATCTCCCCATCAGAAACGATTTTCAAATTTGTCCAACATTTTAAAAATCATGCTCACTAAACTAAAGAAACGTGAACTAAGTATATCTAAGATAGCATAACGAACTTGGAGCAGTATTTTTAAAAAGCACGAAAAAAATATCGAGCTGTGTTTGCTGTCATTGCAGACAGACACACAAACATCGTTCACAAGGCGCGAGACGGAAATGTTTGCGGTGTTAACAGGGAAGTTGAGGATTTTAATTCTGTTTACAAAGACCACCCCCGACCCTATCTCCATCTTCCATCATAGCGGCACCATTGAAAAGGCACGAATCTTCTTCGAGCGTTTGCACAGCTGATAGTCATTAACAAATTGCAGACTCTTTACAAACAATAGCAATAATAATAGTATTTGTATGCAGACATTGTTATCACATTGTTATCACAATGCGTCAGCTACTGAATTATAAAAGTTTGTGTCAATATCTCAATATTTATGAATGATCCATCCGTTTTTATACCATGTTTGAATTCTACTCAAAAAAGTGCCGTAATAATGTCAAAATTCAGTATCCGCTAGAATAAACAGTACTGACGTTCAGGCAAACATGCATACACAACGTATTGAATATGATTAATTGCCTGTGGTTGGTTGCCTTTAAACTTCAGTTATGTTTATTCTAGCGCATACTGTATTTTGACATTATTAAGCTACTTTTTGAGTAGAATTCATATATATATGGTATTTAAACTAGGTTGCCTAAACTTCAGTTATGTTTACTCTGGCGCATACTGTATTATTTCTATATAAATTCGATTAAACGAGCTCGAGAGAAAAATTGAAAATGCATGTGTTTTAGTTTTATGCCATGTATTATGCCAAACTATTCAATTTTTGAAAGTTTTATTTATGCTGCTAAGGCCTCAAGATTATTTTGTCTAATTTTACCAACTCTCCACGATAACTGGGACACTCTGTATATCACTACTAGATTTAGTTTAAGAATTTGTGTTTCAGTTATATTCTATTATATGCTGCTCTAGATTTTTTAGTCAGCCTTGATAAATTAATTTCAGTGGCAACTATTCGATTTTTGATGATAATTATTCTAATTATGCAAACGAATGCAGAAGCTTAATTAAAATGCGAAATATCCATTTAACATCAACAAATTATCGCGAAAATTACGTTTTAATTCCGACAACGACCGCCCATTAATCAATCGTCGTTTCATTTGTACAGCAACGGCAGCTTTTAATTAGCTTCGGCGCATACATTTTGCGGGCAACGAAATATGGCCGCTTAAACACACCGCAGATACGCTATCTGTGCGCGGAACGAACAAGTTTTTCGGTCCGAATATTCGATTAATCGGCGGAATTTTGCGAGCTTTATATTTCATTAAACATTTGCTCAAATTCCAGGAATATTTGCCGGCGTTGCAGTACGAGCGGCTACATGTGTAAATAAAATTTCATGCTCGTGCAAATAAACGGTGTTTGAACTAAAATTGTCAGCCACATACAAATGGATAAACACTGCTTATAAATGTTGGCTCGCTTACGCGAGCTTTCACTGTGGATTGTGACTTTTACAATCATTTGTCGCTGACGCGATTGCTACTGTCTTTTTCTGTTTTTTTTATTATTATGCAAAACACTTAATCGTATTTTACTCTGAATATTACAATCTGATCAAAGATGGATCAATGTGTAATGTTATGTCAACTTAAATTACTAAATGAAGGTTTAATGCTAAGGGCCTACTGAAATGTGTTCTGAGAAATACGCCGAGTCCGTAGGACGAGGCGTATTTTAATTGAGCAGTTGTCGCGATATTCAGATTATTTTTTATGCTCGAGTTATATTCGGAGGACTATATACCGAATAATAAATGTAAATGCAAGAAATATTTTGTCAATTTGACTTCCGTGTATATATATTATGATTCACGACAACTTGATTTTTATTAACGCCTAAATTAAATTAAATTCATAATTATGACTTATAAGAACTTGATTTATTTATGGTATGTAATATTAAAAGTACAATTATTATAAATTACTGAGCCACTGGAATTATTATTATTATTAGATGAATCAAGAGAAACTGACGAAGAATTATTGATAGAAGGATTTTCAATTTCCGATTCCATTGATTCACTTCTTAAATTTGAAATAAGATTTTTATGATGATTTTCACTTAGATTCAAATAAGGTTGAATTGAAGCAGTATTGTTGTGTCCAGTTATTTTTATAATTTCTTCAGCGTTAATACCCGTACTTGATAACTGACTAACTGTAGACGATCTGCTAGAATGATTTGTTATTTTTTCAAGTTTGGTATTTATTCAGATGCTTTTAGCAGCACTTTTTGTCCATTTGCTAATCTGATTGTATCCTTAGAGCATGTTTTTATACAAATAGTTATTTTCATGTTTTTCCCAATCTTTATTTACTGTAAGAAACATGCGATTAGTTTTAATGTTAGGTGTCCGTTTAGAAAACATTTTCTTTAGAAGTCGAACGAGGCATATGTCTATATTGTTTGAATTTGGGGTAATCCATTTACTATCTGCAATTTTCTTATCACCTCCCTGTGCTGTTTTGGAGAAAATTGTGTTGTATTTCATCCGACCTGTTGGCAGACCGTAATTGTTTATTTCTTTGAAATATTCTGTCAAGCAAGCACTTGCTTCTCCTCTCCACGCAAGTTCAACAGACGCAATATGGTAAAACTTTCGGTGTAGACCATCGGTTGTATTTTCATTAAAAGAATTTATAATTCTTGTTTGTTCTTCATGGATTAAAGCCGACGAACTGCGTTTTCTTTTTTCCAAATTGCGTTGTAAAATTTTCCTCTTTGAATTCCGAGCATCTCTTGCTTTTTGAAATATAACGCTTTTTAAAGGATCTATAACTCTTTTGAATTTATTATAATAAGTAAGTTGAATATGCTTAGCTGTGAGATTCCAGAGTGTTTTCAATACTCCTTCTTTATAATCTTCACCATTAACTTGTCGCATGTTGAAGCCCAGTCTTCCAACATTTTACATAATTCTTCATTCGACTCTTCTTCTTTTATATCATAATTTCTTTCTGAACAGAATTGATCAAATTGTCTTATAACATAACATTCTGTTCGCACTGTATTACTGGGGTTTGTGGATGTGACGGATTCTTCGATTTTATGAATCTCATCAGATTCAAATCGATTCATATTGACCGCTTATTATATACTGAATGCAAGAAATATTATGTCATTTTGACTTTTGTGTAAAAATATTATGATTCACGGCAACTTGATTTTTTTTAACACCTCATCGAAATACGCAAACTAACGATATATTCGTAACACGCCTCATGACAACGAGGTAATTAGTAATAAGCGCTGTAATACGAAGTAACTAAGGAAAATTCAATATTGTGATTAGTCCATTTAACTATGAGGTATATAGTCATTATAGTATATAGTATACCGCACGTTTTTTTTTATTTCTGAACATAGGCCTATGTTCAGTTTTTAAACGACAGTATCAATTGCAACCAGTCATGCAACCAACATTACACGCGCCTGCAATTGGATCATATGAAATGTCAAAACTGTTGACAGAAAATGTATTCAACGCAAGAATTATCCTGAGACACCAATCCCATCATTCCTGTTCAAATAGGAATCATCAACTGTTAATCCCGAAATAGTAACTCATTTGTGAAAGTGCCCTATTTAAACACTTTCTTGCGTTGAATAAATTTTCTATCAATAGTTTTAACATTTCAAATGATCAAGTTACACGTGCATGTAATTTTGGTTGCATAACAATTGCATGCAACCAAAATTACATGCACTGCAACTCGATCATTTGAAATGTCAAAGCTATTGAGAGAAAATGTATTCAACGCAAGAAAGAAATAGGGCACTTTCACAAATGAGTTACTATTTCGGGATTAACAATTGATAATTCCTATTTGAACAGGAATGATGGGATTGGTGTCTCAGGATAATTCTTGCGTAGAATACATATTCTGTCAACAGTTTTGACATTTCAAATGATCGAGTTGCAGGCGCGTGTAATGTTGGTTGCATAACCGGTTGCAATTGATACTGTCGTTTTAAAACTGAACATGGCCTATGTTCAGAGATAAAAAAAAAACGCGCGGTATAGTATATAGTTTTTTTTTTTAATCTCTCTTTTGAGTTGTCGTGTTTTATTATTTACTCTAGTTTTATCTGCTGGGCATCTAGATTGATGCCAAATTCTTATGAGTCTTCTATTTTCGGAAACAAAGGTTCGAATTTCTTTGGGGTAATTGTTACGTTTTTTTCGTGATGTAATAATTGGGGTTTTATCCCATGTAGCTTGTTGGATATTATCAAGACATTTTTCCGCTTCATTGTCTAGCTGGTCTTTTATATGTGTTGATTGGCTGTCTATGGTTGTCTTTTATTGTTGACACGGGGTATACTATCGTTTGTTGATTCCTTCCTTTTCCACCTCCACTTCCTGATTGTACAAATTTTATCCAATTTTTTGAAATCAAATAACTATTTATTTCAAATGTGGCCCTTTTGCCAAAAAGTTTAGGGACTCCTGCTCTAATTGACCAAGTTAAAGTTTATATTAAAATAAATAAAATAATTACGTTGTAAATTTGGTTATCTCTTTTGGTCATCTCATTTGGTCATCTTAAAAAGTGTTAGCATGATTACTAGAGAATTATTCGCGCTCTTTGGGAACTTTTCAATTTCCTCCTTAGTGAATATCTAAATTTCTTCGAAACTTAAGTAATTGCTTTTGTTTTGATGGACGTTATAAGGGTTGCATATTACCTGATATGCACATTTTGCTTCAATTGGTTAGATTTCATTACATCTCAAGTAGAAGAAATACATGTATGTTAAATTAGTCATTTTTGCTACGGAATTTTCGGGCGATATTTGATGCGTGTGCAGTACATATGATATACGACTAGTAACCCGACGGGAGCTGACAATGACTCATGCTTTTTTGAACAAAGAATCGCGTTCTCTATACTCGTTCGCATGCTTAAGGTAAATGTAATAGAGCCAAATAAAATATGAAACGTTGTCGGTTTCCAGCATTATGGACCGATGAGTCATCGTCAGCTCTATTCGTGTATTTTTTCCTACTCTGCGTATTCGCCCCGATCAAAAACCTCGTGCCTCGTGCGGAAAAGCACTTTCCTTGCTTGTTGCACAAATAACCATTGACGGAGAATCGATTTCGCGACTGTAACGTGGCAAATTCCTCAATATATTTTTTATTCGATTGCACCATAACAGAGTATTTTTCGGTATGAAAATCTGGACGAAAACGCCATCATTTTGTTAAAGACCATGGTTGCTAGGTAACGGTCTTTTTCGTCCTGAGCCGTAATAGTATATAACGCCATTAGGCCGATATGTAGCAAATAACAGGCGCGGGTTGAAGTTTGTAAACCGAGGCGAAGCGAAGCGGAGCGGAGCGCAGCCGAGGTTTATATTCAACCAAGCCTGTTATTTGCATATCGGCCGTATGTTGTTCGATACTTTTTGCAATACCTAAATTACAAAAACTGGTCAATTTATCAATATTAAATTTCAAAATTAATAAACTAGTTATCCAGGCGCAATTTGATACCATAGCAACATCAACGGTTCAAATACAAACAAACAAATCAAAGTGGAATTAGAAAAATAATGTCAGATGTGCAAAGTTCTTCGTTTTGTGGTATCCCCGAAGATGTACTAAATGAAGCAAATGCTGCCACAATCGATTTACTTCCCCAAATAAGCAGCAGCAGGTATAGAGAAAGAATATGAAGACTTTATTGCTCATAAATTTGCGTTGTCATTTAAATAACGTCCACGGCCGTTATTATAACGGCCAAGGCCTTTACGCCTGTCATATCGATCAAGCAGACAGTACTGATAAATGTCAATAACACAGAGGTATTACAAAAAATATTTTTCGGCAGCAAAAATAAAAATGTCAATGGTTGATTAATTTATGGCATAACATGGCTCTTACCCAAGAATAGTGAGACCGTACAGTCGAAGATTTCATTTATTGAAACAAATTCGAGAAATATGCCAGTAAAACATTCTCGGATAGAGTTGGAATATTATTTTCTTGGCGGTATGTTTCAACACTTTGATATACCCTGTCATAAACTTCTTTTGATTTTTGCGGAAGCAACTCTACCGAAACTTGATTTGCGGCGACTCGCATCTCAGGAGGAGTACACATTAACTTCTCTTCACTCGACATTTTATAATGTTTTTAATATTTTCGTTGTTGATCGAACGTCGCACTGACAACGTAATAAAAATGTCACGGCAATTTGATTAATCTGATTTTATTTTTATTTTGTAGTTTGTAAAGTTCTTGCAATCAAATAAAAAAATATGTATGATATACGAACGACAAACATATTTCGGACTCATTGCTGTTATTGGACTCGGCGTTGCCTTGTCCAGCAATTTTCAGCAAATCGTGCGAAATATTACGTTTTTCGTCCATATAACATAAAATACTATTTATTATTGGTTTTGCTCGTAAATTTCTTTTTTTGCATAACTGCGTCAATTTGTCTTATTAAGTTTTGTTGAGTGCACGGCAATTATTTTTCATCTCCAGCGCACGAGTTCCGAGATGATAAGGAACCGTCGCAGATTTTATTTATTCCACACGGCCTGACAAAGACGAGGGGCGAGATATAATTAACTGATAATCAAAAATGTGAGAGTTTTATCTGTTGAAATTCAAAGTGCGCCCCAGACTCGGGCGACCTGCAGAAATAAAGAAATCGAGAATTTTCCGCCCACGTTTCCCTCGCCGTTTTTATTGATGTAGTTTTTCTGCAGCTATTTATCTGCGGACTTTTTAGATTTATGTAATCATTATCGCTCCTCCGTTATTGAAAAAAAAATAACTTGATTTGAGTTCAATTAAAACTTTATAACTGTAAAACCAAGATAGATAGAAATAAGTTGATAGAGATTTTGTTGCTTAAAATCGATAACTTAATTTGAAAATCTCCCATTTCGGTTAACGTTGTGTTTTTTTATTGACCATGCCAGTTCAGTTTTTCATAATGACAGTGGAATATTAAAACATGTGTGATGTGGGTAACAAATGAGGAGCTTCAATTCAAAAGCACATAATATGTCCATAATATGTTCGTAATGTTAAATTTAAAACTTTTATTTAATTTAAAAAAAAAAAAAAACTTTTCTCAATGTAATATAGATAATTCTAAACATATGAGCTCATTATCATAATTTGACATGTTTCTGGATAAACAGTGCCATTAGATTAAATTTTTCTAAAATTTTGTTCTGTTTCTGTCAAAAGATATAATGTTACAAATATTTGCTTAATTAATGAAGATATTTAAGGCGAGTGAATGATAATTTCACATCCATGCAAATATTTAATAAGTTTCCTTAATGTAAACCTAGATTTTTTTTAATAAACATCCTCAAATCAAAATTTGATAAATTTCTGGCTAATATTAAATATTAATGTAAAGATATTATTGTAACTGAATTATGTCAAAATGTCAAATTTCATTGAAGTTATTACATAATTTTCAAAATATACAGGGTGTTCTAAATTATCTGGCCACCATTGGTAACTATGTTATCTTTGAAGCTATAAAATCAAAAGAAAAGGATTTTTATGTAGTTTTTGTTTTTTTTTTCTTGTGAATTATACAGAAGCTTAGAGTGACTTGTAGTTTTGGTAATAATCTAAAATATTGGTTTAATTTTCATGATTTTTATGAAAATTTTATAAGTAATATTTGTGGAATAAAGATTTCATGCACAATTTTAAGAATATATTTTTTATTTTTATGATTGTTTATGTACATGATGTGGAATTTCATTCCATAGAAATATGTCAATATTGTTGTGTACTTGGGAAATTTTGACTGCTTTGGTCAAGTTTCGTGGCTTTTTATTAGCAAACTAGTAGTAGTTTTTATGTACATTATGATGGTGTTAACTAAAAAACAATTTAACGTCAGCTTTTTGACTTATTCGGAAAAACATTTTTTTTATTGAGATGCCCAGTATATTATGTATATTATATAATAAATAAACACAAAAGTATATATTAAGTATTATCCTAAAATTGGAAATAACAGAGTTATGGGCCATTAGAATACTGCATATTTGATAATAGGACTCCCTATTGAAAACGGCGACAAACAAACGAGGCGGATGTTGTGGTTAATTTGAAAATTTCGTGCAGTTTACAAAAAAATCAGTTTTGTTGTGTATTTGTAAAATTTGGAAATATATAGTTTATTCAATTTTCATGGATTTTTATGTAGTTTTTTGTTGATGTTGTTAATTATAGAGAAGCTCAGAGTGACTAACTTGTAGTTTTGGTAATAATCTAAAATATTGGTTCAATTTGTATGATTTTTTTATGTAAATATGTAATATGTACATGTATAAAATATGTTTTGTAGAAGCGTCATGGGAGTTAATAAAGATTTCATGCAATTTTAAGATTATCAAATTCTTTTTTTAATTTTTATGATTTTTTTATGTACATTATGTGGAATTTCATTCAATTGAAAAATGTTAATATTGTTGTGTATTTGGGATATTTTTACTGCTTTTGTCAAGTTTCGTGGCTTTTTATTTTTAATCAAATTTGAATGGAATTGTCATTCATTTTTAATTGTACATATATTTAAATAATTTTGATGTTATCGATATTATATTTGATATTATTTTGATCTACGCAGGTCAAAATATATTTTGAATGCGGAAAAGGCATATTTTAGTTTTAAGTCAAAGTTAACTCTTTAAATTACTTCCTCTTATACTTAGAGTATGAAAATATAAACATGTATGAGCCTTGATAATATACTTATTTATGAAAAGTCATATTTGTATCATTAGGCTAAAAAAAATGTTAACAATTGTCTGCATTCCAGAAAATTAATTAAATGTTGATCAAAAATTAAAAAAAAAAAATTAACAACAAAAGTGTTTTGTATAGTGATTATGAATATTTCAAAGGTATTTCGATGGTATTAATTAAAATTACATAAATGGGAATCATTGCTAGATTGTTTCATAAAATTTTGATAAAACATTGTGACGGAAATAATTCAATCTTAGATAACTAACATATTATAACAAAATATAAAAAATATTTTAATCCTGAGTAAGATATTAATAAAGATAGGCAAATTGGGCTCAATCCTGGATGATTGCTTAATATACTTATTTATGAAAAGTTATATTTGTATCATTAAAGTTTCCTGGATAATTTTATAATGTTGATAAACAAATAAATATTCCTAATTCCTAGATAATATCTTAATAAATTCATGAAATGTCTTATTTTATTTTATGTTGTTGTTATATTTTAATATTTAACACTTTATATTTTAACATTTTATATGTGTAAAATTGACGCTCATATCCACCTACAATGTGGCCTACATGAAATAAAGTATCTATCTATCTATCTATCTATCTATCTATCTATCTATCTATCTATCTAGTCAATGAAGTTTTCGAGATAATTTCATTTTTTTGAGAAAAGAACGTGATTAATTCTGTAACATTCCGTTAAGACTTTTATTTATCTTTGTATTTTTTTATCGTGAGATTATTATATAATTTCTTGATTATTTTTGGCTCGTGATTTGTGATCGTATTTAGTACTTACACGTCGTGACGTTTAATTAACTACCGTGATTACCTTCGAGGTACGCTGCAATTGGTAATGTGTTAGAAAATGTAAATTATGGGTTAGTATAAAAAAGCACAGATTTATGGATTTGTTTTATTTATTCAATTATGGACACGCTGAAATTGTAATAGACAGGGAAATGAAACACAGGTTTGCGATAATGATGTGAATTGATTTATTTTCTGTGATTCATTAACCTTATGAGGGCGTGTAGAATATCTTTTTCTTTATTATTTATTCAATTACTATTTCGAAAATGATTGTGACTGCAAAGTTTATAGAAGGTGAAATTGTTATACATGCACATACATCTCTCCGTTTCTCAGATCGTCTACCACCATGCTCTTTCATTCTCTTTAACTACGGGAAATCGATATGCTCAAAAATAGAACTATTTTAAAGATGTTGAAATATCCTCAGTAATGCATGCATGATTACTAAAGGTATCTCGCGATCTTCCCGAATCACATGATCGTGCCGGTGTTCGCACCATAATGTGATTATTGGAGGCCCATTGTCTATGTTGATTGAGGTAAATTAGTGATTCTACTCACGACCCCGGCAAGCGCCCCTGTCACAAGTAGTCACCACCGTCAGACATGTTACAAGTTGTGTCAAATAACAGTTCCTGCTACCTCAATCGGAAAGGTTTATGTATTGTTATAGTTTATCATTAGGAACATTTGGAGTAATTTAATATCTATATTGAACAGTAACTCATGCATCATTTTCTCTACGATCATTCATGAAGTACCGTATAAGAAGTTAATAATTCCACATATGATTTGTTTTCTACTCTTGAGATTATATTATATTGTCTGTGTTTTACGTGAGTCCGATCTGTGTTTTGTTTCTCTATTAGTTTTAATGACTTTTAATAATCTAACTTGTTATTAGCTTTCTACTCTTGACATTATATTATATTATCTGTGTTTTAAGTGAGTACGATCTGTGTCTTGTTTCCCTTTTGGGTTTTAATGACTTATAATAATCTAACTTGATATTATGCGATGTGCTTTACCTTTTTACGACCCAAAATGACAATGCCAATTATTACGTAAAATACGTGTTTGTTTGAATTATGATTACTCGTGCCAGTTATTCATACTGGCAGCCTTGGACCTTTTACGATCGTTATTGATATTACGACAGCGTGGACTCGCGATTTCCGACCCGCCGGTTGTTGAGAGGGTTCGGCGTGACTCTAACGTTGCAGTTGATTTTATTCATGAAGTTATTGGCTCATTTACGCATGAGGCAGACGCGCAGGAAGCGACTCCACAATTACCAATGTTTGGGGGTGCGCTGTTACAATGCGTCAACGGCATTTGTAATTGCTTCGTCTAATTGGTCAAACAAAAAGCGACACATCCGTCGGCTTTGGTTCCCTTACAGGATATAGGTAAATGGTTAAGATTTTGGTGGTTTGTTTATGGTGTATTGAACACACTACTTTCTGTCAATTTGAAGCAGTGCAGGAGGCGATTCCACAATTACAAATGTTTGGGGGTGCGCTGTTACAATGCGTCAACGGCATTTGTAATTGCTTCGTCTAATTGGTCAAACAAAAAGCGACACATCCGTCGGCTTTGGTTCCCTTACAGGATCTGGGTAAATGGTTAAGATTTTGGTGGTTTGTTTATGGTGTATTGAACACACTACTTTCTGTCAATTTGAAGCAGTGCAGGAGGCGATTCCACAATTACAAATGTTTGGGGGTACGCTGTTACAATGCGTCAACGGCATTTGTAATTGCTTCGTCTAATTGGTCAAACAAAAAGCGACACATCCGTCGGCTTTGGTTCCCTTACAGGATCTGGGTAAATGGTTAAGATTTTGGTGGTTCGTTGGATAGAATAACACTCCCGTGAATTGATACTGAAACTGACTTGTGAATGTTGCCCCGGTTGGTTTGCAATGGTATTATGTCTCGTACCTATGTATAATTCTGTGTGTTTTTGGGTACAACCGTGTAAACTCGTATTCTCTGGCGGAGAATTACCGTAACTGAGAATTACCGAACGTGACTTGCGAATTTGCTTGAAAACTCTCGTGAATATGTTATCTCGCGGACCGACGTAACACATCTCATCCTCTTTAATTCTCGTACGCGTGTCTCTACGACCGAACACCGACTGATCCCCCTCTGTCTTCGTTTTGAGTTTAAATAAACTCACGAACGTTACTTCAAATTCTCCCCGCGCATCCCTACAGCTAAAACTCTCGCGTCTCTGTCACGGTGGTCGTGAATGGAAATTTCCACTGGAGATCTGGTATTTTTGTACAGTGAACTGCCTGGGCACATATCTAACGGGTGGTGCCCAGATGTTATGCTCCTATGGAATATTTTGACGACGCGTATCTGCAAATTTTGGCTTTGCCACGCCTTTTCCGTGTTCATTTGAATCTCCGCTGTTTACTAAGGCCTTCGTTGGCGCCGCGATGTCGCAAATGATTCTGGCACTAATTTACTTAATATAACTGTAATTTTGTCGAACTCATCTTTTATTTTAAATATTGGTCTTTTTATTACTCATTTAATTAAATATCAAGCCGTATATGTTGGCACCTTACAATTCCTATATAATGTTATAAGATTCGGCAAAAAAAATGAAAAAATTGACTGTATTCCAGAAAATTAATTAAAATAAATATTATTTATCGAAAAAAGAGTGATGTATATTTTTACCATTATCAATATTTAATTGGTGATTCGATGGTATTTGCAAAATTATATAAATGTGACTCACTGCTAGAGTTTTTCATAAAATTATGGTAAAAATTGTGAGGGAAATGATTCAATCCTAGATAATTAAGATTTTATAAGAAATATAAAAATAATATAATCCTGAATCAGACATTAATAAAGATTGGCAAATTTGGCTCAATCCTCAAAAAATCATATCATTGTGACTCATTACTAAATTGCAGCATACAATTTTGATATAACGTCGATTGGCGGCAATGACAATGACGATAATTATAGATATTGAAAAATAAATTGTTAAAGAGAAACTTAATCCTCGGTAATTCGATAACATCACAATAAAACGTTTTACACATTTTAGTCCTAAAAAAATCAAAAGACAATTCAAACGAAGTTATAAAAATTTTACTCAATCAAATACTTCCATACCAAACTATTCGTGTATCGATAATCTCAAACTTTCTAGTAGTTCCCAGTTTTCCTTGTTTCCAAAATCTTTTCAAATCTAGATACGACATATATGTTACTGAATGAAGTAGTGATTTATTTTTTATAACTAAATATTAATCATCATTCATAAATATTTTCGTGGTTGTTAGTTAATAATGTTCTTGTAGGTAATAGAACATTCTATAAATTCATGCAAACTCCGCAATAAGCTTCGTAATTAATTCATTGTTATTAACCTTCGTCGAAATTACACAATGAATTACTTTTTGTTGTGCCCAGGACATAATTGATTATAGGCCGTGCACGTCCCGTCCTTGACGGAATTTATGGTGTAAAAAAGGGTGGTGTTAGACTGAAGAGTTTTTAGGGGCGGGCGAGGCCTATTGTTCTGGGCATTTAAATGAAGTAAGGCGATTAATGAGAGCGCTCGGGTGCTCGTTTTGTACACGATTTGATCTGCCTTCCACATTCCCGTGCGCATTTCGCGAACTAATGGTGTATTCATCGAAACGTCGAAAATCGATTGTAATTTATGATGGGCGCGTTAAACAGAATGTCATCGAATGGTAAATCGGTGTAAGGGGCGACCAACAAAAGCGCGTTCATGCATAATAAATATGTACTTATATGAGAACTACAATAAATGTTTGATGTGGCAACTACAGTATTTTATCATACTGTTAGTTCACAGAGAGTTCAGAAATGTTTACAAATTTCCAGAAATATTCTAGGAAATTTGAGAAAATTTAAAGAAAATTTGGAATTCTGGTGTAAGTAGATAAGCTATGTTGCTTCTGCCGCAAATTCCCATAAGGATTTACATAGGGGTCTAAATTCTCACAACTGTCTCATAGATGTCTCACAGGTGCCTCACATGTGTCACACGGATGTCTCACACATGTCTCACACCCCTGTATATATTGCTATGTTATTCTATTGGTTTAGCCTCACGTTCAGAGATGTGATCGGATGCGAAATGATTACTATTTTTAAATTGGTTGTTTATGTATTTATAGACACACACTTGTAGCACTTTTGTTTGTTACTTTCCACAACGGAAACAATTATCGGCGTAACGATACTGTTTGTTTCTAAACTATCTCCCGTTTCTTCCGCATTGAGACGTGAGCTTTACCGGGAACGAATGTAAACTCGGGCGACTGGTGTCATCGGTCATATTTATAAACACCGACCAGACAGTCACTTTTCTATTATTGATTTTTCGTTTGTCGTTCTTCAGAACTTAAAAATGTACAGCGTCATCCGACAATTCATAATCGTTGACATGGTGATCATTCAATAATGTATAATTTCTAATTTACTTTTTCAAATTCTCCCAAATCCAAATGTCCAATCCAAAATTTAATGCGATATTCGTTATACTGATTATTTTCCCCTTTCAATGAAATGTCGTACGTCCTTGTACATCATATTTGAGATTTTCATTGTAGTTACGAATTTTTATTAACTCATTATATTATTAATTGTGCCCCAATGATTCACAATATTAACTAAAAAGCACTATCTAATTAAAAACCAAACTCGATATATATCTAACTAAACCTATTTCTACTCTATTAATTTAAATAAAACTATCAACAAAATTCCTCAATAACTATAAAATTAACTAATAAATATCTTCACAATATATATTTAAGGTTATTTTAATAAGTACTTACCGGTATTTACTGGTCAGGCGATCAAAGTAAGTAAAAAAAATAAATAAACAAATACCTGTAGGCACTTATTAAAACAACCTTAAATAGTTAATAATTATTTGAAGAAGAACGACTTATAAACCTATTTTAGGAAAACAGTTTATATTCACTAATGTGAATTCATTAGCTATATCTAATAAGCACATTAGAAAATATAAACTGTTTTCCTGAGATAGGTGCATACATAGTTCTACTTCAAATCAAATTAACTCAGGTTAAGATCCATACAATTATTAAATTAATAATTACATTGGTAATTTTATTTTCAGCTCTTGTTGGTAAAACATGAATGTAGTCATGTAAGAGTTTTCAATATGTAAAGTAATTAGAAAAAACTATGATTAAAATGATTCAATTTTACTCGGATATTTATGAAGTAAAAAAAAATAATCATGATGGGTCCAATTACACTAATGGATACTCTAACAAATCGAACAAAAATATCTGCTGCAGGCACTTCGAATATTGATTAATATAATATTTTATATTTCGTAACTGTGCAATATTGTGATTTAGTAAAATCAAACGTATTACATGATAACAGTAATATACTTATTGCGTATTTAACAATGTTTGCCGATAAATACATGTATACCATGACATTATTTTTATATTCACGAATTTTAAATAAATTTTTTTTCATGAATTTCAACTAAAGTTTACATAAGATTTATATACTTTAAGTATAAAATTTAAATAAAAAATTAAATTAAAATATATATACAGGGTGTCCGGAAAATACGTGTACAACGTTTGACGACAGACTCCTGACGTCAAAATAGGTCGATCTAAGCCGACTTAGTTATATCCAAAATTGTCTCGTTTAGCCGGTAGAGGGCGTCAAAAATTAATATCAATGACGTTTAATAATTTGACAATTAATCAAGTATAATATTTACTCAAGTATACGATCAACATTATTGAATTACAAGTTCATTTTACCATTAAAAATGGAAAATTATACAAACTCTCAGAAAGTTGACATGCTCCTGGTATACGGGTTTTGTCGAGGAAATGGGCGTCAGAGTGTTAGGGTTTACATGGAGAGGTTTCCTAACCGTCGAATACCAAACCACCAAACATTTGCCAATATTGAGCGTCATCTTCGGGAAACGGGCAGTTTTGAGAAAAAGTTTGAAGGCAGGGGTCGTATGCGAACAACTCGAACTGTGGAAACAGAAGAGATGATTCTGGAAAGAGTTGAAGAAGAACCAAGTACCAGTACCCGTCTCTTAGAACGTGAGTTAAATGTTCCTAAAACGATTGTCAATGAGGTTTTAAGAGAACAGTTGTTACATCCTTACCACATACAAAAAGTCCAGGAACTTTTACCGACTGATCCCCCCATGCGGCTTACATTTTGTCAATTTATTAGAAACAAAAGAATCCTTGTTCCAAATTTTTGTAGAAAAATTATGTTTACTGACGAGGCATGCTTTACAAGATCTGGGGTAACCAATCTGCACAACGAACATATTTATTCCGATGAAAATCCACATGCCATTAAAGTTGCACATCATCAGCATCAATTTAAAATTAATATTTGGGCAGGTATTATTGATCACTACCTTATTGGTCCCATTGTTATTCCAGACAGGTTAGATGGAAATATTTATTTAAATTTTTTGCAAGACACATTACCAATTCTTCTGGAGAATTTGCCCATTTTACTTCGGAGGGAAATGTGGTATATGCATGATGGTGCCCCGCCCCATTTTTCCGTTGCCGTTCGGCAATACTTACATCATCAGTATCCCAACCGATGGATTGGAAGAGGCAATGATGCACCAGTAAAATGGCCACCACGTTCTCCTGAGTTAAATATGTGTGACTTCTTTTTGTGGGGCGCTATTAAAACAGAAGTTTACAAGACTCCGGTAAACACACGCGATGATTTATTGCAGCGGATTTTAAATGCAGGCAACCATTTTAATAATCCCGAGACATTAGATAGGGTCCAATATCATTTTTTAAAGAGTGTTAATAAGTGTATTCAGCAAGATGGCGGTCATTTTACACATTTGCTTAAGTAATGTTTTTGTTTTACTTAGTTTCTTACAATAGATACTTTCAACTTTGTTATACTTTTGTTTTTTTTGACGCCCTCTACCGGCTAAACGAGACAATTTTGGATATAACTAAGTCGGCTTAGATCGACCTATTTTGACGTCAGGAGTCTGTCGTCAAACGTTGTACATGTATTTTCCGGACACCCTGTATAATAATTAATTATGTGATTGTGCAACAATCAATAGTACAAATCAACAATACAAATAAACAGTACAAATAATTGATCATTATGCATTTGGGAGTCATCCTTGCATACAACTGAAGACCGGTTTCGACCTAGTGGGTATCATCAGTCCAGTGATTCCGACGAGGCGATATTACATAATACAGAAATTAGAATTTTCGCAGAATTTCAAAAACTACGTATTTCAAGAAAATAGTTAAAAATAATTTTTGGTAGTAAATTGTCATACCAATTGTTCTATGAGATAAAAAATATGTCATTCCATTTAAAAAAATTAAATACGCTTAAGTTATTTTAGGTGGGCACTTAACTAATGACATTTTTGAATGACTAATTGTCAAAATTTTCAGCTTCAAAATTTATCAGTCTAGAGGCTTGAGGTACAATTCGAGATAAATTTTCCGTGTTCATCTTATTTGTAAGAGAAATTGAAGAAAGTTTTCGTAACGTTTTTTTGAGGTCAAAATCTTGGAATTTAATTTGTATCTCAGAAAGTAAAAAAAGATACGTGTACATACATTTTTACAAAAGATTAATTGCCAATTGATCTATAAGATAAATCATATGTAATTCTATTAAAGAAAAAAATAAATACGCTTAATTTCAGTAGGCACTTAACTAATGCCATTTTTGAATGACTACTTGTCAAAATGTTCAGCTGTAAAATATATCAGTCATAAAGGTACAGTCATGCTCACATAAATCTAGTACAAGAAATTAGGTTACAATAGCAATTTTATATAGCAATGTCGATATGTTTGTACTAGATTTATGTGAGCATGACGGTTTTCAGGTACATTTCGAGATAAATGTTTTATTTTTATCTTATATGTAAGATAAATTGAAGCCATTTTTCATAACGTCTTTTTGAGTTCAAAATCTTGGAATTTAATTTTTATCTCAGAAGTACAACATATAAGTGTACACCCATTTTTGCAAAAGATGTTTCAAATTAAACAGGGAAGCCAGAAACATAATATATAGATATATGATACATAATATATAGATATAAATATATAGAGTTTTCTATTTAAAAACAAAAAAATTATGGCTACTTCCGGTAGAACCGGAAGTGATAGAAGGTTGAAAGTAATTTACCTGAGGAGAACTGAATCAGCCATGTTTGGATGAATTTAAAAAAATATATATTTTATCGTGAACCCATAAACTATTAATGGCACACCCTGTATAGATAAGTGAAAGTGGTTCAAATCTCCCAAGAATTCACAAATTACTGATATGGCCCTTGTGCCAAAAAGCTTGAGGACCCATGGTATAGACATCTCTTTTATATTTCATAAGTGGCGCTTAGTAACGCTGTCAACTTGACGGATGTGAAGTTTTCATGTTTCAGATTATATCGCACTTTTATCGTCATTCATGTGGAAAATACATCGATTTCACATGAGTTATGTGTACGTATATATAAAAAATCAGTGCTACATTAAATTTTAGTATAATAAATATTACCAGCGATATTGTTTTAGATTATATCGCGATTGGTATTTACTGTAACTTGTTTTTCCGAATAAGTGTTTTTTTAACATACCCGTATCATAATTTTTGGTTGTTGTACTAATAAGCGTGAAAAAAACTGTTTTTCTGGCACGTCGTGTTTTTAAGTTGCGTTGTAACAACACATTTATTGACCAACTTTGTGCGACAATAAACGTCAAGCAGGACAATTTCTATTGAAATAAATATTAAATGTAGGTACACTTATTATTGCTCGAAATCGGAAAACCAGATACCAGAAGCTGCATACTCTGTATTATTGGATATTTGGAAACTAGCAGTTTAAAGCTACATAATTTTGTTGATGACACTGACGTCTATAGTTGATGCAACAAATGCAAACCATATCCATGTTACCGATTACAAATAACATCTACCTTGTAGATGACCGGACGGTAGATGAACCGGACCTACCTTGTAAAATCAATCAAAATGTTTCTTATTTTCCCTTTATTCCCACATTGTAGTGCAAGTATAATACCACCTACCTTGTAAAATCAATCTAAATGTTTCTTATTTTCCCTTTATTTCCATATTGTAGTGCAAGTATAATACAAGGGGTATCTAAATGGTTGTCATTACGTCACCATGTAAAATATTTTTGTTCCACTCCAGTAAAAATAGTTCTATTTTTGACATAGGCAACTTCATTTACACTCATTAGACATGAATAAGGCAATCAAAGTTATATTCATGCTATGCTAATTTCTATTGTGTAATTTTGTCATACATTTTGAAATTTCATATTTGACTGCTGAAATACGAAATTATTATTAGTTTCAGTTTCATTAGTTTCAGTTTAATACTCCTTATTATCACTTTCACTTGCAGCATTTTTATGCATTTTATTATTTTATAGCAAAAAGGTAATTTATTTTGTCTGTATAAAGCCTATGTTTTATGTATTTAAAAAAAAAACAATATTCACCGTCAAAATTTAACACTCTTCAACGATTTCTGCAAAATCATTATTCTGTCATTACTCGAATCATTATTGCCAAATTAAAATGATTACTATCGAATTTGCAATTATTTTTTTGTGAAAATTTCTATTATATTCTGTCGAAATGCCTAATATTTAGAAAATTGAAAATAATTGCGAAGTTGATAGTATTTTTTTTCAATTTGGGAGTAATAATTGCAGTTTTAAAACAGTATTTGAAATTTTTGTAATGAGTCTGACTCTGAATGATTATTCTCAAACTTCCAATTATTCTATCAAAGTTTAAATTATTTTTAACAAAATCTCCAACTTCCAATGATTAATGTCTAAAGTTTTCTGGATAATCATTTTTTTAAGATAAACATTTCCTGAGTGGTAAACTATGTAATGACAAATAAATAAAAATGTCTCCAATTAAAATTTCCGAGATCAAATTGTGTTAATCTCTAGTTGAAAAAAAAATCACTGTTGAAATAGCTACATTAACCTCGGAGTTGTTACTGTCAAAATTTTAGTGACTCGAATATTTTCAAAATCTAAAATTTCAATCATTGTCTAACTATCCTTGATAATCAGTATCGAAATTTTCTGTTTTTTTACAAAAAAAGGCAATCATCACTGTCAAAATTTGACGGAATTCAAGTATTCCTCCAAAATTTTCGTTCCTCTGCCAATACCCGAATCATTATTGCCAAATTAAAATAATTACTATCGAAAATGCAATTATTTTTGTTGTTATAAATACATATAAAAAATTCTGTTATATCTATCGACATGCCAAATTTTTAGAAACTTGAAAATAATCGCGAATTTTATAGTAATTCTGTTAATTTGGGAGTAATCATTGCAAATTTAAAACAGTATTTAAAAATTTTTGGGGCTTCTACCAAAATGTCAATCACTGTCAGACTTTGAATAATTATTCTCAAAGTTTCAGTTATTCTATCAAAATGTAAACTATTTTTTAATAAAATTTCAATCAATAATCAATACTGTACATCATTGTCAAAATTTTACGTTTTTCAATGATTCTTCAAAAAATTTTTGTTCCTCCGCTAATTGAATGATTCAACATTATTGCCAAATTAAAGTAATTACTATCGAAAATTCAATTATTTTTGTTATTATAAATATAAAAATTTCTGTATATCTATCGACATGCCAAATTTTTAGAAATTTGAATATTATCGCGAATTTTATAGTAATTCTGTTAATTTGGGAGTAATCATTGCAATTTTAAAACAGTATTTAAAAATTTTGGGGGCTTCTACCAAAATGTCAATCACTGTCAGACATTGAATGATTATTCTCAAAGTTTTAGTTATTCTATCAAAATGTAAACTATTTTTTAACAAAATTTCAATTAAGAATCAATACTGTACCGACTTACCAAATTTTTAGAAATTTGAAAATTAGCACGAATTTTATAGTAATTCTTATAATTTGAAAGTAATCATTGCAATTTTAAAACAGTATTTCAAAATTTTTGGGGCTTCTACCATAATGTCAATCACGGTCAGACTTTGTATGATTATTCTCAAACATGCAGTTATTCCATCAAAATTTAAACTAGTTTTTAACAGAATTTCAATCAAGCATCAATATTGTCGAAGTTTCAATGATTGACTGGGTTAAATTATCAAAATTAAACTTTTTTTAGCAAAGTTTCAATTAACAATGTCCTACTTTCAATTATTATTGTCAAGTTTACAATTATTTTTACCAAAATATTGATGAGGTTAATATTTTAATTTAAGATTACATTCGAATTTTTAATTATTTTTACCTACATATTAGTAAGTCTGCCAAAGTGGTATATATTCTTACCTCAATTTCAATAATCATTGGCAATCTTTTACCTCTGTATGCATAGTCGACCCTAGTAGCTACGCTAAGCTTAGCAGCTTCTAAAGCTTAGTAGATACTAATGCCAATCAGAATGTGATTTATCTTGCAGAAATGACATTCAGTGATGTACTGTCTAACCGTTTTAGCACCTACTATGGTTTAGACGTTTCACTATTCATATGGTTGTTAAGTGGTATCTTGGAGCTTGTGAAAGGTTCGTATTAATAATATGGTTGTTAATGATTACTGTCAAATTTTCAATTATTTGAGCCAACTGTTTTATTTTATTCTGTAAAAATTTAATTCATACCAAATTAAACTGACTACTGGCATGTTTTAGAGTTGCCTAGTAACAACATATTTATTGACCAACTTTGAGCTACAATAAACAGCGACAGTACTATTATTTATTGAAATAAATATTAAATGTACATTTATTTTTCCTGGCAATCCGAAAACCAGAAACCAGAAGTTAGTCCTTATTATTGGTTGTTTCTAAACTAACAGTTTCAACCTTCACAATTTCGTTGATAACATTGACGTCGATAGCATAATAATAATAATAATAATAATAATAATAATAATAATAATAATAATAATAATAATAATAATAATAATAATAATTTATTCCCATAAAACAGCATAACAATGTAGTGGATGTGTCAAAATAAAAGTATAATTAAATATTTCATATATAAAATTTATTAGTTGGTGTGTGTGCTTGCGAAGAACTCCTCTAGCTCGTAGTAGCATTTGTCCAGCAGATGATCTTTAAGTGAGTTCCTCAGTTTTTGTTTGGACATTTGTTTCCATGCTTGTGGCAAATGGTTGTATATTTTCAGCGGCTGTATTAGGACGGACTTTAACGCAAATGTGTCTCTGCGAAGGCAATCGCATGTGTGTTGTTCTTGTGTCATATTTATGATCAATTTGATTTGTATTTGTGATTTGTGTGATTTATGCACAAAATCTTGACAAGCCTCTTTTTGTATAATAAATAGTTATTTCAGTAAGTTTTTTGTTGTAGAATCCCAGAACATAATACCATATGTCATACATGACTCGCAGTATGCCATATATTTAGACACTTCGGGACGCTTCCTGATTTATGAGGGTTTTGACGACTTGAGAAGGTATGTGTATCTGGTTAGCTTGGGAAACAACGATGAGACGTGTTTTACCAATTTTAAGTCGCTTTGGATTGTTAGTCCCAAAAAATGTACTGTTTCTGTTAAGTTTATGTGTTCTCCTTCATATATTAGTTCAATATCTCCCGACGGTGCTCCAAAGTTCATTGCATTCGTTGTTGTTGTGTTTACACGTAGATTATTGCATTTGAACCATCTACCTACTTCAGTCAATGTGGCAATGCCTAATTCAGTTAGAGAACTCATCGATGAGCTCCTAGTGCAGATAGTTGTGTCATCTGAAAACAATATGACTTATTTGTGCGATAGTGTTGGAAGTTTTACAAAATCGTTGATGTATAGTAAGAACATTAGTGGGCCAAGAATGCTGCCTTGCGGTAGACCTACTTTGATATGCTCGCTGTCTAATACGTGTGTTTCTTGATTAATCTTTATTTCACTGTATTGTTGCCTATTTGATACGTAGGATCTCAGTAGTTTATTACACGTACCTCGAAGGCCCAGTTTATCTGCTTTGTCTAGGAATATGTTGGAGATATACAATCAAAAGCCTTTGTTAAGTCGAGATAAATAGCCAGTACTTTATTGTTCACATCCAGATTACTTATGACGTTGTTTAGCATATCGTAGATGGCATGGGTGGTTGTTAAAGTCTTGCGGAATCGGTACTGCTCTGGGCACAATATTTTGTATCTTATAACGAAAGATGTTTGTTTTTCGAATATAGCGCGTTCAAATATTTTCGAAAGTGCTGAGAGTATCGATATCGGTCTGTAATTTGTGACATTACATTTATTCCCTTTTTTGTAAATTGGTAAGACTTTGCCGATTTTTTGTCGATCGGGGAAGACCCCATCCGCAAGACATTTATTTACAATATTGGTTAATGGTTTTATCAGGTGTTTTCTCGTTTCTTTAAGTACAAAATTGTTAAGGCACAGTCTGGGCTGTATTTCGTCTTTATGTTATTAATAATTGAGTCGATTTCTTCTTCAGTCCACGGATTCATAAATAATGTGTTTGGGAGTATGTCAGGTTGCTTACTGATTGAGTTCGGGTTGTCTTGTTGCAAGGTCTCGCCAACCTTGGTGAAGAAACTATTTATTTCATTAACAATAATATGATGGTCTGGTTTCCTTTTATCAAGCTTTCTGGTTCGACAGATGTTTTCGTTGAAGGATTGTTTTTATTTATTAATTTCCATGGGGTTTTTGATTTGTTATCCGACCTAGCAATTTTATCTGAATGGTATTTTTGTTTGTCCTGTTGTCCTGTTTTGTTTGTTGTATTTTTTCAAGCTTTTACACCTGCTCAGTGTTATGTGATTTCGATACCTTTTATTCATTTGATACCATAGGTCTATTTCATTTTTCATATTCTTGTGTTCTCTTGTAAACCATGGAATTTTCCCATGTACTGTGTGAATTTTCCTACGAATAATTGGACAATGTATATTATATAGGTGAAGGTAAATTGATCGAACAACTCATTTATGTTTGTATCTTCAGTTTTCCATTCGTACTCCTTGAGGGCTTCGTTCAGCTGTCTTATATTTTCTACTGTGGTTTCTCTTCGGGTAATATATTCAGATTTCTTTCTTAGCGGGGTTTCATACAGTTTAAGCATCTGTGCATAATGATCAGGTATATGCAATTTTTTTAACTTCGGCTCCGTAAGGGTCTACATTTGTATATCTGTATTGGTACATCGATACATCTGTCATTATTGTTGGTGTACCTAGTTACAGCGTTTATTTTCCAAAGTTTTAAAAAATATTTCTAAATTGCCTGTTGGTGGCCTGTAGATGCATATGCTACAAATTTTAGTGTCTTTCATTGTCAATTTTACTTCTGAAACTTCAATATGATTTTCTATTGACATGTTTGTTATTTGGTCGAATTGTATAGCTTGATATCGTTGGTGTACGAGTATAGCCGATCCTCCATGCTTATTTGTTTCTCTCTTGTAGAGTGAAATATGTTTAATAAATTTTATATGTGGAAAAATTTCAATTTGTGTCACCCAATGTTCTGTAATCATAATCATTGCTATGATTAATACCTGCAATGATGTTTCTAATTGCTCCACTTTATTTTGAATGCATTGAATATTCTGGTGTAATATGTTGACGGAATAGTTGACTTCTGTTATTGGGATAAAAAATTGGTGTTGTACTGTTGGTTCACTCTAAAGCTAAAATGCCTGTACCAGCTGGCCAGAATTCAGATTTGTATATTTCATTTATCAAAGTCATATTTGCTCCAACTCTGAAACATTTATTTTGCGTTTCTTGGGTTGGTAGTTCTAATACCTCGAATTCCGCGTTATCTATATTTTTATTTTGTAGAAATTTTAGCACTATATCGGAAGTAACAGATCTCTTTACCCTATAAATATATAGCCATACTTTTCGCTGGACACCACAGAAGCCTTTTTCATTCGCGGTAGCAGCCTTTCCAATATTTTTTTGCTTAGGTTGTATAATCTTTCTTGGTTGTTGTAGTAAATTTTTTACTTGGGGTGGGTCAACTAGCAGATGACATTGATGCAACAAATGGCAACCAACTACATGTTAACGATTAAAAATGACATCCAAGCGGACCTACCTTGTAATATTAATCTAAATGTTTCTTATTTTCTCTTTATTTGCACATTGTGGTGCAAGTATAATATAAAATAACGTATGATACACGTGCATAAGGGGCTGTCAAGCACTGCGCCGTTAGAAGTACTCCGCTTTGCGTCGTGCTCTTAAACCCAGCGAGCGTGCTTGAAACCTCACTTATGCACTTAAATCATAATATACTATTTTTTACATTTCTTCTAAAGTTACAGAGCAGTTTTACTTGCGAAAATCATTGATCATTCTTGGAATAAATTTAAAATTTAAAACACTCTCGTTATTAATCACACCGATATCCAGAATTCATGAATTACGTCCTCCAGGCCGATAAGCCGCTCCGATGCGACGTTTTCAATTCGCGTGTGCGAAATAGAAACGTGAAAGGGGATCACGGCCAACTTGACCGTCCATCCATCTTTTCCCCGCCGAAAACGGAGGACTGGTAATAACCTTTCGCATTTCCTCCCCCACGACGTTCGCAGACGTGCCGCAGGAACTGGAGGCGACGTGCCCCGATAAATACCCCCGTTTTTTATGATGAAACCGACCCATAACTCGCAGGCAAACCGTTTTCTGCAGGTCCGTTGGTGCCGTAATTGGCGTTCTTTATGTGAAAGTGCAGATGCTAACCAATTAGAACTGAAGAGTCTATTACTAGCAAAGCTAACAATATCCCTGTAATTGTATCAATTACATCTGCCAGCTGGAAATTTTCTTCAGACTTATTAATTCACACATTTTCTTGTTTAGCTGTTAAAAACGGTTTTTTGTAAAAAGTGGCAAAAATGATTGTAACGCATTGAATCTTTCGTGTGAATAAGTGCGAGATTAGAGCGATTTCAGGCGCGGGGTAAAAAATAAATGTCGCCCGGAAGTAATGGAGTTAGCCAAAAAATTAAACCCGGCCGACCTTTCAGCCACCCGGCCAATATCAAAGCGGTTATTTAATAAACGCGATCGATTCATTTAATTAATTAATTCCAATCGCCACCGATAAACCGAGCGACCAGCCACCGAACCATCAACACGGCCATATCAACGTACACATATCACCGCAGGGACGATGCAACAATTAACAATCTATTATTAATATTCTCCGATTAATTGTTATTCCGAACTGTTTAACGCATGAGGGAGATATCCCAGAGGATAATTATAATTTAGTAATTATAGAGATATTACTGATAATTATAATTTGATAGTTTGATATTTTGATGAACTGACAATTATACAAAATTAGAATTTTCCTTTGTTATCGCTTGTAATTATAAATAGGAGAAACCTATGTAGAAAAAAAAAACGATTGAGTATAATAAAAAAACAGAATTGAAGAATTTGCGTGAATTGTCACATTGTCAGGTGATAGCGAACATTTCAAGGATAGTGCGAATTTACCTACTTTTTTACTTTATTCATGTGGTTAATGGTTACAGTGAATAAAGTGAAAACATTATATTCACCCATTCCATTAAAGTGTAGTTTTAACGTTTTAACGATGAGATTCAATATACATAATGAACATTTTAATAATGCGAATAGGAATTAGCTATTAAGAAAGCTAAATAAAAAGCTATTTATGGTAGTTTTCGTAATTTATCACATTGGTTGTTAAGATCTTCCCAGTTTTTGAACATTCTCATACTTTTTTCTGTAAACATTATTGACGTTTTAACTAACTCTCTTGATATTTTCACTGCATATTTTGCAAATATGAATATCTCCATAAAAAATTCTAGAAATTTCTAAAATATTTATGAATAATTATGTAACTCTAGTGTTTTATTGAAATTTTTGAAAATGTTGTAAATTTATTTGTTTATTGATATTATCATTAAGTTGTCTGCATTTTTAATTATATTTGATTTTTCTCATTGGACAGTTTCAGAATGCTTTCGATATTTTTTTGCTGTTACTACAATATTACAATACTACTACAATTCTACAATATTAACAATCCCTGAACATAATATTTATGATTAGAATTGTGAACTTTTTACTTCTTGATATTTTTATTGCGCATTCTAGAACCATCTATCTAATTTTGTGACAATTTCTGAAATGTTTGTGAAATTTTGTGTAACTTCCATTAATTTATTAAAATTGCTGAAAGTATAGTATACTATGCTATTATTATTAAATAATCTGCAGTTTCAATAACATTTTCTGGTTCAGTGTAACTTCCATTGATTTATAAAAATTGCTGAAAGTATAGTACATACATTATGCTATTATTATTATATAATCTGCAGTTTCAATAACATTTTCTGGTTCACTTTTTGAGGTTTTCTACAATGTTAGAAAATTCAGAACCATCTGAAACATTTATTATTTTCATCGAAAATCTGGAAGAGTTAAAACTTTTAATATTTTGATTGCGCATTCTAGAAATGAAAAACAAAACTGTGGCAATTTCTCAAATCTTTAGTGTAACCTGTATCAATTTTCTTCGATTATTTGTTTTTTTTATTACACGTATACAGGGTGTTCCAAAATAGTGGTTAAGCTTATGATTTTCATTGTGGAATTTTTACTTCTTGATATTTTTATTCGGTATTCTAGAACAATCCATACAATTTTGTGACAATTTCTGAAATGTTTGTGACATTTTGTGTAACTTCCATTATTTTATTAAAATTGCTGAAATTATAGTATATTATTATTATTAAATAATCTGCAGTTTCAATAACATTTTCTGGTTTTTCAGTGTGTTATAATGCATAATGTTTCATAATCATAATGCATAATGGTTTCATAATGCTTTCGTTTACTTTTTGAGGTTTTCTATAATGTTAGAAAATTTAGAACCTTCTGAAACATTTATTATTTTCATCGAAAATCCGAACTTTTTAACTGTTTTAATATATTGATTGCGCATTCTAGAAATTTAAAAAAAAACTGTGACAATTTCTCAAATCTTTAGTGTAACCTGTATAAATTTTCTTCGATTATTTGTTTTTCTTATTACACGTATACAGGGTGTTTCAAAAATAGTGGTTAAGCTTATGATTAGAATTGTGGAATGTTTACTTCTTGATATTTGTATTGGGAATTCTAGAACTATCCATCAAATTTTGTGACAATTTCTGAAATTTTTGTGTAACTTCCACTAATTTATTAAAATTGCTGAAAGTATAGTATATTATGCTATTATTATTATTAATAAATAATCTGCAGTTTCAATAACATTTTCTGGTTTTTCAGTGTAACTTCCATTAATTTATTAAAATTGCTAAAAGTATAGTGCAGAGATAACGATCTTTATTTAGCTGTTGGCCGTCGGCCTTTCCGCCTTTATAGGGTGTAGTATATTATGCTTTTAATATTAAATAATTTGCAGTTTCAATAACATTTTCTATTTTTTCATTGTATCATAACGCATAATGTTTCATAATCATAATGCATAATGGTTTTATAATGCTTTCGTTCACTTTTTGAGGTTTTCTACAATGTTAGAAAATTCAGAACCTTCTGAAACATTTATTATTTTCATCGAAAATCTGGAAGAGTTAAAACTTTTAATATTTTGATTGCGCATTCTAGAAATGAAAAACAAAACTGTGGCAATTTCTCAAATCTTTAGTGTAACCTGTATCAATTTTCTTCGATTATTTGTTTTTTTTATTACACGTATACAGGGTGTTCCAAAATAGTGGTTAAGCTTATGATTTTCATTGTGAAATTTTTACTTCTTGATATTTTTATTCGGTATTCTAGAACAATCCATACAATTTTGTGACAATTTCTGAAATGTTTGTAACATTTTGTGTAACTTCCATTATTTTATTAAAATTGCTGAAATTATAGTATATTTTGCTATTATTATTAAATAATCTGCAGCTTCAATAACATTTTCTGGTTCTTCCAATTCTAATGCATAATGGTTTCATAATGCTTTCGTTCACTTTTTGAGGTTTTCTACAATTTTAGAAAATTCAAAACCTTCTGAAACCTTTATTATTTTAACTCTTTTTTAAATATTTTGATTGCGCATTCTAACAATTAAAAACAAAACTGTGACAATTTCTCAAATCTTTAGTGTAACCTGTATCAATTTTCTTCGATTATTCCTTTTTTTATTACACGTATACAGGGTGTTTCAAAAATAGTGGTTAAACTTATGATTAGAATTGTAGAATTTTTACTTCTTGATATTTTATTGGGTATTCTAGAACAATCCATAAAATTATGTGACAATTTCTGAAATGTTTGTGAAATATTGTTTAACTTCCATTATATATAAATAGTCTTTATTGGGCTATCGACCCCATGGGGTCTTTCCCAATTAACTTACATTATTTTATTAAATTTGCTGAAAGTATAGTATATTTTGCTAGTGTTATTAAATAATCTGCAGTTTCAATAACATTTTCCTGTTTTTCAGTGTCTTAAGTTTCATAATGCTTTCGTTTAATTTTTTTTTCTACAATGTTTTCTACAATGTTCGAAATTTTTTTACCTTCTGAAACCTTTATTATTTTCATCGAAATTCAGGACTTTTTAACTTTTTTAATATTTTGATTGCGCATTGTAGAAAATTAAAAAAAAAACTGTGGCAATTTCTGAAATATTTAGTGTAACCTGTATATTAATTTGTATATTTAGATATTATAATTAAACTTTCTGTAATTTGTCGTTTTTTCGGTTTCCTTAGATTCGCTGCACTTTGTCCAGATTTTGTGGCATGTTTTAGGATTTTTAGAAACATTTATCAATAATAATAATAAAAATAATAACAATATTAATAACTGGTACTACTCCTCCACCTATGGCTTCAGGTATTCAATTTGAAGGACTTTTAGTTGTAACTTCTGATGGTTTTATTAAAATTTCTGCATACATTTTCTGCGATGTTTCATGTTTTGTGCGAAGTTATATTTGTAATCATTTTTTCGCAATTTGAATCAATTTCATATCATAGATAATCATTTCATATCATTGATTATCATAGATAATGAATCGACTATTTGTTTTTTTATTACACGTATACAGGGTGTTTCAAAAATAATATAAGCTCAACAGCACACCACTCGGGGATGCCAACTGAGTCCCTAAAAAATACCAAAAAAATCCTTGGGCTTTACTTTTGTAAATATTGCTTGTCAAAGATTTAACAATACAGCAAGTTTAAAAATGCTCTAAGAAGGAATTAAATGAAAAACATGTGTTAGGTTGTTTAATTACATATCTTTTAAATAATGTTTTTGGATATTTCCATTTCTAATAGCGTGTTTAAAATATTTCAAAATGAAAACAGTTAAAAAATCTACATGCATGATAACAATCTGCTGAATTAAATGAAAATCATGTGTTAAGTTGTTTAATTACATATTTTTTAAATAATCTTTTTGGATATTTCCATTTCTAATAGCGTGTTTAAAATATTTCAAAATGAAAATTATTAAAAAATCTACGTGACAATAATCTACTGAATTCAATGAAAATCATGTGCTTAGTTGTTTAATTACATATTTTTTAAATAATCTTTTTGGATAATTCCATTTCTAATAACGTGTTTGAAATATTTTAAAATGAAAATTATTAAAAAATCTACCTGACAACAATCTACTGAATTCAATGGAAATCATGTGCTAAGTTTTTTAATTACATATTTTTTAAATAATCTTTTTGGATATTTCCATTTCTAATAACGTGTTTAAAATATTTCAAAATGAAAATTGTTAAAAAATCTGCGTGACAACAATCTGCTAACAATTAAAATACTGATAATATAGTCGAATATGATTTATGTTTTTGAAAGTTTTTTTTTTTTAATTTTTAATTTAAAAAAAATATTATTAAAATTTTCAGAAAATTTTACTTAATTTAAAATCTTCCCAATTTACATAAATTTTCTGCGCTTTGTTTTTTTGTTGTACTTTCATAACGTGTTTTGGATGTATCAGAAAATTAATCTTTCATTTATTTATTTATTTAACGGGAAAAAAACCTCCATTTTTACATATATTACAAATAATAAGGAAACTGTACATACCAATACCAATACTAAAATAACATTAATAAACCCTAAAGAAACCAATAACCAACCACGATATATGTAAATGGTAAACCATATTTAAACAGAAATTCAACCAATACATCCCGTTTAAAGTTATGAAAAGACTCAGCCAAATCGAAACTGGGCAATTGGTTCATCTCATTGACCATACACAACATACAATTAATTGGGCTATTTATAGCAAAATTCAATCTATGATTCTTCAGCCTAAACATAGAAGTGTATCTGAGCTCGGACCCTGGATTTTTCAAGATTTTTTCAAAAAGTGAGCACCTTTCCAAAAACTGCTGTTAGATTTATAAATTGTTGTAAGCTTTCTACTTGCGAAATTTGATGTTTTTAATAAATTTTCCCCAATTTATTTATATTTTCTGCAATTTCAATAAAATGTATTACTCGTTAAAATTCTTGTATTCTAGGTGTAAATATATTATTATCATATATAGATACAGGTGAAAGTAGGATAGGCCCACCCAAAATTTAGGAAATTCGGATGTGGCCCTTCCAAAAATTTTGTGAACCCCCTTTTATTATATTGTTTTTTTTAAATTTTATATAATCACTTCAAGAAAATTTTGAAATTTTGACATAATCCAATTGCAGTAATATCTTTACATTAAATTTTAAAATTACCCAGAAATTTGTTAAATTTTGATTTTGATTATTGATGTAAGTTACATGGGTGTGATTCATTCGCTTTAAATCTTTATTAATTAAACAAATATTTATATACAGGGTGAGTTTTTTTTTCATTTTAAGCATTGGGATCTCGGAAACCATAATACATTGAGATTCGGTTAAATGAGGAAAGCATTGTCGTTTCAAGAGCTTACGAGATATATATATATATATATATATATATATATATATATTTTAAAGAGACCACAGTTTTTCAGTTATATAACCAATTTTATTTTTTTAAATGATAGTAATAGTTGGCTTATACATTTATAAAAAGGACAAATTTTTCTCTTTATAGCGTTACAAGGTTTGCTATACTTACTTTGATAAATAAATCCATCTTCGAAAATAAATTTTATGAAAATTATTACTTTGACAAATAAACATAATACAGGACTATTTGTATTAATGAGAGTAGCAAAAGTAGAGTTTGTCATCAAACTTTTTTTTTCTCTTGCTACGAGAATTCTATTAATATATCTATTCTAATTATACTAAATTCTATTCAAATTATACAACGAAACTTTCTGCATCTCATTTATTTATAAAAGTAAGTATAGCAAACCTTATATCGTTATAAAGAGAAAAAAATGTCGTTTTTAAAAATGTCAAAGCCAACTATGACTGGCTTTAAAAAAAAATCAGTTTGTATTATAACTCAAAAACTATGTTTTTTTTTTTAAACAGAAGCATATCTTGCATAAGCTGTTAAAATGACAACTCTTTCCTCATCTAACAGAATCTCTATGTTTTGTGGTTTCCCAGATCCCAATGCTTAAAATAAAAAGAACTCACCCTGTATTTATATAGAATTTTAGAAACCTAGACATCAAAATCTAATGGAATCGTAACAATATCCAGAAATTTGTCAAATTGTGATAATTGTCTCATATGTATAGAATTTTCTACATCACATTGAGAAAAGCTTAAAAATGTTGATACTTTTGAAAATTATTTTATTTATTTATTTAATTTTTTTTTGTAATTTTGAAGAATTTATCACAACTTTATAAAGTAATAATAACAAACAAAAATATCTCATATGTTAGTATCAGTACGAAGTGGCACTTGTTTAAATCAGTTAGAAATAAGTGTTAATTAGTGTGTATCAACTTTTTCATTAATTGTGTAGTCATTATACATTTTTCTTAATTAAGTAGGAACAAATGCATTTGTTAAATTTCTGAAAAGTTTGGTGGCGTTTGTACATTTGTACGAGTTTATGAAAAGTTTGTTAGCATTTGTAAATTTGTACGAGTTTATGAGGAATTTGGCGGCAACATCTGTAAAAGAGTTCGCGACTTTATAAGATTTCATGAGGCATGCCGGAAAACAATTGCTAGTTTGGACAAATTTATGATAAATAGGGAGAAATTTATAAATCTGGTAAAATTTATTAAGACGTGGGAAATAATATTTGTAACTCTAGGGCCCATATCTATAGTCCATACTTGAGCACGAGTTCGACTCAAGTCGCAAATTTGCGTATATTTGGTTGCGTTTGGTGCATAAACGTTTATAGAAAATACGCAACTAAATATACGACTTGCGTTGAACTCGTGCTTACGTACCGACTCTAGATAGGGGACTAGATGAGTTGGAATTAATACATTAATTAGTACATGTGTATTAATTTATAAGTAGTTTTGAGAAATTTAGAACGGCAAAACTTCCTCGAATCGTTCCATTCTTCATTAAGTGATTACATCTTTACCATCTCCATATATACGATGAAAGTATTGATTTCGTGATTTTTTTGCGAATTCCAGATTGCATTCGTTTTCAGATCCCTGAATACATTATGCCCAATTTTGAAAATAGTGTGAATATATAGAACTTTTTGTAGACATGAGAAGTCCACAGTTTTGTTAATTTAATGAAATTTTGATATTATGATTTTTAGAGTGAAATTTGGATTGGAAAAGGTTTTGAAAAACGACAATCAGAAGTTGGTGTTTACTCTTATATATACTTATATTTCTTATATCGTCGTTGTTCTGGCAAAAGTCACCAAGTCAAATAATGTCACTTTTCAGTAAATAGGTTTCAAAAGTTAAACACGTACGAAAAATCGCTTATTTAAGATTATAGGAACGTTCTGTACACCATACATGTACTTATGGTGTACAGAACGTTCCTTTAATCTGAAATAAGCGATTTCTCGTACTCGTATAACTTTTAAAATGTGTCTACTGAAAAGTGACCTTATTGGACTTAGTGACTTTACCCAGAACACCGACGATATGTATATATTATATATTTTGTTTTAATCAATAATTTTGAAACCATGGCAAATATTAGTTAAAAATATTAATTACATAATAATATAATAATAGTTAAAAACTATATGAAACTGCATATTTTTTGCAGAAAAAAACAACTTCACTCGACAGGAGAAATGTTTGATGTCGTGGGAAATGATATTTGTTCGTCTGGATGGGTTGGAATTAATTGGACACGTTTCATTCTAGAATCGTCTATTTCGATTATACTCTACAATCGAAATAGACGATTCTAGAATGAACATGTGCGCAATCGATTGTTTGGTATGCTTTATTCAAAGTAATGATATTTATGTTTTATTTATAATATAGCAGCGGAGTTACGTAGTTCTCGGAAAATATGTAAATATAAATTTGATGGATTTGAAAGCAGGTTGAAACCCATATTTTTAACACGGAATAGGGAAATTTGAATCCGCGACTACATGCACGAGTATATCTATTCACTGAACGATAAAAAGTACTTTTTGAATTATTGAAGTTGGTTGTAGTTTACGTTTTCTGGTTAGAAATGGGGCAAAGTGTGCAGAACAGCAACCGGCGGGAGCTTGCTTGCAGCATGTTCACGGCTGGATTGTCTCATAAAGTGCCTAATACTCTTTCAGATGCACGGTCGGCACTTTTTCGTTTCATTTTGTACTATTTATAGCCGGAATCCGCACTTGAACGGGCCCTGCCTTTATGCCCTGCTCCGGTTCGCCACTCGCTTTTTTTTGCACGGTGATGCACTTTGCACCGTCACAGCGATGATTTTCCACGGCTCCGCAATCCCCCGTGCGTTTACACAAACATTAATTAACGGGAGCGTTCCTCTTAATCGCCAATTAAAAAAATCTGACGCAATGTAAATACGCGCGCTTTTGCAGGGAAAAGCAGAGTGTATAATTACTCAAAGCTGCAGGATTTCCAAACAAATTGTATTCAATTCCATTATTCACAGTTAATATCAAACATTCATTTCAACAGTTTTATGTTGGTAGTGCCAGCTACTCTATCCCAACAGCATAGCTGCAAATATTTGTCGAATCAGTTGCTGAACAAGAATAAATAATTTTAATAAAAAATTACTTAATTAATCAAAAATAAATAATTTGAATGAAAAGTCTTGTAGCAATTGTGTTCAATAGGTTTCGGTGTCTTATCCAAAAAGAAATCTCCCACCTTTACGTGGTTGTGCGAATGGAACCTACAGCAAAACTCCCTTCAATATTGTGGCAGTCCCCAAACTTTTTGGCAAGAGCCACATGGTGTTTTGTAAATTTTTACTGGGTCTGACTTACTTTTACTTGTATCTACATATGATATTAATATTTCTACCCCTAGAATCTTGCAATCATAACAAATTATAAAATTTATTGAAATTGAAGACTTTTGTTTTGCAAATTATTGAAAATTTATTTAATCAAATTATGCAAAAATTTGTCCAATTTTCTCAAAGTTTCGTCTCAAATTTTCTAGTACCTAGCAACATTTGAAATACTCAAGTTAAGTGTGATTTTTTTTTTGTTGGGTAGGTTCTTTAAAGCCCCTATTTGGCTTTGGCCTTTATAGTCCTTTTGTGCTTTCCCCTGTAGACTCGACTATCATTCATGAGCCCTGCTCCTTTGAAAAAGTCTAATATCTCTTTGGGTGCAAAGCTGAATTGTATGTTACACATATAGCAATCATAAGTTAGCTTGAGTGTAAATCACGACTAAACTCTTTATAAACTGCAATTAATTTATAATTCATTTTTTAATGAAATTATAGCAATCATAAGTTAGCTTTAGTGTAAATGACGACTGTCAACCAAAACTATTTATAAACTACAATTAATTTATAAGAAATTGTTTAATGCAATGTGTTATTGTTCATATTTTAAATGATTTCGCATATGCTGCCCGGCGTATCCACCTTTTTAACTAATAAAACATACGTACTTAAATTATCAACGGGTAATTATGTTGTACCTATATAAGTACTGATATCATATTTCAGTATTTTTGTACGTACTTAAATTAATATGTAACAATAACTCGTCAGGGTATTAATACAAGCAATATTTTTGCCCGGCGCATGCACCATAATGGAAAATTAAAATATTTTTATGCAGCATATAAAAATTAGATCAATTATGGAATATTGTCAGTATTGTTATCATCTGAAACTGTGCTTTGAATAATATTCAAGCAAATATTAATAATCATATATATAAAAAAAAATGTATGCTTATTTTTTTAGTATTTTTTGAACGAAGATTGCTATAATTTATTACAATTAAATGTAATCTAAATTTATTTAAGTTAAAAAAAACGATTTCCTCACGTATTTAAGACATATTGTTTGTCAAATTTTCACAGGAATTAACTTCTGGCATAGTATATACAAATCTGGCACCAAATTTGCAAAATGGGCATTAAATAAATTTTGAGAAATTTTAGTGATTGAATTCTGGTTAACTCAGAAAGTTATACATGGTATGCCATCTCAATCAATCCACGGAAATTATACTCTGAAGATATTTTCATAGCAATAATTGACACTAACAAAAGTTGTATGGCTAAAAGGGGTCCAACTGATAATGACCTTGAACTGGACCGTGACATTGACTTTCAACTTAAAAATTTTAAATGGTAACCCTACTTTTTGATTTTTTCTTTTGAAAGAGTTTCAGTCATCGTATTAGTACTGCTGCGTAAAATTTTTAATACCTTATACAGGGTGTGTCCTAAAAAACGCCGCTGGCCATAACTCCTTTATTTATTGGCCGATATCTAAAAACAAAAACAAGATTAAATGGCTCCACATGTTCTAAAAAGGGGCCCTAATTTTGTTTTTTTGCAAAATCCACTTTCATTTCAGCGATAGTCAACTTATATTTTTCAAATGGTTACATATATTTTGTTATTTTTTTTCTGGTTTCTGTTTTTTTCTGAATCCAAAGATTTATAACAAGTTGTCTTTGATGAAATATTCGTTACAGACAAAAAAACGTTCAAATAGTGTTTCAAGGGTGGCGTGAAAAACAAAGCAAATACAATGTGGAAAACACAAGAAATACCAATTTATACAATATGTACAATTAATTGTACATTAAATGCATCTTTAACAATAACGAGAAGCTGTCAGTTGTGTATTCGACAAGGTGATCGCCAGTTTGATCAACTTTTATAGATACGTTTGTATTTTTTGATGCATATTTTGAATTATCTAATAAAATATCACATATTGTTTTCCACATTGTGTTCGCTTTGTTTTTCACGCCACACTTGAAAAACTATTTAAATATTTTTTTTTCTGTAACGAATATTCCATCAAATATACATTTTAACTTAATATACATTCTTGGATATAGAAAAATAATGTCTACCAGAAAAAAAAAAAGAAAATATGTGTAACCATTTGAAAAAAAAAAGTTGAAAAAGTCGGTGAAATGAAATTAAGGCCCCTTTATAGAACATGTGGAGCCATTTATTCTTATTTTTATTTTTTTGAAATCGGCCAATAAATAAAGGAGTTATGGCCGGCGGTGTGTTTTAGGAGACACCCTGTATAAGAAAATTTTCGAGAGACATGTTTACTAAAAGACTAATTCTTAACTTCAAAAGTTCACTTTCAGGGGAAACTAAAGAATATTCAATATTTATATTACATAACTGATAGTTAGCCAGTACTAGTACTAGACAATACTAATACAATACTAATTCAAAAATATTATAACCTTAATTAAAATTTAGCAAGTTGGCTTCGAATTGGCCTTGAAAGTGAAGTTTCAGGTCAACTTCAAAGTCATAATCAGATGGCCCCCTTGTAGCCATACAACTTTTATTATAGTCAATTTTTGATATAGAACATACCTTCGGAGTAATTTGCGTTGATTAATTATGGCCTATCACGTATACTCGATTTTCTTATACCAATAGCATACCAATAGTTTCTCAAATATTTGTTTGTTAATAAAGATAACTATATTTTTTTGTGTGCTCCTTTCAATATCTGGTAGTTACTAAATACATTTTCGTAAATTTATAAAATTTGCAATTGTTAACTTATTAAGTGCAGTTGTAATTGGTCAAATTGTTGACTCTGTTATTGACGATAACAATTGTCAAATTTTTATGTGCTGCTATCAAAATCTGGTAGTTACTAATTTCAGTTGAGTAAATTTGTTAAATTTTCAACTGGTAATCAGGTAATTATCATTTTTTTATTTGTCAAATTTTCAACTGTGAATACAGAAAACTTTGAAACTACTGTAACTGAAAAATCTGTTAGTTTCTAATTTTAGTTTCTAAAAATAAAGCAGTGGAAGTTATTATTTTAGTTATAATAATCAATCAAATTACGTTTACCTTGCGCCCATCTTCAGTACTCAGTTAGTTGACACTTGAATAATTTAATTGAAAGCAAATGGTACTTTGATTGAATATTTGAATATTTTTCACACAGCTCTGAGAATAATATATTATTTTAGTTAATTATAATACTTAATTATAATATAATTAATTATAATATACAACTGTTAATACAAACAGCTACCAAATGTTCAAATACAACTGCCCATATCTGGTAGTTATGAACTGCAGCTGTCAAATGTTCAACTGCTGTTGTAGGCAACTAGCAAATTTTTAACTGTTCAAAATCAATGGTCAATTCAAAACAATGGTCAAAATCTAGTAGTTATTGATTTCACATCTTTAAAACTAACTCTCAAATTTCAATTGTTAATAAACGCAACAATCAAATTATTAACTACAATTATCAAAATCTGGTAATTATTGAATTCAGTTGTTCAAATTTGTGAAATTTTAATGTTCAATTGCAGAAAACTTTAAAATAAACAGCTGTAACTGAAAAATCTGTTAGTACTAACTTCAGTTGCTAATATATAGGAGTACATATTCAATGTTCAACTCTTAATGAAGACAACCAGCAAAGTGTCCGCTGCAATTGACAATATCTGGTAGTTATTTATGTATGTTGTTCAAATTTTGCAAATTTTCAACTATTATTGTAAACAGCTACCAAATTTTCAACTTCAACAGTAATAATCTGGTAATTATTGATTTTAGTTAAAATTTGTCAAATTTTCAAGTATTAGTGAAAAAAACTTCCAAATTGACCAAAGCAACAATCAAATTATTATCTAAAACTGTCAAAATCTAGTAGTAATTAATTTTTGTTATTTAAATATGTTATATTTTTAACCTCAATTATCAAAAATTATATATAGCAGTTCATATTTGTGGAATTTTCAACTGTTATTGCAGAAAACTTTGAAACAAACAACTGTAACTGAAAAATCTGTTTATTATTAATATCAGTTGCTAAAATATAGAAGTATCAAATTTAGACTCTTAACGAAGACAACTATCAAAACTTTGAGCTGCAAGTGGTAAAACCTGATAGTTATTTATTGAATTTGTTAAAATTTGTCAAATTTTTAACTGTTTTTAACGGCAACTGTCAAAATGTAGTGGCTACTAATTTCACCTGTTGCATGTATCAAATATTCAACAGTTAATTAAAAAACTATTAATTTTTCACTACCAACTATAAAAAAATTGTTGTCAATAATTTTAAGTATTTTTGTGAAATTTTCAATCATTACTGCTGATAATTATCAAATTTTAATCTTCAGCTATCAAAATGAGGTAGTTTTTATTTTCAGTTAGAATATAGGAGTATCAAATTTTAGTTATTGTTATTATTGCAGAAAACTTTGAAATGAACAACTGTAACTGAAAAATCTGTTCGTTACTAATATCAGTTGCTCAAATATAGGAGTATCAAATTTTCACTCTTAACAAGGACGACTATCAAAATTTTGGGCTACATGTGGCAAAACCTGGTAGATATTTATTGTATTTGTAACATATGTCGAATTTTTATCTGTTATTGCGATTAACTATCAAATTTTCAACGTCAACTGTCAAAATCCAGTGGCAACTAATTTCACTAGTTTAGATTTGTCAAATTTTTGACTGTTAATGAAGAAAACTGTTTATTTTTCAATACCAACTGTAAAAATTTAATTGTCAATAATTTTATGTATATTTATGAAATTCTCAATGGTTGTTGCAGATAACTAACTATCGCATTTTCAAAGGCAACTGTCAAAATTTAGGAGCTACGAATTTCGCATGTTTACATTTGTCACATTTTCCACTTTTAATTAAAATAAACTGTCAATTTTTCTATACAAACTATAAAGAGTTTGTAGTCAATAATTTTGTGTATTTTTGTGAAATTTTCAAAGGTTATTGCAGCTAACTATCAAATTATCGTCTACCGCTATTAAAATCAGGTAGTTTTTAATTTCAGGTTAAATATAGAAGTATCAATAAATAAATTTGAGTTATTGTTATTATTGCAGAAAACTTTGACTGAAAACAGTAACTGCAAAATCTGTGCCTTACTAATATTAGTTGCTAAAATATAGGAGTATCAAATTTTCACTCTTAACGAAGACAACTATTAAAAATTTGGGCCGCAAGTGGCAAAATCTGGTAGTTATTTATTGAATTTGTTAACATTTGTCAAATTTTTAACTCTTATTGTGATCAAGTATCCAATGTTTAATGAAAACTGTTAAAATCTAGTAACTACTAATTTCACATGTTTATATTTGTCAAATTTTCAGCTGTTAATGAAGAAAACTACCTATTTTTCAATACCAACTGTAACATTTTTGTTGTCAACAATTTTATTTATTTTGTGAAATTTTCAATGGTTATTGCTGATAACTATCAAATTTTCATCTACAGCTATCAAAATCAAGTCGTTTTTAATTTCATTTTAAATATAGGTTTATCAAATTTTAGTTATTGTTATTATTGCAGAAAACTTTAACAGAGAACTGTAACTGAAAAATCTGTGCGTTACTAATATCACTTGATAAAATATAGGAGTATCAAATTACCACTCTCAACGAAGACAACTATCAAAATTTTGGGCTGCAAGTGGCAAAATCTAGTCGTTATTTATTGCATTTGTTAACATTTGTCATATTTTTAACTCTTATTGTGATCAACTAACCAATGTTCAGTGAAAACCGTTAAGATGTAGTAACTACTAATTTCATTTGTTTATATTTGTCAAATTTTCAGCTGTTAATGAAGAAAACTATCTATTTTTCAATACCAACTGTAACATTTTTGTTGTCAATTTTTTTATTTATTTTTGTGAAATTTTCAATGATTATTGCAGATAACTATAAAATTTTCATCTACAGCTATCAAAATCAAGTCGTTTTGAATTTCAGTGTAAATATAGGTGTATCAAATTTTAGTTATTGTTATTATTCAGGAAAATTTTGCCAGAAAGCTGTAACTGAAAAATCTATGCGTTACTAATATCAGTTGCTAAAATATAGGAGTATCAAATTTTACTCTTAACGAAGACAACTATAAAAAAATTTGAACTGCAAGTGTTAGCTTGCAATTTGGTAGTTCATTGACTTTGTTAAAATTTGTAAAATTTTTAACTGTTATTGCGATCAACCATCAAATTTTCAATTGCAACTATAAAAATCTAGTGGCTACTAATTTCACTTCTTTACGTTTGTCAAATTTTCAACTGTTAATGAAGAAAACTATCTATTTTCAATACCAACTGTAAAATTTTTGTTGTCAATAATTTTATGTGTTTTGTGAAATTTTCAATGGTTATTGCAGATTCCTATCAAATTTTTCATTTAAAAACGATCAAAATCTGGTAGTTTTGAATTTCATTTGAAATATGTCAAATTTTCAACTATTAATGAAAGCAACTACAAAATTTTTAACTGCACCTGTCAAAACCTGCATCTGCCAACATGTCAAAATCTGGTATTAAATAAACAATTACTTAATTCTGTAATATTTCTCATATTAAGGTTCGTTATTTCAATAATTTAAGAAAAAATGTGTACGTCCTTTACCTTGATAGGATTAAGGACGTACAAATTTCTTACTTAAATTATTGAAATTACTTAATACTTAATTGCTTACAATCCAAGGCCAAAGTAATATTATAGATATGTCCCTACGTAACATTGCTTGTTTTAGAAAACTGTAGTTTTTTTATGGTGATTTTGATTAATTTCAATTCACAATATTTATGAGTTACGAAATTTGATAGACCTTTCGAATACTATTCATGAAAAGTAAAGATGATTGGTTTTAGAGCCTTTTTAAAACGAGATTTTGTTTCAAATACTTACTCACGGTTGAAATTTTTCACCTACCTATACGGACAAAATAACATCATATCTGAAGATTAAAACATATAAATAGATTACTTTGGGTCTCACGTTTTTCAAATAGTAACCTACGAAGTAAACCTCGCCTACGCCACTGCTTCCCTTTACCGTGTTCATGTTGCACGAGATTTTTTTCCCTGAGCGCGGCTTCTACATTTTTTAGAAGTCAACGTCTGAGGTGTGCATTAAATTTTAGGACAATGGGAAAACATTTCCGCTCCTCCATTGTGCCGGCCGATTTTCCTCCCAACTTTTCCCATAAAACAGTGGAGCCCGGCGCTCCCGGGAAAGAAAGGCCACCCCTCGTCCCACGTTTCCCGCTCACGATTTGATGGCGCAGATACCGTAAAGCGGACGCTCTAAACGGGAGTGCATAAATATTCATGGGCGGCCGAGGCAATGAATTCGCACAGTTGCAAATCAAACTTTCGAATTAAAAAGTAAAATGTGGGAGTTTGTGTCTGACTTCCTCATTTAAATGTTATTAGTTACAAAATTGTAATAACCATAAACTCGTAGTTTGTGCCATATGTTCATCCCGAACGTTTTTATTACCTCACAATGTGCTTTTGTAAAAAGAGAAAATTTCAGTGACTATACTATGGAATGCCGTTTTACTATTTATTCAACAAAATCTTCATGTGTAAAATTAAAGAAGTGTCATTTAAATTACACACGCGATAATTTATAAACCAACTTTCCAATTATCTAAAATTTAATTTATATTACTTTCAATTTAAATTGCATTGTTTTTAATTATAAATAGGCTTCTTATGTTATAAACCGGACATTGGGTTTCATATGAAACAAACCTTTTAACATGTGTATAGAAAACTTCGTGTTTCAATGATACAAATAAAAAATTAATATGAACATTCTTTACAACATGTCCGGTTTACAACATAAGAAGCCTATTTACGAGGGCTGTTTGACGGAAGAGGGACTTTTTAATGAAAACGTTATTTTTCTGTTAAAAATATATTTTATTTTTCAACATAACACCCTTTTAACTGTTCACACTTAGCCCAGCGAGTTTACAGTTTTTTTAAACCTTCCAAATAGTAATCTTTCGGAAAGTCTTCAAATTATGCATTTGTCTCGGTTATCACCTCTTCATTTGCCTAAAGTCTTTTTCCACCCAGCCATTTTTTTAAATTTGGAAATAAGAAGAAATCACTGGAAGCCAGATCTAGCGAGTATAGTGGATAAAGCAGTAATTCGTAATGAAATTCAGACAATTTAGTTGTAGCAATTGCAGACGAATGTGAGGGCGCATTATCGTGATGGAACAACACTTTTTTCTTTATCAAATGCGGTCGTTGTTTTTAAAGTTCGGCATCAAAACGTGTCTGCATTATCAGCATAATACTGGCCTGTTATCGTTTTTCCTTTTTGTAAACAATTAATAATGATTACGCCTTTAGAATCCCAAAAAACTCTGGCCATGACCTTATTGGTCGAAAAAAGTGTTTTTGCCTTTATGGGAGCATATTCGCATGGAGAAATCCATTATTTAGACTGTATTCTTGTTTCTGGAGTATAATGATGTATCCAAGTTTCATCTACTGTGACATATCGACGAAAAAAATCCTTTGAATTACTTTGAAGACGGCCAAACATTCTTCTGAATTCCTAATGCGAGCGCGCATTTGACCGCCATTAAGCAAATGCGGCAACCATCTCGCGGATAGCTATTTCTTATTGAAATGTTCATGCAAAATATTGTATACTCGTTCGGTTGAGATGTTTACTTCATTAGCTATCTCACGAACTTTTATTCGACGATTGCCAATTACAAGGCCATAGAGTTTATTAACCATTTCTGGAGTAGTTACAGTAAATGATGGTTTCGGACGATCTGCATCAACCGTGCTCATATGGCCACTTTTAAAAGCAGAAACCACTTACAAATCATTCCATGGGACGGAGCAGATTCTGGATAATAGTTACGTAACTTTTCCTCGGTTTCTTTAATTGTTTTTTCACGTAGAAAATAATGTTTAATCAACACTCGAAATGATTTTTTCTCCATATTTACACAACAACGAAAACAGTTTTCTTCAAATAAGTATAAAACATTATCTATCTGTCAGATTGGTGCCAAATTTTGACAGTAAACCTCCGAAAGACCTCAGGAGCTAGCAACATAATCGTTATAGCGAAAGTGTTACCAACCTTTGAAAAGTCACTCTTCCGTCAAACAACCCTCGTATAATTAAAAACCAATCAATTTAAATTCAAAGTTATAAAGGGTGTTTTTTTTAGACATGTGGTTTTCAAGATGGCTTTACTTTTTTCGGAGATTGTCTTTTTGACAGCTGTCACTTGATTTATGCTCTGTTTGGTTTGCCATTTCATAATGAATAGACTTACTTGTGAACAACGTTTGCAAATCATGCAAATTTATTACCAAAATAATGGTTCGGTTCGCGCGACGCATCGCGCGCTGCGTCCAATATTCGGTCGACATTATCGCCCTGCAGAGTCGGTAATTCGAGCAACCATGGATCGGTTTCGCACCACGTTTACTCTAGTGGATAATGCGCATCCTCAGAGACGCCGTACAGTGCGCACCGAAGACGCTATTGCTGCTGTGGAGCAGAGTATCGAAGAAGACCCGAATGAGTCCATTCGCCATCGCGCGCAACAATTGGAGCTGTGCCCATCAACTTTATGGAAGATTTTGAGGAAGGATCTTGGTTTGCTTGCTTACAAAATCCAACTCGTGCAAGAATTGGTGCCAAACGACCATCAAGCGCGTCGCACGTTCGGTGAATGGGCCCAAAACGAGATGGCCACCGATCCTGATTTTCACAAGAAAATTTGTTCAGCGATGAAGCTCACTTTTGGTTAAATGGGTATGTCAATAAGCAAAATTGTCGCTTCTGGAGTAGAGATAAGCCACAAGCTATTGTTGAGACGCCGTTACATCCACAAAAAGTCACTGTTTGGTGTGCTCTATGGGCAGAGGGAATCATTGGTCCATATTTCTTTAAAAATGAAGCCGGCCATAATGTTACAGTTAATGGGGAACGCTATAGAGCCATGATTAATGACTTTTTCGTGCCTGAATTGGAGGATGTTGATGTGGACGACCTATGGTTCCAACAAGACGGACGATGCTACATGCCATACAGCCAACGCAACAATCACTTTATTGCAACAAACTTTTGGTGAGCGCATTATCTCGCGTCGTGGACCTGTGGCGTGGCCTCCAATATCGTGCGATTTAACACCGCTGGACTATTTCTTGTGGGGTTATGTGAAATCGCTTGTGTACGCAGATAAGCCCGAGACGATTGACGCCATGGAAGAAAATATTCGGCGCGTTATTGCTGACATACGGCCCCAATTGCTGCAAAAAGTGGTCGGAAATTGGGTCTCTCGGCTGGAATTTCTTCGAGCCAGCCGCGGCGCCCACTTACCCGAAATCATTTTTAAAACATAATGGCAAACCCTTATCTTTCTAATAAAGCTAAATTCTTGGCCATAACATTAAATTACATGCGTTTTATTTCTTCTCGAAAACCACACGTCTAAAAAAAACACCCTTTATAAATTACATTTTAGATAATTGCAACGTTGGTTTTTAAATTATCGCGTGTGTAATTTACAAAGCGCGGATTTATAAGCATAAAAAATTACAAAATAAGCGCTTAAAAATGTATAAGAATCTTAAAAAATATGCATATAAAATGGCATAAAGATTAGAATAAGCACAAAAACGCAGGATAAGCATGAAACGGCATATTTTATTTTTTATGAAAATACAGAAAAACAAAACAAAACATAATTTTATTAATAAGAACGCACTATAGGTAGATACAAGTAATATTTTAATAACATAGGTTTTGGTGATTAATATTAATAACAATAATAATTAATAACAGATAATGATTACTGCTCATTTTTACATGAACTAATAATTAAATGTTTTTCTAAATTTTCAGCGGAAAATCCCTTTCTCCTATCACTGAGCACCTTTTTTAAGTGTGAAAAGCTTCTCTCCACATCCAAACTTGAATCGGTGCATATTTAAATTTGGGAACAATTGTAATATTTATCAGCAAATCTTTCACGAAATCTCCTTTTAAAACTGTTGTTATTTTTTGTAACTCTCCAAACCCTTCATTTTTCTACAAAACTGCATCACATTTTTTTTTAATAATCTCTCCTATAGAACCCCGTACGTTTGAGATGTCGTTCCTAATATCTTCAACTATTTGAACCGCATCTACAAAAGTTGTGTCCTTTGCTTGGAGTTTATCAATCGCTTTGCTTACGAAACTGTAGTTGGTTTTTAGGAATGCTAAATTTTGTACAACCCTCATATCTTTAAGAACGTTGTGGCACTCTTTAATTGCCTCTGACACATTTTCGGGAAACTCTAACACAAGCTCCTTTAATGAATTGAAATGGTCAGCATAATAGCAGGCAGCATCTAGCCACGTACCCCATCTAGTTATAACCGGTACCGGTGGAAGAGGTACATTTGGCATTCTTTCCCTAAACATTTCAACCCTCAGTGGAGCTTTTAGGAAAATTTTCTTCCCGGTTTTTATCAAATCATTGACTAGGGGAAATTGCAGTCTAATCGTTTCAGCAACTCGATTAAAACCATGTGCCAAACAGGTGCAATGCATTCATTGCTCATAAAATACTTATAAATTAGAATATGCCTTCAACATATATGCAGCGGCATCAGAAAGCATCTATAATAATATATCATTTGTTACGGGGTTTGGAAAAAAAAGTGTTTATCCATCGTGAACGAATTTGGCAACGGTATTGCCATTTGTTTTTTCTAACTGCTTGGGTCTAATTAAAAATGCATTGGTGGAGTCTTCGTTTAATATTCCAATCATTAAATGGGCCATGTACCGACCACATGAATAAGTAGTTTCATCTACACAGAACCATATGTAATTGTTGCCAATTATCTTTTTTATTTCCTCAATAGTGTGTTTATATACTTGCTCGACATAGTTTTTGCGAATGGTTAATTCGGCAGGAATATGTCTATCGGTGTATTTTTGTAAAAAAGGTTTAAACATACTATTATCTAGTTTTTTTAAGGGAATGTTAGAAGATACCATCGTATTGCATAAATCAAAGTAAATTTTATTTTCATTATGTGTAGAAGAACTCGCAAAAGACTCGGAAATAGTTTGCTGGGTACTCAGGGTACTTCTTGCAGATTTGTGTTTTTTTTTTTAATTTTCCAGGCGAACTGTTGTTTTGATATGTTGTGTTATGTTAAATTTGTTCTCGCAGTTAATCTACAACATAATACATGCTTGTACCTAGGCCAATAGCAACACAAAATAAAACTTACCGGTTTAATGCAAGCCCTGCAAATTAATTTGCCGTTCTCATATTTTAATTCAGATGTCCACGTATCAATTCATCGACGGAAGGTTTTACTTTCGGAATTTTATACAAGAAAACTTATAAACACGCAATACACACAAGGCACAAGCACAACGCACTGAAGATTGAGATAAATTGGACTGAATTGATAGCACACTTACTCCAGATGCGTTCTGTGCTTGTAAAAATCGGGTAATCCCCGAAATAATCAAGCTTTGTTTACCAAATATCACGTATGCACGCTCGCTTTGTTGATGATTTTGTGATAACCAAGCACTCTAGACGTAACGGAGTAATATTAATACTGAATTCTCATTACAATAATGAACAACAAAATATATTCCTAGCTAATATAAATAATATGGTATAAAATTGAGAAATAAGCAAATAAGCACAAAATATAAGGAAATATGCACAAAAATGCATTAAAGCATTATAAGCTTAAAAACAGAAAATATGCATAAAAGCACCAAAAAAAATGTCACGTTACTTCATTTGCTGAAATTCGTATAGATACGAAGTCATTTTGGTCTGCTATTAAAACTGATGTATAGCATAATACCTAGAAATCCGTGCCTTGGTAATTTATATGACACTTTAATTTTACAAATGAAGATTTTGTTGAATAAATGGTACAACGGCGTTCCATACGATACAAACATTTTATTAAACCCTCCAATTTCAATAATCTAATATATTGGTGTAGTTTTAATTTTTTTAAATTACTGCCACATTTTTTTTTTACTGCCAAGGGGTTACATCACTCTCAATCTGATTCAAATCACCGGACAGATATTATGATATCGCCAATTATTCTTTTATGTTTTAACTTTTGAAATACGGTGGCAAAAGCGGACTCGCATTGTTAATGCTCGCAATAAAATCCATCATGCATTGTGAGCGAGTATCGCGTTCTCGCATTACATTCCATTGGCGCGCTTTATTTTGGGCGCGCTGTAAAGGTGATTTGTGCGAATATCGTGCTTTTTTGGTGTCACGTTTGGGGCACATTTTCAATTCTGTACGAATTATATCGCATCGTGCATAATAAAACTTGCCCGCTGTTCGGCGCTCGTGACATATAAATATGTCGCCGCGTGTCGGATAAACTAAAATCAAATTTCACATCGATTCCAGTCACTTGCGAGCCCCCACTTTTATCTTGTTTCTCGCGCGAAGCGTGACAATAAGTCCGAAGTAATTTCCGTCGTCCGTGAAACACCCGCATCGACCGTGAAATCCCGCCGCTCACGAATCATCCCCCGTTTCCCGGAGGGTCGGGGATGAAAAACGCCACTTTCCCGAGCCGGGAAATTTATGTGCGCACAAGTCGGCGACTGAGCCCGCCGAAAATTCGATTTCTATCTATAAAATTAGGGGGATTTTTGCGTGCAGCCTCCGCCCTTCGTCGTCCGCAGAGGCCGGTGTTTGGGCTAGATTCTCACCATAAATCCCAATTCAATTTCGAAGCGAGCACAGTACGGAGAAGTAACGACTTTCGTGGGGCACTCGATCACCACCGCTGCGAGATTCGTGAAACTTCCGTGATGTCATAAAATTTAGCACTATATACATATTACGTACTAAACTACATCTGCATGCTCAGCTTTATAGGGGCAAGGTTTACGCGAATGATATTACTAGAGAGAGGATTATAAGAACTAATTAGTCTTAAAATAGGCAGGGAAATAGGCAGCACTAATTATTAAAATGAGCAGAAATAGGCAGTAATTAAACTGGATACTTAGTACGTTCTTAGCAGTACTTTCGCCAATCGTGGTCTTAACGTGACGCCATATTTAATATACAGAGAGCGCAAAAAGTATTAAGACTTGGCTTTATTTTTTTCCCCTGTATATATTTTTGAAAAATGCTTCAACAGCATTTATGATTTTTTTTACACAAATATTTTAAGACCATTTTCAATTTTTCATATATCTCCGTTTTGAAGTTATGACGTCAGAGCCATTTTTTTAAATGACAACCTATACTTTTTATTATTGATTTTGATAGTACTTTTTATTATATTTTCAACAACATGACATTTTCAATATGTAACATTTGAATAAGATTGAGAAAAGTGCGTTAAAGTAAAACTATTAAATTAATATTTCAATGTGCAGACTGCATCTAGTTACCATTAGTACTAGATTGTTTTTCAGGTTAATCAATTTTGTTTTATTCCAATATTTAAAATCCAAGCCTGTTTTTCTAATTTTGTTTTAACTGACGTTGTTTTGAATGGTAACTAGATGCATTCTGCACATTGAAAAAATAATTTAATAGTTTACTTCAACGCACTTTATCTCATTTTTTTTCAAATGTTACATATTGAAAATGTCATGTTGTTGAAAACATAATAAAAAGTACTATCAAAATCAATAATAAAAAATATAGGTTATCATTTTAAAAAAATGGCTCTCACGTCATAACTTCAAAACGGAGAGAGATGGAAAATTAAAAATGGTCACAAAATATTTGTTTGAAAAAAATCATTTTGACCTGTTGAAGCGTTTTTCGAAAATTTATACAGGGAACGAAATAATGCCAGTAGTTAATATTTTATGCGCTTTCTGTATACATATTACGAACTAAAGTATATCTGCATGCTCAGCTTTGTAGGGGCAAGGTTTACGCGAATGATATAACTAGAGAGCGGATTATAAGCACTAATTAGACTTAAAGTAGGCAGGAAAATAGACAGCAATAATTATTAAAATAAGTTTTACCTAGTAATAATAGTACTCACTTACATAATATACTGTATTATCATTTGTCGGGAACCGCGGGCTATACCTATTGAACTTGATCCGAAGATGGCATTAGTTCCAAATGATTTCCCCACATAAAAGTATTCTTTTAATAAGGTATATTAACTATAATTGGAAAGACTTACCGGGCGAGCGTCTCCCCTTCCCCCGCCGGTTGTTCTCTCTCTAACCATATCCATAGAATCCTTCGCTTTATCCACTGATTTATATGAGTCAAGTAAAGTAGTTTACTTCACATGTAATAACACATCTATTTTATATGCGTGTGTACTAATTACATGTGTCAGAACACGTCTATTTGATATGTGTGTACTAGTTACATATGTCATATCTATTAGATATGTGCACATACATATCCAGTATATGTACACGCGTGTACATATCAAACATATTGCTATGTTATACTATTGGTTTAGCCTCAGGTTCAGGCTCCAAAAATGTGTCTTTATGTGTTTCTTGTATAGCTGTACACAGCTTTATGTTATATAGTGTATTTTTAAAAAAGTGACAAATATTTTAATGAAAACTTCTGCGATACACAATTGTTGTAGTGTTAAGAAATGCTGGAACTTTAAATGTGCAATTTGACTTATGTAAAGCTTTAATGTTACTTAACATTAATAAAATACTTTACCTTACTTTACTTTATTATCAATAATTATTATTATTCTCTTTTTATCCCAGTCTCGAGTAGGTTCTAATAAATTAGATAGACGACAGGTAAAATAATTTTAAATAAATTTATTATAATTCAAATTTAATCTAAACAAACAAACAAAAACACTGAAATCAATACAAAACACGTCAACAAAATAAAACAAATGAAATCAACAACTAACAAATTATAACTCCTAATTTAATTAACAAAACTTCCCTATTGACTCTAAATTGCACAGTTAATGGATCCGAGTTATATAAAATTGTATATTTCTACCTTTGTAGTTTAGTTCTATTCACGGAACTTTATGTGTAATGGCAACTTGTAGTGACAGTTTGCTCTCTTGGTTGCAATCTATCAAATTAGGAGAATTTCACTCCTCCGTTCTGCGAAATCCTATGATGATGTTGTTCTCAGCACGTCTTCCCTGCATCGATGCCTATTCCTCTCCACGAAGATGTCCTCAGTAATTCTTCTGCGACGTTCTCTCAAGTCCTCCTCTTCGACGATGCTCTTGCAAATTCCTCTCTTCGAATTTATCAGCTATTTCGAAATTTAATTCCTTCGCGTACGCACAAGAAGATTTTTTCTACAATTTTAAGAATATTTTCTTACAGTTGTGTTCTACAAAATTTATGAAAAATGCTGACATATTTTTTTTGTATTTTCTACAATATTCTGCATATTTCCCAAAAGGCAAATGGAAATGGGAAATTAATGTTATAGAATTTTCTGAAATATTTGTGTTAATTCCCGAATATTTCTGACATTCATTGCGAAAATTTGGTTCTTCATGATATTCTGTGCTGTTGTGATCAGCACTTTCTGTGCTGTCTGTAAGCAGTCTTGTTCCTGGAATTAATTAACAATTGCACAAATGGTTTTAAAATTGTCTGCATCTGCATATACATTTCTTTCTAAGAAATGTAATTTATTAAAAAACGCCATAGAAGTGCGTTTAAAATGTAACTTATATTTACATAATACTAAGTACACTATGATTTAGGAAAACACTACTCTAAAAAGTATCTAGAAAATATTATGTTTGTACAAAAAAATATGTATGGCAGACGTGTTAAATCGTTTATTTGTAACATTCGCCTAAATATCACTCTAACCAGCCTGTACACTAACCTAGTAAGATGACGCTTACAAGCACCTATCATGTAAAAGTCACACTAGCCAGTCTAAGATTTTACGTTTTACATCAAATTTACACTTTCCCATGTTACGTTTATATAATTTTATTTCATTTAATTTTCAATTTTCACTATTTGGTATGTTTGTTTCAACTTTGCCGTCGTTTTATTTAAATATATAAAAAAAATGAATTTATGATATTGTATTTCTAAACAAATTGATACTGACAGGTGATATATTTTATTGTTACTATTACTGTTATTGTCATGTAATTATCTTAGTTTAAGTGTTCAAAAGTCTTTAACAAATAAAATATTGTACATTATACGCTGGGCAATGGTTTACACTGGCTCTACAAAGTGACAGGCTCACCTGCGGTTCACCAGTCATTTCCTCGTATCGTTAGGATAAAGCCCTTTACCCGGGATATAATGTAAACTAGTATTTCTGATACTTTTCTAATTACTCAAAATTCTGCAAAGCATGGAATTTGTACACTTCAATTAAATATTTTAGAAATTTCCCGATTTATTTTTAAGATATTAGCAAATTAGTTGCTGCATAGTTTATGAAAGTCAACTGCTATAAATATGCATGAAAATATATTTTTATGAAATAATATCTCTCTCTCTCTCTCTCTCTCTCTCTCTCTCCTTCTATCTGTCTTTCAAGATTTGAAGATATTTTGGAAAGAAGATTATATTCATTCTAATGATATTTGTATATATTTTTTTTATAATTTCTTCAATTCTTGGATTTTCTAGCAAATTTATGGAACTCTCCAGAATATTTATGAGTTTACACTTTTTTGTACACTTCAATTGCACTAATGTGTACACTTCTATTACATTTTTGAGTTTTACCCACAATTTTTTGGCATATTGTCGAAATATTTGCTCATTTTTATAAATCTTGCCATAACTTTTGTAGAGCTATCCCGCATAATTATGAAGCATTCATAAAACATAAAAATCTTGACTCCAAAAAATTTGCCAATATTTTATTGAAGAAATTCTGGTGTTTTCTTTTCCATATATTCTGGTATATATTCGGATTTTTTAATATGTACCTAATATTGAACGAATATCCTCAAAATGTACAAAGATTATAAAGGCTTACAAGTGAAATCCCGTAAGTCAACAACTATAAAATGCGAGAAACTGCAATTAAAGTTTTATATTCTAGAAACGAACTTATTCAACACATATACAATACAAAATTACCAACAAAATACACTTTAGCCTCATTCGACATCACTATTTAATGTAACTAAAACACTTATTTAAGAATTGATTTCACTTTCCATTACCAAAATTAATACCCCCAAAAAAGATAGTTTCACACATTTTAATTTATATTACATAAATACTAAATAATTTATACATACTACTATAATAAACACGTAACAAATATTATTATTATTTATATTTAAACATTTTTATAACAAACTTAGCGCTAATTTATATTTAACATAATTATTGTATTGTTTGTAGACATTTCACGCCTCTGATGATGGTTTACTAAACAAAATATAACTAGTCAAGCAAAATAAAAATAAATATATAATAAAATTAAATTAAAAAAATAACCCTACCAGTAAGTACAGAATAATACTTTACATGAAACAGTATTTGCTAGTTTTATTAATAATTGAAAAATAGAGAATTACTGAACAAAATACATAGATTTATTGCAAAATTCATAAAATTCTATGAAAATACTGCAAATCCATACGAAGTTTAACGAAAATTCTAGTAACGCTGTACATATTAAATATTATAATACTAAATACAAAGTATTTCAGTAGATATCATGTATAGATATTAAATATTATAATACTAAATATAAAGTATTTGAGTAGATACAATGTATAGATATTAAATACTATAATACTAAATACAATGTATTTACTTATAACATAATAAGCAGTATTATCATAATTTGATTTGTATTACAAATTGGTGCAATTTCCGGTCCTAAATTATACTCTAACGCATTTTTGATGATAATCCTTGGATAAGTAGTTCATAATAGCCGATGCCAAAGTGATTTTTCATAATCGTTTGGAGACTGGCGCTGCGAACTTGATTGCCAAGCAGCAAATTGCCTGCACCTGAAAACTGTATTTAAATTGGATAACGAGCGTTCGATTGATGCCGAGCAGTCCGCGTACCACGCCAGGCCCTGGCGGAAGAGGAAGAGGGGGAGAGCGAGAGCAAGGCTCTCCCGACTGCATCCAGGCTTCCAGGCTATGGGGCTCTGATCAATACAGCGTGGCCCGACCAGATTGTGGAGAACCGTGGACCGTGGGGGCCTCCTCTGCAACGCACAATGGACAGGGCAGACCCCCATTGTACACGCGTTAGCTGCCATTTAACAGTAACTTCCGAAGTCGCAGATGGCTCAAACGTCTCTGCGGTTTCCCCATTCGCATGTGAGCCCTCGACCTCGTCTCCCTTAATTAAACTCCACTTACACAGGGCGCTGAATTACACAACGTGGATGTAATTTGGTGTGCAAAAATAACCACACAGCTAATTGCCAAAAAGTACTCTGAATTACTGGAATAATAGATGTATAATTATCTGACTTCTAATTAATCTTAGTAAATAGTCGTAAAAAAGTATTCTGAATTACTAAAACAATAGATACATAATTATCTAACTTCTAATTAGACCTAAAAAATAGTCATAAAAAAGTATTCTGAATTGCTATTATAATCTAATTAATCCGGCAGAAGGACCCACGTTGGTCGATAGTCAGTTATCCCTAACAAATACAGTCACTACTACTCTAATTAATCGTGAAATTATTTCTCGTAACTCTTCTTGTAACTGAAAACGTGTATCTATACATACATATTTAAACATTTGTAAATTTGTTCTTATTTAAAAAAAATATGTAACAATAATTAGCGAATATATTCACAGGACCGTCATTAGTTTTGCAAATCATTGAACCGAACATATTTTTGTCTTATAATTTTATATATGTTCGAAATGTCTACAATGGGTTGTAAAATTTCATACAGCAAATTTAAATATTACGAACATTGAACTTCAAGTGTTTCAAACTGTTTGAAAGGTTGTGAAATGTTGTGAACTTCAAAAAGTTTTGCGAGTAAGTCGAGTAAAAGTGTCATACAGATTCCACTAATAAACTATCTATACATACAATGCAATACAATAAATACAATACGATACAATAAATTTAAAATTAAAACTTTAAATATTTGCAATTCAAAAATGAATCGATTTTTTCATATAGCTAATATTAAAAAAAACAATTATTATTTTTTTGTGTAAAATAATTCAGGATTTACAATTTCTATTGGTGTTCCGTGCCAATGAATTTAGAATTTGCGAAGAACTTTTCACCGAAATTTCGGTGTAATTCTTTAAAAAATAATATAGAATTTTACAATTTCGTGACATTTTATTTAGGTTTTGTCTACAATTTTCCAATTATCAATACTTTTCATCTTAATTATTTTTGAGAACTTTTACATATACAGTATGTCCCCGGATTGAGTTTAAAAGGAGGATATTTTTTTATTTTTTTACTTTTAAGTAAAAATGTTATAGGAATTAAAATTCCTGCTTGATCTGAAATTAACCAGTTCAGTTATTGAAACTTTGATTTATTTATACAGGGTGTTTTTAAATCTTATTATGACACATATTTATTTACTATTTGCAGAGGAATTAAAAATTGCATTTAACAGCATTAAAGAAAAATAAAATCATTCAAACAAACTCCCAAATGCTGAAAATGATACTGAAAATTTAAATAGTCGCATACGAGAGGCATTTGCATCAATAACTATTGACGAAATCTAAAACAGTCTTCAGGAGTTCCATACCAGGCTTGAACTGTGTGAAGAAACTGGTGGGGGATTGTTTAAATTATTTTTCATAATTACTTGACATAAAGTGTCAAAATTACAAATTTAAAATACCCTGTATAAATAAATCAATGATTTAATAACTGAAATTGTAGTTTCAGACTAATCAGGAATTTTAATTCCTATAACATTTTTACTTAGAAGTAAAATTTTTAAAAAAATCACTCTTGTAACTTCAATCCGGGGACATACTATACATATATTTCCATTTTCAAATAATAATTGTCGCGATTCATTAAGAAATTTTAAAGGGAAAACATATAAATATGATAAGTATGTTAGAGGTTTTATAAACAAAATAAAAAAATAATTCCAAATTTCTTGAAAAGCAAGATTCATATAATATACTCAAAAATATGTAAATGGTCTATTCTAATACTGACCATGTCAATTATCTAGAATTTGATTATAAATATTCCGTTATTTGTACATTCAAATTTATTGACATTGACATTGTACATTGACATTCAAAGTTTACATAGAATATTTCAATTGTTAATTTTTTTTTTTGGCAAATCATTCAGGATTTACAATTTCTAATAGTGTTCCATGCCAATTAATTTGGATTTATCGAAGAACTTTTCATTTGAGCGTAATTCTTTAAAAAATAATATAGAATTTTACAATTTCTACTGTATTTCGTGACATTTTATAGATTTTCCATAAAATTTTACAATTATTAATACTTTTCATCATAATTTGATTTGAATGTGCATATATACTTCCATTTTTAAATACTACTTGTATCAACTCATTAAGAAATTTATTAGGATTTTCCAAATCAATTGGTTTTCATAATATTTATAATTTAATGCAATAAAACAAATTACAGTGTACATGGGGAGCCCCAAAATTAAATTGCACACAGCGCAGTATTATTCAGTACTGATAATTGATTATTGTATAATTATTTTTATTATATATATAATCGATCTTTATTGGGCTATCGACCCCATATGGGGTCTTTCCGCCTATTTTTATTATTTTATTACTTAATTAAGTTTTGAAAATAATAATACAATTTTTGATAGTAATCATTAATACTTTTGCAGAATAATTCAAATTTTATCAGAAAAAATACAAACTATCATTGAAATATTGGCAGAAATAATTAAAAAAATGATAATACTAATATAGAAACTTTCTTTCTTCGTAGTCTCTATTTCTACTGTTTTTTGCTTGCTATGAATTTACTACTTCTGTCGTCGACGGGATTTCTATTATCGTTTGTTTTTTACAGTTTCCTTTTGCCACATATTTGACAATATTATTCATAATTGTAAATTAAGGATTGCAGTAAATATTATAAAACTGGATGAATTTAAAATTTTGCTGGCTTGAATTCGCTAAAATTTAAAATTTTACTAGAAATTGCTAATTGTACTGTTTTTTCTTCTATGGCTGACGAGATTTCTACTGTCTTTTGTAGCTTACTAGGTTTCTGCTGTATTTTGTCTTTGATGGGATTTCTACTGTCTTTTGTCGCTGGCGGGACTTCTACCGACTTTTGTCGCTGATGCAAATTCTACTGGTTTTTTGCTACGCAGTTTTTACTGTCCCTTGTCGCTGATGAGATTTCTATTATCTTTTGTCGCTGACGCGATTTCTTCTGATATTTTCTTGCTATGCAGTGTCTACAATCATCTGTCGCTGGCTGGTTAGCATTTCTACTATATTTTGTTGCTGACGCGATTTCTACTATATTTTTGCTATAGATTTTCTACAGGTTTTTGTTGCTGACGGAATTTCTACAATACCGTAGCTGACCGATATCCACTGTTTTTTCTTCCTACGTATGATCTACAACCCGTTGTCGATGACTGGATTTCTACTATATTTGGTTGCTGACGCTAATTCTACTGTTTTTTCTTGGTACGCTGTTTACTGTCTTGTATCGCTGATGGGATTTCTACTGCATTTTTTTGCTGACGGGTTTCTACTGTCTTTTGTCGCTTACGGGATTTCTACTGTTTTTTTGTCGCTGACGGGATTTCTACTGTATTTTGTCGCTGACGGGATATTTACTGTCTTTTGTCGCTGACGCAAATTATATTGTATTTTTTGCTACGCAGTTTTGACAGCATTTTGTGGCTGATGGAATTTCTACTGTCTTTTATTGCTGACGGGATTTCTACGGTCTTATGTCACTGACGCAAATTCTACTGGGTTTTTTTGCTACTAACTTTTTACTGTCTTTTGTCGCTAATAGAATTTCTGTTTTTGGTCGCTGACGCGATTTCTACTGTTATTTTCTTGCTATGTAGTGTCTGCAATCATCTGTCGCTGACTGGTTTGCATTTCTGCTATATTTTCTCGCTGACGCAATTTCTACTGTGTTTTTCTTGCACGCATTTTCTACATTTTTTTGTCTTCAGTCGCTAGCGCGATATATACCATTTTTTACGTATTTTCTACAACCCTTTGTCGATGGCAGGATTTCTATTATATTTTGTTGTAGACGCTAATTCTACTGTTTTTTTCTTGCGACGCTGTTTACTGCCTTTTGTCGCGGTCGGAATTTCTACTGTATTTTGTCGCTTACTGGATTTCTACTGTATTTTGTCGCTGAAGGGATTTCTACTGTCTTTTATCGCTGACTGGATATTTCTACTCTCTATTGTCGCTGACGCAAGTTCTACTGGTTTTTTTGTTACGCAGTTTTTACTGTCTTTTATCGCTGATGGAATTTCTACCGCTATGCAGTGTCTACAATTATCTGTCGCTGACTGGTTAGAATTTCTGCTATATTTTGCCGTTGACGCGATTTCTACTGTGTTTTTCTTGCTACGCAATATCTATAGTTTTTTGTCGCTGTCGGGATATCTACAACCTTTAGTCGCTGACACAATATCTAGTTCTACTATATTTTATTGCTAACGCAAGTTCTATTGTTTTTGTTTTTGCTAATACTTCTACAATTTTTTTGTAGCTTCAGCGATTTCTAATGTTATTTTCTTGCTAAGCAATTTGTTGCTGACTGGACTTCTATTGTTTTGTTGCTAACGATAATTCTACTATTTTTTTCTTGCTACGTCGTCTACTGCCGTCTGTCGCTGACAGGATTTCTACTATATTTTGTCGCCGACCAGATTTCTACCGTCTTTTATCGCTGACGCGAATTTTACTGTTTTTTTTGCTACACAGTTTCTACTGTCTTTTGTTGCTAATGGGATTTCTACTGTCTCATGTCACTGATGGGATTTCTACGATTTTTTGTCGCTGATAGGATTACTACTGTCTCTTGTCGCCGATGGGATTTTTACGGTCTTTGTAGCTGATGGGGTTTGTACTGCCGTTTGTCGCTGACGGGATTTTTACTGTCTTTGTAGCTGACGGGATTTTTATTGTATTTTGCGGCAGGCGGGACTTTTGCCGTATGATTCCCATTATCGTTTATTGCTGATGCAAGATATACCTGTGACGGAATTTCTACTGTATTGTGTCGCTGACGGGATTTCTACTGTCTTTTGTCGCTGACGCGAGTTCTACTGTTATTTTGCTACGCAGTTTCTACTGTATTTTGCCGCTGATGGGATGTCTACTGTCTTATGGCACTGATGGGATTTCAACGGTTTTTTGTCGCTGATAGGATTACTACTGTCCTTTGTCGCTGATGGGAGTTCTACTGTCTCTTGGCGCTGATGGGATTTCTACTGTCTTCGGTTGCTGACGGGATTTCTACTGTCTTTGGAGATGACGGGATTTCTGATGGATTTTGCGGCAGACGGGACATCTGCTGTCTATTGGCGCTTGCGGGAATTCTACTGTCTTTTGTCGCTGACGGGATTTCTACTGTCTTTTGTCGCTTACGGGATTTCTACTGTCTTTGGAGATGACGGGATTTCTGATGGATTTTGCGGCAGACGGGACTTCTGCTGTCTTTTGGCGCTTACGGGAATTCTACTGTCTTTTGTCGCTGACGGGATTTCTACTGTCTTTTGCCGCTGATGGGATGTCTACTGTCTTATGTCACTGATGGGATTTCTACGGTTTTGTTGTCGCTGATAGGATTACTACTGTCCTTTGTCACTGATGGGAGTTCTACTGTCTTTTGGCGCTGATGGTATTTCTACTGTCTTCTATCGCTGATGGGATTTCTATTGTCTTTGGAGCTGACGGGATTTCTGATTAATTTTGCGGCAGACGGGATTTCTACTGTCTTTTGTCGCTGACGGGATTTCTACTGTCTTTTGTCGCTTAGGGGATTTCTACTGTCTTTTGCCGCTGATGGGATGTCCACTGTCTTATGTCACTGATCGGATTTCTACGGTTTTGTTGTCGCTGGTAGGATTACTACTGTCCTTTGTCGCTGATGGGAGTTTTACTGTCTTCTGTCGCTGACGGGATTTGTATTGTCTTTGGAGCGGACGGAATTTCAGATGAATTTTGCGGCAGACGGAACTTCTACTGTCTTTGTAGCTGACGGGATTTCACTGTATCTTTTGTTGTCGTATGATTCCCATTATTGTTTATTGCTGATGTAAGTTGTGCCGTCTTTTCTCGCTGACGTGACTTCTACTGTCGTGCGTTGCTTACGCTATTCCAGTGTGTTTTGTCGCCGACACGGTTTCTACCGCATTTCTAATTAGCCACATAGACAGTGCTTTAACGCGAGTCAAATTTTCAGCCATAATTTGTGATGGAGCTTTGGTTCATTATTCGGAGATTACATTTTCATCCCCATAATTCACACATCTCTCTTTGGCGTAAGCCTGTAGTTCAGTTTACGTAAGCATCAATTACACTGGCACTGCTTTCCCGATGCGTCAGACCGCGCACTCAGTCACTGCTGGCCCGGCAATTAAGCTAATCCATCTGATCACTCCTGGCAATTAATTAGTGTGGCATGGAACCCCTATTTTTTTTTCGCCGCCGCCGCCGCTCCTCGACGTTTCAATCGTCCCTAATCCTCCGGAATAAGAGAAGGCGTCCCCCGCTTCTTCGCCATTAAGCGTCAACCCCAAAGCTACTGCTTGGAGGCCAGACGGAGTTAATTCTGGCATCGAGACGGGGATCTTGTGCTGTCTGTTTGTGCGCTTTCCAACCGGAGGGATTAATTAAATCGTCTGGGGACGTATCCTTGCCGGCTGCCCGACGTTGCTACCGCAGAAAATGTATCGTTTCGTGTTATCGCGTGTTTACATGCCGTTTGTTGGTTTTATCTGTGCGAAATTGCGGGAATCGGCAACAAAAGGCTAGCTAGATGGAACACCGAGGTTCGCTCGTACGATAGCTAATACTGAAATTAGTTTGAAACAATTTGCGCTTTGTTAAAAATTATATTATTTATAGAGCAATCGCGTTTCTCGCACATTTTATGTGGCGAAAAAATGTTGCGCGGTGAATAAAACATGTAATCATAATTAGCCCATCATCATTAAAATAGTCGTCGGATGTGGCGTTTGGCTCCCTGAGCGGCCACTGAAAACCGCGATCCTACTTTCCAACAAATAATTTATCAAAGCCCGCTTCGGGCATGTCCAGAAACTGGCTCGCTGTTGGCGGGCGCTTCGTTATTTATGAATTCCAGAAGCCGCAGGGAGTTTATTACGAAATAATGAGGCACAATTATACCCCCTGAAACATGTGTGTGTGTGCGTCTATGTGTGTGCGGGCGCGTTCATTGAGAACTTCTGGAATAGTTTGATAATTAATATCGAGACTGAATTTCATCCGATGGCTGTCGGGATTTCAATTTCAGGAGCGGCGCGAAGTTTATGAATCCGCCAGGAGCCGGCCGCCCCCCGCGCCACCGAGCTCCCGACAAAACCGTCGAGAAGTCCTGGCCGACCGAAGACTTCCCTCCTCAGACTTTTAATTATCATTCATAACGGAATTCATTAGTGCCGATTACACGGATCATTCCTCGCCGCCCCACGCATCCCGGCGCCCATTAGATATGCCAAGAAAAATCCAATTCCGCCGCAGCAATAAAAATATTAATGGCCGAGCCCCGGTCCCCGTTTTTTCCCCGGCTTATTAGCCAATTTTAATCTCCACGTCTAGACGAGCTGAGCTTTCACAATGGGAAGTTTGTTACCACCGACACCAGTTTTTAGCTGTAGCAGCAAAAGTAGATAAAGCCACTTATTCACCTCGAGGGCAATGGCCCAGTGCAGAAATTTCCACTCTTGTGTTAAGTTACTTCCAAACAATTTGGGACTTATTACAATCTGATCAAAGATGGATCAATGAGTAATGTTATGCCAACTGAAATTACTAAATGAAGGTTTAATGCTAAGGGCCCACTCAATAGTATCCCTTAAATTCTAATCACTTAATTACACAAATATTAGCGTGTACCATAGCACTATGCTCTGCTTTTGCACTACACAATATTAAACTAACTCGAACGGTTTGGTCCGCTGTAGTCTTCTTGTCAAATTCGTGTTATCGAGGAGCTGGATGGCTTCGACGTTGACATGTTGAAGAAGCTCGTGACTCTTGGCAAATTTTTTTATTGTCTCATTAACAGTGTCCATTTCCAAGTCCCTGTGGACGTCACTGTTCCGGAAATACCAAGGTGCATTGACAATACTCCTTGATACTTTGTTTTGGTATCGCTGGGTTATTTCTATATTGCTCTTTTTGGCACAACCCCACAGCTGGATGCCATATGTTCATATGGGCTTAAGAATTTGTTTATACAGAAGTATTTTATTATAGATTGACAGGGTGGAGTTGCGACCAAGCAGCTAATACATTTTTCGAAATATGATGTCAAATTCTTCTTTTTTTCTTTTTGACATGTGCTCTCCAGCGTAGCTTGACATTGTATAAATGTGGTATGTAAAACGATAGTAACGATTCTACGATAATTTCTAATTCGCCAAAAATAATCTTTAACAGTCGTGGTAATTTGACCTTTCGCATTCATAATTATTAATAAATTATTCAAATCCTCAAATCCTAAATAATAAATGCTGAAACTTGTATGCTCAAGTTCCTCGCAGCTCTAAATCCGGCCCTCTACATGGTCGTAGAAAAAGTACAGTGTACAACTCGCACGGAATGACAATTTCCCACTCATACGAATTGCAGCACTCTAGGAAGCGAATTATAGTACCTATTCCAATATTCAATAGAGTAGGTACTATACCTTATCAACTTCAACTTGGCACTAATCACATTCAAGTTGGCAATAATCATTATCAATTTCGCATTAATCAAATCCATGTTGGCATTAAACAAATTCATGTTGTCGTTGTTTAATGCCAACATGGTTTTGATTATTTGATTTTCGGCCGAGTGCAGAAATTCCCACTCTTGTGTTAAGTTACGTCCCAACGACTTGTGCAAATAATTTATTCTACAGTTGTGTCGAAATGTCAACATATCAACATTCAAAACAAACGTTGAAAATGTCACTTTGTAGCACTTAGTGCGGCAAAAAATCATGCCGCGCGGCAAAAAATCATGCCGCACTTGTCAAATTTCTTGCCACACTCTAGGATTAAAATAGTATATTGTAATAAGAGTGCGGAAAGGGCTTCATTGCAAAACCAGTATGAAAGTTGGAGCACGAGCGCCAGCGAGTGCTCCATTCATACGAGCTTTGCAATGGCCATTTCCGCAAGAGTGTTACATACTATTTTTTCTACGAAAGTGTAGAAAACTAAAGATTAATGTAAATTTAATCATTAATTTAAAATAAATGTCATTGTCATTAATTTAAACGTCAGAAAATTTATAAATCGCTTGTCACCAAATCGAGACTCGAAATTTATACATTAATACTGGAAGTAGAAGAATATCAATAATAATAATAATAATCTTTATTTCGCTGTGCCCCAGCAGATAACATACACACATAGTTAATTACACATAAAATACAAATATGACCTGATTTAAATACATTTACAGTTTTATAGCGGCTATGAAATTGGTGAGCGGACGATTTCTTCTTTCCTCACATTCCAGGAGGTGGTACCTTGAAGATGTTTTGTTGCAGAAACGGCATATGCAGTTGTCTTCTGCATTGTGAAAAATTGTTTTATTGCAGCATAGGTGGTGAAAGCCATGGTACGTGAAGCGGGTAATGAAGTGCCTTTGCTTGTGATTGGCTTCCCTCCAGATATGTTCATTAAAAGCTGGACCGTCTGTGAAATTCTGAAACACAAATTCCATGTTTTTACCATCTATTATATTGCAGTACTGCTCTTGCACCGCTGCAGATATACCGGTACAGTTCTTTATGATATCCTCACCCATTGTACTGGTATTTGCTAACTGAAACACAAAGGTGTTTGATGTAAATTTTGACAGTCCTAGGGTCTTTTTAAGAAATCTGGCCTTTACTTTGTCCAGCTGTAGCAGGTCGGTTACCTTTACAAGAGGCCATAAGTTTTTCATTCCATAAGTGACAGCTGGCCAAATTTTAATGTTGTACAATTTTATTGCTGCATTCAGGCTCAGTTTTTGTAGATGTTTAAGTGTCCCGATGACTCTGGCTAGTTTTCTGCTTTTTGAGTTGAAGTGCTTCGTAAATGTTAGTGTAGTCTGAAGGGTTATTCCAAGGTATTCGTACTCGTTTACAAACTTAAGTTGCTCTTCCCCTAGATAAATGACGTCACTGTTGCAGATTCTGCCTCCGTTTCTAAACTTCATAACATTGGTTTTCTCGTTGTTGATGGTTATTTTGTTGTTGATGCACCATTGGTAGAGAAGGTTCAGGCTCCCTTGTAGTTGTGTACGGTCCTTGGTAAAGATGACTAAATCATCAGCATACATAGCACACTCTATTTTATAATTCTTTAGTAGCTTAGGCAAATCATACATATATACTAGGAACATAGTCGGGCTCAATGAGTCCCCTTGGAGAACGCCTCTGGTTTGTTCTATCGAATTAGACAGTTCTATTCCGTTATCTACTACTATCTGGTTTGTGTCCAACATGCCAAGAATTAAGTTGTAGATCTTCCCCTTGATACCTACTTCCCGAAGCTTTTCACATAAAGTGGACCTGTCTATTACGTCGAACGCTTTGCTGAAGTCGACGAAAGCCGCATACAACGACCCTCTCGGAACAGATGTGGCCAATTTTACACTTGTTGTTAGCTTATCGATGGCATCCTCACAACTCCTATGTCTCCTAAAGCCAAATTGTTCAGGTGGTAACAGGTCTTCAAGGTGGTTCATAGCTCTGACATTGATCAATTTTGTTAGCAGCTTGTACTGCGTGGCTGCCAAGGCAATCCCCCGATAAGCGTTGGGGTCTTTGGGGCAGCCCTTCCCTTTATATAATGTCTTGATCTTCGAGACTTTCCAGTGGGAATATCAATAATGGATTCCGATAGTGACGATATAACAAACACTCCGCCGGAACTTGCGGCCATTGCATCCACAGTTTCGTCCGATGTATTATATATGAGTGCGGAAAGTACTTTCCGCACTCATATAAGTGCGGAAAGTACTTTCTGCACTCCTTTTAACAAATACCAACTTTCAAGGTTAAATTTTATGACAGAAAACGTGTCTTTCAACACTTTCGTAGAAAATAGTATATTAAAGTATAAGTGGATATCAAGGCCTTTCAAGCACGAACGTTTTTCAAAAAACCGACCCGTCGCTCCCCGCGCAGCGGGGAGGCGGGGAGGTTTTTTGAATAGAGTGAGTGCTTGAAAGGCCAGATATCCACGCATACTTTACGCTATTTTTTATCATTGATGCCGTAAATTGGCCTAAACATTTGTAATTATAATTTCTATCTGATGTGCCGTCGATTTTGCCGTACAGTTTTAGTATCGTTGCTAAGATACTGAATAAATAACTAGCTAACATGGCGGCTGATACTATGCAATCGTTCTAGCCTTGGTTGTCAAAGTGTTGAATATCGTATGTAACAATCTTTCAATTTGGCGTCAGTTTTGATTTTGGTTGAAAATGCAACGAAACATTGATCAATTAAGCTCCGAAGCAGAGAGGCGTTTAATTCCCCAAAAATCGGAATTGGCATATAAGAAGGAATACGATAAATTGGTAAAATGGATGGACGAACAGGAGGTGAAAACTGTAGATGAAAGAATGATTCTTGCTTACATGCAGAAAATGTCTACATGCTATAAGGCGTCAACAATGTGGGCAATACATTCCATTTGTATCCATGGAAACCTTTACAGGAAACGCGCGTTTTTGAAAGCCTGTTTTATGCACGCTACACGATGTTTTAAACAAGCAATATGATGCATCAATGATAAAATAGTTATTTAAGCATTAAGAGAAGTAAGTATCTTTTACCAGTCGAGGTCGAGTTTGCGCCCGAGCGACAGCGAGGGCAAGACCGAGACTGGTCAAAACTTACCTCTCAAATTGCTTATAACTGTTTTTCCACTCCTGAAGTTGGTTTAATTGTTTATGTTTGATTAATTTATTTTCGCAACATGAACAAAACGTCAGTACGGCTTTGGTTGCTAAGACTATTTTTCAAACAAAGTGTGAATGTCAGAAATTGCATTCGTTCAGTTGTAAAATGAATTCCAATGAAAATAAACAAGAAATGGCTATTGAAGAAGCTGCAGATGCTGCCTGTTCCTTCCTACTGCCGGAGAAGTCGAAGGGGTGTTATCAAAAGTGTTTTAAATACTGGTGCCAGAGAAAGAACGCTATTGAAATGATTTTACTTACTTCCCTGAGGGAAGTAAGTGATTACTTACTTCCCGTTGCTCATAGTAACCAAAGCTTTATCGGTAAGTGGGACTTACTTCCACTAAATCAATGTTATAACAGTGTACTTACCATGCAGGGAGTGGAAAAAAGTTTGTTATCAACAGATTTTATTTTAACAACTTTTATAATGTTATATGAATTGTACAAGAGTCACAATTGGTTAAATTAACGTTGGGAAGAACTGGAACAGTACGGATAGATGTGGTTGACACTGAAGAATGAGATGTTTCCTTCGAGTTGTCCCCCATATGACAGCTACCGTGTCTCTTCAAATTTGTAAGATTCGCTCCGGCATTGACTAATAGGGTCGCTGATATTCGGCGAAAACAATAGGCAGGCACACACGTAGGGGATTTTCAAGCGATCTGTCCCGCTGTCCGCATCTGTCATCTCTGTCACGCCGATCTGTCTCAAATCTGCATGACAAGGATGTCAGATGCGGACGGCGGGACAGATCGCTTGAAAATCTCTTCCATGTGTGCCTGCCTAATGACCTATATAACTTTCAGGCTTTGCGAGTTTTAAATATTGTGCAATTTTATTCGGTATCTGCCCAAAAGTGTTTATGCCTACCATGTCTAACAACCGTTTAGGAACTTGATCCATTTCTGATTCGTTTTGATTTAACATAATTATAATGATAAACATCACGTTGACATTTATGTTTTTAAACATCTAAAATAACATTTACGGTAAATGGCAATGGCCATTTCAAAACTTGTATGATTGGAGCACTTATATCGCAATGTACTATTTTCTGCTCCATGTTTAGAAAGTAGGCTTTCGATCCCTGAAATTACAGCCAAAAGTAAGCAATGTTCTGTCTAGGAAGGAAAATAAAACTTTCCTCTTTTAGATTTTTTTTTTATTACAATAACATTTTTGAGAATGTAGGTTCAACGATGTAACAAGCAAATGTTACGGAACGTTTTCTTCAGAATAAAATCATATGGGTTAAATTTTGATCTAAATTCATTGATTTAAATCATATTTACCCTGGCAAAACCTGATCAGAAATATAAAGACAAACTTTTAATTCATGATTTTTATGATTTTAAAAAATCAAAGATTTTTTATTGTTTTCTAAATCATGATTTATTCCAACCCTTATTGTAATTGTTCTAGTAATGCAAATAGCATACCTGTACACCACAGGTGTGAACACTACTGTAGCTTCGGGTCATGTTTCGCTTGGTGCCACGAGCGTCGCGATACAACAGACCTCGGCTGTAATAGTATCCTTCACAACCTTGGTGTATAATATATCTACTATTAAATAAATGATTACTCTTTCATTTCCATAAACATGTTTACATTCAAAAGTAAAAATGAATGGAACTTAACGAAAGTCAAGAAGTATTTGAAACAAAGGACAATGTTAATATTCTATACAAATTTATAAATCCCTGTGTCAACGAAACGTACCTTTCTAATTTATGAATAAAATTGTAAAATTTACTGCAAAGTTTTCACCTTTTTCTTAAAACTTTGTTAAAATTCGATAGTAATCTACAAGTATTAGTTGTTTTGCATGTGTTTCATTGAAACCCATAAAAAAATCGATTTTGCATATGTTCAATGCGAATTTCTTATTAAAATTCCAAAATTTACTTTAAAATTTGAAAATTTCTTTAAATTTGTTATTATAATTCGTAATAGAAATGCTTGCTATGTGAACGTGATTTACTATAACACCACAGTTTAAAAAAAAACAAAGACGATCCAATTAGACGGCAGCCATTAAATATCGGTTGTAAATTCCTAATGCTATTAAATTGTAAGTATGTTAAACATACAGCAATCGTAAGTTAGCCAAACCATAGATCATGAGTGTTAGCCTAAACTCTTTATATTCTGCAATTAATTTATAATAAATTGTTTAATGAAAGTTATTGCTCATATTTTAGATGATTTCACAATTGTTGCCCGGCGCATTCACCATTAAACTAATATATCATAATTATGTACTTAAATTATGAACGAGTAATTATTTTGTGCCAGCATAGGTACTAACATAAAATTAAACTATTTTTATACCATGTAAAATGAATATGTAACAATATGTCGTCACGGTTTTAATACAAACAAAAGTTTACCCGGCGCATCCACCATAATGCAAAATAAAATTATTTCCATTCATCACATAAAAATTAGGACAACTTTATGGAATATTGTTATTATTGTTATTATATACAAATTGTTATTGTTATCATATACAAAGTGCTTTAAATAATATTCATGCAAATATTGATAATCATACACAAAAACAAATTAAATTAAATTTATACTTCATTTTCGCCTCTATACTATAATTTTGCTTGTTACAATTAAAATGAATCTAAAATCATTTAAACTTTTATTCAAATGGTTTTCAAACATGTGTAACATTTTCGAAATTATTTGAAAACAAATATAAATCAGGTTCTTTAAAATTCTGGAAAACTCAAGCAGGGATCATTTCTGGTTTTCATCTCCAATACTCCAATACAAGATTATTATATTAATAATAATAATAATAATAATAATAATAATATGTATTATTATACAAGAGTATACAAGATAAGGATACCAAATTTGAATTGGGCTAAAATTTGAGCTAAAATATTTTTCTCTGCCAATTATAATAGTGATGGATCTTGATAACATAAAACCTTAAAAACTTCATTCGTCTATAAATATTTTTTTTGGAAAAACATCTATAAATTATTTCATGAACTTTAAAAGAAAATTCCAGAAAACACAACCTTGGATTATTTTTAGTTTGGCGTCTGCCAATACCTTGAAGTACATATAGTTAATCAGAATATTAAATTTTAATTGTGCAAAAAATTAAACAATTTTTTTTTCTACCAATTATAGCAATTATGCATCTTGATAATATAAATCATTTCATTTGTCTACATTTTTTTTTAAACCTCTATAATTTATTTCATGAACTACAATTGAAAAAACTCAATCATGGATTATTTTTGGTTTCACGTCTTCCAATATCTTGAAGTATAGTTAATCAGAATACCAAATTTGAATTGGGCTAAATCTTAAACTACATTTTTTTTAATCAATTATAGCAATTTTGCATCTTGATAATATAAAGCATTTTATGTGTCTACAATTTTTTATTTTTATTAAACATCTATAAATTATTTCATGAGCTTGAAAAGAAAATTCCTGAAAACCCAATTCATGGATTATTTTTGGTTACACGTCTTCCAATATCTTGAAGTATAGTTAATCAGAATACTAAATTTGAACTGGGCTAAAACTTAAACTAATTATTTTTTCTACCAATTATAGCAATTATGCATCTTGATAATATAAATCATTTCATTTGTCTACAATTTTATTTTTAAGAACATCTATAAATTATTTCATGAACTACAATAGAAAATTCCTGAAAACCCAATCATGGATTATTTTTCGTTTCACGTCTTCCAATATCTTGAAGTATAGTTAATCAGAATACTAAATTTGAACTGGGCTAAAACTTAAACTACATTTTTTTTCTACCAATTATAGCAATTGTGCATCTTGATAATATAAATCATTTTATTTGTCTACAAATATTTTTTTTAAACATCTAAAATTATTTCATGAACGACAAAAGAAAATTCCTGAAAACCCAATTAAGGATTATTTTTGGTTTGACGTCTTGAAAAAACTTGAAGTATAGTTAATCACAATACCAAATTTGAATTGGGCTAAAACTTAAACTACATTTTTTTTCTACCAATTATAGCAATTATGCGTCTTAGATAATATAAAGCATTTTATTTGTCTACAATTTTTTTATTATACTTCTATAAATTATTTCATGAACTTCGAAAGAAAATTCCTGAAAACCCAACCTTGGATTATTTTTGGTTTCACGTCTTCCAATACCTTGAAGTATAGTTAATCAGAATACTCAATTTAAACTGGGCTAAAACTTAAACTACATTTTTTTCTACCAATTATAGCAATTATGCATCTTGATAATATAAAACATTTTATTTGTCTACAATTTTTTATTATACATCTATAAATTATTTCATGAACTTCGAAAGAAAATTCCTGAAAACCCAACCTTGGATTATTTTTGGTTTCACGTCTTCCAATATCTTGAAGTATAGTAAATAAGAATACCAAATTTGAATTGGGCTTAAACTTAAACTTTTTTTTTCTACCAAATATAGCAATTATGCATCTTGATAATATAAATCATTTCATTTGTCTACAATTTTTTTTTTTTTAAAAACCTCACAAGAAAATTCCTGAAAACCTAATCATGGATTATTTTTTGTTTCACCAATACCAATATTGTCTGCCAATGCCATGAAGTATTGTTAATTAGAATACCAAAGTTTAATTCAGCTAAAACTTAAACTAAAATATTTTTTCTGACAATTACATTACTGATGCATAGGCATATAATTAATAAAAAAACTTCATTTAATTACAAATGGAAATGTAAGACTGAAGGTTGATAGCCAATATATTGTATCTACCTACTACTGAAAATTCTGAAATTCTGAAAAATTCTGATTTTTTGTTTCTGGCATTTTTTTATAACATGATGTACCATTGATGAAAACGATAATAGTTATTTACGTATTTAGGGCCGAAATAAATAGTTTACGCACGTGAAGAATGTTTCAGTCCACGGATTTATTTTTCCAAGGACGTAAACTTTCTTTCGGTCAGGCTATGCTAAACACAAAAAAAAACTAGTCAGTTAATATGTTCAAACCAGTATCTGACCTAAGTCTGAACTAGTCAAACTAGTCTGATATTACTATGGATACCATATTAAATAACTTGAAAGACAAATTTAAAGATAGGAACCAACGTGGCTCACACCGGTTTAAACTCAGATCATGTACAATTTCAAAAGTCGAACGTCATATTTTTCTGTAATAATTTTTTGAAGCCTTGTTCAATCGTATACAATAATGCTAAAATCTCTAATAAGAGTTGTCTTAGTTTTTTTTTGTCGTGCATAGTCGTGCATATATAACGTTTTACGCACTCAAGTCGACCACATAACTAATGTCTGTTCCATATTGTGGTTATGTGGAATTGAGTGTTGCAAACATAATAATTGGTTACCATGGTGATTAGTAACATCTGCAGGTCACTCCCATGCGTTATTATGTTATTATGGTATTGCATAAATAAAATGGGGCATTGGGCAGAAAAAACGCGTCAGCGGCCTCGTAAACACTTTACGAGGCCGTTTCTCGTGAAGTTGTAGTTTCCGCCACGGTAACCACTTTGTAAAGAACTGGTTTACATATAGTTGTGCGTGAAAAATATTAATGCACGTTGATTGATATTAAATTGTCAAGCAGTAAATATTAAATTAGCATTACCTCCACCTCCTCTCGCTCGCACTTATATTTCCTGCATCCGGAACTCGTTGCTTAACCCGCTGTATAACTTACAAGTTTCAAACCCCTTTCGTTCATCCTTCGTTCTTCATTCTTCGCGTAAGCCTTCATTTCCATGCCATTTCACACATCAATTAAACGCGTCTCGAGTTTCCGGGTGTTGCGAGGAGCGACAGTAAAATGTATAACGACGTTCCGACTCAGCGCACCCCCCTGGCAAATCGAATAAAAATGAAAACGAGAAGAGCAAAGTCGAAAACTTGAAACGCTTTATGATATGCTATCGGTGTGTAGGCGTATGTGTGCAAGTGCGATGTGCAGTGAAATTCGCGCTTTCAAAGGTATCGGCCTCGAATTATTCTTTGAAGCTTCCAGGCCAAATCCGGCAATTATCGCGGATTCACACAGCATGAGTTTTATCAAACGTTCTGGTTATTACTGTTAATCGTATTATCGAGAAAGAAATTTTTACAATTATTTGCTTTTATACGAAAATTGGGATTTACTTTATTTAAAAGTATGCAGGCATAAATTTTCTAAATGGAAATTGCATTTGCGCTCAAATTGCGAGGTTCACGGCGGGTTTCGTCTTGCTGGAACATAGGACGTTGCCTGGCTGTATAGTTTTACAACTATAATGCTCCTAAATTGAGATTAGTGCATCGCGTAATTCGCGCGACCAACTTTTTACTGCACCACTCAGGACGGCTTTTTACGTCGGCCGCAGCTGGGAGTTTTAACGCGGAGGGCCGTAAAATGTTGCTCCCCCTCGAGTTGGCGAGCGCCTAAACTTTTTAAATAATTAAGCAGGTGCGCTCCTCCACAAAGCACGTACACACGTATAAAACACAAGAATCCCCGATACATCCGACGGTTATTGATCACGTTTTTACTGTACACATTTACAAGAAGTTCTTTAAGAGATGAAAATGAAATTTATCATATTATGTATACCGTGTGTTTCGCTTCCCTCCTTCGCCTCCACACCTGTAGGCTTCGTATTTATTCTCCCATCATTTTCAAATTTTATCCAATACCACATTTTTTAAATAATTTTACTGCAAACCCACATAAATAAACTAAATATAAATTCATATACAGGGTGTTTCAGTTATCGTGAAAGAATTAGGAAAGTTTATATCAATATCTCAATGTCCATGAATTATACGTCAGCTTTAATAACATATTTGAATTCTACTCAAAAAAGTGCCTGTCAAAATATAATTTTAATATAAATTCAATTAAACGTGCTACAGCGTGAAATCGAAAATGCAGACTTTTGTTTTTCACCAGTGGCAGCCAAACCATTCAATTTTAGATTTTTTTTTCCTGCTAAGTAGGCCTTGGCTTCACAATTATATAATCTGATTTAACCAAAGCTTTATCTCGTACCGTATATGAGATTATCATGTTGAGCTCGAGAACTGAGACACCCTGTATATTATTATTTTTGTTATTAATTAACATTATAAAAATAATAATTATTCTTATATAATATATTATACCTATTGGTTCAACGAAAGAACGTAAAATGACGTTATGCAGGGTGATTTATAATTAGCTGACAAAATTGAAACCAAATATTCAGCAAGCATACGTGAAAAATGAATTATTTCACCATAATTTTTGTTCACTGTAAAATTTGCACTTATTCTGTAAAATTGCAATGTTTAATGATTAATCATTAATAATAATAATTGAACCTTACACTTATTTTGTCAAAATATTAATATTTACTGCACTTATTCTAAGATATTATCAATGATTACATTTAGATTTACAATTATTTTGTCAACATTTCACTGATTATCACTAGTGATTGAAATGTCCATTTGACAGTATATGCACTTATTGTGTTATAATATCAATGTATACTGTCTAATTAGCACTTATTCTGTCAAAATGACAATTTTACTTAGAAATATGCTTTATTCTGTCAATACAACAATGTTTGCTGCCAGATGTGCACTTATTCTGTAAAAATTACAATGTTTACTGTCAAATTTGGACTTATTTTGTAAAAATTACACTGTTTACTGTCAATTTTCAATTATTCTGACAAAATGTCAATGATTTTTACTATTGCTTGAAATGTGAACTTATTTTGTCAAAATTGTAAAGTTAACTGCCAAATTATCACTTATTTTGTCAAATTCTCAATGTTTACTGTTAAATATTTCACTTATTCTGTGAAAATTGCGATGTTTACTGTAAAATTTACACTTATTCTGTAAATGCAATGTTTAATGAATAATCATTAATAACAATCTTTGAACGTTATACTTATTTTGTCAAAATATTAATATTTACTGTCAAATGTGCACTTATTAATAATAATAATAATAATAATAATATTTATTGTGTTTAGAACTACCTCTTAGTGAATTGTTGAAATTCAAATTTGGAATGTTTAAGATTTGACAAATTCCTTAATAATCACATTAGGTATTTATGTTTATTTTTCCAAAATTTTCAACAACACACCATGTCTACATCTATTGATGTAGTATAATTACATTACATAATAATTTCTACTTTATTATTGATGAAAATCACGGAAAATTTATGAAAATTCCGCTCGATATGAAAATTTCAATATTTATTTTTAAAATAATGGCCAAGTTTTCAAGGTTAATAATAATATGTATATCCATGCACCTCAATATTAAACCAAATATTAAACAATGCAAATATTTAAAGAACATTTGTGGAATTCCACTTATTGTTATAACTTAAAAAGGAATATATATATATATATATATATATATATATATATATATATATATATATATATATATATATATATATATATACATATATAAAATCTTAGATGATTCCATAATATAATCGTGGAATTATTATTAATTTCTAAAGATACTCATAGGAAATTCAGGAAGACACTATGACCAAGTTTCAAGGTGAATACGGTGAATATCCAGCAAAAGTCTATAAAATTCTCTTAATATCTAATTTTTACAATGCAAATATTTAATAAAAATTTGTGAAAATTCCTCTGGGAAAGTGACATTATTTCAAAAATAATACTTATATGCTATCTCAGATTATACCACAGCATAATTGTATACATCGTTTTCACTAATTATATTAGTTAGTATTAATTTTTGAAGATATTCATAGGAAATACAGAAAAACACTATTCCAAAGTTTCAAGGTTAATACTAATATCTAGCAAAATTCTAGAAAATTCTCTCAATTTCAATTTTTTACGATGCAAATATTTATTGAAAATTTGTGATAATTCCTCTAGGAAATTGACATTATTTCAAAAATTATTCTTATATGCAATCTCAGATTATACCACAGTATAATCGTGGACATCGTTTTCACTAATTATAGAAGTTATTATTAATTTCTGAAGATATTCGCGAAAAATTTGGAAAAACTCTATGACTAACTTTCAAGGTTAATATAAAAATCGAACAAAATTCTAAAACAATCTCTTAATAGAAAACGTTTACAATGCAAAATATTTAATAAAAATTTATTAGATTCCTCGTATTGTCATAATTTAAAAAACAATATGTATAATTGGGAAATATTTTTCTGTAATTATTATTATTATTTCGCAAATAATAATTATTATTATTAATTTGTGAAGATATACATAGGAAATTCAGAAAAACATTATGACCAAGTTTCAAGGTTAATACTAATATCCAGCAAAAGTCTGCAAAATTCTCTCAATATCAAATTTTTACAATGCAAATATTTAATGAAAATTTGTGGAAATTCCTCTTGTAAAGTGACATTATTTCAAAAATAATACTTATATGCAATCTCAGTTTATTCCACAGCATAATCGTATACATCGTTGTCACTAATTATAGAAGTCATTATTAAATTCTGAAGATATTCGCGAAAATTTTGGAAAAACTCTATGACAAAATTTCAAGATTAGTATAAAAATTAAGCAAAATTCTAAAACAATTTCTCAATAGAAAACGTTTACAATGCAAATATTTAGTAAACATATATTAAATTCCGCATATTGTAATAATTTAAAAAACAATATGTATAATCATGGAAATATTTTTCTCTTATTATAGAATAATATAATAGAATAATGTCGTGGAAATCGTTTTCACTAATTATAGAAGTTCCTCTTGGAAATTGACATTATTTAAAAAATAATACTTATATGCAATCTCAGATTATTCTACAGCATAATCGTTGACATCGTTTTCACTAATTATACAAGTTATTATTACATTCTGAAGATATTCGCGAAACATTTGGAAAACTTCTATGACAAAATTTCAAGATTAATATACAAATCCAGCAAAATGCTAAAACAATCTCTCAATAGAAAACGGATACAATGCAAATATTTAGTTAAAATATATTAAATTGCGCGCATTGTAATAATTTAAAAAACAATATGAAATATTGTGAAATATTTTTCTCTAATTATTATTATTATTATCATGTATAATAATAATTATTATTAATTTCTGAAGATATTCATAGGAAATTCAGTAAAACATTGTGACAAAGTTTCAAAGTTAATCCTAAAATCCAGAAAAAATCTAGAAAATTCTCTATCAACTTATCAACTTTTTACAATGCAAATATTTAATGAAAATTTATAAAAATTCCTCTTATTGACATTATTTCAAAAAATAATACTTGCATGGAATTTCAGATTATACTCCAGCATAATCGTGGACATCGTTTTCACTAATTATAGAAGTTATTATTATATTCTGAAGATATCCGCGAAAAAATTGGAAAAACTCTATGACGAAGTTCAAAATCAATATAAAAAACCAGCAAAATTCTAAAACAATCTGTCAATAGAAAACGTTTACAATGTAAATATTTAGTAATAATATATTAAACTCCACGTATTGTCATAATTTGAAAAATAATATGTATAATCATCGAAATATTTTTCTCTAATTATTATTATTATTGCCGTATATAATAATAATAGAATAATATCGTGGACATCGTTTTCACTAATTATAAAAGTTATTATTAAATTCTCATGATATTCATGGAAAATTCATAAAATCTCTATGACAAGTTTCAAGATTAATAATCAAAATTTATCGAAATTCTAGAAAATTCTCTCAATATCAAACTACATATTATAATGTTATAATGTAAATATTTAATGAATATTTGGGAAAATTCCACTTATTTTCGTAATTTATAAAAAAACAATGTATTCAGTCTTACATGATTCCATAATATAGTTTTCTACAATTAGGTTATTATTAAATTCTGAAGATATTTTTGGGAAATTCAAAATCACAAAGTTTCAAGGTTAATAATAAAAATCCTGCAAAATTGCAGAAATTAAGAAAAGAGAAGAAAATATAGATTAGGAAGCAAATATTTTATGAAAAATGGTGAAAATTTCACTTACTTATTGTGTCTAATTATAGAATAATATAATAGAATAATATCGGGGAAATCGTTTTCACTAATTCATAAAAGCTCTATGACAATGTTTCAAGGTTAATAATAAAAAATCATGGAAATTCTAGAAAATTCTCTCTATATCAAACTACATATTATAATGCAACTATTGAATGAAAATTTGTTGAAAATTCCACTTATTGTCATAATTTAAATAAAAAACAATGTATTCAGTCCTAAATGATATCATAATATCATTTTCTACAATTAAGTTATTATTAAATTCTGAAGATATTTATAGGTAATTTAAATTCACAAAGGAAGCATATATCTAATGAAAAATTGTGAAAATTCCACCTACTTAGTTTCATTATTTAAAATATTAAAAAAATAATAATAGATTCAATTTTGGCGGATTCCATAATATAATCGTGTAAATCGCTTTCTCTAATTATCTAAATTCAGAATAACTCTATGACAGAATTTATTTATTAATTTTGAAATGAAATGTGCACATTCATGGGTGGGCTAAGAATTATAAATATAGCACCTTATAATAGAAAAATATATTTGTTTATTGTTTTCTTTCTTCTTTATAGGAGTACTTAGTGGTAGTTATTTAAGTATAATGATGTTTTGTAGTTTTCATAATTTTTTTAAAAATTATTTCTTCTTCACCTTACTAGACTAGTTTTGACTATTATGAGCCATCTTCAGAGGTGTTTTTTTTAAGTACATTATATATGATATTAGTTAGAATTTTTCTTCCAACTCTGAAGATGGCTAGTAATGTAGAAGAAGAAATAATAAAAATAATAAAAACAACAAAACATCTTTAAATACTACCAGTAAGTACTCCAATAAAGAAGAAAGAAAACACTACAAAATATAATAATAACTGGTATTCAAAATGGATGAAACTATAACAAAAATAAAGAACTTAAATAAATGTAAGATAATAAAAATATTACATATTATGAATACATGTGAATACGTGAATACATATTATGAATACTTATTATAAATAATGTTATATTATAAATAATATAAATATGCAACATGTGGGAAACTTTTTTATTCGAGATTTCTAAGCAACTTTAATTCTTACAATGACTACTTTTAATAACGAGAATAATAATTAATTCAATTTTTCAATTTTACTTATTTGGATTATACTTTATTTCATAATAAAAAATATTATGTGTTAAATCAAATTGAGTTGATTTAAATAGGACTGATTTATTTAAATTAATATAATTTAATTTATTACATATTTTTATTATGAAATAAAGTATAATGAAACATGAAATTATACAATAATTGAAAAACAAGCAAGAAAGTACTTTTTTTAAATCCCGAAATAAACAGATAAAAAAATCTATAAAATGCAATAAAATACAGAAAATGCACCACAAAAATCATGAAAATTTTGAATGTTAAACTTAATTTATTGAGAAACCTTCAAAAATTATTAAAATTTATTTTAAAAAAACAGAAATATATAGATAAACGACGAAGAGCCAATTCAATACAAATTTTCCTTGAAATGCTTGAATAAATCCTAATAAATCTCATGAAAAAAAAAAAATTGTAGAAAATTCAACTAAAATTCTTGAATAAGTTTCAAAGCCCAAAATTTGCTGAACAATTAGTAGGGTAAAATATCTATCCAAATTTAAAAATATATGCGATTTTAATCAATTTTTAGTTTAATAATCATAGTTAAAAAGATAATATTAATAGTTTACTTGCCAATATCTTGATGAAACATTTTATTATTATTATTATAAATGTATATTAATACAATTATTAAAAAAATAGTTCGAAAAATTGATCTAGTTAATTGTTGAATAATCTCCTAAATTGCTCAAAATTTGCCGAATGTTGAAGAAAATCGTGATATTTCCGAAAAAATCCAAACAAATTTTGAGAAATTCTGCAAATTATTGACGAATAATTGCAGACTATTAGAGTATTTTATTAAGTCATCATAGATTTTTTTGTAAATTTCTAGATTTCTTAAAATTACAAAGTATACTATACTGAGCAAACAAATCAAATGTCTTTTTTTAATTTGTATATAATCATTTCCCAGCAGAACAATCCATTTTTAGGGAAAACATAAAACATACAAAAATTCATAAAATTCTAAGGCATTTTAATAATAATAATAATAATAATAATAATAATAATAATAATAATAATAATTTTATTGGTACGGTAGCCTCAATTCGATTGAACTTATATCAACATAAAAATGACAATACTAATACATATAAAGAATGCAGACATTAAGAGCTGAGGAAAATTCCTCAGTTTGTTTGTAATTTTTCTTTACTACAGTTTCATCAAAAGTTATTAAAATTTACTTTTTATTTATTTGTTTGGATACTTTTTTCAAATTATTGGTTTGTTTTGCATTTTCCTTATATGTGAAAGTTTCAATACACAAAATTGTTTTTAAGGATATTAGGACTATTATTTAAATATCTTTCACCATGTATAATTTGGTTTTCTAAATCCTCTAAATTACAAAAAATGCCTCTCAATATGAACTCTATTTTTTAACCAACCCCATAAATGTAGTCAAGTAAATTTGATCGGGCGAGCGAGCTAACAATGAAATTAATTAATATCCATCAAACATATATTCTATTCAATTTTTCACAAAATTATTCATTTAAATTCTCTACCAATGCACGAACAGTATGTGCAGGTGCTCCGTCTTAAATCAGACGGAATTTCTTGGATCTAATGGTACCCTGTCAAATGCATTTTCTAGTACTTTTGGTAGTATTAAGTAGTGTTTTTAGTACTCTTAAGAATTCTAAATGAGTATATTTTTAAATAAGCTTTGTCAAAAAGCTCAAATCGAAGCAAAAGTCATTTGCCTGTTCAAAAATCCACACCAGACATTTATTTTGCGAATGTTAATTTTTGCAGTAGACTCGGAAGTTTGGATTTTCTGCTGCCCACCAACGACAGTGTTATAAGTTAACTACACCATTTGTATTAAATGTAGATTTATCCGAAAATAATCTTCTTGGTAAATGTTCTGTCAGTTTCTATTTCACCAAGCAAAATTCAGAACAGATGCAGTAATCCCGATCTTGCATAGTTTAAACATATTCAATTCTGCTTGGTCTTCACACCAAACCTGTGTTGTATAGTTAATCGTCTTGCCATATTTAGCGAAGTTTATAACCTTAAAAAAACTTCAAAAGTTTTATGGCAGTGTCATATATTTATTAGCTTATATTTGTTAATTAAAGTCGTATGTCTTTTGTTTTCTATTTTTAATTGGTTTTCGATGAAGCACAAACTTTTATGCAGAATAACATTTACTGAGAAATGTCGAATAAAAAAGTTTCCCAGATGTTGCATACTTTTTATAGTATGCATTCACTTATTCTCTTCCATTCAGTTTAGTTCTTTATATTATAAGGTGCTATTTTTATAACTCTTGGCCCATCCATGAATATGCGTGCATAACGAAAATTTGGCGTATAATTAATATCATAAATAATATAATGAGTATGAAGACAAATGTATTTTCATAAGTTGAAAATTATTAATTATAATTAAATTCGGCGTTTATTTACCGATTATCACAGAATTTTAACTTTTTGTTTTATTCCGACCACTAATAAATTTAACGGATTAGTTTATTTGTACTAGTTATAAATTGGTAGTGCCTAAGTTTTAAGCTGTTCTAGGGTAAATTTTAAGAATCGGTAACCACCACTTTTAATCACCTATTTAATCAGCTTTTTAATTTAATATAAATAAAAGCCCTTGTGAGTGAAACTCAACACAAAAAAATATTAATCTAGATTATTTAATTGTGTCATACTTATATGATCTCACTTTTTTTTCTCACGTAAAGGATTATTATTATTGTATTGTGATGGTTGAGTTTCATTATCATTTTCAATGGAATTGTGGTGTTGTTGCATAGCGGACTAAATAAATAAGCGAAAATTGCGGAAACGTGGAATATAAATAACCTCCGCCGTGTAAACTTGTTGTTGTCGCCTGTGCACATTTCCGTTCCTGATAAATCGTCCGAAACGTTTGATATCGCGCGTAAATCCATTCCAGAAATTCCACGTAAATCAACTTCATAAATACGCGAGGGCCTCAGGTGTTTTATAGCCGTGTTTTGGACATTCGAGTCCCGTTTTTGCGCCCATGAAACGCGAGAACATAACATTTTTCTGCACAATCAAATAAATTGTAATACAAACCGTATGCTGTGAGAAATCGAACGATTTTAATTGCTTTGAAATGAATATTTTATACATTTAAAATAATAATTGTTTTACATTTGTGTTATTAAATCAATTAATTTATTACATTTGCTTTACATTTTTAATTTGTTTTGGTTAAACCTTTTACTGAATTTGTTTAAATGAAATTAAATTATTTTCGTATAAAAGTTGTTCGCATTCATACATAACATTTGCTGTGCTATTGATTTGAGCCATATTTATTTTTAAGGTGTATTGATCTACGACCACAAATGACTGGCCAAAATCACGTAAGAAATATATTACCATCACTCATCGTAATCGATTGGGCTTGAAAGCCAAACAAAATTAATATGCTTTGTGTATTTATGGACACATTTCATTTTATTACTCAGAAGATTGTATCTTTTAAGTAAGTTTGATTGAAATGAAGAGGCACTACTTAATACTATTACTATGTAGTAATAGTTAAATTTTCGATTTAAAAACAATCTGATATATTCATAATATTAACAATAATATGTAATTTCTGCCTTTACTATTGAATTTCTGCAGAAAAGCTGTTCAAATCGAGATTTTTTTTTTCATTGTGTAAGATGAGTTAATGCAGCATGCCGTTTTATGTGGGTGCGAGAAGGTGCAAAATGGGGATCGATTTCCCATTCTCTGCAATGTCTAAATTATGTTTTGCAATTTGCCGGCAACAGCCCGATCCGCTTAATTATGTTTACCTAGCAAACATTATAACGGAATTAGCCGTGGCGCTGGAGTGTAAATTTTGCATTGGACACGCCCCAGTTAATCAGGGCTGAAAAATCGAAGGCGACTGCCTTAATGTTAATCATCGCGTAACAAGCAGATGAGTTGACTTCATTTATTATAGACGAATTTACTCAAATTGAGTTAAAACTGTTATGTACTTAGGTATGTATAAAAAAGTGGTCAGCTTAAGACTTGAATACATTTCATCGCAGTTTTGTACACGACACAAGCGTGCTATAAAATGTTGCTAAAAAGATAGTCTGCCCTCTACGAATGGCATTTCTGCAAGATACATCACATCTTATTAGCATTACTAGCTTCACTAGCTTCTAACGTGTAGTAGCTACTAGTCTCAACTATGCATATGGTTAAACCTGTCTTTAATCTTTCGACTTTTTTAATTTTTTTTTTGAGAGACAGAAACAATTTTTGTTGGGCTAACGACCGCTCATGGAATTGTTCCGTCTTATGTTGTTTCATTTGTTTAATTTAACAACTTTCTAGGATTATTTCCCTAGATGCGTCTATAAATCTGAGAATAAATGGCCATAATTAGAACTTAAAATGCGTAATTTGAGGTGAACCTTCAGGACCTCTTCTGGATGAGGATTAAATTGACGCAATCCTCGGTTCTGGGGCGGCTAATGGAGTCAAACTTCTTCTAATTTATGCAAAGTTCGCCCCGTGGAATGGAGAACGACGAAGTAAAACGAATGCGAGTTGAGGTGGTGGCGAAAACAGAGGTTATTAACTGCAGAAAAGTTTCAGCCATCTCTTATGTGGCGACGTGCACGTTTTAACGGGATGAGAAATATTTGCGTTTCATTTTTGTGTCTCCGATAATTTAATTTTCTCTTCTACGTAAATAGAAATAATTTATTTTCTGCGATGGATTGTTCAAAATATACTGCTTTTCAGAAGTTTAGGATATTGCCAGAAAATGCATCAGTCTTGATGTCTATAAAAATAAACCGTGAGTAACCAGTTTCGAAAAAATGCCCTATGCCCAACTTATTAAAGGCAAGTTAGGAATAGCGTATTTTTTGAAGCAGGTTGCTTGCCATGTTTTTTTTTGTTGACAACATCAAGACTAATACGTTTTTTAACAATATCCTTAAATTATATAAAGCAGTATATTTGACACATTCTACCTATACAAGTCACATGACCTTTCAGTATTACATAATACAGATAAGTGGAATTGAAATTAATTTGAACAGTTTTTGCAGAAAACAAATATCCCCATGGATGCAGCTAAAACAAAAATTTTGATTGTAAAAGTTTACTAAGTTTTTTTTTAATTTAAAAGTTTTTAAAGAGAATGATTTAGAATTTGGATGGATTTTTATTACATTGAACATTGAAAGTTCTATAATAATTAGTGGCAACAATTTCCACGAATACATTATGGAACCATCAGAGTTTGATATACAGGGTGTGTATAAATTGGCAATAGAACTACACGTGGTGATGTTGGTCATAAAATTCTGTGTCGAAAATCTTAATACCAAAATGTTCGACGACGAAAAAAAAGTGAAGAAAAATTGGAACTAGTAAATTTAAATTAATTCGTTAAGTATCAAAATATGATACTGACATAGCAAAATTCACGGCTTACAGGTGAACTTTTTATGAAAATAAGCATAATAAAGCTTATTAAACGACCTAATGTTAAAAGTTTGAGGACCTCGGGCAGACTCAGGAAGAATGAAATGACAACATTTTGATGTAAGATTGTCGACTTAGAATTATGACTAACATGCCATGTATAGTTCCTTTGCCAAATTATACACACGCTGTATTATTTATTTAAATTATTTGTATAAGTGGATTGTTTTACAAATTTTTATTAAATATTTGGATTGTAAAAGTTGGTTTGACATAACTTTTTAGAATTTCGATGCATTTTCAACATAAGCCTAGGAACTTTGTCATAAAGTTTTTCTAAATTTTCTATGAAAATCTTTAGAATATAATAACTTCTACACTCTGTTCCATTTTCATTTATAACTAAGTTGACTCTGTTAGGGTGACAGTATTGTTGGCCAATGTAAAAAGTTACTTGACTTGAAAAAAATAGGTTATATTAAAAAAAGAGGTTATATTTTATGACAGTGGGCAATGTTTCCATCAAATTGAGTATCTATTGAGTACAGAATTTATTTGCTATTTTTATTTTACAAAAGAAAATTAGTCTTATTATAATATAAAATGTAGTTGATGATTGTTTTACTTACCAATAATTAAAAAACCAGCACACTTGAATGATTAAAACAATAATATAATTATTTTAATATATGAATTAGGCAACTGTATTAGAAATCTGACATTAAATATTTTTTTCACTGTCAGATCATTTTTGTTGGTGTCCAAGTGTAAAACTTTATAAAATGAAACCACAGCCTTCTTAGTTAATAAAAATGGAACAGAGTATATATTTAGGGAAAACGATTTCCAAGATTATATTATGGAATCATCTAAGATTGACTGTATTGTTTTTTTAATTATGACAACAAGTGGAATCTTCACACATTTTCATTAAATATTTGCATTACAACTGTTTGATTTTAAAAGAATTCTCTAGAATGTTTATAGATTTGTAAAATTAACCTTGAAATTAAGTCATAAAAATATTAAGAGTTTTTTTTATTTCGTTGGATTTTCATTATTGGCCTTATTACTGTGTCGTAGAGTTTTTCTGAGTTTTCAATGAATATCTTTAGAATATAATGACTTACATATTTATAGAAAGTGATTTCCAAGATTATATTATGGATTCTTCTGATATTGACTTTTTTTTTATCATTACATTAAGTGGAATTTTAACAAATTTTCAGTAAATATGTGTATTGTAAATGTTTGATATTAAGAGAATTCTCTGGAATTTCAATATATTCTTAAAATTAACCTTTCAAATCATAGTCATAAAGTGTTTCTGAATTTTCCATGAATATTTTCAGAATTTAATAATAACTTCTACAATTGGAGAAAACGATTATTACAATCTTATTAAGGAATCACATAAGATTAAATATATTATTTTTTAAATTGTGACGATCACCGGAATTTTCACAAATTTTCATTAAATATTTGCTTTGTAAAAGTTTGATATTAAGAGAATTCTCTAGAATTCCAATGGATTTTTAAAATTAACCTTGCAGTTCATGAAGTCATAGAGTTTTTCTGAATTTTTCATGAATATTTTCAGAATTTAATAATAACTTCTACAATTGGACAAAACGATTTTCACAATTTTATTAAGGAATCACATGAGATTAAATATATTATTTTTTAAATTATGAATTAGTGGAATTTTCACAATTTTCACAAATTTTCATCAAACATTTGCATTGTAAAAATTTGATATTAAGAGTTTTTTTTATATTTCGATGGATTTTCATTGTTGGCTTGTAACTGTGTCGTAGAGTTTTTCTGAGTTTTCGATGAATATGTATAGAATGTAATGACTTCTATATTTAGAGAAAATTATTTCCAAGATTATATTTTGGAATCACCTGAGATTGACTGTATTATTTTTTTTATATTTATGACAATAAGTCATCAAATTTTCATTAAATATTGGCATTGTAAAAGTTTGATATTAAGAGAAATCTCTAAAATTTCAATGGATTTTTAAAATTAAACTTGAAATTCATAGTCATAGAGTTTTTCTGAATTTTCCATGAATATTTTCAGAATTTAATAATAACTTCTACAATTAGAGAAAACGATTTTCTCAGTTTTACTAAGGAATCACATAAGATTAATAATATTATTTTTTTTAAATTATGACGATGAGTGGAATTTTCACAAATTTTCATCAAATATTTGCATTGTGAAAGTTTGATATTAAGAGATTTTTTTTATTTAGATGGATTTTCATTATTGGCCCTGTGACTGTGTCGTATGTATAGAATGTAATGACTTCTATATTTAGAGAAAATTATTTCCAAGATTATATTTTGGAATCACCTGAGATTGACTGTATTATTTTTTTTATATTTATGACAATAAGTCATCAAATTTTCATTAAATATTGGCATTGTAAAAGTTTGATATTAAGAGAAATCTCTAAAATTTCAATGGATTTTTAAAATTAAACTTGAAATTCATAGTCATAGAGTTTTTCTGAATTTTCCATGAATATTTTCAGAATTTAATAATAACTTCTACAATTAGAGAAAACGATTTTCTCAGTTTTACTAAGGAATCACATAAGATTAATTATATTATTTTTTTTAAATTATGACGATGAGTGGAATTTTCACAAATTTTCATCAAATATTTGCATTGTGAAAGTTTGATATTAAGAGATTTTTTTTATTTAGATGGATTTTCATTATTGGCCCTGTGACTGTGTCGTAGAGTTTTTCTCAGTTTTCGATAAATATCTTTAGATATAAATATCTTTATATAATGACTTATATATTTATAGAAAGTGATTTCCAAGATTATATTATGGAATCATCTGAGATTGACTGTATTTTTTTTAATCATTACAGTAAGTGGAATGAATCAACAAATTTTCATAAAATATTTGCATCGTATAAGTTTGATATTAAGAGAATTCTCTAGAATATATTTTTAAAATTAACCTTGCAATTCATAGTCATCGATTTTTTCTGAATTTTCCATGAATATTTTTAGAATTTAATAATAACTTCTACAATTAGAGAAAACGATATTCACAGTTTTATTAAGGAATCACATAGCATTTAATATATTATTTTTGAAATTATGACGATGAGTGGAATTTTCACAAATTTTTGTCAATCATTATGCAAATGTTTGACGAAAATTTGTGAATTTGTGAATTTGTATAAAAGTTTGATATTAAGAGATTTTTTTTATTTAGATGGATTGGCATTATTGGCCTTGAAACTGTGTCGTAGAGTTTTTCTGAGTTTTCGATAAATATGTTTAGAATGTAATGACTTCTACATGTAGAGAAAATTATTTCTAAGATTATATTATGGAATCACCTGAGATTGACTGTATTATTTTTTTTATATATTTATGACAATAAGTCATCAAATTTTCATTAAAGATTTGCATTGTAAAAGTTTGATATTAAGAGAATTCTCTAAAATTTGAATGGATTTTTAAAATTAAACTTGAAATTCATAGTCATAGAGTTTTTCTAAATTTTCCATGAATATTTTCAGAATTTAATAATAACTTATACAATTGGAAAAAACGATTTTCACAATTTTATTAAGGAATCACTTAAGATTTAATATATTATTTTTTAAATTATGACGATGGGTGGAATTTTCACAAATTTTCTTCAAACATTTGCATTGTAAAAGTTTGATATTAAGGGGTTTTTTTTATTTAGATGGATTTTCATTATTGGCCTTGTAACTGTGTCGTAGAGTTTTACTGAGTTTTCGATGAATATCTTTAGATCATCTAGGATTGAATCTAAAATTGTTTTAGATAATAGCAAAATTTACCAAAAATATCAAGAAACATAAAAATCAAATCAAAATAGGTCATCCATATTTAAACACAGAATTAAACTCTAACGTAAACGCTGCATTCATTGTTTATCAAACGTTTCTTCACAATGTACCAATAAATAACATTTTTATTGATTTTTCATGAATATTTTATGTGGTTATTCAAAAATTTGGAAATATTTAATATTGAGTACAATTTTGGAACACGTAAAATTTCATGAATTTCCCATAAATATCTTATGCAGTTATCCCGTAATGTGTTAAATTACATGGTATTGAGTACACATTTTTTTTCATTTTTTTTTTTTTAATTTAGTACAATTTTCGTGAATGTTCAAAATTTTGATTTTTTCATTAAATTTTCATGAACGTCCCTTGAATATCTTATGCAGTTATCCCGCAATGTGTTAATTATATGGTATTGAGTATATATATATATATATATATATATGTGTTCATGTGTAGTTTTCACGGACGAAATGTGTTTGAACATGTTCCGGGTTTTTGAACTTCCGTGTATTGTTTTGTATGTCCTGAAAAGGACCTTTTTCACGACGTTTCGGCAAAATCGCATTTGCCATCTTCTGGTGGATTCATCTCGAGTGTTAGGAGAGAACTGAAGAGAATTGATTGCTGTGTCCTTTTATACCTCCTTTCTGGCGCGGCTTCTGGTCATCGGGCCGGTTGTGTGTTGTTGGTTTACGTGATCAACGGGGGGCTTGGATAGTCGGTGTGGATGAGATTGAGGCTTCGTAATCCGTCTGAATGAGCTATTCAAGGAGTTGTTAATCCGTTGCGTCGGTCTTCTTGGAAGCTTAATGACCGGGTCCACGGGTTTCGGTGTTTTACCTGCAAGGGTATATTTCCAGGCTTTCGGCAGGCGTTGTGCGTCGTCACGTTTGTTTAAGGTGTGGGGATGTTTTTCAATTTCGATTGCCTCGCGTAATATTCGCAGCGGAAATATTTCGGCTTTCGCTATTGATTGAGTGTTGTCAAAATCGATGGTGTGTCCTGTGTTGTGTACATGCTGGAAAAGGGAAGATGTCAAGTCGCCTTGCTGCACCGCTTTTTTGTGCTCGTCCTAGCGTACACTCATTCGTCTGTTGGTTTGACCAATGTAGGTTTGGTCGCAGTCTTGACACGGAATTTTGTAGACACCTTGGTTCTCTAGAGGCATTGTGTCCTTGGGATTCCTCAGTATTTGTCCGATCTTTTGTGTAGTTGTAAATATAGTTTTTATGTCGTTTCGTTGCAATATTTTTCCGATGCGGTTTGTTGTACCTTTTACATAAGGGAGGAAGGCTTTGTGTGTCATATTTTCTTTAGTTTGTGCAGTTTTGTTGTTATTTGCTAAAATTTGATCGATGCATTTTCTAGAAAACCCGTTCTGAAACAATGCATTTTGTTTTACTGTTCCATTTCGGTGTCTACGTTGTCTTTGTCCGCGAGTCTTTTTGAACGGGATATCAGGGTTTTTGCGACAGAGTATATTTGTGCTGGGTGATGATGTGAAGCTGCATTTAGATAACGGTTCGTGTGAGTGTCTTTCCGGTAAACGGTGTGGCCAAGGGATCCGTCTTCTCGTTTTCTTATTAGTAGATCTAGGAATGGCAACTTGTTGTCTACTTCGACGTCCATAGTGAATTGAATTCTTGGATGTTGATTATTTAGATGATTTAGAAACTCATCGAGTCGGTGTCTCCCATGTGGCCAAATAACAAACGTGTCGTCAACGTATCTGAGCCATAGATGAGTTTCTAAATCATCTAAATAATCAACATCCAAGAATTCAATTCACTATGGACGTCGAAGTAGACAACAAGTTGGAATTTTGTGGTTTTCTCAACAGAATATTATTGCAGTAAATTGCGCAACTTTTTTGTAATTTAACTGCCTTTGTAACTTTGATGGTTTCCGACGTTCCTATGTTGTTGATCCTTATCTTGTACACCCTGTATGTTCATTCTTACTAGACTACAGTAAAGAAATTTTGATGTGTACAAAAAGTTATGACTGCACAAATCATTGAAAATATACCTGTATAACAAAAATAATTTAAAGTGTAGAACTTCAAAAATATCAGAATACAGGGTGTCTCAAAATTGACGCCTGTGCGTTTGGGATTTGATTCAGGGGGCTAAAACAATGTGAACACCCTTGGACACCCTGTATTTGACATTAATATTTAATATTATCCAGAAATTTGTCAAATTTTGATTTTGAGTGATACTAATTAAAAATGTCTATGTTCACATTAAGAAACCTTTTTAATTATTTATATGGATGTGAAATTTTCATTAATTGGCCTTAAATATATTCACAAATGAAATAAATATTTATAAAATTATAACATTAAATGAACTTTTAGAAAACGTTAGATCAAAATCTAATGATAATGCATATCCACAAAATTTTCATAATTTTGACATAATTTTGATTTTAAGTGAAACTAATTAAAAATTTCTATGTTCACATTAAGAAACCTTTTTAATTATTTCCATGGATGTGAAATTTTCATTAATTGGACTTAAATATATTCATAAATGAAATAAATATTTATAAAATTATAACATTAAATGAAATTTTAGAAAACGTTAGATCAAAATCTAATGATAATGCATATCCAAAAAAAATTCATAATTTTTACATAATTTTGATTTTGAGTGATACTAATTAAAAATATCTATGTTCACATTAAGACACCTTTTTAATTATTGACATGGATGTGAAATTTTCATTAATTGGCTTTAAATATATTTATAAATGAAATAAATATTTATAAAATCATTACATTATATGAAATTTTAGAAAACGTTAGATCAAAATCTAACATATCCACAAAATTTTCATATTTTGATATAGACCGCATTTGTATATTTTATTTATTTACAACTTATACCATAGTCTACATTAACTATAAACTAATTACAGGATAATATACCGCAAACTACATATAGTCATTACAATATGTTTACATATAATTCCAACTAAGAAAATGGGGACACCAGATTTCGAGATTAAATGTTATATATCGTATTGAGGAGAGTTTTAAAATTTTCATATGAATGCAAAATTTTCCACAATTTTTGACATATGCCTTCTCGAATTACTTTTTTTTTAATATAATATTGAACAAAACAAAATTTTGTATCTGTATGAGGTAGAATTATTTAAAATTGAGTGAAATTCGCTTGAACTTTCTGTCAATGTATAAGCAATCTACATACGATTGTTTCAAAATTGTTAATGGGTTGTTATCTTCTGAATTTCTCTAAACATTATCAAGAATTTTACATGTACCTACTTACATCTAATGGAGTTATCAAGACATCAATGAAATTTGCTTGAATTTTACATAGGTTTATGAACTATGCATAATTATATCGCAATATATTTTAGATTAATATTGATTATTATTTGTCAAATTTCCCATGAATATTTACAGAATATAAACTTATAGAATTAGTGAACACTACTTCCATGATTATATTATGGGATTATCTGGGATTCAATATAAATATTATTTTTTAATTATAAGCAATCTACAATACAATTGTTTCAAAATTGTTAATGGGTTGTTATCTTCTGAAATTTGCCTAAACATTTTCAATAATTTTACATGTACCTACCTACATCTAATGGAGTTATCAAGACATCAATGAAATTTACTTGAATTTTACATCGGTTTATGAACTATGCACAATTATATCGCAATATTTTTTAGTTTAATATTGAATATTATTTGTCAAATTTCCCATGAATATTTACAGAATATAAATTTTTAGAATTAGTGAATACTACTTCGTTGATTATATTATGGGATTATCTGGGATTCAATATAAGTATTATTTTTTAATTATGACTATATGTGAAATATTCATAAATGTTCATTAAATATTTGCCTTATATAAGTTTGATTTTGAAAGAATTTTCTGGGATTTCAATCGATTTTTATTATTAACTTTGTCATAGGGGTTTTCAGAATGTTTTATGAATATTTTCAGAATTTAATAATAACTTCAATAATGAGAGAAAACTATTTCCATGATTATATTATGGAATAATTTAAGACTGAATATATTACTTTTATGAATTATGAAAGTTAGCGGAATTTTCACGAAGTTTCATTAAATATTTTCAGTAATAATATAACAAGAGAGTGAGAATAAATTGAAAATAATTTGACAGATTGTCGAAAACTTGTTGCCAGGCAATAGTCACGAGAGCCCGAAGGGCTCGAGTGACTATTGCCAAATGGCAACAAGTTTGAGACATAATCTGTCAAATTATTTTCTAATTTATCGAACTCTCGAGTTATATTTTATTAGATTATTTTTTGACGTTTTTTGCTTTCTAGTATTTCTTTATCAATTTCAGTATGCGAAACGCAGCTAAAGCGACTTTTATTCATTTTGTATGACACTTTAATATGATTGATAAATTAATAATTTGACAAATATTTTGATTGACAAGAGTGAACCTAGCTACCGAGATTATTCCCACTATAATAATCTCTAGAGAATATTCCCAGTATAATAATGACGGGATTGGTCCAGAAGTATCAATATGACAAAAATCGAAATATATCATTGGTTTTGAGAAACGTCAAAAAATAATCATTGTAACATTTTACAATTGCATCTCAATGTGTGGATGTGAAACCTTTTATCCTTGATTAACCTTAAAAACTTTATCATATAGTTTTTCTGAATTTGCTAGGAATATCTTCAGAATTTCATAACTTTAGAGAACTTAGCCACCTAATTAACTCTGAAACAACTTGCTATGTTTTTACCACAAAATGTGATTTGTGGAAAAAACATTGCAAGTTGTTATTCTGTTTTTTAATATAGATTACCACGTAGTAAAGGTCGAAACGATCCTCATAATTATAACTCTGTTGCAAACAACTAATTTTCCTATTTTAACCATAATATTATTGCTTCTCCTCCATATACTTTCTCGCATTTCCATGCACCATCTATATGAAAATAGATTTTTAATTACATCCATTACAGTATAATTATATCGTAAAAACGTCCGCTCCAGCTCTCGTAGAACTCCGCAATTAATGCTGGAAGTTTCTTGAAGAGTAACTACATCTCCGTTTTTCTTCTAGACTCTGCTACTAGTTTGATTGTGTGTTCTAAATAACGTATAATTTGCAATATGAATGATTATGAACTTGGTAAACGGCAATAAATCAAACAACTCCAACAGTCTGGGAACTTACATTCCCGTTGTAATGCGCACTTGAAAATTGACTCACTTGGAAATAGGATCTGATAAACGAGGCTTCGAGGACTAAATTAATTGCGCCGAAATCAAAGCTTCTGATATTCGCTTCGAAGTAATAATTTTGCACGTAAATATTGAATATTGTTATTTAAATATTTAAGCAAAATGATACTCGTCGGAGTGCTTTGCGCGGATATTTCGAAAGCCATCAAGAGCCCGTCGTACTTCAATTAGACTGACAAATCGATTTGTGAAGTCTTTGCTTAGCAGTGATAATAATGGAGTATAAATAAATTTCAGCCAAATCTACCTCAATGACGTTGAAAGACTTCAATGAAATTTTATACGAAATATTTTTAAATATCTCAATGAAATATTTTTTAAACTACTACAAAGAATCTCTAAAAATTATGCTAAAATCGTTAATCACCAAAGACACTTTTAGGACTTTTAACGGCTAGAGAAGAAATTAAAATGTTTGACATTCGATTATGGATAACATATTTCTATGTTATTCTATTGGTTTAGCCTCACGTTCAGGCTCCAAAAATGCTATGTTGTCTATTTCACTAATGGAAACAAATATCGATGTATTGAAACTAGTTGTTTTTAATTTTGTTTCCCTAATTATCGCTCAGATGCGGAGATTTGATCGGATGCGAAATGATTACTGTTTTTAATTTTTTTGTTTATATGTTCGTATACACACACATGTAGCACTTGTGTTTGTTACTTTCCACAACGGAAACAATTATCGCGTAACGATACTGTTTGTTTCTAAACTATCTTCCATTTCTTCCGCATTGAGACGTGAGCTTTACCGGGAACGAATGTAAAGTGGGGCGTCTGGTGTCATCGGTCATATTTATAAACACCGACCAGACACTCACTTTTCTATTATTGATTTTTCGTTTGTCGTTTTTCAGAACTAGAAAATTTACAGCGCATCCGACAACTCATAATCGTTGCCATGGTGATCATTCAAAAATGTATAATTTCTAATTTACTTTTTCAAATTCTCACAAATCAAAATGTCCAATCCAAAATTGAATGCGATATTCCCGTTAATTTTCCGCTTCCAATGAAATGAAACGTCCGTGTACTTCATATTTGAGGTTTTCATTGTAATTGCGAATTTTAATTAACTCATTACATTATTAATTATTAATTGTGCCCTCATGATTCACAATATTAACTCAAAAGCACAATCTAATTAATCGCCTAACTCGATAACAATCTAACTAAACCTATTCCTGTTCTATTAATTTAAATAAAACTATCAACAAAATTACTAAATAAATATAAAATTAACTAATAAATATCATCACAATATATATAATTTTCAAAATAAAATAAAACCTGTCATACCGTAAACGATTTTGAATGTTTAATGGTAAATCGCAGAAAACAGCAATAATTGATTGTTCAGAAATTGCTAATATGGTCCGTTTTTTTAATGATCCAAAAAATGTTGCTTTATATCGCTGTTGTTTATGTTGCTGTAAAATTTTCATCGTTCTGTCATAATTGCAAAGATTGCTCTTGAAATTTCAATTAATTCTATAGAAATTTCAATGATTATTGTAGAATTTTAAATTATCCTCTCATAATTGCAAGATTACTGTCAAATTATGAATTATTACTGTCAAATATCCATTATTTTCTTCAATATTTTAACTATTTCTACACAATTTTAGTTACATTGTCTAATTTTAATGATTACCGGAAAATTTACAATTATTTTGCCATAATTGCAAAAAAAAAAATCAGATTGCTCTTGAAGTTTGTAATATTTAGAAAGATCCAAAAAATGTTGCTTTATATCGCTGTTGTTTATGTTGCTGTAAAATTTTCATCGTTCTGTCATAATTGCAAATATTGCTCTTGAAATTTCAATTAATTCTATAGAAATTTCAACGATTATTGTAGAATTTTAAATTATCCTCTCATAATTGCAAGATTACTGTCAAATTATGAATTATTACTGTCAAATCTCCATTATATTCATCAAGATTTCAACACAATTTGTGTAAAATTTTAATTACATTGACCAATTTTAATGATTACCGGAATATTTACAATTATTTTGAAATAATTGCAAAAATTATTCTTGAAGTTTGTGTTATTTAGAAATATTCAAGTATGTGTAACTGCAAAGACTACTCTTGAAATTTCTATTACTTCTACCAAAATTTCAATGATTATCCACTAAATTTTTGCTCAACACAAAAATCACTACAAAAATCACTACATATTGAACCGTAACCTTGTTTTAGAGAAACACTAACTCACAAAGGACTCACTAATTAACAACATCAGAAGTAGTATTTATTAATATTATTTATCAATAGAAAATATTTCGAATAAATACAAAAAACCGAATGGAGATGAAAAATCTCATTTCTATTAGGACATTTTGTTTTTATACTCTGTTCCATTTTTATTTCTAACTAAGAAAGCTGTGGTTTCGTTTTATAAAGTTGTACACATGAAAACCAACAAACATGATCTGACTGTGAAAAAAGTATTAAATCTCAGATTTCTAACAACGTTGCCCAATTCATATATTGAAATAACTAAATTATTGCTTCAATCATTCAAGTATGCTGCTTTTTTAAGTAAACCAATCATCAACTATATTTTATATTATAATTTGACTGATTTGCTTTTGTAAAATCAAAATAGCAAATCAAATCTGTACTCAGTAGATACTCAATTTGATGGCCCACTGTCATAAAATATAACCTTTTTTTTAAATATAACCTATTTTTTCAAGTCTAATGACTTTTTACATTGGCCAACAATACTGTCACCCTAACAGAGCCAACTTAGTTAAAAACAAAAATGAAACAGAGAATACATGTGGAATTTGTTCTCTGTTAAAGCAGGTGATTCCTGAACATTTTAAGAAGATATCTTCACAATCTCATATTATTATAAACGAATTCGTTTAAATTTTTATGGCAACTACTGTAATTGGAATATTCCTTGTTTTCAGATGGTGGCGGCTGAGCCAGGGCCCGGAGCCACAGCTACTGATGCCACAGATGGTGGCACAACCTTTGGAAAACTCAAGCAAACGTTGTCCTCTTCGTTGCTTACGGCTCAAGATAAAGGTAAATAGCTTTGATTTTTATAGTTTTGAAAGAGAAAATCCAAAAAAACTTTGTAAAACATGTACGACTTGTCTAAAAATATCAGGGTTCTAAGCGTTAAAGTTACTTTATGAGACAATTGATGAAAATAAAATTAATTCATGATTTTGATTAACGGACATTCCGCTCCCGAACATAATGCCAGCGAGCACTCCCGTCGGAGCTATGTTCGATGTGACTCAAATCGGGTGTGACAGCGGGACAACCCGTCCAATCTAACGATGGAGCGTGGATGAGGCAAGCAAAATTAATTACTGAATTTGGGGTTTTTTTTTAAGTTTAAGATATTAATACAAGTTTTCAGGTAAAAAAAGATCATGTTTCCTTTAAAAGCGTAAAATGTCACTTTATCGCCAATAGGCAAGGCCAATGCAATAAAGCACTATTGAAACCCTGACAACCTAAGCACTTTCAAGAAAAATATCACAAAAACTGAAAATAATAATAATGATATTAATAATGTTTATGATCATGCTTTATTTGATTATACTTGAGTTGACTCTTGATCTGTTTCGCACATATTTATTTTATGAATGATCATTTTAGAAACTTTCTAATTTCGTCCAATAAACTTTAAGCAGTAAAAACTAAAACCAACAGAAACATTGGGAATAATAATAGTATAGATAATAATTCTACTCTGCTTGTTGTATTTCATTGTGCCACAATGCGCTGTTAATTTCGAAATCAAATTAAATTTCGAAACCGCTTCCGAGCCCGAGAGCCTAAATGCACACACATTCGTGTACATACATACAAAGACGTGAGCAGATGAACAGGCCGGTCTTTCTCCAAACGATCCAAACAATTTGCGAATAATGGGAGACCCTTTCAATGCAAAATATAGAGAGGAGCCTTTTCTTTGATCGCTGGGAACGTATGAATAGGAGGCGAGAGGTTTGTGCGTAATTATTAATGTCTGCTCGATATAATATAAAGAGAGGGCAGACATTTCGTTTGGTAGATGGCTCTGCGTGTAAATCAATTACTACGCCATACATAATGGTGAGTAAGCAATGCAGATAATTGGTATGTGGCAACTTTTGTGTCGTCTCGATAAGTCGAAAACTTCTAAAGATAATCGAATCAAATTCTGGGACAAAATCTAGGTTTAAAAAGGTTTTGGAATAGAACCAGAAGTGGAAAATTATGAAAATATAATAGTTTCTTTATGGGTTATTTCGAAAATATGTTCTTTCAATGCTGGCACATTTCAAGTTGAATTTATTTTTTTCTCTATTTTTCACTCAATATAGTTGGTAGTTAATTTTACCAACTAAGTTTTATGTTCTGATTAAACATAATGCGGCTGGCAAATGTGGCTGACAAATGTTCATATAAACTACAATAAACATCTAAATAAAACAATAAAACCAAAATAAAATCTCTAGTAAATAGTCATTGCAGTTTTCTAAAATTTTGCAAATAACCTTCTTGTACCTACTGCACATGCTGGCACACTATTAAGTCAATTCCTCAACATTTTGAAAACATTTTTAATTCAAACAAGTGGTTAACAAATCTACAAGTTAAATAAAAAGTTAAATAAAAGTTTAAATTGTCATTGTAATGGAGTGCATAGCGTTTCAAAAACTCTAACAGTAGCGTGTACTTAACTTGACAGTATCACATTCAAATATCAAATGCTTTTATATCATAATTACATTTGACATTTGAATGTGATGTTGCAACATAATGAACACGTTTCTATTAAGGTTGTTAGATATACATTACACCTGAATATTGAACAAGTTTAAGACTTAACTTTCTTATTCTGGCACAATTTCAAGCCAAATCATCAATTATTGTTCCAACATTAATGTAAACTAGAAACATTTTATTTAGACCCAGTTGTACGATTGTGGATCATCCTTGAACATGGTTCAGTTATGTCCAGTTGTACATAAGTTGTATGGATACCATTGTGTGAACAATTGTAACCTAGGTAACTGAACCATGGTCAAGGTTAATCAAAGATTGTAGAACTGGACCTTAAATAACTTATTATAAAGATGACACACGATAAAGATCACTTCATAACAAAGTTCTAGTCAAAAGTTATCTTCTAGTTCTTTGACAATAAACGCATCTTTTAATCTGATGATTCTAGTATCAATTTATGTTAGTTACTGTATATATCAGTTACTCGAAGTCGATTTAGTCGATGTTTTGGTCGTGATTTAGTCGAGTGTTTCGTTCTATTGTCGCTACTGGAATTCTATGGGAGACTGTAAGTCTTATCAAACCACAAATTAAATTAAATATTAAACCAAAGTTAGAGGCTCAGGAAATTTGAAGTAAGTTTACAGAAACTTTAAAATCTTTAAAAAATCGAATCACAAACTAAAAATCTAAATATAATCACAGTTTATTATAATGTGTGATTATATTTGACTAAAGATTTTAAAGGTTTTGACGATTTACTTCAAATTTCCTTAGCCTTTAACTTTGACTTAATAATCATCAGGATGGTTTCTACCTTTACTACATGGTAGTCCATATTAAAAAACTGAGAAACAACTAGCTATGTTTTTACCACAAAATGCTTATTGATATACAGGGTGTCTCTAAATTGTGTGGAAATGGCTTAACCACAGATTACTGGGATCAAAAAAAGACGATTTAACAAAACTTATCTATATACAAATGCGTTTGGTTTGGCCAGTATTCAGCTTCAAAAAACGTCTCGAGTTTAAAACTTCTTATGGTCATCTTCTAGTGAATTTCAAGTCACATAGAAATGACCGTAAGAAGTCGCAACTCGAGTCGTTATTTTATTGTATATGTTTATATATAAATAAACATTTTGTGGTAAAAACATAGCAAGTTGTTTCTCTGTTTTTTTTGTTTAATAGTTAATTTAATTTGTGGTTTGATATACTTGCAGTCTATGGTGTTTTAGCTTTGAGTCAATTTGAAGTCATAATCATCACAATCATCTTTAGCCTTGATATAGATAGAATTTCTATTATTTTATGAGCTGTAAATTTGATCAAAATCTTTTAATTCCTGAGTCAAATATAGTCTCAGTTTATTATTCAGGTATTATAGCTTCGAAGCAAATCGAAACCAAAATCCTCATAATCTTTAAAGTTTTTAGTCGAAGACAGTCATAGTTCTATTTACCATCATTATTCTGGTGTTATATCTTCGAGGCAATGTGAAGTCAAATCCCCAACATCTTCAAGATATTAGAGATATATGTACTAGAGACTATTCAGAATGAGATCTACTCTCTACTCTAGTGAGGTACAGGAGACTACTCAGAAATTACTTTATTGTAACTTTGAGTCAATTCGAAGTCATAATCGTCACAATCTTTAAAATCTGTATTCAAATATAGTCACAGTTCATTATTCAGGTATCATAACTTCGAGGCAATATGAATTCAAAATGGTTATAATCTTTGAAGTTAATTTTTTAGTCAAAGATAGTCATAATTTATTATTTTGGTATTATATCTTCGAGGCAATGCGAAGACAAATCCGCAACATCTTCAAGATACTAGAGATATACGTACTAGAGGTACAAAGAGACTAGTCCGAAATTGCTACAAGTTGTAGCTTTGAGTCAATAATTCGAATTCAGAATCATCACAATCTTTAAAATCTATAGTCAAATATAGTCACAGTTTATTATTCAGGTATCACAGCTTCGAGGCAATTTAAATCCAAAATACTTATAATCTTTAATTTTTTTAGTCAAAGATAGTTATAATTTATTATTTTGGTATTATATATTCGAGGCAATGCGAAGATAATTCCGCAACATCTTCAAGATACTAGAGATATACGTACTAGAGGTACAAAGAGACTAGTCAGAAATTGCTACAAGTTGTAGCTTTGAGTCAAAAATTCGAATTCAGAATCGTCACAATCTTTAAAATCTTTAGTCAAATATAGTCACAGTTTATTATTCAGGTATCATAGCTTCCAGGCAATTTGAATCCAAAATTGTTATAATATTTAAATTTTTTAGTCGAAGATAGTCATAATTTATTATTTTGGTGTTATATCTTCGAGGCAATGCGAAGACAAATCCGCAACATCTTCAAGATACTAGAGATATACGTACTAGAGGTACAAAGAGACTAGTCAGAAATTGCTACAAGTTGTAGCTTTGAATCAATAATTTGAATTCAGAATGGTCACAATCTTTAAAATCTTTAGTAAAATATAGTCACAGTTTATTATTCAGGTATCATAGCTTCGTGGCAATTTGAATCCAAAATTCTTATAATCTTTAAAGTTTTTAGTCAACGATAGTCATAATTGATTATTTTGGTATTATATCTTCGAGGCAATGCGAAGTCAAATATGCAACATCTTCAAGATACTAGAGATATAGGTACTTGAGGCCCGAAGAGACTAGTCAGAAATAGCTACAAGTTGTAGCTTTGAGTCAATAATTCGAATTAAAAATCGTCACAATCTTTAAAATCTTCAATCATATGTATTCACAGATTATTATTCAGGTATTATAGCTTCGAGGCAATCTGAAGCCAAAGTCGTCATAATCTTTAAAGTCTTTAGGCAAAGCAGTCATGGTTTATTATTCTGGTGTTATATATTCGAGGCAATGTGAACTCAATCCACAACATCTTCAAGATACTAGAGTTATAGGCACTAGAAGAACAATAGTTTAACACAAATAGCTTCTAGTGTTGTAATTTGTAATCTTATGCAAGTATAATTCTACTAACCTTTAAATCAATTGCTTACGTAATATAACTCATTCAAAATGTTTATATGTGTTAGTCAGAGAATAACACTTTATTATTCTACTGTTAAAGCTTCTTACTCACTTTTGAAACTGTACATCAACTTCTTAAAAAACTTCAGAAATTAAAAAAAAAGTTGCGTTACGTTTCGATCTTTGGTGCAACTTTTAAGTCAAATGCGCAAAAAAATAACGAATTGAAGTCTAATTTCATCACATTCTTTATAAAAGTACCAGCTCTAGATCTACGAAAACCCAAATAAATTAAAACATGCCACCTTCAGTTTTTAAATTATATTTCTTCAAACAACCCTTGTACTTTATCTTTACCCTTACACCTTACTTAACCATTACCCCTTTTACAATTTTTAGAAGAAGTACTAAGTTTGTGGACTTTTATTTTTTGCAGATTTTGTTTAGTGGTTTTTTTGGAATTTTTTTATATACTCATTTATAAAATAAAATTTTAAAGTTTTTTGTATCATATTCGTTATACATAAAAATAAATGTTCCTTTGTTAGTTGGTTTGTTTGACCGGTATGCGTTCCTATACCATTAATCAGATTGCGATGAAACTTTGGTGAGTTGTTGTGCGCGCTCTCGCGAAGGTTTTAGTGAAAAAAAAACAAATAAATATAAAAATAATATTTGTAGTGGCCAGCCCAGACGTTTGTCTATGAGCGAAGCGAGTCAGACAAACGCCAGAGCGTTTTACAATAACAATATAATAAAATAAAACAACTTTCTTTCTATGAGTGGCTTTGCAACGCACGTAGTAAACGCAAGTAGCAAACAAAATTAAAATAATAGTTCCACTATTTTAAGCATCTTCTCTTGAAATAAATATGTAACAAAAAATTAAATCAAAATTACCAACTGCAAAACTTCTAGGAATTTGGACTTCTGTAGTGTTATTCATAAAAATTTAAGCCGCGGTTTAACGGTGATTTAATATTAGTAACCTTGGTAACCCTTTGTAAAACACCGCTAAACCACAGCTAAACGACGGTTTAATTTTTTTATAAATAACACTGTTCGTTTTTTTTTTTAGTTTGGTTACATAAAATTTTGTTTTTATTACAAGTTTCGTGCAATTTGAAAATTTTGTTTTCAAATAATTTCATATTTGTATCAGAGTTTTTAAAAACATTTAAACAATTAAATTTTCGCAATGTGTTACAATTTCATTGATTGATATTGTGTTCCCAGTTTCTGAACTCGTATAATTTAATCGTTTAATACTCGTATATTTTGATTGGCCATTCTGGACTTTTGAACTATTTTGATTGAATATTTTGCAAATTTTTATTAAAGATCTAAAAAACTGTTTAACAATTTCTGAAGTCTAATTTTCTGAATTTTTATTTATATATTTTGATATTGTGATTATTTTTAAAACATATTTTTAGTTCTTATAAATATGATTTAAAATTATATTTTTGAAATATTTCAAAACTTGTTGGCAATTAATTATTTAATGTTATTACTTAACTATTTAAAAATATTTTTAAAGAGTACATATAATTCTCAGATATTTTTCATCATTAAAATTGTTGATTTTTTATTTAATAGTTTGAAAAATACATAATTGGAAATTTTAATCCTATCAAAACTAAATTAGACATGTAAATATGCAGCCGTTTTTGAAAATGAATCAGAATTGAAATATTTTTTAATTACAAAAAAAATTGTTCAAAATTTACCTGTTTTTCTTTAATCATCAAATGTATTCAATGCGATAAACATTCAGGTGTATTGCATATCAAAAAGTGTAATGTAGGTACTGCTAACGTTTTTTGATACGCAATACACCTGAATATTGCGAATTTTGAAGTATAGTTTTAGTTACTACAAAAACTGTAGATCTAATATTCAGCTCTTTCTTAAATATTACCAAATTCATTGGCAATTGATCATTTTTTTTAATATTACTAAACATTGATTTTAAAGTTTACAAAAATTATTAAAAATTTATCAGTTTTTTGGTCATTAAAATTGTTGATGATTTTTTAAATCAAAATAATTGGAAATTTTTAATTCTAATAAGACTAAGTTAAGACTACTTAACTAAGACATTTAAATATACCGTTTTTTTTTTAATTTAATTAACGAAAACATAAAAGCTCTACACTTATTTGTATAATTTTTATATCATGAAAATTTTTATTTAAATTTTTGCAAATTTTCATTATTGTGTTGTTAACGATAAAACTTTCTGAAGGAAAAAAATCTCATTTTTAACATTTTTCGCTGTAGTTAATTTTTGAAATTTATTGCAATTGCTTAACCTTTTTGGTAATTTGATTAAAATATTCTGGAATTTTAACTTTTAGATTTTTTGTTTGCACATACCAATTTTTTTAATAAAATTTCCATCAAAGTTTGGAAAAGTTTCTGAAATCTTTGAAAATATGTGAACTGGATGGATTTGCATACGCTGACTACTTTTTTTTGCAACTTGCTGGTATTGTTTTTTATTTCTTCAGTTCTGTAATAATTACGTTTTTTCGTATTTTTTTCGTAATTTAGGTACGTTGAGATTTTCAGACTTACAGGTTTGTTTGAGAAACCTTAGGAACAATTTTAAAACTTAGCAAGTTAAGTTTTCATTTATTGCTGGTTGCATAAAAATAAATTTATTTACGATTCATTACTTCTTGAAATCAAATCAGTTTATTTTTTAAGTATCACCGTCCCGAAATAAATAATCATGATTTTTTTTACCTAACGTACCAACGATTGAATAACACAGTAACACAGTAATTTACAACCGACATTTAATGGCTGCTGTATAATTGATCATCTTTGGTATTTTTTGGTATAGAATTTCTAAATACTTTACTGTTTCATTGCTTTTCATCAGTTTTTTTTTTGTATATGTCAAGTCTTCTTATTTGTCAGTTATCAGTCATATTTCCACAACTCCACGATTAGTCAGGACCGCCAATAATTTACAAGGTGCGGATTTTACCCTTCTGCCAAAAAGTTTGGGGACCTCGGCAATAGTGAAGTAAGTTACCACGCGAAAATGTGCGTTAGTTCTTTTGCTGGAGCATCTAGGTATTCTTTAGTCTCATTTTCTTATACTGTATATACGATTATCTTTATGCCTCAGCACAATGATATAATTCTTATTATTAAAACAAAGTTCTCTCCAGTATTTGATACATGTTGGTTTTACGATTTGAAGGCTTACAGGGCGAATTGCACACATCCTTATCCTTCAGATGACCTCCGACGAATCCGAGAATATAGGCCGCTGTGCTGGTAAGGGATTTAGCATTGATTCCAACTAAGTCGCCAGAGTGAATTACTCCACACAATCCTCAAGAGGGACTTACATGTACGAAAGTAAAACGTTATTAAGATGTTCCTAGTGTTGTGATGCTAAGGCGTTCGCTTCATCCTGCCAGTCGAAATCCGTACTTTTGTTTGTTTTAAGTAATAAATACAATCCAATTCCTTGCTCGTGAAGGACACCACAAGTTAATACCCCTACGACTGGGGCACAATGGTATACGTACAAAACATGTTCTGCCATTGACTAGTCAAGCAGCAAACGGCATAATTAGTTTGACGACATGCTGTAAATACATAACAACCTTCCATTATTCATACGTTAAACATGTTTAATGCATATTTTCGCACTCGGTTAATAACTGATTCGAATTGCGGTCGTCCCATTCTCCTCCGGATTGTGTTGCATCAATTCGCTTCAATCCGCGAATAATCGCGGTGATCTGCCGGAGCCATTACGGAGTAATTTTCGCGTTTATCGGCCGTGTTTTACGGCCACACAGAGAATGTGCCCTAGGCCGAACACAGCATAAAACTTTACGCCCCTCGATATTCACTTATAAACACCGGCCCCGTTTTACGACTCCGAGCGGAGATACACTAATTTCGAGACTCTTTCAATTTGGAGCCGAGCATATAATCCGTTTTCCCACTCCTTCCATCCGTCATCCTCCCCCGGCCCGTTTTATTCCCATTTAAATCCCGCCGCCCCCGCACACTATAAATATGTAGTTGGCCGTGATACAGTTAACGCCGCAGATGCAAGGGTCGGATCGGCTAAGCTCCGTTTAAATGTTGCGAGGCCAAACGGATTTTCACCACAGAACTCGGCACATCGAACTGCAACACAATAAATAGAGCACACAGAGCACACCACAAAAAGGTTCTAACTTTTCTGGGGAATATAGGCAGATGGTGCTGATGTTTACGTGATGAACAGGAAGAAACATAAATGTTCCAACGTTTGTGTTTAAAGGATGACTTTGAAACTTTTATAGGTCGGAATATTTTTTTTTTAGTTATATTACAATTTGTATAAAATAACAATAGGTAAATTATGTGTTGTAGTTTGTGTCATGTAGAAAGTTATCCATTGATTACTCCCTTTCTTAATGTAAATTAAACTGGTTATGGATGCATGGATATTAAAATGATGCTAGCTGGACCTGGTGGTTAGATCTGTTGGCTTGAATCTCTTGAGTCTTCTGATTTTACCTGTGATGTCCATTAAGTTCTGTGCAAGTCTATTTGGGTGGATGACTAGTCTGCTTCGGTAATTTTCGAGGTGTTTTTTAATTTCTTCTTTAATTGAAGGAACTCGCAGATCTCGCTCGATGACGTAGTTGGGTACATACCAAGGTGCATCCATTATTAAGCGTAGTACTTTATTTTGAAACCTCTGCAGATTTTCAACATTGGAGTTGCTGGCAGTTCCCCACAGCTATATTCCGTAACCATCTAAACCTCCATCTAAAAAAACCTTACAAACCTTTCAGAAAGCTCGCGAGGAGTTTGAAAGCAGGCCATATTTTGTTTAGAAAACAATGGAAACTATTTCTAATATTTACTTTAACATGTTATTTGAATTTAATTAATTGAACAGTTTTGCACTTTATTTGCACTTAATTCCAAAACTAGTTGACCAAATCATATTGTATTAATAATAACTAGAGAGCATTTTTCAAAAGCTTTTCAACGATGTATCACAAGTAGGGGGGTGCAATTTTTTTTTTTTTAGATGGGGGTGGCTGTGGCTTAGAGGATGGGTAGGAAGTCGACACTACCTACGCCATTTTGGTTCCCCCTTCGAACCACTCCAACGGTTTTGAGTAATTTTAAAAATAATCAAATATATAATAATTTAATAATCTTTGTTCGATGAAAAAGATCGATGGGAACTTTTCAAATTGACACCCTGAATTAAGGTTAAACCGACTTTGTAAATGATAAAGCCCAACTTTATACCAGATAAGGCAATAGAAAATATTTTCGTCGTAAGTGGTTCTAACTTTACATTTAGAGCATTATGTCAGTTCTAAGAAACTTTTCCAAATAACAATTTCATATGTTTAAGTTTATTGTATTAAGTTCTTATTGGTAATATTTATTTTTATTTTATTTATTATTTATTTCTATCGCCTAACTAGTTTCGGTTAATTTAGAAAAATATCTTCAGAGGCATATTTATGAAGAATGCAATAATTAGGTTAAATATAAATTAGAGTTAAGTTTGTTACAAAATATAATTTATAATAATATTTGTTATGTGCTTATTGTTATAGTGTGTATAAATGATTTAGTATTTATGTAATTTGTTAGTGCGGAGATGAATTAAAATGTGTGAAATTATATTTTATGTGAGTATATATTTTGGTGATAGATTAATTTGGTTACACCTTAAATTTAATGTCATATATGTTAAAAAACAAGGGTAGTTTACTCTAAAGCTGTTTAACTATTTTTTGTTATACCTCATATACGGAAGAAACTAATTTTACTTCGACGATCGATTATTGAGTTTGAAATATTCCAGAAACTTTTTGAAAAAATAACATATATATAATCGATCTTTATTGGGCTATTGACCCCATATGGGGTCTTTCCGCCTTAAAAAAAAAAATTAAAAAAAAACATTTTCTAAGAAGTTAATAATAAAATATTTTCCATGTGTCCAGTGTCCACTCTATATTTCACATTCATAAAATTTCATGAAAGTATCAATTAAATTGTGGGTTTAATGGATATTCATGAAAATTACAAAGAATAAATTACAAATCAGTTATGAATTATAAAACTTTTTTTATCATTAATACTTCATTAAAATTTATTATAAATCATTTTAAATTCAGAAATAAATATGTAAAATAAAAAATATATATTTGGTTTTATACTTATTTTATACCACTGCACCCATTTGGGTATACACAGGGATTTCCGATTATATATACAGGGTTATTCGCGCTGAACGGCACGGAATATAGTGGCCAAAATACGTGACTTACAAAATGTTTCACTTTTGGGATATATGGAAGTCTATTATGGTTACTTTTTAAAATTAATTTCATATTATACAGGGTGTTCCAAAAGCCCCAAAAGTATAAAAGTTGTGTTTTTTAAATGGGACCCCCTGTATAACTTTGCATATTTCAATTTTCTCTTTTTTAGGCTTTGCCTGTGTCTGAACAACTGCTTGAGGTATCTTTTGGTGGCAATACCGTCTATTTGCATTGTGGCATCATCTTGCTGTGACACATTAATATTGGTAAACTTTGAAGGGCCATATCTTAATTTTTTTAAATGACATATGTTTTATAGCTTAGTTGTTTTCAGCGTCTCATTTTACATCTATTAGTATATTGAGATTTGTGTTTATTTTTCAGAAAATCGAAATTATCTCCCAAACTACCAACTTTCGAGACAACATAAAAGGCTTTAAAGAAATGTAAAATGAGACGCTGAATACAACTAAGTAATAAAATATAGCGCATGCTATTTGAAAATATTAAGTTATGGCCGTTAAAAGTTTACCAATATTAATGTATCACAGCAATTTTAAGAAGAGAATTTCTAAAACTAAACGGATTTATAAAGCCTTAAAAGGGGAAAATTCAAATATGCAAAGGCTTTTGGAACATCCTGTATAATATGAAATTAATTTTAAAATGTAACCATAATAGACACCGATATATCCCAAAAGTTATTTTTTTGAAGTCACCCTGTATATACAGGGTTATTAAAATTCAATTATCACCAGGGTTGGTGTGATTTAAATCAACTGATTTTTTTTTAAATAAATCATTGATGTAAATATTTTTTTTTTAAATTAAACATTGTTTTTGCACTATTTGTGCATTCCAATAGGTGAATAATTAAAAATATAATGTAAATATAGAATTAGGATGCTTTTAAGTAGATAATTGTAAATACAATATTTTTCTTTTTATCCATTTTTTGGTCCATCGCACGGTACAGATACCTACACAGAAACTTGTTTTAATCATCTATTCTTGTTCAAATTCAAGAATTTATTAAAAAAAAAACATGTGATTTCAACCGTGATGTAAATCAATTGATATAAATTACATTAAAACTGACAAAAACTGATCAGAAATATAAAAAAGTTATCATCTCAAATCATGATTTATTTGATTTAAAAAAAAATCATTGATTTTTATTAACAATGTAAGTAACAATGTTCTGATATTTCAACTGTTTTTATGGCACTCTAGTTTATATTTTTGATTTTTTAATCCAGTTTAGTGTTAATTGTAGATATTTATTTATTTTATAAAAACCTATAAAAAATATAAAAAACCTCAAGTATTGCACATAATAGTATTAACGAGTAGAACTCAAAAATAAAATTACAAATAGGTCCGTATTTAAAAATTTAAAGTTGATAACGGTTGCACAAGAAATGTCTGATCAAAATGTGTTTTTTTCTTAATATCTCTTCAAATAACGACGGGAAAAAAAATAACATTTTCGAAAGCTTCATTTCTTTTCAATTATCTCGGTAACCATTGAAATGTTTTGAATAATCTTTATTGATTATTGTTCCCTATATGAATACGCAGCTTTGCCCCAAATTAACCTACTTCGTATCTCTTACTGTTTCCGATATCCCCATAGTAATAATCGAATTTGAATAACCCTGTATAATTTACTTACTTTATTAAGAAGCACAAATATTTTTCATAAAAAAATGTCAATCAAATTTATGAAACTGGACTAATGAAAAATTAACAATCGCATGTTATAAATAAGTTATACGAGGGCTGTTTGACGGAAGAGTGACTTTTCCAAGGTTGGTAACACTTTCGTTATAATGATTATGTTGCTAGCTCCTGAGGTCTTTCGGAGGTCTACTGTCAAAATTTGGCACCAATCTGACAGATAGATTATGTTTTATACTTATTTGAAGGAAACTGTTTTCGTTGTTTTGTAAATATGTAAAAAAAAAAAATTCGAGTGTTCATTAAACATTATTTTCTACGTGAAAAAACAATTAAAGAAACCGAGGAAAAGTTACGTAAATATTATCCAGAATCTGCTCCGTCCCATGGAATGATTTGTAAGTGGTTTCTGCTTTTAAAAGTAGCCATATGAGCACGGTTGATGCAGATCGTCCGAAACCATCATTTAGTGTGACTACTCCAGAAATGGTTAATAAACTATATGGCCTTGTAATTGGCAATCGTCGAATAAAAGTTTGTGAGATAGCTAATGAAGTAAACATCTCAACCGAACGGGTATACAATATTTTGCATGAACATTTCAATAAGAAAAAGCTATCCGCGAGATGGTTGCCGCGTTTGCTTAATGGTGATCAAATGCGCGCTCGCATTAAGAATTCAGAAGAATGTTTGGCCGTTTTCAACGTAACTCAAAGGATTTTTTTCGTCGATATGTCGCAGTAGATGAAACTTGGATACATCATTATACTCCAGAAACAAGAATACAGTCTAAATACTGGATTTCTCCATGCGAATATGCTCCCAAAAAGGCAAACACACTTTTTTCGACCAATAAGGTCATGGCCACAGTTTTTTGGGATTCTAAAGGTGTAATCTTTATTAATTGTTTACAAAAAGGAAAAACCATAACTGGCCAGTATTATGCTGATTATGCAGACATGTATTGATGCCGAACTTGAAAAACAACGACCGCATTTGATGAAGAAAAAAAGTGTTGTTCTATCACGATAATGCGCCCTCTCATTCGTCTGCAATTGCTACAACTAAATTGACTGAATTGCATTACGAATTACTGCTTTATCCGCCATATTCGCCAGATCTGGCTCCCAGTGATTTCTTCTTATTTCCAAATTTAAAAAAATGGCTGTTTGGAAAAAGATTTCAGGCAAATGAAGAGGAGATAACCGACACAAATGTATATTTTGAAGACTTTCCGAAAGATTACTTTTTGGAAGGTTTAAAAAAATTGTAAACTCGCCGGGCTAAGTGTGTACACTTGAAAGGGTGTTATGTTGACAAATAAAATATATTTTGAACAGAAAAATAACGTTTTCATTAAAAAGTCACTCTTCCGTCAAACAGCCCTCGTAGAACATTTTTTTTAAATTAATGAACATTTTTTAAGCAAATATAAATATTTAAAATTCAAAAATTATTAAAAATTCATAATGAATATTTAAAAATCATGCTATTCCTTTATTTCTGTACTTGGCATTCATACCTCATGTAAACTTTAGTTGAAATTCATGAAAATAGAAATACATCTACCAATAAAATTACATACAAAGGCGATTGCATTGCATGCAATAAAAGCCTAATGGATATCGATGCAATTTTAACGAGTGTTCGTGTATTATTTATATGAATAACATCCCTCCCCTCCTTTTTACAACGTCGCGCCAATAAAACACCCTCCGTCGTTCGCGCCGCACCGGAAGGCCTCCAGGAGTGCGGAATAATTCATCGCAGTTAATTAAAGTGTATCGCAGGAGTAAAAACCTCGGGCCTCCATTGCATTAGTCCGCCCGCATTTACATTTACGATTACCGTCGTCCGGAAGGCGTCGGCCCGAAGGTCCGTCCTTTTACGGAAAGAGCCCGGATTAAGGTTAATTAGATGGTCCGCACGTGAAACCCACTTCCGGTTGGCTCGCAGGCACCGGCGAAGAATCGCACAAGAACGTGCGCTAAATAGCCGAAAACGTAGCGGCGTGTTCGTTGCATTACAGGAAGCGTATGCCCCGGTTATGCAATTAAAAATGATTAAAATTGTAGAATGCAAATTTACCGTACACTGAAATACTTAAGAGAAGACAAAACTAAGAATCTACTAACGCTAAAGATTGATAACGGAGAAATTATTACCAATGGAGACGAATTAATGGAGATATAGAGGCAGCAATTCAATGAGCTGCTAAGCAAGGGAGGTAAAGAAATCAATCAAAGTGAAAATAACATTGAAGAGTGGAAAGAATAAACGGAAGCAGAGGAAGGACTTGGCTTATTAACGGATGAAGACATTGCACAAGCGGTGTAGAGTCTGAAGGGAGGTAAAACATTGAGAATAGATAAGATAACATCGGAAATGATACAAGAAATGGGACAAAAAGGTAAAGAAAAACTAAATCAGTTACTACAAGAAATATGGAACCAAGAGCAAATACCAAAAGAGTGGAGAACAAGCCTAAATTACCAATCCATATGAATGCAGATACAAATTGTGAAGAAATCAATTAAAGTGAAAATAACATTCAAGAGTGTGAAGTACAATCGGAAGCAGAGAAAATATTTGGCTTCCTAATGGATGAACACATTGGAATAAACACCAGGAATAGATAAGATTACATCGGAAATGATACACAATATGGGACAAAAAGGTAAAGAAAGACTAAATTAGTTACTACAAGAAATATGTAACCAAGAGCAAATACCAGAAGAGTGGAGAATCAGTCTAATATTACCAATCCATAAGAATGGAGATCACAATGGGTGTAGAAATTACAATGGAATATCACCAATAGTAATAGCGTCGAAAGTGCTGGGGAAGATGAGAGAAAAGCTGATTAGACAACAAGTTGAAGGAAAATTATTGGAAGCACAGAGCGGGTTTAAGAAGAGAAGTACTCAAGATCACACATTCACGTTAAAAACAATAATAAATAGAGCAATAACCGCGGAGCAAGATGTGTAGTCACTTCCATTGGGCGACCTGGATGTTCTTCATCTAAGACAGATGTACGACCACGCTTAAATTAATTAACCCAATATTTGATTGTTGTTATCGAAGGGGAAAAGTCCCAATAAACGGCTTCCTACTTTTCTTTGATTTCCAAACACATTTGAAATATGTCAGACTTGAATAATAAATACTTCAATATAATATATAGATATCTATATATATCTCTTTTTTTTACTTTACCTATTTTATGGGTGTTGAATATTTACGTATTTACTTGTTTTGTAACTCCTTATTATTTCTCTTATCTCAGGGTCAATGGTAGGTTCAATCAGAACTAAATAGAGTCTTGTACAAATGCTTTAGTGCAACTTGCAAATGGTTTAGTGCAACTTGCAAATGGTGATTTACTTGATGTCAATAATAAACCAGAATTCGGGGGTTGTTACAGCATATAAATCACACGAAGACGCATAGTAGCGAATTAACGCCATACGGATAAACGTAAGTGAAAGAGATACGAAGAGTGTATACTCCAGAGGAAAATAGAACAATAAATAAATAAGGTAAGAGAAGTGAGGTTATTAAAAGATTGGAGATAACAATCACAACGCGGGCAGAACCAGACCCGCGCACCCAAAACGCGACGTTGCCAGATCGAGCAAATATACTCCCAACTAAAGATATTATACTTGTTGATTGATAGGGGTGCTGTCTCCGACGGATCGACTGGGACAGCACTTTTTTCGCAATTAGCAATAAAAATGAGCGACATGGAAGAAATAAAGAAAATGTTTCAACAGATAAATGGAAACATAAACCAATTAAGCACGAAACTGGAGAACCTAGTAATCGAAATGAAAATAATCAAAGATGAAAATGGAAAGTTGAAGGAAACAATATCCAAACAGGAAGTCAGAATTAATAAATTAGAAAAAGAACTAAGATCAAAAAATGTCATTGTAAAAGGAATAGTAGATGAGGACAATGAAAAAGAAACTGAGACAATGAATAAAATAAACATAATACTAGAAAAAATAGGAGCTGACATAGATAGTGAAAAGCACATAGAAGAAATCAAAAGAATTGGGACCTACTCTGAGGAAAGGGCAAGACCAATTATAATTAAATTTACAAAAGAGAGAACTAGATTTAACATTCTAAAGAATACCAAGAAGCTACGAGGAACACAAATATGGATAGAAGAGGATTTCCCAAAACATGTACAAGAAACGAGAAGAGCTCTAATACCAAAGATGAAAGAGGCAAGAAATAAGGGACACAAAGCGATAATACATTATGACAAACTAGTGATAGATGATGGAAATGGAGGAATAAAAAAGCAAAACGAACATAAGAATACAAATCAAGAACGAAATGAAGCGAACAGTACAAACAAGAGAACTGTAGATGAAAGATCCCCACAGGGAAAAAATATCGATGAGCAAATTCGGAAAATATCTAAAACTACATACCAAAAAAACTAAAAATATATAAGATAAGGAAGAAGTATGAAGACCAGGCAAAGAAAAAGGAAACGATATTGGATAAGCAAATTAAACTAAAGACAAAGAAAGAAAAAAATCTAGGTAAAGATACCGTGGAAATAAAACACGAAAAGAGAAATAAACAATGGAAACTAGGTGCATGGAACATAAGGAGTATACAAGGAAAGGAGAATGAGCTGGTAGACGAATTTGAAGACACGGCACTCGACATATTAGTAATTAGCGAAACAAAGAAAAAGGGAAAAGGAAAAATATACCTACCTAACAATCACATACTGATCTATAGTGGAGTTCAAGACAGACAAAGAGCAGCAGCAGGAGTGGGCTGCATAATACATAGAAACATAACAGATCAGATTACAACATGGAGGGCCATATCAGAAAGGATCCTAGTGATAGAATTAAAGTCCAACGGATCCGAGAAAACAATAATATCAGTCTATGGACCAGACGAAAACGAAAAAGCAGAAGAAAAAGAAAAATTCTGGGAGGACCTAACAACCATTGCAGAAGAATCAAAAGGAAGTTTATATATCGCTGGCCATTTTAATGGTAGAATAGGGAAACAAGTTGCAGAGTACAAAACAATGATAGGAACATTCGGAGAAGGAACGCGCAATAACAACGGAAAACGATTATTAGAATTCTGCAACTTGCAAGATATAATAATAACTAATTCATTTTACCAACATCGAGATATACATAAGTATACTGGAACACAACCCAGCAGAGGTGAAAAGTCAATTATTGACTATATACTAGTAGAAAGGAAGGAAAGACAATATATATTAGATGTAAGAGTTAGAAGAGGCGCGGAAATCAACAGCGACCACCACCTGCTAATTGCGAGAATAAAACAGAATAATTCAAAAAATGGGATGAAAACAAAAATACACAAAATAAGCCATACATCAATTAAAAACTATAAATTAAGGCAGATCAACGTAGCTAACAAATACCTAGAAAAAACAGAAAACATAATTCAAGACAGAGCAGAAGAAATAAAAAAGGGAAACACACAACAAGCATGGAGCATACTAAAAAATACGATTATTAATATAGCAACGGAAGTATGTGGTTTAAACAAAACTGGAAACAAAAACAAGCAAACAGCGTGGTGGAACGCAGAAATCAAAGAAGAAATAAAGAAAAAGAAACTGGAATGGAAGAAATATCTAACTAACAATACGAAAGAACAGTATGCAGCATATAAAAATCAAAGAAACCTAGTGAAAAATCTGGTTGCAACAGCAAAAGAAAAATCATGGAAGGAATTTGGAGAAATTATGGAGAACAGTAGTAAAGAGAACCAAAAGCTATTCTATAAAACCATAAAATCCTTTAGAACAGAAAAACAAACTAGAGAACTAAGTATAAAAAACAAAAAGAAAGAAATATTAACAGAAGATACAGACATAATGAACAGATGGAAAGAATACTTTCAAGAAATGCTAGGACAAAGCCAAGAAAAAAATGAAAGAGGCAATAAAGAAAGAAAGAAAGAAAATATAAATGAAGAACAGAGAAATGAAGAACCAATTGATGATATACAGATAGAAGAACTACAAACTGCGATAAAGAAACTGAAGAACGGTAAAGCACCTGGGAACGACAAAATAACTTCGGAGATGATAAAAAACCTAGGAGAATATGGTAAAACAGCATTATTAACGATACTAAATAAAGCTTGGAAAACCGAGAAAATACCAGAAGAATGGGGAGTAGCGTTAATAACGCCTATACACAAGAAAGGTGATAAAAAGCTGTGCAATAACTACAGGGGCATAACATTGATAAATACAATAACGAAGATCTATGAACAAATAATAAATAGCAGACTAATACCAATACTTGACCAACAATTCTCAGAACCACAGAGCGGATTTAGACCGGGAAGATCCACCCAGGATCACATATTTACATTAAAACAAATAATAGAAAAAAAGACATCACACGACAGAAAAATATTTACAGCATACATAGATTTACAAAAAGCATTCGACACGGTACCTAGAACGACAGTATGGGAAGGAATGGAAAACAAAGGAATACACAGTAAAATAATAAAAATAGTCAGAGACCTATATACAACCAACACCAATCATATTATTATAAACAACATGAAATCAGAAGGCTTCAAAACTGAAGAGGGACTGAGACAAGGCGGCGGACTTAGCCCAACATTATTTAATGTATATATGGATGAAATAATCAAACAATGCGAAACAAAACTCATTAAAACGTACGTAGGACACTGGAAGCTCAATAAAGTGGAGATAGCCCATGGAATCTTTGCTGATGACATAATACTAGTAGCTAGCACTGAAAAACAACTACAAACAAATTTGAAAATATGGAAAGAAGCATTAGATGAAAAAGGTATGAAAATAAATCTAGATAAAACAAAAATACTAGTCATAGGAGACAAAAACTATAAACCTAGGATCGAAATAGATGGAACCAGCATAGAACAAGTAAATGAATATAAGTATCTAGGAGTTACCATAGAGGAGACATGAAATCAAGACGCAGAATTAAACGAGAGGATTAACAAAATAATTAAATTATATTACATGATAAACAACAAATTCATAAATAAAAAAGAGATCTCAAAAGAAACAAAACTAAAGGTATACAACGCTATATGCAAACCAACCCTACGGATGTGAAACATGGAAACTATCGAGGACTCAAAAAAGTAGACTCCAAGCAACAGAAATGAAATTCCTACGAAGGATTCTAGGGGTAACAAAAAAAGATAGAATTAGAAACACCGAAATACGCGAAAAATTAGGAGCTAACCCACTAATAGAGTACATAGAAAAACGTCAACTTAGCTGGTGGGGACACGTTCAAAGGATGTCTAACAACAGGCAGGCAAGAGAGGTATACGAAGCACGAACAACGCAGAAAAACAAAAGAGGAAGACCAAAACTTACCTGGAACAAGATTATTGGAAACTTAATACAAGAAAGAGGAAAAACATGGCAAGAAGCTGTAGTGATAGCCAAAGACAGGAAACAATGGAGGAAATTTATATACGAAGAAAGAAAGGAACAAACAATGAAATAAATAATAAGCTTGTATATTCACCCGACACCCTATGGGTACATGGGTCATTGATTATAAATAAAACAAATGCTTTAATGAATTAATAATAACCAAAAACCTTAAAAACGTGTCAAACAAATCTAAAACAATAGAAAACAAAATTATATTAAACAAAAAACTAATAAACTATGACCAACATTAACAAAATAAATCCTATATACACAAGCTAACTTATGTGAGAATATGATTCTTATAATCTACGCAAACTCTATACTTGCAGCTATCTTCTTGCTTTTGGTCCCTTGATTAAGTCGTCCTCTTGTCCCTGCGTTCGTCTTCTGATCCTTTGTTGATTCGCACAAAAGTAAACAGCTACTTTTGTGTGCGAAGTTTAGCTGCTTGAAGTTCTGATTTTCGAATATCTCCGTCACGGCTTTTATCTTGTTGAAGTCCTCTCCTTGTTGACTGCCTTTTTCCAGTCCTATGTCCAATCGTTGAACACGCGTTAATTTTATGTAATCTATTAATATTAGGGCAACATCACGACCCTCTACCCACTACCGTCTCCCCTGCTCGCCGTTCACCCTCTACCCTCGACTCGTCAATCTGTTTCTTGTTGATTATTTCCGATCTTCAATTCTTCAATCTCACATGGGTCTTTGCACGAGGTCACCTGTCACCCGTGGTAACCGATCAACAACCTCCATCCGCGGATCCATAAACCTTGCGATTTTCTGTGTCCATAAAATGTCTTACACATTTCTCTGTAGATTTGTGCATACTTGTTCACATTCACATTTACAATATTTACAATAATTTTAGTTAGCTTGTGCCCTTAATATTATAATTCTATCTAATACCTATCTAATAATAAAGGGTAAACTATGGGGTTTCTGCCTCAATTGACCCAATTAAAATCTCAATCAAATTGATTCCGCGACACCCCCAGGTGTCGCTGGGATATCATCCCCAGGTGATCACCCCCAGGTATTTCATCACCGCTAATAATAATATACCCCCAGGTATTTTATCTCTATGACAACCTCAATAGCAATGTTGTTAATTTTTATTTCAACACTTTCATCGATTTGATTACTTGATAAAATCATACATTTAGATTTACTAATATTTATACATCGTCTATTCACACATAACCATTCATATATTCTCCCAAGGTCCTCATTAATTTTTCTACACATTGTTTCTATTTCATTTTTCGGCCCTGTCATAAAAACATAATGTCATCAGCAAACAGATGTACTTGACAAAACTTGATTGTTTTTAAAATGTCATTAATATATATTAAAAATAATAGAGGGCCTAGTATCGTTCTCTGAGGTACTCCGTAAGTAGCGTCCTTTTCGATCGACAGCACGTTTTATTTAATTTCACTCTTTGTTTCCTGTTTTTCAAATAAGAATGGAACCAGTTTAGCGCACTACCTTTGATTCCCATTTTACTTAGTTTGTCAATTAGTAACCTACGATTAATTGTTTCGAACGCACGTTTGAAATCCAAGAAAACCGCAACCACGCATTCCTTCTTATCCATACTCCTCCTCCATATATCACATATGTTTGTTAGTACTGTTTGACATGATCGACCATCTCTAAATCCTGATTGTCTGTCTGATATAATTTTAAACAGATTACAAAATCTCAATAGATGTTCCTGCACCTCAATTACGGTACGCTGTTAACCGGTTTAAAATTTTCGCACTTGTTTGTATTTGCTATTTTGGGTATTGGTGTAATTGTTGATCTTCCATGCTTCTGGGAGTTTACCTTCGTTCAATGATAAGTTTATAACATCTAAATATCTGTTCCCAATTCCCTCGAATGAGTCCCTCAGGATGTTCGCGGATATACCTTCTTCGCTAGATGCTGTCTTTCCTTTTGTATGCTCTTCTTTAACTCTTGCATCGATGCTTTGTAAAAATAGTGAAGATCTCCATTTGTTTGTATATTTTCTTCGACCCTGTTTGTAATCACCGGAATATTCGAAAGATTTCATTTACGCTGTCTATAAAAAAATCGTTGAATATGTCAGCTATATTTTGCTCATCCGCAACCATACTTCCATTTAATTCGATTTCGTGATTTAAACCTCTCTCATTTTCCTTAGTCTGTATTACTAATTTTAGGGACTTCCACAGTTCATTTGTATTATTTATTTTTCTATTTATTTCCCTGTCGTAAAAAGTTTTCTTTGCATATTTTATCTTTGTTACTATATCGTTTCGCATCTTTTTGTACTCCTTCCATAATTCCACATTCCCTGACATTTATGCCTGTTTGTATTTTATGTCTCTCTGTTTCATCTCTTGAAATATCTCGTCATCCATCCATTTGCAGTTTTCGTATTTCTTTTTGGAATCAAATAGGTACTTATAGGGCATTTATCTCTCATATATTCTTCTATAGGTGTAATTAAATTATTTGCTAAAACATCTACATCCGTTGTGTTATTTTTCCACTCTGTCTCCTTAGTACATCACACATCTCCTCCTTGTTGTAGTTCATGTAACATCTCTTACTTATTTTTTTAAAGCTATCATCCTTCAATTGACTCGTCTCAATCGTCAGCATAAAATGATCACTAATTTTTGGGGTGTGATATATTTTGTGTTTCATATTTTTATTATCTGTGATAATTAAATCAATAATAGTCTTACTTGTTTCTGTAATCTTGGTAAAATCCTTAACTAATTGGTATTTGCCATTCCTGTAGATTATATCTTTCGGTCGATTAGCATAGTGTGTTTCTTTATGTACATCAATATTAAAATCCCCCCATAATATATTGTTAGGTGTTATGTTATTTCCAAGATGTTCGTTTATATAGACTAGAAATATTCCGTCTGATTTTTGTGGTGAATGGTAAATTGCAGTTACTCTGTACTTTTCTCTATTTATTTTAGTTTCAATTTCTAATGTCCACAATGCATTATCCGTATTATTATTTTTTACTACTTTACATGTAAAATCATTTTTTATAAATACCATTACCATCAAATTTATATCCGTCTATTTCTAATTCTTTATTTGTAACTGTTTTATCGATATGAGTTTCTGCGAGGCACATTATATCACGTTTGTAATTCGTCATAAAATTGACTAGTTGCGTTTTATTGTTCAGAAACCCTTGACAGTTTAAAAAGATTATAAACTTTTTCCTTGATTGCTATTTACTATACATGATTTTCCGTGTCATTTTTTCCACAATTCTACTATAACAAGGATATTTCCTATCAATTGCTATATCGCTAGTGTCCAATTGCTATTTTTTTTTTGTGTCTATACAATTTACGCATCTATTTACACACTTTTACACTCTTTAATTCCGTGTTTGTTGCCGCATTGGAAACAAGCTTCATCATGTCTGCAGTCCTTAGCAATATGGTTATATGTCGCACATTTGAAACACCTTTTTACATTTATTTGTTCGTACATCTTACACATTCGCCAACCAAATCGTCATTGTTTCTAGCTCAATAATATTTTTGTATATAGATGGATCGATTTCTAAAATAATATTTATTTGGTCGTGCCTCCCTCTATTTGTATATCCCTCTATTTTATGCAAGATTCTCATCTTCTTTGCTATATCATTGTCTATGTCAATTAATTTGTTTTGTTTAACAATTCCTTCAATTATTATTTCTTCCATTTCTGTAATACTTTAATCTGCTCCGACCATAACGATCTTTGGATTGTACTATCTGATGTCCTCTATCGTATACCTGCTTCCTAGTTCTGCAACGGAACTATTTCAGTTTTTTTTAACTTGTTCTTAGGAGGATTAAAAAACTTGATACCTTTCAACAATTATGATTAACTCTTCTAATAACAATTTTTTTCTGTTTGCTGTATAAAAACTGCATTGTTTATTTACGGAACCATTTTAGATTTTTTTAAACTTTGTCGGAATTTGCCGTTCAGCAAAACAAATAACAACGAAAAACAAAATAGCAACTAAATCCGTCCGTGGAGGTGTTGAAATTTTTTCACACTTGTTTGACGAATTTATTTGGCGCGCCATATTTTGTCCTTGCAGGTAATAAAACCTGGCCATAATATAGAGGAGGGTGTTTATGGGGCTCGTAAAAGCCCCATGCACGGCTGGCGGAGCAGCAGCGCCGGCGGTTCGAGTTAAGATTGAAGTTGAGGATTATGTTGATATTAAAAATCCGCCGACCTGAAAACGCTACCAGGCGATTATAGCCGCAGTACTTTCATACTTTGTGTCTCTCCCCGTGTTCGGTTTACATTGCGGCGAACGTTCTACTTGTTGATGCGGAAATCGATCAGAAGTCGAGGACGATTCAGACAACAGGCACTTTTATGCCGGCGCTTCAGTTTGACGAATGAGATTTTTTATTGCTTCCAGAGATTTCTCACGTTAATTGCGACGTATCCATATTTTTATATCATACCTGCATCATAATGTTTTGTTTTCGGACTAATAAGTATTCGAAAAGCCGTATTTATAGCACGGCATGTTTTAAAGTTGACTGGTAACAACACATTATTGACCAACTTTGACCGATAATAAACGTCAGACAGTCATTTTTTTTTTATTGAAATAAATGTTGTAACTGTAATAAAACTGTACACTTACATTGTTAGAAATCTGAAAACCAGAAACCAAAAGCTTCGTAGTCCTTATTATTGGTTATTCGGAAACTAGCAGTTTCAAGTTTCAACCTTCACAATTTCGTTGATGACACTGACGTCTATACCAGATGGCATTAATCTAATAAATGCCAACCCTCCACGAATAAAAATAACATACAAGCGGCCCTGGAAATAGCCTCTTGTCGGCCCATTTTACATTCACATAAAATGCAATAACACCATACAATTTTTCTATAATACTTATTTATTTATTAATATAGTGATATCCAAAGTGGCCGCGGAATATTGCAAAAGTTTATAATCACGTAGAAAAAACTCGAATAGAAAAAAATAACCTGTCTATTTTGCGAATGAGAAGATGTAGGAATAAAAAATAGAATTTGGGATTGCAAAATAAATAATAATAATAAATGAACAATATACAACCTCGCGGCGCAAATTTAAATGGAAACTTGTTTTAGCTAAATTCGCTGAATGTAACTTAGATAGTGCTCTAATGAGTTTCAAAGGAAATTATTGAACAACTGGTAAAAGGGTATTTTTTAATTTTCATATTTTCTGCAAACGCAAAGATTTTCAATGAAAACAATAAAATTTCAACGGAAACCTTCTTACAAATTTTGAAATTACAATAAATATTGTGGATTTTTATTGGTGATTACCATTTTTTATAATCGAAACTCCCAAAATTTAATGGAAATAGCAATTCGATTGTAATGAATTACAAAATTTTAATTGTAATATACGAAATCTTCATAATTAATCCCTTTATTAATTCCCTTAATTAATTAATTAATTCATAATTAATTAGAATTTTATATTACATAATACCATAATATTCATTATAAATTACAAAGTATAATTGGATCCTGCAATTTTTTTGCTGAAAATTGTAGATGTTTTATTCAAAAAGCATATTCCCTGCAAATTTGTTAAAATGTTCACAGTTATTTGCAGAAAATTTAGTGATTTTTTATAAAATTATAATTAATAAATTAAAAGGTAATTTTAAGCATTATTCGTTACACATTTTTATTTTAAATAGCAAAATGGTAATCAGAACACACAATCATTATTTAAATATTTATTATTTGCAACGAAAATTACATAATTTCTATTTAAATTTAATAATAAAAATGAATAATAAAAAGTTATTATTGTTATTTGTTATTTTAAGTACTTTCTGGTGCCTTCTAGTATTTATAACGAACAATTTATATTGAAAATAATAATTATCATGTTTATTAGCGGGAGAACCTACAATAATAAATAATTAGAAAAATTGCTAACATTGGCATACAATGAATATTGCAATTTTTTTTTATAAATTACAAAACTCAAAAGGAATAACAAAGTTGTCATGATAAATTACAGAAATTAGTTAGAAATTATGAAATTCTTATTGTAAATACAAAAAAAAAGGAAATTTTCTGTAAAAATTATAAAGAATTTTATATGCAAATTTTCCTTACAAATTCCGAAATTTAATTACAAATTGCAAGTTCATTAAACCAAAAAATTATCATTGAAATTATATCATTTCGATTGCAAATTACAATAAATTCCATGAATTCTATTGGAAATTACAAAATTTTCAATAGAATTTTTCAATTGAACCTATGAGTATTTAGTTAGAAATTTTAACTTCTCTCCTCAGATATTATATTCCTTACAAAGTTATAAAAGATTTCACAGAAATTTGCAACAAATACAATGAAAGGGGTGCATTTAAAAAAAATAGGAAACAAGAAATGTTCGTCATTTTTATTACAAATAAAAAAAAACGAAACCCCCATAAATCATAATGTTATAACATTATGATGAATATTGCAAAATTTGATAATGGATTCCAATATTTCAATAGAAATTATGGAATATTAAATGTAAAAATGTAAATAATGTAAAATGTTAGTTCAAAACTAATGTTACGGACCTGCTAATACTAAACGGCTTTTATGATTGTAATTTATAAATACTAGAAGATACCAGAAAGTACTCAAAATAACAAATAACAATAAATAACATTTTTATTATTCCTAAATTTAAATAGAAACGATAAAATTTTCGTTGCAAAAATATTATATGCAAATTTTCCTTACAAATTACGAAATTTAATTACAAATTGCAAGTTCATTTAACCACAAATATATCATTGATATTATATCATTTCGATTACAAATTACAATGAATTCCATGAATTCTATTGGAAATTACAAAATTTTCATTAAATTTTTTTAATGGAACCTATGAGTTTTTACTTAAAAATTTTAACTTCTCTCCTCAGATATTATATTCCTTACAAAGTTATAAAATATTTCATAGAAATCTCAAGAAATACAATGAAAGGTGTGCATTTAAAAAAAATTAAATAGGAAACAAGAAATTTTCATTTTGACTACAAATTAAAAAAAAATCGAAACCCCCATAAATCATAAAGTTATAACATTATGATGAATATTGCGAAATTTGATAATGGATTCCAATGTTTCAATAGAAATTATGGAATATTAAATGTAAAAATGTAAAAAATGTAAAATGTTACTTCAAAACTAAGGTTACGGACCTGCTAATACTAAACGGCTTTTAAGATTGCAATTTATAAATACTAGAAGATACCAGAAAGTACTCAAAATAACAAATAACAAATAATAACATTTTTATTATTCCTTAATTTAAATAGAAATGATAAAATTTTCGTTGCAAAAATTTTATATGCAAATTTTGCTTACAAATTACGAAATTTAATTACAAATTGCAAGTTCATTTAACCACAAAATTATCATTGATATTATATCATATTTTTATTTTGATATTAATAACAAATAACAAATAATAACATTTTTATTATTCCTTAATTTAAATAGAAATGATAACATTTTCGTTGCAAAAATATTATATGCAAATTAAATTTCCCTGCAAATTAAGAAATTTAATTATAAATTGCAAGTTCATTAAACCACAAAATTATCATTGAAATAATATCATTTCGATTGCAAATTACAATGAATTCCATGAATTCTATTGGAAATTACAAAATTTTCATTAGAGTTTTTTGATGGAACCTATGAGATTTTAGTTAGAAATTTTAACTTCTCTCCTCAGATATTATATTCCTTACAAAGTTATAAAATATTTCATAGAAATTTCAAGAAATACAATGAAAGGTGTGCATTTAAAAAAAATTAAATAGGAAACAAGAAATTTTCGTCATTTTTACTACAAATTAAAAAAAAAATAGAAACCCCCATAAATCATAATATTATAAGTTATAACATTATGATGAATATTGCGAAATTTTATAATGGATTCCAATAGTTCAATAGAAATTATGGAATATTAAATGTAAAAATGTAAAAAATGTAAAAAGTTAAATCAAAACTAAGGTTAAGGACCTGCTAATTATTGAATTATGGATTGAATATCTAACTTGTAAGTTTTAATTTCTGTATCTGTGTAATGTTCATAGTTATTTTGTAGAAAATTAAGAAATTACGAACTTTTCATTAGAGATTACAAAATTTTCATTAAAAATTATGAAATTGTTATTATAAATACAAACAGTTCAATTACAAATTTCAAATTTTAATAGAAACCTGCAAATTTTAGTGGAAATTCTGGAGGATTTATCCACAAAACATATTACTCGCTAAGTTATTAATATTCTAATAGACATTTGCAAAACATTTAGGTGAAAATACAAAAATTTGGTTATAAATTTAAACTTGTATCATAGTATTTTCTACGATTATTGCCGTCATTGTTAATTCTGACCAGCGGTCTTTAACCTTTTTGGTGGAAGGGACGAATTATCACAAGTTTTTGGCGGGCTAAGTCCAGAAAAGGATATTAAAATCAAGTCTTATTAAAATATATCAAATTTATAAAATTTTGAAATGCATCTGTCAAAATCTGTTCATTTTGAATAAGTTAAAAATAAGAAGAAAGACAACTGTGAATCATTCAGATGTGTTTATTGCATAAATGAACAGGTGTCAATCAGGGGTTCTTTATGAAGATAACAAAGGCGGGTTTGATGCTCCAACATCTCTTTTGACGAGTTAACGAGAAGCGTAGCGTTTAAGATGGGCGCCGCTGAAAGCCTCTTCTGGGTCGTCCATAAAACCGCGCGCTCTTTAGCGTTTCGCCGCACTTGCGGGGATTAACGCGAAAAGTCATAACCCGGCACCGCAATTTCCCTGCCGCAAACAAAAATTTCCCGGGGCCCGTAAATCCCGCCGGAGCGCGAACATCTGGCCCCCCGGCTCCGGGTTAAAAACTTTTATTATTACCTTCGCCCCTCGCGAAAAAATCGGCCGAGGGTAATAAGTGCTCCAATTAATCCGCGGAAAGCGCGCCCTGAAAGGGGGGAAAACCTGCGATGTTAATTCCGCCGTAAAGTAACAGGCGACCTCCGTGCAATATAAATTGACATAATTACTTTCGCGAAACTTTCCCGGATTTGCTGGGAACGCCGCTAACTTTTTTTTACGACGATTAGATACATTCGGGAAGTTTCCAACTGCGGATGGGACAGCGCAGGATCAAGATTGGTAAAGAGGGCACGGGCGAATTATACTCGTCGCGGAATTTGGGAAGTTGGAAAAATTCCCAGCACGTTTAAATTGGCAATAGATAAGTAATGGGCATAATCGAGGAGTGTTTTAATACGATTGATTAAGTTTATAAAGACGGGCCAAAATCCTCGACGACAAAAAATGTTCAATAAATATATATCTTCAATATTAGCAGTAAGTACATATAACTTGAAGAAGTATTAGGTGGTCCCAAAATATGCATTTTTCATGCCAGATTTCACAAACTCCACTGTGGCGAAGCGCCTAACGATGCGTGATGGAAGGAAAAGGAAAAGCGCAGAAAACTCGCCGCCCCACACATTAGTTCCCATTTGAGGGGCCGCGGGTTTCACGCGAGGCGACATATTTATTCGTAACACATAAACATCCCCTTTTCCACCTGAAATAATCCCACCCTCCCGCACACATTCGCATATGCACTGTAATTACGGCGACGCAGGAGACGGCTGAATAGAAGCCACCCCCTCGGTGCAGCCCGGATAAAGGGTGTAACCGAACGGACGAGGGTGGAATAAGGAGGAGTAAATAATATCCGAAGCTATATTTAGCTGAAAATAATAACGTCTTGTTTGCCGAGCGTTTTCGTGCGCTCACATATTTCAGTTCGAATTGCAATTCCTGGCGGAATTTGTAAATGTCCTCCCAGCAACTCCGGGAATTAAGCTCTCGAGGAGGTAAATTTGATTTAATTACAAACCGGAATTAGATAAATATTTTCGTTGCATTATTACATAATTGTAAATCGACGTTGATCCCCATCAATTTTCCGGAATTTACGGGAAGTGTAAGCCATTCATCATCATGAGGTTTGCAAATTTTACCTCACAATAAACGGGACACGACACAAAAAGTTAGTAAATCACCGAATTGGTGGTAATTGAAATAGATATTTATGCATTAAGGGAGATATGGATGTTTTTTTCCTGAGGTTGACAGGATTACAAACCGAGGGCCTTTGGCCCGAGGTTTGTAAGTCAACCGAGGGTAAAAAACATCCATATCTTCCGTGGTGCATACAATATTTTATTTTTTAGAAACATATTGGTAAATATTTTAGGTATTGTATCGATCCACAATGTTTATTTCCTAGGTTGCTATGAGTTGTTTGACAGTATATAAAAGTCATAATAAAAATGGCAGAAGGTATTATTCCTCAAAATGTAAATGAAAAAGCCAAAAAAGCCCGTGAATTTTTGGGACCCCAAAAGTCGGAACATTTATACGCAAATGAATATGATCGATTGCATGAGTGGATGTTAAAAAATGATGTCACAGTTATAAGTGTAACTGTAATGTTGGCATATTTTCAAGATTTGTCAAATTCGTTTAGTCCGAATACGTTGTAAGCTTTCGATGATTAAATCTATGTTATTATTGAGAGATGGCATTGATATTTCAAATTACCACGAATTGGAAATATTCCTTAAAAGAAAAAACAAAGGATATGAACCCAAGAAGTCTGAGGTCTTGACGCGTGAACAGGTTGATATGTTTTTACGAGAAGCACCGAATGACACTAATTTGATGTTTAAAGTGGTAGTAATTATGGGTATGTTTGGCGCTTGCAGAACTGACGAATTGGTCAAAATGCAAATTGGAGACATCAGTGACAGGGGTTCAGTAATTGTGGTGCAGATTCCGGACACTAAAACATTGGCAAAGAGATCCTTCACTATAGTTGAAGAGGAGAGACTGAATGCGTTGTCGCTTATCAGAGAATACATGTGTTTGCGTCCTGCAGGAGTCTCAAGGTTTTTTTTATCGTACAGAAACAGAAAATGTACAGTGCAACCTGTTGGGAAAAACACATTTGGCAGCATTCCGTCAAAAATTGCGGTCTACTTGGGTTTGCCGAATCCGAAATCTTTCACAGGTCACTGTTTAAGACGAACATCTGCAACTTTGGCAGCAGATGGAGGAGTAAGTATGACCAATCTGAAGCGTCTGGGTGGATGGAAAAGCTCTACAGTAGCGGAAGGCTATTTGGCAGATAGCATGGCATCCAAGAATAAAATTTCACGCGTGATTGCTGGACTGGAAGAGACTGAAAAAGTAAGATCGTCGGCATCTGCTAGTGGCAGTGGAGGCCATGAGCAGACGCAAAATTGCTCATCTTCAAGTACCGTCTTGAATGGAAAATTTGTCAATTGTACGATCTATTTGTCAAGTGGTCATAAGGTTGAAGGAGAAAAAAATGTGATTGAGAGTGAAAAAAATTGACATCTCCCTAGGGAGATATGAGTTGCTTTTCATATATTGTATACATGACGAAAATAAATAATGTCATGTTTCTAAAAAATAAATAAATTTATAAAAACAGTCGAAATAACCAAGGCACAAATAATTATTCTTTTGTAGTTAAGCTATGTTTAGCATTGTAAATATTTAAGGGAAATATTTATAGGAAAAATACACCAGGCTCTATTTTATTTTCAAATTCTCTTCGATTTCCTGTTATTTTGAGAAAATTTTGAAATATTTAATTTTCACCTAAACGGTCTAAAACGGCCGATAAGCGATAAGTATTGAGATCGATTTAATCCAGTCCCTTGACTGAGTTGAATGTAAAACCACCCCTTAAAACCAGCTCACTTCAACACGCATAATGGCCGTTGCAATCCCGATAATTTGCCAGTTTCGAAACAGATAGAAAATTCGACCTGCCTAGCGCGCCATCTCTTAACAATTAATTCGATTTTATGTTCGTCAACGCAAAAGCCGATATCAGGGAAGGGGAGAAATTAAATTATTAAATGAAAGAAAGAACAGAGAAGATGGAGGGAAGAATGGAGAGAATTGAAAGACTAATAATAGTCTAATAGACTAATATAATATATCATTAAAACTAATGATAAAGTGCAAGCCAATGAAGATAAGGCAGGAGTAGAAGATTTTATAAGCAAATAGCTACAGGTAGTGCCCAAAATAAAGAAGGCCGAGGTGATAAACAAGGGCACAACAGCAAATATGGTGGTAGTGGAGATCGACACATGGGAAAATAAAGAGGAGATCATGAAAGCAAAGAGCAATAAGCTGAGCAAGACCAAAATATACATTGACCATGACATGACAGCGACAGAAAGAGAAATACAGAGGGAGATTAAAAGCATTGCAACAGAAGAGAGGACAAAAGGGAATAGAGTAAAGATTGGATACCAAAAACTGATATAAATGATAATATATATAAATGTATTATCGCAAAGAGGGGACAAGAGGTCATCGAGATTCAGAATAGGACAAAAAATTAATGAAGACGACGAAGGTCCATACGAAGACGACAACAGCCAAGAAACAGGACACAGACAAGGAACAAAAAAAGGAAATTTCGAGCAAAAAAGATAGATATAAATTTGATACATGGAATATAAGAGGAATAAGAGAGAAAGAAGAGAAACTCACAAAGGAAATAGAGAAGGCATACCTGCAGATGCTCGCGATAACTGAAACAACAAAGAAAGGACAAGGTACGGTAGTATTAGAAGGAGGATATGTACTATACTATAGCGGAGTGAGTGAAACCGAAAGCGCAAGTGCAGGAGTGGGAATATTACTGACGGAAGCAAAAGCAAAAGAAGTTATAGAATGGAAATACATAACAGAGAGAATCAAGTTGATAGAACTGGAAAATAAACATGAAAGGAGAAAACGGGTAGTAATAGTGTTCGGCCAGAATACAGACGACAGCAAAGAATCTGAGAACAAATATTGGGAAGAAATGCAGCAAACCGTAGATGAAACTAGAGGACAGACAATAGTAGCAGGAGATTTTAACAGTAGGGCAGGTAGGAGGAAGGGTACGAGGGGAAAATAGGAAAACACGAAGAAAAATCAAAAAAATAGCAATGGGAAAAGAATGCTAGACTTATGTCTAATAAACAACATGGTGATTGTAAATACCAGATATAGACACAAGGAAATCCACAAATACACGAGAGAAATGAGAAGCAGAAAGGAAAAGTCAATAATAGTTTATATACTGGTAGAAAAGGAGAGCAGCAAAACTGTTATAGACGCAAGAGTAAGAATAGGAGCGGAAATAGGAAGCGACTGGTATCTACTGACCATAACAATAACGAAAACACGAAAGGATAGGGCAATACAAAGTAAAGAGGTGAAAAACTAAGGGAAAATAACTGTCTAAACTAACGAGCTAAAAAAGCAAGAGGTACGGAAAGAATAAGAAAGACTAGTAGAAAGGGAATACAAAGAGGAGACTGACAAGCAGGAAACAGAGGTTGAATGAATATGGGAAAAGTTCAAAAAAAACGATAAGAACAGCAGCAAAAGTATCGTGCGGGATAACATGTGTAGAGGCACCCTGCCTCTTCCACCCTGGAAGCAAACAAAGTAGTGGATCATGAAGCTAAAGGAGGAAGTAACAAGTAAGAAAATAATATGGAAACAGTACCTGTAAACATGAACAGAAAAGGACTACGAGAGATTCAAGAAACAGAGAAAGAGAACTAAAGAAGAAATACAAAGTGCCAAAGCAAAAGCCTGGAAGGAGTTTGAACAGAAGATGAAAGAAGATAGCAGAGGGAACCAAAAACTTTTCTTTTAAGTATTAATAAATCTTAGAACAGAGGAAAAAGACAGCCAAAACAATTAAACAGTAAAAATGGAGTAGTACTGATAGAAGAAGAGGAAGCCATGAACATATGGAAACAACACTTTAAGGATCTGCTTGAAAGGGAGGATATAAAGACGGAAAAACCCAAACAAGGAAACGAAAAGGAAGAGGGATGTAAAAGCCAGTCAGGAGAAATAGAGGAGGAAACAATAACAGAGGCAGAATTAATAAAAGCAATAGGCAGTATAAAGCTGAGAAAGATAGCAGGACATGATGGTATTACACCCGAGGAAATAAAATCTATGGGAAAGAGAGAACGACAACTGCTAATAGAGATCTGAAAACTGGCATGGAAATACAAAAGAATACCAAAAGACTGGGAAGTAGCAGTGATAATACCAGTGTGTAAGAAGAGAGACAGCAGATAATATAACAACTACAGAGGTCTCAGTGTACCAGGAAAAATATACGAGAGAATTCTTAAGACGAAGCTAAGGAAAACAATAGAACACCAACTACATAACTCCCAGACCGAATTCAGACCAGGACACAGTGTGGAGGATCAAATCTTTACGATAAAACAGATCACTAAAAAAAATCGAGAGCATAACAAAGAAGGGTGCCTATGTTTCATAGATCTAGAAAAGACGTTTGACAGAATACCACAGGAGGAAATATGGAAGGGACTAGAGGAAAAAATTGGAGGTGGGGAATTAATAAAGGCAATCCAGTCACTATACAAAGACACGAGAAACAACTTAAAAACCGGAGAGAGGCAGACAGAAGAATTCAGAACAAACCACGTAGTGAGACAGGGATGAATACTAAGCCCATGTTTGAAGAGTTGGAAGCAAGTAAAGGAACTAACAGGCAACAGAAAATATTGAATAAAATTCTATAAAAAATAGAATTACACCTCAAAACCCAAAAGAGTAAAAGAGCGAAAGTTTAAGAAAGAAAGAAAAAAGTTCTGGAAAGGTTTTTGGTGTAGACATGTCAAATTACGTATACGTACTTGTTTGCATCAACATATTCCTCAGGGTTTAACTTAGGTCATAAAGAGTACTAAAGTACAACGCACAAGAATCACTTTAACATTCGCTTTAAAGCTCAATAGTGTACACCCCGAGGGCCTCTGGCCCGAGGGATGTACATCGACCTTAGCTTATAATGCCCGTGGTGCCTTCAACGTTTTATGTTCTACCAGCTTCGTTTTCTAATTAATTTTCGGGTTATTTTAATTGTAAATTTATATTGTCAAACTAACTTTTCATTATATGTTATTAGTTATGTCACAGAGTACTGGTTATATCATTTATGGCTATTGAAATCAAAGTTGATCCATGAAAACAAATAGTGTTTATTTTCTCATAATGACCCTTGGGTAGTTATATCACAGAATACTGATTATATCACTAATGGTTATTGAAATAAAAGTTGTATCCATAAAAACAAATAGTGTTTATTTTCTCATAATGACCCTAGTGTTCTTAGAAATAAATAATTGCCCAAGGATCGTTATTTTGTATGTAAGATACCCTTCAAAAATTGTAATTATTATTAAATAATACACTGGTAGAACATAAAACCCATTAAAAATCCTTCTCATACTCTTCAAGTTAATCGCCCGCATATTCGGGACGAAAATGATTGGTGTACCTAAAACGAAATGGGATCCGACTCTAGGCGATTTCCGTTTTAGTTCGCAGCATTTCATCGTACGCACATCTGATTAAGCCCAGGGGCATTAATCAATCAAGCCCGCCGCCCCCGTCGCAGGCAGGTAAATACGCAAATCCTCCCCCGCACATGCAGCCGAATGATTTGAAACTAGGTGGGGTGATGCAAGATTAAAACTGCCGCCGGAAACGCCGATACATCCGCGTCAACAGTAATTCCGCCTCTCGTTCGTTCCGAAAGCGAACAGGCTGACGCGCGTTCGATCCAGAAATCTACACTCTTGCACTTACACAATGCCGACACGACACAGCTTGACGCAACAGTTCAGGTTTTGCAGAGGCAAAAACTACTCTGCAGTTAGCTTTAACCTGAGGAGAATTGCCATGGATACAATCGTCGAAAAGAATTGCCAAAACAATTGTCAAACAGAATAATTGTCAATAAACGATAAACTAAGCCATCGTCTCTCAAACTCACGTCATTCGCGCACAATTTCGTACCTAAATCATCAAAAGTGTATTTAAAATCAGATGTGAAATAAAAGTTACCCATTTTTTTATCTTGATGTGTGTAAAACTATTATGTTACTAGCATGAATACATTCTATTTCTATTTATTGGTTTTTAAATGTAGTACATTGTGAATGACATATTTCAATTTAGTATAGCTGCAACTTCACCCCATGCACAATATGCATCTTGTGCACAAGGCGAAGTAGCAGAGTAGCTGTCATCCTGACAGTAGCACGTGAAGTTGCTTAACATACATAATAATAGAAGTCATTCATTAGATAATCAATAAAAATGGATAGTGAAACTGTGACTAAAAATGTTATTCCAAAATTACCGAAAGAAAAATATGTAACAGCTCAATTCAATTTCCGTTTTTTGTTGTTGACGTTCGTCGTTCACCCTGTAGATTTCATCTTAGACCTTCTTCCCAAACCTCACCGTTTGTTTGTTCTTTCTCATTTTTTTAATTATTTACTATATATTCTGTTAAAAAAACGATATCAGGGGAGGGGAGAAATTGAGTTCATTAGCGCGTTAGGGTGTTTCTATAGGCAACCTCGCTACAGCCGCTGTGAGTAAAAATGATAACGTTACAAAATGTTGTGTTAGCTTATTTTGGCGAGCTTTCAAATAAATTAAAACTTCCATCTGCTTAGAGGATTGAATACACACGAAATACCGATATTGGAATGATTTTAAGACAATCCCTAATTCGTCACGTAAAAATCGTCGTAAATCATAAATAATAAATGCTGAAGCCGTAGAAAAAGTATAGTGCATAACTCGCACGGAATGTCAATTTCCCACTCATATGAATTGTAGCATTCGTCCTTACAGTGGTGTAGTACTGATAGACTATAATATTAATTTCATATTTCAGTACTGATGTTGTAGATATGCTAGCAGTGCTATACAAATTTTGTCACTGCTGTAGACATTTTGTCATTACAGTAGCAATGTTCTTATTTTAGTTTTGATTTTGTTGGCATTTTTCGCCATAGTACAAATTTGATCACTTATGCATATAAGATATAGTGATATATGATATACTTAGTGTATAAGATACTTATTATATCTTATATGCATAAGTAGGTACAGTGATCAAATTTGTTCTATGGCGAAAAATGCCAACAAAATCAAAACTAAAATAAGAACATTGCTACTGTAATGACAAAATGTCTACAGCAGTGACAAAATTCGTATAGCACTGCTAGCATATCTTTATCGGTATATTTTTTTATCAGTGCTGTAGATATTTTTTCAGTACAGTACTAATTTTCTTAATAGTGCCATATTTTTTGTCAATACAAATTTAATTGTTACTAATACTAAGTAATACCAAGTACTAATATTATTGGTGTACTATTTATTTCGTCAATACTTCGTATTCAATACTTGGTTTTTCGTAGTAATTAGTTTATCGGTGCAGTATTTTTTGTCATCGAACAAATTTGATCAGTGCAGTAATAATTTTATCAATGTACTATTTATTTAGTAAGTGCTGCACATTTGTTTATCATTATAGTACAAATTTTCTTAACTTTACGACTTTACGACAAAAACTTTAATGAAAATACCTTTTCGAATTAGTTTCCCAGTATTAAAAATTATTAATAACTCTTTAATTGATCTTTCTACGCGTTCCGATTTTGTAAGTGTTGTATTTTGACTTGATTGATACAATAATTTTTATTTAGTGCATTGTTTTTGGTCAGTACAAATTTGATCAGTGCAGTACTAGTTTCACAAGTGTATTATTTGTTTTATCAATACTTTGTTTCTAATTTTCTTATTTCAGTACTAAATTTATCGGTGTAGTACTGATAGACTATAATAATAATAATTTCGTGTTTTCATACTGATGTTGTATGCACAGTAGTAATTTTACCAGTGCTGTATGAATTTTGCCAGTACTCTAGACTATTTGTTATTTCAGTACTAATGTTCTTATTTCAGTCTTTATTTGATGTGCATAGCGCAGTACTGATTCAGTTGACGCAATAAAGATGTTATCAGTGCAGTATTTTTTATCGTAGTACTATTTCTGGTACTATTTATTTCGTCAATACTGTACACATTTTATCAGAACAATAATATAGTACAACACAGTACCGATTTAATTGGCACAGAAATAATTCACTGCAGTACTAGTTTACATAAAATTTATGTTATATAACATTTTCAGTTTCTTCAACTGTTTTATGAGTACCAAATATATATTTCGTAGTAAATAGTTTTTCAGTGCAGTATTTTTTGTCATCGCACAAACTTGATCAGTGCAGTACTAATTTTATCAATGTACTATTTATTTAGTAAGTGCTGCAAATTTGTTTATCATTACAGTACTGTAATCGTGTAATCGTGTAATCGTGTAATGTCATTACAGTCGTAATGTTAAGTTTCTTAGCATTACGATTTTACAACAACCACTTTAATGAACATACCATTTCGAATTAGTTCCCCAGTATTAAAAAATATAACTAACTATAAATAACGCTTTAATTAATCTTCCTATACGTTCCGATTTTGATTTAATTAACACAATAATTTTTATTCAGTGCAGTGTTTTTGGTCAGTACAAATTTGATCAGTGCAGTACTACTTTCATCAATGTATTATTTGTTTTATCAATACTTTGCTTCTAATTTGCTTATTTCTGTACTAACTTTATCGCTGTGGTACTGATAGACTATAATAATAATAATTTCGTATTTGATTACTGAGATTGTACACAGATAAAATTAGTACACAGTACTAATTTTATCAGTGCTGTACGAATTTTGTCATTACTCTAGACTTTTTTCCATTTCAGTACTAATGTTCTTATTTCAGTTGTGATTTTATGGGCGTAGCGTAGTACTAATTCAGTTGACGTAATAATGATGTTATCAGTATTTTTTATCGTAGTACTAATTCTGGTACTATTTACGTCGTCAATACTGTACAAATTTTATCAGAACAATAATATAGTACAACACAGTACCGATTTAATTTTACACAGAAATAATTCACTGCAGTACTAGTTTGCATAAGATTTATAAAATATAACATTTTTAGTTTCTTTAACTGTTTTATGAATACCAAATATAGATTTTTTTTTTTATTTCAAATAATTTTTTTGCTGAATTTTAAATAGGTAATTTATATTTAATTTACATACGACATTTTTATTAATTTTAAAAATATGCTGTGTAACTTATTTATAACATACGATTTTAAATTTGCTTGAATTTCAATTCAAATTTAATAAATGTTAGTGACATTTTATTCGGAAATTTCATGTATGCCAAATATTTGTAGACCTTAATTTTCGTGAATTTTAAATATTTTTTTGTGAACCCTAAATAATTGACTCTTTATGAGATATGTACGAAATTATCATAAATGTTTATATGAGTGTCATAATCTATAACTACTTAATTATTGAATTATTTTTTTGAATTTTCATGAATATCCACTCAATCCACAAATTGTATTGATATTTCCATGACATTTGATGAGTGTGAAATATTTATGAAAAAAATAAACAAATAAACTCCAAATTTTCATTAAATCTTCTTAGATTTCCTGGTATGTTACAGAAAATTTGGAAACGTCTCCCAATCTTCAAGTATTTTTCTAGGGATTTAGTATTAACTTCTGATGTATTGATTACATTTTCTACAATTTGCATACATTTTCAGCGTTTTTTTAGTGTTTTATTTCATAAAACTTTCATTAAGTGTTTGAGATGTAATAGAAAATCAAATGACGAAACTTTCAGAAAATTAGGTAACTTTTTAAAAACTTCTGATAGACTTGTGAAATTTTTGATGACTTTCGCGTTGCAAAATTTGACATTTTCAATAAATTTACACTTATTTGCATAAATATTTATAAAATTTGAATAAATTTTATTATTTTTTATGATTCTGGTTTCCGAGTTTAGAAATACGTATTCAGAAAATTTAAAAACATCTCTGAAACTTTAAGAATTTTTATTTGAAGGGTTCGGGTTGCAACTTCTGATATTATTATTAAATTTTCTGCAATTTGCGTACATTTTCTGCGACTTTTTCGTTTTTTCTTAATTACATTTTCATTAAGTGTCTTCGATGTATTAGAAAAATAATTGACTAAACTTTCAGAAAATTGGGCATCTCTTCAGAAACATCTACCATATGTTGCGCTATAATATGCTTGTTAAACTAACCAACATAATCATTGCGGCTGCTTCTAAGTCTTGTTTACAAGAGGTTACTTTATCATTTGGCACTTGAAAATTGAAAATCTGAAACAAGTCACATACATTCCTTTAAATTTAGACAACCACCCCAGATTGATTTTTTTATGAACATAATTCTTGCAAAATTTGATATTTTCAAGAAATTTTCAGAAATTTTATAAATTATCGTGATTCTGGGTGTAGACACTTATATCAATATAAAATATAGATACTAGATAGTAAAGTATTGAGGAAATAATGTTATTCACCAACAAAACACAGTAGAAATACGAATGCATTTGTTCCAAAACATTTTGGCAGCAGGGCGTCATCGGTATTTTGTAAATTCTTGACGAGCCTACTTTTATGATGTCAATTAGTTTTCCCATGCGCTGTTCAGAATATGTCACCTTTCCGTCATTGTCAAAACGATAAGGTAATTTCAGATAAATATAATAAACAATGAAGTACCTATAATAAAAAATATCGTTCATTACACGTCCGGAAATGGGTTTTTCGTGCTTGCATGACTCCTCATATTCGGCTACGCCTCACGCCCTTTTTTCCAGACCCGTAATGAAATATACTATCTTCTACTCTCTCTACTTAATACGTTTACCATGTGAAAAATAAATAATACTCCCTCCATCAGAATATAAGTGTCTGTTTTGGTGAAAATGTATGCCCCAAAATAAGTATCGGTTTTGAAATGAAAACACTTGTTTTCAGAAACTATGCCTCAAAAAATACCGCAACATGTTTTTAACTCTGGAACATAGTCAATACAACGTCCCTTTGTTCAATTTAAAAAAAAAACACATGTCAATGCGTGGATGTTATCAAGCGACCAAGGAAACGTCAAAATAACTATTTCATGGCTATTCAAAATACATAGAATTGTCAAATTGTTTCAACTAATATTGTGCTAAAATACAATAAAGAAATGTATTCAACAGAAGAAAAGATACATATAATGGATCTATACCATGCAAATGAAAGCATAAGAAATGTGAGTGACGTTTTTTCGGTCACTTATTTAGATAGCCAATTCCATCAATAGGATTTTTTTAAATATTATTTCAAAAGTTAACAAGTACGGATGGGTTGAGTATAAACACGACAAGCGAATTAGAACAAATAATTAATCAGGTAACAGGAATAGGCAAGGAAGGATACGTTATTTTAATAAATATAATCGAAACGGCCACTTTCACGTTCTAGACCATATGCCTGCCTATTGTAAAAATCAACAACATTTCTGATGAAATTACGATCAAGCTCATTATAAGTGTGCAATATTCCGATCTTTTAGTTCTTCAATATAATTTTCGACCGAATTGACAGATTTTTTGACAGGTTTATGGTATAATTGGTTGCATTTATTGGTAACATATGGTGTTTTTTAAAATTGAACATAGGGACGTTGTATTGACTATATTCAAAGTTAAAAAAATGTCACGGTATAGTTTCTAAATAAAATTAACATCCAACAAATATAGAAATCGGACACACATTTTGGGATAGAGGGTGCAATAAATTTAAGGACGCAATAGAAGTATTGCCCAATAACCTGCCCCGGCGAATTAAAGTGGATCAGGAACGAGTGGAGCTCTGCAGTGTTGTTGAGGCAAGTGTTCAGGAGGATGGTGGCAGTGGAGGTCAGAAAGTTGAATCCCCGGTAAATTTCGCAGCCCTTCTATAAATTACGAACGGATCTGAAGATAAGCGCGGCTCGGGTTACATCCAAACTTTGCTAATCTATTCGGTTTATGTACACCCTCAGCGGCCAGGCGCATATTTTCAATCGGAAAACAAAAACGATTGCGACGAAAGATAAATCGACGATTTTTCTCCTGAATGCCAATTCTGGGTAAATAGGAGGAAATCCGAAACTTTTACAATATCAGTGAGGGATGGTATTGTTTCCCACATTGCTTACACTTTTATTGCCATCAACATTCTGAAGGTCAAGCATTATTTGCTTGTTTGCCATATTAATGGTCCTAATAATATTTACGTAACATAAAATAATCAAACTACGTAGGTCCCCAGAAAAAGGTTGTAACTTGGTTTATGTTTATGTATGTTTATGACTACAAACGATTAGTAGATAATTTAAAGAAATTATTTTATAGAAATATGATTAACAACTCTACAAATAAATGCAACACTTTGTAGTAACTGGTTAACAATAAAATTGGTAGAGCAAAGCAAAAGGCCAAAATGGAGCTCAATGACGAGAATAGGTATATTGTAACTAGATCTCGCGATTTGGCGAATAAGTTTGGCGACTATTTTTTGGGACTGGCAGAAAATAAACTGCGACAGCACTTTGAAGATGGTCTCTCTCCACTCACTGTACTCTGCCACCACTAAATCCAAACACCTTCATTTTTACTTGTGTCGAAGAGTCGGAAGTTGTAAAGGCTGTATCTGAATTAAAGGGTGGGTAGGGGTCCACACTACCTACACCATTTTGGTTCCCACTTCGAACCACCCAAACGGTTTTGAGTAATTTTAAAAATAATGTTTGTTAAAAGTAATGTTTTCTATGAAAAACAGGCGATAGCAACTTTTCAAATTGACACCCTGTATAATCGATAATCAAAACACCTCCACATTTTGACATCAAAATAATTTGTCTAAATCGCTATATATCTTAAATAATTATTTTCATGTAGGCAGTTTCGCGGAAAATGTGATAATTATCACCTTGAATTAACACAATTTCTGCCTTTTCTTATGAAGTCAGAACTGGAGCCATTTTCAATTGATAAATTCACTTCAAGTAAAAATAATTATTTATAAAAAAAATATAACGATTAGGAGAAATAATTTTGACAACATCACAATATTCTGGTGATTTGATTATCGATTATATTATGTTAATCCGAATTTGCAAATGACGAAGCCCACCTTTACCCAGAAAAGGTAAAAGAAAATATTGTTGTCGTAGGTGATTCTAATTTCGTAGTTAGAACTTTCTGTCAATTCTAAGTAACTTTTCCAAATAACATTTTCACATATTTTAAAAAACAAGAGTAGTTAACTCCTAAGCCGTTTAACTATTTTTTTAATTATGGATCGTATACGCGAGCAGATAAATTTACTTCGATAATTACTTATTGAGTTTGAAATAATTCAGAAACTTTATGAAAGAATAAAAATATCTGAGAAGTTAATAATATATTAACATGGGAGCATGGCCCCCACATTCTAGCCCTAACCCCCTGGCCGGGATTTCTGACGGACCCCCTTTCATTTATTGCTAAGGATAGCTTGATACCCCATAGTAGTTCAAATATTATGTTATCGCAGGGTTGGTGTGATTTAAATCAATTGATTTAAATCAATTGATTTAAATCATTATTTTTAATCATTATTTTTAAATCATGATTTAAATCAACAGATTTTTTAAAATAAATCATTGATTTAAATCAACTGATTTTTTAAAATAAATCATTGATTTAAATTAAAATTGATTTTTTTTAAATAAAACATTGATTTAAATCAAAATTGCTTTTTTTTTAATTAATCATTATTTTGGACTGTTTGTGCATTCCACCTATTTTTCAATAGGTGTACAATTAAAAATATAATGTAACTATAGAATTAGCATGTGTTAAAGTAGATAATTGTAAGTAAAGCAAAATATTTTTCTTTTCTTCCATTTTTTGGTGCCTCACATGGTACAGATACACAGTTTTTTTTTTTTAATTGTCAATTCTTGTTCAAATTCAAGCATTTATTAAAAACAATCATGCGATTTAAATCGTAATGTAAATCAATTGATATAAATCACATCAAAACTGGCAAAAACTGATCAGAAATATAAAATAATGAAATAAACCAAATAAATCAAGATTTATTTGATTTTTTTTAAATCATTGATTATTGTTTTTTTTTATCTTGATTTATTCCAACCCTGTCTTAAAGTATATTTTCTAGTCATTTCTACGCAATATTTATAATGATCTTACTAAAATCAACAAACTTATCTAAATCATTTTGGAAATACTAGTTATGCTTCTTTGCCTTGTTTTCAATAAATTTGCTCATCTGCTGATCCAGCTGAATCTCTCAGCTAAAGAAACAGTATCTACTGTACAAAACAATTGAAAGGTACATTCTTTTACAGACACACATTCTGAAAAATCAGTAGTGTAGGCAAAACATGTAATCTACCATATTTGTTATTTTACACCAAAAGAATAAACAGTTTTGCATTTATTGTGAATGTAGGTTGGCATGTATCATTGCTATAGTTATTTATAATACAAAGGTACAATAAAGATACTTCGTTCATTCATACTTAAAGTATACTTCATTTGTGGCCATTTAATGCCAAAAAGTGCATTTTGAAAAAGCAGATAGCATGTTTTACCATACTGAAATATACCTTCAAGTTTTTTGTCGTAAATAGCATTCAGATGTCTAATCGAACTTATTTCAGTACCGACAACTGGTTCGTAAATACTTTACAATACTAGGATTTTCACTTGCAATTTGTTCTTCTGATGCAACAGGTTCACATATAACATTACCTTCATCTTTGATTGATTTTTGAGTTTGTCAATCCATTTTCAATTTGGACCTCAATGTTATAATTATTATCATCACTATCTCTACTGCGATCAGTAGCAGCAATTGTGGTATCTTCATTTTTAGATCCGAAATATGTAGTTTTGGATTGATAACTGCGATGCTTTCGATTCTTTCTCAGATTTAAGTTTAGTCTTCTGAGAGTTAGACGTTTGCAATTGGAATTGTACATGGCACCTGATTTAATTTATAACTTGAAACGAAACAAAAAATACTATTATTTATTTGCGCTATCGCTTTAATGAAAAATAGTATATTATTTTACGTAGAGGAGAAGTGAGACTTTTCATGGCGGGTTTGAGTTTGCGCGAAATAGAAGGCAAGCCATGAAAAGTCACTTCGCCTCCAAGTGAAATATACTATTTTTTCTTTAAACGTACTGCAAAATACGAAAACTCGTAATTTTGATATATAATTTTTACAAATAAATTTAATATCAAAGAATGCATTGTATGGTTTTCTGTTTTCTTGACAGAAACTATTTCAGCATTTGACTGTGACAGTGGCAATTGTTTTGAAGATTTATAGATCTAATCTATTATTAGTGAAAGCCGTATATCTACCAGAAAAGAATTGCAAAACACTGATAAATTTAATTGTTATATGATGAAATTAATAGCATTGCTTCGCGTTGTTTAGTTAAAGTTGCCATGACAACAGTTTCCCTTCCGCCGACTGGAAAAGAAAAGTAAAACTTCCGCTGGCGGAAATGTGACATTTTTCCACAGTCAACTGAGTTAAATAATGACATAATTTTCTAACGTTTGAAGAAAAAATATGTTTCTTCATATCATAATAAACTCTTTTCATATTCTTGAAAGTTATTGTGGTTTGCTTCACCATTTTTATCACTTGTGAGGCCGATTTCATTGTCGATTGATGTCATCAAAGACAAACAACGTTATAGGTACTAAGCAACTACTACTCAATTAAAAACAAACAACAAATTTGGTAGTGCTTGCTCAATGGATTAAAAATTAACGAATTCAGAAATTGCAAATTTAAATTAGAAATAATTTGAAAATTGGTGCAAAATGGTTAATTGAACAATGAATAAGAAGCAGACCAGTTAACAATTTTTGCGAACGTGAACGACAGTCTCAAAATAAATGAATAGTTAGGACTATTTTCAATGAAATAATTATTAAATGAACAAGCAGTTTTAAAAAGCAAAATTTTAAATATCAATTTGTTATTTTAAATTTATACAAAGTGATGAGTACTGCGAAGTGATAATCGCTGCGTAACCCCATTTGCGGATATACAAGGTGATTCCAAAGGTATGGTCCAAACTTAAGGGTACGATGTGGGATACGAAGAATAGATTGTTAATTAACCTATATTTTATTTCCAAAAGATATCTAGTTACAGATTATTTATTTGTTTTTGTCATGTTTAACATAACACATCAAGTCATAATAAAAAACAACTCAAACAAGTGCTAATTTGTTATAACGAAATTGGCATTTTAATTTAAAGAATTATACCTAAATGTTTGGACACCACCTTTTGAATCACCGTTTGTCAAATTTAAAAACTGTCGAAATCTGCCAAATTTACAATTATAGTTGTCAAAATCTGTTAAATTTTTAAAAACTTTCTAAATGGGTAAAATTTTCGGCTGGAACATTCAAATCTACAAAATTCCTTCAACTTCAGCTTTAACTGTGAAAATCTGTCAAGTTTTCAATAGATACTGCCTGAATCTGTTAAATTTTGTCAATTTTTGATACCACAGTTTTAAAATGTAAACATCTATCAGATTTTTATATGCAACAGTTCACATACATCAAATTTAAAATTAATTTGTCGAAATCTGTAAAATTTTCAATTGAAACTGTCAAAATTAGTCAAATTCGTTGCTTCAGCTGTAAAAACCTATCAATATTTTAATAGATACTGCAAAATTTGTCTATTTTTGATGTACCAGTGCAAAAATTTAAAATGCTATTCTTGTGCTATTGATAATATTTTTTATTATTGTTTTAATTTATTTGTCAGCAATAAGGTTAAAAATAAAATTATTTAAAAAAAACTTTTCTTAACACTGTCTTTTAACGTGAACTTTTGTTCTGTGTCACTTTGTCAAATCATTTTTTGTTTTCTGTTCATATAATCTGTTTTGCTGTTGTGTATAATATCTAGTAGTTTACCAAGCCGAGCCGGGCCCCTCTGAACCAGGGCCCACAGGCTAGGGCCTTGTCAGCCCCCCCTTTATGGGGGCCATGGTCTGGAGGTCGCAATTTCAATAAATAATGTGATTCACTTCAAAGTAAATAATAATGTACTATTTATAATTTCACGTTTAAATTTAGATAAAAACATCCCTCGTCGGGCTAAAATATGAACAGAATGTAAAATGATGCACGTAAGTCTGAAGATGCGGCTGGCAAATGGCCGGGTCGCTTAATAAACGCGATAAAACGCGACTTATCGCGCCCCGCAGGACAGCGCGTCGCCCCCCAAGGGCCCCCGTAATTTCCGGAAGTGGCTTTTTTGTCCGGGCCCGGCGGATAAGCGGGCGCGCTGCCGCCCCCCGGGGGCAGAGCCGCTGCAGCGTGTGACGGATGGGGCACGTAATAAGTTTATACGTACGGGGAGAGGGCCGAATGGAATATCGATTACCGAGGCCCTGTGCAAATCGGGGGCACTCATTGAACCGGCTCATCCGGCCAAATAAGAAACGGATCTCCGTGGTAACTGGCGTCGTCGAGGCCCCCCGACGCCACCCCCGGGGACGACGCCTACGTGCGACGCGAGCGGCGGCGTTCCGCGGCGCGACGGCGCTCCTCTTCATCCGCCCTAAGCCCGGCTCTCTCTCCCTGAAGCGGACAGAACAACCGAAACGCCGCAGATTATTGCAGGCCACATTACCGAATCCAATCAACAATAGCGACATTGCGTCTTAAACCGCCGCATTAGCGGTGGGAATGGGACTGATCCGAATTCGGCAGACCGCGATATTGATCTACAACGTTCGTCGTTAATTAAACTCTATTCAGATTTGAATGCAATTTTAGTGCTAGTGAGGGATGTAGCTTCAAAACTGAACAAGAAGATTTCAAATAAAATGCACAATTAGATGGGATTATTATAACCCTTACTCCCCAAAATATTTACAATTAGGTAACAATTTTTGTCTTCGTCGCCATTATTTCTACGCCTACTACATCAAAATATCCCAAATGTATTAACAATCCTTTTTCTGATTCTTGATTCAAAACATGAGAAACCATACTGTGATACAAATCATTGTATATGTAAGAAAAAATGCTATCTAATACATGGTTTACGTTTTGAAGGGCCACATACAAAAATGAAGTTGATGATGATTTCTTCGAAATGAAACATTGTATTGAAAATTTGCAAACGCCGTCTTGTAGATATAAAAAAAAGGCAACGAGAAAGTGCTTTTTGGTTTTTATACCCCTTTGAAATAACCTTAGGAAAAAATAAAAACGAAATCGCAAAATTTCGGATATCTCCTGAAGTAAGCGGAATTATCTGATTTTCTCAACAGAATATTACTGACCACTAAATTGCGCAGCTTTTTTATAATTTAACTACCTTTGCTACTTTTACGGTTTCCGAAATCCCCATTGTGTTCATCTTTATCTTGCACACCCTGTATACCAAACTTGTCAATTATTTCTCACAAAATTTGAATTATCTATAGCAATTTTAAATATTCAATTAATTTTTATCAAAATATAATTATTTATGTCAAAATTTTAATTATTCCAACAAAAATTTAATTTGAGGTTGTTGTATTACGTACTTACTGGTGTTTATTTTTATTTTATTATTTGAATTATTTCTATCGCCTGACTAGTTTCGGTTTATTTAAAAAAACAGATATGCCTCTGCCTGAAGATGTTTTTTTTAAATATACCAAATCCAGTTATGCGGTAAAAATAAAAAATAAAATAAAAATAAATACCAATAAGTACTTAATAGAACAACCTCACATACAAATGATTCGTAATTATGGATAAAATCTTATATATTAAAATTAAATTGTTAAGGGTGTAAAATAAATAAAATTATTTCATTGCTAATACTTAATGCATGCAAATGCAATTATTTTGGTAAAATTTCAACAATTTCACAACTTGCGAAATATTTACAATTTAAATATTTCATTTTGTGCACCAAATTAATAAATTTGCGAATATTATGTAGGTACAAAATATAACAAAACACTATAAAAATTTCGATACGATATTATTTTTTAAGTTTTAATATGAAAAAAATCATAATCTGAGATTTACAAATTACCCAAAACCAAACATTTTTTAACACGAAACACAAAAAAAAATATATATATATATAACCTTCAAACTAATCGATTACTGCAACATTTTCAATTATTCAGTCAGATTATCAATGATTACAGCCAAAACCTACTAGCGACTTTATTGTTTCAAGTCTGTAAGCATGAACCTTTTATTTTTGTTATAGAACCAGATTGTTGACCAGGCCTGCGAAATTTATCTGGCTATCTCCAGAATACACTGGACTCGATTCGATGAAAAAAAAACTTATCATTCCTTCATTTTTGCACTTTTTTCCAAAAAGAGGCAAAAAAATGTGCAAGACTGCCATTTTTTATCTCCCCGCAGAGCCCCTATCTAAACGATATTTAGATGAGAAAATGTCGTTCTTTCGATTGCCGCAGACACCGTTATCGTGCGTTTTTTTTTCGAAATGTCGAAAAACTTGATTCTAACCTAAAAACGAAGGCACGATTCAATTTTTAAATTTCAACCGGATTTGGATCCCACATATTTTTCCAGAAAAGTCTCAGAATATGGTACATAGACTTGGGCATTTTGAAAGTCGCGAAAACGGGCGATAATTTGTTTTTTCGATAAAAAACGAAGGGGGGTGGGGGATGAAATTCATATGGTGGAAGCACATCGTAGAGAAGCACGTTGGGTAATTTTTTTAAGGAAATTTCTACATCAGTTTTTTTGAAAAACATTCATTTGGTGGAAGCACTTAGAGCCTAGAGAAGCACGTTTGGTAAGATTCAAAATTTCGGTAAGACATAGTTTATGATCTGATAAATTTACATGTTATGTACAGAGCGTTAAAAAGAGTTGTGTCAACTCTTCCAACTATGTAGTTCCAATGACAAATAATGTAATTTGAAAAAATCTAATTAAAATATTTGTTATAGTTTCATCCATTTTGGGTACCAGTTATTATTATATTTTTTATTGTTTTCTTCCTTCTTTATTGGAGTACTTATTGATAGTTTATATGTTTAGATATACATCACAATATTCTGGTGATTTGACTATCGATTATATTATGTTAATCCGATTTTGCAAATGTCAAACCCCATCTTTACTCAGAAAAGCTAGAAGAAAATATTGTTGTCGTAGGTGATTCTAATTTCGTAGTTAGAACCTTCTGTCAATTCTAAGTAACTTTTCCAAATAATATTTTCACATATTTTAAAAAAACAAGAGTAGTTTACTCTTAAGCCGCTTAACTATTTTTAATTATGGATCGCATACGCCAGCAGATAAATTTACTTCGATGATTACCTATTAAGTTTAAAATAATGCAGAAGCTTTTTGAAAGAATAAAAATTTCTGAGAAGTTAATAATAATTTATTTTTCCATGTGTCCAACTTTCTGGCAGACACTGTATATGGGAAAAATAAACACGAACTCCAAAATTTTCATTAAGTTTTCTAAGATTTCCTGGTATATTGCAGGAAATTTTGAAACATCTCTGAAACTTCTAGTATTTTTATTTGTAGGGTTTTTCGTTGCAACTTCCAATGTATTTTAAATGTTCTGTAATTTGCATACATTTTCTGCAGTTTTGTGTAAGTTTATTAATTACACTTTTATTAAGTGTTTTAGATGTAGGTATTAGAAAATGAATTGACTAAATTTTCAGAATATTAGGCAACTTTTCAGGGAAACTTATAAGTGTATCGGAGGCTTTCTTGTTGCAAAATTTTATATAGTCAATAAATTTTCAGTAATTTGCAAAAAAAATATATACATTTGTGTATACATTGTGGTTCTAGGTATAGATATATTAATAAAATATGTAGCTAAGAAGTAAATGTAGGTCAGGTCACTGTATATGGGAATAATAAACACGAACTCCAAAATTTTTATTATGTTTTCTAAGATTTCCTGGTATATTGCAGGAAATTTAGAAACATCTCTGAAACTTCAAGTATTTTTATTGTAGGGTTTTTCGTTGCAACTTCTAATGTCTCTTAAATTTTCTGTAATTTGCATACATTTTCTGCAGTTTTGTGTAAGTTTATTAATTACACTTTTATTACGTGTTTTAGATGCAGGTATTAGAAAATGAATTGACTAAATTTTCACAATATTAGGCAACTTTTCAGGGCAACTTATAAATGTATCGAAGACTTTCTTGTTGCAAAATTTTATATAGTCAATAAATTTTTAGTAATTTGCAAAAAATATACATTTGTGTATACATTGTGGTTCTAGGTATAGTAGTTTATGAGAGTACTTACTGGTAGTTGGTAGTTTATATGTTTAGATATAAAGATGTTTTTTTTTGTTTTCATAATGTCTTCTTCGCCTGACTAGTTTAGTCTATCTTTCAGCCATCTTCACTGGTGTTGATTTTCTTAGGTCCAATATATATGATATTGGATAAGATTTTTATAAATGTTTTGACTTTTAAATTATTTATTTATTTATCTAAATATATAAACTATCAGTAAGTCCTCCAATAAAGAAGGAAGAAAACAATTAAAAAATATATTTGCTTGTATACTAAGAAACATTTCAGCAACGTTGTAGAACACATTTGATTTCCATCTTGAACAGTGTATCCTATTAGTATCCAGCGTAAAAGTTCACTCCACTTTTTTGAACGCTCTGTATAAGATATAACGTTATTTGCTTTAGTTTAAGGTTCTGCGAATATTCTTTAACGCTCTGTATAAGATAATACGTTATTTTTTAGGGCTACAAAGTTCAAAATTCTGCGTATATTCATGAACGCTCTGTATAAGATATAACGTTATTTTCTTTAGGGCTACAAAGTTCAAAATTATGCGAATATTCTTGAACGCTCTGTATAAGATATAAAATTATTTTCTTTACGGATAGGCTACAAAGTTCAAAATTCTGCGAATTTTCTGTATGATATACAACAAATGTTGTATATTAAACAAAATGTGAAATGGTATATTCAAACTTCATCAAAATTTCGACAAGATCACGATCGAGAAATTTATATATTTGCGATAGATGTACTTACATATTAATATACTTTTCTTCAGGGCTACATATTTCAAACTTCTGTACGAAATTCATCAACAAAAGAGTAAAGCACTTCATACTTCATCAGAATTTCAATAAGAAATGTTTCACAAACTCAGAAATATGTTTGCCAAACAAATATCTTTTAGCTAGAAATATCAAATTTTAAATGTGTATTGTCAACTTGTCAACTTTTGTCACTTTTCCAACTATGTAGTTCGAACTACAAATAATGACAAATAATGTAATATGAAAAAACCAAATTAAAATATTTGATATAGTTCCATCCATATAGCAAACCTTGTATCGATCTAACTATGACACTATGACTGCCAATTAAAAAAACTAAAGTTTGTATTATAATTCAAAAATGGTATTCTTTTTTCCAAAAACAAAACCATATCTTGCATAGCCTCTTAACACGACAACTCTTTACTCATTTAACCGAATCTCTGTCTTCTAGTTTTCGAGATCGAAATGCTTAAAATGAAAAAAAACTCACCCTGTATATATGTGATATACTTACATATTAATATATTTTTCTTCAGGGATACAAATTTCAACGTTTTGTACGATATTCATCAACAAAAAAGTACAGTACTTCATACTTCATCAGAATTTCAATGAGAAATGTTTCACAAACTGAGAAATATGTTTGCAAAACAAATATCTTTGGGCTGAAAATTTTAAATTTAAATTTAGAAATGTGTAATTATAAGAACTTTCCAGATATTTTTAAATATTGCAGATGAAAATTAAGATTTTAGAACCTAATTTCGGAGCATATGAATATTTTTATATGAAATTTGATCAAAACTTGTATTATCAAAATGTTTGATAAATTGCCGTATCTTTTTTGTTCGACTATTTTATAAATCTGCCAAAAGTTTCTAAAAAGATATCCGAAAATTTCGTGAATTAATTACGAAGAAGATAAAGGTAAACGTGAAAGTAAAATAATCATATTCTGTTTTGTGTTCCCGAAAACTATGGCGCCGGCGGGACGGGGGGGGGGGGGGGGCAGTGTTCGTGCCTCGTTGTAGGGAGGTACGCGATGGTACCCTAAAACGGCCTAAAGATAGGTTGTATAAATAGTTGTATAATGTAGTTGTATAAGTATCACTTGTGAACCAAAATAAGGCAATTTCAATTATCTTAGTGAAAATCTCAATAATTTCTGTCAAACTTGCAGTTATTTTTATAATTATTTTATGATAGTTCTACAATAACTGTCAAAAACTATTTTAATTTTCCTGATTACTGTGAAAGTTTCAATTGTTCTATCAACATACCAATTGTTTCTGTCACATTGTCAGTGACTTTATAATAATAATTGTATTACTGCCACTCAATGTGTATTATACATTCGTGGGGTCCATTTGCTTCGCTCATGTCGCAAACTTCCCCACTCATAAATTAAAATCCTACTTCTAACACTTATATAATAAATAACTATTTCCTATTTAACTATTACTAACTAGTAATTTAATTACTAATTACTAACTAGTAATTACTATAATAGTAATTATTACTAATTACTGTTATAACTATTTTAACGATTTCAGGTATTTTTTTGATGCAATCAGGAAACTTAATGTTATTCTTTTAATTTCATCACTTCGTTATAATGCAGTCTGAGCAGAAGTTTTCTTAATTTGTATTTAAGTCACTCGTGCCACACTTTGTCAAAAGCTTGGGCTACATCAAGAAACATAGTAGAGTAAACCTTTATTTCTTCCAATGATTTTTCAATTACGTCTGTTATTCTATGGACTTGATTAATTAGATTTACTTGAAAAAGTAAAAAAATACACTGCAATTTGATTTGGAGCTCCTCAAATACCGTCCTCATTTTGAACGACTTCAGCGACTTTTTGATGCGTTGAAATGTTGAAACTCATCGCAATTTTTCAGGCGTAATTGAAAATCTATGATTTTTTTGTTTTTTTTTTGTTTCAGTGAACAAAATGGCACCCAGGCCGTCGATAATTCCGCCGGACGTCGAGCCGGCGCCGGCAGAGGAGAAACCTCCTCCTCCGACGACACTCGCCGTGCAGAAGGCTGAGCCGGGGAAGCCCCCCAGCAGGGCTGGGGCGTGCAGGGTGTGCCTGAAGGCGTTCAAGCCCGACGACTTCAGCCGCACGTGTGCTGAATGCACGCAGCGCGTGTGCGAGGACTGCGCCTCGTACAGCAAAATCGCCGAGGACGAGGACCCGGCCAACTGGACGTGCAGCGTTTGTCGCAGGTAGGTGTATAACCCAATTAAGGGATTGGATACGTGACATGTATGATAGCGGATCGCACCCCCGAAGGCTCGGCTCCCCAAAGGAGACGGGGAAAGTTGCGGAGCTTGTTAAAAATGAAAACACAAAATCAGCATTTGCTGAATTCGTAAAGTGAAGATATATTTTTAAATGTCTACTTGATAATGTAGACAGCATTTAATTCTCGATCACCGCCTCGTTTCGAACAATTAAGTCCTAAAAAAAACACAATAACACAATTTGTATCGTTTTCTTAGATTATACTTTGAAAACCTTCGAATGGCTACCATACACAATTCAACACACACACACACATTCAAGTCTTTCAAATAATTCCAAAACTTAACGCAGCGTTTCGGAATATATTGATAAATGATTGCAAAATCAACGATAACACATATTCTGACAAATTCTAAAGTAATTAGTATTTAATAGTTTCAAAATGATTTAAAATACTTAGTTAGTATATTATAGCTAATAACATACAAAAGTAATAAACTGTATTTCATTGGCATTCATGAAAAAAATTAAAAAAATAATAAATAAAACATTTTCTCATTCTTTATCAACGATCACTTTTAAGCATTTTAAATAATTACTTTATGAATATAACATAACATTTATCAATTTGAAAATATTGATTATCTATTTTTATTTGATAGATTATTATTGATATTGTTGATGTGAAAATAGATATGAACTACTAAATAATATTATCAAATTATGAGCATAGTACATGGTATATTGTATTTGTAACGACTGTTTGTAACACCAATATAACACCATCACCAATATCACCTAATATTTATCAATTTAAAAATATTGATTATCTATTATTGATTATTGATTATTATTGTATTATTGATGTGAAAATATTTATGAACTACTAAATAATATAATCAAATTAGGAACATTTTCGTCACATGTACCAATCACCAAAACTAATCATCAATTAAATGTGAACATTTTAACCATCAATTGTGTGCAAATATTTCTATCGTATCATGATAAAACATCAATAATTTTTATTGTTAGTACATTTATAGACTTTAATTGACAATGAATAATAAATATGCCAATAACTGGATGATGACTCCTTAAATTAACATGATCATTTCAGTTATTACTGATTAATATATCTGTATATAATTTGTAATTCGGATAAAAATTATCATTTAATTGTAAATATTTAGTATTGGCATCGCATAATCATGGATTAATTGTGAATATTTTAATTATAAATGTAAATTATCAAATTCATTGAAGATTTCCACACTGGTATATAAATCATCGAATATGTGAAACTATTTATCATCTACTAAACAATAAATCTTCAAATTTTGACTAGGGAATCACTAGGGAATTAATAATCAATAAATTGTGAATATTTCAATCACTAGATGACAAACTTTCATTTATTTATAAAATATTTCAATTACAAAATGAGAAATCCACAAATAAATATGGTGATTAGATATCACCAAAATCTACGGTTTTAAAATTTATTTTATTTGACAAACTTTCAACTCTATGGAAAATCATCAAAATATCGAAAAATTTAGGATTGGTAAAAACAAAGCTTAGATATTGAACCTCCTGACTGATAAATGAGTAATTGGTAAAAAACACATACGGGTTACTTTGTTAGTATTACTTGGATTTAATCTAAGTGATACTAACAAAGTAACCTGTGTTTGTTTTATACCAATTTCACAATGTATCACAAACTAGAGCAGTCACGTGTTACTCATCTACTTAATTGAGTAATTGATACTTCTAGAATCATTCTAAATCTACGAAATTGAAGCTTGAAATATCGACCATCCAAAATACACAACTTGATCGAGAAACTAAATTTCATTAATTTGAAGGTCAACTTGGAAAATTGAAATGTCGTGGCTCATAAAATCGGAATTTCGGAAAATTAGAGCTACTAAAATCGAGAGTTGGAAAATTTAAACTTGAAAATTCGACACTTGGAAAATAAAAGCTTGTAAAATATAGAAATAAAAATTAAGACTACCAATCTTCCGACTTAGTAGTCGGTCTTAAAAATGAACACTTGGAAAATCGAAATATGAAAACTCGTGGTATATAAAAAACGAAATATAAAAATCGTAGCTTCTAAAGAGAGTTGGAAAATTTAAGCTTGAAAAACCGACACTTGAAAAATTAAAGCTTGCCTTCAGAAATAAGTAGTATCAAGACTATGACATTTCAATTATAAATGTAAATTATCAAACTCATTGAAGATTTCCATAACTCGTAGATAAAGCATCGAATATGTGAAACTATTTATCGAATGTGAAATTAACATGATTATGATTGATGAACAATAAATCATCAAATTTTGAACAGTGTCATCACTAGGGAATTAATTATCAATAAATTGTGAATATTTCAATCACTAGATGGCAAACCTTCATTTATTTGTATCCACAAGTAAATATGGCGATCAGATATCACCAAAATCTACGGTTTTAAAATTTATTTTATCTGACAAACTTTCAACTCTATGGGAGGTCATCAAAATATTAAAAAAATAAGAATTGGTTAAAACAACGCTTAGATATTGAACCTCCTGACTGCTAATTGAGTAATTGGTAAAAAAACACACAGAAAAACATTTCTTGGATTTAATCCAAGTGATACTAACAAAGTAACCTGTGTGTGTTTTTTACCTATTTCACAATGTATCACAAACTAGAGCAGTCACGTGTTACTCATCTACTTAATTGAGTAATTGATACTTCTAGAATCATTCTAAATCTACGAAATTGAAGCTTGAAATATCGACCATCCAAAATACACAACTTGATCGAGAAACTAAATTTCATTAATTTGATGGTTAACTTGGAAAATCGAAATGTCTTGGCTCATAAAATCGGAATTTCGGAAAATTAGAGCTACTAAAATCGAGAGTTGGAAAATTTAAACTTGAAAATTCGACACTTGGAATACAAAAGCTTGTAAAATATAGAAATAAAAATTAAGACTACCAAACTTCCGACTTAGTAGTCGGTCTTAAAAATAAACACTTGGAAAATCGAAATGTGAAAACTCGTGGTATATAAAAAACGAAATATAAAAATCGTAGCTTCTAAAGAGAGTTGGAAAATTTAAGCTTGAAAAACCGACACTTGAAAAATTAAAGCTTGCCTTCAGAAATAAGTAGTATCAAGACTATGACATTTCAATTATAAATGTAAATTATCAAACTCATTGAAGATTTCCATAACTCGTAGATAAAGCATCGAATATGTGAAACTATTTATCGAATGTGAAATTAACATGATTATGATTGATGAACAATAAATCATCAAATTTTGAACAGTGTCATCACTAGGGAATTAATTATCAATAAATTGTGAATATTTCAATCACTAGATGGCAATCCTTCATTTATTTGTATCCACAAGTAAATATGGCGATCAGATATCACCAAAATCTACGGTTTTAAAATTTATTTTATCTGACAAACTTTCAACTCTATGGGAGGTCATCAAAATATTAAAAAAATAAGAATTGGTTAAAACAACGCTTAGATATTGAACCTCCTGACTGCTAATTGAGTAATTGGTAAAAAAACACACAGAAAAACATTTCTTGGATTTAATCCAAGTGATACTAACAAAGTAACCTGTGTGTGTTTTTTACCTATTTCACAATGTATCACAAACTAGAGCAGTCACGTGTTACTCATCTACTTAATTGAGTAATTGATACTTCTAGAATCATTCTAAATCTAGGAAATTGAAGCTTGAAATATCGACCATTCAAAATACACAACTTGAAAAATCTAGAAATAAAATTTCATCAATTTGAAGGTTAACTTGGAAAATCGAAATGTCTTGGCTCATAAAATCGGAATTTCGGAAAATTAGAGCTACTAAAATCGAGAGTTGGAAAATTTAAACTTGAAAATTCGACACTTGGAATATAAAAGCTTGTAAAATATAGAAATAAAAATTAAGACTACCAAACTTCCGACTTAGTAGTCGGTCTTAAAAATGAACACTTGGAAAATCGAAATGTGAAAACTCGTGGTATATAAAAACTAAATATAAAAATCGTAGCTTCTAAAATCGAGAGTTGGAAAATTTAAACTTGAAAAACCAACACTTGAAAAATAAAAGCTTGCCTACAGAAATAAGTAGTATCAAGACTATGACATTCCCGACTTGGAAAACTGTGATTTTAAAACTAAACCGTTGGAAAATCTAAATATGAAACTCATGGCTAGTAACATCGAAATATGAAACTCGTGGCTTGTAAAATCGAGAGTTGGAAAATTCAAACTTGAAAATACAACTTTTGGAATATAAAAGCCTGTGTAATAGAGAAATATAAATCCAGACTAGGAACTTTCTGACTTGGAAAATTGAGGTCTTAAAAATAAACCCTTAGAAAATCCCTAATCCCGCTATAAGTATAGTTATTCTACCAATAAATAATAATAATATTATTAAATTTAAACAGAAAATTTGTTTTAAATAAAAAATATTTAAATTAAGAAAAATAATAATAATATTTATTGTGATAAAAGTATAGATAATAAAATAATATAATAAAACTTTTAAAAAAATAATAAATTTAATTGAAAATGATAATAAACTTATTCAGATCTTTTGGCCCTTCAACTGAAAACAGTGGGAAAATAGAAATAAACTTGAAAACTCGTGGTTAGTAAACTCTAGAATTAGAAAATTTAAAATTGAAAAAACTTAAGTTTTACAAGTTTTTTCAAGTCTAAATTTTCTAATTCTCGATTATACTAACCACGTGTTTACCTACAAAAACCTACAAAATAAAGGAATAGAAATCAAGACTAACCTAGATGTCTGACTTGGAAATTGAAGCTTTAAAAATAAACAGTAGGAAAATCGAAATATTAAAATTCGTGACTTTTAAAATCGAGATTGGGAAATCTATCTTGTATAATCGAAAATTAAAACATTAAGACTTTTTCTGTTTCTAGGCAAAAGTTGAAATCTAGGAATTCAAAACTGTAGAGCTTGGAATATCCAAATTTGGATACTCGAGCTTCAAGATTTGAAATTTTGTGAACCGATAATGGAAGATAGAAAATAGATGAATAACAAATTCAGATGTTGAAAATCCAGTCTTGAAAAACCCTAATTTGAATCAAACCTTGCACTTCAAAATTTAAGACCTCGACAATTCAAAAATCAAGAATTTTAAAATTGAGGTTTCACAAAGTGTGACTTAAACTTGAAACAGGGATAATCGAGGCTTGAAACTCTTCACTTGATGAATTGACACTTGGAAAATCGATATGTCGGCAATCCAGAATTTTAAAATGAACCAGACATGACTTCAGACGTAGAAACTCCCGACTTGATAATCAAATCTAGAAAATTCAAGAAAATCAAAGCTTGAATAGTTGAAATTCGGAAATTTTAAAATCACAAACTGCCCTTTTGAAGAATCGGGACTTCGACAATCGAAATCTTTAATAGCTGGAGTTTCAAAAATAGAGAAATTTAAAATCAAAAATAAAAAAAAACAAGACTTTGGCAAAACGACATTGCGTCTCGTTTTAGAGTTTTTAGAGTTTAAAAGTTAAAGATATTCCACACGACAATATTTAGGCTTTCAAAATTAAGAATTTTAAAAACTATAGTTTAAAAAATTGCCAAGTCGAAAATCGAGAATCTGAAAACAAGACTTACTATTTTCTGAATTAGAAAAACGTGGTCTAGAAAAGTCGACTTGAAGTGCGCCATTAAAGTTTGCCTTAAAATATTTAGGCTTTCAAAATTGAGATCTTGAAAAACTGTAGTTTCAAAAATTGCGAAGTTGAAAATCGAGAATCTGAAAACAAAACTTCCTATTTTCTGAATTTGAAAACGTGGTCTAGTAAAGTCGACATTAAGCTGCGTAATTAAAATTTGACAGCTTAAAAATCAAAGACACCGATGCCTTCAAAAATTGAGACTTTCAAAATTGAAAACTATAGTTTCAAATATTGCGAAATTGAATATCGAGAATCTGAAAAATAAAACTTACTATTTTCTGAATTAGAAAAAAAGATGTCTACGAAAATGAAGATTGAGCCTCGTCAAATAAGACTGGCAAAGTCGGGTCATCAAAATTTAACAGCTTAAAAATTAAAGATACACCTGCCATGAAAAATTGAGGATTTTAAAATTGACTGCTTTAAAACTCTAATTTCAAAAATTGCTAAATTTTAAATCGATAATTTGAAAAACAAGATTTACTATTTTCTGATTTAGGAAAACGACGGCTAGGAAAATCGACTTGAGCTGTGTAAAATAATGACTGGTAGAGTCGAGTCATCGAAATTTGACAGTTTCAAAATTAAAGGCTTGATTTTGAATTTTCAACTGCCTTGAAAAATTGAAGCTTTCAAAATAGAGAAGTTTCAAAACTGTAGTTTAAAAATTGCATAATTGAAAATCGATAATCTGAAAAACAAGACTTCCTATTTTCTGAATTAGAAAAACGAGGTCTAGGAAAATCGACATTAAGCTGCGTAAATAATGACTGGTAAAGTCGAGTCGTTAAAATTTGACAGTATAAAAATCAAGACACTCATGTCTTTAAAAATTGAGGCTTTTAAAATTGAAAACTTTAAGAACTGTAGTTTCATAATGTACGAAATTAAAAATCGAATATCTGAAAATCAAAATTTAGTATTTTCTGAATTAAAAAACGAGGTCTGGGCAAATCGACATTGAGCTGCGTAAAATAATGATTGGTAAAACGGTACCCTCAAAATTTCACGGTTTAAAAATTAGAGACACTCGTGCCTTGAAAAATTAAGGCTTTCAAAATTGAGAACTTTAAAAACTGTAGTTTCAAAAATTGCGAAATTGACCACCGCAAATCTGAAAAATAAGACTTAATAAGTTGCTGAATTAGAAAAACGAGGTCCACGAAAATCGAAAATCCATCCGCGTAAAATGATGACTAGTAAAGTCGAGTCATCAAAATTTAACAGTTCAAAAATCAAAAACACTCATGCCTTCAAAAATTGAGGCTTTTAAAATAGAAAACTTTCAAAACTGTAGTTTCAAAAATTGCGAAATTGAAAATCGAAAATCTTTAAAGTCGAGTAATCAAAAATTAAAGATATTCCTGGCTTGCAAAATTGTTGATTTCAAAATTAAAATTTTTAAAACTGAATTTTTAAAAATTGCGAAATTGAAAATCAAAAAACTTAGCAATAGGATAACTGAGCATCATAAAATAATTACCAGTGAAATCGAGTTATAAAAATTCGACGACAATTAAAAATAAAAGATATTCCTGCCTTGAAAACTTGAGGCTTTCAAAATTAAGAACTTTAATAGTTGAAGTTTAAAAAGTTGCGAAATTGCATATCGAGAATCTGAAAAATAAGACTATGAAACTTCTGAATGAAAATCAAAGAACTCCTACCTGGAATATTGCTGCTTTAAAAATAAATACTTGAAAAGCAAAACTTAAAAAGTCAAAGTTTTTCAAAAACAAAAGTTGTAAAGATATCCTAAAGCACACTTTGAAAATAGTAATGATATACGATTATATGGAGGAAACATGCAGATTCTGTTGGTTCTTCAGGAAGTACTAATATTTCAAGTAAAAGTAATAAAACAGTAAACAGTTGATGGTGGTTTACAGAACACTGCATGAAAAGCAATGTATGATTTACTTTTTTTCCGTATTACTTGGTTGTTAATGAATATATCACGATATTTTTTTTACATTACCTAAGATTTTTGCCATCCTATAGAAAAATACTAAAATAATTAGTTTTTATAGGATTTCAGTGTTTTTTAACTAATTTTAAATAAAGTATGGCACCAAAAATCATTTGAGACTCGTCTAGCTTGATATTAAATTATTGTGAAGATCTTGCGATAAAAATGTGAAATTAGAAAAAACAAAATTTTGCAATAAAAAATATATTTCTGACAAAACTTACATGTTTTGACAGAACAATAATTGTTTTTCCAATATGTCATAAAGTACTCGACGCTTTCATTTTTGTGGATCTTTAAAAAAGCGATTGCACCAACAAATATTGAGCTCATATTTGTGCTCTTTGACCTACTAGATAAAATAATAAGTTTGAAGCAAGTATTGCTATAGAAACGTTTTTTTTTTATTTTGTCATAATCTTGCAATAAAAGTCAATTATTTTTAACAAAAGTTGCTTGTTTTAAGAGTGCAATAATTGTTTTGCCAATCATGTCATAAAATACCAAACTATTCCATTTTTGTAGATCTTTTAAAACAAAAACAGTTTATTTTTAAAATTTTATTTATAAAAATAATAATAATACATTTATTCATGCTATTACAAAATATGTGTGTATAAGTCAGTACAGAGTAATATAAAAGTAACATAAGATGGCATACATAGGGAAAACAATAATACAATAATACAGTAATTTGCAATTTAGTAGATGTTAGCCCCTGAGTTTTACTAGGAGCTCTTAGAGAAAAATACTATAAAAAACAATTCGTATAGTTTTTAGTGTTCATTAACTAATTTTAAATAAACTATGGCACCAACACATAGTTAAGACTCGTTGAACTAGATATAAAATAAACTAGGCTTAGAAACGATACAAACGTGAAATTTTTCATTTATTCATAATTTGGCAGTAAAAAAAAGTAAACTTGTTTTTTTGTACATAACCATTTAAGTCTCATTTAAGTCGCTAAAGTAAGTCTGTCTGGGATTCAGTCCGAAAAAGTTGTCATTGTTAAACAATATGGTTACTATGGTGACATGATAATTAAAATCCAAGCCGCACTATTTTCGAGAAAAATTTACTGTGATAACATTGATTAATGTCTCATCTGTTATTCCAGACTCGGCTATAGTAGCATATTGTAGCTTCATCCGAAAACAGCTACTATTCTTCAGAAAAAACTTCATTTTAGGTACTTTTAACAAAAATAACTATTTCCAATCATGTAAAAACAATACTAGTCAATTCTATGTTAGTGAGTATTTAAAAACAAAGACACATAAAATGTAGATGGTGAGTAGAATTACTATTTGCGAAAACTATTGTTTCGGGCAATCTTTTATTTTCTTCTTCGAAATTTTTGAAATCCTGATTCTTGCGAAAATATCCGTTTTCGAGTCTACTTACTCAGAAAAGGTGGTTTTCGAAGTGGTGAATATTGAATGTTACATGATTTATTTTTTGTAATTATTGTAATATTTCAAATGAATAAATTTCAGCGAATTTACATGCTAACCTTGGCCTAGATACAGTTTTAAAACTACCAACCGACCAATCGTTAAGAATTGCATATGATTTCCTGTCCCAGGCGAAGTACTTCATATCGTGTTCTTGGGGCAAGGGAGTTATAGCTGTCTTAATGACCGTGGCCAGGGAGGCCGTCGGCGTCGGCCGCTGCTTTAATTACCGCCTCTCCTCAAACTTATAACTTATTAACCTCATCATACCCAATAAAGCAGAAGTTGGATGGAGGAGCAGGCGGCCGCACCGCATACAGTTTAGAATGGAAATTGCAAGATTGTCGTTAATTAATAGTTACACGGTTATTATAGCGGCGTTAATTAATAAGCAATTACAAAGATGATTACGTTTTAAGGTGATATATGAAGCAATTTTCATTTAATTGGGATTCCAAATATCGATGCAATCTTCAAAAATTATGTTGCCACAACAGAAAACTAAAATATTTGAAAACTCGTAGCTGCATCAAGGCAAGAACGAAATTCGTTTAGAGATGCCTATCATGGAAAAAAATACTAGGAGTATTATGCTGTATGATTTAACTATAATTGCAGACTTTACGTTGACGAAACAGAAATACTTTTGTTTGCAATTATAAATACTTCAATTAGTGAACTGAAAGGAGATTTAAAGACAGCAATTAAAAATGCATTGTGGAGATTTTACGTTGCGAGAAACTGGTCTGTACATTTGAGCCTTGCAAAACCAATAAATTAGCATCATTAAACGGGTTGCAGTAACGATGCAGAATAATGGATATTGTTTTATAAATAAGTTTGCAAACCAATCGATTTTAGCATCATTATTTCTGCCTGCTTTAAGATGCACAGTATTATGAAATATCTCTCTCATCAATAACAATTTGCTCTCAATCTGATTACTTCAATCATAACGCTTACGTCGTCACCTCAGTCGTCCACAGCATGGCGCATACGGTTTATGAAAAGCATATTTAAATTTATGAGGTAATTTATCACACCACTTTATTATGCGAGTGGAACGAGGCAAGTGGTAATTCTACTCAGATCTGAAGATTTGAAATAAATGCAAAAAGCGAGAAACCTTGGGACATTTGTAACATTTCGGCCAAAAATCACTGAAACCTCGCAAGTTTTCTTAAAAGCTTACATATGAATTTTCACGTCGATCGGTTAAGCCTTATCAGCACTAGAGAGGGCACCGGCAGAGATACAGACAGACAGACATTGGTTTCTACCGATTGTGGACCAGTTCTGATAAAGGGAGTACTGATTTTCTTCAGAATTATTATAAGTTAAGCATTCAAAGCTTAACTTTGAAAGTTAATGACTTCAGTTGAATTACAGTTTTTTCAAAAAAGCTGTACCAAGGTCACAGGTAGACAGACATACATGCATTGATTTCCTCCTGATTATGGGCCAGTTTTGATGAAGCCATAACTGATGTCTTAGGAATTATGGTCAGTTAAGCCTTGTAGGCTGCAGAGAGGGCACAGGCAAACAGACAGACAGACATACATATTAACACTGATTGCTATCGTATATAGACAAGTTCTGATAAAGCCAATACTGATGTCGTCGGAATTATTTTTAAGACAAGCATTGCATCCTATTCATCTTAAAATGATATCCAAAAATTTCGAATTTATGGATATTACTAAATTCTATCTTATCGATAAATTGCTTGATTTTTATTAAATTTCAATCTTCAAAATATTTATGACTTCTGATAATAAGTTTCATTTTTCTCCCATCGTCCTACAATCAGTTGTATCCTAACCTACACGCACCCCAGAAAATGAATGATTCCTTTATAGCTGACGATTGTTATGTAACGGAGAAATAACACGAAGAAACATATTATATTCCCGCCTAGGCCGCCAATGAATTATTCCTGGAGGTCTACAGCAAATAATTTCTTCTTAGATCTTCCATATTTTTACGAAACTTGCAAAACTATTGCGATGGGAGAAAAAATAGTATGTGTGGTTCGTATATGAAGTGCCTTCCCGACCTCTTCGGCTTTTATCTCGCAGCATCTATCAAAATATGGCAAATTTTTAACTGTATTTGTCGAAATCAGTTAAATTTTCATTTGGTTCAGTAGATCAGTAGTTAGAATCAGAATATTCATCTGGTGCTATCAAAATTTGTCAAATTAGTAACTGTACCTATCGAAATCAGTTAAATTTTCACTTAAATTAGTTAGATTTGAAATTAGAATCGGAATATTCAACTGGTGATGTCAAAATCTGTCAATTTTTTTATTGTACTTTAACTAATCAAATATGTCATACTCAGTATCAGGTGGTGAAAATCGATAATGTTAATGGAGTTTTTAATTGTTAAAATTTGACAAACTTGGTAACTAAACTATTCGAAGTGCTCTAAAAGAGTTCTAAATTTAATGAAGTTTCAATTGAAACTGTTCAAATATATTATATTTCCAATTATCTAATCTGACAACTTTTTAACACCTGCCGTGAAAATATAATAAATATTGCACGTAACAGATAAAATCAGTCATATTTTCGATTTAACTCGCATAATCTGTCAAAATATGGCAAATTTTTAACTGTATTTGTCGAAATCAGTTAAATTTTTATTTGAGTCAGTAAGATTAGAAGTTAGAATCGGAATATTCAACTGGTGCTGTGAAAATATGTCATTTTTTTATTGTAACTGTTGAAATCAGTTAAATTTTTATTTCAACCAGTTAGATCAGTAGTTCGAATTAGAAAATTCAGCTGGTGCTGTCAAAACCTGTCAAACATTAACTGTATTTGTCGAAATCAGTTGAATTTTCATTTGAGTCAGTGAGATCGGTAGTAAAAATCAGAATATTCAACTGGTGCAGTCAAAATATGTCAAATTTTGAACTGTACCTGTCGAAATCAGTTAAAATTTCATTTGAATTAGTTAGATTAGGAGTTAGAATCGGAATATTCAACTGGTGAATAAATTTCTAAATTTCCATTTCAACGAGTAGTTCAAATCAGAATATTTAAATGACGCTGTCAAAATCTGTCAAACGTTAACTATATTTGTCGAAATTAGTTAAATTTTCACATCACACCACACCACACCACATTACACCACATTATACCACTGCATAGCAGAGTAACCACACCACACCACACCACACCACACCACTGGTGCGGTCATTAATTGCGGCATCGACTGAAAATATATCACTTCCTGTACTAACCACACTATATACTATTGTTAGTCGATTCTAATTTTCTCAGTAAATTACTGACTGAGAATCTCTATTATAATAATTCAAATTACAGTAAAAATAATTGAAATACCACTGAAGTATTGACATGCATTGAGGATTAGTAATAAAATTACAGTTAAATTTTTGAAATTTGTAAACTCAATTGTTGTTCATTGAAATATTGACTGAAACATGAAAATTTTTACATATTTTGGTGATTTTTGAAATTTTCACACAAATAAGTTTTCGTATATACAAACTTAATCTTAGAAATTTTGACATAGTTAAAATATTGACAGAATTCATTCAAATATTAATCAAATTTTGGCTGCATCATTAGAGTTTTGAAATGCTTTGAATTTTCGTAATTAAAGTTTAATTTTCACCATTAGCATGCTTAATCATTGAAATAGTTACTAAACATGTTGGCCTACATAATTGATTTTTTTCCTAAATGTAATTTAAATTTGGGCAGAATAAATTCAAATATTTTCAACAGTAATTAATTTTGATTAAATGAATTTATTTATTGATACATTATTGTAAGTGGCTCAAATGAGTAAATATATGTCTTTTATTGATCATTGAAGTATTGAATGAGAAATTTATATTTATACAACAATTTATATTTTAGCAAAATTGATATTTCAACAAAAATTATTGCATTTTGTGTCACCATACCTTTTTTTTAATATAGAAATTTCATTGAAATTTTGGCTAATATCATACTTTAAATGATACTACAGTGAACAGTTTACAGTTTAAGTTACAATTTAAGTGAACATAACTGAAATATTAGTAAATATCATTCACATTTTGACAGAATCATTAAAGTTTGAACGTGCACTGAATATAGTAATAAAATTGATGCTTATTTTTTACATTTGCATACTATTGGAAACCACTGAAATTTTTATTTATTTAAATATCATTTTTCATAATTGGAATATTTTCTTATCATTACTATGGACCATGGAAAATTTTTACACAAATAATTTAAATTTTAGAAAGTGATTAAAATATTGACAATATACTATTTATATAATTTGGACAAAAATAATTAAAATATTTGCAACTTGCAACTTTTGCAACAATTGAAATCCTGACCATTTAAAATAATTGCTCTTTTTTTGACATCATACATAAAGTATTGACAAAAATAATTAAAAAATTTGTAACTTGCAACTTGCAACTTTGCAACAATTGAAATCCTGGCCATTAAAAATAATTGCCATTTTTGTGACACCATACATAAATTGTTGACAGAATTATTGAAGCATTGCCTAGCGGCAATGATATTAATGTATAGTTTTTGTATACCCTTCGAAATTATATAAATTTTATCATAATTCAAACGTTTATACCAAAATCAACCATCAATCACCAAAAGTTTTACTTATTTAATTATTAAATTATTTCGTGGCAAACTTTTGAATATTGCTACTAAGAGGATTGTATTTATTTAGTCAAATACGTAATTTTGAGATTACACAATGTTCACGCTGTCATCGTATTCGTTTTTCAGAACTGAAGATTTTTTTTCAACATATAGGTACGAACAATTTTTGCCAATTCAGCATGCAATTTTGAAACGTAGTTTGTAATTTTCACCCACTAGTTACCTATTAATTAAATTAAAAAAACTTTCCAGTTAAAGAAATGAGGCAGACACACAGATAGACACTGACATCTCCACAGAAAAAAAAAATTGAAAACATTTTTTTTTTAATTGTACACCGGATCTTTTACAATGTCGATCAGAGTTTGCCAACATTTTTCCACTCGCAGGTGTCGCCTATTTCAATGCCCACCATTGGGATCTCAAAAACGCTGCGATGTCGATTAAATTATAGAACAATTGCTCAATTATAAGAACAAGTCATACCCACTTCCAGCTTTTATAGCTTACGTATTATAATTTAGATATTATTTTAGGGGGCGTCAATTTTATTAATTCTTATGGGTGAAATTAAATATCTATGATATTCGATAGAAAAAAATAATTTCGTTACAATAATACATAATCATGACATTCATAATGACATTCATAATTTATTTTGAGAAATAGTAAATAGAAAACAAGGAAATATTGAAAAACAGCATATGTAAAACTGAAAAATAAACAAATTAACAATCTTCCAGTTCAACATAATTTATTTTTATTTTTAGGATTATGTTTCTAAAGAAATTATGAATGTGATACATCATATGGGAAAACTGTCGATAGTATTTTTAGTATTTTTAGCTTTTCCATTTTGTTATAGAGTAAAATGTACAGACTCATGGAAAATTTAAGACTGTTTAGACTATGATTTGTTCGAAAACAAAATAATTAAGTGTATTAAGGTTCAAGTTTGTGCTTAAATTTTTATTTGAAAACTGTATGAAAAACTATCGATGGGCTATTGTTAAATTTTTCCATTTTATTATAGAATAAAATGTATAGCACAATTATGTAAAATTTTAGAAGATTCGGATTTTGATTTGTCAGAAAGAAAAAAATGAACAGTGTAATAAGGTTCAAGGATTCACTAAATTATCAGTTGGTAATTGTAGGAAAACTATCGATGTGGTATTTTTAGTTTTTTTTTTCCATTTTATCAAATAGTAAAATATGTGGAGTACTCATATAAAATTTGAGAGTATTTGGATTAAGATTTGTAACAAGAAAAACATAACAACCTAACAATTTCTGAAATTTTATAGTTAGGTCTGTCCAAGTATGTCATTAAATTTTCTGTGGGAAAACTATCGATGAGGTTCTGTCCTATTTTCTTATAGAGTAAAATGTACAGATTACTCAAGGAAAATTTGAGGCTGTTTGGACTATGATTTGTTAAAAAACAAAATTCTTTAAGTTTATTAAACTTTAAGTTTGTCCTTAAAGTTTCATTTGAAAACTGTAGCCAACTTCTAAATTCCATTATTCTTCTCAATTTTCTCAATAGGCTTAATAATGTCGGTAACGTGTTACATTCTAATTAGATTCGATTGCATTGGAGTACATATTTCAAAAATCACTGAGAGCTTGCAAATTTTATTTAAAACTTAAATGTGAATTTTGAAATCGATCACTTTGCACCGTTTGCACTGATAGAGAGTGTATATCTAGATAGACATAACCCATGCAGATACTATGCATATAGGCACCACTCAAATAACACCACAGACACTTATTTTTTTTGAATATTGAAGATTTTCGAAAGAAGATTTTCTGACTTTTCTTTTTTTTTGAATTTTTAAGATTTACTAAAGAAGATTTTTTGACTTTTTGCATTTTGAAAAAGACCAAAAAAAGTTGTTTTGCGACAAAAATGCCATAAAATAGACATAAAGCCGTAAGAAATTGGAAAATATTATAAAAACAATTAAAATATAAAGAATATTCTTTAAATTTTCAGTAGAGTTCCAAAGGTTCAACAAAAAATGCGAAATGAGAATCTGCTTTTCAATGGATTTAGTTCAGGAAATCATTGATATTTTATAAATTCTGCATTCTTATCGTAAATAAAGTTTTCAGAGCCAAATACATTATTTTAAGATTGATGCTTAAATTAAAGCATTTTTAAGTCAGTTGAAAACGTCATATACCATTAGTTTTGTCTAACTGACTATGCTATTAATAGCAACTTTGAGGTACAAATAACAAAAAATGCGAAATGAGAATATTGTTTTCAATGGATTTAGTTAAGGAAATCATTGATATTTTATAAATTCTGCATTCTTATCGTAAATAAAGTTTTCAGAGCCAAATACATTATTTTAAGATTGATGCTTAAATTAAAGCATTTTTAAGTCAGTTGAAATCGTCATATACCATTAGTTTTATCTAACAGACTATTCGTTAAATGGCAACTTTGAGGTATACATATTCCAATTGCAATCATAGTTGAAAGCATTGCAGACAAATGTCTCTATTAAATGATCAAAGCTCGCAGCGCCCTTTTACATTGCGGGATTGATTCGGGGCGTTCTCAAACGCCGTTTGATCCCTTTGTGATCCAACACGGCGATGTTAACGTAGAAGGTGCATACAGCTCCGCCTTGATTTGCAGGAAAATACAGTCGAGGGCCGCCATGCAGCAGGACTCGTCGGAGAGCCTCCTGGAGATCCCCATGCAGGAGCTGCAGCGGAGGCACTCAGAGGCGCGCCTGGGCTCCTCGGGCGGCCTCACACCGGGAGGCGTCGGCTGTGGTCTGGCGCCTCCAAGAAGTCCTGAGCTGAGGAGGCATTCCGACGTCTCGCCGGCCTCCCTCAAGGAGCTGGAGAAAGTAAGTCAATTATGCGGCCAAGGTATGCCTGAGTTTACATGTTCATCACAGTTTGAGGTCACATTTCCACATTAAAAATTTTAATAGTTAATAAAAATATCAGAAGTTGGTTTGAAAATTACTGAAAATTTATTGAAAATATCAAATTTTGCTAGAAGTAGGTCGACAATATCATGTCTACCAGAAATTTCAAAAAAGTTGCCGAATTTTCTGAAATTTTCGTCAATTAATTTTGTAATACATCTAAGGCACTTAATGCAAGAAAAACTCCTGTTACATAGGTTTTGGGATTTTTTTTGAATGCTTTACGGGACAGTAAACTATTACATCTGGTCAATTATGGAGGAACATGCTGGTAGAGGTCCTGTCATTTTTTTTGGCATGTCACATTTTCGCCTGACCTCTCCAAAATATAGTGAACATTTTTCGTGAGCAAATATTTCGAAACTTATGTAACAGGTGTTAATTTAGAAAAAAAACATATAATCGTAGAAAATACATATACAGGGTGTCTCAAAAGTGACACCCGTGCTCTTGAAATCTGATTCAGTTTCCAAAATAAATCGAAAATTAAGAGTGAACATTTTTCCTATTGTCACTTGTTAACGACTAACTAAGAAAGCAAGATGACATTTAACTTTAGAAAAATACAATACGAGACCGTACTAAATACTATACCAGCCATACTGTCAGTCATGACATGTCAGTCATTAGTCATATTGACTAAAAATAATGTAATTTGTTTATTTTTCTCTCATTTCTTGTTTTTTTCTTAGTTACTCGTTAATAAGTTACCATTGGAAAAATGTTCAGTTTATATTTTCGATTTATTTTGGCCTACTGAATCGGATTTCAAGAGCGCGGGCATCACTTTTGAGACACCCTGTATATGCAAGTTGCACAAAATTTAATAAAAATATTTGAAGTTTCATAGATGTTTCTAAATTTTCTGAAACACGAGGAAGTCTCGGAAAACCGAGAAGTCTCGGAAATGAAATTTGGAGTGCATATCTATTTACCCCATAAATATTTCACATCCAAAAAAAGTACCAAAGAGTGCTGAATCAAAAATTATAAAAAAATGTTGCGAGGAGAAATGAATGAAAAATTAACTTGCCATTAGAGATATTAATGAAACGTCAGAATGTTATTTAATAATTGTGGAAATGAGACTGATAACTTACAAGTAAGAAGCGTTTGATCATATACAAAAAACATTGATATAAAGCTATGAAGCAGTGAAGTAGCTAAAACTTCGTTTTCTTGGTGGACTCAGAAGTATTGCTTCATAATGTTGATGAAACGCTTCTAAAATATGTTACCTTGAAACCACTGTTAACTTGCACTATACCCTGTCTCAGTAGCAAAGAGATGTGCCAATCTATAAATTTATTAAACGAAACCACAATTCCATGATTGTTTAACTACATAAGCATGTTTATTTGTGCTTTGATTATTTCGTACTTTTTTTTGTAAAAATTGTAAGAAGTATTATTTAATTACCGCTTAAAACTTATTCTTAAAAAAAAGTAACAAAAACATAACAAAATATAAAAATTGATTCGGCGATTTAATAACTTTTTGTGTATCCCACTAAATGTGAGGTAAATCTGATTTTTGGCATTTACGTTCAGTTTACTGGGTGTCTTAAATTATATTTTGACTCTGCTTCGTTTCTCTTTGCTGCTGAAACAAACCATACATACCATATATGTAAACCCAAAATACACGTTTAGTATTCACCGCTTGTCACGTTATTGTTTCGTTTCAAAACTATACTTTTTCTATCAATTTAATGTTCTCTTCATTTTCTGGTTTAAACGTGTGCATGGCACAAACCCAGCGTAATAGAATATTTGGTGTTGCTTCGATTTGTGAGTGTCTCTTCCTACAAGATGGCTTGAAACTTTTTGTGTTGCCTTGAACTGACGTTATTTTATTTGTTTTGATATTTTTCAAATATAGGTTTTACAGGAAGTATGTAATTATTATTGCAAAAACGCTTCAAACAAACAAAATAATTAAACCAAAAATAGAAACAGCAGTAGTTCTGGAATTATTAATTTTTATATAAATACATGGTTAAAGAACCCCATACATGATCAATGGTATTGAATTATTTTTAATGTTTGCAATAATATTAATTTATTAGGACCATTAATGAAAATTTGCTACAATATTCTGTTCTTTCAAATTTTTGGCAGAAGAACCACTTTGATATTCTGTACTATCTTGATGGGCCTGGCATACTTTTAAATATATCTACGTATGATATTAATATATCTAGACCTAAAATCATAGGATCGAAATGCTTAACAACTTATTTTAATATATTTTTTTATTATTATTATTATTTTAAGCTTTCTTCTTTTACCCTTTCGGGTGTCAAAGAACAACTTTTTTTTAATTAATAATATTTTTGTTGTTGTTATTATTATTATTATTATTATATTTCTTATTTTACCCTTTCGGGTGTGAAGTGGTGTTATCTCATCGTTTCTTGTTTCTTTGCTATTTCCTTCACTTGTGCATTGGTTATCCCCTTCTTATTTAATATGTTTCCAATATTTTTGTCCCATTTTTTATTCCCTTATCTTCTTTGTTTAGTTGTTGTCTTCTCTTCTCATTAGGTGCCCCATCCATTGTGATTGTCTATTTTGTATCTGTTTATTAAGTTCTACCATTTCTAGTTCATTTCTGATGTCCACATTTCTCACTCTGTCTAGTTTTGTTACTCCGTATACTTTCCTCAGGTATTTCATTTCAAGGGCTCGGATTTTGCTTTTTTGTCTCTTGTTGAGTATTCAGTATTCAGAATGTCAGACGTATTTATGTCATAATATGCAATAACACATCGTAGGCAAAAGGGGCTATGTCAAAAAACACAGATATTGGGAAATTAAAAATGAAAGTTCGACATCATCTGCAAAATCTATAAAAAAATTTAGGCAAGTTTTACATCTATATTTTCGTTATTTCATCATAAACCATGTTGTAAAAGGGCTCTTAAATATTCTTAGCCGATTTTTTACACAACTTTTTGTGGGTGTAAAAAGAGGTCATTTAAACAAAATACTATTGTTATTACTTTAAAATTTAATTTTTGGAATAAATAAAAATATGTTTTCCATGATAAGGTACCTAGGTACTTATAATAAAGGAAAAGCAAAAGGTGAATAGAAAAGATGTATTTTGATTAAAATTTATATTTTAATGTTACTCTTTATAACAATGTTCTTTATTAATCATTAAAAGTAATTCAAAAGTTAGAATAAAAAAAGGTATGTATTTTTTAAGGTTGTTAGGAATATTACTTAAATTATTAAGTTAATATTTAAAAGTTGTACAAAAAATTAAAATTATTCATTATAATTGAATTATTTAAAGTTGTATTGCAAAAACGTAATAGGTATTGATGATTATTCGAATTAACTTACACAGTCACTTGTAAGTTCATATACACCTATTGTTTTTTTTTTAACTTTTGTTTTTTTTTTCTTTTTTCTTTTCAACAACTATTACTGTCTTTATGTTCATGTAATACTGCTTAAAAATATCCGAAATAAATGGCAGCTGATCCATCAAATCCTTTTTTTGTACAATAGGAAGTGGCTCTGTAGAGACAACTTTTGGAGCTAATTCGGTTTCTTTTCCTATCCTTGAAGAAGACAATGTTCTAAAAATTTCTTCGTCATTTTTTCTTTTCAACAACTGTTACTGTCTTTATGTTCATATAATACTGATTAAAAATGTCCGAAATAAATGACAGCTGAACCATCAATTTTTTTTAATTTTTTTTTGTATACTAATAGGAAGTCGCTATGTGGAGACAACTTTTACAGCTTATTCTGTTTTTTTCCCATCCTTGAAAATAACAATGTTCTAAAACTTTCTTTGTCATCATCAGAATAATTTACAAGAAATGAGGATCCCTTCGTTTTCAAATATCTAAACCATTTAATTTCCCTCCAGTTTATTATCTTGTTTTCGACATCAGTTTTACGCAACTGCAGTTGTAAAGTCAGCAAATTGGAAAATGATAAAATATCTTCCTGGACCATCTCTTTCACTACAAAAGGCACCTTCTTTCCTGCAACTCTAATAAGTTGAGATAATAAAATGATGTTTCTACTTGAGTTTAGAATGTGTTTTTGGAATTAAGTCTTAAATCAAACGTGTTTAAGGGGATAAGTCAAATAACAACCTTGACCATAACGCCTTCAGCACAGCATAGATCCGTGCTAAACGAGATAAGTCATCAAAATACATTCTAGAATGACTTGTCCGCTTTTTCACAATCTAGATTGATGCATTTCTAACCAGCCTCATAATTCACAAGCAAGTTGAAAAATATTGAGTTACATTGGACTTACCTCCATTGGCACAATTATAGAGAAAGCCTCTGTCTATGAAACGGTGACATAAACGTGTTTTTGAAAATACTTGACTTAACCCCCTTTGCCCGCGTGCCCATTATACTTTAAATTAAATTCAAAATTATGCGAAATTAAACGATTTCGCATGTGTTGCCCGGCGCATCCACCATTATTCTAATTATGTAGGTAGGTACTTAGATTTGAAACTGGTAATTATTTTGTGGCTACATAGGTTCTGACATAATATTCAAGTTTTTGTATGCCTACTAAAATTAGTAAGTACTAATAAGTTGCTATGGTTTTAATACATTCAAGGTTTGCCCGGCGCATTCACCATAGTGCATAATAAAGATATTTCCATGCAATATATAAAAATTAGAGAATAACTTCATGGAATATTGTTATTATGTGTTATTATTGTACTTTGAATAATATTCAGGATGTCCTAAATAGAGTAGGATTGCATGGGTGTCTTTCTTATTTTGAAAGCTAGAGATCTTGTTAAATGGGCATTGTCATGCAGTTTTGTATGCTGGTTCAGATTATGTTCAAAATTTCTGAAAAGTCCGAGCAGTTTGAGATATCATTCTAAAAAAACATAAAATTGTGCTTCTCTAACAACTTCAAAAATTCCATAATTATTAATGATACAGATATGTGTTTAAATTAAAAGTTACTTGGTTCGAACGTAAAAAGTTAAGAATCAAGCCAAAACAAAAGTCAAGATGGCGGTGTCCGAGATATTAATAGCAACTTTCTTATTTTAAATGGCGCCATATTTGATTTTTACACGTCTAAATCGGCTTTTTTTTTCATTTCAACGATGTGTAACAACCTATGTCAAAATAAAAACTATGGAATATATCAATTGTTTCAATTTTTTTTATTCGATAAATTATTTTTAAAACAAATGTAAAAAATACAAAAACGTTAAACAACTAAGTAGTAAAGTAACAATAAATTATAAAAAATGCTCAAAATGCTGACTACAATTGGTTAATTGGCCGAAACGAAGCTAAACACAATTGACAGCGTTTTAGAATATTGCGTCTTGACACCACTTAAATAAATATTTCTATGCGTTTGATAGATAGTTTTTCTATTGTTTTGTTTAATTTTCTGCAAACTTCGTGAAAATTGCTGCGATGTGATAGGTACTTGACCCATTTCTTACGATATGGGTATTTATAGCCGCCACAATATGGAATTTGGCGAATTTTGTTGTGATTCACAGGTTTTTCTAAACTTGGTAATAAGTTATCTAACAGATAGTGTCTTGGCACCACTTAAATCAATATTTCTATTCGTTTGGTAGATAGTTTTTCCAATTTTTTGTTGAATTTTCTGGAAAAGTTCGTGAACATTGCCGCGTTGTATTACTTCTCCCATTTGTTATGGTATGGCCAATTATAGTCGTCACAATATGGAATTTGGTGAATTTTGTTGTGATTCAGTGGTTTTTCTAAACTTGATAATAAGTTATCTGCAGATAGTGACTTGATACCACTTACATAAATATTTCTATTCGTTTGATAAATAGTTTTCCTATTTTTTGTTGAATTTTCTGCGAAAACTTCTTGATAATTGCAGCGTTGTCTCATTTCTTATGCTATGGCTGATTATAGTTGTCACAATATAGAATTTCGTGAATTTTGTTGTGATTCAGTGGACACCACTTATATAAAAATGTATTTTTATTCGTTTGACAGATAGTTTTTCTAATTTTTGGTTGAAAACACAAACTTCTTGAAAATTCCTGCGTTGTGTTACTCGTTTTATTTCTTATGCCCTCTTCTTCTTATGCTCTCTAATTATAATCTCCACAATATGGAATTTGGTGAATTTCGTTAATAGCCGGGGCAAGATCAAGAACTGATCTTTGTAAACTTGATGATAAGTTATTAGTCAGACAGATCGCCAAACTGCATCGCTTAAATAAATATGTCTATTCATTTGACAGACTGTTTTCTCAAATTTTCGTTAAATTTTAAATATTTAAAATATATTTTTTACCAGGTGATCAATTTGCCTCGGATCATAGGTAAATAACATGGGAAAATAGTTTTTCTTAGTTTGCTGCTTCCCTATTCATATTATAATAAAATTAATAGCACCCTAAATGGGAAATTTTGTTGTGCTTCTTCAGGTATAAACCAATCCTGGTCAAACAATGTCTTAACATGTGTAGAAAGCCTTGAAAATAATTAAAATTGTTCAAAATAAAAGTATTGGCTTTGATATTTTTAGGGAAATAACATTGGATAGCGGATTTCCTTCGATTTCTGTTATCCTAGTGAAACAATTAGGAAACTGAGACCATATAACATGGACAATAATAATAATGATAGGATTTTTATTTCAAATACGTTTTACAATGTAGTTTAGTCTATTGTTTCATTAGTAATAATAAATACTAATAATATAAATTTCTGCAGTCTATTGTTTAGTTACTGCCGCAGTAATAAAATAAAACACAACTAAAATAAACAAAAACTAAACAGAAATAAAACTCAATATATAGTCTGCCTATGATGGAAATTTATCGGAAAATTGTTCTGTATTTGATAAAATTAGAAATACCGGCCTAGGCCGGCAATGAAATATTCCTGGAGGTCTACAGCGCAAATAATTTCTTCTTTGATCTTCTATATTTTTACTAAACTTGCACTTTTACGCCTTTTATTACCTCTGTCATTGCTTCACGAAGTTCATCTACATTATTATAATTGAAGATACTTCCATAAATTATGTTTTTTAAAGTACCCTACAAATAAAAGACAAGAGGCTTCAAGTATGCAGATCTGGCGGGCCACTCAACAGATGTATTAATAGCTATTACTTTGTTATTAAAAGGGCCATTTAAACAAGTAATGACAACTCTAGCATTGAGTGAAGGGGCGCCATCTTACTGGTACTATATTTGACTATTTTGTGCCAGAGTATTTTGAGTATTTAGAAAATCGCGATTTTTTTGGAATAACCTTCTTAAGGAATATGGTTATTCTTAACCTTTAAGAATAATAAGATTTTTTTTTTAACATAATATGAACAAGCATAAAAAACTGCACAATATTGCCCATTTAACCTGATCTCAAGCTTTAAGAATAAGAAAGGCAATCCTACTCTATTTAGGACACCCTGTATATGCAAAAATTAATAATCATACACAAAAACTAGCATTGATCTTGTATGGGTAGTTTATATCAGGGTATTATAAATAAACTGCTCTCCATTGATTCAATCTCAGAGTTGTTTTTCTATTTATGTTGGCAACAACTCACGTAGTTGGCGATATATCCTAAATAAAGCTTCAGACGTGAAAGCTTCAGTGTGAGGTGAATAATTAAATTCTTGGTTGTCGACGACAATCAAACGATCACCCAGATGAACACCACCAACAACTACAAACACAGTGACCATCCATCCACATCGTTTTCTAGTAGTGTGTCCCCCCGTTTGCCCAATTTATAACTAGATATTTTTTGTGCACCTATTTCACAGCTGAAGGGGACGGGACAGAAGTCGGGCGACCCAGTGTGGGCGAGCCGCGGGGGCCGCAGCGGTGCCACCAGCCGCGCGAACAGCCCCCCGAGGGAGCAGGCGCCGGCACAGAACCGCTCGAGGAGGGGCTCCAGGGTGGTCGCCAGGCAGCACAGCTACGACGACGAGGTCAACAAGGCGGCAGCCGCCACGACGGGGGCGACCGCGGAGCTCGGCCTCAGCCTGCCGGCCCCCATGCCGAGGCGCGCCTCCGCCTACGACGTCTTCACCGTGCCCGGCCTGAGCACCGTCACCACGGGCCCCACCTGCGGGGGCGGAGGCGGCGGCGGGCGGCGGGCTTCCTTCAGGGCGCCCCCGGAGCCGGGGAGCCCGCCGAGCCCCGACTCGGGGCCGGCCCTCATCATACCGGAGAACAAGGACAGGAGGAACAGCAGGCGCGGATCGCAACTGTGAGTGGCTTAATTATCAATTAATTAAAAATCGCGGGCGCGGATTTTAATTACCAATTTCGGAACTTTGCCTTAAAGGGCAAAGCGACGCTTTCGCGCCTTTGTTATTTAAATTTCCGCGGTAATTGCCGGCGCGCATTTTTCTTCTCTCCGCTCGCTTACTTCCGAACTGCCCCCCACCGCCCAATTTATTGTTATTATTATTTCACCCGGCTTATCCGTCGTTTGATGTCGTTTTTTTAAGCCTTCCTTCCGCTCGAGATGTTAAAGGGCGTCCAGTTACACGGCCCCCCATTACAATTGTAGCGTGCCTTAAATAATTCCCGGCAAAAGGTCAAGTTAATTAATTTCTTTCCGTCCCGTACACAGCCAGGAGGTAATTCGACACGAGACGTCCACTTGAATAATTTATGCCTGCTAATCGCACTTGCTTCTTTCGCAAAAAAATATCTTGCAGCCAGATTATTTATGTACAAGTACTCAACATATAAGCACTTAAAACTGGTTGCTTCTATTTAAGTATTTTAAGAACAAAGTTTCATTCAATGCGGCATTGAAATCTTGGCTATTCAAGAATACGCCACATACACCAGCCATACACACGGCCGGATTTTGACTTGATAAGGCCCTAAGCTATTTGAGATATGGGGCCCTTTATAAGTCCAGATATTATATGTCAGTGCCAAATATGATTTTAGGATACCTAGATGGTTAAACTGAAATACAATTAAGAAGTATGTAGATAGTGAAATAATAAATCTTTAACTTAAAATCATTTTTATTCATAACAAAGTAAAAAATGCAAACTCTGGTAAAAAGAAACAAAAGTTCTTTAAAAGGCACAATTTACTTATTATCTAATCTCTTGAAACATATCATAACGATTAAGGAATTATATTAAACTAACATATTTTCTTTCTTGCCTTTGCCAGAACAAAGTCAATGATGACATCATCAAATGATAAACTGCTTTATTTGTGACTTTCTGTGCATATGAGCCTGAGGCAACATAATTTATCTTGAGTCATTGTTATTCTAAACTCATTTTTTATCCTCTTCTGCTGAGAGAAAGATCTTTCTCCAGAGCAATTTGCAACCATCATACTAAGAAACCATCTCAAAATTGCTTCTACATTAGGGAATGCTGATTGGACAAGATCGTTAAATATTACCCTATACAGTAAACAGTTAACTATGTCTAACATATTGATAAAAATGCTTGACGTCTCGTACAAGATTCATGTCCATATCTTCAGGATATGTTTGCTATTATCTAATCTCTTGAAACACGTCATAACGATTAAGCAATAATATTAAACTAAAATATTTTCTTTCTTGACTTTGTCAGAACAAAGTCAATGATTACATCATCAAATGATAAACTGGTTAGTTTGTAACTTTCTATGCACATGAGCCTGAGGCAACATAATTTATCTCGAGTCATTGTTGTTCTAAACTCATTTTTTATCCTCTTCAGCTGAGAAAAAGATCTTTCTCCAGAGCAATTTGCAACCATCATACTAAGAAACCATCTCAAAAATTGATTTAACAAGATCGTTAAGTATTACCCTATACAGATTCTGATATGACAGACTATCTGCTGAACCATAGGCTTAACTATGTCTAACATATTGATGAAAATGCTTGACGTCTCGTACAAGATTCATGTCCACATATTCAGGATATGTTTGTCATAAAGCACTAACACCTTGACGAATCTCTTCTTCTGTAGGTTCTAATTTTGTTAAGAATGATAACTTTTTTTGCAGCGTCATTGTATACTGAGGCCCTCAGTGCCTCTTTTTCTGTAGGTTCTAATTTTGTTAAGAATGAAAACTTTTTTGCAGCATCATTGTATACTGAGGCCCTCAGTGCCAGACTTTACTCTAATGCATCCATCACAGGTATAAATATTTTGATTCTGAACTTGTCTCTTGGCTCAAGGTTCTCTAAAGCATCATCTTCATCATCATTTATATGCCTTCTTCTATATCTGCTTTCATTGTAATCAACATCAGGCAATTTTGCCTTTGCTTTTTCTTCAAAACAATCGAACATATTCCTGGAACCTTTAACAAAATCCGAAAGTGAAGCATATAATTTCCTCCATACATCTGACTAATTTGGGGGTCTTGCAGTGATTGACTAGTCTTGTGAAATTCATCCAGCAAGTAACTCCACAAATATAATATTACTATAAATTACTACTCCTCCATTTTATTCAAAATGTTTAGGGCTTGATTTCTTGTTTCGCCTTTCTCCTCGGTAGTATGTATATGCAGCTGATGCAATGCAGAAATTATTCCATCATAACTATCAAGTTTTGCACTTGTGGCCATTGAATGTGCTTCCCATCTAGTCTTTGATAATGACTTTGGAACTTTTGAATCATCTTTGAAGAATGACAACAGTACTGCCTATCTATGTGTAGTTGAAAAAAAAATTATATATTTCTTGAACAATTCCAAAAAAGTTTACGCATCTAAACAACAGTCAACTGCTGCTCTACCAACAAGATTTGGGGAATGATCAGCACATGGAATATACCTAGCATACTTGTTAATCTTCAATATTATTTCTTGCATAACCTTATATTTGCCAGACATATTGGCAGCATTATGATATGACTGGCGTCGACACTTTCTATAATCTATTTTGCACTCATTTGTAAGGTCCGGACATGCGGCATTAGGACAAATAATGCTACAGTATACAGGGTGTATCAGTGTTCGAAAAAACGCTCGGACACGTCGATTGTTATTTTTAGTTGGGCATTTTTTTCAACAAAAACTTTTTATACAGGGTGTGTCATGTGACCGTGGCCAATACCAACTTTCTTATTTTAAATGCAACACCTCGTATATTATTCAATTTTTGGATTCTTCAGAAAATTCTAGACATATTTCATGTACAATGTCCTATACCTATCTTTTGCGTTTTTTCGAACACGCCCCCATTTATTTATTATCGAATTTATTCCATGTGGCTGATACACAGTGTATGTAGTATACAGGGTGTCACTTTTTTTCATTGAACTAATGCTAATTTTTAAAATTACTCAAAATCGGTGGCTCGGAGAGAGAACAAAAATGGCGTAGATATTGTCAACCCCCTACCCAGCCGTTAAGCCACAGCCCTCTTCGTCTAAAAAATTTAAATGGCACCTCCCTACTTGTGATACATCGTTGGAAAGCTCTTGAAAAATGCTGTCCATTCATTAATAATACAATATGATTTTGTTACTAGTTTTGGAATTAAGTGCAAATAAAGTGCATAAGTGTTCAATGTATTAATTATATTTTCCAACGATGTATCAAAAGGAAGGGGGTGCCAATTAAATTTTTAGATGGAGGTGGCTGTGGCTTAAAGGGTGGGTAGGGGGTCGATACTACCTACGCCATTTTGGTTACCCTTTCGTACCACCCAAACGGTTTTGAGTAATTTTAAAAATAATCATTAGTTCTATGAAAAACGTCAGTGACAATTTTTCAAATTGAGACCCTGTATATGACAATTGCTCACTCGGACATTTTTTTTGGGGGCCCCCCAAGAAAGTGGGGGCCCTAAGCTATACTTGTGTAGCTTATACGTAAATTCTGCACTGGCCATAGAGGTAAACATACAGGATGTCCAACGCAAGTCGTTGGCTAAAAGTTCATGAGGTGCCTGATGAAATATAAATCAGGAAAAATTCACTCAAACATGGTTCATCGTGAACTCCTAAACGAAAATACGTACATGCAGAGTCCCTAGCGAACTGGAAAACTGGGAAAACCAGGAAAACCAGGGAAAGTTAGGCTAAGCATAAAAAATCTGAAATTGTCAAACAATTTTCGATTCATTATTTCTGAAAATGAAGTGACAGAATTCAAAACTTAATTACTTATTTCTTGCAAACAAGTTTTTTTTTTTTTTTGTACTGGTTTTTGTAACACTAAACGTCATTTGTTATGGAATTATTATTCTGTCAGTACATTTCATTACATGAGGTTGGTATCTAGTAACCAACTTGTACGGTGACAATACATTATTTCTGGAAACGAAGTGACATAATTCAAAACATAATTACTTATTTCTTGCAAACAAGATTTTTTTTTTTACTGGTTTTTGTAACATTAAACGTCATTTGTTATGGAATTATTATTCTGTTAGTACATTTCATTACATGAGGTTGGTATCTAGTGACCAACTTGTACGGTGACAATACAATGTCAACATGATGCATTTCATTACATATGGTTGGTATCTAGTAACCAATTTGTGTGGTGGCATTACAATGTTAACATGGCGCCCTTCTTGGTGCAATCTATTAATTACAAACTGTACAACTACACCCTGTATACAAATTATATAAAGACTTTATGTACCATGCTTTTTAAAGTTTCTTTAAGATACTGCAAAATATCAATTTTTCGCATGAGAAAAATTATAGCAATTCGTCTTTCAGTTACAGTTATCGACCTCTAAATTGAATCAGTAATCAATTTTGACCAGATACCATTTAAAGTTTAGTAGTCTAAATCAATCAATTTAGGTGCTCATCTTTGACTTTAAGTAATAATCAGTAATAACCAAGATGAGGTTGATATCTAGTAACCAACTTGTACGGCGACAATACAATGTCAAAATTATGCATTTCCTTACATAAGGTTGGTATTTAGTAACCAATTTTTGTGGTGGCAATAAAATGTCAACATGGCGCCCTTCTTGGCGGAATCTATTAATTACAACCTGTACAACTACACCCTGTATACAAATTACATAAAGACGTTATGTACCATACTTTTTAAAGTTTCTTTAAGATACTAAAAACTATGAATTTTTCACATGAGAAAAATTATAGCAATTCGTCTTTCAGTTACAGTTATCGAACCTCTAAATTGAATCAGTAATCAATTTTGACCAGATACCGCTTGAAGTTTAGTAGTCTAAATCAATCAATTTAGGTGCTCATCTTTGACTTGAAGTAATAATCCAGTCGCTAAATTGAACGAGTAATAAATTTTGATCATCTCTGACGTCATTTCCAACTGAATTACAGTTATTTTAATGTTTTGACCCATAATTTTTGTCGCACTTATTATATCGCGTATAAAAAAAGAATCTGTCAATAAATCTATAATTAGGTATCAGAAATTTAGTGACTTCTATTGCTGCCAAATCAATTGAGATGATGATTATGTAGTGTACCCGACCACCAAGCCTCCATTCAACTTGTACGTAAAGTATATCATTACACATCCAGATTCGTGGAATTATGACAAAATAACGATTTGCATTGATTTAATATTTCTATTTATTGTCTACACTATTTATACAATATTTATATAAAATGTATTGTTAAATATTAAATGTTAAACAATTTCAGAATTTTTATAGAATTTCGATGAAAAATTCTTTTAATACGATTTGTATAAAAAAAAATCGAAACTGTAAGAAATTATTTCATTCGCATATTTAAAAAAAATGCAACTCTTATTAACCATTCAATATAAGTTTGTTCTTTTTTATATATATTTTTCATGAAACGTTTCTGCAAGTTGCAACCCCCTTTTTCTTCACTCCCTAATACACCTATAAAAAAAAATCAAAACTGTAAGAAATTATTTCTTTCGCAAATTAAGAAAAAATTAACTCTTATTAAGCATACAAAATAAGTTTCTTCTTTTTTATATATATATTTTTCATGAAACGTTTCTAAAGAATTTGCAACCCCCTTTTTCTTCACTCTCCGATACTCCACCTTTTGTTGCTGTTGTTTTGAGTTCTACCCCTGTAAATACTACCTTGGCCCTGGTCAGCTGAGTGGAGATGGCATGAACAGTCATCCGACCTTATCTAGATGGGGGTGCGGCTCCATGTAATTTATTTACAAGGCGTGTAAATAAATTACGGTAGGGTAAACTGGGGAAAAGAGTTTATTTAAATTACGAAACAGTATCCCACAACGAAGCGTTAATCTATTAACATAAATAATAGAAATGGTGATCGTACAAAATCATGACGCTGTATATAGACAAAAAAGGGGCGCGCTGGGCGATCAAATGCCGCTACGCAGATTCCGCAATTGTCGTTCCACACGTCGAATGTGTACACATGCGCGTCCCGAACGCGGAAATGGTGGTATGTCGGCTGGATCAGCAAAGTGCTCTTATAATACCAGATAACAGCGTAAATTATATATAAAGTAAGTCAGCAAACAAAGTAAAGTAAACGAAAAGGTCAAAAGTGAATTGTCAAACGTAAAATAGTTAGTCAAATAGTAATAAATGAAATAGTGCCCTGTTCTCCTCGATGATCTCGGGTGAAGGAGGGGTGGGCTTCTCAGCACCTCCTGGTCCCATTTGGAATACGTGGCCGGAGTCCCTTGGCCCAGCGTCGACATGAAATTTAGAGTAATCGTCTACCTACTCGGGAGTAATGCAAGTTCAAGCCCGCAAAAACCGGCATAAAGCTAGGAAGTGATATGAGCGTCACGTATGAAATAAAAATGACGTATTCTTACCTAGAGGTCTATAACGGCCGTTAGTTATGAATCTGAAATCGTGAATAATCCAGTCCCTTGATTGTGTGATATGGGGCCAAAAAAATGTGATATAGGGCCGGTACTTTACCGTCTTCGTCGCAGACAAAAACTTCAACCTGCAAACCGTGCGATCTCTTAACAATTCAAATCCGCATCAATATTCGCGAACAGCAAAGCCCGATGTCATAGAGGGGAAAATGAATTAATTAGCGCGTTAGGGCACTTCTACAGACAACCCTTTCATCGTTGTCGTGCGCTCAAAATATAACGTTACATACTTATAGAATATACAATTTTTATAAACACAATATAAAAGTAAAATTACCGTTTCTTCATAATAAAAATTAAAAAATTCCAAATTTTCGCAAAAAAACGTAGTGCAATTCGTCCTTCGGGTACAATAACCAAACCTCTAAATATATTGATATACTGTATTTATATATTTACGATCTCTTTGATTTATATTTAGTCCAGAAGTACTAATTCGAAATTTAGTAGGGCTATTTATAAAACCTGAAGTGTGGCAAACGATTGTTCGTTGAACAAACTGCTGAAATTAAACTTTGGAGACAAAACTCTCCAAAACCAGACAAGCAGTGTTGATGTGGGATTCGGTACAAGAAAAACTATCTGACAAAACAATAAATGAAAAAGACCAACTAATATTTCTTAAAAATTGTGAAATATTTTTCCACAAACAGCGTTTGTGGAAAAACTCATAAAGACTGGTTGCCTAAAATATACATAGATGTAACAGCTTCAAATCTTGCAACAGCTTCAAATCCAAAGACTATGGTAGTTCTCGCAGAAAGAAAAGATTGCAGCATTTTTAAGAATTTACTACGGATACTTTTTGAACATAATATTACCTTGTGCTGAGCTTGCAAAACTTAGTATTAAAAATTCTTGTTGTAATTGTAAATATTATGTCAAATCTTGTTATTTCATTAATTACAGGTACACTTCAAAACGTCATAATTGATTTTTTTCAATGGAATGACATCCTTTTTGTATGACGGGACAATAGGCAAAATAATTTTCCACTAAGAAGTGTGAAACAAACCTATCCCTAAAATGAGTGATTTGACAGTTATTTTGAAAATTTGTTGAGTATGATATTTTGCAGTTAATTCTATCTGTGCACATGGATTATAGCAGTCTCTTGTAAGCAGTCTTTATTTATTATTATGCAAAAAATATGTCATACCATTAAAAAAAAAATTATGACTTTTATTTAAGCATCACTCCAAATGGATGCTAGAACTGCATATTTGCCAATATTTGAAGTGGACGTGTGGGGTTTTGCATGGACGCTCCTGAATATTATCATTTTCTCATTTACACCTAATAAGGGTATAAGACTAGTAGGTTAAGATGTAATGATGGTATTTTATATAATTAAATTGCTTAATCTATCTCTTAATCTATCTGTGTACTATCATACTTGTTATTATTATCTCCTCAACACCAAATAAGGATAAAAGGGAAAAAGATTAAAAACAAAGATTAAGAAAACAAAGAAATAAAAAAAGACAACGAAAACAAGTGATGATTTACTATGACATTGAAATACAAATTTAATGCTACATAAATTGAAATGTGCAACATTAATGCGAATTTAAATATGGAACAGCAACCCAATTATTCCCGTCGTCATTGTTCACATTTCAACTCCCGCCCGTTTTAGCAGTGCCGAAATGAAAGCGTCCTGCCGTAATTATTTACATCCACATTTAATTGATGGATGGCGCAACATTATTTTAACGAGCAAACAATTTCGGGCATCATCAGTTCCGCCTATCTCCTCCTCGCACTTTTATTACCAGGTCTGCCGCTTCGGAGTTTTCGATAGTTCCGTTATTGATTGTTCCCTTTTGCCCTCGAACTATCAGATACCCGACAAATTGATTCAAAGGCGATATCTCCCGCCGAATCCGATCCGAAAGGTCCATATGCCAGTAAATAATAACCAGGACGTTTTCAAGCTGTTTTTAAAATCATAACCATAAATATCAAATATACAGCAATATCTCGAACATGTAATATATATAAATATATACATATTATATATATATATATAATATATATTATATTGCATTTATTGCATTTATATGTATATATATATATATATATATATATATATATATATATATATATATATATAAAAATGCATTATAAACAACATAATTAAAATATTAAAAAATAGATTCATAATACATTTAATAATAATAATAATAATATTATTTGGGGTCGAATAATCAAATTTCTGAAAAACTTAAAGATTTTCGTGCCAAATGCAATTGCATATACATGTTATTTCCATAAACTTGATAATTTTCTTGCAATATTTGCAATAAGTATTCTATATAATTAGCATCATTTATCGACAGACATTGTAATTAATGATCGGTCCTGCATTCTCTAACGAGCAACCATTCATCAGCACAAAGTAATGAAGGCACGAATTGACCGGAAATTATCTGCTGCGGAGTTGATAAGAGAATGGGCCCATAAAATGTACATTAGTAAATAGAGACGTTAATCTGATAATTCTATTGAACTACGTGCACATACACAAAATGCTAATTTTATGGGTTATTACGTCGGGCTCGCCAGCTCGCACATCTAGATAGCGACGTACTGTGTATTCCCCTGTTTTGTCGATGCAATCCTGAAGTTATCCACTATTGGAAAATATCAAAATATTGAATCGAGCAAATCCAAAATATATGTAATTTGGTTTAATTATGTATATTAGGTAATAATTAATCTTTCCAAAATTTGAACAAATATTCACACATGTCACAAATTGACAGTTTTATCATAGCCCATCACAATTTTGAAATATACGATTATAATTATACCATTTAGTATAATGTTGATTTCAGGTTATAACTTACGAAGATCAGTCATGCGCCGTTGCCAACAATATCGTATTAATCGTATTTATCTTAATTCTTAATTAGATAAGTGTTTCACAGAGAATCAGCAAACACGTGTTTTATGTTATCTTTCATGTCTTATTTTGCTAAAATGTAGGCAACGTTGTTTTATGTTTTAAAAATATGTGTCAAACTGACGTCTGTGAAACTGACGTCCATAAAATTGACGTCTGTCAAACTGACATATGTCAAACTGACGTATGTCAAACTGACGTATGTCAAACTGACGTCTGTCAAACAGACTTCTATCAAACTGACATCTGTCAAACTGACATCTATGAAATTGACGTATGTCATATCATGTTTTAAAAATATATCTGTCACTCTGACGTCTGTGAAACTGACGTCTATAAAACTGACGTCTGTCAAACGGACATATGTCAAACTGATCTATGTCAAACTGACGTCTGTCAAGCTGACATATGTCAAACTGACGTATGTCAAACTGACGTCTCTCAAAATGACGTCTGTCAAACTCACATCTGTCAAACTGACATCTATCAAGCTGACGTCTGTCAAACTGACGTATGTCAAACTGACCTCTGTCAAACTGACATCTGTGAAATTGACATATGTCATATCAAACGGATGTCTGTGAAACTGAAAAATACGAATAGTTCTATAAAAATTTTGATTTCAAAAATTGTCACTACTAGATTCTACTACGTAAATGAGAATAAACACTGAGGTGGATAAAATGTTAATAATAACTTCATTAATAACTTCATAAATCTAAATTAACAATAAATTGATTTTAAATCAGTCATCTTCTGTAAAATCGCAATATTCTGAATATACCGAGTATCTTCTGTACAGAGAATTTAGACACGTTGTTGCACTCACGAGCAATACATCGTATGCTGGCTGTTGGTTCAGCATTTATCATACCCAAAAATCTTTCTTCCAATTCATCGTTTCTTTTTTCTATTCCGTTTGCCTGTAATATTAATGTTTTTGAAATAATATTTGTTGAAATTGGAGTGTTAAAATACCTTTTGAATCATTTTCTGCTACACTCTCTGTATTTTCAAACTTATTCGCAAACTTTCTAATTGCTGATACAGACGTAAATGGTCGATTGTTAAATTTAACCGAGAATAAGTCACGAACTCTGCGTAAACTGATTGTAAAAAGTTTTGATAATGAATATAATATAATGTATATAATGTATATATATATATATATTATATTTTGATAATGAATATAATATAATGTATATAATGTATATATATATATATATATATATATATATATGTATATATAATGTATATAATGAATACCCTCTCTTCATTGGAATAACACCAGATTATTGTTCATAGTAATTGACATCTGACTAACAAATTTATTTTTACTATAACATGACATTTGTCAAACTCATGGCTAGGGTTTTTATAGTACATTGTTTAACTTATTTTTATTATTTCTGAGGTGGATTCTGGTAGAAACGTAAATTAAATGGATGATACATTTACAGTTTTTAATACTACTTCTTCGGAAAAATATTCCTTTGCGATTTTTCTCAAAACTTAATTGGGGAGCTAATAATTACAATTATTTAGTGTCCTCGCGTAATTTGGCTATTGTATAGTTTTATACAACTGGTAAAAACAGGTATTCTGTTGCGTTCATGATTTAAGTGTCGTTTGAAATAGCTCTCATGTAGAGCCAAAACACACTTAAAATAACCAAAATGCATTTATAATAAAAAGAATGAACAAAACGTGTGTATAAATAGGTAGATAGAAAAACATGTAGTCCACTCTTCCTTTTAAAAATTGCCTAAAACATTGGAGAGTCAAAAAACTATTAAATACGTTATAAATATTCCAACAACGCCATCATAAATTCATCAAAAATTGCCAAGGATATCATAAATTCAATCAAACTTATCGACGATATTGCAAATGAACAAATATTATCAATTATTACAAATCAAAATTATGATCATTTAACGAAAATTGTTAAAATCATTTAACGAAACAATAAAAAATATCACAAATTCAACAAAACAAATGCCAATTTCTTCATAAAGCATCAACATCATGAAAAGTTGTCGATGATATCGTCAAGCTCAACTATAAAATGAAAACTATAACAAAAAACTGTAGATTAAGTTATAAATTTACGATCTATTGTAAACGACATCATAAATTTATCAAATTATTATTATTATTGATTTATGATGTATTTAATATTGATTGATTAATGATGTTTGATTGATAAATTCAATCAAACTTGTCGATGATATAACAGGTGAACAAATATAGTCAATTATTAAAAAAAAAAATTATTGAACGAAAATGAAAAAGACACAACATAACAATTAAAGACAATCACAAATCACAAATTCAACAAAAATTGTCAATTTCTTCATAAAATCATGAAAGTTGAATTGAATTGAAGAAGAATGATCAAGTATATAAATTCAAATAAAAATTGTAAATCACATCATAAATACGATATAAATCGATTATTCAACAAAAATTTACGATTTTTGGATTAAAATGGTCAACAAATAGTGATGATTATTGAACAAAACTTGCTCAAAACTTGTTCAAGAATGCTCAATTACATAAATTCAAATAAAAAAATTAATTCACCATCATCATAAATTCGATAAGAAGTGATTATTAATGAATAACGAGTGTTGATTATGATCATTAAATGGAAATTGTGAAGACTTAATAAATTGAACAACAACTGTCGATCGCATTACAAATAAAACAAAAATTGTCGATGAAATAAAAAAAATCAATGGAACTTTTTAAGGATGTCACAAATTCAACGAAAATTGAACAGAAGGTTAACGACAATTTCTACAAAAACAAGATTTAACATATTATTATTATACCTTAAATACATAACTGGTAATTTATAGATAAAATCTTAAACTTAATAAAAACAACAAGATTATTTGACAAAAATTATCTAGGATATTATAAATTCCTCAAAAGATGCCAAGCTCATTACAAATTCAACAAATTCAGTTGAATTATGTCACAAAATCATCAAATATTGTTAATAAGAAAAAATCGATAGAATCAGTCGATTACCTCATCAATTAAACATAATGTACCCATTCTAACGTATATAAGACATTTAAATGTCACAATCATAAAGTAAATTATTATTTTTGTTATAGTTTTATCCATTGATACTAGTTGTTATTATATTTTTTATTGTTTTCTTCCTGCTTTATTTGAGTACCTACTGGTAGTTTATATGTTTAGATATAAAGATTTTTAATATTATTAAAATAATTAAAAGTCAAACATTTATAAAAACTTTATCTAATATCATACAAAAATTGAACTCAAAAAATCTAACACCTCTGAAGATGGCTGAAAGATAGCTGAAACCAGTCTGGTAAGGTGAAGAAGAAATAATAAAAATAATAAAAACAACAAAACATCTTTGTATCTAAACATATAAACCACCGGTAAGTACTCCAATAAGGACGGAAGAAAATAATAAAAAATAAATTATTATTATTATTATAAATTGAAGACTAAATCAAAACTTTTTTTTTTTTTAATAAATTCAACAAAACCGATTGATTGCGTCATATTTTCAAGAGAAATTGTTGATGCTACTATAAATTCTATAAATAACTACTTTTTTTATAGAATAATCAACTTCTTTTATTGAATTATGGATGTTGTTGTGTAATAAATTCAAAAAAAATGATTGAGTATGCAATATTTTTAAGAGAAAATGTTGAAGCTGTTACACTTTGTAAAGCCCTCAACAATTTTTGTTGAATTTATTAAATCGTCGATATAAGCTTTTTAATAATACTTATTTTTTTGGTATGTGTGTGGATACATCCTGAGTTTTTGGTTAATGAAAGAGTATTTGAAACACCAACAGATTTGAACATATAATGACTGTAAGTTTAGAAAACCAGAAATTTGTCCTGTAACTCTATTGTAATTGTATATTTTTTAATTAAACCAGATTTCAATGCTGAACACGGCTCTCAAGCCGAAACTAGTTCATAAAAACATAGGTTCTCATTACTCTTCACTTGGGAGTGCAAAATACTCTTTCATTAACTCATTTTTTTGTTAAATTTCGAATGTTGATGATAGGAAACCAATTTCATCTGATTAAAAAAACATCAAAAAAGTTTCGTAAAATTTGACATGTTTTCGAGATTTTATTTAAAAAATGTTGAGTCGACATTTTTTAAATTGATAATTCCCGTTAAATTTATACCATGTACAATTTTTGTTAAATTTATGATATAATCCACAATTTCTGTTGAATTTATTTGTTACATTTATGATGCAATCGACAATTTCTGTTGAATTTAGTGGCAAATTTTGCTTAATTTATGATACTATTTACAGGTTTCGTTGAATAATCGACAATGTTCGTTAAATTCCACATGTTCGCCCCTTATCCCAGACACTCGGTATAATGTGTACCTACTGAATGACGTGGTGCATGGCATATGCTTGACATTTTGGCAATTATTTATGACTACACGTTACCGCGAAAACCTGGCAATTAAAGCTGTTCTCCGTTTTACGCCGACCGTAACTGCTAATACAGTCATAATTTCTCCTTATCTACGCGGCGTAAGATAATACTCCAAACTGCGGAATAGTTACCACCGAGTAACCGATAGCTGGAGGTGCTAAGTTTGTAGGATGTTTGCTTTACGACTCTCCTAGTACGCACACCTCGGGGCAAATTATTATTTAGCTGTGCTCGACTAAATCCGACATCAAGTTAATGCCAAGTTAAGAAGCTGCTTTAGATGTATTGCATTCGTCACACTTGCCACACTTGAGTACGATGGATGGAAGACTGTGTAATTTATTAATCGTTAAGCTGGACGTCATTCGCAATATAAAATTAAATGATATGTTAATAATCAATAACCTCGAATCAATTAGATTATTGTTTGTTGCTGAATAAAACATAGTAGATGCCGTTCGCAATCTTTCTGTCCCAAAGTTTGCTGGGTTTTTTTTTTCTCAAGTTGCATGCATGAATAAATGTCAAACTGTTGAAAAAATGTGACAGTTATACTGACAGTGTTGCCGGATGAATAGTAACACATTCTACTGTTGTAAATAGTAGTATCAGTAGAGGCTGTCTACTGACAACCAAAAATTGAAAATAACATTTTTTTTTTCTCGTCTATACATTTTCACATGAATTTGTTTAATACCAACATGGTTTTGATTAATGCCAAATTGATTATAATTAATGCAAACTTGAATGTTATTAATGCCAAGTGGAAGTTGAAAAGGTATAGTTGTTTATCAAGCGTGCCAACAAAAATTTCACATAACATAGTCAACTTAAATAGTTACAGAAAAAACTATTCAACATATAAAAAAAATCAACAAAGATGCATTTTTTGTTCGTTTGTTCGCTTTTATTCAACTTACAGAAAAGTTGAGTTCGCAATCGGTCATTTGTGTAATATTTATTTAGTTGCATTAATTTGTGTTTAAGGTAATAAAAGATAATTGAAATGGGAGATTAACAAATCATCGGAACCAATTTGTATCAACTTGTAGGCATTCAGAATGTATACGTGCCGAAGATAAAATGGTTTATCCTCACTTCTTGCGCAACTTATACGGCCCGGGATGTCATAATATAAAGTTAAGCACCACTAAATGCCACCCCACGACGTTACGTGTCTATTAGCACTGAAATTGATATTTATCTCCATTATTACGCCCGCTGAGCTGAACCAGAGCGATCATTCTAATCAACGCGAAATGTGAAGGCGGTGGGTGTATAATAAGTAAATTCTAATTACACAGCGCCATCGAAATAACAGGCAGCAAATCTTAATTATGAACTGTATGGAAAGATATAGTACACTAAATTTCTTAACCTAAAGCGTTGAGTGAAGGAGTTTGTAAAGTAAATTTCGATTGCATTTTATTACTATACAGGGTTATTCAAATTCGATTATCACTATGGGGATATTTAAAACAGTAATCATGTAGTGAACAATAATCGGTACAATAATAAAAAATGCTCAATTGTTATTTTCAAAAATTTGAAGTTTCCGAAAATTTTATTTATTTTTTTCATAGGAAAATAATAAAAAATATAGGAAAAATAAACGATAGCGTTAGTTGAAGATGTATTAAATAATATGTAAACACATTTTCATTGCCACTTTTTCTAATCGAGAACTAGAAAATTTTAGATTTTTGATCAAACATTTCGTATGAGTTTCATCAAGTTTAAATTTTTAAATTCTGCATTTTTTATTTTATTTTAAAGTTTTACTTGTTAATACTATTGTAATAATGTGCAACCCTAGAAATTTTAATAACTTTTTTAATTGTTATTTGACAAATGCCAGAAAGTGTCCAAAATTGTCTGTATACTATAAGAAATAGGCAGTTTAGTTGTCACATCCACCTGCTTTCAGTAACATGTACTTAGTTACTTACTGTAAAATCAATATAAAAATAGGAAACTTGCAGGGAGAAAAAACAATTGCTATTAGAAGAGTTAATTATAAATTTGAAAACGCTATTAAATTATTTTTATCCTCCTAAGCACAAGACGTTGAAGCCTCTGCTACAGGTTCATAAATAATTCTGCTTGATCTCCTTAATCAAAACACGTTATGATTCTTATTACTAGGTACTCATTGAAAAAAAATCAGTAAATCTTTGATTTATCACACCTTGAAACCAAATCAGTAATTTTCGGCCTTAACTAGTTGGGGGTGCGGCTCCACTTAATTTAATTACAAGAATGTAGAATGATCTCGGGAATGGTTAACGTAAATCTGAAAAAAAAATGTAAAAACAATGATAATTTATTAAATAAAGAAGACGTGAAATTGAACTAATTGTCGCACCAGGGGCACTAACGTAGGCAGCCTTGCGATGAGCGTCGTACGTGAAAATTATAACGTTACACATTTTACAAATTTTCTCACGTTTCTGAGTTATCTGAGTTTAAAAATTAGGCAAAAAGAATAATTAATTTATTAAGTATAATGTAGGCAATGAAAATGGCAGTAAAAGCAAAATCATGAAAATAATTTAAAACATTCCTAATAAAGAAGAAAGAAAACTATAAAAAATACAATAATGCTTATTCAAAATTCAAAATGGTATTCAAAATGGATGAAACTGTTACAAAAATTATAAGAAATGTTTGTTTTGTTACTAAGGAAAGTGGTTGTATTAGTAAAGAATACAAGTTTGTACAAATTATTGAAGAATTGTAAACGTCTTGAAATATTTATCTTTTCTGGATATCTAGAAGAGCATTCAAAATCTTCTTTGTTAACTATTCCATTGAACTAATTTAATTCAACAAACTAATTGAATTGCGACATGATTGTTATCAATGATCTGTTTATTGACTTAATAAGCATGTGGTCAATTGTATAATGGGAGGATATCTTATTACTTGTTTTTCATTCCAAGGCCTATGTTATTCTTAATGAATTAATTATTCTTCTTACCTAATGTTTAAACTCAGTTAAGTTGGAAATGAGAGGAAATTTGTAAAAAGTTTTGAACGTAACTTTCGAATGTAGTCCTGCATACGTCATTTTGCCGAAATCTTCCATGCGATAGTGTCAAACATAAGGCTTGCTATTTATATCTCCAACCTTTCATTTCATTTTTGCATATCTGTTATTAAACAACCTACATATCTGTGATAACATTTTCTGATTATTAAGAGAAACCAACATTTGAAAAGAATGTGGAAAAGCTTACAAACAGAAAAAGTCGGTGTTTTGTCCCACCAAATGTATGTTTGTTTTTAAATAATTTCGAAAAAATACCAGATGTTTAAAAAACATTGCAATAAAAGTTTTAAAATTGTTCCTAAATTTTCTCAAACAAGTATTGGAATAGTTTATAAATCGAGTTTTCTGCACATAACTTTCAATGTGTTAGGAATTGCGATAGAGTTGTTATTAGGAAAAATGTTTGTCTTTTAATTCCACATGGAATGACTTAAAAATATACAGAGGCTCCAATTTAAAATAAGAAAAATAAAGTGCTTTAAAGTTTGAAAAGTTTGAGACTAAATTTTGGACACTCTGTATAATGCATATCAATAAAACTTGGTTAACGCAACTATCAGACCTTACTTAATGAGTACCTTTTATGGTTTTATTAACAAGGCATACTTTTATCACTTATTAATTTTCTTAATCAATGGTGCAAAACTAATTTTTGTCAGTTTTTATGTTTTTGTGCTAAAATCACTGAACCGATTTTAATGAAATTTCATGGGTATGTAGGCATCCATAAAGGGCACCCAAATAAATAACAAAAAATATACCATGCAATTTAAAAATACACATCATCATGACGTCACACTTTTTTGGGATACCCTGTACAATCAAAACATTTTCCTAAAATACGCCTCAGAATGCAAGTAAAGTCTGCAAAATATCAAAACCCTAACACAATTAGTAACAGAAGCTACAGAAGACGGGAGGTGAAATGACGGACCCTGTATACTATATATAGATTTTTTGTTTTCATTAAATTTCACAAAAATTCTTTATATTGAAATGTCCAATTTTTTAATCTAATTATTTAGCTGTTAAAATAATCTTCAACAATTTTAATGAATCAGTTTTTATGATAAACTTTTAACACTTTTTGTAATTTTTAAAAACATTGTTTAGTAATATTAATAAAACAATATCAATTGCCAACTGTAAATGCCACATTACAGTTTTGTAATATTTAAAAAAGATTTAAATACTTACAAACATATTTGTAGTAACTAAAAATATACTTTAAAATTCCCAATAATATTTATCTCATTAAATAAATTTGATAATTGAAAATATCCTGGTCAATTTCCAACAATGTTTACCTTAATTAAATAAATATTCATATTCTGTCGTTAATTTTTAAACACTTCTGTATACATTAGGATGGTCCTTATCAAACAAAAAATGAGAACGCCCCCTGGTCTGGCTCGTATCAATGAACAAAACATTCTGGATTTTTTTCAAATTTTTATTTCTAACCCTTCCTAACCCTATTTTAATAAGAATTTGTTTACTCAATTTTTGTTCTATTTTCTTTTCCTTGACTGCTATTGAAAAATGTTTCAAACAAAAGTTGTAGGGCATATTTTTGCCTACAAAACAAAAAATATATAGTAAAATCCGACCAACAGAAGGCGAGATATAGAGGGGTAACGTTTTTTTTTTTCAATATGGCCGCCCTTCATCTTGAAATAACCGTTACCGATTCGATATTTCGCCTCTTAATGGTCGAATTTTACAAATTTTGTTTTTGTTTTAAAGGGGAAAATGTGCCCTACGATTTTTGTTTGAAACCTTTTTCAATATATGTCAAGGGAAAAAAAATGAACACAAATTGAGTAAAATAATCTTGTTACAATAGGTTCATAACCCTATTTTCATAAGAATTTTCAACAATTTTAATGAATCAGATGTTTTAATAAACTTCTTGTAATAATATTTGTAAGTTTTAAAAACATTGTTTAGTAATATTAAAAAAATGATCAATTGCCAACAAGTTTTGTAATATTTAAAACAGATTTGAATACTTACAAACATTTTTTTTGTAACTAAAAATATACTATAAAATTCTCAATTATGTTTATCTCGTTAAATAAATTTGATAATTAAAAAAAATCTTTCTTTCCAACAATTTTTATCGTAATTAAAAAAATATTTTTATTCTGTCGTTAATTTTTAAACACTGTATACATTAGGGTGGTTCTTAACAAACAAAAGTGGGGACGCCCCTTGGACTTTCTAAAATCAGTGAACAAAATATTTTGGATTTTCTTCAAATTTTCACCCTATTTTAGTAAGAATTTTGTTACTCAATTTTGGTTCTACTTTTTTTTCCTTGACTGCTATTGAAAAATGTTTCAAACAAAAGTTGTAGAGCATATTGTCGCCTACAAGACAATACAAAATAGTAAAATCTGACCAATAGGAGGCAAGTATCGAGGGTACGGTTTTTTTCAATATGGTCGTTCTTTATCGTGAATTAACCGTTACCCTCGATATCTCGCCTCCTATGTGTTAAATTTCATAAATTTTGTTTTTGTTTTAAATGGAAAAATGTTGGTACTAAAAATTTGAAAAAAAATCCAGCATGATTTGTTCATTGATCCGAACCAGTCCAGGGGCCATCCCCAACCCCGTAGAAAAAAAAATTAACAAAAATTTAGTAAAAAGTTTCTTATTGAAATTAACCCTATTTCAATAAGATTTTTTTACTACATTTTTGTTAATTTTTTTTTCTACGGGGATTGGGATGCCCCCTGGACTGGGTTAGAAATGAAAATTTGAAAAAAAATCGGGAATTGATTTTGTTGAATTGAAACTAGTTTGGGGGCGTCAAGTTCAATGTTCGCAAAAAAGCTGTTTTGCCTAGTTTACCACCCTAGTTTACATACATATTTAAGCCTGACTTAGTTTTGTTAGAATTACAAATTTCCAATTATTAATGAAATTATGAATAATAAATTAACAACTTTAATGATTGAAAAAATCTGAGGAGTTACAAACTTTTTTTAGTAATATTAAAAAAAATACGTAGTAAAAAATTAAAAATTACATTACGTATCATACAATGACTGACATATCTCATTTTCATCTTCATATACACACTTCACACTTTACACTTCCATCTTATCTCATGTTTTTTTTTGTGTTGTTCTTCTTCTATCTATTTTAATTTAATATTGTTAATTTGAATTGATTATTAATTTTAATATTTAATATATCAAACTACATATAATTAAACTATTACTGTAAAAGTAGACATACCTCTGGTTGATAGCGAATAGAGATTAAACTAACTAAAAAAAAAAGATCAATTGCCAACATGTTTTGAAATCTTTAAAAAAGATCTCATTATTAATTAATTTTCATAATAACTAAAAATATGCTTTAAAATTATAAATAAATATAGGTTTCAGAAAATGCCAAACAGTTTTATGAGTCTATAATAAATATTTGCAAAATATTCTATCAAAATAGTTTAAACGTCCAGAATGTCGAATCAAAATTTCAAAAGTACTAGTATTAGAAGGTTCATCGCTCATAACTGCGAACATAATATCAGCCAATGCAACACATTGCATTAGTAACACATTGCGAAGGTTTAATTGTTAAAATGTTTTAAAAACTCTATTATAAAAATGTTAAAAAGTGTTAAAATATTCCTCAAATATTCAGAATATTGCATGAAACTTATATCAAAAATGTAACCAAACTAAAAAACTAAATGTCAAAATTCCACAAAGTTTTGCATTTAGTAATATTTATTAATGAAACTTTTTTTTAGAATTACATTATATTTATAAAATGGTGTTGTAGATTTAAGTAATCCTGAAAATTTCATAGATTACATTTTTATTTCAAGAAATGTTGCTGAAAATTCCTGAAAATTTCATAGATTACATTTTTATTTCAAAAATAGTTGCTTAAAATATTAATAATAATTTATGTTTAATAATATAACGGACAATTATGAATAAAACCTTAAACTTAATTTATAATAATGTTAATTTGCAAAAAAAAAATGAGCACAAAAATCATTTGAGCGCCGAGATTTATTGAGTTTAATTAGTTTTGATAACAAGACTTATGCATCATCTCTTGAGCTAGCATTAGGATCCTCTTGTTGCCATTGCTATTTCTATGATAGCTCTACGTGGTGCACCAGAATATTCGACTTTCCGAAAATGGCTCGCCCACAAGGGCCCTCAAAAGGAAGGGCGGCCATTTGTGTGCGAGCCCTTTCGCTAGGCAAATACTCCCCCTTCCATTTTCTACTAGTACCAGAAGAGATATTTGCTGTTGAGCTGTTTCAGCAAACCCGGCACTGTTTGTCTCTGTGTTTCTCATTTGGAAGCAAATCCTTGGGTAAATCCCGTCCTCAAAAGCCCGTTATTGCGGTGACGTTTACCGCCATGCCATCTCGGATTCTGGCACGCTCCTGACCTGCCCGGGATAAGCGTACGCGCATCGTGTCCGACGGGGGGGATTTTCCTCGCAGGACGATGTCCAATTTCCCGACCGCACCTGATGTCGCCTCCGCAGATGGGATGAAAAAATCAATAGCCGGAAAATGTCTGGCCATTAACTCCCGTCCTCCGCGTTTTCCCTTGTCCGGCGATGTTGAGAGTGTAAAAGCGTCAACGATCATAAACCGGGTGTATTGTCGGCGTGTCTTTTTATTGCACTTCGGTGAAGCTGCAGGGCGTGTAATTAATACAATCGGAGGGCAAATATTTGCCGGCGCAGAGCCGGCTGCCGTGCACATGCATGTTAATAGCGGCGTGAAATTAATATTCATTCGAAATAACTTACAAACCACGATCAATCGATAATTAGGGATTATTTTGGAATTTGCATACTATAATGGTGTGTTTTAACTTTAACGTGCATACATCAACAGCCGAACCAGGAAATTACTGCATCAAGTAAATTTTGTCGGAGGTAATATGACGAGTGCTTAAAAATTACCGATAATTTTGATGAAAGCTTGTTAATAATTCCACGAGTTCGAAGAACGAGTGATATTTAGGGTTTTTGGTATTTAGGGTTTATTTACGGTTTTTGCTATACAAATAGCACAAGTGGTATTTAGGGAGAAGATTCCTCGAATAAAAATTAAATAAATGCAAGTTATTGTCCTGGTGACTTTCGATTAAAATTTACAATTTTTCGGCTCAAAATGACAAAAACTGTCTGCAAACACTGTCTCTTTTCCGTGTTTTTTTTAATATACTTTTAATGAAATTTTTGCCAATTTCTCGTTGTGTGATATTTTGAGAACATTTTTCTATAAAACTATAATTAATAAACGCAAATAGAAAATCACGAAAATCTCGGAACAGAAAAAGTTAGATGAATGATATTTATAACCTGGGATGCCCTCGTGCGCTCGTTGGCATGCGAGGAACTCGCGTGTGTTCGTGTTACTCCAGGAGGAGGCGCTCGTTGGTTATGCACATTGGTTTACCGGCGTTGGAATGCGTCATGCCTGTAAATCATTTTTAATTGATTTTTTTGGTCTGATATTGGTTAGTTTTCTGGCAGTCAATTTTCTGATTAACAATGTTTGTACAAATTAATTATTTACCTGTTTTTTAGCAATTACATTACTAGCATCAATAATTTTCCAGTAATCAGTTTTCTGGCGATTAATTGTATGGCAATCAATTTGGTATAAGTGATCATGTTTTCAAATAAACATGTTTTCTTGTTTTCAATTTTCTGGTTCAAACAATTTTTAGACATAAATTTTCTAGGGATCAGTGCATGGTGATATAATAATCTTATAATCAATGTACGGTTGATTACTTTTATTGAAATCAATTTTCTGGCCATCAATCAAACAGCTGATAATTAGTCACTAGAAAAGTAATCGGTAGAAAATTAACTACCAGAGAACTATTCACTGGAAAAATGATTGCTAGTAAGTTCATATGCCTAAGTTATATAACTTAATCAACTGAAGTTTGCTTAAGTTGATTGATTATTTAAGTTCCGTTAAGTAAAGTAGATTATTTAAGAGCCGATCAGTGGAAAATTGATTTTAATACTATTAATTGTTTTAACATCAATTTTTCACTGTTCAGCTTTGTAGTAATAAACTTACTAGCAATCATTTGTCCAGTGATCAGTTCTTTAGTAATAAATTTTCAGGTGATTTCTGTTCTGGTGATAAATTATCTGCCGATTGCTGTTTTTAGATATCAATTCTCTCGGGATCAATGCATATTCATAATGGGTGATTATTTTTTATAGAGATCATTTTTCTAATTATCGATTATCTGAAAATCAATTTTCCAAAAAACAATTTTCCTTTGACAATCAAGTTGTAGCAATCAATCTGCAGTGGTAAGTTTTCTGACAGTCAATTTTCTGCTGAACAGTTTTGTACAAATTAACTATTTATCTGCTTTTTAGCAATCAGAGCAATCACATTACTGGCATCAATAAACTATTTAGGTATCTGTGTTTTAGCAATCACATTACTGGCATCAATAACTTTCCAATGATTAGTTTTCTGGTAATGCATTTTCTGGTGATTCGTTTTCTGATGATTAATACAATGGCAATCAATTTTGTAGGTGATCGGGTCTCAGATTATAAGTTTTCCGGTTATCCATTTTCTGGTGCATTTTTGGGCATAAATGTTCTGGGGATCAACGCATTGGTCATAAATTAATCTAGCAGTCAATATTCAATTTATTATTTTTTATAGAGATCAATTTTCTACAATCAATTTTTTAGTTATCAATTGTCTAGCAATCACTTTTCTTATAAATTTTCACTGATTTGTGTTGTTCCACTAACTAATTTCTAGCAATCGATTTTCTAGTGATCAGTTTTCTGCCAGTCAATTTTCTGGTGATCAGTTTTCTACCAGTCAATTTTCTGGTGATCAGATTTTGCACAGATCAATTTGCTCCATTTAATTTTCTAAATATCGATTTTTATTGAACATTTTCTGGCCACCAACTTGTTGGTAATCAATTTGTAACTAATCAATTTGTTAGTTATCAATTTTCCACTGATCATTATTGAAGTTGTCAATTTTCTGTTCATCAGTTTTTGTACATATCAATTTACTGGATTTAATTTTCTAAATATTGATTTGTCAGTGATCATTTTCTGGCTATCAACTTGGCAATCATTTTTTTTAGTAATAAATTTGTTAGTAATCCATTCTTCACTGATCATTCTTCTGGTAGTAAATTTTCTAACCATAAATCTTCTGATAATCAATTTTCTCCAAGCAATTTTCTGACAGTCAATTTTCTGGTGAACAGTTTTTGTAGAAATCAAATTTCTGCAATGAATTTTCATCAACAGATTTTCCAGTGACCAGTTTTCCACCAGTCTATTTTCTGGTGATCAGTTTTTGTAGAGATCAATTTACTGCATTTAATTTTCCAACTATCGATTTTTCACTGATCATTTTCTGGCCACCAAGTTGTTGGTAATCAATTTGTAAGTAATCTATTTGTTAGCTATCAATTTTCGACTGATTATTATTCAAGTTGTCAACTTTTCTGTTGATCAGGTTTTGTACAGATCAATTTCTGGATTTTATTTTCTAAATATTGATTTGTCAGTGATCATTTTCTGGCCATCAACTTAGTAATCAATTTTTTAGTAATCTATTATTAAAAGTTTACAATTTTTTGGCGCAAAATGACAAAAACTGTCTGCAAACCTGTCTGTTTTCCGTGTTTTTTTTTTATATACTTCTAATGATATTTTCGTCAATTTCTCGTTGTGTGATATCTCCAAATCGATTAATGACGTCTAAAAGACTTGAGTTTTCTTGACTTTGACGTTTCTACTGTAACAACGCCATGGCAACGTCAAATTTCCAGTGTATTTTTTTGAATTTCCACTTATTAATTCAGTACCTGTTCCATAGTTACAACAATGTACGAGTGAAATATTCAGTAGTTATACTACTACTATTTCCCGACATAAATTTCATGCGAAGTAGGAATTTCACGATATAAATAATGAAAGTCGATGGAAGTCATCACGAGAAGTTAATAGCAAAGCTGCGAGGAGAATCCAAAAATGACGATGTTAAAACAAACGTTGGTTTCAGTGGAGCCAGTACTTATAGCAATTGCACTTTCAATAATTACAATAATTATTATTGTTCAAATACGAATTGAAATTTAAATCAATATATGTATTTTGATAATTAATAGCCCGAATGTATTTAAAATGTCAAAAATATTCACTTCAAATACTCGGTGGTATTTGTTCGTTTGCTAGGTGATTTTTGGTATACGCATTAATATGATTATTTGCAATCTCGTTGAAATTTTTGTAGGGAAATACTCAAAATTATTTTATTAGTAGTCATATGACAGTTCTGACACCAGCCATCCGAATCATTTGACGTTTCTGACACCAATCATTGGAGTCATTCGACATACCTGACACCAGTCATCCGAGTCATTTGACGTTTCCGACACCAATCATTCGACATATCTGACACCGGTCATTTTAGTCATTCGACATTTCTGACACCGGTCATTCGAGTCATTCTGACACCAGTGTTTGACAATATAGTCTATGCCAGATAAGTTGTCGCTTTTTACATTAATCGATGTCAACAATCGATGTTACACATATTTAACAAAATCACACGACTCCGGTATTTATCCTACAATTTTGTAAGATTTTCGATAAAAATGTATGAAACTTCCAGTTCGTAGAAAAGCTCCATGGCGCGTGGATACTTGTCAACATTTTACTTGAAAATTTGCGATATTTTTTTTTGTTACTCATTCCATATTACGATTCAAGGAAAAATAATCAAAATTTTCGAACGTTTGCGAACATTTTTGTTAATGATTTATCATTATAATTCACAGAAAAATAACAACAAATCTCGGCCTTGGCCAAATATTAATAATTAATACATCACATGAAAACGAAATTCACACATAAAGATTCGTAGATATGAAAATGCGTTAAAATGCGTTAAAAATTTGAAAAATATCATTAAATACCAAAACATTGTGTCATAATTATACATTAGTTAATATCTCCACATTTCTAGATTATTACTATTATTAGATGATTCAATACTGCATTCATGGAAATATTTTGTACAAAAAACGTAACTAAATGTCAAGATGCGTAAATAATCCCGAAAGACATTCATGATTTTTTTTTAAACATCCATTTTTCACTGAGTTTAACAATGATTAAATAATCCATTACTATACACGTTTAAATTTACTCGATATTCCACTAAAAATTAGCAAAAAAATCCCTTCTTTCTAGATATTATTAGAAAATTGAATACTGCACCCATTGTTCAACTAAAAATGTTACCGAATATCAAGATTCAAAGATAATTTCATTAAGACATTTGATTTTTTTTAATTAATGACACTTTTACTGTATCTTGATTATTAGGTAATTCCTTACTAGGATTACTCATGCAAATTTCCTGGAAAAGTGATGTAAATTCTGTTCAATTTAAAATTTTAATCATTCGTACATAATTTGTTGAGACATTGATAAAAACATCTAAATCTATAAAACTATTATTAAAATTTACCAAACCTTTTAAAAGGTAACAAATACGGACATATTAACTTTCATCGCATATTTTGGATATTGGAAATTTTCAATTTTCATAAAATTACAATAAAATTTTCTGGGGTTTCACATCTTTGGTTTTAGGACGCCTGTATTAGGGTTTTGAAACCTTTACCTTCTAATATTTTCATTACAATACTGGAAATTTTAACTGTTTTGATATTTGGATTGCTTATTCTGCACATTTTCAGTCTGTATTAAACTTTCTGGCAATTTTGTTTATAAAATGTTGTGTAACTTTATTAATACTCATCATATTTGTTTGAAAATGCTGAAAGTTTATCATATTTATTTTTATATGTTGATAATTGTAATAATATGACAGAAGTTTACTACTACTTCACAAAACTTTTTTTACTATCTTCAGTTCCAGATCATCTGTATTATGGTCTTAAATGTACCTTTTAAAGCTTTTAAAATTTTGATTAAAATTCTAAACTCTTTTGGTGGCACGTTCTAGAAATTTTCATAAAATTTCAATACAACACTTCATCAATTTCAGAAATTGATATTTCTATCGTACCACAATAAACCAAGATGCTCCAAGAGATGCATTTACATATATGTTGACCAGTCCGAATGACAGAGGAGGGGCTTCGGTTTTATGTGAAAAGTGACGTCTTATTTGGCATGGACTATAACATATGTGTTGCTGCATTTGTAATGTGATTATTAATTAGAGCTTTAAGTTTAAAGCTTATCATATTTATTTTTATATGTTGATAATTGTAATAATGACAGAATTTTTCTGCGACTTCACTAAACATTTTTTTTTACTATCTTCAGTTCCAGATCATCTGTATTATGTTCTTAAATGTACCTTTTAATGCTTTTAAAATTTTGATTGAAATTCTAAACTCTTTTGGTGGCGCGTTCTAGAAATTTTCATAAAATTTCAATACCACAATTTATCAATTTCAGAAATTTGGTGTAAATTATATATTTATACTTTATATATAAGTAATTACATTTTCTGCAATTTTACTCGCTTTTTGTGTATTTAGTCTCATTTCACTTTCGTTACGTTTTCCAGGTTTACTATATTGTTTTTAACAGATTTTGAAACATTTCTAAAACGTCTAGTATTTTTATCTGTTGGATTTTCAGTTCCATCTTCTTATACTTTCGCTTTTCGCTTTTTGGTGTATTTAGTCTTATGGGACTTTCGTTACGCTTTTCTAGGTTTACTATCTTGTTTTTATGAGAGTTTGAAACATTTCTGAAACTTCTAGTATTTTTATCTGTTGGATTTTCGGTTCCATCTTCTTATACTTTCTACATTTTGTGCAATTTTAATATATGTCAATTACATTTTCAGAAAATTTTCAGATGTTTCACTTTTATAGACTTTCTACTTGAAAAATTGTAATTTTTAATAAATTTTCCGCAATTTCCATAAATTATTTGCTCTTTTAATAAAATACATCATTTATTATTAGGATCATAGGTGTAGAAACATTATGTACAGTATCATGTATAGATACTGGTAATAGTAGGCCAGAGTTTTTAAAATTTCTATGAGGCCCGTTTGCCAAAAAGTGTGTGAACCCCATTTGAAAATGAATGGAACACTTAAGGCTTGTATAAATGTCTAATTGTCTAATATTGGCTGTCTAATTGTTATGTGGTAAAATCGTATACATATTGTACGTTTATTAAATTTTAATGTTAGTATCTGTGTTACTCTTGATAATGGCCGAAACGATTGTAGGGAAAATTCTATTAATATAGTGAAAATTCAACCAAGTGTTTACCTTATCATGGTAATTCTAACCTCACTAGATGACAATTTTCTGCTCATATTAATTTATTTCACATTAAGATAAAGTCAATTCGAAGCAAAATAGTTGACCATTTTCAATCGTCATTGTATGTGATAGTGCTGAATTTATATACTAGCCTAATGTAAAGTGGTGCGAAGTTAACCGCTCGTCCTCATTCATCAATACGTCACTCCATATATAACACAGCAGTGCGTGGTACGAACAGCTTCTGCCTCTTGGAAATTCATGTTGAAAGGTCTAGCGATAAATTATGGACTCTGATGTAACAGATTTACAGACCTCAAAATTTCCAACGAGTCGTTCTTATGATTTAATTACACGTATCACAAAAGCTGAGATTTTCTCATTTCTCCAGACTTATGTCTACAATATATCAGAATTGATTGTAAATGGGCGTCATCACGTAAGCGTTCGTCAATAAATACATGCGAAGGCTCTCAATGTGAATGACTACACTAAAAATGTATTAGCTACGTCGCTAATTAGGAAGCCACTTTAAGCCTGATGCATGAGTTTTCCAAAATATAATAATAATAATAATAATAATAATAATAATAATAATAATAATAATGATAACAATAATAATAATACCTTTATTCCTTGAGACACCAAGTATAGGAAACGTCCAAATATTACAATTGTTTTACATATAATAATTACAGATACATTACAAAACTACGTCAGCTATACACATTGTGCAAGTATGGTACGATAATGCAAGCAAATGTAATGTGGGAGCAAACGTGGAAAGTTTATATGAGATTATCTCAATTACATTAACATGTTTTGGGCAATATTTTACTGTTTAGTCAAAAATTTTAATTTCCTCAAAAAATTCTGGGTCGTAAACACAAACAATAATATTTGTATGATTCATTTGACAATCAAAAAGAACATATTTTGATTTTCGCACCTTCGTCGTAGCTGTGGCCGTCGTAAATGTTTAATGGTGGTCACAATTCCGGTATTTCACCAACTTCGTCGCAGACAATTATTAGACCAACCGCGTACGTGACCTCTTAACGATTAATTCCACTTTAATGTTCCCCCACGGAAAAACAGAAAATTGAATTAATTATCCTAGCCTAGTATTACACTAGTAAACAAGGTTTTGGACTAGAGCAACTAAATAGTGTTTTTAAAACACTAAAACACTTTCTTAAAAAATCGTTGATTTTTTCAAAAATAAATGGAATTCTTGATGTGCACGTTCTCCTTCGTCATCACCGCACCCAGGTTTTGTAGAAAAAAGTTCAAATGTGAATGCAAAAAATGCATCTTAAGTGACATCATGTGCACCTAATTCACAATAATTTTTCAATAATTCAGTAACAATTTGTCTGCAGTTACCACTTTTCTTGTTTCCAAGGAAACCATCTACAATGTTTTGGAAAGAGTGTCAGGCTGCAGATTATTTCTCCGACAAACATTGTGAGAAATAATCATCATTTAATAACTTCCTGATCTTAGGACCAACAAATATGCCTTCTTTAATCTTAGCATATGAAATTGTAGGAAAAACTGCTAACAAATGTTTAAAGGCAGCACCATCTTTATTCAGAGCCTTGACAAAGTTTTTGAAAAGACCTAGCTTTATATGCAGTGGTGGATGTAGAACGTCATTTGGATCAATTAACGGATTATTTGAAATGTTTTGTTTTCCACGAGAACACTCAGTTCTTTATGGCCAATATGTACTGGTGTAATGATGACTATCCTATAAACAAACAAAGGAAACAACAAAATTCAGTGAAACCTCCTTGCATGCCAGTTAACAAACCAATGATCTAAATAATTTGATTTTATTAAAACTTGGAATTTACGATATACATAGAACTTCAAGCACTTACCCTTAAATCATCATATTCATGATCTTCGTATTTGAGTAATGTTAAAATTGAGTCATTGATTCGTAATTTTCGTTAGTATTAACAGCATGAGCAATTGGTACGGATGGTTTTTTTATTCCCATTGTGTAAAATAAGAGCCTTAAAATGTACTTAGAGGCGTTAATGAATAATCTCCTTTCATTTTTTTCATATGGTTGGTTCATTTTTTGAAATAAACCTTCAATGTCGTTACAGTAGATAGTGTTTTTCTTCTCAAACTATGCAGTCAATTCCAAGCTTCTTTCTCTATAAACGGTTGCTTTTATCCCAACTGCAATATGTTTCCATTGTTGCATACGTGAAGCCAAAAATTCTGCGTCTTGCTTTGATAAATGTAAATCATGAACTGGATCATTAAGTTCAGCTTGCGTCACTAATGGCCACTTGCACCATAGCAAACAAGCATGGCTTAAACACAGCTTAAAATGTGAGCAAGGCTCAAGTCAGAAATTCGTTTGCACCGCATTTTAAGAGGGGCCGCTTATGTAAGGTGACCAGATCCTAACGATAGAAAAGCGGGACAGCGGGTCGGTGGGGGGGGGGGGGGGGGGTGTTGATTTTTAACGCCGCTGGCCAATAACTCCATAACTACCTAACTATTTATTGCCCGATTTCAATAAAACAAAAACAAAATTAAATGTCTCCACACATGTTTTACAAAGGGGCCCCAATTTTCTTTTTTTTTGCAGAATCAACTTTCATTTCAGCGATAGTCTGTAAATTTTGCAAAAATAAATAGGGCCCCTTTGTAGACATGTTGAACCATTTAGTTTTGTTTTCATTTTATTGAAATCGGCCAATAAATAAAGAAGTTATCCCTTGCGGCGTTTTTTAGGAGACCCCCTGTATAATATTATATTACAATTTTTCTTAACAACATGAAATATAATGTCAAATTTATAAATATAATAAATACGAGGCATGTTTTTAAAGTACCGATTTGTATTTTGGCCGCTGCAGCGCCGCTACCAAATACAGATATTGGCGAAATAAATAAGCTGATAACTTCAAAATAACGAATAAAAGATCACAAAGATTAAAAAAACCCAATCTTTCAAAAGTCGGGACTTTTTTCAAACGTCGCGGGACGCGGGACAAATTTCTAAAAATCGGGACTGTCCCGCCAAAATCGGGACGTCTGGTCACCTTAGCTTATGGCATTTATTAGACTCGTACCTACTGCCACTACTGGGTACAATGTCATTGAAAGATGATTCCGAATCATTGCTTCTGGTAACAGGAATAACTGGCAATGGATTATTTGGTAAACGTTGAACTGGTTTTGAAACAGATGAAACATTTGCGTATTGCACACTTGTTCGGTTTTTCATATTGATCCCAACAACTTTTGATAAACAAAAATAACAATCGGTTTGGTGATCACTCTGCTTTCTCCATATTACTGGAAGTGAAAAGTCAAAATATTTCCTCTCGCCATTCGACCACTTGTATAATAGCTCTGCAACTATAGCATAACAATGTCGGTGTCCACGTTTTGTCTAAATTTCTAACAGTAAAATAAAAGTAATGTAAACATGCATATTTTAACAGTCCTGTTATTGCATATCCTTTTGTTCCCACTATATATTTACCACAAACAAAGCACAAATACCTTGAATTAGTAACACACAATCTATTTGACATATTAGTAGTTATACAGCAAGGGTTCTGGACCACCCCCAGCAGAGATTTCGATTAATTTAATTGACGCTTTTAATTCGCAAATTCCTCAATCAACCTATTGTTACTGCTCGCGGTGATTGATAAAATCCACGAATTAAAAGCGTCAATCAAATTAATCGAAATCTCTGCTGGGGGTGGTCCAGAACTCTTGCTGTATAACTACTCATATGTATGCACTATTATTATGAAGATAGAGAATAAATGTGGGTTTACGTCAAATTACTTTACAGTAGCGCCATCCATGCGACATAAAAAGAACAAGACCTGATAGCGCAATTCTGGTGGTAAATTTGAATTCTACGCACCTAAATTACTTGGAAAACATCCTCATCTTTTCCAGTCAAATTTTTCATTTTAATGTGTAGACCAGTGTTATTAGCCTAGTCGTCATTGCCTATTTCCTTCAAAAAATGTTGGGTCACAGACAAATAAACATTTTTATTGCTGATCTAAATGAATCGCTGATTGCAGAAAGGGCAGAAGTCAGTAAATTGCAGTTTTGAAGTTGAGAACCAGAGTGGTGTAAGTCCTTTTTTTGGATGAAGTCCAGTACCATATATGTTGTATTATATTTTTGTATATGTATATTTTTATATTATATTATACCTGACTTGTCCAATCAGCAATGTAAGTTGCTTTTAAGGATGAATAAACAGAACTGAACTGAACTGACCTGAACTATATGAGATGCTGCCCCTTGTACATTTCTGGACTTTACTAAATTTAAAAGAAATGAACGTACGTCACTGGTTTTCAACTTTAAAACTTCTGTACACTGACTTCTACCCTTTTGCAACGGTTCTGCAACTGGTTTGCAACGGCTCGTATAATAAATGAAGAAACTTAAATCACAAATCAAAAATATATTGAAACACTATCTTTTCAGAAGTTTTCAAACTATATGCTACAGTCGCTTAGAACTTAGAAAGTTTCAAAACATGACTTTTGCCCTTCATCCATTCAAATATGTTTTCATCGATTTGGCAAAAATGCAAAATTTATTTGAAAAAAAATTTCAAATGTTTTGATTTTCCTATCTTTCTGAGGTGCGACAACATTTTAATGCTTCGTTTCAAGTACAATTCCGGATATATATCCAGTACCTACTGAGCAGTACCTACTAAAAACAGATAGATACAATCGCCGATTTCATACGTTGGTGAGCGTCTAATGTGAACGAGATGTTTATTTATAACCTGCGGGGGTTGGAGTGGCGTCGCTTGGGGTTTTCCGCGAATATCCCTGAACCTACGCATCCAGCCGACGTGGCACTCCCACGTAGAAACACGGAAAACGTCATGCCGGAAAATACCGGGAAACTAGATTGGAGGTACACTTTTAATCCTCCGCAAATATTACACGTATGAGACCTGCCCGCTCGCAATGTAATTCGTGTATCACGGGGGGGCTGCGAGATTATGGAACTCGAACTAGGAAAATCGGCTCCGTGTGCAGCTTTGATATCTATTACGCGGCTTATTAATTTCCACGAAAGATTACGTCTGCGCGCAAAGGATTGACGAAACTTAACCAAAGCACATCATTCTAAAGATTATCCAAATATTGCTTTAATAAGTTAAACTAAAGTATAATTTGGTAGCTACTCAAAGAATAACTGGGTAAATAACGCGCGTTTTGAGTTAAAAAAAATGCAGACAATGCAATATTTTTTAGACTCAAAACGTGCGTTATATACCCAGTCATAATAATGGAGTTTAATCAAGTATCCGCGAAATCTATTTCCTGGTACTCAAAAATCCTCGCTATCTCCACACGGCGCACGTACGTTGATTATTAAGAATTAGCCGGTCAAAAGTCAAATTTCAAAAGTGAAGTTAAAAATCCCCGAAAATTCCCAGAGCCATAGGAATGTCCCAGTAATAATAATTTACCATCCGCACTCGCAACCTTTCATCTTACGCATAAGCGCAAGTAGTTGAAATTGGTCATTTCAAAAACTACATTTCAATGTTCTCAGCGCTATCAATGTAAACCTGCAAACAAATAAAAATTGTGTGTTGTCCACCTAATCTTTTGAAGTCATTGTGATGGATTCGAATAATCCAGCTACGAATCAATATTTCTTGATATATTTAAACGATTTTTAACGTCAATTTATATTATTTGTAAAATTTCCAAAAAATGTCGTTTTCTAATGAAAGTTTTACTAAATTTGTATGTTTATTAGACTTTTTTTATATTATCGCCTGCTCTCTGGTAATTCTTATTATTGTATTGTATACTTCATATACTTAGGCTAATAATAGCATACAATTTGGGTGCGGATAGCTGCGGATGACTAAATTATAGTTTATTTTTTATAGATCATATCACAATAAAAATAAATCAACTTTTGTTTCAAATGTAATAAAATACGATTTTCTTTGTTTTGGGTACACCTGGTACCTCGGATACAAAAATAGTGAGCCGTAAATATCATTGTGACCAAATGCAACAGCAAGATTTGCGTATTTGGATGAAAAACTAAAATCTCTAGAAAATTACCTGTTGTACTGTTATGATGGCACATCAGATAATGTAAGCAGTTTAAAACAAAAATTTTCGTACTTTAAAACATCAATGAAAGAAAAATTGTCGAAAGCCCATAGAAAAGAAGCAGTATTTCTTAAAACCAATGAATCTTGGTTAGAAGAAACATTTGAACTTTCAGTAAATAAAAAAACTCGCCTTCTTTGCAAGAAGAATTTGAAGATTCTAGTGAGAGGACTAAACGAAGAAAAACACATGCGTTCTTCGCTTAGTGAAGAAGTCATCGTTTATGCAGCGCAAACAACAATGAAATGCCAAGTTCTCTAACTCGTGCAAGGAAATACAGAAAAATATACATAAAATCAGATGAAAACAAAATACTTCTCTTACCCTGTTCCAAGCCCTAGCAATGTTTGTTGAAGCTGATTTGACCAGGCGACAATATGAAATCATCAGGAATACAAATAAATCAATATACTTTTATTGTAGTATTATCCTGAAGAATGAGCAAAGTACCCTCTGAAATCTGGAAAAATAATAAATAAATATATGCATTTATTGCACAGTGCACTGGTTGATTGCCCCGAAGCAAGTTTTACTTTTACTACACTTATTCGTTCGTAAAATAAAATTTGTCTTTATAACTATTTTTTTTTAAGTAAAAAAGGATTTGCAAATACAGTACAAATAAATATTTTAAGTGTGGTTTCCTTAAAGCAACATTTGTTCCGAAAAAGGGAATGAATTTGCGACAATCACTAATAACACGAGTTGTATAGGTTTATTTTTATTTTTCAACCCCGTAAACAACCCCCCCCCCCCCTTCATGGTTAGATTTTTTTCATTAATTTTCCCGTTATCTAACCATTATTTTAAATCCATTTTTATAACAAAATGTTTTTGTCCACCTAAAAGTGCAAAATCCACCAATGTACGGCGTTATCCGGTAAATTCCTCAAATGCAATTGGTCGAAATCTTTGGCCCGTATAAGCAATCTCTCGAACGCAGCTTAGCTTGAAATACAAGTTCCTCGAAATGGTTATTTTAGGACAGGTTAGGTTAGTTATCTATGCGGAACAGTAGGATGCCAAAATAGCGAAATAGAAGAGATAACGCGAACAGAAGGAGAAGAAATTAAAAACAACAATGGAGAAAGAATAATACAATTACGCATTGAAAACAACCTTGTGAAAACAAATACAAAAATCAAACAAAAAAACATATAAAAGTACACAAGGGAACAGCCAAGCAGAAACGAAAGATCGATAATAGACTACCACCTAATTAATAAAAACAGCTGGAACAAAATAATAAATTTAAGAGTTAGAATGCAAGTTGAAATAGGAAGTGACCACCACCTACTGAAATAGACATGAGTTGGAAGAAAATACAAAAAACAGACAAGGCGGGGATAAAAGTTAAAGAAAAGATAAAAACCTACAGATTAAGGGAAACACAAATACAAGAGAAATACAAAGAGATACTAGAAAATAAATTCAGAAAGAGAGCAAAATGAAGCTAAACATTGAAGGAAAAAAGAAGATAAGATTAAAATTATGAAGAAAAACTATAATAAACTATATTAATAAAAAAATATAAAATATATATAATAAACTAAAAGGACAGAAAATATACATCGATGACGACTGGACAAGCAGAGAACGAGAGATACAATTTGAAATAAGGAAAAGAGGAAAGGAAGAAATTTCGAAAGAAAATAGAGTGAAAACAGGATACAAAAAAATATGCATAAATGAAGAATGGTTCAGACGGGACGAGAGACCCGAGAGAAAATAACTCCAGTTCCAAAAAACTGAAGAAGAAACAGAAGTACAGAACAAACAACATGGAGACGGAAACCGAAAAGATAAATGATAAGAATAATGATTAGAATAGGGACAAGAACGTAAAGAAAAACAAAAAAGAAATGGGGATGAAGAAGAAAAAGAAAAAAGGGAAGAAAAAGAAAAGAGATGGAGAATAGGCACATGGAATGTGAGAAGCATAAACAATAAGGAACAAGAACTAGAAAACGAATTTGAAAAAGCAAATTTAGACGTACTAATAATTACAAAAACGAAGAAGAAATGGAAAGAAACAGAAAAAACAAAAAACGGCCACACATAATATAAAGTGGAATTAACTAAGTGAAGATAATTAAGTAAGTAAGGACTAATTTAGTGAAGATGAGAGAGCGGCAGTAGGAACAGCATGTCTTATACATAGAAGACATGAGCAAAGAATAGAGGGATGGGAAGCAATAAATGAAATAATAATTACGGTCAAGCTGCGTGCGAAACACACAACCGAGTAAAACAACTACAATAATAGGAATATATGGACCGAATGACGATGAAATAAAAACGAACAAAGACATATTCTGGAAGCAACTATCGGAAGAAACAGAGAAAGTCAACGGAGAGGTATACGTTATGGGAGACTTTAAAGGAAGAGTAGGAAGGAAAGATGGAAAATACGGAGAAGTACTAGGAAGATATGGAGAAGACCATAGGAATAACAACGGGGATAGAATGTTAGAGTACTGCCTACAACATGATCTTATAATAACAAACACGTTTTTCCAACACAAGGATATCCACAAGTACACAAGAGAACAGCACAGCAGAACAGAGAAGTCAATAATAGATTACGTAATAGTCGAAAGAACAAAGAAAAATCAAATAAAAGATGTAAGAGTGAAAAGAGGATTTGATATAGGAGGTGATCATTACCTGCTAGAGAAGAGGAATTATTGAGAAGCAGCAGTCAAATAAGGCTATTAAAAGGAAGCATCAGAATAGGAGAAACATATGCAAAATTAGAAGAAGAAATACTGACAAGAAGTAAAAGAGATTAATAAAACTAAGCAGCAGAAAAAGACAAAAATTGAAGTTTCAAAGTTAATTGAAACTATAAAAATTTTCATTTCATGGTAGACTTTTGAATAATGAATTTCATATTTTTTATAATCTTCAAAAAACTCAAATATAGAAATAAGTTAGGAATTTTGTCTTAGAAATATTAAAGTTATAAGCTTTGTATTCCCAAATATTGAAATAATGTAAACTTTTCTATGAACACCGACAGCGTTATTCATAAAAATTTAAACCGTGGTTTAGCGGTGTTTCACAAAGGGTTACCAAGGTAACTAAGACTAAACCACCGTTAACCGTGGATTACTTTTTATGAACAACACTGCAAGAATTTTTCGTAACAGATGTAAAATTTATAAATCCATCAATCTGAAATTCTTTCAAAATATACAAACTTATAACATTCAGTAGTTGAAATTTATATATTTAATCCTATGGGAAATTTTACGTTTTGATGTGAATTTAGATATCTTGCAGAATTGTAGTAAATTGTGGCATAGTTTTGGCAATTTTTAGAATTTTTCTACAAATTAATGGTAGTTTGAGAAATTTTTGTGAATTATTTTAAATGGTTAAGAATTTTGAAAATGATTGCAGCAATTTGCATAAAGTTACGTACAGCATTGTACGTATATACTCCTACATACGCATTATACAGGGTGTCCAAGATAAGATTGAACAGCATGAGGATCTAGAAACCGTAAAAGTTACAAAGGCGGTTAAATTCCAATTTTCGCAATTGGGAAGAACATGGGAAGAACTAGGATGCCGTATGGAAGAAAATGCAAAAAGTAATAAAAAAATATTCTACAAACCGCTAAAAAATATAAAGAAAGGAGAAAAAGAAGAATATGTGATAATAAAAGACAAATCGGGGAAACTACTAGCGACAGCAGAAGAGACAATGGAAAGATGGAGGTCATACTTCCATGAACTTTTGAACCAAGGATATGAATCAGACGGTGATAAAGACGCCTTAAAATATAAAGACACAAAAACGAACTATGATAAGATAACCAAAAAGGAAATAGAACAAGCAATTAAAGAACTAAGAAATGGGAAACTCCAGGAACTGATAAGATAACAGCCGAAATGATTAAATGCCTGGGTAACGAATTAATACACCTATTAGGAAAACTAATCAATAGAATATGGGAAGAAGAGAAAATACCAATGGAATGGGAAATGGGGATGATAGTGCCAATATACAAAACAGGGAATAAAACAGAATGTAGCAATTATAGAGGCATTACTCTAATAGGCACTGTCACAAAAATATACAAAAAAATAATAGAAAAAAGGATTGGACAAGAAGTAGAAAATAAACTTTATTAAGCTCAAAGCGGGTTCAAACCAAAGAGAAGCATACATGAACATATATTCACAATAACGACGTTAATTAACAAAACACTTGAAAAGCAGAAATCAATGTACATTGTATATGTGGACTTAGAGAAAGCATTTGATAATGTGCCGCGAAGAAAAATTTGATAAGGTAATTAGAAAATATTCTACAAATCACTAAAAAATATAAAGAAAGGAAAAAAATAAGAATATGTGAGAATAAAAGACAAATCGGGAAAACTACTAGCGACAGCAGAAGAAACAATGGAAAGATGGAGGTCATACTTCCATGAACTTTTAAGCCAAGGATATGAATCAGACGGTGATGAAGACGCCTTAAAATATAAAGACACAAAAACGAACTATGATAAGATAACCAAAGCGGAAATAGAACAAGCAATTAAAGAACTAAGAAATGGGAAAGCTCCAGGAACTGATAAGATAACAGCCGAAATGATTATATGCCTGGGTAACGAAGGATAACACCTATTAGGAAAACTAATCAACAGAAAATGGGAAGAAGAGAAAATACCAAAGGAATGGGAAATAGGGATGATAGTGCCAATATAAAAAACAGGGAATAAAACATAATGTAGCATATATAGAGGCATTACTCTAATAGGCACTGCCACAAAAATATACGAAAATATAATAGAAAAAAGGATTGGACAAGAAGTAGAAAATGAAATGGATTAAGCTCAAAGCGGGTTCAAACCAAAGAGAAGCATACATGACCGTATATTCACAATAAAGACGTTAATTAACAGAACACTTGAAAAGCACAAATCAATGTACATAGCATATGTGGACTTGGAGAAAGCATTTGATAAAGTGCCGTGAAGAAAAATCTGGGAAGGACTCGAAAAAATGGAAGTCAACCAAAAACTAATCAGAACAACCCAACGCATATACAAAGAGACACGAAATGTAATAATAGCACAAAACAGAAGATCAGAAGAATTTAACACAAGGGTGGAAGTTTAAGCCCATTGCTGTTCATAACACCGGGTAATTCAAGTTTTATTACCAGGCCAAAAATGGCGACTTCTAATTGAAATAAAAAATCCAAAATAAGTACACATGTTTAAATATTGATGAAGCCTAATCTGACGATAAAAAAAATAATTTTAACCATCCGGTAGTTTATACGTTATTTCACAAAGAATTCGTAATTTTATATATATATATATATATATATATATATATATATATATATATATATATATATAATCGATCTTTATTGGGCTATCGACCCCATATGGGGTCTTTCCGCCTTCGTAATTTTATTTATATAGTTTTTGTCAGAACATACTTTAATGCTATTCCAAACATTCCAGTGTAATCCAAGTCAAAAAAATTGCACCAATTATTGAATGAAATGAATTTTGATGTGGCAACAGTAAGATTTATTACTAAACAGTAAAATATGACGGCTGCTTCCAGTAATAGTCCCTATAATGGATTTTATGGGTTTTATGATAGGGCCGTACCCAATCCCTCAGCCTGCTGGGTGGATACCGACGCAAGAATTTCTTCAGGGCCGGAGCTCAATATTTGCTTAATAATAAAGTCATAAAACGTTCCAACCGCACCGGCGCGGTCAATGCTTTGTAGGGCTCTTGACTTACAAAATCATAAATCATACCGAGGAAAGTTGGTCAGTAATGTAAAAAATTCTTTAATTTGAAATCCTATCATTTTCGTTAATTTTTGTTTTCATAAATGGGTTCTATGAATAAAATTAAACAGTTTAGGGCAAAAATAACGATATCGAATTTTGCCCGTAAAGTCATTTTTTAATTTTATAACCGTCTATATAAATAATTATATCGAAAAAGTCAAACTACCTTTCCGTAGATTTGTATCAGACCTATATAAATCCAAATTTTCAAATTTTTTGGGCAACTCCAAATGCCTAAAAAATCCATGGTAATAAAACTTGAATCACCCGGTATACATAGACCAAATAATTAAAGAAATAAATAACGAAACGAGACCAGCAAACATTGGACACAGAAATATGAACATAGTACAAATACAACAATGTACATTTGCAGATGATATTGCAATAATAGCAAACAAACCGGAAGAACTATAAGAAAAACTAAATGTGTGGAACAAAGTGCCTACAAAATATGGGATGACAATGAATATAAAGAAAAGTAAAGTAATGGCAATATCAAATAACGAAGCAAAATTAAATATAAAAATAGAAACTAGTACAATTGAACAAGTAAAGCAGTATAAATATCTGGGAGTAGTTATGCAAGATAAAGGAGAACAATATGCAGACATCAACAACAGAATAAGTAATACAAACAAACTATACTACCCACTGAACAAATATATAACAGGGAAAAAGGAAATAAGCCAAAATACAAAAATAAGAGTATACAAAGCTATATACAGACCGGTACTAACGTTCGGTAGTGAAACTTGGGTACGAAATGACAGACAAAAAAGCAGAATACAAGCAATAGAGATGAAATACCTTAGAAGAACATACGGAGTAAAACTACTTGACAAGGTGAGAAATGAACAAATAAGAGATAAATTACAAGTTAAAAGTGTGAGTGAATATATCGACTAGAGCAGTGGTTCTCAACCGCCGTTCCGCGGAACACTGGTGTTCCGCGAAGCTGTCCCAGGTATTCCGCGAAAATTTTGAATATAATATAATAAGAAACAGTAAATTTTTTTATTACTATAAAATAAATACTACATAGTTTTGTTAATTATTTGAAATTTAGCAAAAATATTCAATATTATTCTAAATTTTCGCGGAACAGTCAATAATATTAACAGTGTAAGTATCGAACGACGCAGTTACGTCGTTTGGAGTTACTCCGGGGAATACCACTAAATTTCTAGTGTACTCGATAACGCAGGGCGCGCTACGTAGTGTTGATTTCGTGCTGTTTCTCTTTCTTCGTACGTAAATAACAAAAGCGCAATTTCGATCTGCGGTTCAGCCATAATTTTATATAAATATCTAGTTTTCGTGAGTGTGTTTTTTATTGTATATATATATTTTATATTGTTGGAAATTGGTAAGATGAAATGCAAGTTGTGTAGTTTTAACAGTATTCTTATCTTTTTTAGTTGCTTATTTTAGCAGTTAATCAAGACTTTTAAATCTGAAATATGGACAAATTTTTGAAAAGAAAGACTGAAAGTGAAGTTAATGTTGGGGCGAGTACAAGCAGGTCTTCTTCAATTGAAGGAGATATGCAAGGCAACAAAAATGCCGAAAATAAACGTAAAAAGATATCCGAATCAGTTCGGCATTATTCGGAAGAATATCTGAAGTTTGGTTTTACATGGAGCGGTAGTCAAGATGTTCCTATTCCCAGATGTATTGTATGTGGTGAAAAATTGGCTAACAGTGCAATGGTCCCAGCTAAGTTACAGCGACACCTTTCAACAAAACATTCTTGTCTAACTTCGAAAGGTAAAGATTATTTCGAAAGATTGCTGAAAAATCAAGAAGTGCAAGCAACATGCTTTCGAAAGAGCGTTACAATTTCGGATAAAGCGCAAATCGCTTCTTATAAAGTGGCAGAACTAATTGCATTGAAGCAAAAACCACATGATATCGCAGAATCGCTAATTTTGCCCGCATGTTTAGAAATTGTTAAGATTATGTTTGGCAATGAAGCGCAGCGAGACGTCCTAAAAATTCCCGTTTCGGACGATACGATAAAAAGAAGAATTATAGATATGTCAGGTTTTATACAGAACGCAGTGACGGCGAAATTAAATACAAAAAATTTTGCGCTGCAAATTGACGAATCCACTGACATAAGTGGCAAAGCCCAATTAATCGGATTTATTCGCTTTGTTGACGACACTGAAATAATAAATCAGTTTTTATTCTGCAAGGAACTTATTGGTCACGCAACTGGAGAAGACATATTTAATTCAGTATCATCTTATTTGGAAGAATGGAAATTATCCTGGGAAAATTGCGCAGGAATCTGTACTGATGGAGCTCCAGCCATGCGTGGCAGTATTAAGGGATTTTGTAGTCGAGTTAAAGCAATAAATTCAAATATAGTCTCCACTCACTGCTTTCTGCACAGGGAATCTTTGATTTCGAAGAGTCTACCAGCAAACTTAAAGTCTGTTTTGGAACAAGTCGTACATATGGTGAATTATATTAAATCGAGACCATTAAAAACCCGTATGTTCAAACAACTTTGTAACACCATGGAATCCAAATATGAATGTTTGCTTTTGCACTCTGAAGTGAGGTGGCTCTCAAGAGGAAAAGTGCTAACCCGAGTTCATGAGTTGAAACAGGAATTGCTAGTTTTTTTTTAGACAAGAGGGTAATGATGTATACGTAAAATATTTGGAAAATGATGCATGGTGTACTAAGCTAGCATATTTAGCCGATATCTTCAGCTACTTAAATTCAGTCAATACATCTCTTCAAGGAAAAAATGAAAATATTCTGACATCCACAGACAAATTGCAAGCTTTCCAGAAAAAGCTTTTGCTTTGGAAAAATCGTATTGCTCAAAATCGCAAATTTGATATGTTTCCGTTATTAGCAACGGAAAATATTGTTAACATTAACGAAATGATTTCAAATGTGGCAGAGCATTTGTCAATATTGCAAGACAAAATAACTCATTACTTTCCATCTCTTAATATTGAAGACTTTGATTGGGCGCGAAATCCATTTGGTGAATTTGATATAATGAACCAAGATTTTTCTATTCAGGAAGCAGATGAGTTTATTAATATATCAACGGATCGAACGTTACAACTAAAATTCAAAGAAGAAGGAGTGGAAAGGTTTTGGATTTCCATCGAGAATGAACATCCATTTATTGCAAAACGAGCGTTGAATATCTTGTTGCTCTTTTCGACGTCCTATCTGTGCGAACTTGGATTTTCAACTCTAACAAATATTAAAAGCAAAAAAAGAGAAAGACTTACCAATTTAGAAGAAGAAATGAGAGTAGTGCTCTCTTACATAAGACCCAACCTTGAGGAAATTTGTAAAGGTCGTCAAGCGCAAATTTCTCATTAAAATAAGTTACCATGTAATATATATTCTTATTTCAATTAAATATTAATCTTCCAATTATTTTGTGTGATTTACATTAGATTTACAAATTTTATGATAATGGTGTTCCGCCAAAATCGAGACCACTTAAAAGTGTTCCGTGATCCCAAAAAGGTTGAGAGCCACTGGACTAGAGACAACGCGGAAGGTGGGGACACATACAACGGATGGACAAGAACGCCCAAACAAAGAGAATATGGGAAGCAAAAATGCAAGGAAAGAGGAAAAGAGGGAGACCGAGAAAGTCATGGGAGGAAACAGTCATGGACGTGCTTAAGAAGAAAGGAAACAACAGAGAAGAAGCAAAGAAGATAGCAAAGGATCGTAAGGCATGAAAAGAATACATAAGAAAATGAAGGTAACTACAACCCAACACCCTAACGGGTAAAAGGGTCATATATATATATATATATATATATATATATATATATATATATATATATATATATATAATAATGTATACCTTACACCGAAAGGTAGATAGGCAAAGGAATAAAAAAATTAATAAAATAGGTTAGTTCAGATTAGAAAGAAGCCCACCATCCTTACACGGCGATATCCGGTAAATTCATCCAATGCAATTGCTCGAAAACGTTTGCCCGAATATGCAATTCCTCGTAGATTAGCTTCAACTGCAAGTTCCTCGAAATGGTTATCTTAGGACAGGTTAGTTTGGTTTAGATTAGGTTAGGTTTTATATTTCGGGATATTACATTCGAGTGATTGTGTTTTCTGGGAGCTTGTTCTTCGAGCGATCTGCTTCCGAGAAATTCGCTGCGAGCAATTCGTTTTCGGGCAATTGATCTCGAGCAATTTACCTAGAATCCCGCGCGGCTCTATTAGTGCAAATACCGTTCGGCATACTTCAATATTTATCTGGCGGGGTTTTTTCGCACAGAAGGCACGGGAGGTTACGGTAGGGCGGATTAGCGACGGCTCGCCCTTTGAATCCGGCAGTGATGAAACCTATACGCGGCACGTTTCTCATCTCTTCCTCGTGTGTTTGCTTTCCATTACTTTTTCATATTTATGCTCCGCATGCGATTGCAGCCGCTCACATTTGAAGAACGTGAATGAGGTAATGTAGCGAGAAACGATTTCAAACTTTTTGAAGTCTGGGGCAAATCAATTTTCTCAAAAATCGCAAAAAAAATCATAATTCATAATTAAGTACAATATCGGATTGATGAGGCTGATACATGATGAAACTCCATGTTAATATATAAATAAAACACAATTGGTGTGAGTTTCACAAAATATTTAATGTTGTATTGCGACAATTGTTTCGCCACACAGTGGCTTCATCAGGCAGATGAAAAACTCCCTGAATGAGTTTTGCCTGTGTGGCGAAACAATTGTCGAAGTACAACATTAAATATTTTGTGAAACTTATTACACCAATTGTGTTTTATTTATATATTAAGCATCGTTTACATTTGCAAAGTTTACTGGCGGAAAGTACTTGCCGCCAGTAAACTTACGATGTGTAAACTAGAAAAACGTCATACTTTCTTGTTTAGTTTCTTTCTTGAAAGACATTTTTCTTGTTTACAGATCTTAAGTTTACTGGCGGCAAGTACTTTCCGCCCGTAAACTTTCCAAATATAAACGAGGCTTTAAGTATAATACTTTCTTCTGCCACATAAAAAAAAATTAAAAAACACATAATTGACATCAGTTGACACTAATAATAAAGTTGGTATGTGATTAGATCCATATCTGAGTTTTCCCCATCCCCATCTTCACAGCGTATTAAAAAAAACTACTAATAAAACTGTATAGGAAGCCCTCTTTTGCAGTTTTTCAGATATCTGATTTTAAAAGCGTCCGCCACGTTTATTTACCGGTCTAACTGCGATTTGAATGTTTCGCATTTGAATATAAAAACCATCGCGCGTTCGTGAGAACAAATTCAATTTCTTCAAAGGGACGGGGGACACAATGCGCGCTGTATTGCTTTTTAATGCCGCCAGTTTTTGCCACAGACTCGCTCAGGAAACTACGTTTAACTTTTTATTCGATTGTGGCGGAGACGATTTTTCGAGCTCCAAAATTATTTCTCCAGTCGTCGCCCACAAATACCACCCAAAACCAGTTAATAATAGTGCTTCATGTACAACCTGCTGGCAAAAAAAGTCTTGGGGTAGACACCCCCGTGGTTCAGAAAGTTAAATATATACCGCAGAGATAGGAAAATTGTAGCAAGAGCCTCTTACAATATGAACAGAAAAGTATTTCACACGTTATAGTGTTTTTCTCAAAAAAGTTGTAGGTACCTAAATTTTGCTGTATTTTCAATTTCAACAATATAATCATTAAACAAGAATCTTCTTAATTTTATGTGCATTTTTCCCAAAAACATTATGTCACTCATATCATCATGGTACCTTTTTTGTGTATTACCAATTGACTGATGAAGTGACTTTAGAATTTCAATATTAGTTTCACTAAAAACTAATGTTCTGTCTTTTGATTTTGCATGTGTGCATTTTTGTCAAAAGAATTAGGTATATTATATTCTGTAAAATTTTAAATTTAACAAAATTTACCATTTTCCAAAACATTTCCATGAGTATAGCAAGGAATTATGTAATAATTTCGAAACTGAGTAAAACTTTCATTTATTAAAAAGATCACGATTAAGAAATTATCTACCAATCTTAACATTCAGGTTTTTTTTTTGTTTAGGAAAAACACATGTACATAAGTAAAATTGAAAAATCATTTTTAATAATTATAATGTTTAAATTCGAAAGTAAACACAGCGAATTTACACATTTTTGAGAAAAATGCATTCAAAGTTAAAACATATTTGTTAATGAACATAATGTTGAAATTCGAAAGTCACCTCACCAGTCAATTGGTAATACAGAAAATGAAGTACACATCATAATTATTTTGGAAAAATCACATATGAAATTAAGAAGATATTCGAAAATCCCGCCAAATTAACTGGATAAAAATAACTGCATTCAAATTCAAATTTATTTATGTTACACAAAAAAAATGTTTACATAGGGCAAAACAATGACCCTAGATATAAAAAAATAATTGTGCTTTCATTTTGTAAGTTGTTAAAAATGTATGAAATTTCTAGTCCGTAGAAAAGCTCCATGGCGCTGTGAATACTTCTCATGATATTCCTACAAATTTGCGTTTTTTTATTATGTAATGTTATTATAATGCTATGTAATGATTTCCTGTTACGAAATGTTCGAAGGTATCCAAATTTAAATAATTATTAGATACGTGTACAAGATATTCATAAAACAAACATTCAGGCACATTACACTGAACACGAAGATTCGTAGACATTCGTGAAAAACGCCTGAAAAATAGGTTCACTCTATTAAATAGTGTGCATAATTTTATGTAGTGTATAGTAATGAGAAGAATCATTAAATGCCACAGCATTATTTTATAATTCTATAAGAAATTCGTGACAAAATTCTCCAAAATTACACTCCGTTGCAGAATTTAAAAATATTCTAGAAAATTCCATACGATTTCCAATTACCAAATATTTCCACATTTCTAGATATTATTAGATAATTCAATACCTACTACGTTCATGGATTTTTTTGTTAAATTAAAAATGTTACTGAATATCAACATTCGTGGATAATTTTAATATAATTTTAATTTTAAGACATTTACGAACAATTCTTTTGAAAAATAATTAATGCCACCTCTCGGTGAAATCAAAAAGTGTCAGAGACCAAAACGTACTTCCGAATCTCCTTTTTCATTTAAAAATCAATGACAATTTTACTCAGTTTCAATAGCTATTTATGCACCAAGGGCGTTACTACGATGATTACGCCCGGAGAACGATGGAATCCAGCTCTCGGGCTTTACCCTAGAGATGGACATCGCTCGATGGGTCTAAACATTCGGTGACGCCGTAGGGCATACAAGATTTAATTTTTCACTTTTTCTTAAATAAAACAGAATTCAGGGCGTAATGAATTCACTGCAGATTTTATTTTTCACATTTTTATCATTTTCATTCATTCATTTTTTCATTAAAAAAAACAGAACTAGCATCTTCTTGGCGTAATGGATCCATTACGCCCTTTTATTATACCCCGGCTGTTATATTCATGTGTACATGAAAATACACTCCAGATTTTGTTTTTCACATTTTTATCATATTTGTCACAAAAACACAGAACTAGCATCTTCAGGGCGTAATGAATTAATTGCACCCTCTCATTGCGCCCGGGTTGTTGTGGACATGTTTACATAACTCGTATCCTAGGAGTTATTCAATTATAGTAAAGTGAAAATAGAATAATTTGTACACTCTTGGAATTTTTTTCGTGTTTCCATTGAAAATTAGCAACAATATTCCTTACTTCTAGATATTATTAATTAGTAACAATGTCCCTCATTTCTAGATATTATTAGACAGTACAATACTACAGAGCGTTCAAGAAAGTGGTGTCAACTTTTACGCTGGATACTAATAGACGACGGTGTTCAAGATGCTAATCAAATAAGTTTTGCAGTGTTGCTGAAATATTTCATATGATAAGAGCAAATAATTTAACTAGACTTTTTTTCAAATGCCATTATTTGTCATTATTTCATTTGAAATAGTTGGAAAAGTTGACTCCACTTTATTGAACGCTCTGTACATTCATTGTTCAAATAAAAATATTACTGAATATTAAGATTAGTACATAATCATATACAATATATTTTAATTTTTTTAAATAATTTACATGAATTTGCCAGAATTAAAAAAAAATCTAACTGAAAAAGTACCCTGTACACAGGGTATCCTAAATAGAGTAGGATTGCATGGATGTTTTTCTTATTTTTAAAGCTAGAGATCTTGTTAAATGGGCATTGTCATGCAGTTTTGTATGCTGGTTCAGATTATGTTGAATTTTTTTTAAAAGTCCGAGCAGTTTAGATATTATTCTCAAAAAAAACTAATAATTGCGATTTTCTAAAAACTCCGATATTACCATAATTATTAAAGATGTGGAATTAAGTTTAAACTAAAAGTACTTGATTTGATCGCACAAACTTAAGAATCTAGTGCCGAGCAGTTTAGATATTATTCTAAAAAAACTAAAAATTGTGATTTTCTAAAAACTCCGATATTTCCATAATTATTAAAGATGCGGAAATAAGTTTAAAATAAAAGTTGCTTGATTCGATCGTTCAAACTTAAGAATCAAGTCAAAACAAACGTCAAGTTTCCGAGATATTAATAGCAACTTTCTTATTTTAAATGGCCGTTATATTTGTTTTTTATGGGATGTATCAATTGTTCCCATTTTTATTTTTATACTATATTGGAGTTTTTAGAAAATTACGATTTGTAGTTTTTTTAGAATAACTTCTAAACTGCTAGGATTTTTGAAAAATTTTCAACATAATCTGAACCAGCATATAAAACTTCACAATATTGCCTATTTTACTAGATCTCTAGCTTTAAGAATAATAAAGATACCCACAAACTCCGATTGAATTCCCACTCTATTTAGGACACCCTATATATATAGGGTGTTAAAATACAAATGTATAATATTTGCAGGATATACAGTACAGACCAAAATAAGCCAAAAATTCTTAATAAACAGGTGTTCTAAATCCGTTTCAGATATATGGTTGGTTATAATTATGGCATCAAAAATTAGCGAAATTTTCTTTTACCTTTTTACAAACGGTAATAACGGTATGTTAAATAAAAACCGGTTAACAAGTAAATTACCGCTAATTTTGTTAATTGAAAAATTTGTAATACGTTATTTAATATTGTTAATCTGAACCAGTATATAAAACTGCACAATATTGCCCATTTAACTAGATCTCTAGCTTTAAGAATAAGAAAGATACCCATGCAATCCCACTTTATTTAGGATACCCTGTATATATATATGGTGTTAAAATACAAATGTATGATATTTGCAGGACACACAGTACAGACCAAAATAAGCCAAAAATTCTTAATAAACATGTGTCCTAAAATCGTTTCAGAGATATGGTTGGTTACAAATCCGCAAATCGCATACAATTATTATTTTTTCCTAAAAGTGTGAAAAAGTTTGTTTTTAGTCAATTAAAAAGTTTAAGTTTTGCAGATTTGTTGACTTTATGAAAACATTTACATTGGTATTTTGATCAAAAATCTGGACAATTTAATTTTCTTGATATTTCGATTGAATGAGTATTTTAGAAATTTTCAATAGCATAAATTTTTGTTTTGCAATCTTTACATTTTCTCGCATTGATATTTTAATTAAAAATCTGGACAATTTAACTTTCTAGATATTTCGATGGAATAGGTATTTCAAAAGTTTTCGATATGCATAAATTTTTGTTTGCCATCTCTGACACCTTTATATACTGTAGTGTAACTATCGAAAATCATCATATTTTTATGAAAATGATGATAGTTCGGCATATTTATTTGTATAGTGTGTGTAGTGTGTATAATATTACAAAGTTTTCTGAACTTTTCCATTTCTTCCGGTTTCAGAACGCTTAGGTAATTTTTTTTTAATTCTGTAATACTTTTGATATTTTGATTGAAATTTTGGACTTTTTGACAATATTCATTGTAATATATTTTGATACTGTAATTAAATTTTCTCGCTTTTTGGTTTCTTCTTTTTTACTGCACTTTCGTTAAGACTTCATTGATATGTTTTTAGTGGTAGTTTTAGATACATTTTGGAAATTGAGTATTTTTATCTGTAGGGTTTTACTTTCAACTTTTGAAGTTTTCTACAAATTGCATACATTTTATGCTATTTTCTTTATTATAATTTCTTTGAGTGTTTCAGATGAAAACCAATTTTCAAAAATTAGGCAATTTTCAGAAACTATTGATAGATAATTTTCTCGCTTTTTGGTTTCTTCTTTTTTACTGCACTTTCATTAAGAGTTCATTGATATGTTTTTAGTATATAATTTTAGATACACTTTGGAAATTGAGTATTTTTATCTGTAGGGTTTTACTTTCAACTTCTAAAGTTTTCTGCAAATTGCATACATTTTGTGCAATTTTCTTTATTATAATTTCTTTGAGTGTTTCAGATAAGCAATTAAAAAAAAATTGGCAGATTTTCAGAAACTATTGATAGACGTGTTGTAGGCTACGATTTTAAAAGGCTACGAAGTTTTAAAAACGACGTTAACGACGTCGTAAAACTTAAAAAAAATGACATTTTTAATAAATTATTTATTATACTTCTAACATTCTAGGTGTAGATATATTTATATCATGTACAGATACAGGCAAAAGTAGGTCAGACCCGCCCAAAATTGACAAAATACCGTTATGTCAAAAAGTTTGGAGACCCCCGTACTAAAGGATTGTGCAACCATTGGACAAAATCCGAAATGACGCATAAACATTTCGGATTTTGTTCATTAGTTGGAACATGATGATTTGTAGACAATCGTGAAAAACGCCTGCAAAATGCATGAAAGCTTCACTGTATTAAATAGTGTGTAAATTGACAACATTGACAAAATACCCTTATGTCAAAAAGTTTGAAGGCTACTGTTCTAAAGGATTGTGCAACAATTAGACAAAATCCGAAATGTTAATTCGTTGCTCTTGCATACGTAAAATTAATGGTGGTTTTTCTTCGCTGCTTAGCGCTGGCGCACATTGAGACGCAGATGACGCAGGCAACGCAGGGCAGCTCAGCGCAGTTATTTTTAAGATTACCAATCTCGCCTTTCTTATTGGCTGCAAAAATAACTGCGCTGCGCTGCCCTGCGTTGCCTGCGTCACCTGCGTCTCACTGTGCGCCTGGCTTTAGAGTAGTATTTTGCGCAGACAATTCGCCGAATATAAATTTATTGGTAACATCGGCAATAATAAATGTAGAATAAGCAAGCTGTTCCTAAAACTTCTACAGTCAATTTTATAGATAGGAATGTCGATAGGATATAGATATATGCTATAGATATATCGATAGGAATATAGAATTATCGGGTTAATAATTTTAATTTCATATTCTGAAAACTATATTTTAATATTTAAATCATTATACCTTTTTCTGACACATGATTTCTATGGATAGAATCGTTTAACCATATTTAATAGATTGTTCCATTTCGTCCTGTTATCAAAAATCAAAGAGATTTTCTTCCCTTATTCATGTTACTGTATTTTTGAAGAACTTACCTTTTCGTCGAATTTTAGTTAAAATTGCTAAAATATCTTCGTGTGCTTAGACGCTGGAAACCACAATATTGTAAAGTTAAAAGGAATACATTTTGAATGTCATTAAATAATTTTAAGAAATTACCGAAATTACCGGAGTTTTTTGTAAAAATTTACTGGTAATTTCAGTAATCATCTTGGCCGGTAAACCCGGTTAACCGGTTAACCATTTGCCATACACGGTAATGGAATCCACGGTAATGGAATCCCTAGTTACAATATTAGTCGTAATTATAAATGCTTTTTAAACGAAATTTTTATCGAAATGTCATTTAAAAATAAAGTTAATGACGTCATAACTTAATAACAAACTGTGGCAACATTTTTAGGTCTATAACAAAATGTGTGTAAAACTAAAATTGACTTGTCCGATGATTTTTCTAAAATAATTTTAATGCCCGAAATAATGAATGTATTAGGATTTTTTCCTCACCCTGTATACAGGGTGTCTCGCGCTAATGGACCATTAAAAGTTTATATATCCCGATAAAATAAAAATTTGAAAATTTTCATCCAAATATGGCTGATTCCGTTCTCCTCAGTCTATACAGGGTGTCCCACACGAATGGACCATTAAAAGTTTATGGGATTACCGATAAAATAAAAAAAATAAAATTTTCATCCAAATATGGCTGATTCCGTTCTCCTCAAGTGAAATACTCTCAACCTTCTATCACTTCCGGTTCTACCGGAAGTAGCCATCAAGTTTTGTTTTATATATGGAACACCCTATATATTATTATGTTTTGGCTTCCCCGTTTAATTTGAAACATCTTTTGCAGAGACGTGTGTGCTCCATTAACGTGGGACACCCTGTATACAATTGATACTTTTCTACATAAAAATTACCGACAGTGCGTAAACTCAAGTTACGCCTCTGATTTTGCTCTATTATCCTCAGTATCGGCCGTAAGCCATGAATACCACCGCATGATAATTCGCATTATTACTTATTTACGTGACGCCTGTTCGATTGTTGTCGTTAAACTCGCGTCGCTGCTTTGTGTGCAACTTTCAGTGACTTCGTACGTGGGTGTCGGTGTTGGTGCAATCGATACGGTGGCGTACATGTAACGAGGACACGTGCGAACTGCGGGGGTGCGACATGACACAATCGCTTCACATCTTTGCGCGAATTGTTGGCACGTGTGGTACATGTACGCGTACATACGTAAACAGGATGAATTCTCAGTACGTAGTTATAATTTGATTCAATATCGTCTAAATTTGAACTGAACTCTTCAAACTTATTATTTATTTCCAGCAGTTTTATTGTATGCCATTGTCAAAGAAATGGAAAATACTTTATTGCAGTAATTAACAGAAAATATAATTTTTCAATATAAGTACATTGTTGCTTACCCGAAATAGTCATATGTGTATGGCTACGTATGTAGTCATGCTCACATAAATCTAGTACAAACAATTTGACATTGCTATATAAAATTGCTACTGTAACCTAATTTCCTGTATTACATTTATGTGACTGTACTTTGTACTAAAATTTTTTATGTATGTAACGCAATTTGCACCAAATCGTACTATAATGGATTACTTTAGCGCCGATTTTGGCTCATTTTGCTGTTAGTTTCTGTTTACTGACGATTTCAGATAAGTACATTTTATTGTACCTAAATTTAAGTCAATTGAGAAAATCTCAAATACCATTTTTTCACGTTTGAGATCCAACATTAAATTTTCTTACATTACTTTCTTTTTGCATTACTTCTTACATTTGCATTCTTCAAACATTACTTTCTTACAATCGTACATACTTGCACGACGTATGCAGCTGGAGTTGTTTTGACAAACTCATAGTTTAGGCTGCATAATGTGGCTTCTTTGTCCGTCCAAGAAACGAATAGTGCGACCAGCATTCTCAGTGTAGCTGTCCACCAACTGTCCACATTGAAGCGCTTTCGTGTGCTTTTGTCCGCGAACGCTTACGCGATGACGTCCCTTTACAATCAATTCTGTTATTTTGCAGACATAAGTCTGTAGAAACGAGGAAATCTCGGCTACTGCAGTATGTGTAATTAATTCATAGCGACGACTCGTTGGAAATTTTGCGGCCTGTAAATCCCATCCTCTTACATCCGGATTCATAATTTATCGCTACACCTTTCAACATGAATTTCCAAGAGGCGGCCTCCGTTCCATGCCACACACTGCTGTTTTATACGGAGTGACGTATTTATGAATGAGTACGAGCGGTTGACTTTGCACCACTTTACTTTAGGCTAGAATATGCATTTATCACTATCACGAACAATAACGATTGAAACGAAAATAGCCAAACTTGAATGAATTCTCTGAGAATATTTATTGAATATTCAGAAGTAATATAACAAGAGCGTCAAAAATAATCGAATATAGCGACTACTGCTCAATGTGTTCTTTAAAATACACCTCGTCCTACGGACTCGGCGTATTTCTCAGAACTCACTTCGCGAAGTAATATAACAAAAGCGTCAAAATTATCGAATATAGCTGACGTATGCGAAATGTGTTCTGAGAAATATTTATTTTATTTAGTTAGTAGTTAGAAATAGTATTTTAAGGAACACATTGAGCAGTAGTCGCTTTATTCAGATTATTTTTTATGCTCGAGTTATATTCGGAGGACTATATACCGAATAATAAATGTAAATGCAAGAAATATTTTGTCAATTTGACTTTCGTGTATACATATTATGATTCGCGGCAACTTGACTTTCATTAACACCTAAATTAAATTAAATTTATAATTATGACTTATAAGAACTTGATTTATTTGTGGTATGTAATATTAAAAGTACAATTATTATAAATTACTGAGCCACTGGAATTATTATTATTATTAGATGAGTCAAGAGGAACTGACGAAGAATTATTGACAGAAGAATTTTCAATTTCCGATTCCATTGATTCACTTCTTAAATTTGAAATAAGATTTTTATGATGGTTTTCACCTAGATTCAAATAAGGTTGAATTGAATCAGTATTGTTGTGTCCAGTTATTTTTATAATTTCTTCAGCGTTAATACCCGTACTTGATAACTTACTAACTGTAGACGATCTGTTAGAATGATTTCTTATTTGTACAAGTTTGGTATTTATTCCGATGCATTTAGCAGCACTTTTTGTCCATTTACTAATCTGATTGTATCCTAAGGGCATATTTTTATACCAATAGCTATTTTCATGTTTTTCCCAATCTTTATTTACTGTACGAAACAGGCGATCAGTTTTAATGTTAGGTGTCCGTTTAGAAAACATTTTCTTTAGAAGTCGCACGGGGCACATGTCTATATTGTTTGAATTTGGGGTAATCCATTTATTATCTGCAATTTTCTTATCACCTCCTTGTGCTGTTTTGGAGAAAATTGTGTTGTATTCCATCCGACCTGTTGGCAAACCGTAATTGTTTATATCTTCTTTGAAATATTCTGTCAAGCAAGCACTTGATTCTCCTCCTCTCCACGCAAGTTCAACAGACGCAATATGGTAAAACTTTCGCTGTAGACCATCGGGTGCATTTCCATTAAAAGAATTTATAATTCTTGTTTGTTCTTCATGGGTTACAGCCGACAAACTGCGTTTTCTTTTTTCCAAATTGCGTTGTAATATTTTCCCCTTTGAATTGCGAGCATCTCTTGCTTTTTGAAATATAACGCTTTTAAAAGGATCTATAATTCTTTTGAATTTATTATAATAGGTAAGTTGAATATGCTTCGCTGTGAGATTCCAGAGTGTTTCCAATACTCCTTCTTTATAATCTTCATCATTAACTTTTCGCATGTTGTAAGTCCAGTCTTCCAAAATTTTACATAATTCTTCATCCGACTTTTCTTCTTTTATATCATAATTTCTTTCTGAACATCAGTGATCAAATTGTCTTATAACATAACATTCTGTTCGCACTGTATTAATGGGTTTTGTGGATGTGACGGATTCTTCGATTTTATGAATCTCATCAGATCCAAATCGATTCATATTGACCGCTTATTATATACTGAATGCAAGAAATATTATGTCATTTTGACTTTTGTGTAAAAATATTATGATTTACGGCCACTTTTATTTTTATTAACACCTCATCGAAATACGCAAACTAAGGATATATTCGAAACACGCCCCATGACAACCAGGTAATTAGTAATAAGCGCTGTAATACGAAGTAACTAAGGAAAATTCAATATTGTGATTGGTCCATTTACCTAGGAGGTATATAGTGAAATAAATTTACTTTTTCAGTAAAATTTTAAATTAAACAAATTTTCGTTGCTTTTTCATTGCCAATTGTATTATCGAGGTTATTGATTTATTTATTTTTTATAATAAAATTATCAATTATTTCTGATAGATTTTGACATATTTAAAAAATAGTTTTTTTAAAGTAAAATTTAAATGATCTTCCAAGAATTTGTCGTGCATGTCTTAAGGAGTTATCTCCGAAGCTTGGAATTTGGTAAAATTGTAACTTGACCAAAATGTACATCACTTTTTAAAGAAATTTCCATGAGTACCTATTGTTGAAATGTCGAATGACTTGAATGACTAGTGTCAGAAATTTCGAATGACTTGAGATCTCCACAGAGATATACATTGAGACACACAGCAAAACATGTACCCAAAACACTGACAAGAACGTTCAAAAATAATTTCAGATTAATCTAAATAACATAAATATCGAATTACTGGATTGACTATTGTCAGATATATCGAATCAAACTAAATAAGATACAGGTTTACTACTAAAGTAAATAAGACAAATTTAATTGTACCAAGAAGCTCTAATTAATAAACACAGTATAAACGCAGCAACACATCTGTTCTCAACAAATACTGGTGTCAGAAATGTCGAATGACTCGAATGAGTGGTGTCAGAAATGTCGAATGACTCGAATGGAAGGTGTCAGAAATGTCGAATGACTCGAGCGAGTGGTATCAGAAATGTCGAATGACTTGAGTGAGTGGTGTCAGAGATGTCGAATCAAACTAAATAAGATAAATAGAGGTTTAACTCTAACAATAAGCCCTATAATAAACACAGTACAAATGCAGGTACACGTCTGTTCTCATAAAACTCTGGTATCAGAAATGTCGAATGACTCAAATGACTGGTATCAGAAATGTCAAATGACTCAAATGAGTAGTGTTAGAAATGTCGAAATTTCGAAGCAAAACTAAATAAAATAAAAGTATATTTAACTCCAACAAGCTTTAATTAATAAACACAGTACAAATGCAGCAACACATCTGCTCTCGTCAAATACTGATACCAGAAATGTCGAATGACTGGAAGTACTGATGTCATAAATGTCGAATAGTTGGAATGGCCGGTTTCAGAAATATCGAATGACTCTAATGACTGGTATTAGAAATGTCAAATGACTCAAATGAATAGTGTCAGAAATGTCGAAATGTCGAAGCAAACTAAATAAAGAAATGTAGATTTAACTGCAACAAGCTTTAATTAATAAACACAGTACAAATGCAGCAACACATCTGCTCTCGTCAAATACTGATACCAGAAATGTCGAATGACTCGAATTACTGATGTCAGAAATGTCGAATAATTCGAATGGCCGGTGTCAGAAATGTCGAATGACTAACGACTGGTATTAGAAATGTCAAATGACTCAAATGAGTAGTGTCAGAATTGTCGAAATGTCGAAGCAAACTAAATTAAATAAATGTAGATTTAACTCCAACAAGCTTTAATTAATAAACACAGTACAAATGCAGCCAATGCATTTTGCTCTCGTCAAATACTGTTACCAGAAATGTCGAATGACTCAAATTACTGATGTCAGAAATTTCGAATGGTCGAATTACTGATGTCAGAAATGTCGAATAGTTGGAATGGCCAGTGTCAGAAATGTCGAATGACTCTAACGACTGGTTTAAATGTCGAATGACTCGAAGGGCTTGCACGTCTGCCGGCGCAGGGTTTCCCGCAATTATTAAGCTGTTCCCACACGATGGCTGATGTTATCGCTGCGGATCCACATAAATCAAATCTCCGGGGCGACGCTCACATACATCTAATCCCGCGGGTGGCGGTCGGGATGACGTCAAGCGCCGCCCCCGCATCTGCACCCTCCGGAGCGCACACATGTAACATGCTTCCCAGATCTGCAGATGAAATGCTACAAGTAGACTGACATGTTAGCCGGCTTATGTCAATTCTACCCTCAATTGTCGCAATTGAGTAGTGGCAATTCGAGCTCGGCAATCTTTTCTCAGTCGTCTGACATCTGACTACTAATGTGATATTAACTGTCTCAGACATTAATACTGCATATTGTCTGTGGCACCGTCATTTATTTGCGTAGTTGTTTCTCATATCAATTGTCTTCAGCGCTATTCTACTGTTAATTACCTCCCGCCCAGTTTCAGCTATCAGTTCTATTCATTCAAATACTGCCAATTGTCTGTAGCACTTCATTAGTTTCCGTCATTATTTCTCATATCAATTGTCTTCAGCGCCATTCTACTGTAAATTATCTACTACTCAGTTTCTGCTATCAATTGTCTTGCTATAATATGTAATGCTATTCTACTATAATTTATCTCATGTTGTTTTTCTCTTTTTAGTTTCTGAAAGAAATAAAGACGTTATAAGTTTAAATTCCTGACCATTTGTATATATTGTGGTGTTTAATGTGGAATTTTAAATGTGTGGTTATGTATAGTAACATTGTTTATACTTAGCTCTTATCTCGGGGTCAAGAAGTTTGGTTGCTTAGGTAGAAGTTCTTGAAAATAAATTAGAATATTGGTGTTTAATGTGAATTTTAATTGTGTGGTTATATAAAATAACTTTGTTTATACTTAGCTCTTATCTCATGGTCAAGAAGTTAGGGTCCTTAGGTAGAAGTTCTTGAAAATAAATTAGCATATTGGTGGTTCAAATTGAGTTTAATACACATAAATTGTAAAACTTTCATCAACAAAACTATCAAACGTTTAAATCACATTCAAAATGAACGAAATTAAAATTATATAAGACCTAAGCTTCTAGATTAATAAAACTAAATACCTAAACTAAAATCCTATTAGCACAATCAGCGCATATGTTTGTGTTGAATCGATACATTTTTATTTGGAATCTTGTCAGTTGGTAGTGCACACAACTTTAAATATATTGACGATCATTTTCTGAGATTGGCTACGCTGCGGCAGCACCTCAATGATGCACGAAGTTGCAGCTCATCCAAATCCCGCAAACAACAATGTTGATCCCTGCAAACAGCTTCATAGGAAATTCGCAATCCAATTATCTCCGCCAATTCTGCTCCGTTAAAATTCGACGCGATTTCTCTCTGGGCGTCGCACAGTGGAACGAAAGTCCAAAATCAGGGACATAGCTTTTATCGTCGTTAATATAAGATTTTAGAATATAAGGTATTATAACTTTATTTTACAGCAAGAAGAATTTTATAAACAGGCAATAAAAAAATGTATTTCCGATTCCGGTTTATCCGGAAAAACGTGCAACTTTTGCAATTTTTAATTTTTCAAATCCGTTTCTTTTTTAAATTGCACTTACATTCGCAAACAAATTAATCCCCGAATCGTGTCTAAAATCCTCAAAAAATGTTAAAGTTATGGAGAATAAAATTTGTAAAATTCAAGGGGCCTACGTTCATTTTTGGTAAATTTGAGTTTTCTCAAATATTCCATAAGTATTTAAGTTTAAAAAGAAAATAGAGACTCAGAATCTATTAATCATAAATCCATTTTTTCTTCCTCATCTGCGCCATTATCTTCGTCACTTTCTACATTTCCATCTGTTGGAAGTAGTCCTAATGTGTCTGGGTGATAAATTTGTTTCTTGTGTTATGTATACAATGTGCACGTAATGTTGAAATGCGTGGGTCCGAAGATATTAACAAATTATTTAACATGTCTTCATTTGTAACTCGCCTGTTACATTTTCTGGAGTACGATTCTCTGAATTTTCTAATTTCTTTATTCCGAGCCTCGGATGATTCCTCGGATAATTTACCAATAGGAATGAATGCGAAATGTTGGCAAATATCTGCCCCATGAAACAACAGCATGTGCACACTCGATAGCATATGGTACTGTATAGTGACACGTATATTTGTGCAGTTTCAAGGGTGTAATTTCGAAAAACATTGATATTTATATTTGTTCCAGATGAAACAGCTTGTAATATAACGTATAAACGTTTTATAAGTTCTTCATCTATTCTTGTTAACTGAGCAGATTTTTTAAACTCTTTACAAAATGCGGCAGTCCTAGTCCCTTAAGCAATCCTTGCTTAACCACGTCAATATTTAGTCCTAGTTCTCGTTGCAAATCAGCTTGTAGTCTTTCTCTTTTTTCCTTGTTTCTTCATTTTGTCATCGCCCTTCGCCATCCATTTCTTAAAATCTAAATTGTATGGCACATGCAATACAAATTCCAAGCAACGAATCCACATATGCAGGGAAGAGAATCCATATTTATAGAAATCCTCTCTTTTCAGTCTGTTTAATAAAATATCTAAATTATTCATTTGATGGCTTTGCAAGACAGATATTCTAAGTCGAATCAGATAGAGCATCTGACAATACTGTGCTGATATTTCCATAAATTATTGTCATTTATTCATTTGATGACTTTCCTCTATTTTCAGTGTGTTTAATAAAATATTTAAATTATTCATTTGATGGCTTTGCAAGACAGATATTCTAAGTCGAATCAGATAGAGTATCTGACAATACTGTGGTGACATTTCCATCAAGCATTGTCATTTATTCATCTGATGAAAGTCATCAAAGTATTTTATTAAACACATTAAAAAGAGAGGATTTCTATAAATATGGACTCTCTTCCTTGCATATGTGGATTCGTTGCTTGGAATTTGTATTGCATGTGCCGTACAATTTAGATTTTAAGAAATGGATGGCAAGACAGATATTGCAAGTCTAAGCAGATGGAGTATCTGACAATACTGTGCTGACATTTCCATCAATCATTGTCATTATCATGTTATGCTTAATGGTAGTACCATTGTTGCACAGTGTAGGTTCCATTGCATTTATTTCAGCTTGCATTTCTAGCATTTCCTGTTGAATTGATGCAGTTGTTTCCTTAGCAAATACAACTTTTATTGGTCGACAAAAACGAGTTGAAGATGGTACCGGATTTTCCTAAACAATAAAATTTTCTTTGGCAATTAATTTAAAAGGCACTAAACTGCAGATAAAAATGGAAGAGTCGTCGGTATTATCATCTGGATTTGTAACAAATGTTTGCTTAAAATTACTTTGGCTTGAAGCACCATCGAATCCTCATTTGCACATCAATGTTAAATTTCTAGGAGCATTTTCAGTAAGTGCTAGAATTTTATTAGCAGTTAAATCCAAGATTGCTTGCCATTTAACTTTGACCATTCGATCAGTAATTATTACATCTTCTTTGGGAGGAGAACATTTTTGCTTTTCTTTTTGATTTTGGTAATACGAAGGATAACATATGGAAACATTTTCATCAACCCATAGTCTTCTAATTGTTGTATACTGCCATTTTGTCAGCTTTGCTGATACCATCAAGGCCAATGATTTATCTGAAGATATGCTTGTAGATTTTTGTGATGGCCCAAACAATAAAGTATGTACTTTGTCAATATCTTCAGGATTATTTATCAGGTGACCCAATTTTTTTGATAATTGTTGGTTTCCATTTGCTTTTAATCGTAGTTTAGTTGCAAAAGCCAATTCTTCCGATAGGTGCTTTTCTTTTTAATTTTGGTAATACGAAGGATAACATATGGAAACATTTTCATCGACCCATAGTCTTCTAATTGTTGTATACTGCCACTTTGTCAGCTTTGCTGATACCATCAAGGCCAATGATTTATCTGAATATATGCTTGTAGATTTTTGTGATGGCACAATAAAGTATGTATTTTGTCAATATCTTCAGGATTATTTATCAGGTGACCCAAAATTTTTGATAATTGTTGGTTTCCATTTGCTTTTAATCATAGTTTAGTTGCAAAAGCCAATTCTTCTGATGGGTGCATTTCTTTCAAATCGTTTGTTCTTCTTTTTTTGTTTATCACCTAATTTATCTGAAGATTTAACCAAGCACTTTCGGATTTTTACAAAATAGTTTTCAGCTCGCGCACATTTTGTCCATTTGGTACACAAATTGAACAAAATACACAAACTCACAAAGTGTCACTGTCAGATGTGTAGGGTTTGTGTATTTGTATTGAGAAAGATGAAAATGAAGAGTTTTTTACTTGTACACCTCCAGAAATTGTACAACTACTACAACAACAACAACAACCGGCACAATTTTGCGAAAATATCGGAAACATCGAATTCCATTTACATTAAAACGTACCCAACCTTTAACAAATGGCGCCTTCGAGAGAACGCAAAATCATTTTCGGAAAATTTTCTACTAGCCTATTTAGTCGAAGATAAAGTAGAGTATACTACTCGCAATAATGGCTATTATTATTGACTCGTGGTATAATCTACTATTATTTTAGTATCACCAAAACTATAAAACAACATACGGTATGGATATAACCGACTCTGTTGATAATAAAATTTCAACCTCGTCTGTTAGATATAACCCATATCGGCCTAATACCGTTATACAGGGTCCTGCATAGAAATGTAATTAAATGGTTACTTTTGTGAAAAATATTGAATATCTCCACAACTATGGGGTTCAGACATAAGATATGCACCATCAAATTGAAGAGAAGAAAAACACCAATCGAATAATGACATAAAATGTGGGGCATTCCATTTAAAATGTAGGGCATTTGAAATTTGCAAAGTTTGGCATTTTTTTCTGGACACCCTACCCTGTATTACTAAATTCAAATTTCTCATTAGAAAAAGGTTGCTTATTAACCACATCATTAAGATTGTTGCCAAAACTTATTCTTACCTTCAAAAAATGAGGTTGTTACGACTTTATAAAGTTGAGCTTGCTTATGCATGATATTTTGAAAAAAAATATTGTAAATTGGTTACACTGCAACATAATCCAAAACTAAATTGACAACATTGCAGAGGTTGAAAAATGTCATCAGTAAACTTGAATAAATACAGGGTGTTCTACTTAAAAAAATGTTTGTTTTTGTTATTCCGAAAAATTGGGACACCCTGTATGTTTGAAAATAATTTTACAGCATAAAGATTTTTAAGCCAATAACTTTTTGTACAAAACATATTTTTCTATCTCTTACGGGAACCGCGCTAGGAAAGCCCGACGCACTTTTTCAGGACCCTGTATACTATAAAAATAATAGCCTTCATAAGTTCAATAACAATAACTTATATTTGATCTAGCAATAAGTGGTTGTTCAATCCTACGACACGAAGTATATAAAGTCATTGCGGCCGCGTCCCTGACAACGGGCGTTATAACTGAGAATGCCCATCGTTCATGACAGCGGACATTATAACTAATAATGCCCGTCATTTATGACAACAGGCATTATAAAAAATAATGCCTGTCGTTCATGACTGCGGCCTTTATAAGTAATAATGCCCGTCGTTCATCACAACGGGCGTTATAACAAATAATGCCCGACGTTCATGACAACGGCCTTTATAACATAATTGAAAACGCCAAAGTTTCTACAATTACGCTTTACTTTAACAATAATTATTATAAATTAAAACTAATTCTTGATTTTTTCGTGAAATACAAAATTGGGTATTCTCGTAATAAAATCTCCGATATAGTTTGTTGCATGCCCGACGTTCATGACAACCGCCGTTATAACACCATTGAAAACGCCAAAGTTTCCACTATGACGCTTTACTTTAACAATAATTATTATAAATGAAAACTAATTCTTGATTTTTTCGTGAAATACGAAATCTTGTATTCGTGTAATAAAATCTCCGGTCTAGTTTGTTGCTCTATTGAAAGAAACGGTATATTTTTGATACAAATTATGTCCGTTCTTCCTTCGTCGGTCCGTCCTTATTTTTTTTTTTTCAAATGTTGCCACCAAATGATCTGATGAAATTATTTATTTACACCACGAGTCCAACACAACTGGCCATATTTTACACGGGACTCTTTGCATTTAGCTATTTATTACATGTGTGGTAAAGTTTGCCATTTGTGTTCGCAGCCCTGTGCAAAGTTTGGCTGAAAATGAGGCCGGATCTCGAATCACGATGTAATCTAGATAAAACTGAACTAACTCACTTCGGAGTTCGCGTTCTGATTAAGGCGCCTGATTTATAGGTATTTTGCGCGCACGTGTCTCCGTTCATTGAAAATTAGGTTGCTGGCATGACATATTTTTGATGGCATAAAATAAGTTTTTGCCTTAATATTGTTAATATTTGTTAATATTGTTAACAATATAATTAATATTTGCCATCGTATCGTTTAACATGAATATTCGTTCAAAACCACATTACGAACGCATCTCTTATTGATTTCAACAATAGGTGGCGTTCATATGCTTCTCTTACACTTCATTAAATAATATTTCATTAGTACTACGTACTTGTAAACAAATCCTTGTATATCCCCGATATTTTTCTTCCTATAATAGAATCTTTGATTTCACCCACATTTATTACAAACTGCACTTCGTTCAAAACCACATTAGGAAACCATCTCGAATTGATTTCAACAATAGGTGGCGTTCATATGCTTCTCCCATACTTCATTAAATGGTCCCTGTCACAATTTTTGTCACAACTTGACAAAACTTGTGATAAGTAGCGTTGATTAACCGAAACGTTTTTGTGAATCTCCACTGTTCACTTATCTCGGCTTGTAATGAGGCACGTTTAGACCAGAGTGTACTTAGGAACGCTCCTTGCCTCCGTTTCTTTCCCTTGCGTACATCTCGCCGTTGACATCTTATCGATCGCCACCTGAGCGGTGCGTTCCTGTTGACTGGCTATGTGGGCCAAGTGTCCTGGTCTTCACCACCTGGAGTGATTTCATCCCCAGATGAGCGTTATCATCAACTGGAAGACAGGATGTACGTCTGGTTGCACGTGAATTAGTGATGGCGCGAATCCAAACCGACTCCAATTATGTAATAGACAAATTGAATCTGTTCGCATTATTTAAAAATAGCAGGCGAAAACTTTTGCGAGAGATGGGGCAAGTTTGCTTCTTAGCCGAGACAATTACCGAGAATAACCCAATTCGACACCCAAAGTTTTGGCCACCGTTTTGATTTATCGGGCCGTCCTCGATCTCCGCAGCTCCTGGCCGATCAATTAACCTCCCTCGCAGTCCCTTTGCCCAGCACTGGCGTAACCCAAAGTTTATCGGATTTATTTGCTAACTTCCCGAACCTATACATAACTTAATACTTAACTTCGTATTTGTGCCCCATTTATATCGGCCTGCGCAAAATATGCATGCGAATATTATTACGCTACACGTTCATCGTTAATTTCGAAAACAAGTCATCAGGTTTGGATTTTTGAATTTAGAGAATGCACCCTGCTTTGCAAAAAATTCTTCAAGTTAGTTTTAAAGAAAATAGCGTATTATGATACTAAAGCATAAGAGAGCTTTTCAAGCAAGCTCGCCGGATTTAAGAGCGGTGCAGTTCTTGAAAGGCACTTATGCGTGTGTATCTTAAGTTGTTTTTTAGTTTACCTGGATAACAATGTGGAAATAAAGATAGAGAGATTGATTTTACAAGATAGGTACGTGCGGATGTCGTGACGTGTTAACATGGACAGGGTTGGCATTTGTTGCATCACTGTCATCGGCAATAGAAGTCAATGTTATCAACGAAAGTCTGAAGGTTGAAACTATTAGTTTCCAAATAACCAATAACAAGGAGTACGAAGCATCTGGTTTCTGGTTTTCGGATTTCCAGTAATAATGTACATTTAATATTTATTTCAATTTATTTATTTATTTATACCTTTGCCTTTCTACCTTTGGTGTAAGGCATACATTATTATATTTTTATAATATTCTCTCTATATCCTCCTATCTTTTGTTAATTCCTTTATTTATTTCCATGTGTTCCCTTTTCTTGTTGCCTCTTCTTTTATTGCGCTGTTCCACTCTTTTCTCGGTCTTCTTCTTTGTTGTTTTCCTGTTTGTCCTGATTTACCTCGTATATTTTCTTAGTGTTTCTTTCTTCCCTCATTCTTCTCATGTGTCCATACCACCTCATTTGGCCTTCTGTTATTTTTTCCTGAATTGGTTTTATTTTTAAGTTTTTCCTGTGCGTCTCGTTCTTTATCCTGTCTTTACTTGTTTTGATTTTTATTTTTTTTAGGAATCTCATCCCCATGGCATTTATTCTTTTTATTTGTTTTCTTGTCATCGTCCATGTTTCCCTGCTGCAAGTTAGCGTTGGTCTAATTACTTTTTTGACTATTTCTGTTTTTGTATCTCTTGATATCTCCTTGGTGTTTTTAACATGTTATATAGTTTTGCTGCTTTCCCTATTTCATCTTCTATTTCATTATCTAATATACCATTGCTCTGTATGATTGTTTCAAAATATCTGTATTGTTATACTTGTTCGATTTTTTTTTCCTTGTATTTTTAATCGTCTTTCTTTTTCTCTTCGGCAATTATTATGGTTTTTGTCTTTTCGTAGTTTATTTTCTTGTTTATTTTCTTAATCTCTTTCTAAATTATTTCCATATTGTATTGCAGTTCTTCCTCTGTTTCTGCAATTATTGCCACGTCATCCGCGTATAGTAGTTGTGCTATTTTTGTTATCTCCATTTTCCAGTATCAAATTTTTAGCATTTTCATTTTTTCATCGCCTTATCCAATACAATTGTGAACAGCAAGGCGCTTAGCACGCATCCTTGTTTTACTTCTTTCTTCGTTTCGGATTCTTTTGATTCCTCAGTCTTTGTTCTCACAATATTTCTGTTTTCTCTGTACATGTATTTTATTACATTTATTATTTCCTCCTCTATTCCTCTTTCTGCTAGTTCGTTCCATGTATGGTCTCTCCTTATCCTGTCCAATATTGTCCTTATCTTTTCGAGATCTACGAAGCATATGTGCATTTCTTGTTATTCTTAATTAGTTTCTCGCTTAGTTGTCTGAGTTTGAAGATTTGGTCTTTCATACTTCTCCCTCTTCTGAATCCGCACTGGTTGTCCATTGTTGTTCCTAGTTTGTCTCGCATCATTTTTTACCCTCAGTACCCTGGTCATTATCTTACTTGGTATACTTGTTAGTGTGATTCCTTTGTAATTTTCGCATATTCTTTTATCCCCTTTCTTATGTATTGGTAGAATTATTCCTTTATTCCATTCTCTTGTAGTCCAGTCAAGTTAGACTTTTTGGAAGAAATAAATTATATAGTTTTGAAATTTGTTATAATTACTCTTAAGTACTCTAGAATTGAATATCTCTCAAGTTTCTCCTCCCCGGGTGGGGGCTTCATCCCTTAACATTGAAAAAACACCCCCCAAACGATGATTTTTTTTTTCGCAAATATCTCGTAAACGGTGCACCGCCTAAATTTTTTTATATTGGGCAACGTTGATGGGAACAAAATTTTAAACAAAATTTATATGACGCGGTTTTGCACAAAAGCTATAGTTCGCGAGGAATAGAGGCCGGAAGTCAAATTATCCAGTAAATCCATGGGGAAATAAATTTGGCGGAAATAAATCATATAGTTTTGAAATTTGGTATTAAGTACTCTAGAATCGAATATCCGCCGAGTTTCCCCTCCCTCTGTGGGGGCTTCATCCCCTATTTTTGAAAATACACTCCCCAAATGGCGAACTTGTGTAATTCTTCGCAATTATCTCGTTAACGGTGCACCGCCGAAAAATTTTCTAATTAGGTAAAGTTGATGGAAATAAAATGTTGAAAAAAAATTATATTACACCTTTTTTCACAAAGGCTATAGTTTGCACGGTGTAGACGCCGAAAGTAAGAGATGAATTCTCTTACGAATTCTTGGGCTCTCTTTTAGAAAATAACTACCAAACGACTCGATTATTGTTAAAGGTGCTCATAACTGAGGTTGTAGAGCGACAAATTCTCGATCGGAGCAAGAAAATCATTTAAGCGAATATTTAGCCGTTGTGTAGTTATTTACGAAAAAAAAGCCCGAGAAAGGAACTGTTCTTCGCGCGCCAGTATTCATCTCTTACTTCCGGCGCCTACACCGCGCAAAACATGTGGCACGTTTGTGGCAAAACATGTAATATAATTTTTGTTCAAAATTTTATTTCCATCAACTTTACTCGATATGAAATTTTTCAGGCGGTGCACGGTTAACGAGATACTTGCGAAGAATTACACAACTTCGCCGTTTGGGGAGTGTTTTTTCAATATTAAGGGATGAAGCCCCTGTAGGGGAAAGGGAAAATTCGGCGGATATTCGATTCTAGAGTACTCAAAAGTATGTATACCAAATTTCAAAACTATATTATTTATTTCCGCCTAATTTATTTCCGAGTGGATTTACTGGATAATTTGACTTCCGGCCTCTATTTCGCGCGAACTATAGCTTTTGTGCCCAACCGTGTAATACAAATTTTGTTCCCATAAATTTTACCCAATATAAAAATTTACAGGCGGTGCGCCGTTTACGAGATATTTGCAAAAAATAACACAAGTTCGTCGTTTGTTTTGTTTTTCAATATTAAGGGATGAAGCCCCCACCGGAGGAGGGGAAACTCGACGGATATTCGATTCTAGCGTACTTAAAAGTTAGTATGCCAAATTTCAAAACTATATAATTTATTTCCGCCAAAACGGCTTTTTTAGGCTTATATGAGTGGATTATTGGTGTTTCCCCGCTACTTATTATGTAATTTATTAGTTTTGTTATTTGTGTTATTCCCTCTTCTCCCATGTGTTTCATCATCTCTGGGGTTATATCATCTGTTCCTGGTGCTTTTCAATTTTTTTGGTTTTTTATTGCTTCTTGTACTTTTTTAATTTGTTCAATTTTTCTCGTGCCTTTTTTGCGACTTTTCCCCCCATTCTTATGCTACGTTATCTTCTTCATCCTGTTCGGTTATTTTTTTGAAATATTCTCTCCACTTTCCATTATCTTCATTCGTGATAATTGTCCCATTTTTATCTTTTATGTTGATCATGTTATGTTTTTTTTTTCTATTTTAGTTGCTTTAGTGTTACGTAGAATAGTTTTTGGTTCTGCCCGAAATTCTCATTCATTCTTTCACCAAATTTCGTCCATGACTTTTGTTTTGCTTTATTATTGAATTCGTTTTGTTTCTCTTTTCTTTGTATTTTTCGTAATCTTCTATTTTTTTTAGTTTGTAAGTATCTTTTCCATTTCTCTTATTTGTCTTTTATCTCCTTTTTGACTTACTCGGTCCACCAATTTGTCTTTTCATTTCCCTGTTTCCAAATTTTGTTGTTCCGCAGGTCTCCGTTGCCGCTTCTAGTATATTTCTTTTGAATGTTTCCCATTTTCCTTCTATGTTTTGTTTAATTTCGCTCTCGCCGAATTTATTTTGTAGTATCTCTTTGTAGTTCTCTTGTGTTTCATCCTCCTCTTGTCTGTTTTTTGTATTTTCTTTCAACTCATGTCTATTTTTTGTAGGTGGTGGTCACTTCCTATTTCAGCTTGCCTTGTAACTCTTACATTAATTATTTTGTTCCAGCTGTTTCTATTAATTAGATGTTGGTCCATTATCGATCTTTCGTTTCTGCTGTTCCCCTATGTACTTGTGTATGTTTTTGTGTTTGAATTTTGTATTTGTTATCACAAGGTTGTTTTCAATGCATAATTGTATTATTCTTTCCCCATTGTTGTTTTTAATTTTTTCTCCTTCTTTTCACACTACCTCTTCTATTCCGCTATTTTGGCATCCTACTCTTCCGTTTAGATCTCACATTATCATTATGTTGTCATCCCTTTGTTTTCAAAGAATGTGAAATTTATTTCAATAAAAATTAGTATTGCCTGACGTTTGTCGATCAAAGTTGCTCAATAAATTTATTGTTACTAGGCAACTTTAAAACACGCTGTGCTAGAAACACAGATTTTCGCACGCTTATTAGCTCGATAACGAAAGATTATGGTGCAGATATGATTAAAAAAAAAAAAAAACAAAAAAAATATTAAAAGACAGACTCGTGGTCGTGCTATGTTTATTTCGAACGTAAATTTTGATTCCCAGGGCATACATCGCACACCACTAGATACACCACCGAGTGCAGACCAGACACTAGAGATTCATTATTTGAACCGCTGTAATCCCGCTCCCCAGTTGCATTGTGGCCGTTTTTGCCTTAATAACGGCGGCCCAGGTCGTCTCTCATCCGGCGCTGTTATTTCAAACCCTATCTCTTTAAATTGTGTGTTTCCATTGTGTTTCAAATCCGGGTGGTATCCTTTACGTAGGAATTATTCCGACGGTTTTTCCGCCCCCCGTCGAGGCATGCCGCACGTTCCGCCGCGCCCCGGCCCCCCGTACACATGCCTCAGCCGCCCCCGTCAGCCCCGCCTGTTCATCCCCTTTCGCTATTGCTGGGGCGGCGCAATTATAGTAATGAGATACGTCCCCCGGATTATTAAATTTCCTGGCGAAACGCCCTCAGTTTCGGAATGTAAATGTTTTGATACTGCCGTTATCGCCCCGTAATAGTTTAGGAAGCGGATTTCATTTCGTTTCCGGCAGACAATTAAATATATCCCATCATAATACAACACAAAGTAACAAATAATACAGGGTGGGGCAGACAAGCGGCACTATCTTTAGCACCCTGTATGGTTATATGGATGCTTAGAATCATGTATGGTCTAAGGATTCTTAGAATCTTGTATGGTTCTAAGGATTCTTAGAATCTTGTATGGTTCTAAGGATTCTTAGAATCTTGTATGATTCTAAGGATTCTTAGAATCTTGTATGGTTCTAAGGATTCTTAAAATCCGGCAGACAATTAAATATATCCCATCATAACACAATACAAAGTAACAAATATTACAGGGTGGGGCAGACAAGCGGGAGTATCCTTAGCACCCTGTACGGTTCTAAGGATTCTTAGTATCATGTATGGTTCTAAGGATTCTTAGAATCTTGGATGGATCTAAGTCTAAGGATTCTTAGAATATTGTATGGTTCTAAGGATTCTTAGAATCCGGCAGATAATTAAATATATCCTATCATAATACAAAACAAAGTAACAAATAATACAGGGTGGGGCAGACAAGCGGCACTATCCTTAGCACCCTTTATGGTTCTAAGGATTCTTAGAATCTTGTATGGTTCTAAGGATTCTTAGAATCTTGTATGTTTCTAAGGATTCTTAGACTCTTGTATGGATCTAAGGATTCTTAGAACCTTGAATGGTCGGGGCGTGTGTTAGGAGGGATGTAGACAATGGCCTTCACGTTCTTCACACTTGGAAGTTTAGTAACCATGCAGCGTTGTACCGGTGAACAACGAGGTTTCCACCTCAGTGGATGTCTTAAATAAACACAACTTTCGCTATTGGGCTGCAGCCAACCCTCCACAACTTTACGGACGGCCCCTCGATTCTGCTAAAATTACAGTTTGGTGTGCAATCTTTTCGAATTGTACAATTGGCCAGTCTTTTTCGACGATGATGATGGATATGCAATTACAGTAGCAAGAACGTGCTATGTTCAATTGCTGGAAACCTTAGCTAGTCAGTCCTTAGTCCTTAGTCACTAATCACTAGATCGATTTCCGTAAATTAGAACACTCATGTCGATCCAGAGCCACTAGTCACACATCCAGAATGACAATGAGCCATGAATTATGAAACAACCAATGTTCAGTCCAATCAGACGTAAGCTATTGTAAATACTTTTTGTGGGGATATCTCAAGTCGAAGGTTTTTGTGACTTACCCAGCAACAATCCAGGACGTAAAAGTAAGGATTCATGAATTTCGTCAGAATTTCCTTATGAGTCTCAGACAACATGTACAAAATGATAGTCGCCTCTTTCCTGAAATTATGTTCAAATATTGAAACTATTTTTGCTTGAACACAAATTTCCATTTGTGCTTTCAACATTTGTTGCAATCAATGCAAAAAATATCTTTTTCATACGTTTTTAATACCTATAAATAGTTTGAAACCCCGTCATACTTTTCCTGTACTTATCCAATGTATATGTATATATGTATATGTATATGTTTATGTCCAATACTGGTCCTGGCCAGCTAAGTGAAGACGGTATAATGGCCCTTGAATCTCATCTAGATGTGGAGGTGGCTCCACGTAATTTAATTACAAGGCAGTAGGGTGAACTCGGGAATATTCAATTTAAACACGAAAACTATCCCATAACAGCATATATTTATTAAATGAAAAATAAATAGTATGATTCGGACAAAATACAATTGAGGCGTTTATTTTAAAAACTGCACATGTCCAAATATCAGTTTTAAGGGAAATTTAATAGTCAAAGTACTGGGAAAATAAATCAGGCTATTCTGTTGAATTTATTTCAACTTATTTAAAAATAAAAATAATTTTAAATAAGAACTGTGAAACAAGAAAAAAACTGGGGGTAAAGTTGGAAAGAAACAGGCGTGTAACAGGCAAATGAAAAAAAAATCATTTGCCTGCTACACGCGACCTGTATTGTTTTTCGAGAAAACGGGTTTGTTAGTGCATAGACATTGGTCTTGAGAGCTGTTTACTGTTAATAACTGATTTGTGCATTTTTGGACTTGTATTGTTTTTAAAATAAACGCCTCAATTAAACAACATGTTAAGAATGCAAAGGAATACGGTGGGCAGTCTAATTCCGCGACGCAATTTTCCGCAAAAATGCTCGACGCCAGCGGACGTGATCACATACACATGCCTCGACCCGGAAATAGTGGAATGTCGGCTTGAGTACAATATTACAATACAATACAATAGTACAATATTAATATGGCTAGTAATTGTACAATATTACCAAATCGCTTCATTTAAATAAATGACGCATAGAACGGAGAAAATTAAAGAATATAAAATAGTAAGATAAGGTGTAATTATATCTGTTTTTGTGTAACCTCCTCGAACTCGACGCTGGAAGGGGAGGCTCCTGGACGCCGTTCACACTACCTCGTGGGGTCCCTCTTTGGATTCACCGTGAGGGCAAGGGGGTTGGGGGGTTGTAACCTGTAAAGGTAACCCCCTCAAGAAACCGGCCTAAAGATAAGGGATGGTATTACCACAACGCGCTAAATAGAAAAGGCTAATGCTTACCTAAGATCTAGGGCGGCCGGTATGTGTCGTAAGCTAGGTCGCTTCTAACCAGGGTTGTAACCTGTAAAGGTAACCCCTGAAGAAACCGGCCTCAAAATAGGGGATTAACACCATGCGAGATACAGAAAAGCCTAATTCTTACCTAAGATCTAAGGCGGCCAGTATGAGTCGTAACCTAGCTCGTTTTTAAACCAGATCACGCTTTAATAGCAGTCACACTTCCGGTATTTCACCGACTTTTGTCCTAGACAAATATTTGACCGCTCGCGTATACCTACGACCTAGTAGCGATTAATTAGATTTAATACTCGCTAACGCAACATTATAGGCAACTACGCAATCTCCACTGTAAGGTCCAAAACTAACGTCAGAAGTGCCCTTCGATTGCCTCAACTTGTAGTACTTCAGAACTGGGTATTGTCTATGGGAGGTAATTATACGTGATGCATTGCACGAAGATGTGTATTAAGGGGATGCACATATTCGTTGATGGGGAGAACGAATCAGCTATGTTAGGTTTCTATTTCAATTTATTTTATTTTATGAGAAACACCATAAACTTTTAAGGAACGGTTTTCTTGAGACACCCTGTATTATCGCTAAACCTGTAGTTAACAAAAGCCTGGACATTTTAACATAGGAACATAGAATATTTATGATATACGTCTAATCTTCCATGAAATGACACAAATTATTTGTGTATGTACTTATCTTAATTATTATAATTATCTGAAGATTCATAAAGACAGTCTGTATATGAACCTTTGAAAACCAGAGTGGTCTAAGTTCTTTTTTAATTTAGGTAAGTCCAGAAATGGATCCAAGGACATGTCCCTTTGTAAATTTCTCGACTTCACTGAATTTAAAAACATGGACTTAAAAAAATCTACATTTGATTAAATTTGTTTATTAGTTTTTTTTTTTTTATTTGTTTTATTTAACGACGGGTTATTTCTACTTCTATGGCTAAATACCGTCGACAAGGAGCGATCCACCACACTTTAAAATTTTGCTTTTATGAATTTCGCTTCATCCATATCGGGTTCCTCAACGTAGCGTACAACTTAACAGTACACGGGAGCACCTACTTCAGTTCCCCTCCAAAGGAACGGCACTTTTAGAATTTTAAACGCTCAAAAATTCTCGAGCCCACAGTGTTCGAACCTGCGACCCTTGGTACGAGGGGCAAGTGCACTAACTTCTCGACAAAATTCCCTATGTAGCCTCATTTTTGTAATTATAATCATTCCTTCTGAAACCTCAAGTATGATTTTTTTTTTAATTTGTAGCATTTTGAATTGGATAATTAAGGAGGCGAAAGTTTAGCGAACTGAAAAAATAATAATTATTATTATAATAATTTATTATCGGACACCATTTTTGAAATATGTAATTCTAGCACTAGTATCAGATTTAAATGCTTCCGTGCAATTGCAACTGCAAGACATTCCAGGCGATCAGTAAATTCAATTAAACGCTCCACATCGGCACGGGCAATTGCAATTAACAAATGCGCAATTTCCCACTATAGAACGACTGTTTTTATTGCAACTATAACTGGCAATTTAGGCACACACTGTACTGCTAATATTCAACTTGCACGAATCGCAGCGTTCGCATAGTTACGATTTGTGTTGGAACTGCGCGAATTGCGATTATAATTGGAATACATCCGGAAATATGGAGAATAAAATTTAAACCCGCTACGAAGTGAATACTCTATATTTTAATTCAATTAAAACAATGTTTCCCATTTAATTTTAGTACTAACATTTTCTTGTATATGCATGCAGAGCTGATTGCTTGAGTCATTTTGATACCTGAAACCACATTTTATTGAGAACATTTTTCTATAGAACTATAATTAATAAACACAAATAAAAAATCTGAGAACAGAAAAAAAACACGTTAGATGAATGATATTTATAACCTCTGATCAATTTGCTAGTTATCAATTTCCACTGATCATTCTTCTAGTAGTCAATTTTATAACTATTATTCTTCTGATAATGAAATATCCCTTTCTGGCAGGTAATTTTCTGGTGAACAGTTTTTGTAGAAATTTTCAGCATTTAATTTTATAAATCAGTAGTGTTATCTGCCTTTTTTGTTATTTTACAGTAGAAGGTAAAACAGTTTAGTACTTATAATTGTGAATGTAGATTAGCATGAATCATTGCCATAGTTATTTATAATTTGTAATTTTTGACAACAGTAAACCGTTTGATCAACTTAAAGTATACTTTATTTGTGGTAATTTAATGGCAAAAAAAATACTTGTTTTTTTAAGGCAGCTAGCATGTTTTGCTACTGTACTGAAAAGTACTGAAATATAAATTTTTCACTACTCGTTTTGTGACAATCACAATTTGAACAATGACAAATTATGGGCTTTTTTTCTTGAATCTTAAAACTTAGTTCAAAACTTGGCATTGTATTCGCCATTTCTTGTTTGTCCTTTAGGAGGATAATTCAATCATCAAAATCCCTTTTGCATCTAGAATACTAATGCCTGTCTGGCATTACCATATGGTGGATTTTAATGACCATTTCTATTGTAGTGACAGTTTTTGGGGTCCAAGCACATTTTTTTACAATTATTTAAAAAAAATCAGAAAGTTTTGCCGAACCATTTGCATACCTAGCATACCATACACATACACATATACTTACCATGCCTACCTAACCTAACCTAATCTAAAACAGCAAAATAAACTTTTCCGGAAAAAACTTTTTTTTAATTCAAAAACAAAATAATAATAATAAAGAATATTTATTATCAGAAAAGCTACATAATATATAAAAGGTAAATATATACATGACAACAAACAACATAACAAAACAACAAAAAGAAAAGTGCTAAAGCAAAGACACAAATTGTAAATACAGTCTTCATATTACAATATTTTACCAATTTCTATTTACAAATCAATTTCAACAACGTATTCCCTCACCTGAAGTAAATGATAATTAGATCAATTGATTAGAACGACCGATTCATATGGTGATTGGTGATTTGAGTTTTTGCAAGTTTGAATGCCATTTTCATTGATTTTCTATGAATTGGTTTTTACATTTTTAAATTAAACTTACAAAAATTGTAATACAAAAAGCAAAATCAATTAATAACAATGCCAATTATTATTATTCGTGGGTGGTTGGGCACAAATATTTACATCACCCATTTTAATGGGTTAATCATCTGAATTTTGATGATTTTTTAAAACAAGTACAGAACACACTATTTTCCAAAATTTATTAAAAAACTAATCGATGAAACGAAAGAAATCAACGAAATTGCACTAAAAACTTACAAAATATGGATAAAATTCATAAATTGAACAAGATTATATGATTGATAATTGAACCATAAACTGTAAAACAAATCATTTTAATCTGAAAATATATTATTCAATGAAAAGTAATAAAAAGTTGTTATTATAATACAATACAATTATAATAAAAATTATAATTGTTGTAATATTGATTGATATTTATTTAGTTTTGGTATTCCAGCCTTTGTAATTGTTCTTGAAATTGTTATCAATTTTAACGAATTTTGGTTTTACAGATTTAAAATTCAATAAAATTGAACAATTATAAAATCTAGAATACCAAAATTAAAATAAAATCTGTTCAAAGCAGCTTATGGTATGTTGTGATTTTTACCCATTTTTATTTAATTTGGATTCTCAGATGTTTTAGTTTCTGGAATACTTGTACTTCAGAGTTATTTTTGACTTGCCAGAGATTGAATTTTGGAATTCCTGATGTAGTAATGTTTCTTCAATTTCAATTGATTTCCATTGATTATTGGATATTTAGCTTCTGATATTACTGGAGTATACAGAAATTTTGAAAAAAATCTTAGAAATACGACAAAGAAGTTCTGAGAATTTTACATGTTTATGGCATGTTGGTTTATGGCATGTTGTGATTTTGATCGATTTTTATTTAATTTTAGTATTCTAGACTTTATATACATTTATAATGCATAATATGCGACGAAGCTTGATAAAAACACTGAAAAATCTGGGAATCTAAAATTCTATAAAACTTAACTGCAGCAGCACTACAATTTAACGTAACCTGATATAGTAATGTTACTTTAATTTCCATTAATTTCCATTGATTATTAGATATTTAGTTACTGATAAATTGATGATAATTGATGGAGTTTACAGAAATTTTGATAAAATTCTCAGAAATACCAGAGAGTAGTTCTGAGAATTTTACATCAGCTTATGGTATGTTGTGATTTTGATCGATTTTTATTAAATTTTGGTATTCTAGACTTTATATACATGTATACAGTATAATGCATAATATGCGATGAAGCTTGATAAAAACCCTGAAAAATCTGGGAATTTAAAATTCAATAAAACTTAACTGCGACAGCACCAAAATTTCTTTAAACTCCAGAAATATCAGCAGATAAATATCTAATAATCAATGGGAATTAAAGAAACATTATTATATCAGGAAATTAAATTTCCTGCGGGTCCAAAATTACTTTGAAGTACATATATTCCAGAATCCGACAAATCTGAAAATCCGTCATTCAATAAAACTTAACTGCAGCAGCAACAAAATTTCTATAATTATTGCAAACATATTAGAAACTAAAAATTGAATAATCAATTAAAATTAATAGAAATTACAGTAGCATTATTTTTTTCCGGTTGTAATAAAGTAACGTATAATTTGTCTTTTTCACACAAACATTTACGTTTCAAAATTTATCAAACTGAAAATATACAATTCAAGATAAGTAAATAAATGTTTTCATGAAAAAGAACAAGTCAAACAATTAGTGCATTGCGTTACATTTTATACTGCTATGTTAGTCCTATAACCCCTTCGAACTAAATATTAACATTCATTACTGAAACATAATACGGTCGATTTATTACTTTCTGGTCTGCAGAATTGTAATAGTATTGTAATTGATTTTAAACATAAGACGTATTCTTATGTTCCATGCTAATTACTGACCTGCACTTAGTACACATCTAAGAAGCAATAAAACGTGCAAATAATAATAATATAATAATAAAGAATATTTATTAGCAGAGAAGCTACATAATATACAAAAGATAAATATATACATGACAGCAATAAGTGGTTAATACTAATAATAAGTACCTCATACCTCCACAGATGTATTTCAATTTCATTGTATGATGTTTGAGGTACAATAGTCAGACTTTTAGACTTAAATGACGCGGTAACCTGGAATTAACTTGACTGAATTTGTATAATGTGACACTATTTAGTGACTTTTTGAAGGAAACGAAAGCTTTGGAAGGACTAGTAAAAATGAAAATGAAACATGAAGAATATTTGTTAATTCGTTTCACTCATGTTTATTTTTGCAGGGGAATTAGTACATTTAAATTTATCATTGGCATTGATTTTTTAAAAAAAGCTTGCAAATTATACATAAATCAAACCATTTTAAAACTAAAAATCCATATGTCAATGGTTTGTTTTAAAATTTGGTTTGATTTATATATAATTTGGAAGCATTAAGTTTTCTATTTTTTTTTTTCAAAAATCAGTCCCAATTATAAATTTAAAGGTACTAATTCCCTGAAAAATAAACATGACAGAAACGAATTAACCCCACAGTATTTGTTTATTTGATAGATATTTTTTGATGAGGGGTTCGATCTCGAGCTATGTGTAAAAATATATCTAGAAATCAACTGAAAGTAATCTGCCTGATAGTTTTCCCAATCCTAGTCGTTCGCAACAGACGATAAACTGTAGGTGCCATATGTCAGTTTAAATTCGATAAAGGCAACTCATACCCATATGTGGGTAAATCGCCTTGCTGCTCTAACTAATTACGTCGCCATGGAACGATCTGGAAAAATTTCCCATTTAACTTCTTCCATATCGGTTTTAGCATTAATATTTGTTATTACTTTCTGCAATGTTTCGATAATTCTTCATTATTTCAATGGCGATAGTCGCTCGTAGTGTTGTTGTGCAGGAATTGTTATCCCCTTGGATGAGTTACACGGCTCGAATTATTCATTGTTGGCTGTTTTAATTGACGCAGCCGGCCCAACTTTATCTATAGCCTATTAACTTTATTAATTAATACCAACTACTAACTGTGCACGGCGCGGAGTAAATTGCGTTAGCGAGAGAGCACAGAACGCGGTGCTTTATGTACCGGAGGAGGTCTGCTTTCAATGCATTTTGTAATTAGCGAGCGCCCGACGCCCTCGCGCTTCTTCCAATCATCCGAGCAATTAACTCTGCCAGAGAAAATATTACGTTTACAGGAAATATTACTAAACATAAAAGTATAAATGACTGTTAGAAACGTCGACAAAACAATCCCGGTACTATGCCAATAATATCTTGGAGGAATAATGAATAGTTAATATTACTAATGGAGGTCATTATGGGTTTATCATAATATGGAACTTTTATGACTTGTTTTTAAAATTTAATTGCATGGATGCAAACCCCTAATGACCATCACAAGAAAGAACTATAGTGATATAATTACAGTTAATATATGCATCTAGCACCCGTATCTAAAGTAGAATTATTAAAAATGTTGATGGACATCTTTTCTTTCTAAAAAGTTACCCAATTTTCCGAAAGTTTGGTCAATTAATTTTCTAATACATCTAAAATACTTAATAAAAGTGTAATTGAGAAAGAAAACAAAAGAAAAACGCATAAAATGTATGCAAATTGCAGAAAATTTAACAAGAGTTACAAGAGAAGTTATAACTGAAAACCCTTCAGTTTCAGAGATATTTCTAAATTTACTGAAACGTACCAAAATCTAAGAACTTGAACTAGAAATTTGGAGTTCATATTTATTTGTCTCATAAATATTTCACATTCATATTTTTTTTTTAAATATCAATAAAACTTGTGGATCGAACGAATATTCGTGAAAATTTCAGCTTAAATAATATAAACAAGTCATGAATTATGAAACTATACCTTTATAATAATTTCGTAAATATTTCACTAAAAAATATTTAAAATATTTCATTCTTTTTGACGCCCCTTCAAATCCATTGGACCATTGATCACTGGAATGACATTTTAATGCTGTGTGTTCAAATGCCCTTTTATATAATTCAAAGGTGTGCATTTAGCAGTCACGAAACTTATTATTCAGCGGCTGTGCTATATGGTAGAACGATGCAATCGCATCATTCAATCATATCACTTTTTACACCGAGCCCCAGTGGAAATCTAGTATAGTGCCGGAAATTAAAATGTTTAGACTCGGGATTCGTAATATTTCAGCGAATCATCCAGCAGACTACGCACTAAATGAATCCCAGGACACGTAAAAAATAATACGACCACATAAAAATTCCCATACTATTACCGCTTATTATTAACAATGATATTAATTTCAAATTGTTGTAGACAAGATTTCCTTGAAAATGCCAGAAGATTCGCTTAAAATATATTTGAAAATATAACACAAATTTTGAGTGTAATCGAAATTTTACAAAATATTATTGCACTTTGTTTTACTAATTTTAGAATGCCACTAGGAAAATAATCTCTAGATAGTAAGTAACACTGTAAAAGACTAGACATATTCTGAATACACTGTAAACAAACTACTGTAGAAATACTGTAAAATGTTCAATGATTCCTACGAAACTTTTTATTATTTCTGCCAAATTTCAACTATTTCTACCAACTTGAAATTATTTTTTCAAAATTTCAATTATTCTGTTAATTGTTCTATTATTCTGTCAAATATTATTGCTTAATTTTTAATAATGAACACAACTTTTCAATTGTTTCTCCAAATATTTTAATAATTTCTCTAAATCGTTCATAAATGATTTTAATGAATTTAAAAAACCATAATGAATTTGATTTTTTTTTTAATCGTGATTTGTTCCAACTTAGGTTTCCAGGACCTTACACTTATAATAATTACTATACAATTTACAACATTTTTGTAAAATTTTCAATTATTCGGTCAAAATTTCAACGGTTATATGAATAAACCGTTTTGGTAGATTGGCAAGTCCTGTTATTCTTTCAAAAATAGTTGTTGTATTTTTAATGATTTACAAAACTTTTCAATTGTTTCTCCCAAAGTTATAACAAGTTTTCCAAAGTATAAATTATAAAACGTAACTTACAAACTTTGATAGAAATAATTGAAATTTGGTAGAAATAATTGAAAGTTTCTCTGGAACCATTGAAAATTTTACAATAATTATTGAAATGATGGCGAAAATGGAAACTTTTACAATGATAAATTAAATGTGTCAATTCATCCGTTTTCAGCAGGGTTAGTGTTATTTAAATCCATTGATTTAAATCATGATTTAAATCAACTGTTTTTTTTTAATAAATCATTGATTTAATTTTTTTTTTTAACTTATCATTGTTTTTACACTGTGCATTCCAATACGCGCATAATTAAAAATATAATGTAACTATTGAGTTAGCTTGCTTTAAAGTAGATAATTGTAGGTACGGAAAATATTTTCAGTTTCTTCCATTTTTTGGTCCATCCCAAGATACAGATACACAGAAATTTGTTTTAATCATCAATTCTTGTTCAAATTCAAGAATTTATTAAAACACATCATATGATTATAATCGTGATGTAAATCGATTGATATAAATCACATCTCCCCTGGCAAGAACTGATCAGAAATATAAAAGAATTAATTAAATCATATTTTTGCGATTCAAAAAAAATCCCAGATTTTTGATTTTTTTTTAAATCATGATTTATTCCACCCCTGGTTTCCAGGATATTACACTTATAATAAGTACTGTACAATTTTTAATATTTTCTGTAACATTTTCAATTATTTCTGTCAAAATTTCAATTATTTCTACTCAGTTGCAATTATTCTATCAAAATTTCTAACATATTGTGAATTTTCCTGTCAAATTTTCATTTAGTATTGTAAAATTTTGAAATTATGTCATAATTTGTGTCATTGCTGTAAAACTTCAATGATTCCTGTGAAACTTTTTGTTATTTTTGCAAAATATTAATATACCGTTTTGGCAGTTTGGCAAGTTCTGTTATTCTGTCAAAAATAGTTGCTCTATTTTTAATGATTAATACATATTTTCAGTTGTTTCTCCCAAAGTTATAACAATTTGATGGCGTGTAAGATGGCGAAATTTTTTTTTTCATACCAATAATGAAATGTGACAATTTATCAGTTTCCAGGACGTTACACTTATAATAATTACTGTTTAATTTACAATATTTTCTGTGAAATTTTCAATTATTTCTGTTACTAAGTGTTACTAAGCAATTATTCTGTCAAAATTTCTACCAAATTGTGAAACATTGCCAAAATTTCATTTAATTTTGTAAAAAAAAAATTAATATTCTGGCATAATTTGTATCATTACTGTAAAACTTTCAGTGATTCCTGTGAAACTTTTTAGTATTTTTATAATACTGTAAAACTTTCAGTGATTCCTGTGAAACTTTTTAGTATTTTTAGCAGTTTGGCAAGTTCTATAACTCTGTCAAAAATGATTGCTCTATTTTTTATGATTAACACAACTTTTCAATTATTTCTCCCAAAATTCTAACAATTTCTACTAAGGTTCTAAGTGGACGTTATCTAACAATTTCTACTAAGTATAAAATTATAAAACGTAACTTACAAAGTTTTATGGAAATAATTTAAAGTTTCTCAGGAACTATTGAAAATTTTACAATAATGATTGAAATGATTGCGAAAATTGAAGCTATTACAATAATAAATGATATTTGTCAATTCATCAGTTTCCAGGACGTTACACTTCCGCTGAAAATTATTGAAATTTGCCAGAAATAATTGAAAGTTTCTCGGGAACAATTGAAAATTTTACAATAATGATTGAAAGATACCGAAAATTGAAACTTTTACAATAATAAATGAAATTTGTCAATTCATCAGTTTCCAGGACGTTACACTTACGCTGAAAATAATTGAAATATGCCAGAAATAATTAAAAGTTTCTCAGGAACAATTGAAAATTTCACAATAATGATTGCAAAGATGCCGAAAATTGAAACTTTTACAATAATAAACAAAAAATTTCAATTCATCAGTTTCCAGGACGTTACCCTTACGGTGAATAATAATAATTACTGTACAATTTACAATATTTTCTGTGAAATTTTCAATTATTCGGTCAAAATTTCTACCAAATTGTCAATTTTCTTGTCAAAATTTCAACGATTACTATCAGAACTTCGTGTATTATTATAAAAAATGTAATATTCTACATAATTTTTATAATGTGATATTTATTTTTATTATTTCTGCTAAATACGAATATATCGTTTTGGCAATTTCATAAAAGTTTGTATTTCTTGGGATAGCATTATGAATTTTAATATAGCTATTACAAATTTCATGATATTTTTATTATTTATTTAATAAAAAAAATCTTAGTATTTAATTTAAAAATGCTAGGGTCTAGTGTGAAAATATTTTTACCCGTTTCGGGCTATTAAACATCTGTTTACATTAATAAAAGTTGGCTGGTAGGTAAGCCATAACTGTATCCTGTATCTAAAATTGGCAAGGTAATAATATTTTCCTACCGATATGTCATTGTCAACATTTGTCAAGAAATTGAAACCAATTTTCGGCTGAAATTAATTACATTGAACTTACCAAAGAAGTTGTGCAGCAAAATAAATCTTCGCACATGGAGTCTTCATTAGTTTTTAATTTGAATTTGTCAGGAATTGCAATTTCAAGTTTGAAAAATTGTAACCATGGTGTCACATAAATCCGTAAATTCGAAATGAAATCTTGATGATAGTAACTATGCCAGTTTTATTTACCCTTTTAGTAATTATGCAATTAGAATAATAATTAAATGTTTTTATTTTCTGAAAGCGATAAAGTCTTAAACATACCTGTTATGACTGTTATGACATTCGTTGCATCCGAACGAATGCCTTAACAGCCTTATATATCTTGAAATCCTTATGGAATACATTAAATTCCTAGGTATTTTAGTACCTACAATCATTTTAAGACAAAACCCGATAAGTCAATAATTAAAAGTCAAAATAGTATTGGGTTTTGCCAGCGATGAATCGCAATGGAACGGACAATGAACATATCTCAACCTTTAACTTTTATTTTAGTTCTACGTGTTCTAATAGCATGAAAACGATATAGGGGTTCGTCCATTACGTCCAAAATACGAACAATCGATAAGGTCTTTTTTTTACTTATTGGGTTGTCACGGTCCTAAATGGACGTTATCGCTTTTTTATTATTTCCGGTAGAAATCGTAAAATGGGTTATTCTTACTTATGATCATGAATTTGGTCTTGTCCATGTTGATATCTAGTCCTTATCTGTAACTAGTGCTTATTCAGCTATTCATTATGAGTTGTAAGTCTTCTATGTTGTCGGCCATGATCATGGTATGTTGGTGGCGTAACACAATAACAACAGTACATATTTAACCATGAAACATGAGAATTTTTAACGCCTACTGTAAACTCATGTGGTTGGTTACCTAAACTCCAGTATTGTTTATTCTTTCGCTTACTGTCGTAACAAGAACTTCCCGAACTTCTTATTTACAATCGTAATGCTGATTTTCTGGAGTCTGGAGCCTTATACCATGGGGCTCCACATACCTGCAGGGCGGATGAGCCCCTAGGCAGCCCTCTGGCTACGGCCCTGGCTCCTGTCCTCGTAAGCCTACGCACACTTCGCGCTAATTCCTTCCGGGACGAATACGGGCCTGGGAATATAAATCCGCCATAAATATTTTAACGGCGGCCCTCTGCAGCCTCTTTCGGCCCAACTATCCGGGAAAAGCCGCCGAAGACACCTGGAGCTCCGCTAATTTATGCGAGACACGGAGATCTCCTGGGATACGTCTGGGGCACGGAGGATTTTTCCGCTGCAGCAGAACGGCTAATTAATCTTAATCAAGATGTAAATTAGTAAAGCGAGTGAAGGACTGGGGGAAGCAGGGTCGCATATCGTATCATCGCATCTAATGAGGTTGTTGACACCCTCAGCGCTCGGCTTGACATTTTTTCCCTTTGCCAACTTAATCACAGTCACGGCGGAAAATTCGTGTCGCTCATAAATCCGTATGCTGTTCTATATTCTTTGTGGTGAATTCAATGTGAATAAGTCCAGTTGTAGGATGTCGGATTATCTTTAACGGTGGTTCAGCTCCTGTTCCAGGTAATTGAACCAGGATCAAATACCAATTTTAACAAAACAGTGTAGGGTCAAGTGGTGTAAAAATGAGACAATTTTGAAAACTTTTCATTTTTCAGCATTTTAACCTACGAAATACACCACTCAAAAGAATTATCGCATATTTTGATTTTTTTGTTTCTACCTACAAAGACGAATCACGTCGGCTATTTAAAAAAACTTATAATGGTATTCTTTGGAATATGCGATAATTCTTTTGAGTAGTGTACTTGATTAAAGAATATGCATCATGTGCATATTTATGTAAGGAATAATATATATAAATAATTTTACCACATTTAATTGTTTCTTGGAAAAAAAAAATACTGTGTCTCATTTTTAACCTGCTTCTGGGGTAATAATGAAACGTGCTTGGGCAAAAATGAGACATATGTTTTCACGTGAACAGGTAAGCTCATTTCTTATTTATTATTACTGGGGTGAAATTGATACACTTAAGTAAAAATATGAAACATTATTTACATAAATATTTTAATCATTCTAGCGAAACAACTTGGAAATGAACAACAAAACATAAATTGTGAACAGAAAAGCATTTGAAAAAAAATATACAAATTAAAAATAACTCTTAAAATACTAATACAAATAATGTGACTTAGTTTACATTATATTTTTCGAAATTTATTCCAAATACCAGCTGTTGGGAGACTCTAGAAGTCCCTCCATGAAGCATTGGAGCAGGTAATTTCATGACAACATCTTCCCTAGCTAATTCGAATTTTTCAGGCACTTCTGAAAAATAATCTAAAATATTTTACTTAACAAAATCAATAAAACAAAGTCTGAAATAAACGAAGACGTAAAATAGATTCTAATTGTCATGTACTGACAAGTTTAGAATATCTAAATCGACTTAAAGAAATAGAAGCTCCACAAATAGAGAAAAAAGCACCAAGAAAACAAGTGAATTGTAGAAGTGAACACTTGTGAAACAAGTGAAAGTAGCTATCGATTCCTAAAATACTTAATAAATACTTGGGTGAATCTGAAATAACCTTGTTTCCATACGTTTTGACAATTACGGAAAGGCTGAATATTTATGGAAAAATGAAACTCGAACTCTTTTCAATGAAAAACAAATTTTCTTTAAGTTTTCCTGGTATTTTTCAGAAAATTTAGAATATCTCTAAATTCTAATCTAATTTTTTTTTTAAATATCTCTGAAATTTCAAGTATTTTTATATCACATTATTTAGCACTGGAAACGTCATGCGCGCACGAAAAAATCCTTAATAATAAAAGATTTTTTATGAATTTCTAATCATTTTTTTCTGAATTTTAAAAAATGTTTCTAAATTTGCTTACGAAATTTTCATTAATTTTAAAAACATGATCTATGATTATGATTTAAAACATGAAAACATGATTTAAATTTTCATGTATCAGTTGAAGTTACATAAGTTTTATTGTACAGAAATGTCATGAATGCCAAATATTTGTTGAACTTCATAATAATAAAAGATTTTTTATAAATTTCTAATAATTTTTTTCTGAATTTAAAAAAAAATTTCTTAATTTGCTTACAAAATTTTCATTAATTTTAAAAACATGATCTATGATCATGATTTAAAACATGATAACATGATTTAAATTTTCATGTATTTCAGTTGAAGTTACATAAATTTTATTGTACAGAAATTTCATGAATGCCAAATATTTGTTGAACTTAATAAAAAAAAAAAAAAGAAAAACTATTAAAACAATATATTTTTATTAACAAGTCTTGGACTCTGATCGTTTATAACCGTATTTTTAGATGTTTTATGTAGGGTACAGTACAGTATAGGTATGTACATACAAACAATATATTTTCAACTAGAATACAAATTTTTGATAAAATATTATTATGATTACCGATTATTGTCCATTATATATCTGATCTCTGATCGTTTAAAGTCAACATCATATTCTATTTCTTCGTTTTAAAAGCGAACTCGGTATAAGACTTCGCCTTTTTTACATAATTTCTAAATCATATGATGTCAGATTTCAAATCTGACATGTCAACATACCAGCTAGCATTGCAAGCGTGCGCGTAAGATCTTAGTGCAGACATGACTTGAGATTGCCAACGCCAACTTTGTCATCGTTTTTTGTCGAACGCTCGGTACTTTCCTATACTCACTAATAAAAGAAACAATCATACATACATTTTTAAACTATGAATACAAAATATCAGTGAAAAATTGTTCAAAGCAATAAATATTTTTGAGCGCATTTTCTCAGATTAATAAGCTTCTTGTTCCATCCGATGGATCCATCCTTCTTCGTAACACCTGTACCACATTAAAAAATAACGCGATATTTCGTACCTACATCAATAATTATGCTTTACGAATACGTGCCATGCCAAGGGGCGTGCGGTTACATTCGCAAGTTCCTCCCGAGAAACACGGGGCGCAGAATCCCGCTCTTCTGCATGGATACTTACTTTAATGGAATTTCTATACTGCGCCCGTAACAATAGCGGAACCGACAAACTTTATAAACTTAAATTTTCTTCTTTAAGCCCCCAGTGTTCCACTAAACTGTTGTTCATTGGAGCTATAATGTACGGGGTTCACCCCGATTTGTGCAGAATTAAGAACAATGTTAAATGCTCCCAGGCAACACGTTTCGTACACTTATTTTCTGTTGCTTTCGCCGTATAAGTGCAGAGTGAGCTGGAATAGTTTTTTCAAGTTTTTTTTAACGTTTTGAAAACGCAAGCTTGGTTATTTAACTTTAAAATCGCTAGGAGATAACCTCGGCAATTTAATCACACTCTGTAAGATTGGATTTATTTGAACTTATTTTATTTTATTCGTTTATCTCGAGGCAATGAAACCGGGATTTCGTTTAATAAAATAAAACTTAAACCACGTAACGAGCAGAAATTGGGAAGATAGGCGATTAACTTGGCGGATTAAACTGTCAGAGGCAGAGAGTGCATTACACGGGAGACTGGGATTCAGCGCGGACATTAAAATAACAACTTTGTAGAAAATCTCACCAATTAAATATTTTATAATCTTGCACGAATAAATAGTATATTTCATTACGAGTCTGGAAATGTCCTCTCGTGTGAGGCGTAGCAGAACACGGGAAGTCAGCCAAACCATTTCTGGACGTGTAATGAACGATACATTTTATTATGCTTAATTTTTTATTATACTTATCTGAAATAACCTTGTATACGTTTTAACAATGATAGATAGGTGATATAATCAATGGCACACGGAAAAAACTTCTGCGTGCACTGTTCAAAAAATGTCACCTTTCCGTCATTGTCCAAACGTATAGATACATGATTATTTCAGATAAGTGTATACCTAATAAAAATAATTATTTCCGAAAAGTTTTCCGTGCGCTAAATGACGTCATTTAGCACGGAAAAACCCTTAATAATAAAATATTTTTTTATCAATTAAACAAAAATAATGTTTTCCTAAATTTAAAAAAAAAAGATCTCTAATTTGCTTCGTAATTTTCATTAATTTTACACAAGTCAAATTAATAAATTAATTTCATATTAAAAACATTTCTACAATACAATACTACAATACAATGCTTAATATAACATCGAAGAATGCCCATACGTTATTATACGTTATTCGATATAATATACGGTTTTAAATTTTCACGTATTTCGGTTGAAGTTAGGTACACAAGTTCTGTCAATGTCAAATACTTGTTGAACTTAAAATAAATAAGAATTTCGAATCATTTTTCGTGTGAATTGAAATGAATTATATTAAATTTTAATGAAATATTGACTAAATTATCGTACATGTTAAAGAGTTTTATAATCCATAACTTATATATAATTTATTCTTAGAATTTTCATGAATACCCATTTTATCACAAATCACAAATCTTATTGATTTTTTTCATGAAATTTTATGATTTCACATTCATTTAAGAAAAACAAACATGAACTTAGATTCTTAGATGAAATCTCTTAGATTTCTTGGTATGTTTCAGAAAATTTCGAAACATATCTAAAACTTCAAGTATTTTTATATGTAGGATTTGTAGTTAGTATGTATAATAGTCAAATGTTGTAAATATTTTAATAATTTCTGCCAAACTTTCAAAGATTAACGTCAGAATTTGTCAACATGATTACTGTCAAAATATTAAGCGTGGTACTACAAAATTTCAATTGTTATTCTACATATTGAATCTTCTATTGCCAAGATTTGATTTTCTATAAATATTTCAATGGATGCTTTATGAAAATAATGACTTTTTGAGAATAACAAGTGGAATTTTGACGGACTACACACAACTTTGACAGAACAATATAATTATAAATTTATTGATAGAATTTCAATGATCCCTACAATCAAAATTTCAATTAAAACTATCCAAATTTTATATTTCCTTTCGATATTTCACGAAGTGCAGTTAAAATTATATATTTCCTCTCGATATTTCAATGATTACTTCAAAATTTTGGAAATGATACCATTTAGACAATAAATATTGAAATTTTCACAGAATATAAGGAACTTTTCACGTAATACTATAATAATAAAATTATTATTAACATTTTAGTAATACTGTCAAAATTTGAATAATTACTATCAAATTTTGCCAAAATTTTGTCTACATTGGTTTCTTATTAAATTGGAGTCATTAATGTGAATATTTTAATTATTCGGACGATATTGCCCCAAGTACTATCAAAATTTCAATGTATTCTGTCGATATTTCAAAGACTTGACGTAATTCATTATTCTAGTGATATTTTAAAAAGCAATCGTAAAAAATTTCAGAAATGAAAACGTTTTCCATGGAAAAGTATTTCATGCCATTTCTGACAGAAAGATACAATTAGTATGTGTAAAAATCGATTTTATACCCTGGACATGTAAGATATGATTAAATTATACTTATTTACTAGATATACTTATTTACTGAATTGTTTAATAAATTCATTCCTGTATGAATATATAAAATTATCAAATTCCTCTAGAATATTTACTACAAAAAAATCAGCAAAAGTTAAAATTTCAGTACAAATTCACCGAAAATTTTACAAATTCATAAATTCCTTCTGAATCTTACTTACACATACTATTTTCATTTCAGATACCTTTGAAATTTGAGATATGAAAAAATAGTATTTTAAACTAAAAAAACAAAGATTAAATATTAAAAGAAAACATGTGAAATGATTTCAATAGAATTTGGCAATTTTGACAATAATCTTTGAAACATTCAAAGAATTTGGCATAACACCATACAGGGTCTATCGAAAATGGTGTCTATCCTATAATATGTTTCAAAAAATTTCAGTGTCAATCATTTAAAACGGTCCAAAGTTGAATAAAAAGTTTGTTGAAATCAATATTTTAACACAAATTTTGAGAAAATTATGGGTAAGAAGTACTTACTTAATACTTAAGTAATACTTTCAATGATAAGAGTTCAAATTTCAAGTGCACTTAGTTATGTTAAAAAATTTCATGACATATTCCTCTTCTTAAAAAATTGACAATAAGTAGGTAATATAAAAAAAACAGGACTTGTAATTCTTATTGATTTTCTTTTAAATTGTCGTGGTGTTCTATTTGCAATTGTTTTAAAATTCCCTACAACATTTTTTTTAACTTGATGACACCTTTAGTTGGGTATTTTTAAGTAGTACTTTCAATGATTAGAGTTAAAATTTTAAGTGCACTTAGTCATGTTAAAATAATTCATGACATATTCCTCTTCTTAAAAAAATTGACAAGACAATAAGTAGGTAATATAAAAAAACCAAGACGTGCAATACCTGTTGATTTTTGTTTTAAATTGTCGTGTTCTATTTGCAATTATTTTAAAATTGCCTACTACATTTTTTTAAGTTGATGACACCTTTACTTGTGTATTTTACAAAAATTGACAGGGCTTTTACTAATGCTAAGAAATTCATGTTTTTAATATCTTTATTAACTTGTGCAGATTTTTTGCTTAAGCACTGTAGAATAAGCTTTTCAGGATTTAATATCAGTTTGATAGAAACAAATTAATGAAATTAAAAAAAACCTCCCACTACTCTCATTCCCCTATATATCTCTACTAAAACTTCTACTTACTATAAAAATTTAATATCAGTTTGACAGAAACAAATTAATGAAACACAAAAAACTTCCCACTACTCTAATTATAATAAATAGATAATTCATTTTTTATATCAATTTCTATAAAAAATAATATCAAACATATTATACCATAACCTCCTAATTTTAATTACACTAATATTACAGATTTGGTAAACCCTTTCAAAAATTTAAGCGGTAAAAATGTTGTGGCAATATTCGTTATTTGTAACTATGGTTGATGTAATGGTGGTATTTTGTGATCCTTTAGTAACTTTGGATATTTTGGTTTTTGAAACTCTTTGGAAATGCAAATTTTGGAAATTTTCATTAAATCTCCATAAACCTTATTTACGATTTCTGATATCTTTATGAAGTGTTATGTAACTTCATTGAAACATCATATTTTATTAAAATTGCTGAAAGTTTAGTATGTATTGATATATTTTGATATTATGATTATGAATGAAACGTATTCTGCAACTTTTTTCCCGTCGTTCACTTCCTCCGGTTGTAGAACTGTTTTTTAGATTTACTGTTATAGCTTATATCTATTTAAAAAAATCAGTTCAATTTAAAGAATATTATTACTTTTTCATTACCTATTTTAAATTTATTAGAAAATTACATAATGAAATTTTCAGAAAAATGGGAAACTGTTGGCTTCAACAGGAAACTGTTGGCTTCAAACATGTTGGGAAACTTCTTTCGGCTGTATAACTGTTTTTGAGATTTACTGTTATAGCTTACTTCTATTTAAAAAAATCAGTACAATTTAAAGAATATTATTACTTTTTCATCACCCGTTTAAATTTATTAGAAAATTACTTCATGAAATTTTCCGAAAAATGGGAAACGGTTGGCTTTAACAGGAAACTGTTGGCTTCAAACATGTTGGGAAACTTCTTTCGGTTGTATAACTGTTTTTGGGATTTACTGTTATAGCTTACATCTATTTAAAAAATTCAGTTCAATTTAAAGAATATTATTACTTTTTCATTACCCGTTTTAGATTTATTAGAAAATTACTTAATGAAATTTTCAGAAAAATGGGAAACTGTTGGCTTCAAACATGTTGGGAAACTTCTTTCGGTTGTATCACTGTTTTTGAGATATACTGTTATAGCTGATTTCTATTTAAAAAAATCAGTTTAATTTAAAGAATATAATTACTTTTTCATTACCTGTTTTAACTTTATTAGAAAACTACTTAATGAAATTTTCGGAAAAATGGAAAACTCTTGGCATACTTTCATAGACTCTCTAATTGCAAAATGTGATATTTTCATCATTTTTTTTTTAACGTTCAATGTTTATTATCAGTATAGTGGCCAAATTCCGTAGTATTGTTAAAGTAGCAGTATTTGCTGCCAAAATTGTAATTATTTTCTCAATATTTCAATGATTACTGTCAAAATATGTAGAGTGGTACAAAAAATTCTATTTGAATTTAAAAAAATTGAATTCTAATATTATTAGTTTTTCATTAACCGCTTTAGATTTCTTAGCAAATGAATTCAGAACATTTCAGAAAAGTGGGAAGTTTTTGGTATAATTTCATAGACTTTTTAATTGCAAAATGTGATATTTTCATTAAATTTACTGAGAAACCCTGCGTTTATGCTGTAATTATCTATCTTCACAATAGATAATTATAGCCAGTACTTACGCCATTGACGTTTTTTTCTATTTGTGTCTTTATTGAGCTTCTGAAGAAAACGCAATCGTATAACATTATCTGACGATATAATTATCAAATTAAAAGGTACAATGTGCACACGGCTAATTAATTGCCTCCGAGTCTGTAAAATATTTACACAACACAGCCCCATTTTAGATTCGCCGGAAAATTAATTGCGATTTTTTTTTATTTGCCCTGCCGACAACAAACAAGAACGTTTGCGTAGAGCGAATTAATTGAAAATAAATATTGGGTAATGACCGGACGCCATTGATTTCCTCTCCCAAAAGCGCCGGCAGAAGACTTGTATGCATACCGCGATTACTTCTGTTATCTGTTTCCATTAGAATTTTTACATTCTACCCACACTGATGTGAGATCGCATGAACGCTTCGCCTACGTAACCACTCGAGGAACAGATAGGCCATCGTCTTTGTTATCTCATGCCACCAGTATTTTTAAGCATTCACTTCTCAGCATTTGTACAATGCAATTTATTTATTATGTATATAGACTCTCAGTGGAGTATTACATCGCTACCATAATGGCAGAAGTGGTATCTAACATATTTTGCATTTTATATATGTTTACATAGGAATTTTCTTGTAACTCCACTTTATAAAATGACATAATGTCGTATGTGTAATTTGAAACGTAATGGAGTGTGAACCAATATATTAATCAAAATGTGAATTAACGTGGTAAATTATCTCATTACCTCATTATCTCATTCCAATGCAAAATTCAACTTTACTCAACTAAAATAAAATAATATATATAATCAATGTACATCTCCTATACCCTTTCGGGTGTCGAGATTCATGCCACCACTAAATTATGTTGTCTACGAAGTTTTTCCATTCCTTTCTATTTGTAGCCTTTTTCCTTGCTTCTTGTTGATCGAGGTCGTTTCTTCTTAGGATCTCTTCTATGTTGTTTTCCCATCTTTTCCTTGGTCTTCCTCTTTCGTTCTTTTTCTTTTCGTCTTATGATGTCCATACTATTTTTGTTTGTATGTCATCTGGCATTCTTATCAGGTGCCCGAACCATCCTAGTTGTCGTTTCTGTATTAATTTTTGCAAACACTTTGTATTTGTAGATTTTCCCTGATCTGTTCGTTTCTTACTCTGTCTAATCTCATGATTCCTTCAACTTTTCTTAAGTATCTCATTTTGGTTGCTTGTATTTTATTCATTGTCTTTTCATTTGTTGTCCAGGTTTCACTTCCATATAAGAGTGTTGGTCTATAAATGGTCTTGAAGAGTGTCATTTTCGTGTTTTTGGAGATTCCTCTATTGTTTAGAATGTACTTGTTCATTGTATAGTAGGTTTTATTTGCGGCTATGATTCTGTTATTTATTTCGTTTTCCATGGTTCCTTTATTATGTATTATTGTACCTAAATATTTGAAGGTTTCAACTTGTTCTATCCTTTTCAAATTTATTAGTATTTTTGCTTTTGTTTCCTCTTTTGCTACTACCATTACTTTTGTTTTGTTTATATTAATTGCCATGTTTTGTTTTTTCAGTTCCTCCTCCCATATGCTTATATTGTGTTGCAGGTCTTCTTTGCTTTTGGCTGGCATGATTAAGTCATCAGCAAAAGCACATTCCGCTATCACTATTCTTTTCATTTTATAGTATCCTATTTCTACCTTCTTGGTGTTATCCTTAATTTTTTTCATTATGTTGTGTTGTGTATTGTGTAGGAATATAATAAAGAGCACAGGGCTTAAAGCGCCCCCTTGTCGAAGGCCTTCTGTGGTTGTGAAATTCTCAGATGTTGAATTATTTGCCCTTACGTAGTTTTCTGTGGTTTTATACATACTCTTAATTGCTTTTATTAAATGCACTTTTATCTTCCTTCCTTCAAGTATATCTCACACGTTGGCTCTTGGGACTCTATCAAATGCCTTTTCTAAGTCGACGAATATCATGTATAGTTTGTTGTTTTGTCTTAATATTTTTTCTGTCATCTTTTTAATTGTGAAGATATGGTCTTGTGTTGAATGTCCTTTCATGAATCCGCTTTGTCACTTTTCCATTGTTTTTTCAATTTCCTTTATTAGTTTGTTCTCAAGTATTGATTCATACAGTTTTGCCGCTGTGCACAGCAGGGATATTCCCCTAAAGTTGTTGCAATTTCTACTGTCTCCTTTTTTAATGTATTGGGAAGATCACTGCTTTGTGACAGTCTGCTGGTATTTTTCCTGTTTCCCATATTCTATTTGTTAACTGTAGTAGTAGTTGTTTCCCATCCTTTCCTATGTATTTCAGCTGTTCAGATCTGATTTTGTCGTGACCTGGAGCTTCCGTTCTTTAACTTCTTGAGTGCGTTTTCTAACTCTTCTTTTGTTATAGATCCCGCTTCTTCTTCTGTTTTGTTACTATTTTCTTGTTCCTCTTCGTTTTCATTTCCTTCATTGGTTGTCTCTTTTCCAGACAGAAGCTCTTGGAAATGCTCTTTCCATCTGTTCATGATTTCTTTATCCTTTTTCATTAGTACACCATATTTATTTTTGAGTAGCTTCAGGTATGTTTCTTTTTCCTTTCTGCAGCTTTTCAGTGTTCTGTAGAATAGTTTTTGATTTCCTTTAAAATGTTCCTCTAATTTGGTTCCAAAATCCTCCCATTTTCTGTCTTTTTCCTTCCTTATTATTGCTTTTACTCTCTTTCTTTGCTGCTTGTATATTTCGTAGTCTTCTTCGTTTTTTCTGCTTAGGTATTTTTTCCATTTTTGTTTCTTTTTCCTAACTTCTTCCTTTACTTCTTTGTTGCACCAGCTTGTTTTTTGTTTGTGTACTTTTAGTTTTTCACAGGCGCGTTTTGTTGCCTCTCTTACTATAGGTTTGAAATTGACCCATAAATCTTCTACTTTTGTTTTTCCGCTTTTTTGAGTGCTTCTTATTAGTTCTTGTATTGATTCCTGGTAGTTTTCCCTTACTTGTTTGTCACTTAGCTTGCATATTCTAAATTTCTCTATTCTTACTTCGTTATCGACTGTTTTCTGTGTTTGTTTCGGTTCCCTTCTTGTTGATTTTATTCGTGCTGTTAGAAGATAGTGGTCACTGTCAATTTCGCTACCTCTTTTGACTTTAATATCCATTACTTCCTTCACTTCTGCTTTGTTTGTTAATTATTATGGACTTCTCGTTTCTGTTTCTTTCCTCTCTTGTGTATTTGTGTATTTCGTTGTGTTCAAATTTGGTGTTCAATATTGTTAGATCAGTCAATATGCAGAAATCAATAAGTCTTCTTCCATTGTTGTTAATCTTTGTTTCTCCGTGTGTTCCCATTATGCTCTCCAGTCCCTTGTTTTTATTCCCTACACGGGCCTTTAGGTCTGCTATTACGTATATTGGCTCTGTAAGCTTTTTGTATTCTTGTTGTACCTCTTCCCAGAACTCGTTTTTGTCGGTTTTGCTTGTATCTTCATTTACTCCATATACTACCATAATATTTGCTTCAAACTTATCTTTCTCTTCTATTTTGATTGTCAGTATCCTTTCATTTATACACTTCTATTCCGTGAATGTTTTTCCATTTCCTTTCTTATTATACATCCCACTCCTGCTTTCGCTCTCTCATTTTGTTCTACTCCACTGTATATTAGTATGTGCCCGTTTTCTGTTCTCATTATTCCTTTTCCTTTTTTCTTCGTTTCTGTTATTATTAGTATATCTGTTCCCGCTGTTTCAAATTCTTCTATTAGTTCTGTTTTCTTTCCTTTCAGACTTCTTATGTTCCAATTTCCTATATATATTGTCTCTGCTTTATTGTCTTTTGACTGTACCGTTTTTGTTTTTTCCTTCTTTTTGCCTTTGTGAGTTTGTGCCCTTTTTGTCTCCTTATATTGTTTTCCGTTTTCTGAGACCATTTCTATTCCTTGATTTTTCATTGTTGTTTTTTCCAGTTAATTAAATTTTCCTGCCTGTTTTCCGTTTCTGTAGGGTGTTTATTGTTCCTTATATTACTATCTCTTCTAAGTTGTCTTTTTGTTCTCTATAGTGTATTTATTAAGTTTTTTGTCACTTCCTTCAGCCCCTTCTCTTTGTAGACCCATTTATATGTCTCGCCGTTGATTGTTAGCTTCTGGTATCTAATTTTTATTTTATTTCCCTTGTTAATTCCTCCCTTGCAATACTTCTTACTTCTTTTTGTATTTCTCTTTCCAACTTTGTCAGGTCATTATCTACATAGATTCTTCTGCCTTTGAGCTTATTTTTGGCTTTCATTACTTCTTGTTTTTTGTCCCACGATTCAACTTCTGCAATGATCTAAAATAAAATAATAAAAATATGAAACCGAAAACAAATATAGTCGACTGTTACATCTAGATTTGAACCCACTACCTGACCTAACCTAACCTACTTCAACCCATGTAGAAGTTATCATGTGTACGGTGTTGAGTACTCAGTTGCTTCGTCGGATCTCAAAATTAGAATCGAGAATTCCAAGCCGACATACATTTTTCAATTTAGTAAATAGTTGCTTCGATTTCACACTTTTTCAATCGTTTTAACGCTTTTTTCTTCGCTGTGTTTTGCAGGCCCGACATCGGAGGACTGCGGACGATGGCAATACCACGGCCTACACCTGCCCTCGAAGACCTGGAGGCAGCACCACGGAGGCAAGCATCCGTTGACGCGGAGGCCATCCGCATAGTGATCCACGACGTCGACTCCGGTTCTGCAGCCAACGCTCAGCGGAGGGTCGTCCTCAGGAGGGATCCTTCCGACAAGGCACATCGCAGTGAGTAGCTATTTATCTCGTGTACATCAGTTACTGATTGCGGAACGTTCCTGGTTCAAACCCAGGAAACAGAAACAGCATCTGACATTTTGGGCTACTCTCCACTACTTGCCCATAAAAACTTGCCCCGACAGAGGATCGTATGCATCTATAATATGTAGCCAAAAATAGGCAGCACGCACAACACTGACATACGTGGAGAAGTCACCGCGCACCTGTCAAGATGTTAGGAGAAACTTTTTTTTTTAAATTAAAATTATAATTAACCAACGACATATTAAGAGCGCCAATGTTTTTGAACCATTTCATGAATAATTAATTACCCAACGTTTGTGGAAAATTCGGAATTGAAAATTAATAGTTTCAATTTCGCACACATCGTTTTGTCAATAAATCCAAAACGGACCATCCTATACCTATCCCTAGGTTAGGTATATATACCTATCTATATAGGTATATAGGATAGATCCTATAGGATATATCCTATAAAAACGAACCCCTATTAATAAAATTCCTTTTCATTCGTAATTTTCTTTCAAAAATTGATTTGGCTTTATTACTTTATCTGTAAGAATAACAATTTTAACCTTAATCTTCTTGAAGACCCAGATAATTTTACCAACCCACATTTTTGCCATACGTTAAAAACTTACCTGGAAAACTCAAAAACGCGGCTAGCAGATGAAGTAAAATCCTGCCATCTCCATAAAATTAATTATCATCAGTCCTGTTGTAATTAAGACTGTTACAAGTCACATAAATAACTTTCGCCTGCCCACATAACATATAAAATCACTTCCACACGTCATAAAATAAACGCAATTACGTTCAAGAGCGGCAATAATTAGAACGTTTTACGTGCGCCTAAGTTTGCGATTTGTTAATTTGCAATGAAGAGGTTTTCTTCGTTTGACCCAGACGTTTGGAGCGCCATCAAATTAACACACACACAAAAACTTTTCCCGGTTTTCATTTCAACTGTCTGCGCACCGGAGGGGCGGGCGGGGCATTGCCGTTTTCACAGAGTTTTCCGGGAAATTTTCCATCACAGCTGAACGAGAAGTCGATATTTCTTGCAGTGAAAATGCAATCTTAAAACAACGGAGTCGAGGTTCGTACATTATTGCTTTATACTTACGTGCAGTTCCATTAATGTTTACTTTTTAATGTGAATGTGTTTATGGAATTTTAAATGTAACCATGGATTTGAAATATTTCTTTACCAATTTCATTTGCATATTTTTTGTTTATCAAATTTGAAAAAAAAATGAATTTCAACTAAAGTTTATGCAGTGTTCTATATAGAGTAGGATTGCATGGGTATCTTTCTTATTTTGAAAGCTAGAGATCTGGTTAAATCGACAATGTTATGCAGTTTTGTATGCTGGTTCAGATTATGTTGAAATATTTTCAAAGGTCCGAGCGGTTTAGAAATTATTCTAAAAAAACTAAAAATCGTGATTTTCTGAAAACTCCGATATTTCCATAATTATTAAAGATGCGGAAATAAGTTTAAAATAAAAGTTACTTGATTCGATCGCACAAACTTAAGAATCAAGTTAAAACAGAAGTCGAGATGGCGGTTTCGGATATATTAATAGCAACTTTTTTGTTTTAAACAGCCGCCATATTTGGTACACACACGTCTAAATCGACTTTTTTTTCTCTTTTCAACGATGTATAACAACCTATATCAAAATAAAAAATATGGGGAATAGCAGTTGTTCCAATTTTTATTTTTCTTCTATAAACTAATTTTAAAACAAATGTTAAAAAAATAAAAAAACCTAATACAACTAAGTAGTAAAATAACAATAAATTATAAAAAATGCTCAAAATGCTGACTGTTATTTTATGTTATTTTACTACTTAGTTGGATTAGGTTTTTTAATTTTTTTTTTACATTTGTTTTATAAATAATTAAATAAATCAAAATCAAAATTGGAATAATTAATATTTCCCATATTTTTCATTGACATAGGTTGTTATACATCGTTGAAAAGAGGAAAAGAAAGTCTATTTAGACGTATAACAATCAAATATGGCGGCCATTTAAAATAAGAAAGTTGCTATTAATATCTCGGAAATCGCCATCTTCACTTTTGTTTTAACTTAATTCTCAAGTTTGTAGGATCTAACCAAGTAACTTTCATTTTAAACATTTTTCTGCATCTTTAATAATTATGAATATTTCGGAGCTTTTAGACAATCGCGATTTTTAGTTTTTTCAGAATAACTTCGAAACTGCGGGGAATTTTGATTTGTTTTAAACATAATCTGAACCAGCATATAAAACTGCACAATATTGCCCATATAACCAGATCTCTAGCCTTCAAAATAAGAAAGATACCCATGCAATCCTACTCTATATAGAACACCCTGTATAAGATTAATATTAGTATAACAGCATTTTTAGTTTCTTCAACTGTTATGAATGCCAAGTATAGAAATATATCAAAAAGCAAGAATTTCAAATAATTTTTTTTTTCTGAATTTCAAAAATTCTGTTCGAAAAAAAAATTGTATGCAAATAAAAATTAATTCACTTTTAATAAAGAATGAATTAGCTTTGACTAATTTCAAACCGTAAATAATGAGGGACTTATTCTAAGGGCCATAAAATGGGAAATTTATCGGGAAACTAAAAATAAATTGCATTTATAACATTATTAACTACAAATAAATAATAAATGTGCCTTTTGAATGCTTTTAATACATGCTAATATAATGCATAATTTAATATATAAAGATACAAATGATTCAATTGCGGGGTGGTTTAGGTACGAGCCTTATGGTATAGGGAAATATTCATAACCATTGCTTAGGTTATGTGTATAATTTAATTGTTGCTCTTCATAGCGGACCTAAAAAAAAAAAAAATTAATTATAAAACATTATCGTTTGGAAATTAAAAACAAAAACTGATTTATAAAAAATAATACTTCTACTTTTTAGTCTAGTTTTAAAATAAGAACACTTAACTTCGTTAATATCGTACAATTGTGTGTTATAAACAAAGTAATATTATTTTAAATTTAACCTTGTATCGCGAAGTTAACGCCTCCATCATCAATCAATTTATTTAATCAGTTTTCGTTTTTTTTTATATAAAATAAATTTAACAACATTTTTTTTTTGTCAATAAAAAAATTATATATCAGCAACAAACAGAATTTGGTCTGTATAAATAATGATGTATCTGCATCAAATCGAATTTTGTCAGTATGTTATTTATAAATAAAAGTTAGGTTTCTTTAGTTAAGTTAGGTTGGGCTAGGTTTGATTAGGTTACTTTGGTTAAGCTAGGTTGGGGTGTATACTAAACAATTGAATCACTGATTTCAGAAACCTCCTCAGGCCATTTTTGTTATTGTATTGGTATGGTAATTATTTATACTGACAAAATTTTATTTGTTGTTGATACTTAATTTTTTTTTGGGATGCAAGACCGATTCCAATGATTTTTTTATGGCAATACAGGATTCAAATTTCAATTTGACAGTTACTGGTATTGCTTTTCTACCTATCTTCAACTCAGAACGTGATTTTATAAGTAAATAAGATAAACATATGTTAAAAATCTTTTAAAAAAAATTACCTCAAACACATTTTTTTGTATTTCGTATACAGGGTGTCCAAGATAAGGATCAACAGCATCTCGGAAACCGTAAAAGTTACAAAGGCGCTTAAATCACAAAAAAGTTGCGCAATTTACTGGTCAGTAATATTCTATTGAGAAAATCAGAAATTTCCGCTGACTTTAGGAGATACTCGACAAAATATCTCGACGATATCTTGCAATTTCGTTTTTATTTTTTTCTGAAGGCATTTGCAAAGGTATAAGAAAACCAAGGGCACTTTCTCGTACTGAAAATGTATTTAAAACGCTATCTTGTAGAGCTAAAAAAGTGACAATGAGAAAGTACCTTTTTTTACCTTTTCAAATAACTTCAGCAAAACATAAAATCGATATCGCAAAATTTCGGATTTTGTCGAATATCTCCGGAAGTAATGGGAATTTTTGGGTTTTCTCAACAGAATATTACTGACAACTAAATTGTGCATTTTTTGTTGTAATTTAAGCGCCTTTGTAACTTTTATGGTTTCTGAGATCCCCATGAGATCCTTATCTTGGACACCCTGTATATGCAAAACATTCGTAAAAATTTGTCAACCAGTGTTATTTCAAAACTAATTATGTGTATCTTGACTAACTAATTATAACTAGTTATGTGTGACTTATGTGTGGTTGTTTCTGAAATCAGTGATTCAATTGTTGTATTTACAAATACATTTATAAAAATTCTGTCAGTTTTTGAACTGGCCATTTGTACTACATACTGACATTTTAATAGAAATACAAAACATTGAATAACGATCATTGCCTAGTTACTTACATGATGGTTTATAGGTGACCCAGAAAGAGAACCATCCCATACATTAGGTGACAATTCAGACATATGTGTCACTGGAGGTTGCCTCAGAACTGTTTGTTGCAAGTTACGTTTAGTTTGGACTTGTCTGCGTATTCGCGGTGGTAAAGACCTACGAAAATAAACCTGCGTGTAGCTTCAAATGATTGATTTAGACTACTAAACTTAAAACGGTATCTCCCATCGTAAATGAAATAAATACCTAAATTTATTGATTTAGACTACTAAACTAGCTAAATTAGTTATCTTAATTCCTTACATGCAATAATGTTCGGGTAGTCTCGTTGCTCGTTGCGACTTGCTGAACATTCTCGGACGAGCCCATGTCACCTCAAAGGGGACTCCGTCGATTGTAGCATCTAAAATGATACTACTGTTAAACTGTTAACAGACATATACATGTTTTTTCAATATTAGTGTACAGGGTAGGCAAATTTCGATGTTTTAATAGGGAATCTCAATAACTATAATAGGTATGATCCACCCCCCTCATCGATCTATTTTTTCGAGAAAAACTTATTGGTGAAAACCAAAATTGGCTATTGTCTTTTGTTTTCGAGTTATGCAAAAATTCTATTTTTTGACTTTTCGTTTTATGGCTGTAGGTCGCTTATTTATGAGAATAGAAAAATATAATTTCTATGTTCTTTATGCACTTTTTTGATAAGAATGCAGCGGCTTAGTCAATTTTTCAAAAAACAGTTCAAAATTCAAGTTATGACATAAAGTTGTGGTTTTTTTATGGAACTCATGGTTGGCTGTGACTTGGCGAAAAACATGGATTTTTTCTCTTTTCAAGAATATACGACAATATACGGCACCCAGAGGAGCAAGTATCAAGGGTAGAAATGTGTACTCTACAGTAACTGAAAGCTATAATATTACTCTACATACGGTACTAACTACTAACCGAAACTATCTAGAGGTGATCTAAAAATTGATGAGAGTAGCAACGACGCATTATGGCATTTGTTAATATTCGAGAAAATATTGCTTAACTTCGATGGCACCCAGAGGAGCAAGTATCAAGGGTAGAAATGTGTACTCTACAGTTACTGAAAGCTAAAATATTGCTCTACAGACGGTACTAACTACTAACCGAAACTATGTAGAGGCGATCTAAAAATTGATGAGATTAGGAAAGACGCAGTATGGCATTTATTAATATTCGAGAAAATATTGCTCAACTTTGATGGAACGCAGAGGAGCAACCATCAAGGGTAGAAATGTGTACTCTACAGTTACTGAAATCTAAAATATTGCTCTACAGACGGTACTAACTACTAACCGAAACTATGTAGAGGTGATCTAAAAATTGCTGAGATTAGGAAAGACGCATTATGGCATTTATTAATATTCGATAAAATATTGCTCAACTTTGATGGAACGCAGAGGAGCAACCATCAAGGGTAGAAATGTGTACTCTACAGTTACTGAAATCTAAAATATTGCTCTACAGACGGTACTAACTACTAACCGAAACTATGTAGAGGTGATCTAAAAATTGATGAGAGTAGGAAAGACGCATTATGGCATTTATTAATATTCGATAAAATATTGCTCAACTTTGATGGCACCCAGAGGAGCAAGTATCAAGGGTAGAAATGTGTACTCTACAGTTACTGAAAGCTAAAATATTGCTATACAGACAATACTAACTACTAACCGAAACTATGTAGAGGTGATCTAAAAATTGATGAGAGTAGCAAAGACGCATTATGGCATTTATTAATATTCGAGAAAATATTTCTCAACTTTGATGGCACCCAGAGGAGCAAGTATCAAGGATAAAAATGTGTACTCTACAGTTACTGAAAGCTAAAATATTGCTCTTCAGACGGTACTAACTACTAACCGAAACTATGTAGAGGTGATCTAAAAATTGATGAATTGGAAGAGACCCTTTATGGCGTCTCTATTAAATTCGAGATAGTGTTGCTCAACTTTGACTGCACCCAGAGGAGGGTGCAGTAATTATCAAGGGTAGAAATGTGTTCTTTACAAAGTAATTCGTTTAAAGGAATGTTGTACATACTTGTTAAGAGTTGAAGCATGTCCTCGGCAATTTGCCTGGAAACCAGATGGACAAACGCATAATCTAAGGTCTTGTGCACCTTTATTATGTTATCGGCAATCGTGAATCGTTGCAGGTAATCCAGTAGATCCCGGCTGGTCAAGTTTATGTCCAGATTTCGCAGATACAATTTGGTGACCTGCAAGAAGACCGGAGTAAAATCGCGGGTTACCAGAAGATTCGTGGACGCTTACCCTGGACATCACTGAAGAATCCACTTCGGGCAGAGGATCGGCCCAGTCGACCATAATGGGAACCCCCCACAAAACCAGCGAGCCGGGCGATAGCTTGCGGCGTGCCATTGCTGCCATCCGGTGGTCTTCGAACTCGACGAAGACGAACCCCCTGTTCAGCTTCTTGTTCGCGTGCGAGGGGTACATGATGATGGTCACGATGCCGTCGACGAACGCCTTCAGCTGCGCGAAGATGTCCTCCTTGGTCCTATCCAGCGGCAGCCCACCGACGAAGAGCCTGCAGTTGTCCACGGACTTGTACGCGTAGATGTGCCTGCCGGGGCGCACCTGGTGGTCGTGGAGCAGCGAGATCGCCGTCTTCGCCACGTCTTCTTTGTAGTACGTGACGAAGCAGTAGCCCCTGTTCAGGCCGGAGAACTCCATCATCAGCCTGAGCCGGTATATGGGCCCGGCCATCTCCAGTATGGGCACCAGCTCGTCCTCGAACATGTCTCTCGGCAGCTTGCCGATGAAGATCTCGCAGCCCTTCGGGGGAGAGCTGCACGTCAACGGGGCAGAGTATATGCGCTGGCCGTTGTATCGCACCATCTGATAGCCGGTGCGATCCATCAGTCGTTCCAGATTCTCGTTCACCTTCTCCCTCAGGAGCTCCCTCTCAGCATTGCGTCTTACAATTAAACCTTCAACAGCAGCCATTTCGGTTGTAGAAGATGCAAGGTGCTGAAGTCGCAGCGATGTGGCCTCGTACAAACCCAGGATTCAAGTGTGGGAAATTAGTCCATATCGCATTCGCATGGACCACCTAACACGTTAGAACTTTTTTTGTTGGTGGTCGTAAATTTGCACTCGCGATTATCGACGACAACATAGCGCACGTGTTCTGAAAATATATAAATTCGTGCGCAATTATCAACGAATTTAACCCGGGAAGTCCTCTGGGAGATTTGATGTAAAAATTTTAGACAATTTTTTTTAAATTATCTTCCATCATTTCCAGGTACAGAATTAAAAAAAATATTCAAGAAAAATACAGACTTAGTGGAAAAGTATTGAATTTTTTTGTTACTAAAAGCTTTATCACTTTATGAAGACAAGAACAAATTCTTATGAAATTTTCGAAACATGTTGGCATTATTATAAAGTTTTGCATTTACTTAAAAACTTTCCAGCTGCAGCATAATTCATTTATATTGAATGTAAATATGCATCAAAAATTTATTTTGAAACCTTGATACATGATACATGATTACTTGATTCAGAAACATTTAAAAACTGCATGATTCGCCGAAAATTTTGAAACCTTTTCGGAAATTTTATAACTGCCTTTGAATTTGCTGTAATTTTCAAGAAATTTTCTAAAAAGCCCAAATTTTATATGAGATTTGGTTTAGCACTAGACAATTTTTAATATTTTTTTTTCATAATTTTTAGGTACAGAATTAAAAAAATATTCAAGACAATACAGACTTAGTTCAAACGTATTGATATTTTTGGTTACTTAAAGCCTTATCACTTTATGAAGACAAGAACAAATTTTCGAAACATTTTGGCATTTTTATGAAGTTTTGCATTTACTTAAAAAATCTCCCGCTTCAGTATGACTCATTTATATTGAATATAAATATCCATAAAAAAATTATTATGAAACCTTGATACGAATTTTTAAGGGACATATAAATATTGCAGGATTTTCCTAAAATTTTGAAACCTTTTCGGAATTTTTATAACTGCCTTGAATTTGCTGTAATTTCCACGAAATTTTATAAAAAGCCCGAATGTTATATGAGATTTGGTGTAGAAGCATTAGACAATTTTTAATCAAATATTTTCCATAATATCCAGACAAGCATAAGACAAACATAGACGATAAATTGAAAAGTATTGAAATTTTTTGTTACTTAGTAGTGACGAAGCTTATAGTTAAGCTTCGTCACTTTATAAAGACTAACAAATTTTCATTAAACTTTCGAAACATTTTGAATTTTTTATGAAATTACATTTTCTTAAAAAAAAATCCCACTGTAGCATAAGTCATTTCATTAAATGTGAATATGCATCAAAATTTTGTTTCCTGAAATTTTACAGCTGCCTTTGAATTTGCAGAAATTTCTAAATAGCTTCTAAATTTGATATGAGATTTGGTTTGATAGTTTAGACAACTTTTTCCGGTACAGACTCAGTTTAAAACTATTGAAATTTTTGGTTACTTAAAGCTGTATCACTTTATAAGACAAGAACAAATTTTCATGAAATTTTCGAAACATTTTGGCATTTTTATGAAGTTTTGCATTTACTTAAAAACTTTCCAGCTGCATCATATCTCATTTATATTGAATGATATATGCATCAAAAATTTATTTTGAAACCTTGATACGAATTTTTCAGGAACATTTAAAAATTGCATGATTTTCCTAACATTTTAAAACCTTTTCGGAAATTTTATAACTGCCTTTGAATTTTCTGTAATTTCCACGAAATTTTATAAAATGCCCGAATTTTATAAGAGATTTGGTGTAGATGCATTAGACAATTTTTAATAAATTATTTTCCATAATTTCCATAGCATAAGACAAACATAGACGATAAGTTGGAAAGTATTGAAAATTTTTGTTACTACTACTTTATAAAGACTAACAAATTTTCATTAAACTTTCGAAACATTTTAATTTTTTAATGAAATTTTACATTTTCTTAAAAAATCCGACTGTAGCATAACTCATTTAATTAAATGTGAATATGCATAAAAAAATTCTTTGCTGAAATTTTACAGCTGCCTTTGAATTTGCAGAAATTTCAAGAAGCTTTCTAAAGGGCTTCTAAATTTGATATGAGATTTGGGTTGAAATTTTAGACAATTTTTCCCGGTACAGACTCAGTTGAAAACTATTGAAATTTTTGGTTACTAATAACTTTATATCTCGATCTCCTTATCTAATCAGATTGAGTTTTACTTGTTGGTAGGTGTTGTTATTCTTAAAAAAAAAAATCACTGCTGCATAACTCATTTAATTAAATGTGAATATGCATAAAAAATGTGTTTCCTGAAATTTTGCAGCTGCCTCTGAATTTGCAGAAATTTCGAGAAGCTTTCTAAAGAGCTTCTAAATTTGATATGAGATTTGGGTTGAAATTTTAGACTACTTTTCCCGGTACAGACTCAGTTGAAAACTATTGAAATTTTTTGTTACTATAACTTTATATCTCTATCTCCTTATCTAATCAGATTGAGTTTTACTTGTTGGTAGGTTTTCTTCGGCTTTATTTTTCTGGGGTGTCCTCGGATGCAACAGATCAACCAGGAACAGCATTCAATTCTTTTCCCTCAGCAGGCATTTTTTCTTTTTCTGGATTCAAATGTTCCTCCCAACAATTAACTATTACTTAATTTTGGCTGAACCTTATTGACAATGCAGATAAAACAATACGACTGAAGAGATTCTGAGTGATCTACCACTAGGTTCAACTACCGTCCCCAAAATCTTCTTCTTTAGCCAGTATTCATTCAAAATTGGGCATTTTGTTGTATTCATTCAGTATCATTTGTTGTATTCATTCAGTATCATTTGTTGTATTCATTCAGTATTCAGTATTCATTCAAAATTGGGCGTAGACTTACCTTAGCTAGATCCATCCATGTCTGTTCTGAGCCATTCGCTTCCAGCAAATTAAAGAGATCTCATTGGTATTGAAACTTCACTTAATATGTTCTTAGAAGTAATAACAATAATAAAAGATAATTAACGTATTTTTACCACTTTTTGCTCTTTACAATTTGTAAAGCTTCTCTATAAACACAAAATCCAATACATTTGAGACCAGTAATAGTTTCCACACTTAAGGCATTCAAATTCAACATTAATTATCATAAAATGCCATACTAGAATATACAGACTGTGCGTAATAAGGAGCTCATGCATGGGGGTCACGGAAATGGTAAAATAATGGTAAAATGCTTGGCATATCAAAAATTACCTGTCTGAAAGTAAAAGTACTTATATATACAGGGTGGCCCACCTATCCTCGCTCGGACCATTGCTGCTAGACTAATGAAAATTGAGGAAATTTGAGTCAAAAATAATTTCAAAAAGTACCTGTACTTTTAAAGTATTGTACATCAAGTGTACAATAACTTCAAATCAGATTTTTTTCTCAATTTTCATTAGTCTAGCAGGAATGGTCCGAGCGAGGATAGGTGGGCCACCCTGTATGTACTGATAATAGTTATAGTTTATGGTTTTCAGCAGGATTTCGATATTAGGCATGGGCATTCTTATTCGAACTTTTTCTACTAGTACTACTATTCTTATTCTGGATACCTTGTATACCTTAAAACAAAATCGATAAGACTCTTTTAGAAATGCTATTTAATTTCACAAAATTACAAAATTAATATTTTGACAGTATTTTAGAATACACTTATTTAAACGTCGGCAATTGATGAGAAGCGAAGTTGAGTTAATGGTTCGGATGAGACGGTCCACTGCCTCCGTAAAGGAGGTTTTGCAACAAATGATTCCGGAAATACATCTGAAAATATCACAAATATTTATTATTCATACCCCACCTTTATACACAATTATGAAGAATGACAAACATCGTTGGTGATGAATCATACAAGAACATCGTACAAAATTTAAGCATGCAACTTGACCAAAACATATCGCAGCCAACGTTGGCGGGAACAGTCCGTGAAGTATTGCTTTATGCAGAGTTACGAATGCCAAATGACTTGTATTAATTAATTATACTTGTATTAGTTATACAAGAACGTCTGTTAAAATTCATGCATGCAACTCAATCAAAAAATAGCACGGCCAACTTTAGCGAGAACAGTCCATGAAACATTCCTTTATGCAGAGTGAAGAATGACAAATGACAAATTTGTATTAATTATACAAGAACGTATATCAAAATGCATGCCAGCAAATAGGCCAAAAAATATCGCAGCCAACTTTCGTGAGAAAAATCTGTGAAATATTCCTTTATAAAGAATACAAAAAGACAAATGACAGACTTGTATTAATTGTACAAGTACGTCTGTCAAAATTCATGCATCTAAACCGACGAAAAAAGTATCGCAGCCCTAATATTGGCGAGAGAACAGTCGGTGAAATAGTGTACTGTACACGAATCTAATATCAAATTTGCATATATTAATTTTCAGAAATTTTAATAATAGCTAACCCATACTAGTCAATGCAGAAAGTTATATGTTTGATTTTCTCCCTTATTATTTACTTACGTACCCTGTCAAAGTTACATTGTGGCATCATCTGAGGTGCACAATAGCTCACATTTCCGTCGACTGATGTCGGCAAAGCTGGCGTCGGGGTTTCGAGGAATTCCGGAGGACCATGGTTCTGTCGCTCTTTATAAATCAGTTTTCGTATGCGGGGCGGCAGAGACCTGAAACATACAAACGTTGCAGGCGGTTGTGCCAATATCTTAACCTTGTGGTCCGGCTTACATGCAGTAGTGGGGCGGCGGGGCCGAGGGTTGTTGCGCCTTGCTGTAGATCTGGGGGCGGGCCCAAGTCACTTCGATCGGCTCCCCCTTGATAGTGGCACCTGCAAGAGATTACGACTGAATGCCATTTTACGTTATATGTTGGGGAGGGGATAAAACCAACAGAACTTTGATGCAAATATTTATGATGATGTTGAATGTTTTAAGAAACCGTAAAACCCATTAGCCCACACCGAAAGGTAAAGGGCCTATTGATAATAATAATAATAATAATAAAAAACATAACAGTGAAGTCACCGGTTGAAAGTTGAGATCATTTAAGAACCACAATCAAGGTATAAATATTTATGAAAATGTTTAACGAAATTTGAGGTCATAAAGTAAAATCACACGTTGAAAGTAGAGATCACTTAAGGAAAAGTATCACCTCAAAACTTGAAAGTTGGAATTACCTAAGAACTACCACCAAGATATCAATATTTACTAATATGTTTTAAGAAACTGTAGGTCATAACAGTTAGGCTTTACTGATCGACTTGAAAATTCATGTGTAAGCTTTAAAGAAAAATTGCGAGGTATCAGTAAATTGGATAGGTTTCTCACTGTTTTGTAAATATGATATAAAGTATAAAGATTTGTTGCTAACATTCCATCATCATTCAAATTTTTACTACTTAAGAACGCTGGACCAATTGGTATTAGCCTATCAGTTCATTAAATTGTTATTTTAGCCATTTTTGATCATCACTAAGGCCCAGGTTTATATTTTTTAACGTGGTTCAATTACCTGAGATAATACTAATAATAAACTCACTGCTTCTCTACCTGTGGTGTAATTGTTACGGTCATATTTTTAATACAATGGCATCCATAAAAATTGATCCACTATCAAAGAGATCCGTCTATTAATTTGCAATAAGTTTTGTTTCTAACATTCCATCATCGTTCAAATTTTTACTTCTTAAGAATACTGGACGAATTGATATTAGCCTATCAGTTCATTATGTTGTTGTTTTTGCCATATTTGATCATCACTTAGGCCCAGTTGTAAAATTATTAACGTGGTTCAGTTACCTGAGATAATAGTAATAATAATAAATCCACTGCTTCTCTGCCTGTGGTGTAATTGTTACGATCATATTTTTAATACAATGGCATCCATAAAAATTGATCCACTATCAAAGAGATCCGTCTATAAATTTGCAATAAGTTTTGTTTCTAACATTCCATCATCATTCAAATTTTTACTTCTTAAGAATACTGGACGAATTGATATTAGCCTATCAGTTCATTATATTGTTGTTTTTGCCATATTTGATTATCACTAAGGCCCAGTTGTAAAATTTTTAGCATGGTTCAGTTACCTGAGATGATAATAATAATAATAATAAATCCACTGCTTCTCTACCCGTGGTGTAATTGTTACGGTCATATTTTTAATACAATGGCATCCATAAAAATTGATCCACTATCAGAGAGATCCGTATATATTTTAATTGGTGTCATACAGTTGCAAATCATTATCCGATGGTTAGAAATTCTCTCAAGAAAACAAATGTATTATGCAGGTACTTGCTGACCTTGCATATGTATCTGGCAGATAACTTCTCATCAACTTTGACATCTCACAATCTACAATCTGAATAACGTACTAATATTTTCTAATTTACAATAACATGTAAATTTTTAACGGGGTTCTGAATAGGACAAATCAAACTGTTTAAGGTGTTTGCTACATGTGTTTTGCAAATTTTGCAAATACTAAATCATATGTCAGTATGTAAAGAAATGATACAAAGCAAGTGTGCCGCAAATTAGGAGCAATTGTACTACAAAATTTATCTGGTACAAAAGTTAGAATACCTTAACACCCTACGGGTGCAATAAGGATCTGATTATAGATAAAAAAAATTAAAAAACAAAAGTTAGAATATCAAGAAATAATAAAATGGGTAGTTTTGGCAAAAATGTGCATTTGATGACAGAAATTAAAGTGTCTCACAAGGTACGATGCAAGTGTGCTGCAACTATGAGCAATTGTACCACCAAATTCATCTGGCACAAAAGAATATGGAAAACCAATGGGTTGGTTTGGGCAAAAATGTGTATTCAGTTTTTGTGTCATACTTTAGCAAAGTCATTTACTTTGTATCTGTTTTGCAGAATTATTAATTTAATGTTTAGCTTTCTATTGCATTATATGGCTATAATTACATGATGTTGCACCGAGCATATCTCAGTTTTCTAAATCTACACAATTTTCATTGGAATTTTGATACAAAAGCAAGTATAAAACATCATAAATTCTTTGCATCTCCTAAATTTTAGTCCTGAATTTATTCCTTGCTCACCTTGCAAAACCTTAAGAGCATTCTCTGCCGCTTTTCTAGAAGAAAAATGCACGAATGCAAAATCCGTGATCTTGTGGACCTTCGTGATATGTTCATACGGCACATAGTCCATTAAGACAGAGTGTAGGTCCTCGGTAGGCAGATTAGCATCCAGATTTCTGATGTACAATTTTGTTACCTGCAAGCATAGAGTCAAGTTTTCAATATTAGGTGTGTTATGTGTTAACGGCAGTGACTAGGATTATCGCTATTCTTCAGTAGTTGACAATTTGGCAACGCACAGCAGAAGAAGATATGTTAGCTTTTTGTTACCTTGGACATTATGTTGTTATCGAGCTGAGGCAACGGCTCGGCCCAATCGACGAGGAGCTGGACGCCCCAGAGCACCAGCGAACCGGGCAACAGCTTGCGGCGGGCCATGGCTGCCAGCCGGTGGTCCCTGAACTCGATGAACACGTACCCCCGGTTGTGGTTCTTGTTGGCATGCGAGGGATACATTATTACATCCACGATCCCATCCACCAGCTTGCGCATCTGCTCTAGCACGTCTGCTTTGGACTTATCGAAGGGCAGTCCCCCCATGAACAGCCTGCAGTTGTCGAGCGACTTGTAGACCCCGATGAGCTGGTTGGGGCGGATCTGGAGGTTGTGGAAGGCAGTCACGGCCATGCTGGCCACCGCCTGGCTGTAATACGTGATGAAGGCGTAGCCACGGTTCAGACCGGAGAACTCCATCATCAGGCGCAAGCTGTAGATCGGCCCGACCTTCTCGAAGAGGGGCACCAGCTCGTCTTCGAACAGGTCTCTGGGGAGCTTGCCCACGAATATCTCGCAGCCCTTTGGGGGCGCGGGTTCGTTGCCGGGGGCCATGTAGATGCGCTGACCGTTGTGCTGCGTCATGTGGTAGCCAGTGCGCTCCATCAGTTGCATCAGGTTGTTGTTGACGTCCAGCCATCTGGCTTGGCTCTGCTGCGAGCGCCTGGAGATGAGATCTTCGATGTCCATCTTGTAGGTGAGCTTCAAAATTAGAAGGTGTAGCCTAGACGCGTAGAAACGTGGAATCTCCGCCGGAACCACGCAATTGGAATAGTGACAACGTTGTAATGTTCTAGCTGGACCACCCAGTAGCGCTTCGAAGTGCGTGAATTTTGCACGTGCACTAGCAAAAAACGAGCTTTTTGCGTAAGCATTGCCCGCGTCGATTTAAAATGATGAGATCAATTTTAGATTTATCGTTGTAGAGCAGCTATAATAATCCTTCATCTGCAGTCTCAATTTGCAAAAGATTTTGTGTAACAACAAAGAACATTTAATGACTTCACACTCCAATAGGGATGAGAAATCGATATCAAACATTGATGTTGACCATTGCTGACCATGTCGGCCACCATCTTGCCCAACATTTCTATGGGTTCTCGTGAAGAAGTACATTTACATTTTTCGGGGTTTTAAGTTACGGGGAAATGCATTGCAATTTTTTTTTTCTCTAAGAGTTTTGAAAATTCAGCTCGAATTATTTCTGGAGCAACTCGATTTTCTCGCAAACGAAACGTGGAATCATAAAACGGACATTACAGCCGTTTCCAGTATTCACGAATTAAAGGGTTCAGCAAATGGCTATTAAAAAATACTTCATTTTTGATATTATTTTTCTCGTAAAAAAATAATTAATTGCAAATCTGTTTACAGCTTCAGATTTATCATGCAAAACTGTTATATTTCACCAATGGCATGTCTCTAGTAATAATTTGAACGTAAATACATTATACATAATTTTATAAAGGATGTCCAAGATTTTATTATATAAAAATATAAAGTTGATGATCGTTTGTTCGAAACGAAACGATGTACTGAAAATTTATAAACGCTGTCATGTAAAAAAAGTAGCGACGAAAAAGTGCCTTTTGTTTTTTTATACCTTTTCAAATAACTTCAGAAAAACATAAAAACGATACCGCGAAATTTCGGATTTTGTCGAATATCTCCGGAAGTAAGCGGAAATTTCTGGTTTTCTCAACAGAATATTACTGACCACTAAATTTCTCAACTTTTATGTAATTTAACCGCGTTTGTAACTTTACGGTTTCCAATATCCCCATGCTGTTGATCCTTATCTTGGACACCCTGTATATGCTAACCTGTGATAACTGCCGGTAATAAACACGATATCGCAATATTTCGGATTTGGTCGAATATCTCCGGTAGTGAGAGGGATTTTTTGGTTTTCTCAACAGAACATTGCTGATCACTAAATTTAACCACCTTTGTAACTTTTACGGCTTCTGAGATCCCCATGATGTCGATCCTTATCTTGGACACCCTGTATACCGATTGATCATTTAAATTTCAGCTCTAGTAATCCATGGAAATTTTAATGATCGCTCGGTATAAATATCTATATTAGACTTTGTGTTGGTAGAGAAGGGAAATAGACAATCGGTATTAGATCTAAAGGTTAAAAGACGAAGCGAAATAGGCAGCGATCACTACATAGTAGTAGCTAAAATAAGAGAAACATTCGAAGAAACTAGAAACCATAAAAGCAGAGAAGAACATAAACACGAAATTATTAGAGCATACAAGCTAAAAGATAAAGGAACTGCCGAAAAATATAGAGATGTCGAACAAAGCGTGGACAAAAAAATAATACAGAGGTTACTACAATAATAAAAAACACCAAAATATCCAAAAATACCAAATCAACATACTACCGGAGTATGTGAAAATAATAGAAATATAGAAGGCAATAAACAAACAGCGTGGTGGAACGAAAACATAAAACAAGAAGTCTAACAAAAAACGAAATAATGGCAAAATACCTGAAAAATGAAATAAGCAGAAACTTTGAACTATGTAAAGAACAAAGAACAAAAGTTAACAGAATAATAATAGATGCAAAACAAACAACAAATGGACAGTATTCGGAGAATAATTGGAAAAGGACAGCAAACGCAATACAACCTAAAAAACCTAAAAACCTAAATAAACAAGAATAAAGAGAACACGACAAAAATAAAAGAGGAACACGGTGAGATACAAAAATAGAGGAAATACCAAAAACATTAAAACAACGATAAAAGAACAAACAAACGGTGAAGTTGGGAAATAAGAAGAAGGTAATGACGAAATAAAGATAAAAGAATTGAAAGAGGATATAAGAACACTAAAGAATAGAATGTCAACAGGTGAAGGTAGAAAAATAATAAAAGAACAAACAAACGGTAAAGTTGGGGAAAAGAAGAAGAAGCCAACGACGCAATAAAGATAGAGGAATTGAGGCAATAATGACACGAAAGAATAGAATATCAACAGGTCAAGGTAGAATAACAACAGAAATAATAGGGAATATAAACGAAAATGGATTAGAATTTTTACCGGAAATCATGAAAAATATATGTACAGAAGAAAACATGCAGAGACCGAAAAATAGAGCTGATCATACAATAAGGGGGATAAGAGAAACTTCAACAATTACAGGGGAATAGCGCTTCTAAGTACAGTAACAAAAATTCACAAAATAATAAAAAAAAATGGCTAAGAGAGACTATATAAACAGAGTTAAACTAAAAACAGAGTGGTAACAGATAAGGGAGGAGTACGCAAGATCCTATATTGACAATAAAAGAAATTATGACTAAAAGATGAAATATCGGAGGAAAAGTATAAAAGTTCATGGACTTGGGAAAGACCGAGTATCAAGGGAAATTGTATGGATAGCGATTACCCTATACCAGCGATGGCGAACCTTTTTACTAATGGGTCAAAATGAAATATAAATATTATTTAGGCTCACTCAGGACTCAGCTATTTTTTGAGTCATAGGCCACGTAAAAAAAGCATTGAAATATAATATATTTTTTCTACAATCACTAAATAAAGCAGGTTTTTTGCTTGACAATAACGAAAAGTTCACGTTTATCGAGGATTCAAAGTCGAGGACTTTAATTCGCCGCGTTTTTATCCCTAGCCGCGCGATAAATACTAAAAAAATGCGCGTCGTCAATAGCATCAATAAATAAGCGTCGTTTTAGAAAAACCCAATCGTAAAGTTTGCACAGTATTTAACATTTTTTATCTACGACCAATTTATAATGTAAGTATTATACTTGAGGTTTTGCAGTATAATGCTATATATTATTCCCTTAGGGAATAATGTCTAGGGATTAATAGTCATTATTCCCTCTTGCACTCCAATTACAAAATTTCTCAAATTAAATAATACCATGGAAACAGAATGCACAAACTTTGTGTATTTCTATTGAGATGGATGAAAATGAAGAGTTTTTTTATTTGTACACCTCCAGAAATTGTACAACTAGCTACAGCAACAACATCTACCTTGATACCGAAAACATCGAATTGCATTTACAATAAAACGTACGCAACCTTCAACAAATGGCGTCTTCGAAAGAACGCAAAATCATTTTCCGAAAAAGTTCTACTAGCCTATTTAGTCGAAGATAAAGTAGAGTATACTACTCGCAATAATGGTTATTATTATACTTCGGAATGTTACTCACCGCTTACGAGGCTCGGTTCTTAAATATTCCTCGGGAATAATAGCTATCATTATTGACTCGTGGTATAATCTACTATTAATTGATTGTAGAAAGAAATTTGAATTTATTATGAACAGAAAGTGATATAATTGCATTCATGTGAATCAACTGAAACTCTCATTTTGAAGCAATAATGTATCACTTTTCGCTCTTAATATATAAATAACAATTATTTTTTATTATAAAACATAGAGAACATGGTAGAATTCTTAATTCTCTTTACAGTTACTTTTATTTTTTTGCATAAAACTTATCAATTCGTTTAAAAATTTGAGTTTTTAATAGTATTTTGTTATTGGGAATCTTTGAATATATTGAAAAATCTCCAAAAATGTTATCGTTATTTTATCGAATTTTGCTATTTTCAAATGGCGAAAACTTATTGAGATTGATCGTTATTTGCCTATTAAAAAGTATTATTAAATTACAGTCCAGATCCTACCTCTGAATAGCTCATTAGATGAGCACTGAGAATATGATGCTATATACAGGGTGTTCCATTTGAAAAAAAGAGTTTTAGCCATTTGAAAATAACAAAATTGTTTCGTTGTTTCAGAACACCCTGTGTATTCTACGTGACTGAAAATATTGTGTATGTTTTGGTACATTGCTTGGGTATTTGCATACGCAGATTCTTTTATTGATTTCTTATAATAAGGTTTTGTTGATTTTTTCCACGTCCATGATTATTCGTTAAATTTGATTAAAATGTGATTAACTTGGCAAAGTTGCATCTAATCTCAAAAAATAAAAATGATTTCCGAAGCCCACATAAAGCAGATTTTAAAAATGAAAGAATATACAGGGTGATATATTTAAAAAAGAGACCAAATTGTATGTCCCCGATTTATGATCAAGTGTCCAATAACTTCCAATCAGATGTTTTTCTCAATATTCATTAGTCTAGCAGCAATGGTCCGAGCGAGGATAAGTGGGATACCGTGTATATATTATTAATTATCGACAAATTTGGAGAATAAAAAAATATGGGTAATAATCCATATTATTTATAATAATTTTTGATTTTTATGATCTCAAAAGTACCTCTCAAAATCTTAGAATTAATTATAATTTCAAGAATTATATATCTGTAGAAATCTCGAAAATTAGGAATGTTTGGAAAATCTCTGGAATTATTAATATTTATTACGAAATCTGTGGAAATCTCGAAAATTATTGAGAAATCATGAGAATTTCTCAAAATACCTATTTACATTTTTTATTTCAAAATTATTGAAAAAATCTCGAGAAATCACGATACATAATTATTGGAAAATCTGTAGAAATCTCGAACAATATTGAGAAATGTTAGAAATGATTGAAAAATTTCTAGAAGTCTTAGTTATGAAAAATATTGACTAATCATGAAAATTACTGGATATTCTCTCGAAATCTTGATACTACATAGATAAGACTAAGTAGTTATTTTAAGAATTATCGAGAATTTATGAGAAAGTGGGGTCAACGAATTTGCATTTTCTGATTTTAATGATCTCATAATTATTGAAAAATCACTCAAAAATCATAATAATCAATGAGAAATCTATAGAAATCAATAAGAATTATAAAGCATATCTCCTCTTTGCAAAGGAAACGATAAGCATTTTTGCAAATACAATGAAGAGAATTAAGAGCACTACAAAAGTAATAAAATATCGAATTACGTTTAAAAAAAAATACAAATAACGTCATAAGTCAAAAGTTGCTGACGTTAAAATTTTGTGCCTAAAAAATACGGGGATAAATTACTGGGATAAAAAAAAGACGATTTAATACAACTTATCTATCTACAAATGCGTTTGGTTTAGCCTGTATTCAGCTTCAAACTTAATTCAAAAAAAGCCCAACATTTATAAATTCATATTTTTTAATGACAATGCATATAAATTTAAAAAAAAAAGTCAAATCGAACGCAGGAATTCATTATTATTTTTTTTGTGTCTTTATTGTTTTTGATATCTGTTACAGTTTCGACACAAAAAAATAAAATATGAGTGACTGCTCTACACTAGTTTCGAAACAAATGTAATCTGGTTACCGGGTTGATTTTTGATTTTTTTAAATTTATTTAGTTTGCCATTAAAAAATATGAATGTATTTATGTTGGGCCATCCTTGTTTTATACACAGCCGGTCTACTGATAATAACAATATTATGCCAAAATATGAGTAATACCCGTATAAAGTGTCATACCAAATAACATCCAAATCAATGTAAACGTTCTCTTATTATAAGCAAATTCTTTTTTTTTTAATTAACTTGGAAGCTGAATACTGGCTAAACTAAACGCATTTGTATATAGATAAGTTGTGTTAAATCGTCTTTTTTTTATCCCAGTAATCTGTGCTTAAGCCATGTCCACATAATTTAGAGACATCCTGTATAATAAAAATTACCTGTTACAGATTTTTTTTTATTGTTAGCCAGCTCACAAGGCAGAACCGCTTTAGTTCCATATTTAAAAAATACCCTGTATACTAATTGATGAAATTTTTGTTGCTGTTATATTCAGACAATAGGGTCTTCCGCGACTTTTCAAAAACCTTGAAACTGAACTCTAGACACATTAAAAACATCATTGGCACTAATTTTTATGCTGAGACAAATCGTTGTAATTAGCAAACACGATTTTAAAATTAACGACGTTTGAAAAAGTCCCGAAAGCCCGCCATGTTGCTGTGACATCACAACGCACGTGGCGATCAGCTGTAGCATTGCTTACAATGGAGCGACAGAAAGAAAACGTCGGTTTTACGAAAAAAGGACGAATAAGTATTGCATTGTGCCTGGATGTGATAGCAGCAGTAAATGCGAACCAAATAAGTTGTTTATAAACGTCCCAACAGGGGATATACGGAAAAAGGGGTTACAACAAGTCCGAAGTGATTCCGCGAGTGTCACTTTGACGTCTCACTATTTTTGTGAAGACCATTTTAATGTAAGTACATAATTTTTCAATAAATTATCGACGAAATTCGATAAATATATATAATTAAGTATCATCATTAGTAATGGGTATTCAAGGGGATTTCCGATTATATATATACATTAGTAATAACATAACCTCAAAATAGTTTTGTGGGTTCCATTCTAAAACAATACCTTCCATATAATTATTACTTTTTTAAAGTACTGTGAGATTTTGTACAATATGTTCTTACACAAGCGTTTAGTTAAAACTAAAAAACATGTTGAAACAATATTTGTAGCAAACTGTTGATTTTATAAATTTGATTAGATGATTAATAATTACAAATTTTTAAATCAGCATTACCAATTCGTATGAGATGTAGGATATATTGCAAAGTTTAAACAGTATTTTATTTGTTCTTACAGCTGGAAGAGAATTTGGAAAATTATATGCGACTCCACGCGTTTCGGCTACGTTGAAAAATTCACTTTTTGAGAAAAAGTCGGGAACCATTAACACGTGAACTTCTATCAGATTATCTGGCTGTCCCTTTACTAACCCATCAGAACTTATTTTATGTCAGACTGGATTCTAAGTCGTATTAATCCACGATTCCTATCTATTATGCACTGACTCCCGATCGCCAACATGCGCAAAGACGTCACAGTGCCGCTCGGCCAATAACAGCGTTTCGTCGGTCACCTGACAAAATGTGTAAGTTTTACGATATTGTATGTTGTTTGTTGATAAGTTACAATGAAAACCAAACGTTTTCTCTGTGGGATGTTTAATTACAGGTTATAAACTTTACGTTAAGACATAAAAAGGTTATATTATTTTTTTTCAGGAAGACCCTATTCCCTCATATCTCCTTCATATATTTAGTTCATAAATGTAATTCATACCGCAGTCACTTAGTTACCAAGCCTGTTTCTTTTGGCAGATTTTATTAAAATCATCGACGATAATGTTGTTTTACATGCATATGTTAAACCAAACCATTGGGTAAGGAATATACTCATTTCTTACTCAATGATCAAACATAGTTAAAAGAACATTAGATAAATCCTTTATTGCACTGAATGTATCAGTTAATGAGTAATGAGGAACTATCAGGTATTGTTGCGTCCTTTTTCCCAATTTAATTTTATAATTCCGTAGAGAAATTATAGAATTTGTTTTTCCACATAAAACCAGTGGCGGATTTAGGTGGAGGGGGGCTATGAGGGCTATAGTACAGGGTGGCAAAATCCGGGGGTGGCAAATTTTTGGAAAAATACCAAAGGCACAAATCACAATAGAAAATAAATATACAAATAAATAAGTGACGAACGAAAAAAGGCAAATACAAGAAGTGAAGCATCTAACTACTTCCTTCAACTTCAAAGATTAGAAACGACTTTTTTGTCAATTTTATGCGGAGATATGTCATCTCGATTTAACGTATAAAGTAATAAGCTACAATAGTCTGAGATCGATCTATCAACCGTATCAGTATACAATATACAAGAACAAAATTTAACATTTAGGAATATTGAGCACTAATGAAAACGAAAGTAACTTGGTATGAAGATGAAACGAACAGAAAAAAACGAAAAATCCAGTCAGATGAAACCAGAGCAGGAGATGTAGAAATGATTGGTAGAGAAAATTTCAGAATCAATCAAGAGTACTAAAATTCGTTAAAAGTTCAACGTACAAGAAGCACTTTGACATTGTGTGCAAAGCTTCAGTAGGTACCCTTAGAATATTTTAATTTTTCGGAAAATTTCAGTTTTAATTCTATGACCATTTTATCTAGTATTTAGTCGTAAATAATACTTCGAAAATTAACTTTGTCAATTGAACAAGTATCGTCATACTACAAGAATGATTGTAATGTTTTTTGACGTTTTCGCTTTCTTGACGCTGTTTTATCTCTTTCATTTAACTTTAGTTCGAACTAAAATTTATTTCTGTGATATTTCTCATATTAAGGTTCATTAACTCTATAATTTAAGCAATAAGATTAAGGACGTACAATCATGACCTAAACTATAAAATTTATTTATTTTTATATAATTTATCAAAGTGTTGTTCATTTTCCCCCAGAGTTTAAAAGGTTACAATTAAAGTTTTAATACCAAGAGAAGCTCTAGATGAATCAAACTTTTCACTCTGAAGCAATTGATGACTCCTAAAGCGACTTAAAGAATTTCTGCAAGTATAAGAACAAACACAAAATGGTGTTTGTTTTTAAAAAAAATTAATGAGCAACGCGTCTAGCCATTTTGCTGTTGCATCAGATATTCTTCAAAATATTCTAAAATTGTTGGATATGTTAATTTAACTGCCTTAATGGCATAAATATGATTTACCATAATTCTTGATTTATCTTCTGTTCTACTATCATCGACCTTTACAGCAAAATAATATGCATCAATACTTTATTTTACTAACATATTCAATAAGCAATTAGCGGTACTGTCTACAATTCTATTTAGATACACATCATCTAGACACAATTCTTGGGAGGATTATAACTTTGTAAAAATAGTTAATTTTTTTTTTTTAACTTCAAAAACTTCCTCTAACCAGTTTCCACGATTTGTAATTTTGTCTTTTTGTTGTGGCTTCTAAACAAAACAAATTTGGTGTTTGTTTTGTAATAAAACAACTTCTACAGTGATCATATTTGAGAGAGCTATTAAAAAGAGACCATATTTGCATAACGACTCTATGATACTCAAAATCTCAATGTACTTGATATTTTCTCAAGCTTTCTTCCAATTTTTAAACCCGAATGAGATAAAAACTTGGTAGCTAGTACACTACTCATTTCGAAGCTCAGATATTTAGTTGCGCAGATATTATACGTGTACGAAAACCAATTTTTCTGCCGACGATCCGCCGCTGGTGATTGACGATAGATATGAGGCTTCGAGGGGATGACGTGGAATTCGTGGTGGTCGGTATTAGTATAAGTAGAGCGGGAACGTGATCTTCATAAAGCCGCCGTGGAATTCTACGGATCGAGAGGAATGCTCATCGGCTGGATATCAGCGAGGAATGCACTGCCCCCGACACACGTTCATTGCACACGGAGAGCCCGACTGATTATTATCCGAGGGAGGGCCGTGCAGTTCGCTAAATATGAATAGTTGCCCGCCCCGACGTTGCGGCCGGGTAATGAAAGAAAAACTTCTGCCCGGGAAGGCGGAAGGAAAAATAGAAAATCCCCTTCAATTGAAAACCTGGACGCATTTACTTGACTAATGGCACGGTGGGTGGAAAACGCGCGGGTGGAGGCGCCGGGGTGCACTTCAATTAGTTGCGTTTAACCGGGAAAACCTTCGCCCGCTTTCTATGGGGCCGTGTGCAGTAAAACGACTTGTACACTTCCGCCGGAGGGCACTAAATCTTCCTTCGCGATCCGTGCACTCGCCCACACTTCCCCCCTGCGACATTTATTGAATTTATACGTTTATTTAGCAACCGTTTGATTTACGGTGGCAATGCTTCACTCAAAATGAACAAAGCGCAAATTAAAATAACTTTTCCTGGTGACAGTTTTTCATCTTTCGATGAATAAGGTCATTCAAAACACATAATCGCGTGTGGCACATATTGAAATACTACCAGTATGGGCATCATCTCTGAACGCACTGTACTAATGAGTCCCACTTGGGGGACAACCTGGGGGGGAAACCTATGGAGATGTTGTCCAATTGTACTATAAAGTGATATTTTCGAGAAATAATGTAAGAAAAGTTTACTAATAGTTTTTTTAGGGTTTCGAAGCGGAACTGAACCGAAAACCGGAAAAAACCGTTATTTCTGTCTGAACGAAAACCGAAGCCGAACCGAAAAAATAAATCGTTTTTTTTCGGTTCCATGCACGTTTAAACTCGCATGTATACATCATCTTATTCTCCACATCAGTTGTAATTTTTTTATACATTCACAAAAGCAAATAAAATATAAAAATAAATCACTCGGAACTGACCGGAAACCGAAAAAAACGTTAACCACAAAAATAACGGTCCTAAATACTGCTTTATTTCAAAATAACGTTCTCAAAAATTGCATCAGTTATGTAATAATACAAACATGATGATCATCCTTTCAAATAAAAATTCAATTACCACCTGTTACATAAGTTTTGGGAATTCTTTTGAATGCTTTACGTGACATTGTTAAACTATTACATCTAGTAAATTATGGATAAACAGTTGCTAGGGTACTTGTCAACTTGTTTGAACTTTTTAGCACGTTATAAAAAAATAATTATGAAAATCTACTGAGACATAAGGGCCCACCACGAGCGGGCGATTTTCGGGTTTTGGTAAATATCTGTTTTCCGTAAATCGCCCGCTCGTGGTGGGCCCTTATGTCTCAATAGATTTTCATAATTATTTTTTTATAACGTGCTAAAAAGTTCAAATAACACTTGTGCAAACTTATATAGTCATATATATGATCGTAACTAACCATAAAATGTAAACAAAAAAGACCGAAATTTACATTGGCACCCATATTTGAAGTTTTTTTGACACTATTGTAATTAATTTAGTGGAAATATAAGTTTACTCATCCGTTATTTCAACTTTTTAGCACATTATAAAAAAATAATAATGAAAATCCATTGAAAAATAAGGGCGCTGGACGACTTGGCGATTGTCGTGTTTTGCACAATTTTCATTACTACGCGCGCGGTAGGAATCACCTTAATAATAGATCAAAAACCTTATAGGCTCCTTTATTGTTTATTATTGTCAACGGCTTGAAATTTTTACGCAGCCAAACTAATATATCTGTCTTTCAAGATAAAAATTCAAAAAGTTGTATTACTATTCAATTTTTTTAAGCTGGCCTTACAATTAGCTTGAACGAAGCTCAAGTTAAAGGTGGTAGTAGTATGTTTATTAAAATGTACAGGTACATATGAATAACATCAACCAAATATATAAATACACGCAGTACATTAACATATTATATTTGTTATTATATAATTCATCTTAGGTCATCAGACGGCCTCCTTTTGGCCATACAACTATTCCAAATGTCCATAGCGTACTATTTATAGCATTTAAAATATATTTTATAGCATATTATATACCTTTGAAAGTATTTTGTACTACTCTAGTAGTAAAGTATTTTATACTAGTAGTAGATAGATGAGTAACTACTACAAAGTTTTGAAAATAAAATTCTAAAACATTTCGTTTTGAAGAAACTATCATAAAATTTATTTTGTTATATGGCACGTAAATAAGTACACCCTGAAATAGATAGCATATCTTATTATGAATTCAACGAATTATATAACAGTATGGTTGCTTATGTTTGTATTCGGAAAAAGGCTTGTTCTAATATTTTGGTGAAGTAGGTGAAATGATAATGATGAAGACAACAGTTATTACCTACGAATCGAATCGAAAAAAGTATGGTTGCTTCAACTGTCTTCAGGTATTACCAATGAATGATTTTAACTATAAAACTATATACACTATATAGCACTAAATAATTTTTTTAAAGTCTTGCTGGTATCATTCAGTCATTGTAAATTTGCATTCCAAACAAAGAGCACAAGAGTTTCAAAATTTTCATATAGCGTGTTTGCTTCTAATATTGCCAAAATTGTTGAATTCACAATAGGAAATGCTAGCTAATAGAGGGTGCACATTTTTTACACGCCATATAAAAAAATTAAGTTATTGTTGGTTTCTTCGAAACGAAACGTTGTACTGAAAATTTGTAAACGCTGTCTTGTAGAGCTAAAAATGTGGCAATGAGAAAATGCCTTTGGTTTTCTTATACCTTTGCAAATAACTTAAATAACGAAATCCCAAGATTTCGGATTTTGTCGAATATCTCCGCAAGTAAGCGGAAACTTCTGGTTTTCTCAATAGAATATTACTGATCACTAAATTGGGTAACTTTTTGTAATTTTACTGCCTTTGTAACTTTTACGGTTTCCGAGATCCCCATGCTATTGAGCCTTATCTTGGACACCCAGTATATATATATATATATATATATATATATATATATATATATATATATATATATATATATATATATATATATATATATATATATATATATATATACATTGTCTCAAAATTGACGCCCGTGTTTTTGGGATTTGATTCAGGGGGTAAAGCAAATTGAAAATTAAGAGTGGAAAATTTTCTGTTTGTCTTTCGTTATAGAATTATTGATAAAAAAACAAAAAAATAACATTTCAACTTTAATCTTTATTAAAAACTAATAATATTAAGAAAAACAACATCTGTCAAACTAATTGTCAAATCTGACAGTTGACAGTTGACAGATTTGACAAAATGCATAAATCAAAATTGTGTTTTACAAAGTGGTCGAAATAGTTATTGTTTACATTTTTATCAATAACTCTATAACGAGAGACGACCAGAAACTTTTCCACTCTTACTTTTCAATTTGCTTTGGTCCCCTGAATCAAATCCCAAAAGCACGGGCGTCAATTTTGAGACACCCTGTATATATACTGAGTGTCTGGGATAAGGGGCGTATATAGGAATTTAACATGTAAAATTAAATATGTGTAATTATTAGCGTCACACATTGTGTAATGTCATGTTATTGTGAATAGTATATTACATTGCAAGGGTTAAAGCGGGATTTACTCTACCGAGCCAAGTTTCAACAGGCCAACAGGCGAGTTATTCACAATAACATAACATTTCTCAAACAGACGGCAAGCGTTTTATGGTATAATGTTCAACTTATTTTTATTATTTCTGAGGTGGATTCTGATACAAACGAATATTAAATGGATGATACATTTACAGATTTTTATACTCTAAAAAATATTGCTAAATAAATAATAATTGCACATATTTAATTTTACATGTTAAATTCCTATGTTCGCCCCTTATCCCAGACACTCGGTATATATCAGTCCAATTTCTACCACAATGGTCTACTTGTGTTGTTTTCTTTTTTGCTTTTCTTCTTGTGTTACTGTTTTTTGTTCATCAAGTACTTCCATTTAGTCCTACGCTAGTTCTTTCGCTTGTTTCCTTGTTTTCCCTCTTTCTTCTAGTATTGTTTTCATTCTGTCATCCCATGTCTTTCTCAGTCTTCATTTCCTTTTCTTTTTGTTTGGCTTTGCTTCCCACACTTTTTTCACTATTTGGTTGTCTACTCTTTGTATATGTCCCCACCATCCGAGCTGTCATTTTTCCATGTATTGTTGTATTGGCTCTATGTCTAATTCTTCTCTTATTTTTGTGCTTCTTACTGTGTCTATTTTCGTTACTCCTTTGATTCTTCTTAGGACTTTCATTTCGCTTGCTTGTACTTAATTTTTTCCCGTTCTGTCTAGTTTCCACGTTTTGCATCCCCATGTTAGTATTGGTATATTGTTTTATACACTTTTATCTTTGTTTGTTTACGTATTTCTTCTTTGTTTATGATTGTGTTTTTGATTTCCTGGTATAGTTTTTGAGTTTTTCTTATTCTGCTGTTTATTTCCGTCTGCGTTAAGTTCTACTCCCAGGTACTTGTATGTCTCTACTTGTTCAAGTTTTTTGTTGTCAATTTCTATTTGTATCTGCTCCTGTTTGCCTACTACCATTACTTTTGTTTTGTTTATGTCCAGCTTCATTCCTTTTGCCTTCTGTGTTCCATAAGTTTACTTTATCTTGTAGCTGTTTCCATATTCTTGTTGTTATTATTATTACATCGTCTGCAAATGCTCCTTCCTATATTTCTATTTTTCCATGTTTATGTAGCCTACAATCCATTTCTGGTTGCTCTCTGGTCTGCATTTCTTTATTATGTCGTCCATGAATATAATGAATAGTGTTGGACTTACACCTCTCTGTCTTAGCCCATGTTTAGTTTTAAATGTTTCCGATTGTGTGTTGTTGCGTATTACTGTGTTGGTGTTGTTTTCGTGTATATTTTTTATTATCCTTATCATTTTGTCGTTTACCTTCCTTTGTTTCAGTGTTTCCCATAGTTTCGCTCTTGGTAACTTATCGAATGCTTTATCTAGATCTAGAAACGCTGTGTATATTTTTGTGTCTGCATCTCGTTTTTCGTATGTTTGTTTAAGCCTGAATATGTGGTCCTGTACACTTCTTCCGCTTTTAAATATGCTCTGTTGGTCTTGTAGTGTATTTAATAGTACTTTTCTTAACCTTTTGTCTATGATTTTTTCGTATATTTTCATCGCTGTGTTTAATAGGGTTATTCTTCTATAATTTTTACATTCAGCAAAAGAATTTTTCACCAGATTTAGGCTATGAGCCATACAGGGGCTTAAATGCAGTTTTACTATGGTTCTTAATTTTGTTTCTCCTTTTTTTGGGGGGGTTTATGGAAATGCTCAATTTGTCTATAGAATAACGCACCACTAGAGTATAAGAATAGTGCAATAATTCAATTCCATATTCGTAATGAAAAAGTTTGATTTACAAGATTTAGAAGAGTCCAGCACCATGCCAAATGTATCGCGCCAAAAACCAAGCGGTTAAAAATTATGCGGGAAAAAAATAAAAATCCGAGGGATTAATAATCTCTGCGCCCTTTATGTTTCCACCTAATTTATCGCCGTGTGCGCGTTTGCACAAATTAAAGGGGGCAGACGGTAAAAGCTACACGACCAATTTCGTGCCTTTTTTACGAGCCATCATTTCATATTTACGCCGACACCAGGACGATGGGGGCAGGCACGGTCGAGGCGGGACGAGTGGAAAGTGGTCGGGCGTTTTATCGCCCTTACTATTCCCGGCATTATGAATATTCAGCGGCCGTGCGAATTCCGGGGAACGTCGCTGGCTTGAAGCCCGAACGTTTTCAATATTCATTGCAATTTTCACCTTAAATAAACACAGAGACGCGTCGGCGGGTATTCGGGAGTGAAGCGCCGACTGATGCGACGGGGATTAAGCTTGCAGCGTTTCCCCCATCGCCAGGACTATCATTTCCGATTGCCTCGGATCAAAATTCCCCCCGATAATCAACAGAAATGAAACGGTTACAGGATGATGCATATTTTTGGCGATATATGTAGTAAACATTTTTTACAGTTAGAATTTCGTACAATGTGTTCGTACACACAAACTTGTAGCACTTTTGTTTGTTACTTTCCGCAACGAAAACCATTATCGGCGTAACGATACTGCTTGTTTCTAAACTATCTTCCGTTTCTTCCGCATTGAGACGTGAGCTTTACCGGGAACGAATGTAAACTGCGGCGTCTGGTGTCATCGGTCATATTTATAAACACCGACCAGACAGTCACTTTTCTATTATTGAATTTTCGTTTGTCGTTCTTCAGAACTTGAAAATTTACAGCGTCGTCCGACAATTCATAATCGTTGCCATGGCGATCATTCAATAATGTATAATTTCTAATTTAGTTTTTCAAATTCTCGCAAATCCAAATGTCCAATCCGAAATGCAATGCGATATTCATTATCCTGATATCCGCTTACAGTGAAATGTCGTACGTCCTTGTACGTCATAGTTGAGGTTTTCATTGTAATTATATATATAATCAAGTTACATCTCGTATACCCTTTCGGGTGTCGAGATTCATGCCACCACTAAATTATGTTGTCTACGAAGTTTTTCCATTCCTTTCTATTTGTAGCCTTTTTCCTTGCTTCTTGTTGATCGAGGTCGTTTCTTCTTAGGATCTCTTCTATGTTGTTTTCCCATCTCTTCCTTGATCTTCATCTTTCCTTCTTTTTCTTTTCGTCCATACTATTTTTGTTTGTCTGTCTTCTGGCATTCTTATCAGGTGCCCGAACCATCCTAGTTGTCGTTTCTGTATTAATTTTTGCACACTTTGTATTTGTAGGTTTTCCCTGATCTGTTCGTTTCTTACTCTGTCTTATCTCGTGACTCCTTCAACTTTTCTTAAGTATCTCATTTCGGTTGCTTGTGTTTTGTTCATTGTCTTTTCATTTGTTGTCCAGGTTTCGCTTCCATATAAGAGTGTAGGTCTATAAATTGTCTTGATGAGTATCATTTTCGTGTTTTTGGAGATTCTTCTATTCCTTAGAATGTACTTGTTCATTGCATAGTAGGTTTTATTTGCGGCCATGATTCTGTTATTTATTTCGTTTTCCGTGGTTCCTATATTATGTATTATTGCACCTAAATATTTGAAGGTCTCAACTTGATCTATCCTTTTCAAATTTATTAGTATTTTTGCTTTTGTTTCCTCTTTTGCTACTGCCATTACTTTTGTTTTGTTTATATTAATTACCATGTTTTGTTTTTTCAGTTCCTCCTCCCATATGCTTATATTGTGTTGCAGGTCTTCTTCGCTTTTGGCTAACATGACTAAGTCATCAGCAAAAGCACATTCTGCTATCACTATTCTTTTCATTTTATAGTGTCCTATTTCTACCTTCTTGGTGTTATCCTTAATTTTATTCATTATGTTGTCTAGGAATATAATAAAGAGCAGAGGGCTTAAAGCGCCCCCTTGTCGAAGGCGTTTTGTGGTTGTGAAATTCTCAGATGTTGAATTATTTGTAGTCTTCTGTGGTTTCATACATACTCTTAATTGCTTTTATTAAATGCACTTTTACCTTCCTTTCTTCAAGTATTTTCCACACTTTGGCTCTTGGGACTCTATCAAATGCCTTTTCTAGTCCACGAATAGCATGTACAGCTTGTTGTTTTGTCTTAATATTTTTTCTGTCATCTTTTTAATTGTGAAGATTTGGTCTTGTGTTGAATGTCGTTTCATGAATCCACTTTGTGACTTTTCCATTGTTTTCCTTTCTTAGTTTGTTCTCTAGTATTGATTCGTACAGTTTTGCCGCTGTGCACAGCAGGGAAATTGCCCTAAAGTTGTTGCAATTTCTACTGTCTCCTTTTTTATGTATTGGAAAGATCACTGCTTTTTGCCAGTCTGCTGATATTTTTCCTGTTTCCCATATTCTATTTGTTAACTGTAGTAGTGGTTGTTTCCCAACCTTTCCTATGTATTTCAACTGTTCAGATTTGATTTTGTCGTGACCTGGGGCTTTTCCGTTCTTTAACTTATTTAGTGCGTTATCTAACTATTCTTCTGTTATAGATCCCTCTTCTTATTCTGTTTCGTTACTATTTTCTTGTTCCTTTTCGTTTTCATTTCCTTCATTGGTTGTCTATTTTCCAGACAGAAGCTCTTGGAAATGCTCTTTCCATCTGTTCATGATTTCTTTGTCCTCTTTCATTAGTGCACCATGTTTATTTTTGAGTAGCTTTAGGATTGTTTCTTTCTGCAGCTTTTCAGTGTTCTGTAGAATAGTTTTTGATTTCCTTTAAAATGTACCTCTAATTTGGTTCCGAAATCCTTCCATTTTCTGTCTTTTTCCTTCCTTATTATTGCTTTTACTCTCTTTCTTTGCTGCTTGTATATTTCGTAGTCTTCTTCGTTTTTTGTGCTTAGGTATTTTTTCCATTTTTATTTCTTTTTCCTAACTTCTTCCTTCACTTCTTTGTTCCACCAGCTTGTTTGTTTTTTGTTTGGTGTACTTTTAGTCTTTCCACAGGCGTGTTTTGTTGCCTCTCTTACTATATTCATTGTAATTACGAATTTTAATTAACTCATTACATTATTAATTACTAATTGTGAACGAATGATTCACAATATTAACTAAGAAGGACTATCTAATTAATTACCTAACTCGATAACTATCTAACTAAACCTATTCCTACTCTATTAATTTAAATAAAACTATCAACAAAAATCCTAAATAACTATAAAATTAACTAACATATATCACCAAAATTTATATACAACTAAAAGTAAAACGTAAGGCGAAAATCAATTTGAACGTATCAAAATAGCAAACACAAATAAACGAGGTATTTTTTTGACTATTTGACAAATGAAAGTACATATTGCAATTTTGTCCTAAACTTTAATTTTACAGCATAACTTTCCTCTTTCTACTCATTACAACAAAGTGGAATAAATAAGGTAATAGGTAATAAAATCGATTGGTCGATTTATTAATTGTCCCTGTTTTTTGATGGGCATTACGAGACCTACTTTCGGCATTAAATTACATTGATCTGATTGGAAACAGCCTACGGGGAAGGAAGGGACAGGCGAAGCAGAACGTGGACGTTTAAAAGGGGGATTAAATTTCGCCCGGTCAACGATTCACGCTTGATTTCGTTTTAAATCCGGGAAGAGATGTATTCCTGCATCACGGTTTTGCTCCACCCCAAATCATTGGGGATTAAAACGACGTTGCCGAATCCCTTCTCAATCCCGGGCCGGCTTTTTCCGCAGGAGGTCCTGTCCTGGAAAAAGCCTGTCGGAAAAATGCAGAGTGACCACTTTTGGGACAATAACAAGGATCCTGTAAATTTTACTCGGACAATGGACACATAAAAGCTTCTGTTATCTGGGTTAATGCAGATTATGTGATTACTTGGGTTAACGTTTCTAGTTATTTACGTAGAGGGGTCCCCCAATTTTTTGGCAGAAGGGCAATATCTGTATTTTGTAAATTGTTGATAGGCATGACCTACTTTTACATACAGAGTGGCCCACCTATCCTCAATTCATTAGTCTAGCAGCAATGGTACGAGCGAGGATAGATGGGCCACCCTGTATATCTACATATGATATTATTATACCTTCACCTAGAATCATAGAAAAATAGGAGTACTACGTAATAAAATGTATTCAATTGTTTCTTGGAAATTACTGAACAGTTATTGGAAATATCAAATTTAGCAAGAAGAAAGTCTTCGACAATTTTATAAGTCTACCAGGAGTTTCTGAAAAGTTGTAAAATTTTCTGAAAGTTTCGTCAATTCATTTTCTAATTCTGTATTTTATATTTTATGGTGGTCTATTTCTGGCCGAGTACCTACTTTTGCTTGCCATTGCACGACCAGACATTTACGCTTATTGCCCACCATAAATATTTCACGATTTGTTTAAAGTCGTAAAGTTACTTTTTACGAGTTCCCTTCCTTCATCGAGATTTTCACGTGGATAACCTCAGGCAATGCCGCAATGCTTTTGCACGCCCAATGTGTGCATCATCAAAGACGAAGACAATGATTTTCCCACCCATCCGACGAAGCAGGCTGCGCGGCCATCGTCGGCGTCGCGACGCCATCGATCCCAGGACGCAGGACTAATTTATGAACCTACACAAATGACCTGTTGCGACGACAGAGGAAGGCACACGGAACGTAACCTGTTGAATCGCGTTAATTCGCGTCGGTTATCAGACACGCACCAATAGGATTCCTCTGCAGAGCGTAAAAGTGTCGACGATTTGCGGCTTCATTAAGCCCAAACCTCTTAGATCAACAGTTTCCAATGATTTTTGGGTACATATTTCGTAACGCCACTTTTTCTTCTTTGCCAATTATTCTTGTGCCTTCTCCATCAGCGAAGCTTGGTGACCACTTATTTAAAGGGTTCCCTATTCTTAGCAAGGTGAAATAGTTCTTCTACGCCCAGATTCGTCTAGTTTTATACAGTCTAAATAATATGTTTGTGATACATATAATTTCTTAATTTTCATTTGATTGGCATTCTTCTTCTTTAAATGTCATGACCGATCCGATCGCTGACAATGATGCTGACTATTAAGTTCACGATCTTAACTTTATGAACTGCTGCACGAAACAGTTGGGCTGTTGTTTTGCCATACCTCATACTTAGATGTTTTAACCATGATGTTGTTCTTCTTCCTTTTTCCCATTATCTCCCCTTGAATAATCATATGTGGTAGGCCATATTTTTCCTGGTGCTGCATAAAGTGTCCGAAGTACCTTAGTTCTTCTTAGAAAAATTAAAAATCTGTGCCTCGCTTAAATGTTGAGATTATTTTGAGATTAACTCACAGTACTCTAACTCACAGCACAAGATTAGATTATAATGAATTAAAAGTTGAAAACAATAGAATATTTAGCCAAGCATGCGTAAAAACGATGTCTTTGCCTTCATACACTAAAAACAAATTTTAATTTGTACTTTAGATTTTAGATTTTAGCATAGAATAGTAATTCGATATAATTTCCATAGATTTAGTTACTCTACGGAAAATTTTAAAATTTTGCACACATATACAAATTGTGTTTTATATACCTTACACAGAAATGTAGAAAATTTTAAGATTAATTAAATGTACAGCGCCCGAAAAAAAAACGTTGATTAACACCAAACAAAACAAATTAGCTTGAATTAACGCACAATATGTGTAATTTGATGTACTAATTTAGTCTAGTGGAGATAATAGTTTAGTGGGGATAAGTCCCCACAGGCAAATAAGGAATCTACACAACTCCAGAATGGGTCTGGGTTTGCACCAACGACTTGGTTTCTATCCATAATTCAAGATTTTTACACTTTTGTTGATTACTAAGGCTCTTGATATTTTTTCACCATTAATGGCGAACCCCACGACGAAACCTCAAATACGAACAAAATAACAGCCACCTAAAACTGTTTCATTTTTTTGGCGGGCCCTGTATATTGGAAATATTTGGAATTTTAAAATTACTTAAATTTACTTTTCAGTCACAATATCTGCAGTTATTTGTAATGCGTTGATCTACAGAAATATTTAATATATTTAATTTGGAATGCAGAAACTCATTTTTTTTAATTTCCGTGAACAAAAAGTAAACATTTCCTTGTTTATATAAATCAAGAGTCAAATTGGTATTTTTTATGTAAAAGAATCAATATTAACATACCTGTACTATAGAAAAAAATCTAAAATTACTTTTATACTTTAAGTACTTTAGTAATACAAATTTATAGTTGCAACATTCAAAATATTGGCTGCAATTAACTAGCTGTAAATGTTTTTACGAACATTTCTGTGACCACTAAAAAAATGATTCCGACAAAATTTCAATCACTGACAAAATTTGTAATTAGGAATAGTTTATTGGTGCAATAGTAATCTAACAGTAATGTAACACAAGTCGATATAATAAAGAAGAGTACATAATAATTAAAACTTGCAAATGAAGACAGATTTAAACAAATATACACATACAGATATTACAACTTACAAGTTAGATATTCATTCCAATCATAAAAGCCGTTTAGTATTAGCAGGTCCTTAACCTTAGTTTTGAACACCTTCAATGCAAGATCTCTAATACCAGCTGGCAACACATTAAAAAACTTTACTGAATAAAATTTTTGGCCCGTTCAAGACACAGTCAACCAGTTTCAATAATTCTGTCAAGAATTCAATGGTTACTCTCAAATTATACTGTCAAATTTGTAATTATTTCCATAAAAAATTCAATTATGTTTACAACAATTTCGTAAAATTTACACGATTGGTGTCAACTGTTCAATGACCACTGCCAAATTATCAATAATGTCAAAATTTCATTAATTACTATTAAAATTAAAAACACCTCGAAAATATTAATAATGATGTCAAAATTAGGTACTAAAAAATTGAAAATATTTCTGTCAAAAATGGAACGGCTACTCTCAAATGATTCAGTAAAATTTGTAATTATTTTTATAAAAATTATTTTTACAACAGTTTAAATTATTGCGGTAAAATTTAAAACGATTTCTGTCAACTTTTCAATAATCACTGCCAAAATATCAATAATAATGTCAAAATTTCAATAATTACTGTCAAAATTTAATCTATTCTTACTGTCAAATGTTTAATCATCCCTACCAAAATATCAATGTTTCTGTCAAAATTTTAATAATTAGTATCAAATCTTTAATGATTGCTATAAAATTTTCAATTATTTCTATCAAAATTTCGATTATTACTAACAAAATTTTAATTATTTTTACGATTATTCTAAAGATAGTGGTAAAATTTCAACCACTATTGTCAAATTTTTCATCATCACTGTCAAAATATTTTATCTATTCTATCAATAGGCACTTGAAGTATGCAAAGTTGGTTGAAAATAATTGTGATAATTAAAAGGTGAACCATTTAAATGGTATGACTGGAAAGTCAATGAGATCATTTGGTGTGCCTACACCTACAATACACTAAAATAAACCTACAATAAATACCTACATTACCTACAATAAAATTAATCTCCTGTACTTCCTGATTTTTTTTAAATTTCTATTTGCGCCCTGTTTCGGTTAAATTACTTAACCATCCTCAGGCTAAATTGTTTAGAAACAATGAAGAGCTTAAATCTGTCGTGTTACACATATATTAGATATTTGCACTATTTAGCATTTTTTTTTTTTTTTAATTACATCCTTCTTCTTGCAGTGCATCTCCTATCGGAGGTTTGCTATCATCACAGCTATTCGAACCTTATTGGCTGCCGCTCGGAATAATTGGGTGTTGCTGCAGCCAAACCAGTCTCTTAGGTTTTTGAGCCAGGACATTCGGCGTTTTCCGATGTTCCTTTTTCCTATGATCTTTCCTTGTACTATCAATTGTAGCAGCGTGTATTTGGGTCCTCTCATTATGTGACCTAGGTATTGTAACTTTCTCTTCTTGATGGTGTGAATTGTTTCCCATTCTTTTTGCATTTTATTTAACACTTCGGTGTTAGTTACCTTGTCTGTCCATGGAATACGCCACATTCTACGGTAACACCACATTTCGAAGGCATTCAGTTTGTTCAAGTGATTCTTCTTGAGAGTCCATGTTTCAACCCCATACAGTAATGTATGTAGAAAAGACATAGGAACGCAGCATTCTTGTTCTAAGTTGTAGGCTTAAATCCCTTCTAGCCAAGAGCTTTTCACAAATATTGATCTCGCTTCAATTCTTGTTTTAATTTCTTTTGTTTTGTTACCAAATTACCAAATTACATCCACCATCCATTTAACTAAATTGAACATTGGATTGAAAATATTTATAATCATAAATTATCATTTTATTGCAGCCAAAATGAGAAATTTGTAACAAATCCAACGAAAATTTGCCAAAAATCGTAGAAAATGTATAAGAAAACAACAGAAAATTTGCAAGAAATAAAACGAAAATGTGTAAGATATTCGAAGGAAATAGTTGAATTCGTAATGGGAAATGTTATCAAATACAGGGTGTACACTTTTTACGGGCCATATAAAAAAATAAACTTGATAATGGTTTCTTCTAAACGAAACGTACTGAAAATTTGTAAACGCTGTCTTGTAGAGCTAAAAAAGTGGCAATGAGATAGTACCTTTGGTTTTCTTATACCTTTTGATAAAAAAATAAAACTTAAAAAAATAAAAACGAAATCGCAAGATTTCGGATTTTGTCGAATATGTCCGGAAGTAAACGAAAATTTCTGGTTTTCTCAACAGAATATTACTGGCCACTAAATTGCGCCACTTTTTTGTAATATAAACGCCTTTGTAACTTTTACGATTTCCGGGATCCCCATGCTGTTGATCCTTATCTTGGACACCCTGTATATCCCGTCTCTAGTTTTTCCGGAACTTTAATCTGAAACATTAGAATCCTATTTGCAACATACTCATTTCATAACTTTTAGAATTGAATTGTTTAACACATTTTGATAGCTTAATGACATTCAAATTGTACACGATTATTAAGCAGACTTAGAACTATTAGAAAATGCATCATCAGAATATTCCGCATCTCTAGATTTGCCGGAAATTTAATCGGAAGGGAGGTCAGTAATTAATATTAACAGTAAACAATAAGCGTACTATTTAATATTTTCGATATTTTTTTTTTGTTATTAAGTACACTTAATACTACTAGAAAATGCAAAAATCGGAATATAACCCATGTCTAGCTGAATGATGAAAATTTTGCGGCAATGAAAGTATGGTGAGATTCGCAATTTCCAAAAACTTCGATTTCTCGTTTCTGTGTCGAAACTATTGTCCTGCGTGTACATACTTAGGGTCATGATGTCTGGAAGCAAGTGATCCTGTAATAATTTTGCTACTTCTTCCTTTGAAGCCCGCGGTTTCGGCATGCGAGTCGTGGGCGGGAAGACGGCCCCCGACGGCCGGCTCTTCGCCTACATCGTGTGGACTGTGCCCGGCGGGCCTGCGGAGAAGGGCGGCCTCCAGCAGGGCGACAAGGTCCTCGAGTGGGGCGGCGTGTCGCTCATCGACCGCTCCTTCGAGGAGGTCTGCGCCATCATGGACCGCACCGGCGACATGGTGGAGCTGATGGTCGAGCACGCCACCGACCTCCGCATGTGCGACCTCCTCGACGACCCCATGCCGCCCCCCAGCATCAACAGGAAGCCCTCGGACGCCTGCATCACGGCCCTGCACGTCGGTAAGTCGAGGGTGGCGAGGCGAAGGGATTTGCGGCCGAGTGAAATAGCGGAGAGCGTTTCTTTTGTCCCTTCGGGTGGGAATGCGGTGTTTGTTGTGATGTGATCTTGTGATTTCAGAGCCTGAAACCGACAAGGCGCCGTCGTCCCCGACCAGAAGGAAACTACCAAAGACACCGGTATAAATCATTATTAAACCTAACAGTAATCATTGCTGGTCCTCTGTCATTGCTTACTTGGCGTCAGTTGTACCGAAGGGGAGCGGACGCCGCGGATGGCCACACATGAGGGGTGCACGAAATAATCAAAACCACCCGATTGACACAGACGGCGGGCCGCCCCTTTCACCCCTCTATTCTGATTGTTTCTTATTCACATGAAATATCTGTATATATATTTTTATATAATTATTGATGTACATAACTTGTATGGAAAAAGTACGACCCTGTGTGTGTGCGACTCTTTATATTCTTGCTATAATACTCTTAAACAGGGATAATAATCGCTTAATAAATCTAAGGGGAAAATTACGAACCCATAGGCAAAAAATAATTTTAGACGACAAACATTGACTGATCAATAACTAATTAAATGTTGCGCTTTGCGAGTCATTTGTGTGCTATGTGTACTGGAAAGGAGGCCACGCGGCGTTCCCACTGGGTTGCTGATGCACTGCAATCAAAACAGGCACTGAGTTTGGTTTTTCGCGCGACCATCTGCAGAATTGCTGATTGAGTATAACGTGCAGGAGGGTCATAATGCAGGAGCCCACGATTACACTGTTTGCTTAATGGTGAGTAAATTTATTTCATTAATAATGCAATTATATTATATTTCATGTAATTAAAACCGATCATTCACGATCTGTTCCCGTCAAAGTTGACTGTGGTATTTTTTTAGTACTTTTGTCAAAAATAAATCTTGAAATGTCAAAGCTATATCAAGGAAAATGTGGATATCCAAGTAAATTTTTAACTTGAAATAATTAAGGGAGTAACTCCACAATGTAATTAAAATTTTCCGATACGTCTCTTTAAAGAAGACGATGTACACAACCTTGGCAATTTTCAAATAATTAGGTGATGCTCTATTTTCCTCACTTTATTACTCATTTACACCATTTCTTTTTCTCCAAAAATATCCTGTTTTAAAAAATATCGATACATTTTCTTGCAAGTGTTTCAAAAATAATGAAGATTTTTACTTGGATTTTTTTACTTCATCGTAAGTGTTCTTAACGAATATTTAAATTATATATAATCGTAATTTTCTTTCTACCAATGAGGTGTATGGAGGTGTAGGGATTAAATTATTAAAATTAAATGAAAAAATTGATAAAATTTAACAAAAATTGTTGATTTACTTCAGAGATAGTTTAATAATTATTCAGGCCTGCTTTAGGTTTGATGCACAAGATCGAAACATTTATGCGAGATTTTTATTTAATTCGCTAAATTCGTTTTTTTTTCAATTATAAAAATGGTCCACGTTACTTTTTTATTTGATATAGTAGCTAGCTTTATTGAGATTTTCTAAAAATTGACGTGAGAATTTTTCAAAAATTCACTTCTTGATCGCTGTCAGTAATGTTAAAAATAGGAAGATTCTTCGTTCCAAAGACATTCCAAGGACATTCCTGAGTGTTTTAATTATTTTAAGGTATTTTAATTTCAATTTAATAAGAAATGTAATTTCTTTCTTGTGGGATACTGTAGAAACCTTTGATTCAGTATTTTCTAAAAATCTATACACATGTTCCTGTTTTTTTTTTAATTAGTTTCGTGAGATTTTTTTAAATTGTCCAACTTTTATTTGGAAATTTTTCAAATATTCACAAGTCATTTACTTGGTAATGTTTATTTGGATTTTTGATAAATGTATAAGGCGTAATTCAGTACTTAAAAAAAAATCAAGATATTTTATACCTGTTTTTTTAATATGGAATAATTTTCTTAGATTTTTTTTCAATAATTGTCTATATGAATTTATTTGTAAAATTCAACACCTTTACTGGAAATTTTTGAATTCCCAATTCATTTCAATTATTAGTATTTAGTGATATTAAAACGATACGAATTTTATCAAAAAATTATAAGATCTATACTTAGTACTTACAAAAAAATCCAAGGTATAGGCGCAAACGTATTTTCTTGAATGATTTGTTTTTCAATAATCGTCTACATGAATTTGTTTCTTAGTTTCGACACCTTTACTTGGGATTTTTCAAAAATTGACAGGCACGTAGCAATATTGTAAGAGACATGAAGTTTTCCATAGCTTGTCAAACTTTCACTTGCGATATTTAAAAACTCATTTACTTGCCTAGTAAAAAAATACCAAGACAATCCTTTTTTTCTTAATTGCCGACTTATTTTCATTTCAATTAAAAATAAATGTCTAAATATTTTTTGTGAAATAACAGATATGTTATTGTTTGAGACCTAGTGATTTTTTCGTATTATTTTCTTGAGAATTTTTCAAAAATTGTCGAATATAAAGCCTTTATTTCATACTTTAAAATATAGCAACACATTTTATTCTTGTTGATTTTTTTTAATTACCGATTTATTTACTTCCATTTTGTGTTTCAAAAATCGCCTACATGAATTTGTTTCAATTTTCGACACCTTTACTTGAAAGTATGAATTTGTTTGTAAATTTCAACACCTTCATTGGAAGTTTTTCAATTCCCAATTCAATTCAATTACTAGTATTTAGTGATATTAAAAAGATAAGAATTTTATCAGAAAATGATAAGGTCTGTACTTGGTACTTTTCCAAATTCCAACAAATAGGCGCAGACGTATTTTCTTGAATTATTTGTTTTTCGAAAATCGTCTACATGAATTTGTTTCTTAGTTTCGACACCTTTTCTTGGGAATTTTCCAAAAATTGACAGGACATTTAGTAATATTGAAAGAGACATGGAGTTTTTTCATAGATTGTCGATCTTTCACTTGCGAGTTTTTCAAAAATTCACAAATAATTTACTTGCCAACTAAAAAAATTCCAAGACACTTAGTAATATTGAAAGATACATGAAAATTTTCATAGATTGTTGAACTTTCACTTGCGACTTTTTCAAAAAATAACAAATCATTTACTTGTCAAATAAAAAAATACCAAGACAACCTTTTTTTATTGGCGAGTTATTTTCATTTCAATTAAAAATAAATGTCTAAATATTTTTTTTGTGAAATAACATATGTTATTGTTTGAGACCTAGTGATTTTTTCGTATTATTTTCTTGAGAATGTTTTAAAAATTGTCGAACGCTCAAATGGGAATTTTTCAAAAATTGACAGGGTACTCAGTAATATTAAAAATTAATTAATTGATAAAGCCTTTATTTAGTACTTTAAAAAATAGCAAGACATTTTATTCCTGTTGATTTTTGTTTAATTACCGATTTATTTTCTTCCATTTTGTGTTTCAAAAATCGTCTACATGAATTTGTTTCTAATTTTCGACACCTTCACTTGGAAATTTAAAAATGTCGAGTTATTTTCTTAGATTTTTTTTCAATAATTGACTATATGAATTTGTTTGTAAATTTCAAC